>OX352754.1:7500000-10000000 GCA_947095525.1 Trisateles emortualis | reverse complement strand
AAAAAGTAGACTATGTGTTATTCCATACCATAATCTACATCGTACAAATTTAATCCAGATCCGTTCAGTAGTTTTTACGTGAATGAGTAACAAACATCCATGCATCCTACCATCCATCCATACTTACAAACTTTCCAGTTTATAATATTAGTAGGACATAATAGTATATATGAAGTGTGCTTTCCAGTTGTTGTAAAGTAGACAGCTGGCTACCAATACTTAGTTGACAAATTATTATATTTCGAAAACTAATTGTTGTGTGTACGTCTTTATGCACCAGAGCTTGTGTAGCTATTGATTGTCAGTGTAATATAGATGTATTAACAGAAAATGGCCTCTAACCAAACGGTAAAAAGAAGAAGAACAGAAAATACCTAAAATATATCTTACCACCGGTAAATTATCGACATCTGAATATAAGGTAATGCATTGAGACGATTTTGACTCATTGACACAAAATGACATGATAAGTCTATCTGTCTTATTCTTTCATATTGACTTCTTGATTCTATTTCTACTTGATTCATTTGACTGCCTTGGTGGTGCAGTGGCCGCAGTGTGCGCCTGCTGTGCACGAGATTGAGGGTTCGATTCCCACACAGGACAATACTGTGTTACTCATAAAGAGTAGTTCTGAGTCTTGCTCTACAGAGCTTGTTCTTTGGTGCGGGTGGTGGGAAAGAAGAAAAGAAAAATATATGACTGTTCATTTTTTTCTTTTTGGGTGGCAACCAAGCATACGGCCCGCCTTATGGTAAACAGTTACCGTAGCCTATGGACGCTTGCACTACCAAAGGTATCACTTGAGTGTTGCCGACCAAAAAATAAACACCAGGGTTTTATAATGAAATTTTCCCGGGATAGGAAAAAAACATCGTTAAAAACGCATCCCTAAATGAGCTCTGGAAACCTTAACTCACAGGAACACAACTACAATACACCGCTGTGTGTAGTATTGTGGCTGTGGTCTGCAAGGTTCTTCCCCAGTCGGGCTGGTATGGTCACTTGGCGCTCATAGCCAGGTGCACTCGCTGTTGGTAAACGATCAGCGGGTTAAGCAACCAAAGACTCGGTAACCATAGGGTTACCGAGCCTTTGATCATCCATCTATAGAGATGGATGATCGCATAGTGGTATTTCATCTGAGCGTCTCCGTGCTTCGGAGGGCACGTTAAACGTCGGTCCCGACTGTTATCAGTCGTTAGATTACGACAGAGGCCTAAATATGGGCGATCTAAATAACTCTGTCACCAGGTTGACCACTAACCAAACGATAAGAAGAAGAAGACTAGTATGGCGGCCTACCTCTCTTAAAACTCTTTTTAACTGATATATGGGTGATCCATAAGTAATTGTGCCCAGTCTAGGTATACTTTGTCCTCTGTGACATAGGGATTGTTCTCTAGTGTGGGAATAGTCTTTAGAAATAAAAAGCAACCTTTTTTTAAATTTGTGTATAATTTATAAAGTAATGTGGTAAGTAATGAAGTTATTGTGTGATATATTGTTGTGTTATAAAATAAATTTAAAATATTTTTTATATCTACTATTTGGGTGACAAACAAGCATACGACCCGCCTGATGTTAAGCAGTTACCGTACCCTATGAATGATTGCAATATTGCGGTATTGCGTGTTGTTGTCAGATGGAGAATCCTTGGGATACGAAAACGTTTCTCACAAAACGCATCCCTAAGTAAGCGCTGGAGACCTATACTCACACACAGCAACACAATTACACCGCTGTGTATAGTTTTTGGCTGTGGTATTCTGTAAGGTGGAAGTCCTTCCACAGTCAGGCTTGCTCGCTGGTATGGTGCATTGCATCATCTCTTGCATCTACCTCATTTTTTCAGTGATATAATAATAGATGATTAATAGGTGCATTTTCAAACGAACATTTTATTTACTGCTCCAACATTGCATTCATTAAATTAAATATTGTATATGATTGCTGAAATAGCTGAAAAAAATATAATATCATTAAAGAGCTTTTAGTCTCGGCTGCACACACATCATCACCACTGAAGAATAGGGCGGTGTCGTCGGCAAACGTTAGAGTTATACCGTTTACGAGAGGCAGCTGACAAAGGTCGTTAATGTTCACCAAGAAAAGAGTCGGGCCGATTATACTGCCTTGCGGCACCCCAAATGTGACCATTGCCTCGTCACTGTTTCCATTTTCTATCTTAACTCGGTGTTTCCTACCCGTAAGATAGTCCTTAATAAGTGTTATTAAGGACTATCTTATTCCCAGTCGCTTGAGTTTTATTAGAAGGTGGGGAATAGAGGCTGTATCAAAAGCCTTAGCTAGGTCGAGGAACACTGCGAGGCACTTTTTTTTGCCATCTAGGTTGACCACAATAGAGTCAACCAGTTTCCATACTATATTTTTAGAGGTAAGAAGAACTGCCTCGGTGGCTCCTTGGTTGATGTGTGTGACTACTGATCTATGGGTATGGTGTTTCCAACCCCGTGCTTCGGAAACCACATAAAACCGTTGATCCTATGCCTAAGCTTTCTCCGGCGTGACAGATTGCCTTACCATCTATCTCTATGCCTAATTTCATCCGGATCCGTTCAGTAATTTTTTCGTGAAAGAGTAACAAACACTACACCAATTTACCACCTGATACTTACCTTAGAGAGCGTCTCCAAGCACATTGTTTTAAACAAAGTACGTATACCGATAGGGCGGAGGGATTTTACTAGTAATATTTGTAGACAGCTGCGTATGCGCCCATTGTAATGCTGTTCCCAGCCTGATTGATAGAGCGCTAGCCGGACCAACTCACCCTGTTATAATGATCATTTTATTTCAAGAAAACTCATACATATTATAATCTAAAATATAAAAATGAATCGCTGAATGTGTTGCTAAGCGCAAATCTCGAGAACAGCTGAACCGATTTCACTTATTCTTTTTTTGATGTGTTTGTTATTGTCAGTAGAAGGTTTTTATGTAACAAAAATAAAAAAAGAAAGTGGTGCTGAAAATAAAATACATGTTTTAGCAAAAGAAAAAGAGAAACATCATGGATAATTGGCAAGTTTACTGAGGTATACCTTAGGTGCGCTTCGTTAGGTGCGTTTCGAAATGGGTGCGCTTCGAGGAATACCCCATTCATTGAATATGCAGCGCAGTGTCACCGTGTCCACTAATATCTATTTAAAATTCAAAATGTCACCTTTTCCATGAGCAAATCACTAAAATAACATGGCGAGCTGCTGATAAGAGTGCCTCCAATTATAAAACTCATAAATTCAACGCTTAATTCACCTCGGTCCAAAGCCTGCAACAAATAAGCCATACCGGGTAAGAAATACAGAAGATCACAGAGAAATGCACACAGTGGTGTATTTATGTTCCTATGCGTGAGCATCCCTGACCTGTAGTCTCTCACTGCTCATTGGAAGATGCGTACTTCTTCTATCCCAGGGATATTCTGTCATACAACCCTGGTGATCAAGTTCTTGGGTCAGCAACAACACAATTTATATTATGGTATTGAACTTTGCTTAGCGGTCCAATTTTAATAAAGGGATGACTGGCCTGTTGGTTTAATGGTTAGTAACTCTGACTGCTAAGCCCAAGGTCGTGGGTTCGTTTCCCACACGCGATGAAATTTTGTGTGATCCATAAATATTTGTTCCGAGTCTTGGTACAATTATGTCTGTGAATTGTATGTTTGTAAAGTCCTCCGCGATACAGGGCTTGCCATCTGTGATCTTCTTCATCAGTTCCACTTCACCAAAATACACATTCTGAATACAAATGTTTGATTTGTTGTAAAAAATATTGAAATTGCTATATTTATGCCTATATTTTTTGTGGAGTTTCTTCAATTCATGGATTCATGATTCCCATCAGAACTTGGCTTTGATAAAACTGAGACCAAACTGGAAGTGGCAACTCAAGTAAAAATTAAAAAATACACACTAATTGATAACCTCCTCTTTTTGAAGTCTGTTAAAAAGGATGCAACACGTTAAAGAAACTCCCATGATAACTTAACTATTTTGGGGTTCTATGTAACTTTGTGCTCATTTACACGTAAAGCCTGATATATCTCAGGTTTTGGCAGATTGTCATCCCATCGGACTATGAGAGTAGAGAGTGCAAGGGTTTTTAAAGGGTCGGCAACGCGTGAGTGACACCCCTGGTGTTGCAAACGTTCATAGGCTACGGTAACAGCTTACCATCAGGCGGACCGTATGCTTGTTTGGCACCTTGGTAGTATAAAAAAAACACCGAGCTTTGACAATCGTAAGTCCCGTAAAAAACTATACCTACTGTCTTGGACCTCGCAACGAATTGAATCAGAAGTAAAAAGGAGGAGTAAGAAAGAAAAGAAAATCGTATCCTTACCTCTAGAAAAGAGTAACAAGTTATCGGTAATACTATAGTAGTGAATTTCAGTGTCACCTCGTAAGCGATTCTAAACACGTCCTGGATTATATCTACGAAACTTAAACAATTAAAAAGTATATTATTAGACAAAATTATAAAGCAAAATAAGCGGTGGTAGACGAGTGGGAAAGTAATCGACTTGCATGCAAGAGGTGTGAGTTCGATCCCGGGTGGCGGTACCAATGTGAATTTCACTTTGTGGAATTTATATGTACAAATTATAAATCATTCGTGTTACCATCTGCTAACGGTGAAGGAAAACATCGTGAGGAAACTCACATATCTTAGAAGAAATTCCAAAGACATATCTGATTCGTTTGAATTAGGGCCTAAACCCGTTCTCTCTCTTGATAGAGATGAGGAAACCCTTGAATATTATAAGGTAAAGGCCTAACTGGGGCAGGACTTCCACATTATAGAGGACCACAGCCTTTCAGCACAGTGGTGTAGGTGTC
This sequence comes from Trisateles emortualis, assembly GCA_947095525.1. NCBI lineage: Eukaryota > Metazoa > Arthropoda > Insecta > Lepidoptera > Erebidae > Trisateles > Trisateles emortualis. The sequence goes on along the minus strand of OX352754.1, from coordinate 9,995,135 downwards.
TGTAGTTGATGGATATTGAGTGTTTCTGTAATAATAGATTCTTGAAGTTTGAAAATTGACGGTGTTTACAACCCAGTGCCTCAGCTAGCACGTATACCACTTTTAATAATGATTTGACCTACCTGTAAATATATTGCAACTGTTTTGTAATGCATCTAATCTTTTCCATTATAACATCATCATCAAGTTCATCAAACAGTTCTTCAATACGTTTCTTCACTATTTCCAACTGGCCACACGCATGTAGCATCATTATTGGTCCTAGCGGCACATAAGAGGAATACATCACCCCTGTATAATACCCATAGTAAACGTTTAATAAATATAAAGCAGAATAAACTACCAAATTAGACTTATTCTCTTCAATAACTGGTGGATAAATAAGTTCGTAATAAGATACTAATTTGAAATCTCCGATACAATAGTAGTATAACATTAATATAATGCTTTTAGACAAAAACAGATTGGAACCAATAACAGCTATTAAAAACCAATATTTGCAGATAAAAACTGCATCTGCTGAATACTTTTCCACAATAGCTTGTTCTTCTACACTTAAACATTTCGTTAGTTCGTAATCTTTCTTCACATTGCTTATTAGTTTTACAAGAGCTTTTTGTTGAATAATCAAAACACTGTATTGTACGGCTGACATCATGTAGACAAGAGCTAATGTGCCATTCTTACACATCGATTCAAAATCCTCGTTTACATAATCGATGCATATGATATTATACATAAGTATTACAAAAACCAAAGTGAATAAACCAAATAGAACTGTAGCTTGTAAACACCACAATTTTGTTCTTTTTAATTCTGGATGAGATAGATTTAGTTTTAGTCCCATCATTGGGACAAAGAACCGCTTGTCGAAGTCCAAAGACATTTTGATTTTGTACTTTCCACTGTTGTTTTGCTATTGATAACTTATGTTACGTATTTTCTTTAAGTAGACTACGTAGTTGGAATGTAGTATCTAATTTAAATAATGTTGCAATTATAGACACAGTTCTTAAGGTACAGACTGTCTTTGTTGATTTTTTATTATAAAGGTGACAAATAAACGCACATCCCGCCCGACAGTAAGCAGTTACGGGAGTCTATGGACGCTTGCAATTCCAAGAGTCACGCATTGCAGACCCTAGGTCTTGTAATAACCAAGTTTTATGTCATGGGATAACTCTGGTAAGTAGCTTAAGCTAGTTACCTCGCTATTTACTGTGCGGCGTGTATTGGTCCCACATGGGACAAACAATTGTGTGATACATAAATGGTTGTCCCGAGTCTGAATGTACTTTGTCCTTTAATTGTGTGTTTGTAAAGTACCCCGCGACACAGCCTTGATTCTTAAATCAAGACCCCGCTTGATTCCTAAATCAAGCCCCCGCTTGATTCCTAAATCAAGCCCCCGCTTGATTCCTAAATCAAGCCCCCGCTTGATTCCTAAATCAAGCTCCATTATTTATCTGTGGTCTTCTGTAAGGTGGAGTATCTGTCCCAGGCTCGCTCGCTTTCATATTTTGATTTATTTATTAAAACTTCCTGAACAAGTTTTTTTTTTTTTTATACTACTTGGGTGGCAAACAAGCATACGGCCCGCCTGATGTTAAGCAGTATCCGTAGCCTATAGACGCTTGCATTACCAGAGGTATCACTTGCGTGTTGCCAACCCATTTTTTACACCAGGGCTTTAAGATGGAAGTAACCCTGGGATAGGAATACGTTTCTTTCAAAACGCATTCCTAAATGAGCGCTGGAGACCTGTACTCACACACAGGAACACAACTACACCGCTGTGTGTAGTCATTTGGCTGTGGTCTTCTGTAAGGTGGAGGTCCTTCCCCAATCGGGCTTGCTCGCTAGTATGGTGCCCTACCTCTCTTAAAAGTTGTACAGAGGCAGACTTAATGCCTTTTATAAAGCTCTACCTGTCTCTTAACCTGTATTTTCTACCAAATGACAATCCTGCAACTTATTTTTTAACCGACTTAAAAACGAGGAGGTTATCTATTCGCGTGTATTTTTTTATTATGTTTGTTACCGCATAACTCCGTCCATTTATGGACCAATTTGAAAAAATCTTTTTTTGGCTGAGAGGACAAACTTCCAGTTTGGTCCCATTTTCATCAAAAGAAAGTTCCGATAATGATGATGAAAAACGCCTCAAAAATTATAGGCACACATATAGCAATTTCAATATTTTTAACAGCAAATTAAACATTTGCATTCAGAAAGTATAACATGATGAAGTAAAACTGACGAAGAAGACCACAGATGGTCATCTGAAGTTCTTAGTAATAAATATTTCACGGATGGCGATTAGATTAGTTTCTGTTATGGTTGCTAAGTAAATGTAATGTAGCAAATGAAAATGGTACAATTGAACTAAACTGATGATAAAGCCGGTAGCTAGGCAACGGAACTTCATAAGCCGCGTTTGGGCTTATTTGAATGGTCATGAGATGCACTTTAGCTGTAAATTATCAGATTAAAAAGAACCGTCTTTAAGGGAGAAAAAGCGAGATAAGAGTTTGCATGAGAGTTCATCCTGTTTAAATACTACGTTATAGACGCTTGTTGTTATGTTTAATGCATAACAACATTATGCTGAGCGGTGGCCATTTTTTGCATGCGCGTGACGTTCGCCACACAAAATATTATTAGGTATTGTTTTGATGTCCATTGTCTAAATGTGTGTTTTTTGTGTGTTGTTCGTCATTTGTTTGTGAAAATAAATAGTTTTTCTTTCTTTTTATTATAGATAGAAGTCGTTTTTTTTTTGTTAAAACTTTTATTTTTTTAAAAACAAAATAAATAAAACAATAATATGGTGCACAGCCAGGGTCACTGACCACTAGCCCAACAAGCCAATCGAATTCTTAAAATAAAAAAAATCTTTAAATATATATATTATTATATATTTTCCATATAGTCTTCCATTTAAATAGACTATTTTTTTTCCAACTACGTTGCACTTAGCAGTTAGATTACCTAATCATTAGCCAAGAGTACCTAAATATTATGACACCGCAATACAAAGGAAGAAGGCGTTACTCGCGGCTAGTTAATGTACCGTACATTGTTATTTAGAAATGCAGGCATTTTAGTTATGCGCTTATAATTGAATTATTTAGTATTATATATTAATATAAGGGGTTGCCCGCGGCTCCGCCCGCGTGGATTTATTACTGTAAAAAGTAGCCTATGTTATTTCAGACCATAATCTATCTCTGTTCCAAATTTGATCCGATCTGGATCAAATTTGGCGTTTAGTAGTTTTTCGTGAAAGAGTAACAAACATCCATCCATCCATCCATCCATACTTACAAACTTTCGCGTTTATAATATTAATAAGGATTAGTAAGCTGAATGGTTTGTGTGTTTGAACGTATTAATCTTTAAAAATATTAGGACAATTTGTAGTATTATATTTGGGATACAGTCACACATGGTCATATCCTGATTCTTAACTAGACACAGTCTGTACTTATAGCAATCAGACAACCGATAAATATTTATATTACTTGGGTGACAAACAAGCATACGGCTCGCCTGATGTTAAGGATGGATAAGCATAATGGACGCTCGCACAACAACAGGCATTACTTACGTGTTGCCCATCCTTTTTTGACATCATCAAAATTGCTATTAGAAAATTATATTGTTGCAATTAGAGAGTCACTTTAATATAAATAAATTATTACATAATGAGTAATGTGGTTTTATAAAGGGTCGTTCTACAGTAGATGCAGGTGTTAAATTATTAAAGCACATTTTTAGAGCCGGGGAAAATTCCTGGTAAAATATTGGTGTTTCCTGTGACCTTTCGAAAGCCTTTGACTGTGTTGAACACAATACGCTCCTGAGAAAACTCAAGCATTACGGTATCAGAGATGCTGCACTTAACCTAGTTGCCACCTACCTAAGTGATAGAGTTCAATTTATTGATATTAACGGAAGTAGATCTTCAGGATTATCTGTAGGTATGGGTGTCCCACAGGGTTCAATTCTAGGACCTTTTCTCTGTTTAGTTTATATTAACGATTTGCCTTTCCATGTGCAGGATTTCTGCAACATTGTACTATTCGCAGATGATACGTCACTTATATTTCAGGTAGACCGTAAAGTATCAAACCTTGATGCTGTGAATGAATCACTTGCTAAAGTCCCGGACTGGTTTAATGCAAACAATCTACTGTTAAACTAAAAAAAAAATCTAAGTGTGTTAAGTTTACTATGCCTAATACTAGAAATCTTACATTAAGTAATATAATTTTGAACGTTAAGTCTTGAATGTTGAATCTACAGTGTTTTTGGGTTTCACTTTAGATCGCAAGCTTCAGTGGGGTGCTCATATATCGTATCTTGCAGGGAAACTTAGTTCCGCAGCTTTCGCAGTAAGAAAGGTAAGGCAGTTAATAGACATAGAAACAGCTAGGCTTGTCTATTTTAGTTATTTTCACAGCGTTATGTCTTATGGCATACTACTATGGGGAAAAGCTGCGGATATTGAAACTATATTTATACTCCAGAAAAGAGCAGTACGCTGTATTTAATTTAGCACGAGTTTCACTTAGAGAAAGGTTTAAAGAAATAGGCATTCTGACAGTTGCATCTCAGTACATTTTAGCCAACATCATGTTCGTTTAACAAAATATAACAAAATAGACATTCATACAATTACAAGAAATACAAAAAACTTGTTGGTACGTATCACCGCCTACATAACGTTCACAATTCATTTGCGGGACTCGGGGTACGTTTTTATAACAAACTACCTATTATATGTTTTTTTTATGTCTTTTCATTGTTTCCTTATTAATTTTGTATGGTCTCTTTTTGTTAACATTAATATTGTAACTCATACCTAATTGTAAATGTTATACCTACTCTGGCGATTAAAAAGAGTTGCCCGAGTTTCTTGACAATTCTTCTCGAGGCCCAAACCTAGTCAGCGAATTGGCCGTACGAAAAAAGTATGCTGGTATTTGTTTTTATGACGTTCATAAGTATCATGTATTTGATCAAAATGAATAAATGAGTTTGACTTTGACTTTGAACATCAGGCGGGCCGTATGCTTGTTTGCCACCTAAGTAGAATTAAAAAAAAAGAACAGATGTACTAAAACGTCCTATGACGCCACGAGGCGCCGCGCATGTTGTCTCGCGAAGTCGTGGCCGGGCTGTAAAACTAGTATAGTTAGAAAATACAAACTAACCCATAATTTTATTGGCTACGAAGGCAAACGAGCAACCGTCGCCAGTCCGACTCACTTACAAAAACGAAACAAATTTATTACAGTAGACGTCTTCAATGATTTACAGACAACATTCTGTAAAAAATGTCTGTTCTTCATGATTATATGCGAGAACAATACATAGTCGTTCTTCACAATTACTTTTGACGTTTAAAAGCTAACATTATGACCAATTTATCGGGTGAATGAGCGCTGTTCTTTTGATTTATTACGGTATGGACCTGAGGAATTCTAAAGAGCATTTTTGTTAAAATTTATTAATATTTACTTACTTCTGGTTCTTTTCTAGATAGATCGATTCGTTTGCGAGATCTCCTTAAAGGTTCCGCTTGTCGGGCTATTTTTTAGTCTTATTATATGTAAGCACTTGTTCGCGTCATTCGTAGTGCCTCGTAATCCTACTTCCTACTTATATCCTACTTCTTCTTCTTCCTATCGTTTGGTTAGTGGCCAACCTGGTGACAGAGTTATTTAGATCGCCCATATTTAGGCCTCTGTCGTGATCTAACAACTGTTAACAGCCGGGACCGACTTTAATATTATAAACGTGAAAGTTTGTAAGTATGGATGGATGGATGGATGTATGAATGAATGGATAGATGGATGTTTGGTATTCTTTTACGTAAAAACTACTGAACGGATCTGGATGAAATTTGGCACAGAGATAGATTATGGTCTGGAATAACGCATAGGCTAGACTTTTTACAGCGATAACCGACATCCATGCGGGCGGAGCCGCGGGCAACAGCTAGTCTTATATATAAAAATGAATCCCTATTTCCCCTTGTCACGGCATCATGCGTGAACGTCTGGATCGATTTCGGTAATTCTTTTTTATTGTCAGGAGAAGGTTCTTATGTAAAAAAATGTTGCGCTGAAAATAGTTTAACCCGGACGAAGTCGGGGCGCGCTGCTAGTGTATTATAAATGTGAAAGTTTGTGAGGATGAAAGGATGTGTATATGGATGTTTGTTACTCTTTCACTTAAAAATTACTGAACGGATCTTCGATGAAATTTGGTATAGAGATATATTATTGGCTGGAATAGCGAATAGATTTTTGTTACGCGATAACCGATATTCACGCAGGCGGAGCCGCGGACAACAGCTAATAATAATAATGTCCTCTTAACCGAATTTCGGTGGCAGCAGCTAATCTCGACGAAGATTAGCCATCTGTAAGGTGGTGGAAGATATTCTAGTGCACAAGTGTGCGGACACAGGTGCACTCTTTAGTCTTTTACTCCCATAGTCAATGGGACCATTGGACCACTGGTGGAAATAATAATAATATTTTCGGGACATCTCACACACCGCCATGTGATCCCAAACTAGGCAGAGCCTGTACTATAGCAACCAGTCAACTGATAAACATTCTTATATATTTCTAAATACATACATTTTATAGATAAATAACACCCAGACACAGAACAAACATTTATGCTCATCACACAAAGATTTGTCCTGGGTGGGAATCGAACCCAGGACCTCCGGCGTAGCAGTCAGTGTCACAAACCACTAGACCAACAGGCCAGTCCTCTCGAAGTATACGATCAATCATTCAATCAGCTTATCGCAGTCCATCCCATCCCAGCGACCTTTTTTAGTTCGTCGGTTCACCCAGCTGGGGGCCGCCCTACCTTACGCATACCTATTCGCGGTCTCCAGGACACGTCTGCTTCATCGGCCGTCGGTCCTACTGCAGATGTGACCAGCCCATTGCCACTTCAGCTTGCTAAGTCTGCGAGCTATGTCGGTAACTTTGGTTCTTTGTGGGATTACCTAGTTGCGAAATTTATCCTTCAAAAAGACGCCGAGCATAGCTCGCTCCATAGCCCGCTGTGCGACTTTCAATTTGCGGAGTAGTCTCACTGTGAGCGTCCACGCCTCGGCACCGTTCGTCATAACAGGTAGGACGCATTGGTCGAAAACTTTCGTCTTCAGGCATTGCGGTAAAGGCGAAAAGAAAACGCGACGAAGTTTGCCAATGCTGGCCAACCCAACTGGATCCTGCAGTAATATCTTTCTCGAAGTTGTTTCTACCAAGCTGGACAGTTTTTTTTTACCACCTCGCCCGGGGAAGCGAAGCGGATATGTCGGACTCTCCGGCCTAAAGGTGGTAGGCGGTCGGCATACCAAATAAAACCCCCCTGTGCACCTACGTCTTCACGGGTGGACCACCGGAACCTTGTATGACGTCAGTCCACCCAGAAGCTGGACAGTTTGCCTAAGGTAGATATGCTCCCGAACAACTTCGAGCATCGAAGTATACGTTACTTAGCAAGATCTAGAACTATGCAGTAACCCATCTACAGGGTAACCTTGACACACTGACCGTTTATCAAAGTGCACGTGGCTTTAAGTACCTAAATAATATAATATTTATTTCTAGAGGGAAACCATGCATCTATCGAAATCATTCAATTTGCTCATAAATGTCTATTGGTCATAAGCTTATTGGTTTTACCACAGATCATAAATATTAATTTGTAGGTGTGACTGTTTTATTATCTGTGCCACCCAGCTGCGCTTGTGTTTGACATAATGTCTAGCTTTTACTCGCGGCTCCGGCCGCTTTAATTTCATTTTTAACCGACTTCAAAAAGAGGAGGTTATCAATTCGTGTGTATTTTTTTTATTTTTTTTAATGTTTGTTACCGCATAACTCCGTCATTTATGGACCGATTTGAAAAATTCTTTTTTTGTCTGGCTGGACATACTTCCAGTTTGGTCCCATTATCATCAAAAGAAAGTTCTGATGATGGGATCCATGAGGAATTGAGGGAGCTCCTCAAAAGTTATAGGCACACATATAGCAATTTCAATATTTTTAACAACTAATCAATCATTTGCATTTAGAAAGTGTAATTTGGTGAAGTAAAACTGATGAAGAAGACCACAGATGGCCATCTGAACTTTTCAATAATAAGTATTTTACTGATGGCGATTAGATAAGTTTCGGTTATTGTTGCTAAGCAACTATTAATAAGAAATAATGACGTGAATGAATTGGGCGCGGATTGCACAGATTAAATATTGCTTTTAATACCTACTTGACCTGTGTTCAGCCCGACGCTCAGTCGATTTTATTCGATTGTAACAAACAAATATTTGAAAATTTTACAACTTGCCGTACTGAAGTCGGTTTTTTTTGTTAAAATTATTATTATATAAAATATACGTTATTCTGGCATATAACTTTGTAAAATTACATCAAAATACGACCCGTAGTTTTTGGGTGAAGAAGTAACAAACATCCATAAATCGTCTTCATATTAGTTAGGCCTAGTCGCTATTCCAGACTATAATATATATATTGTATATATATTGTACTACATGTGTTTAGTTTTTAAGCTTTGTTACGCAATTGTTTGTTTTCCTAAATAAATAAAAAAAAAATAAAAATAAAATAATCTATCTCTATGCAAAATTTCATACAAATCCGTTTGTGTAGTTTTTACTTAAAAGAGTAACAAACATCTATTCATACATCCTCATAAACTTTTCCCTTTATTATACTAATAATACACACGCCAACACTCACACACACACACACACACAAATACGCATTTTTTATAACTAGTAAAATGGGATACACTGTTCTCAATAAATAGGGGGGAATCACTGACGTCTGATATACAAGAGTTATCCTAATTTAAACGTCAGAGGTTTTGATTAAATGTGAACGCATCAGCCTAAACTAGTCAATACTTCATTAAACAAAGTTATGTATTCTCTCTTAATGTATTAGGCTTATGAAATAAAAATAATATTATTTAATAAATTCACGCGGACAAAGCCGCAGGCTATACTTAGCTAGTAATAAATATTATATTACTAGTTGTTGCCGTTTGTTGTGAGCCGCGGCTCCGCCCGCGTGGATGTCGGTTATCGCTGTAAAAACCGCTGTAGCTTATGTGTATTCCAGACCATAATCTATCTCTGTGCCAAATTTCATCCAGATCCGTTCAGTAGTTTTTACGTGAAAGAGTAACAAACATTCATCCATACATCCATCCATCCATTAGATAGATTAGATATACAGATTGTAAACGTACCATTTTACGAATAATAAACGTCTGTTTTACGTTTAATGGTATAATGTAATAAATTAAATTACTACGTACTGTAATTTCGATACTTAGTAAATATTTATGTTATCTGGTCATTACAAAAGCAACCTTATTTTCCAGAAAATACAGTTCATTTTTCTGCGAACATTTTTCTTATTTGAAGAGCAGTTTATTTTTTTACTATCAAAGGTGGTAAACATAGCTCTAATCAGCCAGTTAAAATTTGCCGCCTTGAGCAGTAGCCCCGTTTATTAGACGTTTAGTTTGGGCTATTTCAAATATGCGTTTTTTTTATATTTATCTGGTCATCATCATCATCTCAGCCAAAAGACGTCCACTGCTGAACATAGGCCTCCCCCAAGGATTTCCCCGACTCTCGATCCTGAGCCGACCTTGTCCATCGAACTGGAAGACGAAGCGTGGGCAGGGCTCCTACAAGGTGGACTGACGATATGGTAAAGGTTGCCGGCAACCGATGGTCATAACTTCTATAAAAACCGGTTTACCCAAAAAAACTACCATGCGTCATTATCAAGCCTGATATCTATGTATATCAGGGATAAATTTAATTGCTTAAAATCCAGGAACGAAAGTCAGGAATTTCTTGTTTGAATCTATCCTTGTTCCAATCTGACCTACTACGAAAATACTCCCTAACCCATTGAGAATTTGACCTCCCTAGAAAAATACTCAATAAGATTTGACTGAATATAGTATGCGACATGTTTAGAAACTGACTCACTCCTAATCTAACAAATCAAATCAAATCAAATATTTTATTTGCCAAATACAGGTTATTAAGGTTGGTACAAAGCAAAAGTGTTCTCTGCATTTTACCATGACACTGGTGTGCAAATGTTACATTATGTAGGTATAAATAATATATAAAGGTACATTTTATGATACCATTAAGACATATTCATTTAATTATAATAGAAAATAAAAATACAATATCAATAACTATTAGCAATCATTCCATATCAAATATATAACTATTAGTCGATTTTAGATTAAATTTACATAGATATTAACCCTAGATCACTAACCATTCGTCAAAATTACGACGCTGACCTCACGGACTCAATGTTTCAATAAGTTCCCGACCCCTCCCGCTGCTGCCGTTGTCATTACCTTCTTAATTTGCGTCGCCAGTGACCCGCAATCATTCATTGCGGATGTATGTATTTTAGATTTAGAGATATTGTGGAACTGTCGTAAAAATTACGAAAGGTTAGTAACTACGTAATTTTTTTCAAAGACATGTATTTATTTTTTCTGTTGGTTATTTTAATTTTTCAATGTAGAAGTATAATTATTTTTATATTTTATGAAGTATATTGTAGTACTTTATAATTTATATCTACTAATCGATGTAAATATTGAAAATAGGTATATATATTTAATAATTTATTATTTTTGTAAATATGATCGTAAAGATTATGTTTTATATGTATAGATGTATTTGAGGAGTCAAAATGACATAATATTATAATGGTTAGCTGATTCGGACTCGGTGATGCTGTAGACCACAGTCATCAAAATCCGAGGATAGTGATAATTTAGAGACGGAAGTTTTACAAATATTTCATTTTACGTCTTACAAGCCAAAGTCAAATAGGGTTGTCTACCTGCTTTCTTCTACATAATATGATCAACCTGCTGTCAATACAAATTCAAAGAAGCCTAAAGAAGAATAATTGAATTTTACAATTAAATTAATAAAGTAAAACTCTATTATTCTTAGATACTGTGGACCAGATAAGCTCGGTTATAAGTACCAGCTGTAAGACCAACAGATGGCCACTGTGCTTGTTTTATGACATCTTAAATTTGTCTATATTGAATGGTTATGCTATTCAGTTGTCTAATGCGATCAAAAATGAAAATTAAAACATTAAAAAGAAGGGTATTTGCATTAGAAATGGCAGATGAAGCCCTGGTTGCAAGAAAGATATCAGACCGTAACTTTATCCCAAAATTTGAACTAAATTATGGCGGAGATCTTAAAGATTGATTCTTATACGCATCCAGGTCCTACCCAAGATCCTAAATCACGAAAAACTTGCAGCTACTGCCTTGCAAAAAACATCGTATGACCACGAACTTCTGCAACAGCTGCAAAAAAGCGTTTTTTAGGGAGCATATCGTTTTAATGTGCAACCATTGTACTAATTAAAATATTTTAATAACAATTGATGTTATTTGATTAAGAGATAACTAAGACTGGTAAATAAAGTAATTTTATGTCCATTAATAAAGTCCATTCACATAAATATTGATGTTTTGATTCGTCGTAAATTTTACGAATGGTTAATGACAACGTTACTTTAAATTAAGGTTAGTGAGCTAGGGTTAATAAGGTAGTATCACAAAATCGTACATCATTTAATTTACAGTATCATTTAGGAACTCATTTATAGTATAGTAGGTTTTATTAATTAGAAATTTACGTAGATTAGTTTTAAAGGTTATTAAGTTTTCAGATTCTTTTATAGATGTCGGTAGTTTGTTGTGTATTTTTATAGCCATACAAAATACGCTACTATGCATAAGTGTTGTTCTTGAAGGAACTACACATAGACGTGCTTTGTTGCGATTTCTACTTGTTTTCTCGAAAAGATGTGACTTAGTCCTGACAAATATGGCAACTTCATATATGTAAATTGAAGGGAAAGTTAGTAGCTTCAAGTTTAAAAAATGTGGTTTACACGAAGCTGTGTTTTGTAGGTGGCATATTGCCCGTATACACCTCTTTTGAGCTAAAAATACGCGTTCCTTACCAGTAGCATTTCCCCAGAAGATTACTCCATATTTTAATATTGACACTACATAACCATGATATGCAGATATTACAGCTTTTTGATTTACTTTTTTACTCAGTTATAAGGCATACGAGAATCTCAATATTTTATTAGTAATGTCATTAATTTGGGTATGAAATGTAAGATTGCTGTCAATATGAATTCCTAAAAATTTCGTAGTGAGTGCTTTTTCAATTTTTTGCCCCAAATAAGTTACGTGAGGATCAATACCGTTTTTATTCTCTCTTTGTCTGAAATGTATAATGTTTGTTTTTTAACCTAATAAAAACATGATCTACCCAGAAGCTGACCAAATGACCCAGAAATTGACTGCCTTGGTGGTCCAGTGGGTACCGTATGTGCCTGCTTTGCACGAGATTGTGGGTTCGATTCCCACACAGGGACAAAACTTTGTGTGACCCACAAAGAGTTGTTCTGAGTCTGGGTGTAATTTGTGTCCGTTAATTGTATGTTTGTGAAGTGTGTTGCGGGGGGCAACACAGAGCTTGTTCTCTAGTGTGGGAGTTGTCTTTTTAAAAATCAAATCAAAATCAAAGACGGGGTTCTTCAAGAAGGGAGTTATAATTGCAAACGTCCATAGGCTACGGAAACTGCTTACCAGCAGGCGGGCCGTATGCTTGTTTGTCACCTTGGTGGTATAAAAAAAAATAAAAATAATAAGAAACTGGAAAAGGCAGGATTGAACCTACCTATTTCGAAATTTGTAACCTCCGCCAAAATCATACGTTCGTATGGAACAATGGGCAGTGGCAATCGCTCTTAAAAATGAATTTCTAACACTGCTAGTAGATATGAGTTCCGCAATATAAACCTATGAAGTAATGTCAATGGAGTGTTGAAAACAAGCTCCATATTACTGCAGTCTAAAAATGCATTGCAGCTCAGCTGCAGCCGCATTGCAGCTCAGCTGTAATCACGTACTACAGAGTACTAGCAAACTATTGTTCTCGTAAATATCTCGTTAGTAGTTACTATATTTAAACTTTTTTAAAGACAACTCCCGCACTAGAGAACAAGCTCTGTGTCGCGGGGGACTTTACAAACATACAATTAACGGACACAAATTACACCCAGACTCAGAACAACTCTGTGGGTCACGCAAAGTTTTGTCCTGTGAGGGAATCGAACCCACAACCTCGTGCACAGCAGGCGCATACTGCGGCCACTGGACCACCAAGGCAGTCAAACTGCCACGTTAGTCTAGTGGGACTGCTGATTTTAAGTTTATTATGGCTAATCTTGACTTGACAGCACTGTTGGTTGTGGTGACAGCGTCTCCGGTGCACCCGGCGCTGTCACTGGTGATGCAGCTAGCGTAGCACGGGCAGCCGCTGGGTGAACCACTTCTTCTTCTTATCGTTTGGTTAGTGGCCAACCTGGTGACAGAGTTATTTAGATCGCCCATATTTAGGCCTCTGTCGTGATCTAACGACTGTTAACAGTCGGGACCGACTTTTAACGTGCCCTCCGAAGCACGGAGACGCTCAGATGAAATACCACTATGCGGTCACCCATCTATAGGGTTACCACTGATGTCATATCAGGTTCCTGAGCTCCACTGGAAGCTAAAGCATAAATGGTTACCTTACCATTTACCATTGCATGACTCATAAGTAGTTGTCCAGAGTCTGGGTGTACTTTGTGTCCGTTAATTGTATGTTTGTAAAGTCTTCCGTGACATTTTGAGTTGTTTTAAAAAGAGCTATAATTTTTGGTCCGACGCGAGAATCGAATCTTATACAGAAGCTACTGTTTTGGTCGACTGGGCTGTTATTGACCGTTGCAAACATTAACACATAGTATGGTGGTAAGCAGTTACCGTAGCTTTAATGGACTCTTGCAATACCAGTATTACTCTTTATCTTGTAATAAGAGAGGTAGGGCACCATACTAGCGAACAAGCACAACTGGGGAAATACCTCCATTTTACAGAAGACCAACTAAACAAAGCGGTGTGTTTGTGTTCCTGTGTGGGAGTGTCTCCAGTGCTCATTTTGGGATGCGTTTTGAAATAAACGTTTACCTATCTCGGAAATACTAGAGCACGATAAGATGGAGTATCCCTGGGATGGAAAAAAGTTTTATTAAAACACGTCATAAAGTCCCCCGCGACACAGGGCTTGTTCCCTAGTGTGGGAGTTGTTTTATAAAACAAAACACTAAATAAGCGCTGGCAACCTGTACTCATAGCTGCTTGTACTAAGTACATCGCTGTGTGTAGTCATTTAGCTGTAGTCTTCTGTAAGGTAAAGGTCCTACCCAAGTCGGGCATGCTCACTTGTATAGTGCTCTGCCACCGGGCGCATTTTTTTTTTAAAGACAACTCCCGCACTAGAGATCAAGCTCTGTGGCGCGGGGGACTTTATAAACATACAATTAACGGACATAAATTACATCCAGACTCAGAACAATTCTTTGTGGGTCACGCAACCTTCAACCTCGTGCACAGCAGGCGCATACTGCGGTCACTGGACCACCAAGGCAATCTAATTCAACAACACTTTACCCAATCAGAATAGTCGAACCTGTGACCTCATGCTTAATGAAAACCGATATCCTACACCATAACTCGTTACGTTTAGAGTTTTCAACATATACCACCACATTTATTTATAGTTGGTTCAATTTTCCTATACTCTGTTATGTTTTGTAGCTAACAGGACGTGTTTGCGCTTACGACAGCGCAAAATTAAACTTACGCAGTGATAAATGCGCAAATTTAGTTTTTATATAGTGTAATTAGTGTCATAGTGAGTGACAAGAAATTTTGGTAAGTGTCATTTTGTTTTTATAGGAGGTAATTTGAGAGTTTTTCGTGATTTATAACGTTAGTTTTAGTTTGTGGTAAAAGCTTAATACAAATGTGAGTTTATTTATTTTTTATTTTATAATACTTGAGTGGCAAATAAGCATACGTCCCGCCTGATGTTAAGCAGTTACTGTGGCCTATAGACGCTTAAAATGCCAGAGGTATAGGCTAGCGTCTTGCCGACCCATTTTTTTTACACTTATGGCTTTAAGATAGAGTTTCTCTGGGATAAGAAAACGTGTTTTTTTCAAAACCTATGCCTAAATGTGCTCTAGAAACCTAGGCTGTACACAGCTACAGCGCTGTGTGTAGTAATTTCGTTGTGGACTTTTGTAAGGTTGAGGTGCTTCCCGATTCGGGCTTGCTCTCTAGTATGTTGCCCTACCATTCCAAAACTACTTGTTGAAATCAAAAACAAATTTACCTTACCTACATTTACCTGCTTTACGGGCACCGTACATTTCTGCGGAATAAAAAGTGCCTCGTCTCTGTGTTATTCTAGACTATAATCTATGTTTGTGCCAAATTTTATCTAGATCCGTTTAGCCGTTCTGTTGTCATTGAGAAACAAACAGCCATCCATCTATCCATCCTAACTTCTTCCTTCTCGTTTGGAAAACTTTTCGTTTAGTAACCCTTATACCTAAATAAAAGTGACGTTCCGCTAACTTGTTAATATTCCATACATTTAGTGGCGTTTAGACAACTTTCAAAAAGAGGGAGTATTAAGTGTTAAGTTTAACAAACCGCTTGGTTGTGTAGCACAGTCAGGTAGAAAAACATCCAGTGCATCGAGTATTTATAATTTTAATTACAGCTTTCAAGTTATTTATAATTATTCAATATAAAATATGTTACTATAAATTAATTTGCCACGTTACCCGGCGAAAGAACCCAAAACATTAGCACTTCAGTCGTTCGAAGTATCACTATGCCATCAAGGGAGACAATTGAACTCTATTTTCTTAAATATTAAATTCTAGTTGACAACTTTGTAAAAAGTGTTTTAATATTTTAAACACCTGTCGACATAGTTCAACAAGTAATTAAATGGTAGCAATTGTTGAAAGAAACAGGCGGGAAGAAATAAAACAATATGGGCGCGTTAGCAGCTGTCAAATTATCGTTAATGAGCGGCTGTCGTTCGTTTAGAAAAATTAAAGAAAAAGAATTATATATTGTGTTGTTTTGTTTCTGTTTTAAAAATGTTGATACTAAAATATTTTTTCTCTTATCTATTTTATTTTTTGCTTATATATTTTTATATAACTTAATTTTTATTTGTTTTGAATATTTTAATAAATAGGTACTATTATGAGATTTGGTATGTAAGTATATTTTATTTAGGTATACTATGATAATAAAACATTATTTAAGTGTTTTAATTTATTAAAACGATGCCCATGGATACTTTTTTAATAAATGATTCTTATCTGAGTAGTCGGACCACGCGTGACGGCTGAAAAAATTTTTTGTGTATTTCAAAACATATTAATTCAAATAGCTATTCCAAGATGATATAAAATATGATTATTACCAAAACCAATTGATAGATAGATAGATAATTCTTTATTGTACACCATAATGATAACAAAAAACATATGTTAGAAACATACCTACAGAAAAAAAAGACAAATTTGACTTCATAAAAAAACTTTCATAAAAGCTTCTTAATAAAAATATCGCTCAATGACACTGAGATTAGCCTTCATAAAACGCCCTTGGCCATGACGGCAAGGCCTCGAGTACTCGCGTCCTTAAACAAGGACAAACCCGGAACGAGCTCAAGCCTTGAGCAAGCCTTGAGTATCACGGCCGCGGCCTCGCCCGAAGGTTTAACAGAAAAACCTTGTATTAAGGTCAGTAGGAAGGCCTAGCGGAGGACAGAATATCGGTCGATAGTGTATACGTCATTCGTGAACTTGGGATGTAAGGTTGTCTCAAGACCTTCACCTTAACCTTACTCAAGGTCATGTGACGTTTTTAGGTGCCTAAAGGGAAGGTTAGCTGTAAAGGTTTTATGACGTATGCCTAGCCACTTCTGATAAGTTATGCATTTTTTTTTCGCATCAATAATATTCATTTTATTAGTAACAATAAAACTTATACGATATAAAGAGGCCCAAAGACCGTGTCAAGTAGCGTCCTCATGGGGAGACCTATGTCCAACAGTGGACTGCAATAGGATGATGATGATGATGATGATATAAAAGATAATAAAAAAATATGGGACGTTAATAAACATAAATTCTTTTAAACTTTCACGATTTGTACACATATTATAACTATAATGGATAACGGGCCTAAATAGCTCACCCGCAACAGTCAACCCGTGACCACGGTCGGTGCAATTCGACCGAAACGTCGGGAAACAAAAAGGTATGAAAACCTTTAAAATATTACGCGATTTAGACCCGTTG
Source organism: Trisateles emortualis (assembly GCA_947095525.1). Taxonomy (NCBI): domain Eukaryota; kingdom Metazoa; phylum Arthropoda; class Insecta; order Lepidoptera; family Erebidae; genus Trisateles; species Trisateles emortualis. Next base: position 9,977,754 of record OX352754.1, on the reverse strand, counting down.
TCCATTATAGTTATAAAATGTTAATAAACATGTCCTCTTAACCGAATTTCGGTAACGGCAGCTAATCTTTTTGAGACTGGCCATCTGATAAAAAAGCACAAAAGTATATGTGCAAACATAGGTGCACCCTTTATTCTCTCGCTCTTATAGTCCAATGGGACGGCAATTCGACATGAACAGAGAGAATTCAGGAGTAGGATCCACGCCTACAATATATGTGCTTTCAGAGACCCGGGAGCTTGCATCGTTAATTAAATTTCGGGCATCTATTGTGAACGGACAGAAAATTAATACCCATGTCTTTTTTTGGCCTGAGTTCAATAGAGCTATCAATTTTAAGAGAGGTGGGGCACCATACTAGCGAGCAAGCCCAACTGGGGAAGGACCTTGCAGAAGACCACAACCAAATTACTTCACACAGCAGTGTAGTTGTGTTCCTGTGTACAGGTCTCCAGGGCTCATTTAGGGATGCGTTTTGAAAGAAACGTTTTCTTATCCCAGGGATACTCCAACTTGAAGCCCTGGTAAAAAAAATGGCTAGGCACCACGCAAGTAATACCTCTGGTATTGCAAGCATCAATAGGCTACGGTAACTGCTTAACATCAGGCGGTGTTAAAATGAGGCAGTAGTTTTTAACTTTCTACCATAGTAACAAGTTTCTACAAAACATTTTTATTTCTATTACACATATGATTCAAATCGATAAATTTAGAATAGGCATTTTAAAACTCCCTTGAAGAGATGAAACGTTTAATTGAAAGATTTCTTTCCTACTAACGACTGTAGTGATGTATTGTACTATCAATCGAATACGAAAATACTTTAGAAATACCTTGAACAATGTAATCAACTATGTGAATGTTTCACAGTAAATAAAATGCGCCTACGCTCGAGACTTTTATTCTTTCGTTATTTATTTTCCGGGAAGAAATGTAGATAACATAAAAAGAATAAAATAACACTCTAGCTTAAAATGTAGACATAGGTTTATCTATATTTTTAACTAGAGTGTTATTTTATCGTTCTTATTTTATGTTCTAGATAAAATTAGTAAAGGTATATCTAGATGATCATATCTAGGGTCGGCAGAATAAACACATTAGTCAATATTTACAAATTACAGATAATTATTAAAAACTAGCTGACGCAGTAAACATATTTTTTTTCTTTTAATTTTCTTCTATACAATTTGGTGCAGTCGATTGGAAGTTATGCGCGTACATACATTTAGGGGTTTCATTTTTATTTATAAAATATATGTATGTAAATACTTAAATTCAATTTATAACTTTAAGGTACACACAAAAAAAGAACAAAATAGGTAACATTTTTGTTAACATTTTAATTTAGTTTAGTTTTATAAGTTTTATTGCATGTAGCACATCTTCACTGTATCTTTTATCTTTAATTTTAGTAATCTGTGGAAACGTCGTGGATTGTACATTCATTTAGTAATTAAGATACATACTGTACAATTGTTTGTTTTCCCAATAAAGAAAATAAAAATAAAAACAAGAAAGCTGTAGTTTAGGTGTGAAAATATTCTTCAACATTACTGTCTACTGGGAACGTGTCCAGAAGGCTAGCAGCATTGCTACATTAAGTGGCAATGTTATCAGTCGTTTCGCTAGATATCTGTACTGGAAAACGAGCACTCGAACCCTTAGAACCGTCTGTCTCTAACCCAAAAGGTTCGAAATCATAATTACTAGATAAATATATTTAAAAGAAGAGCAGTTAAGAAATTAATAGGCTATTGGTTTCCAAGGACATCGCCAAGTGGGGCCAGAGAGAAGCAGACTGGGATAGGAAAAAGTTCCTTTCAAAACGCGCTAAATGAGCGCTGGAGACCTGTACTTACACACAGGAACAGAACTACACCATTATGTGTATTTGGCTGTGGTCTTCTGTATGAGGTCCATCCCTAGTCGGGTCTCCACCCTTGTATGGTGTCTTACCTCTCTCAAAGTTATGTAGTAAACAATTAGTTAAACAGTTGTCAATCACATTATTTTAAACCGGGCGATGCGCCAGCGCATGTCGACTTAAATCAACCTGTAGCGCGCATGCGCAGGGAGTACCATACTATAGTATGATACACACTCATTATAAACAGAGTTTAAGTGTTTATGTCTCATAAACAAACTTACATTATTATTAGCTTTATTGTCTCATGCTTGTGCCTGTGACTTCGTCCGTGTAAATTCTATGTTTATTACATTTAGCCTATGTGCTATTATCATTCAATCGGAATCGCCTATGTGCGGCCCAGAGCCGTTCATAAACCTGGCACAAACGGTGGTCATGCAATCTCTAATACAAATGGCCACCAAAAAGCATGGCGAGTACTGGCAAAACACTGAAGGCCAAAGCCATGCGAAAGAATTCCTAAGAAGAGTGGAAAAAGGCTGGACGAACAAATTATGGAAGTACAGCAGAACACAAATGAGGGCAGTGACCGGTGCCTTCACGGGGCACTTCCCTACAAACAAGCTTCTCCACAAAATGGGCCTGTCAAACAGCCCGACATGCAGGACCTGTGGTAAAGAAGAGGAGTCAATGCGGCACCTGCTATGCATGCATGACATGACTTTTTTGTTTTAAGACATGATATTTTCCTTCGCCATTAGCAGATGATAAGTTATTTGATTGTGTTCATTCATTCCACAATTGGTAAGTACTATGCTACCATTCGGGAATGAACTCATTTCCCATGTGTAAAAGTCGGTTACTGTCCCAATCGGATAGCTTCGTAACAGATTAATTTACTATACGTTATACATATATCAAATTTAAAATACTACACTACATTCTAATTATTAAATATAATATATCTGTGTAAGCAATATGTCACAGGTTTTTTTCTAAAGATTATCTTTAATGTTGTGCCAAAAAATACATAAAGATATTATGTATTTGAAAGTGATTTATTGAGATCCATTAGAAATATGACAAATTTTATTTAAGTTTATAAAATACTAGCTGTTGCCCCCGGCTTCGCCCGCGTGGATGTCGGTTATCGCTATAAAAAGTAGCCTATGTGTTATTCCAGACCATAATCTATCTATGTGCTAAATTTCATCTAGATCCATTCAGTAGTTTTTACGTGAAAGAGTAACAAACATCCATTCATCCATCCATACTTACGAACTTTCGCATTTATAATATTAGTAGGATAGGTTATTATATATTAATAAATAGGATATCATTTCCATCTTGTGTTCAAAGTAATGTCAATAGGCAATGGGAGTGGTGTAAATAAATAAATAAATAACGACGATGGTAGGCGAGATACCAAGTCTCCAGCGCTCATTTAGGGATCGATAAAAATGGGTTAGCAACACGCGATTGATACCTCTGGTATTGCAAGCGTCCATAGGCTGCAGTAACTGCTTAACATCAGGTTGGCCGCATGCTTGTTTGTCACATAAGTAGTATTATAAAAAAAATTGCGTTGGTACATCCAGTCCCTCTAAAAGCAGGTAAGGCCGTTGATAGAAGGCCTGATCTCTATTCCGTTATGTCAGATAACCGTCCCATCAGACTATGGAAGAGAAAGTACACAGGTGCACTCGCTAGCACCTGTGTTTATCTATAAGTACTAATATTAAAAAGCTGAAGAGTTTGTTAGGTAGAAAGCGCTAATCTCAGAAAGTACTGGTTCGATTAGAAGAAGATTTTTTTTTATTGATTAGTGCATTCATTTACCCAGGAAGGCTATATGCTATATAACATCACGCTATGATCAATAGGAGCGAAGCAGTAGTGAGATATGTTGCAAAATCGGGGAAAATATTCAAATTACCACGCGGACGAAGTCGCGGGGGACCCCTAGTATAATATACATTATTTTGTGTAATAATAATAAGTCCTGTGCATTTGGTTTTCTCCGTCGAGGACTATTACTATTAATACGTACCTATTAATTACCTCTTCGCTCAATTGAAACTTTGTTACTAAATCAACAAAACGCCCAGTAGATCATTTCAGCGCCATCACTTTCAGACGGGAATGCCATTGTGGATGCGCGCGCGCACCACCCGTGTAATGATTTATATCAGAGTTTTATTTGTTGTTTTGTGTTCTAGTGACATTTTTGAACTGTTATTTTACTTTGTACCGTTTCTATTTTAATGTTTGTAGTTGACTAATGTTTTCCCGCGACTTCGTCCGGGTAGGTTTTTACCATGATGTGTTGAAATGTGAGTCATTCGATCCTCTTCGATCGAGATATTCCTCGAAGCCGAGCTCGGAGCGCACCTTTTAGGAGGAATATAATTTTATTGCTATCGGGAGCGCTCCTAAAAGGTGCGCTCTGAGGAATAAAAAAGGAGCGCCTCATTAGGTGCGCTTCAAAATGGTAGCGCTTCGAGGAATACCTCATTCGATCGAGAAAGAGAGATGGAGCTATACACGCATTTTTTTTATACTATTTAGGTGGCAAACGAGCTTTCGGCCCACCTGATGTTAAGCAGTTACCGTAACCTATGGAGGCTTTTAATACCAAAAGTATCACTTGCGTGTTGCCAACCCATTTTTTTTACACCAGGGCTTTATGATGGGAGTATCCCTGGGATAGGAATACGATTTTTTCAAAACGCATCCCTAAATGAGTGCTGGAGACCTGTACTCACACACAGGAACACAACTACACCACTGTGTGTAGTTATTTGGCTGTGGTCTTCTGTATGGTGGAGGTCCTTTCCCAGTCGGGCTTGATCGCTAGTATGGTGCCCTACCTCTCTTACATGCATGCTATATTGTTCCCGCTGTCTCTCTTTCTCAGTCGACCAACTCACGTTTTTAACACGTCATGGTACCCCCAGGGCGATACATAGTTTTGGTATCACATATACCAAACTTGTAACTTGAGAAATATCATTGGGCAAGTTTGAACCTTAGCTGTTAATAATAAGATGTAAATTGCAAAACAAATACGCTTCAACTTAAGTCATTTTTTCACTATGGGTGCGATATATAATAATAATAATATTTTCGGGACAAATCACACATCGCTATCTGATCCCAAACTAGGCAGAGCCTGTACTACGGTAACCAGACAACTGATAAACATACTTATATATTTCTAAATATGTATTTAGAAATATAATTTATCTATAATATGTATGTACATATTATAGATAAATTACATCCAGACACAGAACAAACATTCGTGCTCATCACACAAAGATTTGTCCTGGGTGGGAATCGAACCCACGACCTCCGGTGTAGCAGTCAGAGTAACTAACCACTAGACTAACAGGCCAGTCATGAATGATTTTAATTTTCAATTTTGTTAGAATGTTGTATGTGTGGGTGGTGTATGACTTTATGACTAATATAAATTTATTGTTTAGACTGTGATATAATATTAGCTAGATGCAATTTTATGAACTTTTTACAGCTTATGTTAGTGTTTATTGGTCACATGAAACATTTAATGTGCAACATTTTACTTTGACATCGGTTTTTAGTATTAATATCGGTTTAATTAACGACAAGTTGTTAAAAACCGTAAATTATCGTTCAAATAATATTTTTAAGAAATTAGCACATTTCTTTTTGGGTGTTTTAAAAAAAATGTTCTCTTGCATACAGCAATGAATTCAAATGATTCACCATCTGCTAACGGAGAAGGAAAACATCGTGAGGAAACCCACATGTCTTAGAAGAAATTCTAAAGATATGTCTGATTCACCAACCCGCATTAGCCTAGCATGTGTGAATTAAAACCTAAATCCTCTCTCTCTTTTGATAGAGGAGAAGAGACCCGTGCCCAGCAGTGGGACATTATATGTGTTGCTATTATCATACAGCAATATTCCAATTTGCAAGTCTTATAATTTCCTTACTGATCATTTCACTCGCTTATAATTCGTTCTTTATTTTAGTTAGGCCATAGAGAATAGCCAACTGTGCATGAAATATTGTAAACTTGATATACTCTCTATTCCTTTACTCCCATAGTCCAATGGGATGGCAATCCAACACAATAGGAGAGAGACCAGGGCCCCAATTCTGCTAATTTACGGATGGCTCAATTGAACCTGAATGGATTCTAATAAATTTAAGACAAATAGTTGGAAAACCATCGGTTATTTAGCGGAATACCAATAATGTAATACCAAAAATGCTAATAATTTAAGACCAATAATTTTCCAAATAATGGTTTTAAATTTATTAGCAGAATACCAAAAATGCTACTGAGATTCAATTGAGAATCAATTCAGATTCAAGTAAGCCATCTGTAAATTAGCAGAATTGGGGCCCAGGCGTAGGATCAATTGCTTTACTTGCTTTCCGAGGCAAGGAGGTGGAAACACCATCAAATGCCAAACATCGGGCATTTATTGTCAATGTCTTGACAGAAAAACCCGAAATCTATTTCTGGTACAACCCGGAAATCGAACATGAGACCTCATAGCAGTCGTCCTCAATGAGCAATGAAGCATAAAAGATAAATAATAGCACCTACACAGATGATTACAATGTTTTCAATAGTTAAAACTCTTGCGTAGATATAAATCTTATATTTTATGAAATGTTAAGTCCAGAGATCATTCAACTCGCTTAATAATTCGTCTATTTATTTTAGTCAACTATTTTGTTTGATATAGTTATTTTTGGTTGCGCTCGCGCAGTATCGAGTTACTGGTAAAACATTTTAGATCGTTAAAACATAATAATACTGATTCACGCCTTTTTCCTGGAAGAGGTAGGCAGGGAAGTACTAAAACGTATCATCAGTTTTCCGTTGAGTATATATCCTTACTAATATTACTAGCTGTTGCCCGCGGCTCCGCCCGCGTGGATGTCGTTTATCGCCTATATAAAAAGTAGCCTATGACCATATTAATCTATCTGTGTGCCAAATTTCATCCAGATCCGTTCAGTAGTTTTTACGTGAAAGAGTAACAAACATCCATCCATCCATCCATCCATCCATACTTACAAACTTTCACATTTATAATATTAGTAAGGATTAACGCGAAAGTTTGTAAAAATGTATGGATGTTTGTTACTTTTTTACGCAAAAACTACCGAACGGATCTGGATGAAATTTGGCACAGAGATAGTATAGTCTGGAATAGCATTTAATTTTTTATCGCGATAACCGACATCTACGCGGACGGAGCCGCGGGCAACAATTAGTATATTTTAATTGAAGGGATTTATAGCTTAACTAGTTGTTGCCCGCGGCTCCGCCCGCGTAGATGTATTTATACTAACCCGAGTCAACTTTAGTAAATAATAACTTCGGAAGCTCGCAAGTTGGAAGATACACGTTATCCACGAACAATGCGAGTAATATCCGGCTATTTCTCATAAAATCTATTATTGGCGCACATTGATCACAGGATCTGCTAACCGCTGCGTTCAAACAACACGTCGTTAATGCTCAAGGACAATCTGCTAAATTCTATATTATTTAAAAGTAAACTGTAAATGGACCAAAAGAAAGCGAAATATTTACTATCGCCATTTAAAAAGTCATGAAAATTAACCCTACCAGTATTATAAATGCGAAAGTTTGTAAGTATGGATGGTTGGATGGACGGATGGATGGATGGATGTTTGTTACTCTTTCACGTAAAAACTACTGAACGGATCTGTATGAAATTTAGTAGTTTTTATGTGAAAGAGTAACAAACATCCATCCATCCATCCATACTTACAAACTTTCGCGTTTATAATATTAGAAGGATATTTATTTACCTTCATTCCTTGTATTTATAACACCAAAACCTCTCACTACTTTTGCTATATTATATTTAATTTTCTCTTCTGTCCATCCAAAGGTTGCATGTCAGAAATTGCTTTTAGCGATAAGGCCCATTGCACATGAATGTGTAAAATAATATCTGTATCATACTTAAATGTAATTGATGTACTTACAATAAAGAGTGTTCTATTCTATTCTACACTATTTAAGCATCTTGGTTAAAAAAAAATATCAAAAGCTAATATGACAAATCATTTTAATAAAGAGTCTAACGTAGATTTAGAAATGGCATATTTTATTCCTCTAAGAAATGAATGATTGCTATTAATGTACAAAAAGGAACAATTTTACTTAATATTGTCACCATAAACGTCCCACTGCTGGGCACGGGTCTCTTCCATAAATTTGGAGGGATATTAGCCTACTATACCACGCTGGCCAGACGGGTTGGTATAGGGTTTTGTTTCTAGATTTCCCTCTCTTGCAGTGGATATTGTCTGCCAGACTTACTCCCTTAGTCGACTCTTACGACACCCACGGGATGAAATGGGGTGGTGACATTTGTATTCTTAATCCGTCACCACACGGACAATATTGTAATTTATGCAAATTGCAAAAATTGATTTCGTCAGTTCTAGTTAATGAAATTAAATAAAATTAACAGAAGATATTAATTTAATGCAAGTAAAACCATAGGGCGCAGCTTTCTGATATTTCCCCCCGATGTTTTCCTTCACCATCATCCAGACATAGTTTAATAAAATGATAGCTATTAATATAAACATTTAGACATACAATGTTGGCGCAGTTATTGTTATTACAGCTGCTTCGTTACGTCTGTTTGAATTCTTTCGTCCACGTACTCAGTACTCACGCCCTTGGCCGAAGATCTATCAGTTTCTCGAGAGAGAGGGAGGACCCCTCTCTTTCTCGAGACTGAAGGTACACCCAGCAAAGAATTTGATAGGCTTTTTTTGTATTTTATTTCTTTTTACGAAATCGCCAAACTGCACACGCATTGTGTTGGCAAAAGAGGCGCTCTTACTTACTAAGTATAAATAATGTATGCTTATGTAACTAGGTCAAATATCTAAAGGAACTTTATGAACAGTTTTAATACTGGAGGTACAACTGGAGGTAAAAATATATCTATAAAAAGTAAAAGCATATCTATAAGAAGTATATACATATATATGAAGTTAATGTAGGATGATAAGATATATCTATGTCTTTATTTATTTGGTAGGTTTAATTTAGTTTGTTTTGATCGTCTTTTGTTCTTGGCCCCTCGTCGATTGAATTTTTTAAAAATCCTTTCTGCGGATGTTTCTTCTTTACATACCTAGTATAAAAGTAGTAGCGGGTAGTGTGTACGATTGCCAGGCATAGGTAGGTACCGGGTTCGATTTATGGATCGGGTGGTGGTAAAAATGTTCGGCGGCCTAAATTTAATAAGACTGTTTTTTTTTGCTTTTTTATATTTAGAACTAAAATACATTAATTATACAGTCATGTCGGGTGAAGTAGATAACGAAAAATGAGGCCGCTGCCCTTCAGTGAAAAATTACAGGCTGAAAACAAATAAAATAAATACATAGTAATAAATATTGAAGCACTGCAAATGAATTTGTAGTAATAATATTATCAATGTTAATTATTCGATATGATTTTTAAAAACTGCTTTTTCGTCTTGTGTACTACAGCGCCATCTTTTGTTGAATAGCCGTACTACTAGCCGTAATCAATATCAACGCCATCTAGTAGCAACACTCCAAACTATTAACGAATCATCACAGCCTCGAGCCATTCTGAAACTGAAAACTGCAAAAAGCGACGTTGGTGGCAAACCGCGGCGTTTATTTGTGTCTATCCATCGTGAACTTGGGGATGGACGAAAATAGTTTTGGGTTTGACATACTGTGGAAACATGTAGTTTTTATTTTGAATAACGTCTCGCGAATTTTATTTCATGTATTTTAAACCCGTGGTGTTTTAAATGACTGTAGAAATGGACCCAGGGTAAATATTTACACCGGTTTTGGGCTTAATGCTTGCTATTACTTTTGTCAAAGGCGTTGTTGCTCAATGTTTTGATTCGGTATAACCTCTCATTGTGTGTTTTTGCGTTTTTTTAATGATTTATTGGTCTAGTGTTTATATTTAGCTAAAGTTTTAATATTGCAACGAGATAAATTGATACGCAATATTTTTATCAAAAAGCAAATGTCATGGATGCGCATAACTTTGCTATGCAATGTCTGAATTTTCTATTAACTTTTTAGTTTCCTTTTGTCAAATAATTCTATGTTTTCTTTATTATATATTTTTTACTATGGTTCAATATTTTTTCTGAAAGACAAGGCCAGAGGTAGACCAGACGCATATTATACAGAAAATCTTAATTTATTGCGTCAAAAATAACCACCTAATTTACACCTGTCCGCATGTATATAATAACTATGAAGTGTTTTAGTATAAACATACTAAAGTTTGGCAGATTATAAAATATTGCAGTATTTCAATCGAAATGATTTCGCATTAAGACCGCTAGATGGCTTACGAACGATACAGCTGATCGATTATATCAAGACAAAATTCTATACATTGAAAATAATATAGGCCAAAGAAATACAATACTAGACAAATATAACATCATCATATTAACTATTAAGAGAAAAAGCACAAGAAAATAGAACTGAGGAAGGTCCTATACCTTATGGAAGACATAGTAGGGTACCTAGTTGCGATCCTGCGCATGAGTTCATGTTATTTAGGAATGTGTTTAAAACCAAGGACATCTCGTCAAAAAATTCTGGAGCATTTTTTTTCTAGATCAAACACGCGAATGATTGACCATTAGATGGGCCGTTAGCTTTATTGCCACCCAAGTAGTGTAAAACACCACATTTATTGAACTCGTAACTAAAATTCGTACCCTGATCTATTACAGAGGCAGCTCCAGTAGGCTGGGTGAGAGGCGCGACCCGCAGTGGTACATCGACTCAGCGTACGCGTCTTCTCTTAAAGTTTCCTTAAGATTACCCACAAGGCAGTTCCTAGAAGGTATGTTAAAACATATATATTATATATACAATAGCAACCCATATTATGTCCCATTCCTAGGCTCGAGTCTCGTCTCGTCAAAAGTCAAATTTCACTCACGCAAAAAAAAAAATATTTCATTATCTTCAATTAGAATGTTTTAGCAATTACATTTTATATGATTATGAAATTATTTTCATGTTGAAAATTTGTCATACCTATGAGTTATTTGTGGCTTTATTGAGGTCTTTTTAATGCTGGTTGCAGAAGACAAAAAATAGGTTGTATGGTTTGCGATATCAACTTAAAAATATTATCTTAGTGCCAAAAGGTTCAGTATTTGTAATATCACGAAAGAGACGAAGGGCGTCGCCAAGAGAGAGCAGGGAAGGGCAGCTGCCTTCCCCTACGGTAGAAAAACTTGTTTAACTGATCATTCCTGCTTGTAGAGTCAAGAGCTTGTGAGCTTCTTCGAAGTATGTACCTACCATTCTTATTAAAATCGCTATAGAAGTAAGATAAAATGAATGAAGCTTGTTGTATGTGCTCTTGACTGTATCGACAGTTTACATTTTCCCTATTCTCCATTTATCAATTTCCCGTCCATGGTCATTAGCTGGCGACGCTCTTGAGAAACATAATTGACCCATATTGCCTTTTACTACAGCACTGTGTTTTACGGGTTCAGTTACTGTAAATAAATACACAATATTCTCTAGATACTCGATACTCAGATGATTCAGTAGATGAAGTGATTACCGCGATACACGGGATAATTTTTTTTTATAAATGATTGTCATTTTGGAAGTTCTTTGTGTCCGTATAATGTATTTGTAAATTCTCCCTCGAGGCTTGCTCCAAGAGCAGGATTTAAAACTAAATATGTTTATGAAGTAACTGAAATTAGGTACCTTTTAAACTATAAAACTAGTATATAAGGTATTAAAATTGTAAAGTTTAATGTTAATATTTATTTGTATCTATGAATATGAAATTTTCAGACTTCTACCAACCCTGGTTTCGTCTAGCCGAGATCAGAAGATACATATTGGGTATGGCAGTTTGTCTCACCCTGAGTCACAGACAACAAAATGTCTTTGGCTATGTTTTTGTCATTTTTGATCCCCTTGTATTTGTGTCACACTGTATCCTGCATTTGTATTGTCCTTTTGTTATTAATTACTACTTTGAATTTCTATTTAAAAAATCTGATTTTATACATAAACGCGGTTAGCTTTATCAAAGAACAGCGCCATCTGTTGAATAAACTGTAAACTACGTAATACAGCGGTGAGTTAGCGACACACGTTCGGTGCTGTTTCAAGTTTCTGACGCTAGGTGGTTCTGTTTAAAGCAAGGAATTATAACATAATTTATATTGTACATAATTATTTTTATAATCGACGAAGGAAATATGTGAAATGGTTTAGTATTTACTTACTTACTTAGTATTTCAGAAAATAAGTATTTAAAATACCAAACGGATTAAACTCTAATGATTTTCATACTTATTAACTAGCGGCCTACTCCGGCTACGTCCAGGTTAATATTTAATTAGAGTTGAATTTTCAAAAATCCTGTTACATACTCTGATACATTCTACAATAAAATATTTTTCTAAAAATATATTATTTTTCTATTTTTAGTGATAAAATAAAAGTAAAAAAATATACGAAATAAAAATATTGTTAATACCTATAACATTTAAGGGTTACCCTCGATTTCCCTGGGATTCCCTCATCAGATCCTGACTTGGTACCAATGGGACTACCTCAAGAAAATATACTTATACTCTTTCAAATAAAAAAATAATTTTGAGAATCGATCCACAAATGTGGAGAAATCGGTAAACATACATAAAAAAAATACATACGTGTCGAACATAGAACTTCTACCTTTTTTGAAGTCGGTTAAAAAAAAATGACGGACTTCTATTCAACAAATACTGTATTCTGTTAAGAAAAAAATAACTTAAACCTGAATTATTAATAACAAAATTCGTACATCATCTCATCATCATCATACCAACCCATAAACATCCCACTGCTGGGCACGGGTCTCCTCCATACATTTGGATGGATATTAGCCTATTATACCACGCTGGCCAGACGGGTTGGTATTGATATAGGGTTTTGTTTCGAGGTTTCTCTCTCTTGCAGTGGATATTGTCGCCCGACTGACTCCCATAGTCGATTTTTACGACACCCTCGGGATGAAACGGGGTGGTGACATTGGTATTCTTAATCTGTCACCAACACATCAATACAAGGCGTGTAACTATTCCTTCTAATAAGAATAAAGTAACTCTACAAGACTATCTACGATGAACCTTAGTATATAAAAATAAACTATTCGACGTTAAAAAATAACGTTAAAACCTAAAACCTAAAATTTATGTGTCACACATATATTTATTATATCTGTGACGTAAATATATATTTTCATTCATATATTTTATGTGAACAGGTGTCTTTGACTCTGTATCTATGTTCAGAGTGATATAATAAAGTTATTTTGTGTGTCTGCGGCTAAACTATTCTGAGCCTATTTAGATAATAATTTAATTAATTCATAGTTGTTATGTCAAAGTTCAAGACTGTGACTGAATAGAATTTGGCTGCTTTTTTTTGGCTGGTTAGTGGGTGGTTTACCTAGTGACAGAGTTCTTTTATTTGTATATTATTTCGTCACTTGCTACTATTATTGGATTGTACAATGCAATTGTGAAGCAAACCTAATAATAAGTTATACTCAGTTTTTCTAACTGTGCAGTTCTAGCTGCCCGCGTCCCTTCCCACCTACCCGCAGGCGCAGGTCTTAAAGAACGACTACGAAACGACAACATCTTAAGACAAAAGACAATGGCATCTCTCGCCACCGACAGGGAGTTCATCCTCACATACTTGCACCTCAAACATGCCGTACCGTAAGATTCCAGAGGAATTTCTTACCACGTACTATTAGGCTGTGGAATGAGCTCCCTGCCGAGGTTTTCCCAAGAGACTATAGCATGGGGTTCTTCAAGAAAGGAGTTATAAGGTTTATAAAGGGTCGGCAACGCGTGAGTGACACCCCTGGTGTTGCAAACGTCCATAGGCTACGGTAACTGCTTACCATTAGGCGGGCCGTATGCTTGTTTGCCACCTTGGTAGTATTAAAAAAAAAACTTTATAAGTAGCCCACAGGAACAACGAAGATAAGCTTTAAAAAGAATGAAACTGCTTTAAGCACCCCCTTAATCCAATGTTAATGGAATATACTGGCACTCATATAGAAAATAAGAGGTAGGGCACCATACAGGCGAGCAAGCCTGACTGGGGAAGGATCTCCACCTTACAGAAGACCACAGCCAAATGTTTGCGATGTAGGTAATTGTATTTTTTTCTCCAGCACTCATTTAGGGATGCGTTTTGAAAGAAACGTTTTCCTATTCCAGGAATACTCCATCTTAAAGCCCTGGTGTAAAAAAATGGGTCGGCAACACGCAAGTGATAAAAAATACTAAGAAAAACTACCTAAAAGATCTTAAATGATTGAAGTGCTTTACCCATAGGGATAGATCTAATAAGAAGAAAAGAAGATGTGCATGCATGAGCAACGCCACAGAAGGAAACTATGTAGCTAGCTGTTGCCCGCGGCTCTACCCGCGTGGATGTCGATTGTGCGATATAAAGTCTATGTGCTATTTCAGACTATAATCTATCTCTGTGCCAAATTCATCCAGATTCGTTCTGTAGTTTTTACGTGAAAGAGTAAAAAACATCCATCCATACTTACAAACTTTCGAGTTTATAATATTAGTAGGATAACCCTTATTCACCTGTCAGAGGATGATTTGATATACATATCTAACATAAAAATATATTACATATTTTATGACCACTTAAACAATTTGCCACAATAAATGAATTAGATTTGATTATTAAAATAAGTTGTAGATAATAAAACAAATATATATTTTTAAATACTTTTTTTATTGCTATTTAGGTGGCAAATAAGCATACGGCCAGGCTAGTAGTTAGTAGCCTATGGATGCTTGCAGTCAGAGGTATCACTTGCGTGTTGTCAACCCATTTTTTTTACTCCAGGGCTTTTAGATATTCCCAGTATCCCTGGGATAGAAAAACGTTTCTATCAAAACCCATCCAAATGAGCACTGAAGACACACACACACACACAGGAACACTAAGGCATGCACCACTGTATGTAGTTATTTGGTTGTGGTTTTTTGAAAGGTGGAGGTCCTTCCCCAGACAGGCTAGCTCGCTTACATGGTGCCCTACCTCTCTTAAATAGATACATAAATATAAATTCTCAACCACCTTCACAAATACATAAATAAAATTAAAATACAACATACCTAGCTAATTGGACGCGTTCACCAATCACATTCGTTAATTCACCAATAAACATAAACTGTACATTCTACACAAGAAAAAAACATATAGAACCTAATAATGGGTAATAAAATGGAGAATTCATATTCGTCGTTTTTCTCCATGTGTCGTTTTGACAGCTGTAATTATGATGAAACTTCTTGAGTCAAACAAGAAAATGTAATATAGAGTTAAACTGGGAGGAGAATTTAAAAAAATAACTCAACTGAAAGATGTACACTGCTGGACACAGGCCACCCCCAAGGATTTTGTAAAGTATTCAGTCCTGAGCTAACGTGGTCCTACCCACTAGTATCTGTATGCTTTAGGACCATAAATTATCTCTGTGCCAAATTTCATTCAGATCCGTTCAGTAGTTTTTACGTGAAAGAGTAACAAACATCCATCCATACATACTTTCACATTTATAATATTAGTAAGGACTAGTTGTTGCCCGCGGCTCCACCCGCGTCGATGTCGGTTGTCGCGACAAAAAGTAACCTATGTGGTTTTCCAGACTATAATCTATCTCCATGCCAAATTTCATCCAGATCCGTTCAGTAGTTTTTGCATAAAGGAGTAACAAACATCCATACATACATTCTTTAAAAATTTTCGCGTTTTGTAATATTAGTAAGGTACATCCATACATCCCTCCATACATCCATACATTCTTACAAACTTTCGCGTTTATAATATTAGTAAGGATAACAACACTGTACAATATTCTTACAAATTAAACCCTGTGACCTGTGACTGTGTCAGTTGTAGATAAGGGACTTAATCCTCTCTCTATATAAAGAAGAGAAGCCACTTACCCAGCGGTGGAACAAATATGGCTTGCTATTATATTAATACTAATAAATGTAATCGACATCTAAAAATACTTATCTAAGTGACGTTGCTTGGCGCCGAGTGACTCATAAATGAGATGTATTGAACATTCTACACTTTTTTCTAAACATTTTTTCTATTTTCCTGTAACGCTGCCAAAGTTTGGATGACGTTTTATTATATTAAATATTATAATTATATTGGTGTGGTTCGTTTTTGAGCGGAGAGCGGAGCGATAATTAACACTACATAGCGTTTAGCTATGGAAACAAAAATATTATTGTTAGAACTATATAATAATTGTGTGGAGGCCTGTCACACATCTTCAACGGCGGGAGGATCCTCTGACCAGGCTAGGTGATTGTTGGGCATTGTATATATATTAGTATTTGTGTAAATCTAGATATCGCGATTCAGTTTCTCGTACATTTGTTCTACGGTTGAATGTTTCTAGGGATAGTGACAACGATACCGCTGCGCTGTGTGTAGTTATTAGGCTATGGTGGCTGTGAGGTCGAGGTTCTTCCCCATTCGGGGTATTTTTATAGTGTTCATGTAATAGAGGCAAAACCAATCATGCAGAGACTTAAATGCATGCTAATTGCAGGTTTGACAAACTTAGATAACACTGTCATTATCTAACAAGTAAAGACAAATAGAGATGGCATGAATTATTTCTATGATCGAAACGTCGCTTGAGCGGTTTCAGTCCGCTCCGCTGCGAGTGTTACCGCGCCTTATTTCCCGATTCGATCGCCTAGATTCCGTATATTCCAAGCTTCCAAATATATTTTATATATTAATAATTTGGCATCATTTGCAACTTTGTTATATAGGATTAAAGTGCAGTTCAATCTTGTTATTTATATAACTTCGTGATACACGCAGTTAGTATGTTATAAACATTTTACGATTCAAATAGGGTTATTATATAGGTTGTTCTTATAATCTATATTGATATTATAAATGTTAAAGTTTGGATGTATGATGTTACTTCAATCACACTAAAACTACTAGACAAATCTGGGCAAAATTTGGATATATATATATATATTTTTTTTATAAAGGACAGCTCCCGCACTAGAGAACAAGCTCTGTGTCGCGGGGGACTTTACAAACATACAATTAACGGACACAAATTACACCCAGACTCAGAACAACTCTTTGCGGGTCACACAAAGTTTTATCCTGTGTGGGAATCGACTTGGAGAATCACTGGACCACCAAGGCAGTCATAGCAGTAGCATTATAGTTTTAAAAGTTACATAGGCTTTTAAAATACACTGTTCCGGTGCGATTTTCCACGAAGCCGCCTTTGGAAACTACATAGTAATATTTTGTCGGGTTTAGAATCATTGTATAATTGATTTCATGGATAGTTCTGTGGATGTGTCGGTAGTTACCATTGTGCTGCATGTCGTGAGTTCGATCCATACAGTTGACAAACACTAAACAACTGGTAAGCATATTTATAAATGCAAACTCCATTATTATCTTTTTTTTTATACTACTTAGGTTGCAAACAAGCATACGGCCCAACTTATGTTAAGCAGTTACCGTAGCCTATGGACGCTTGCGATACCAGAAGTATCACTTGCGTGTTGCCAACCCATTTTTTTGCACCAGGGTTTTGTAATGGAAGTATCCCTGGGATAGTAATACGGTGTCTAAAGACGTCCAAAGCTGGACATAAGCCCTAGTCCAAATCAAGTAAGCTGAACTTGAACATAGTCTACCTGGTAAGGGTCGCCTTCACCAGGTCGTCGGTCCACCTTGTCCTTTGCGTAAGCACCAAAGGACAAGCTGTCTGCCAGATCGTGATTCCAGCTCCAGAACCTTTTTGCCTCAACGCCCAAGGGACTTACGAGCCATGTGCTCTTTAAATTGCTACTAAATTGAGACAATCCATCGAGCTATGTTAATCACCCTGGTTCTTCTTTAGATATCCTCGTTTTGATTCGATCTCGTAGGGAATGTCCAAACAAATCTCTCTCTCTATTGCTCTTTGGGTGACTTAGACCCTTCTTATAAGGCCTGTAAGGGAAGTGGAAACTTTTCTTTCCTCCTCCTATTTACTTCTGATTAAATTCGTTGCGGGGTCCAAAACAGCATAGTTGTCCACGGGACGCACGAGTGTCAAAGCTCGGTGTATCAGTTGGTTACTCCGCTGTTAATCCTGGCTCACAGGAGTCACAGCGGTGGGCATGTGGGTGGGACTGTCCCAAAAGGACTGTAGGAAGCGACCACATTTCATCTTTATATAAAATACGAAAATGTGGAAATCTTTGGGAAATGTCCAGCAGTGGACGTCTTTTGGCTGAGATGATGATGATAGTAGGCTATAGAAGGCTTTCAGTTCTGTGCTTAGCATATATTATACAAAATAACAATCAATAACAGTTTTTTCGAAGTAAGAACACAAAAATGCCGCTTCGTATCCGCGAAATTCCGAAGAACGAGAATAGGACAGATGAAAAAAACTCTATTTATTAAATTTAAACATAAATGTAACCGCGAATCTAGAATTAATGTGTTTTGTACGTGGTCTTTTGTCTAACATTTGTCAAAATAACACCGTAGACTAATTAAAATCCCACTCTGTAAGACACAATCGTGGACAGAAATAATTTTTCATTCAAAAGTTTATAATGTGTTAGTTTAATATTCTGGTACGGGTGACAAGCAAACGGACGATATTTTGATATGAATGAGTCATGTCACTGCTTGCCAAGATTACGAATATCATATGATTATTATACCTTTGAGTTGAAGGTGGATGAACAGCTGGTATACCATAAAAGATTAGTAAGAATGGGGTTCTTCAAGAAAGGAGGGTCGGCATCGCGCGAGTTTAATCCCTGGTGTTGCACGCGTGTATAGGCTATGGTAACTGCTTACCATCATCAATCAATCTTTCATTTCATTTATTTCATTTATTTCATTCCAAAACAATTTTTACATTGTGTGTGAATCACTAAAATAAAAGGTAAGACAGTTATTGTACACGTAACACAAGCAAGATAATTACAATATTATTCAACAATTAAATTAATCAGTATTATAAATTCTAACATCATAAATAAAACTATCAATAATTAATGTCAAAAGTACTTATAAGTTAATAATGCAAAAAATGACAAAAATGTATGTCATGAATATAATGTCAAAATGTCAAAAAATTATGTCATGATACAGTGTAATAATGTCAATATATGTATAAAAATGGCATTAGAAATTATATTTTACATGTCATCAATACTATAGTAGCACTCTTGTAACAAGAACAGTTTCAGGTATTTTACAAAATTTGTTTTATAAAGTGATGCTTTAATTTCTGTAGGCAATTTATTAAATATTTTAATTGACCTATAATAGGTGCTATGCTTTACAACATCCAGATGGGATACATGTTTAGGCTGTAAATCTTTTCTCCTGGTGCTCTCTCGTTTTTGCCTTTCTTCTTCACTTTCATAGTCATGAGCGTATTTACACAAGTGAGTGAGTAATACAAGAATATATAAACTTGGGACTGTCAGTATGTTTAAGTCTTTAAAGTGTGGTCTACATGATTCTTGTTGTTGGATTCTTACTATTGTTCTGATTGCTCTTTTTTGAAGAACAAAGGCCTTGTGAGTATTATACTCGTAGCTTCCTCCCCAGCATAGGATGCTGTATCTGAGCTTTGACTCTACCAATGCAAAGTATACCATTTTTAGGTGTTTAATGTTGACCTCGTTTCTGAGACTCCTGAGCACATAGCAAGCAGAGCTAATAGATTTTTCTAAATGCATCAACTCTTCTTTCCAATTTAGTTGATCATCTATATGTACTCCCAGAAACTTTACAACCGGGGTTTGGATTAGACGTTGGCCGTTTATTTCACAATTTAATGTGTCCCTATTTTTAGAAGTCGATCGGAAAAGTATAGCATTTGTTTTGCTGGCATTGACAGCGAGGCTGTTTGCGGTAAACCAGTTGTAAAAGGTTTCTAAGGTACGATTTACTGTCTCATTTAGATGTATCATATCATTGGCT
Source organism: Trisateles emortualis (assembly GCA_947095525.1). Classification (NCBI taxonomy): domain Eukaryota; kingdom Metazoa; phylum Arthropoda; class Insecta; order Lepidoptera; family Erebidae; genus Trisateles; species Trisateles emortualis. The sequence continues at coordinate 9,957,743 of OX352754.1, read as the reverse complement.
GAAATGACAGCATTTGTATCATCGGCGAAAACTACCAACTCAATGCAACCATCAATAGTCTGAACTACGTGTTGTATAAGGTCATTAATGAAAGTAATAAACAATAATGGACCAAGAATGGAGCCTTGCGGAACACCTGCCCGAACTTGTACCATTTTAGACGAGTGTGTATCCTCAACAAGTATATTTTTATCAAGAGGGGTAAGGGTCTTTGACACAGCTTTGATCTCTACAAACATTTTTCTATTATTTAAATATGATGTAAGAAGTTCTAGAGGCTTACCTCTTACACCATAGTGTTCTAGTTTTCCTAACAGTAATTTATGATCCACTGAGTCAAAAGCGGAGCTTAGGTCAAGGAACAGTCCAGCCACTTTCTGCTTGTTGTTCATTCTGCTCGTGACATCTTTTATTAGAGTGTAAATTGCATCTTGTGTTCCAACATTATTTTGGTATCCGAATTGCCTTCTACTTAAAACATTATATAAATTAAGATGTCTTAACAATCTACTTTTGATTAATTTTTCCAAGATCTTGGAAATAGTGGGCAACAATGAAATGGGCCTATACATCTTTGGATCAGATCTTGATCCTTTTTTATGCACTGGTATTATTTTGGCTATCTTTAGTTGGTCTGGGAAATTTCCATTGTCAAAACATTTATCAAAAAATATACTCAGTGGTGCCGCCATTATGTCTATGTTATCTTTAATAACAGATATGGGTATGTCATCATAACCACAGGATTTTTTTGATATCATTGTTTTAACAATTTTATATATCTCTTGAGGAGATGTATGGTCTAAGATAAGATCATTTTCTACTTTTACTGCACTTTTATGTAGTATATCCATAGCTGCTCCTAAATTTACAGAAGAGGGTTTCGAATTTAAATCAAATTGTTTAATGAATGTCTCCACAATTTCTGACTGGTCGGTGATGTATTTGCCGTCATTTTTTAGAATTAGTTTCGTTTGTTTCATAATTCTCTTATTTCTGTGATAATTTATTATTTTCCAAACATCTTTTGAGATGTTTTTCGAATTAGCTATCATTTTCTGTGTTGCTAACTTTTTGGCTATTTTAATTACTTTTCTGTACAAAGTAAGATACTTTTTCCTGTAATTTATTACAGTCTCATTTTGAAGACTACTTTTTCCAGAACAAAGAAAACGTTTCATTTTGCTGGACAATTTTATTCCCTTTGATATCCAACGGCACTGCGTGGTTCTTTTTAGATTTATTTGTAATGTCTTTTTTTTAAAGCTATGTGTAAACATTTTATTAAATGTCTTCAGAAAGGAGTTTATGCCCATGTCGTGCCAGTTTTGTTGTAGTAACATATTCCTAAATGATATTTTGTTTTTTACAGTAAATGTCCTTCTTGTAACCCATACAGTTGTATTCCCATTACATGTATTACCTTTGGAAACCATACTGCAAAGTAATCCCGCATGGCCATCTGCCAAACCATTATGATCAACTTCACATTTTTTTATGTCAGATTCAACTATATTGGTAATAACATTATCCAAACAAGATTGAGAGTTATTGCGGATAAATGTTATTGAGTTAATAAGAGGTCTAAAATTATAGCATGTCAATAATTTGAGTAGGTCAGATTTCTTTCTACTTTCGGTCAATAAGTCAATATTAAAGTCACCAAAAATTAAACAGTTCTTGTCAAAAAAGTGCTCCAATAGTCTTTCAAACCTATCCAGAAATCTGTCTAAATTTTTATCATTTGGAGTGCGATAACAGCAACATATATTCACACCAGATAGAATATCTTTAACACAGCATACTTCAAAACTTTCCATAATATACAATTTTTTACCTATTTGCAAGTCTTTATACTCCCTATCTCTTTCAGTCATAATAATAGTCCCTCCCCTTGATTTATTTACTCTAGTGTTGTATGAAGCAACTTGATATTTTGAAATGTTAAGCAAGGATACAAGATCCTTGTTTAAAAAGTGCTCACAAATGCATAAATAGTGTAGTGGAGCGTCTAAACTATCAATGTACATTTCTAATTCATCTTGCTTATTGTTTAAGCCACACAAATTTTGGTAAAATATATTAAAATCATTAATACATATATTAAAAGCATTATCTACAGGTTGACTTTGACGCTGAACATTAGAAACATTCCTACTAACGAAAAAAAGATTTATCTTCTGGCATGATCATTTGACTTTTGAAATAGTAAGGAATAGTTCCAGGTTTTGTTATACCAATGTTACAACTGTTTTGAATGTTAGTTCCATTCATGTTCAATTCATCCATACAGTAATCTAAGCTTATTTTAGATTTTATATATTTTTTTAGGTCTTGGAAGATATTCACTATGGCATTGTTGTTTACTCTGCCAGTGGTTGTTTTAAACATTTCATATGTATATTTTAGGTGTTTATTTGTGTCAAATATATAGGTATATTGAAAATTCCAATTATTAACATATAGAAGCTGGTTGAAAGTTTCTATCCTTTTATTAAATAAGATTAAATTACTTTTGAATCTGAAATTTGGTACACGTAGGATAACATTAGTGTGCATCAAGGTTTCAAGTTTACATTTTATATGGTCAACTAATTTTGCATAGTTCTTCGTCATCATAAAGTCTTTATCACCCAAAATACGATACAACAATCCATAAGTGTATATGTCTCAAGTTTTTTACCTATAGTTTCGAGTAATTGTATTATATCTGCATTTGGCATACAATAATGACAGATATTTGAACCAGGAAAAGTACTTTCAGCTTGTCGTAATAAATTATTGATGTTATTGTCGCTTATTAAACATACTTTGTTGGGAAAGTTAATATCGTCTTTTGGCGCTGTTGACACTTGGGTTGACGTTGTTGTTGACGTTGACACTATGTGGTTCGTAGAACGTTTTGTTTTTGCATGATGTCGAACAGTGGCGTCCTCTATTTTCTCGCTGATAGTTTCAATATTTCTTGACATTCTTGTTACTTTTGGCTCATTAGAAGGCGAGTTATATGAAGTCAAACTATGTTGCTGTTTGATAACTTTTTCGGCAGACGTAGCGTTGCTCGTTTCAAATAAATCATTTTGACTAGGACTTTGGTGTAAATTTGTGAAGTCAATTGTAGTTTTTAAAAAACTTTTGTTTCGTCTAATAGTTTTTTTTTTAGCGGTACTTGTACATATGTGTGTCAGCTGGGCGATTCTTAATTCAAAGTCGGTAATTTGTTTGGCTTGGGTGCTATTTTCGAGCACCAGTTTCTCTATTTCGTTTTCAGCAATTAAAAGTTTCTCCTCAAGTTTATGTATTTGGTTCCGCAATTCACACACATCTTCTTTTATCTTAGGGTGTCGAGAGCGTATATCAGGGTAACTCCTATTTAGGTTAAATGAGTGATCTATTGTTGTGTTAGAAATAGTGTCTTCATCGTCCTTATCTGAAATTTCTGACAATAATTCAAAAGAATTTTCAGTGGGAAACACTGCCCTCTTTTGTTTGTTCCTCAGCGTGATATTAGCTCTGTTTTCTTTAAAATTTGGAGTAGAGTACTCAGCCATTGTTTTTGCCAATTTTTTGCGGGCAAGCTGGTTACTTTGGCCCGAAAAGATTTTTGCAGACACGCTGGTTACTTTGGCCCGTAAAGCTTAAGTTATGGAATGTATGTATGTGCGCTGGAACGCGCCCGTTAATGTTTCTTAGGTTGGTAGCACTGTAGTGTAGATTGTTATTGTTTCAAAAAATGATGATTTGCGAATTTTATAGTTGATAACAAAGTTAGAAAATTATTACAATAAGTATTTAGTTCTGTGCACTGATAACTACGAATTTAGATACAGTACCTTAGCACTAATGTTGTTTGTTCACAAAAAATCACTTTATCACTGTTATTAGTCTTTGTCACTAAGTTCACTTGTTTTTGTCCTGAACTCTTTAGACAGTTATTAATTTGATCACAAACATTATCACTAGATGTTTAGGCTATATTAAGCACACTCACGTAAGATTTAATAATATTTATGCAATTTTTATCCTGATAATTATTTTTAAATACGGAGCCAATGTTCACTGTTACTGGTGTTGCCAGTTTACTCATTTTATTTAAAAAAAATACAAGTTTCTTTGGCCCTAAACTTAGATAAAGCTTGTGTCTTGGACGCCGCGGCGCCTTTAGAATTACTCTATCTATTATTATACTATGCATGAGGCCAGTATTTTTTTTTATACTACCAAGGAGGCAAACAAGCATACGGCCAGCCTGATGGTAAGCAGTTACCGTAGCCTTTGGACGCTTGCAACACCAGGGGTATCACTCACGCGTTGCCAACCCTTTTGTATCCTTACAACTCTTTTCTTGAAGAACCCCATGCTATAGTCTCTCGGGAAAACCTCGGCAGGGAGCTGATTCCACAACCTAATCAGTATGCTTCTTTGCCTCCTTTGTAGTACTTATAAAAATACTTCTTCACTAGGAAACAAGCTCTGTGTCGAGTGGAAACAACCAAACAATTTACGGACACAAAGTACACAAAAAATTATGGATCACTCTTTTCTCCCAAGTAGAAATCAAACCTACTACCCTCGACGCGGTTTTAGTGGCTATACACCTTAAACACTAGACCAGGGTTTCTCAAACTTTACCGCACATTTTAAAAATCGATTATTTTTCTTTTATTTTGACGATTGGATTTTTTTTGGGAAATATCCAGCAGTGGACGTCTTTTGGCTGAGATGATGATGATAGTATACGAAGGCTTTCTGTTTTGTGCTTAGCATATATATAATACAAAATAACAATCAATAACAGTTTATTCGGAATAAGAACACAAAACGCGCGCCGCTTCGTATCCGCGAAATTCCGAAGAACGAGAATAGGACAGATGAAAAAAACTCTATTTATTAAATTTAAACATAAATGTAACCGCGAATCTAGAATGCTCGATCTCTAGTGCCTTCAAGGGAGCGTTATCGACCACGGTGAGAAAAAACTACACTAGACCATATGTTCAATAAATCTATGTCCTGCGTATAATCAAAATTACGAATATTAGAATAGCGAGTAAGATACGACACCCACGGCAACACTCTATGCTTTATGCATGTTTCTTATAATGTTAATAAATCGCCTTTAAATAAATCTGTTGCCACAATTATATTTCAATATAAATAATGTTATATTCGTATGAATTAGTTATTTAGATTTGTTTAATAGCGTCGAGTTCAATTTATTTAAACAAATCATAATGATTGTGGAATTAGCTTTCTGCCGAGGTTTTCCTGAGAGACTATAGCATGGGGTTCTTCAAGAAAGGAGTTAAAAGGTTTTTAAAGGGTCGGCAACGCGCTAGTGATAACCCTGGTGTTGCAAGCGTCCATAGGCTACGGTAACTGCTTACTATCAGGCGGGCCGGATGTTTGTTTGCCTCCTTGGTAGTATAAAAAAAAATAACAGGCAGGCATTAAGCAAGCCCGATTAGGGAAGTTTTTTTTATACTCCTTGTGTAGAAAACAAGCATGGGGCGCGCTTGATGTGAAGCAGTTACCGTAGCTTATGGACGCTTGCAATATGAGAGGTATCACTTGCGTGTTACCAACGCATTTTTTTTACACCGGGGCATTATGATGGGACTATCCCTGGGATAGGAATACGTTTCTTTCAAAACGCATACCTAAATGAGCGCTGGAGACCTGTTGCTAACGAAGTACGTAGTAGTACTCAACCTGAACTCTGAAAGACCTTTTTTTTCGACTGACTCGGTGGTCCAATGGCCGCAGTATGTGCCTGCTGTGCATAAGGTTGTGGGTTCAATTCCCAAACAGGATAAAACTTTGTGTGACCCACAAAGAATTGTTCTGAGTCTGGGTGTAATTTGTGTCCGTTAATTGTATGTTTGGTCGGCTCAGGATCGAGAGTCGTGGAAATCCTTGGGGGAGGCCTATGTCCAGCAGTGGACGTCTTTTGGCTGAGATGATGATGATGTTGATGAATTGTATGTTTGTTAAGTCCCCCGCGACACAGAGCTTGTACACTAGTGCAGGAGTTGTCTTTTGAAAAAATGAAAAATAAATAAAAAAGAGAGTTTGATTGATGGAAAATAAAAAGTCATTTGACAACCAATTCTACGTGGTAAGAAATTCCTCTGAATCCGTTACGTCAAATTACGCGTTATTATATTGTATAGTGTATTTTAGTTCTCTGACTTCAATGGTATGTGCTATAATGGATATTTTGTACAAGTTATTAAATATATTATATATATCACAAGTTTCAACTTAATTATTATAATTAATTAATCAATTAAATAATTTATTAAACGTAATTTAGCGTAACGGTTTCAGAGGAATTTTTTACCACGTACGATTAGGTTGTGAAACGAGCTCCCTGCCAAAATTTTTCCAAGAAACTAGCATGGGGTTCTTCAAGAAAGGAGATATAAGCTCGAATAGCACACTTGGTAGTGCGCTAACCGGAGAGGCACAGGTTCGAATCGTGCTTCGGGCTCGTATTTTTCCACATTGCTTTAATATTTAAGGAGTTATAAGATTTTTTAAAGGATCCACAACGCGCTACTGACACTCCTGAGAGAGAGTGTGAGACTTGTCATACACAGGAACACAACTACACCGATATGTGTAGTTATTTGGCTGTGGTCTTCTGCAAAGTGGAGGTCCTTCCCTAGTCGGGCTAGCTCGCTAGAATAATGCCCTACCTCTGTCAAATTTTGAGATCAAGGCCATTTTTACATTTTAAACGGCGTCTATACATTAAGACGGCTATAAAACAAATGTGTTAGAAAAGTTACAGCATATTAGTAAGTCTTTGAAGAATGACAAACGGTCAGTTAACATCAAACACTGAAGGAATGTTGCGAGGGTTTCCTTTTGATTTAATGATGAGCTTTTTGTATTGTTTGTGTATGTATTGAGAGTATGTGTATGTGTGGTCAAAGTATAGTTGTAAATAAACAATTTTAAAGTTTAGTTCAATATTAGGTACATGAAAGTAACCGACTTGCACGCAAGAGGTGTGAGTTCGATCCCGGGCAGTACCAATGTGAATTTCACTTTGTGGAGTTTATATGTACTAATCAAATGATTCACCATCTGCTAACGGTGAAGGAAAACATCGTGAGGAAACCTACATGTCTTAGAAGAAATTCTAAAGACATGTTTGATTCTCCAATCCGCATTAGGCCAGCGTGTGTGAATTAAACATGGTGCCCAGGTTTTCCCAAGAGACTATAGCATGGGGTTCTTCAAGAAAGGAGTTATAAGGTTTTTAAAGGGTCGGCAACGCGTGAGTGACACCCCTGGTGTTGCAAACGTCCATAGGCTACGGTAACTGCTTACCATCAGGCGGGCCGTATGCTTGTTTGCCACCTTGGTAGTATAAAAAAAAAAAAAAAAAAATTAAGGCCTAAACCCTCTCTCTCTCTCTTTATAGAGTAGAGGAGACCCGTGCCCAGCAGTGGGACATATATGGGTTGCTATTATTATATTATATTGTTAGCATTTTTGCAATGCAAGCTCAAATATATTGAATTCGAATGGCACGTCCCAGGCTTCACACAAATGGAGATTTATTAAGTTTTCGTAAGGATCCCGTAATTTTTTTTCCAATAAAATACAGCCTATGTTACCCGCTGATAATGTAGCTTTCTAAAGGTGAAAGAATTTTTAAAATGGTTCCCGTAGTTTTTGAGTTTATTCGTTACATACAAAAATACAAATGTTTCCTCTTTATTATAATTCTAACTAATGCCCGCGGCTCCGCCGCGTGGATGTCGGTTATCGCTGTAAAAAAAATTATGGTGCTATGTGTTATTCCAGACCATAATCTATCTTTGTGCCAAATTTCATCCAAATCCGTTCAGTAGTTTTTGCGTGAAAGAGTAACAAACATCCATCCATCCATCCATCCATTCTTACAAACTTTCACATTTATAATATTAGTAAGGATGTAAAGTTTGGCAGGAAGGATGAATGTATCGTGTTTTGACTGCATCAACCTGCATGCTACCATACTTGTATTTTACAAAAGATTGTAACTATATGGCCTGAGTTTCTTGCTAGTTCTTCTGAAGGCGTCCTCGTCAACGAACTAGCCATAGGTAAATTCAGCTGACATCATCTTTCTGGCTTATTCATAATTTATGAACTTCATAAGTGTTACTTTGTAACCTAATTGAATAAATGATTTATGAGTTTGTTTTTATGGATTTTTCTTACTCAATCACGCTAAAACGACTTAGTGGATATGTATGCAATTAAGCACTTAAATAGATAAAAGCCTTCAATAGCACATAGGCTTTATCCCGGCAAAATGTAAGATAAAAATCACCGTTATCATAACATTGTACAGGTGAAGCCGCGGTTGAAAGCTAGTTATAAGCACAAACAAAAATTTAATAGGTACTAAATGATTTTTGTGCCCTGTTTACTTCACGCTGATTATTGTACCTTGAACAATTATAGCATTTAATGAGTGACACGACACTCAGACGAGTCATCAAATACTCGGCTACTAAACCCTAGTTATGACATGATGACATATTTAAAACAGACTTGATGACACAAGGTACTTAAATAAATATCAATGCCCTATATTTTGGACCAATTAGTCTATGAGACAATCACTGACAGTATTTTTTTTTATAATAATTAATGTCTTCCTAACCGAATTTCGGTCACGGTGGCTAATTTCGACGTAGACTAGCAAATTACGCAGAGGATATTATAGTGCACAAGTGTGTGCGCAAGCATATGTTTTTTTATACTACCTGGGTGGTAAACCAGCATACGGCCCGCCGCATGTTAACCAGCACCTCTAGCCAAGTGGCATAAGTGATAGTCGAATCGAAAAGTCAAAAAAGCAAATGTATGGGATTTGACTTAAGTTTACGATATTATATCGTAGACTTACGTCAAATCCCATACATTTGTTTTTTTGACTTTTCGATTCGACTACCGTTTATGCCATTTGTCTAGAGGCTCAGTTACTGCAACCTGTGGACGCTTGCAATACCAAAGGTATCTTACGTGTTGCCGACCCTTTTTTTTACACCAGAGCTTTCATATGTAGTATCCCTGGGATAGGAAAGCGGTTCTTTCAATACGGATCTCTAAATGGCGTTCACCCCGATAGTAGCGTAGTAAAACAATAACAATAATAATGCAGTTTTTTTATATTACCAAGGAGGCAATCAAGCATACGGCCCGCCTGATGGTAAGCAGTTACCGTAGCCTATGGACGCTTGCAACACCAGGGGTATCACTCGCGCGTTGCCGACCCTTTCGAAACCTTATAACTCCTTTCTTGATAATGTTTATGAAAAGCTTATATATAATAATAGTAGCAATCCATATATGTCCCACTGCTGGGCACGGGTCTCCTCTCCTCTATCAAGAGAGAGGGTTCCACACACACTGTTGGCCTAATGCTGAATTTAAATGGGTTGATGAATCTGACATGTCTTTACAATTACTTCTTAGACATGTAGGTTTCCTCACGATATTTTTATTCACCGGTAGCAGATGGTGAATCATTTAATTAGTACATATAAACTTGACTAAGTGAAATTCACATTGATAGGTACTGCCACTTGGAATCGAACTCGCACCTCTTGCGTGCAAGTCGGTTACTTTCCCACTCGGAGACCACCGCTTTCGTGAGAAAAGCTTAATTAAAATTAATTAGTCCACATGCAGTAAGCTTAAATATGTCAAGGCGAATTCCTTCTCCCTTATTGGACTTGTACCAATTTCGAGGAATACTGTAAACACTGATTAATATTTGGATGCAAATTATATTTTGGCTGTAATACATTAATATGGCGTATGTTACTGAATATAAGTGATTGTAGACAGTTTTAGGCATGGATTGCGGTCGATATCCTTACGAGAATATCTCGCAAATTAAGATAGATAAGGCACCCATACTAGCGAGCAAGCGCGACTGAAAAAGGACCTTACAGAAGACAGTCAAATAACTATACACAGCGCTGTAGTTGTGTTTCTGTGTTAATACAGATTTCCAGCACTCATTTAGGGATGCGTTTTGAAAGAAACCTTTCCCAATCCCAGGGATACTCCGCCATAAAACCCTAGTGATATTTTTTTGGGTCGGCAACAAGCAAGTGATATCTCTGGTATTGCAAGCGTACAGGGGCTACAGTAACTGCTTACCTAGGTGGGCCATATGCTTGTTTGCCAGCTAAGCAGTATAAATATATATCAATACTAGCTGACTCGACAGACGTAGGTACTCCTGTCCGGAAAAGCTGACATACTGACGGCAGCAACACCAATCCAATTGTAAATCTAAACCATTCTCCAATCCAACTAAAGACACACAAAAAAACATTAAAATCGGTCCAGCCGTTTAGGTGGAGTTTAGTGACATACAAACGCACAAAACAATTATATATCTATACTAATATTATAAAGCTGATGAGTTTGTTTGTTTGGTTGAATCCGCTAATCTCAGAAAGTACTGGTTCGATTAGAAAAAATATTTTTTTTGTTGAATAGTGCATTTATCCACGAAGGCTATCCTTACTAATATTATAAATGTAAAAGTTTGTGGGTATGGATGGATGGATGTTTGTTACTCTTTCACGTAAAAACTACTGAACGGATCTGGATAAAGTTTGGCACAGAGGTAGATTATGGTCTGGAATAACACATAGGCTACGTTTTACAGCGATAACCGACATCCACGGGTAGGTTATATAACATCACACTATGATCAATAGGAGCGGAGCAGTAGTGAGATATGTTGCAAAATCGGGGAAAATATTCCAAATTACCACGCGGACGAAGTCGCGGGCAACCCTTAGTATAAAGATATGCAGCTAGTATTATAGTATGTACACATGCATTCCAGTGTGTACTCTTCACAAAGGTTTTTAACCTCTTGTCCTTCATTCATTGTTATATTTATGAGTAAATGTTAATGCTTAACGTATGGCGATGATGTTTGGAGATATTGGCATAGTATAAAATTTAGATAGTAGTGAAACTCCTTTATATTTGCTCTAAAGCGCTATGAGCGCTCATTCAGCAAGCCCCGTCGAAAGTCATATGGTTGTCAAAGCGCAATAATATAATTATTGCAATAAATGTCGATTTAATTTATACTTAATATTATAAATGCAAAAGTTTGAATGGAACATCCATTCAAACTTTTTCATTTACAATATTAAGTTACTCAATCACGCCAAAATGGCTGAACGGATCTGGGTGAAATTTGGCACAAAGAAAGATAGTCTGAAATAGCATATAGACTACTTTTTATACTGACGGGCTAGTACTGGTAGCCACTGGTGGAAACTAGTTGTTAATATAAGATAGGTGTAATACCTACCTATTGTGTTTTTATATAAAATACAAGTTGCGGTAAACCGTTGTCGACAGTTAACCCGCCGCTACGTAGCCAGCCCGTACTTGAACGTGGCGAATGGCTATAGGTATTTCATTTAAAATTTTGTCTTAGTTTCTTTACTACCTAATTATTTATACTATGATATTGGCTCCAAAAATACAATTATATTTCAGAGCCATTTTATTGTTCGCTGTTTGTTTTTAATTAATGTGTTGTTGAATGAGTGTTTATACAAGATTACATTGTCGTAACTAAGCTTTACTAATAATATAAATCTGAAGTCTTTGTTTGTAAGATCGTATCTCAGGAAAATACGGGAATTAGGGCACCAGAAAAGAGAGTAAGCCCGATTGGGGAATGACCTTACTTTACACAAGATCACAGCTAAATAACTACACATAGTGGTGTAGTTGTGTTCCTGTGCGTGAGTGAGTTCAGATTTTTATAGAAATTTGACGGTCTTGAGACATAATTTCTTTTAATACTTAGGTATGTGGCAAATAAGCATATAGCCCTTCAATAGTAGGTCTACGAGTATGTAGTTATGTACGCTTATAATACCAGGAACATCACTCGGATTTTGAGATGAATTTTCTCTTGATAGGAAAATGCTTCTCTAAAATCGTTTCAATAAATGAGTTTTGAAGAATTTTACGCACAGAAACACAACTACATCACTGTGTGTAGTTATTTGGACGTCAAGAGGAAAGATCTCCTTACAGAAGAATGTACTTCTCTGTCAGGTCTTTCCTCAGTCAGGCTTGCTCGCTTATAAAGTGCCCTATCACTCATAATATATTTATCCACGCAAGCAAAGTCACAGTTAAAACCTAGTAGTATAATAATATGTATTTTTCTAACAATTAACGTACACGTCCAACCCATTAAAAATTAAGAGTCCATCTTTAAAATGTAACTAAAGAAATAAAAACAATTTTTAATGCTTTTAGGAAGCTCTCTGGTTAAAATAAACTATACAATAAAGTTATACCTATTAAACTATTCTTTGTAATAAAACTAGTAGAATTATGGATTAGCTAAATAATAAGAGTTAAAGTCAAACTCATTTATTCATTTGGATCAAATGCCTGATACTTATGAACGTCATAAAAGCTAATGCCAGCATATTTTTAGCGGAGTTCCGTTGCCTACCTTCCGACTTCATTATCAGCTCAGTTCAATTGTACAATTTTCATTTGCTTCATTATATTTGCTTAGTAATAGTTGCTTAACAACCTAAAGGAGAGTTATCTAATCGCTATTCGTGAGATACTTATAATTGAGAAGTTCAGGTGGCCATTTGTGGTCTTCCTCATCAGTTTCACTTCACCACATTGCACTTTCTGAATGCAAATGTTTGATTTGTCGTAAAAATTCAAATTCAAAAATGTTTATTTAGTAACAAATGGTTTACAGTTTTTATATTAGGATGGAGGTATCCTTTTAAGTATGTAAATACCTGTGTTAGGATACCCCCCCTCTTCTCTTGATATATGCATGCCTATAATTTTTGAGGACTTCCCTCAATTTCCAGTTCATTAGGACTGGCTTTTTATAAAAATGGGATCGAACAGGAAGTATATGTTCTCTCGGACAAAAAAATAACTTTTCAAATCGATCCATAAATGACAGAGTGCTGCGGTAACAAACATTTAAATTTATTAATTGATAACATCCTCTTTTTGAAGTCGGTTAAAAAAAATGTATGATAGTATCAGTGATTTCAGCGAAGCTTGATGGAGACGAGCTATCTATTCCTACCGGAGATATTATTGTCCAAAAGTTATTCCTCGACTCATATAGCCCGATTCACCCACATAGTTCGGAACCTAACCGAATTTCGGTCACGGCGGCTAATCCCAACGAAGATTACCCATATATCCAAAAAATATGTTTATGCTCAAGTGTGTGCGCAAAAAAAAGGTGCAATCGGCCATCTTTTATGAAAATCTTAACAGAAAAATGCTATAAAATATTTTTTAATCGAACCCGCACTCAAATACCACTAGACTAACAAGGTACTAAATAATAACGAGGTAATAAAACCGTAGGTATATGTGTGGTTATTATGTATTTTATTTGTTGAAATTCTCTGATCTCTTCGTGACATTACATGGTAGTCTGTACTAGCTATAAAATTACGATTTAATATAGGCTATGAACTCATTTATATCATATATTATCGTTGATAGTCCAATATCATTACATTGTTAAATACCGCGAATATAAGTATTATAATATTGAAATTATATTATAATAATATTAGCAACCCATATAATATTTCCCACTGCTGGGCACCGGTCTCTTCTCCTCTATCAAAAAAGAAAAAAAAATGTTTTTCTTTCTTTTCTTTCTATCAAGAGAGAGAGCGGGTTTAGGCCTTAATTCACACATGCTGGCCTAATGCTGGTTGGTGAATCAGACATGTCCTTAGAATTTCTTCTAAGCCATGTGGGTTTCCTCACGGTGTTTTCCTTCACCGTTAGCAGATGGCGAATCATTTGATTAGTACATTTAAACTGAAAAAACACACAAAGTGAACTTCACATTGGTATTGAAATTAGTTTATTTTTGCCTAATATAATTCTTGTGTGCGTGTGTATGTCACTGAACTCCTCCTAAACGGCTCGGCTGATTTTAATGAAATATTTTGTGTGTGTTGGGTTGGGTCCCGGATGGTGTAGATTCATAATTGGACCTGGTAGGTGGCACAGCTGTCGGTATGTCAGCTTTTTCAGACAGGACAACGTCTGCCAGGTCCGCTAGCTTTGTATAAAAAGCTCTACAATCAAAATTTATGCTACTTCCTTTATAATTGACGAATTGTCCATATTAACTTTTCTTCTGTTTTAACCTCTAAGTAAACCTCTAACCAGAATCAGGTATATGAAATCTTATGCATGGTACTTTGAAAATGACAGACTTCTATACAATAGTTATTAATAATATATATATATATTTTTTTTAAGACAACTCCCGCACTAGAGAACAAGCTCTGTGTCGCGGTGACTTTACAAACATACAATTAACGGACACAAATTACACCCAGACTCAGAACAACTCTTTGTGGGTCACACAAAGATTTGTTCTGTGTGGGATTCGAACCAACCTCGTGCACAGCAGGCGCATACCGCGGCCACGGACCATCAAGGCAGTCAAGTTCATCTTCTATTTTACCTCCTTAGGGGTAAAATTTCCAAAAATCTCTGCTTACACACATTACAAGTTCGTATCCCCAGCTATGTGTTGAGGAATCAGTTTTCTGTATCATAGTGCCTGTTTTCTTGTAAAAAGGTTGCCTTACAACAAACGGAAAAATGTTTTTTTATTGAAAATGTAGATATTTTCAAATGGGTGGTTTATTTTGTTTTTAAATACTGAATAATTGTAATATAATTTTGATTTGGTACAAATAATAAAAATACGCGCGTAAAAAATATTTAGGACGTAATTTTACAACCTAATTCACCAAACCACCAACAACATCTAGGAAGCTCCCGAATAGCTATGAGTCTAAACTTATTTATATAAAATAGTATTAAAAATAAGCTTCATAAATTATTGTACGAATAGTACAAATTCCAGTCTGAGAAAACTCCAGCGTGTGTGAGACAATCATGTCTCTAACACCTTTAAAATAGTAAAAAAGACCGTTCATAAATTAACACGTCACCAACTGGAGTTTTTATATAGCATACTGAGCTTCAGACATGTTTTTATAATACTAAAATTAGGGCACAAAAAACAATGTAAAGTACAGGACAAAAAACTCAGCGATAATGTCAAAACATGATGATTAAAATTCAATTTATCGCTACAAAAATATCTTTAGTAAATGTACATAATTAGTAAGTTTAATATAAATCCGTAATTTTCTACTCCGTAAGCGATCACGGCCTAGTCTACCGACGCGCGTTCCCCAGAGCGGACATTCTGGAATACATACATTTTAAAAGTTAAAAGTGAAGTGAATTCTGTGCTGGTAAATCTTAACGGTCGGTGTTAGAATGACGCCAGTACGATATTTTAAAGTTCTATTACACTACACTACACAGTTACAAATAATTATAATTATTCAAAAATAATTATTTTTTTCTAATTTGTGAACGCAGTGTTGGTGCGAGCGTGCTACGAAAGTGCTACGCTTATCGGTGCTACGGAGACGAATGGATCATTCTAATGAATTAGAGTTGATATATTAATTATATTTGAATTGTTTATGAATAAATAATTGATGTTGAATATAATTAAATATCTTAAATATTACGTAATATTTAAAGTGAATGAGAATAAATACGGAATGTCAAATCAATCTTAAGATAAATTCAAAAGTGCGCAAACTAAATGCTTTTGTTAAAAATAGTTAATTTTTATACTAAACTATTATAATTTATTTCAAGTTATGTCATAATAAAATAAAAAGTCACATTAATAAAAGTGTTAAAAAAAACAAAAAATGCAAAACAAAAAATCTAAAAATGAAGTATTAGAAAATCGAAATTCAAATGTCTAGTACAAAAAATTCGCAGTCGAGAAGCATTCTCTAATTCCTGAACGAAAGTGTTGCGTGAGTAAAAAACCCCGGAGCACTCAACATTATACCCGTTCCACATTTATTTCCAGCAGTTGTGGTCATTTTATAGTACATAATTTAGAATTTATTATGTTTTTTCATATTAGATAGTTGAGCCAAATTTCTGTGGATATATTTTTAGTTGGCGTTAGGTAACCCTAGTAGCTTTGCGATTCAATTTGCCTCAGAATTCGGCTCTTCGCGCTTCGTCCTTTGAGAGCAAGGCTGTAATCATGGTCTTCAATTTCGGTACGTTTTTACAATATTTTATTGTTCTTTGAATGTTTAAAAACCTATACGTAAAACATTTTTATTTTATGTTAAAATTGAAATTGATTATATTTAAGTATTCTTTTTTGACGAAAATCATGTCTTTTTTTAAATCCAAAAAGTTTTTTACCATTTAATTTACTTTAACTTCATTTATTATAATCAACAGATACAATTTTGATAATATCAGAATTTCTGATCAAATAATTTGATACTCAATCAATCATATAAATCCAGCCACTTAATTATAAATTGAGCGTCTGGATTTATAAATCTGCCAAGTTACGAAACACTGCCGGCATATTTCCAGACATCATAACCTTGTCAAACTCGTCAAGGTAAAACTCAAATGACAGTTCCAATGTTTCATGTAAGGCTACAACTTCGCTTACTATGGTGAAGATTGTACTGTAGTATGAATTTGTTCTGGATTAAAGGAAGCATCTTGAAATTCAATCTGATCGGATGCGGGTGGTTGCCAATTTATATGAGGCCTTTTGATTTACATCCAGATGTATTAATATGATTTATGTTATCGGTAGCATCACTTAGATGATCTATAGTTTAATTAAATGTTGTTTAAACATTTTATGTCATTAATTAACTTAAATGTTGTCACTGTTCAGTTTTTTTAAAAGCGTCTTTACTTTTATTATCTGCATTGTTGGTAGCTTTATTGTAATCTTAAATAAATACTTCTTGTACAAGTTGTTAAATATTCGTATTAGTTGATTCTTTAGTCTTGGAATATTATTTTACCTAGGTTTTTAAACTTGACAAATAAAAGCAATTTTTTTTTTATTCTACCAAGGTGACAAACAAGCATACGGCCCGCCTGATGGTAAGCAGTTACCGTAGCCTATGGTCGTTCGCAACACCAGGGGTGTCACTCACGCGTTGCCGACCCTTTAAAAACCTTATAACTCCTTTCTTGAAGAACCCCATGCTATAGTCTTGAGTCGATATAGTCCAATTGATCCCAACAAATCAGAATATAAGTTTTAAATTGTAATTCATTTTCGTGTTTGTGATCCCACGGATGTAACTTTTATCTGTGTGTTTCACGACTAAACCGAACTGACTGAACAAATCCTTATTAAATTTGGCAAGGGTATTGATCCTGCAGAAAACACAGGGTTCTTTCTATCTTTTATTGTTATCACGATAGCTAACATCCACGCAGGCGGGGCCACAGGCAACACCTTGTACAACATATATATCATCAAATATACGTTCAGTTGTCAGATTGATTGACAAACTCACACATTTACATATTTTAATAGCATTTATGTTGGTACTTGAGCCTTCTCAATGTATTTTCTTAGTATATTAAACGTGTAATTGGCCGTGGCATTACCTCGGTATTACTAATTAGAGATATAAATGTACTCGTAAATATTATTTGGAAGGTCATCCCTATTTCATACCTTCCGGGTAACAGGTGACCTGTAGATGCCTCGTTACAAAATATTTATATTGAATTAGAACATTTTATAATATTTGATTTTTAATTCTTCTTGTATGGTGTTGATCTTTGATTCGATTTTGGGTTTATGGTTTTGAGGTATTTGCCTTTGAACTATGGAGCTGTTTAGCTTTTATTAAGCTTTTGTTATACTTTCACAAATTAATTTAAAGGTTTTGTATCTGTTACTTTGTCATTTGCATGGAAATGTTATCTTATATTTTTGATATATGTCGAGTTAGTTTCAGATTTTAGAACATTTCAGTAATGCAAGCTACGTTCATTTAGATGAAACAAATGAATTACTCAATTTATTTTGCGTTCACTTTTATTCGTGCTACTTTAAACACAATGCATCCATCCGATGGTAAGGAGTTACCACCGCTCATGGGCTTCATCAATACCAGCGACACAACTAAGCCTGGTCTCTTAAAACCTATTGAAAAAAGTATATGTCATAGCTATCTAGAAAGAGAATTAATTCCTCTGAATTGTTTTCTAACTTATTTTCCATATTTTTATTTGAAAATCATCATAATGTATTCTTCTTCTTTTTTATCAACCCTTATCCACTCACTGGTGGTTCTAGATCTTTTTAGCGTGTCATCTGTTCTGGACTTATAGACCTACTGTTCTCTTAAAATTTTTATTTCCTTCCCAATGTAATGAATTCTGCCATATTTTCAAAATTACATTAAAACGTTTCTTCAAAATCGCTCTCCTAAACACACTACACTATAGACGCACAAGAAAACACACAACTACATCAGTGTATACAATTATTTGGCTGTAGTCTTCAGTAATGTGGAGGTTCTTTCCTAGTCGGCCTAGTTAATCTTGAGACAATGCTTTAAAAGATGTCTATGGCTAGAATGACTTCAGTTTGATTGCCTCGGTGGTCCAGTGGCCGCAGTATGCGCCTGCTGTGCACGAGGTTGTGGGTTCGATTCCCACACAGGACAAAACTTTGTGTGACCCACACAGAATTGTTCTGAGTCTGGGTGTAATTTGTGTACGTTAATTGTATGTTTGTAAAGTCCCCCGCAACACAGAGCTTGTTCTCTAGTGCAGGAGTTGTCTTTTTAAATAAAAAAAAAAAAGAAAAGTTACATTTTCTAGGTTACATGATTCAGTATATAATTCGTCAGTTCCATCTGCACAAATTTATTCTGTGACGTTGCTTGTAACGTTGTTCCACGTAATTTATTATAATATATATAACATATTGAGCGGATGTGTAATTTTGAAGCGGGATTCTTGGCTGGCTGTTGACACATGCTTGCGATCTATGTCCCTGATTATTTCTGCGCCGGCGTTGCTAATATATCGCCATTGCAACATTATGTTGGGACTTTTTATATATAATATATTTTATAATATAAATTTGGTCCGTGTGTAATATATTATAAAGTTTTGGGTAGCAGCATTATGGAATATTTTGTGGTTAGGAAAATGAGTACCTACTCTGTTTGTGTTGCGGAAAGTTTCAAATGTAATACCACTGACGTCATATCAGGTTCCGGTGGTCCACCCGTGAAAGCGGGTGTTGGTATACAGTGGGGTTTTAGTAGCATATTCCCTCTACAAAAAAATAAAGTTTCAGTTGAATGTTGAATCATTCTCAATACATCTATGAGCCACATCCATCAAATTATGATTTTATGTATTTCTTATGTCTATAAATCTGCCAATTCAAAGAGAAGAATCAAGAAGAGTAATTTTACTGAAGGTCGACATATCACCCTTTACTATAACATACTTATACTACCCATAGGTAATTTGACATTTTTTTAAAGCTAACTACCGCACTAGGTTATAAGTCCTGTGTTGCAGGGGACTTTCAAAATAAGAACACAGACTCGAAACAAACATTTGTGATTCACACAAAGTTTTGTCTTGTGTGTCGAATCACTGACCACTAGACCAACAGGCTAGTCAAAATGTTTTGTGAAGTAAGAACAACAATCATGTTTCAAAAAAGTCCTTAAGTTAACCTTATTTAAAAAAAAAGTCTTTCTTTATTACTGTAATGTTAGTTAGGAGCTGAAAGTAATAACGTCTGTTAACTAGTTCATGAATTTAATTCGCACTGTTAACACAACAGAAAAAGAACCTCAATATAAATAATAGACCTACCCAAATTATATCAGTACTTTCTGTTGCCCGCGGCTCCGCCCGCGTGGATGTCGGTTATCGCAATAAAAAGTAGCCTATAATCTATCTCTGTGCCAAATTTTATCCAATCCCATTCAGTAGATTTTACGTGAAAGAGTAACAAACATCCATCCATCCATCCATCCTATCATCCATCCATACTTACAAACATTCGCGTTTATAATATTAGTAGGATGTCAACCAATCTCCGCCGATTACTTACATTACAATTAAAATTATCGGATTAATAATCAATTGACACTATCTTCAAATATAGCACTCTCAAAGAATGAACTTGATTGATTGATCAAAACATATTAAATACCCGAATTATTACTTGACATTATAATCAATTGTATTAACTACGTATCAATAATTATGTTGATTCTTTTTTTTCTTTTAAAAAGACAACTCCCGCACTAGAGAACAAGCTCTGTGTCGCGGGGGATTTTACAAACATATAATTAACGGACACAAATTACACCCAGACTCAGAACAACTCTTTGCGGGTCACACAAAGTTTTGTCCTGTGTGGGAATCGAACCCACAACCTAGTGCACAGCAGGCGCATACTGCGGCCACAGGACCACCAAGGCAGTCAGATTGATTGAAATCTGTCACAAATCTGTTAAAACAGTATAAGTACAAATGCTTTAGACAAATTTCTTAGTGTATCATGCGTAAATATGTATGTATGTTAGAAATTTGCTCCAGTTTCCAGAATTAAAATCACCGAGCGCGAGTGCGTATCATATTTGTTGCGTAAAGTTTTATACGACAGATGTAATATTTGAATACTAGCAGTCCGCCCTGGCTTCACATGGGGATTTTTTTATACAGAAAGAAAGAAAAATATTTATTGTTGATAATTAAAAAGAATAGATAAACAAAGCACTTAAAAAAAAACAAACAAACAAATTTACGCATTGAAGCATAAAAAACCTTTACCACAGTGCTGATTTTTAGTGGGATGGAAACAATAATAATAATTTCTTTATTGACATAAGATTAATAACAAAATAGAATCCTTTGGTCCTCGAACTAGTATAAACTGTATTTCAGGGGCCAATGTCTTCGCCCTTACGTGATAACATTATTGTGTCTTAAGAATTAACATTTCAAAACAAAGCGTGTGTGTGTGTCTGTGTGTGAGAGGTGTGTGTGTGTGGTGTGTCTGTAAGTTGACCTGTCTCTTCAGAATCATATCTTCAATGTTGTCGTAGTTATATTCCTTTAACCATTTCATAACTAATGTTTTAAATTTATAGTGTTTTTAATAGTTTATTGTAGATAGTTGGAGCTAGGACATCAAACTGTCGTTACGCAAATGTAGTTTTGGCACGCGGTATCAATATACCCAAACTAAATAAAATATAACATACCACCAACAAAGCAAAGAAACATATAGCCTGATGGTAAGCAGTTACCGTAGCCTATGGACGCTTGCAATACCACTGGAGGTATGCGCGTTGCCGAATCTTTAAAAACCTTTTAACTCCTTTCTTGGAATACGGGTGGTCATTTAATTAGTTATCACCTTTATAGGGGTAAAATTTTGAAAACTGAAATAAATATATTATGTTTATATTTAAAATTTTATTTCTAATTAGAATAAGTTAAATCCAACCGTTTAAAGGCATTGGCAGTTTTATTAAAGAACCTGCTTCTTTCATTTCATCAAAGTCAATGTTTCATTTAAATCAAGACGTCAAGAAAGAAACAATAAAAATGTCAGCATGTTTTTTCATAATTTGCAAGAAAATGAAAGCTCTAAAATTTGAAGCAATATCCCCCAACATCCCTTCTTTATTCTGGCCTTAAGTCATTTCAGGAAACTTTGTAAAAATTCTAGTTTGTACCTCCAGCGGTTTAGACTCTGCGTTGATGAATCAATCAGTCAGGATAAGTATATATTGATATTTATTTTATGACTTTCAAATGTGTGTGTTAAGAGGTTCTTTCTTTAATTCTTTATTGCACACAAATTATCCTGAGGGTGTCGTAAGAGTCGACTAAGGGAGTAAGCCAGGCAGATAATATCCACTGCAAGAGAGGAAATACTCGAAACAAAACTCTATACCAACCCGTCTGGCCAGCGTGGTATAGTAATATCCCTCCAAATGTATTGAGGAGACCCATGCCCGGCAGTGGAACTCTTATGGGTTGAGAAGAAGAATTGGGGAATTAGTCTTTTTTTATGGACGCTTCCAGAACTAGAGCTTTCCTCAAAAATGGTAACATCAGAGATTTATGATGAAATTTCCTTAGGATACGAAAACGTTTCGTTCAATACGCATCCCTAAATTAACTTTGGAAACTTGTACTCACTGTGTGTAGTTATTTGGCTGTGGTCTTCTGTAAGGTTAGGCAGTAAAACCAGCGTTAGGAGCTTTTGGCATCCCATCCGCATATGCTGAGTTGTGACCCTAATGGCCCGACTGGGGAAGGATCTCCACCTTACAGAAGACCACAGCCAAATAACTACACACAGTGGTGTAGTTGTGTTCCTGTGTGTGAGTACAGGTCTCCAGTGCTCATTTAGGGATGCGTTTTGAAAGAAACGTATTCCTATCCCAGGTATAGTCCCATCATGAAGCCCTGGTGTAAAAAAATTGGTTGGCAATCCGAGAGTGATACTTCTGGTATTGCAAGCGTCCATAGGTTACGGTAACTTCTTAACATCAGGCTTCTTAACATCAACTTCTTAACATACAAAACATATTCTAGATAAATTACACCCAGAAACAGAAAAAAATGCTCATCACACAAAAAGTTGTCCTGAATGAGAATCGAACCTGTACATAACAGTCATGGTTACTAACCACAACACTAACAGGGCATTTAAATTAAGTAATATTTTAATTTTAAAGCAATCACGGCATTAATTTGTTTTATTGTCATTAATTTAATGGTGATTGTCTATGAAACTTAATTCTCTATGGTTCAAGCGTTAAATATCTGTTTATAATTGATGCAAGTTCGATACAGTTTCAATTTCGTCAATATTACCAACGTCTATGCAATACGCAATGAAAGTGATGTTTTTTTAATACTAATTTGGTGGCAAACAAGCATACGGTCCGCCTGATGGTAAGCAGTTATCGTACCCTATGGACGTTTGCAACACCAGGGGTGACACTCACGCGTTGCCGACCCTTTAAAAACCTTATAAGTCCTTTCTCGAAGAACCCAATGCTATAGTCTCTTGGGAAAACCTCGGCAGGGAGCTTATTCCACAGCCTAATCGTACGTGGTATGAAATTCCTCTGGAATCTTACGGTACCGTATGTTTGAGGTGCAGATGAATTTAATTAATATTAAATTACAATATTACATATTTTATTCATTACGTACAAAACAATTTTAATGTTGACACGAATAAATATCTTTTAGATATTAATAACTTTGGCAACACATGTTTAGAAATACATAATTATAAATATCACCTAATATTGTTTATGATAAATAGACTAAATTCCTAACTGGCTGTGTTATTTTTCCCGCCCACTGTATACCGCCAAGCTAAAGTGGAACTGGGTGGGTCACGTCAGTCGCATACATACATCTTCATAACCCATAAACGTCCCACTGCTAGGCACGGGTCTCCTCCATAAATTTGGAGGGATATTAGTCTACTATACCACGCTGGCCAGACGGGTTGATATAGGGTTTTGTTTCGAGTTTTCCCTCTCTTGCAGTGGATATTTTCTGCCGTATTTACTCCCTTAGTCGACTCTTACGACACCCAAGGGATGGAATGGGGTGGTGACATGTTGTATTCATAATCCGTCACCACACGGATACATACTTGAAGTCTATAAGCAAGAACGCACTAAAACATGGAAGCAATTCTAACTCCACTCAGTATGAAGGCAGCTTATCTTTCTTTATAATATCACTAGCTGTGCCCGCGGTTCCGCCCGCGTGGATGTCGGTTATCGCTGTAAAAAGTAGCCTATGTGTTATTCCAGACCATAATCTTATTCTGTGCTAAATTTCATCCAGATCCGTTCAGTAGTTTTTACGTGAAAGAGTAGCAAACATCCATCCATACTTACAAACTTTTACATTTATAATATTAGTAGGATTGGAAAAGTAGACCTATGAGAAATTTTGAGAGTATGTAATATGTAATTTCTGACATTAATATATGCAAAGTGACATGTAATTAAGAGTATGTCATGTAGTCTTAATGATGATATTATTTTAATGGTAGCAGAAGCCAATTTATTTTGTGGGTACTTCTAACGTAATACGGCTCGTGAGGCAAGCGCGTCTACTTATTTTTTTTTACTACTACTTTGGTGGCAAACAAGCATACGGCCCGCCTGATGATAAGCAGCCGTAGCCTATGGATGCTTGCCATATCAGAGGTATTACTTGCGTGTTGCCGACCTTTTTTTTTTCTTTTCTTTCAAATCGCATCCCTAAATGAGTTCTGGTGACCTGTACTCACACTAGTTATTTGGCTGAGGCGCTCATAGCCAGGTGCACTCGCTGTTCAGTAAACGTTCAGCGGGTTAAGCAACCAGAGGCGTGGTAACCCTATAGATTAGTGACCAAATAGTAGTATTTCTCCGTGCTTCGGAGGGCACGTTAATAGTCGGTCCCGACTGTAAACAGTCGTTAGATCACGACAGAGGCCTAAATATGGACGATCTAAATAACTTTGTCACCAGGTTGGCCACCAACCAAACGATAAGAAGAAGAAGTTATTTGGCTGTGGTCTTCTGTAAGGTTCCTTCCCCAGTCAGGCTTGCTTGTTAGTTTGGTGCCCTGCCTCTCTTAAACGAAGTTGAATCGTGCGGCAATCCTCGCGAGACAGACTCTTGATGTCGATTCCCGCCTTTAGTAATTGGCGATAATTACTCGTACATCCCCATGTCTCAAAAAGTACGTAAAGCTTTGACCCAACGCCTAATCCTATCGGATTGCTGTACAAAAGGAATATTAGAAGTGGAAATTAAGAAATAAAATAGTAAAGTTTATAGAAATAATAATGTTGCATGCTATAAATATAAAATCGTCCGTGTGGTGACGATTAAGGATTAAGAATACAAATGTCACCACCCCGTTCCATCCCGACGGTGTCGTAAGAGACGACTAAGGGAGTAAGTCAAGCAGACAATATCCATTGCAAGAGAGGGAAACTCGAAACCAAACCGTCTGGCCAGCGTGGCTAATATCCCTCCAAGTATATGCAGGAGACTCGTGCCTAGCAGTGAGACGTTTATGGGTTGATATGATGATGCTATAAATAATATGGAAAATGGCTCTTTTTACTATTTCTACCATTATATGTTTGTACCACGTTTTAAGCAAATAAACAATTAACTATATATATATTACTAGCTGGTGCCCGCAGCTCCGCCCGCGTGGATGTCAGTTATCACTGTAAAAAGTTATTCCAGACCATAATCTATCTCTGTGCCAAATTTCATCCAGATCCCTTTAGTAGTTTTTATGTGAAAGAGTAACAAACATCCATCCATCTATCCATCCATCCATACTTACAAACTTTCGCGTTTATAATATACTATGTTTGCACATACACTCGTCACTATTTCTCGCACAGTTGGCTTGTATCCGCCGAGATTGACCGCAATAATAGCCGATATTAAATAGTAAGTGTTATATAAAAATAGCACTAAATAATTAACCACGAAACAAAAGTATACGTATACTAAACACTTTTATTCTCCCACTGTTTTTACATTTACGACTGACAATAACGCTAGTTAATGACACGAAAAAATCTGAACAATTCTTTTTCAAAATAAATGTGTACATAGACATAAAACACGCTACATATCAATAGGAATGACATTTATTATTTGATGTTTGTTGAAAGTTACAGTCGGATTACATTTGTTTTCACACAATAGAAGATTTTTCATTGAAAGTACTATAATAATATTTTCGGGACAACTCACACATCGCTATCTGATCCCAAACTAGGCAGAGCCTGTACTATGGTAACCAGACAACTGATAAACATACTTATATATTTCTAAATACATACATATTATAGATAATTTACACCCAGACACAGAACAAACATTCGTGCTCATCACACTCATTTGTTCTGGTGGGAATCGAACCCACGACCTCTGGCGTAGCAGTCAGAGTCACTAACCATTAGACCAACAGGCCAGTCATGTTAGTTTTATTGGCGACTAGTGGCCAAATCTAGCTTTGCATTGTAGGGATCTCATTTTTTGTTGATACTGTATAAGGGAAGTAGAACACCATACTAGCGAGCAAGCCCTACTGGAGAAGAACCTCCACTTAACAGAAGACCACAGCCAAATAACTACACACAGCGGTGTTGTTCCTGTGTGTGAGTACAGGTCTTCAGCGCTCTTTGCGTTTTGAAAAAAAATTGTTCCTATACCAAAAATACTGCATCTTAAACATAGAACACGGTCGGCAACACGCAAGTGATACATAAGGCTACGGTAACTGCTTAGCATCAGGCGGGCCGTATAATTGTTTGCCATCGAAGCAGTATAAAAAAATGATTACTATAGCTATCTATGTATATTAGTAGTAGGTTTATGAAGACCTTTCCATGCCTTGTAAAGCTGTAAAATAAAAATAATAATTAAAATACTATTGCAGTTTATTATTCAATCAATCAATCAGCCTATCGCAGTCCACTGCTGGACATAGGCCCCTAGGGCCTCTCTCTAGGCCCAACTCGCGCCATAGCACACGGTCCTCCGCCTGCCGCATCCAGTGCATCCCAGCGACCGTTTTTAGGTCTTCGGTTCAAAAAATGGTCGCTGGGACGCACTTGACGCGGAGTTAATTATTATTATATAATAACAAAAACTTATTTATTTTTAAAAGAGTTCATGAATTTTTGCGTATCAATTTGACATAGTCACAACGATGCGAATCGTTGCATTTTATCAACGCAACGAGAACGTTTGTTTTATTTGTACTTTTTTGACAGCACCTTTCATGTTAATAGTGATGTAAGTCGGTAGCGACAACATAATTTATTCGTTTTTTAAAAAACAAACTTTCTGGCGTTTGTATTTAGAATTGCTGTAAAAATGTTCTCCTAACTACTAATTAGCGAGTTCATCAGCCTTGTGACTGTAAATTGTGTGTTTACAAAGCCCCCAACAAGGCTTTCGCCTTAGCCTTTATAAAGATAAAAACATGCGGGGCAATCTTTGGGGACTGCCAATAGAAGTGAAAACTAAGTAACTTGTGAATTGCATCGTCGAAATATTAAATTATTATTTTTAAATATGGAAAGCGGTGGCGATGACGCGAGTTCCATGATTTTTGTTCACCAACAAAGTGCTCAATGCACCTAAAGAAGTTTTCACTTCAATAAAGAATAGGCAAGTATACAACCCAGCTCAATGAAAACTACCACTAGGCTTTACTTTTTTCTAGACTCGAGGCTTTTTGTAGACTTAAGTTTTGTCCAGACTTGAGATTTTTCCAGACTCGTGTTTTCCCCAGATTCAAGTCTAACGTGTCCCATCACTAGAACTATAACAATAAATCAGTAAACGCTGGAATGTTGCACTCGGAGAGTGTCAACGTCCAAGATATGTAGCTTTTAGTATGCTAGACTCGAAAATAGTATGTCTACTAATTATACAGAATGTTCGCGAATAGAAACGGCCACTTTGTGAATGAAATTGTGCTACTTACTGAGTAGATGTTATGAAATCTATACTAATATTATAAAGCTGAAGAGTTGTTTGTTTGTTTGGTTTAACGCGCTAATCTCAGAACGTACTGGTTCGATTAGAAAAAATCTTTTTCTTGTTGAATAGTGCATTTATCCAGGAAGGCTATAGGCTATATATCATCATGCTATGATCAATAGGAGTGGATCAGTAGTGACATATTTTTTTTATAAAAAAATACTCCCGTACTAGAGAACAAGCTCTGTGTCGCGGGGACTTTACAAACATACGATTAACGGACACAAATTACACCCAGACTCAGAAAGATTCTTTGTGGGTTACACAAAGTTTTGTCCTGTGTGGGAATCGAACCCACAACCTCGTGCACAGCAGGCGCATACTGCGACCACTGGACCACCGAGGCAGAAATAGATATGTTGCAAAATCGGGGAAAATATTTCAAATTACCACGCGGACGAAGTCGCGGGCGTCCCCTAGTATTATTATAAAGGTTAGTAGTTAAGTAGTAACCGAGTGGGAATGTAATATATTTGTAACACGAGAGGTAGGGCACCATATAAATGAGTAAAGTAAGGGAAGCAGGTGGTATTGACTGGCCTGTCGGTCTAGTGGTTAGTATGCCCACACTGGACAAAACTTTGTGAGATTCATGTTAGTGCCGAGTCTGGTTGTAATTTGTGTCCGTTAATTGTATGTTTGTAAAGTCCCCCGCGACACAGAGCTTCTCTAGCGCGGGAGTTGTCATTAAAAAAAAAGTAAGCCTGACTGGGGAAGAAGGTGGTCTTGACTGGCCTGTCGGTCTAGTGGTTTGTGACTCTGACTGCTAAATCGGAGGGTTTGATTCCACACTGGATAAAATGGTTCATAAATGTTTGTTCCGAGTCTGACTGTAATTTGGATCCGTGAATTGTATGTTTGTAAAGTCCCCCGCAACACAGGGCTTGTTCCCTACTGCGGGAGTTGGCTTTAGAAAAAGAAAAAAGATGGATCTTACAAAAGACCACACACACAATGCTGTAGTTGTGTTCCTGTGTATGAGTTATAAGTCTACAGCGCTCTATCAGGAATGCGCCCTTAGTAGATTTCCCCATCACCACCTGGAAATGATTTCGATTGTCGAAATCATTTTTAGGTGGTATTGAAAGCGTCCATACGCTACGGCCCGTCCGTGTGGTGACGGATTAAGAATACAAATGTCACCACCCCATTCCATCCCGTGGGTGTCGTAAGAGTCGCCTAAGGGAGTAAGTCAGGCAGACAATATCCACTGCAAGAGAGGGAAATCTCGGAACAAGTCCCTATACCAACCCGTCTGGCCAGCGTGGTATAGTAGGCTAATATCCTTTCAAATTAATGGAGGAGACCCGTGCCCAGCATTGGGACGTTTATGGGTTAATAAAGGCTACGGTAACTCATGCTACTACAAATAATAATTTAAAATTATGTGCATCTGTCGTGGATAACTACTATTGGCCACTCATCCTACTATATTATAAACGCGAAAGTTTGTAAGGATGTATGAATGTTTGACACTCTTTCACGCAAAAACTACTAAACGGATTTGGATTAAATTGGCATATAGATAGATTATAGTCTGGAATAACACATAGGCTACTTTTTATCTTGGAAAAAACTCTGTTCCCGAGGGAATGTACGTGCGGGCGAAGCCGCGGGCGGAAGCTAGTGTAATTATATTATAAAACATACTGTTTATATCAACCGCTGTTGTTATCCCATAAATAAATAACAAATAATTAAATTTAAAAAGCCAACGTAAATGTACGACTAGCTAAATAATAAAATAAAAAATAAATCATCTTAAAAAACAATTTATAAAAATCATTATACTATCATACCAAATTTAAATTTAAATAAATAACTGTCACTTTTGAAACTTCACTTTTAAAACATTGAATTAAAGTTGCTATATTAAAAAAATTACAAAATAATACTCGTATTGACAGGAATAATTAATTATATTTCTTGTGCTCCTGATATTTTTTTAAATATATTTTTGTCACACTAAATAGGTTAAAGTGATAAATAAAAAGTATAAAAATCTATCTCGTTTGAATTTTGCTAAGAATGTACTTCTTTGATATATTTTGTATGGAATGTAGTTTCTGAGGTTTTCTTTGAACATCAAAAAAATATATATTTGTATAAGATATTGTGATTTCCTGTAATATGTATGTATATTTGTAGTTGTTGATGGGTTTAGTTTTGTTAAGAGTTATTATGTCTTGTGAAATTTGTTTATTTTTATGTTTTTTGTTCGACATACGTCACTCTGTGTCACGGCCATTGAGTACAGGTGTACTCTATGTCCTCGTATCGGAATATCTATCTGTGGATCATATTTGATTGCTCGGTTGGTTCAGCGGCTAGTGGCTACCTCGCCATTGACCACTGCGCGGCGTGTTGTAAGTTCGATTCCCACACAAGACATTTTTGTTTTTTTTTATACTAGTTGGATGGCAAACAATCATACGGCCCGCCTGATGTTAAGCAGTTACCGCAGCCTATAGACGCTTGCAATACCAGAGGTATCACTTGCATGTTGCCAACCCATTTTTACACCAGAGATTTAAGACGGGAGTGTCCCTGGGATAGGAATACGTTTCTTTCAAAACCTATACCTAAATAAGCGCTGGAGACCTGTCAAAATTGTGTGATTAATAAATAGTTGTTGCGAGTCTGGGTGTACTTTGTGTCTGTTAATTGTATGTTTGTAAAGACTCAGACACAGGGTTTTTTAGTGCCGAAGTTGATTAAAAACAAATTAATGTTATATGTATATATATATATATAGGTATGTATTTAAAATATAATTAATATATTTACCAGTTCTTTGGCTGCTATGATACTGGTTAGGCTAAATGTAAGTTGTTTCAAGATTCATCATCTCAACCCATATACGTCCCACTGCTGGGCACGGGTCTCCTCCAAACATTTAGAGGGATATTAGCTTTCTATACCACGCTGGCCAGACGGGTTGGTACAGGGTTTCTTTCCCTCTCTTGCGGATATTGTCTGCTAGACTTACTCCCTTTGTCGACTCTTACGACATTCAAGATTACAACATAATAAATTAAAAAAAAACCGACTTCAGTACGGCAAGTTGCAGAATTTAAAAAACCTTAAAAATGGCTAGATTACATTGTTTAATAATTCGTGTTTCGTTGCCTAGCTACCTTAGCAACCATAATGGAAACTTATTTAATCGCCATCCATAAAATACATCTTATTATTGAGAAGTTCAGGTGGCCATCTGTGGTCTTCTTCATGACTTTTACTTCATCATATTATACTTTCTGAATGAAAATGTTTGATGTGTTGTTAAAAATATTGAAATTGCTATATGTGTGCCTATAACTTTTGAGGAGTTAAATTCCCTCAATTCCTCATGGATCCTATCATCAGAACTTTCTTTTGATGAAAATAGGACCAAACTGGAAGTATGTCCTTTCAGACAAAAAAAGAATTTCATTTTAAATAATCGGTCTATAAATGAGGGAGTTCTGCAGTAACAAACATAAAAAAACACACGAATTGATAACCTCCTCTTTTTGAAGTCGGTTAATAATATTAATTTATGATTGTAATTTATAAAGTTTCTTCAAATATATAAAAACTACACAGACAAACCTTCTAACCTATACATTAGTAGATACCCAATAAGATACACATCTTTCATCGGCTGAACTAAAAGGTAATTTTCAGATACAATGTACATATATATTATTCCTATGACTCATCATAATATGGTCGATTAGACCATACATCACTCCGTCGAGGTCTTCCCTATGGTTAGTTGGATAGATTACGTGCTGAAAAAATTGTTCATGGGTGGTTTTTTTTTGTTGATAATAATAGCAACCCATATACTCGTATGTCCCATTGCTGGGCACGGGTCTTCTCTCCTCTATCAAGAGAGAGAGAGGGTTTAGGCATAATTCACACACGCTAATGTGGGTTAGTGAATCAGACATGTCTTTAGAATTTCTTCTAAGACATGTGGGTTTCCTCATGATGTTTTCCTTCACCGAGATATAGATAATAAAAGAAATATTTTGAAATAAACACATAAACGTCCCACTTCTGGGCACGGATCTCCTCCATACATTTGGATGGATATTAGCTTACTATACCACGCTGGCCAAACGGGTTGGTATACGATTTTGTTTCGAGTATTCACTTTCTTGCAGTGGATATTATCTGCCTGACTTACTCCCTTGTTACGGCACTCTCGGGATGGGACGGGGTGGTGACATTTGTATTCTTAACCCGTCACCATATGGATAACAAAATTATACTATACTTGCTGTTTTCAGTTATCGCGATAAAAAGTCGCCTATATGCTATTCCAGACTTTAATATATCTCTGTGCCAAATTTCATCCAGATCAGTTCAGTAGTTTTTGCGTGAAAGTATAACAAATATACATTCATAATTCTTACAAAGTTTCGCGTTTATAATATTAGTAGGATAGTAGAATAATATATAGATAGATAACATTATAAATGACAGTGGTTAACAACATTTACCAATGCGGTCAGGTCGATATTTATTAATAACTAAAATTTATTGGACGCTTGCCTGCTCCATGTGTATTTAATACCATTTTGTTTATTAGAAAAACATTAAAACGTAAAAGACATAATTATCATTAATGCAGATATCTGTTAAACGTCAAAACTTATTTGTTTATAGCGCCATTTTTGTTTAAAGTTTATACAGATGTGATATTCGAGCGTAAAATAAAGCTATTCGAAATCCATATATGAAATTAAATGGGTCATTAGAACGAATAGCATGACGTATATTTATTTTTTATGATAGATATAGAAAATGAATAAATTTATCTATTTATAAATACGTAAAGAAAAATGTTGTACCCCTTTTTATACAGATTGCGCGGACGGAGAAATATTATTTAAACATTTTTTTATGTTGCCCACGGCTCCGCCCGCGTGGATGTCGGTTTCACGAAAAAAACCTACCCTATGTCCTTCTCTGAGATACGATTTATCTCCTTGCCAAATTTTATTAAGATCTGTTGAGCCGATTAGTCGTTAAACAAATATACATACATACAAAGACAAGTCGATTAAATAGAGTTACTTTCGAAAACACATTATAATTTGAACTGTAAAAACTAAATGCGACGTAATCTTTCAAGACATTTTAATATGAATTGCGTATCACACCTATCTACGACGTTTCTGTCAAGCAAATCATAAAGACAGAACAGTAAACGAGCCTACCATGGTGTTTACATATGCGCCCAAAATGATGGCCTCTCATAAATCTACACGTTAAATAGTCTATTTCCAGATTATTAAATATTACACTTGACAAATTTGATTTTAAAATAATCGTGGCCGCCTTCCTGATTTCACAACATCGTACCGAAATTAATATATTTTTTCTAGCTTTTTTTATACTACCAAGGTGGCAAACAAGCTTACGGCCCCCCTGATGGTAGGCAGTTACCGTAGCCTGTGGACTCTTGCAACACCAGGGGTGTCACGCGCGCGTTGCCGACCCTTCAAAAACCTTATAACTCCATTCTTAAAGAAACCCATAATAATACTCATAATACTCATAATACTTTTTATTTATAAGGGGCACTTACACGTCATTCATAGGTAGGCATAAATGTACATCATAAATTTAAAATAACACATTAATTTTTTTAAGAAAGAAATAACTAATACAATGGTTTAGCAGTAGAAGACAGTAGCTACAAACTTAAGTAATATTTAAAAATAAAATACATTTAAAATATTTTGTGTATACTGTAATTCAAATGTCATTGTTAATATACTTTAAAATTGAAAATAAATTAAAATAATAATAATAAATCAATGTCATGTCAATAAAATTAGTCAAATGTAGGTAATGTCAGTATATAATGTAATTCAATGTCATTTAAAACCCATGCTATAGTCTCTCGGGAAAACCTCGGCTCATTCCATCTCAGACCTAATCATACGTGGTACGAAATTCATTTGAAACTGTACGGCAAACGGTACTAATACTCTGAAAGTAAGGTGTTCGACTGACTGTTTTTTTCTAGCAAGTATTAAAAGTAATCTCCAACCTATAACCGACATCTACGCAGGCGGAGCCACCGGCAACGGCTAATTGAATATATTCTCTTAAAATAAGAATAAAAATATGACAGAACGCCATTAAAAATAATGTGCTAACATTTGTATTCAGGATCTAATAATAACAGCCCTTCCATTTGAAAATCATGTTGGGACTATTAAAATAAATAATTTGACTAGCCATTTATAAAAAAATAATCGAGTTAAACGGTTGATGACATCTGACTGACGATGAAATTGTCAACGGCCAGAGGTCATAAACATTTCGCGATGACGCAAAACGCCAGTGATTTTTTTATATATATATTTAAAACACGTCAGAGATTGCCAACTATTTTTATTATGGGTTACGATATCAAAATTACAAAATAAAACATTGTTTATTTTTATAAAATTTCTTGCAATTAAATGTACAATTGTCAAAGTTGGCGTTCATCCACTGATAGAATAACTTACTTATTTAACACAATACGGTATAAAACCGCAAGATTGCACATTATCTACTGGTAAATGTTTGTTTCTTTTTAATTAACAAAAGATAGGTAGAACGTCATACTTAACTAGCAAGCAAGCCCTTTGTTGGTTGGTTAAGGACCTTACAGAAGACTGTAGCCATATAACACGGCGGTGTAGTTTTGTTCCTGTGTGTGAGTACAGACCTCCAGCCAGAATCCAGGTATGCGTTTTGAAAGAAATGTGGTCCTATACCAGGGAGGATACAAAAGACCTGGTGTAAAAAATGGATTGGCAACACGCAAATGACACCTCTGGTATTGTAAGAGGCTATAGTAACTGTTTAACGTTAGGCGGGCCGTATGTTTCATTGTATGCTGCCTTATTTATTTTTTTTGGGACAGCTCACACACCGCCAACAACACACAACCAGACAACTGATGAACATACTTATATATTTCTAAATACATACATATTATAGATAAATAACACCCACACACAGAGCAAATATTTATGCTCATCACACAAAGATTTGTCTTGGGTGGGAATCGAACCCACCTCTGGCGTAGCAGTCAGAGTCCCTAACCACTAGAAATTTGTTAAAAGTACATAGATCGGTGATCAACAAATGGATGTTTCATACTGCTTATTATTACTGCAGTCTATGTATGTTTTCTAAAATAATGTCAGATTACATATCTGTCAAATAAGAAGATAAATTAGGCCTTTTGCAAATGAGGCGGCGCGAGCGCAAGTTTTTGCAACATCAAAGTGTTTTTAAAGTCCGGAAATAAATTATTATGTATTAAAATAACTTTGCGACATCAGAAAATGGGTTAGGCAGACGTTAAAAACATTGGGTACAATGATGAATGAGTTATAATTTGCGTCTAGTATTTTAGGATTATACAGACCTAGGTAATAAAAATATTTATTTTATACTTCTACTGTACCCTTAAGAATTGCCTCAATTAAGTGGCAATGGGCAAGGCACATAGCTAGCAGAACCGATGGCCGTTGAAGCAGAAATGTTCCAGAGTGGCGACCACGAACTAGAAGACGAAGCATGGGGCAGGCCTTCAACAAGGTGGACCGACGACCTAGCAAAGGTTGCGGGCAATTGATGGACAATATCGGCTCAGGACCAAGTGCTGTGGACAACCTTAGGGAGGCCTATTTCCAGCAGTGGACGTATTTTGGCTAAAATAGACTACAGTGACAAACGAGTGTATGGCTTGCTTGATAGTAAGCAGTCACCGTAGCCTTTAGTCTTTATATTTGGCTGTTGATTTCTGTAAGATGGAGGAGCTTACCTGGACGGGCTTGCTCGCTTGCATGGTATACCTCTTTCTTTCTCTTGAATGTCGTGGTTAGTCATCGTTATTAAAATAAAATTCGTCATAACATTGTATAAAATTTTAAATATATGACATTTTCTTAACGGACAATTGCAATAATTTTACATTTTTATATATGAATACTGTTGTGTAATTTAAAATCTTTTTAAATATATATACCTAGTTATACCGATGTTTTGACATTTGGAATTTTTATGTCAACGTGGAATCTGGTTTAAAATAATTCTACCTACGTTAGAGCGTTTTCATGACGAATATGAGTGAAATTTAATTTGACTCATGCTTGAGCTATTATTTCGGTCAAATCGTTAGCAATAGTATTTTTGGAGCATAGCTGGGACTGACGAATATACAAGCATTGCCTTCCAACGTGACAATGCCGCTTCTGGACATGTTTAGGAATATTATGTCACTTAAACAACACAGTCTTCTTCTTCCAATTTCTGTCTTTTTTTAAGCTTTTAATTTAGACGTTCTTAAATGATGATTAAACCTATATTGACTTTAAACATTCCTAAAAATTAGCACTTAATTTTTATTTCAAATTAGCACTGAAAGCACCAACACTGAATAAAGAAACTTAAAAAGAAACACAGTGATATAATAAACAACACAAAGAAACAACTTGAAACAGTGACAAAAACAAACTTAAATAAAAAAAATTACAACACTTAAAAAATACATCAAAGACTCAAAACAGTGTAAAACAAACTTAAATAAAAACACAACACAGAAAATGCCACACAGACAATAAACACAACACACGAACTTAACTTTCCCCTTTTAATAGAAGCACCGACTCATTTTCACCGACTTATAAATGGCGTTCGTCAGTGGACTGTGGAACTCAATAGTTGGTTGTAACGATAAAGAAGCTGTCTGGCAGGAACTGTCCAGGCTATACATCGACAATACCTTGAAGTATCTATCAGTGTCTGAAATAGATCAAGAAGCAATACCCATAGTCTTCTCCGAATCACACAAGATTGGCTTCAATAAAAGCGCTTTGGGTTATACACCTATAAATTTTGTTTCTATCTATCATATTGATACAAGAAAAGGTTTGTATATAGATATTTTAGTAAATAAGAGTAAATCTAAATCTATATTGTAAACTAGAAATTTCTTAGACAGAGAATTAGCATTGCCATCCAACATCGTAATGTCGCATTTCATCAGGAGCCGTATCATATCGTCCCGTCCTTATAAGAAGAATTTGTAAGATTGCTACTTTTGTACCTAACTGTTAAGGTTGTCAGTGTTCTAAACTCAAATTAAGATCGAAAATAAATCGCTACATGGACGTAATGGTACGACTAATGCTCACGTTAGAGAGATGTTGAGTTATTATAACAAGGCTGAGTCAATTTTATAATTATTTAGTTTTTGTAAAACAATTGGTGTCAGATTAAATAGAACTTGCTCAGAAATTAGGATTTATAGACGACTTCAATCACAAGTACAAGTATGGTGCTGTTCCGCAAATGATGTGACACTTAATACCATAGCAAGTACCTACCTTTTAAGCAGATTTTGGATAATAACGCTAAACGCGTGGCTAAGTTATGGACCAAATAAACATTGAACAATTTAGATTGCCATCGACACGGTAAGAAGAGAATTTGACAGCTGATTTGAGGTCTCACGTTTTATCCCTGGATCTGGTGGTATTCAGTTTTTCCAATGCAAGCATTAGCAATTTTATAAAAATTGTCCCACCCACCTATTACAAGAAACAATCTATGTTAGACATCCCTGCCTGACTTATTAGCTCAATTTTTCTGATTTATTATGTCACATTATTTTGACTTCACCATTTTTCTACCGATTAAAAGTGACAAATGATAAAACATAAACATATTTAATAGATAGTCCATGGTCTGACTATGATGCACACCCATCAGCTGTCGGCCTGCCGTCGTGACCTTGCTCCGAGGCCTGATTTAAGACCCCTGTTTACATTCGCGTTATTTTCTAATATCCGTTAGTTGACGATATAATACGTCAACAACATCAACTGGAATTAATTCTGATGGATTCTTAAATTTTTCCAACGTTGTTAAAATTAATATGACATATTTTTAATATAAAATCACTAGTCACATTTTAGCAGGAGCTATATATCATGGAGTTTATTTTAAATGTGACATTCCTTGTGGTTTTTATCTCTTCTACATACCAAGTTACTTCATAGCATCACGCTTTTTTCCCCAAAGGGTTAGGTAGAAGAGTAAGACATCTACTTTTTGACTATATTTAAGCTGTCTAGGTTTAGCTCACCTATATAATCTTTTAATTTGAGGGGTTTGTAGCTAAATGATAACCACATAATACGACAGGTCTGCAAGGTTAAGCAAGTTTGCCGCGGTCAGCCCATAGATGGGTGACCGTTTTGTAAAAAAAATAACGGGTTCCCCTCGTGCTGTTATCAGAAAGCATATATGGCTGTAGATCCTACGCCTGATCTCTCTCCGTGGTGCATTGCCGTCCAATCTGACTATGAGAGTGAGGGAATAAAGAGTGCACCTGTATTTGCATACACACTTGTGTACTATAATATCTGTCTTAGATAGCTAATCTTAGCCCCAACGTCCGTCCCGGACCATGATTCGGTTAGGAGGACATTATAACTATGCTTATCTCATGAGCGATCACCAAAATGATTGCAATTTAGAATCTGATGTTTATTGTTGGTCTTCTCTTCTTTTTCAGCTGAGGTAAAAATGCCGAGCGGCCACATTGACACTCCCGTCATAGAAGACAATAGGGATGGTACAGTCAGCATCAAGTACGAGCCAAGAGAGGAAGGTGTTCACGAACTGTACGTTAAGTACAATGGTGAACATGTCCAAGGTATGTTCAGTAAATGGTTTTGGATGGATGGCTCATCATGTTTGTTTTAATAACAACTCCCAATCTAAGAACAAGATCTGTGTCGCTACTGGTCTTAAATTTCCGTCAAGTATTTCCACAGCATTTGGTCTTGAGCAGCCCTTATCCATCAGCTGCCTGTAGTCTAGATTCATTCTGTATGTTGGTTTCCGCCCCTTTTTGTTACCACAAATATTGTAACTCATATCAAATTGTAAATGTTATACTCTGGCAAATAATAATTTTAACAAAAAAAAACCGACTTCAGTACGGCAAGTTGTAAAATTTTCAAATATTTGTTTGTTACAATCGAATAAAATCGACTGAGCGTCGGGCTGAACACAGGTCAAGTAGGTATTAAAAGCAATATTTAATCTGTGCAATCCGCGCTCAATTCGTTCATGTCATTATTTCTTGTTAATAGTTGCTTAGCAACAATAACCGAAACTTATCTAATCGCCATCAGTAAAATACTTATTATTGAAAAGTTCAGATGGCCATCTGTGGTCTTCTTCATCAGTTTTACTTCACCAAACTACACTTTCTGAATGCAAATGATTGATTAGTTGTTAAAAATATTGAAATTGCTATATGTTAGCTTTTGAGGAGTGCCCTCAATTCCTCATGGATCCCATCATCAGAACTTTCTTTTGATGATAATGGGACCAAACTGGAAGTATGTCTAGTTAGACAAAAAAAGAATTTTTCAAATCGGTCCATAAATGACGGAGTTATGCGGAAACAAACATGAAAAAAAAAAAAAAATAATAATACACGAATTGATAACCTCCTCTTTTTGAAGTCGGTTAAAAAGAGAGGCCCGATTTTCTTGCCAATTCTTCTCGATGATTAATTGTGTTATTTTAAAATGGTTCTTCGGTATTTGGGAGTACTTTGTAGAATAGAATACAATTTATTTGCAACTAGCTGTAAAAAGTAGACGATGTAATGAATATGCCCATATTTAATTTTATCAAACTCTCTATTTCAGGCTCTCCCTACAAGTTCCACGTGGACTCCATCTCCTCAGGGTATGTGACAGCGTACGGCCCTGGCCTCCTCAGTGGAGTCAGTGGTGAGCCCAGCCAGTTCACTATCAGCACAAAAGGTGCTGGCTCCGGTGGACTGTCAATGGCTGTAGAAGGCCCTAGCAAGGCTGAGGTGAGTCTTTCAAAAGCATGTTTGTTGTTTAGGTAGATGGTATGGTCTGTTTGTTTTATGCTACATGGGTGGTGAACATGCATTCGGCCCGCCTGATGTTAAGCAGTTACCGTAGCCTATGGACGGCTGCAATACCAGAGGCATCACTTGCGCGTTGCCAACCCATTTTTTTACACCAGGGCTAGGCTGGGAGTGCTCCTGGGATAGGTTTCTTTCAAAACGCATACCTAAATGAGCGCTGGAGACCTGAACTTACACACAGGAACACAACTACACCATTGTGTGTATTTGGCTGTGGTCTTTTTTAAGGTGAGGTCCTTCCCCAGTCGAGCTTGCTCGCTAGTATGGTGCCCTACCCCTCTTGAAATATCCTCTGCTGTAAGGTATGTTCTTATTACTGCCTTGTTGGTCTGTGTGACTGGTGATCACATAGTCCCGGGTTCGATTATCGGATCCGGCCAATTAGACATTGGGTGTTTATCTCTGGGTGTGTCGAAATGCCATCCTATTGGACTATGAGAGTGAGGGCATAAAAAGTGCATCTGTGTTTGCACACACACTTGAATACTATATTATTTCCCGCAAATTTTACCCAGATTAGCCACCGTGGCTTGAAGAATATTATCATTATTATAGAAAGTATGGTTTTGAAGAATTTATCAATCGTCATAGCTAATAAATTTTAAATATCAATCACCACTTCATTATTTTTGTTCACAATAATTCACTTAAATAATATGCATAAATCTAAATGTAGACCTTTATATACTACTACGGTAATAAACAAGCTTACGGACCGCCTAATAGCAGGTAAGCAGTTACTGTAGCCTATGGACGCTTGCAATACCAAGAGCATTACTCGCGCGTATTACTTATCTACCTCATCATAAACCAGGGGTCGCGTGGTAATTTGGAATATTTTTACCGATTTTGCAACATATCTCACGACTGCTCCGCTCCTATAAATCATAGCGTAATATTATATAGCCTTCCTGGATAAATGCAATATTCAATAAAAAAAAAAATTCTAATCGAAACAGTATTTTCTGACATTAGCGCGTTCAACCAAACAAACAAACAGACAAACTCTTCAGCTTTATAATATTAGTATAGATATAATAAACTAATTTGTATTGTGTATATTACAGATCACATGCCACGACAACAAGGATGGTACAGTGGCTGTGTCATACCTGCCCACTGCTCCTGGAGAGTACAAAATCTCTGTCAGGTTCGGAGAAAAGCACATCAAGGGATCTCCCTTCATGGCCAAGGTATGTTCCAGCATCATATTACATACTATTTGATATAAGCTGACGTCACTCCAAGACGTAAAAAGTGGTAGACGAATTCGAGCTCTGGAGTAGGAGCTCGGATGGCACAATAGGTGGTGCGCTGGGCCGGAACCCAAGAAGTGCAGGTTCAAATCCTGTTCCGGGCTCGACTTTTACCATATTGCTTAAAATATATTGGATTCGACGTTTTTTTACACTGCTAAAGGGGCAAAGCATACTGCCCGTCTGATGGACGTTTGCAACACCAAAGGTATCACTCCCACGTTACTGGACCTATGAAGACCTTTTAACTCCTTTTTTGAAGAATCTCATTTTAAAGTCCCTTGGCAAGACCTCGTTAGGGAGCTCATTACTCAACATAATCGTACGTAGCAGGAAGTTCCTCTGGAACTGTACAATACGAGACGATTGAGTTTACCACTATTGTGACTCATACCAATTTTATACTCTGGCGATTAAAAAGAGTGACCTGCGTTTCTTGCCAATTCTTCCCGAGGCCCTACCATAATCAGCGAATTGGCCTTAGGAAAAAAGTATGCTGGCATTTGTTTTAATGACGTTCATAAGTATCATGAATTTGATGAAAAATAAATGAGTATGAGCGAATTGGCCTTAGGAAAAAAGTATGCTAGCATTTGTTTTAATGACGTTCATAAGTATCATGAATTTGATGAATAAATAAATAAATGAGTTTGACTTTCTAATATTTGAGGATGAACTCCCTACCGGTGGTGTGAAAATTTTATCTCTAGAGTGAGTTTTTGCAGGGTTGCCAACAATATTTAATTATGTATAGGTATGACTTTGATAACTTTCTCAAAATACTTACTTCTCCATCTTCCAGGTAACTGGCGAAGGTCGCAAGAGGAACCAGATCTCGGTGGGAAGTTGTAGCGAAGTTACTCTTCCAGGCAAGGTCAATGACAATGACATCCGCTCACTGAACGCGTCCATCCAGGTAAGAGGGCTTAAGAAAACAATCATCATCATCACCTCAACCCATAAATGTCCCACTGCTGGGCACGGGTCTCCTCCGCACATTTACTATAAATAGTGTTTATAAAATATAGTCTGCATACACGCAGGATGATTTGATATCTGCCTCCGACAAGTTAATGGGTTTATATTTTGGGTCCCAAGAATATAACTTGTACTCTAGCAGTGATCAACGATATTCTGGTTATCAATCCTGCCCCTCTAGACAAGTGGCATTAACGGTAGTCGAATCGAAAAGTCAATAAATAATAGTTTAATAAAACTAAAAAACACGCTTTTCATAGAAAACCGAACTAAAAAAATAGAAAATAAATTTTAATAAATTTAAATTAAGAATTAAAAAAATATATATATTTAAAAAAAGCATAAAAATAAAAACTAAAAAACACGCTTTTTATAGAAATAAAAAGCGTGTTTTTTAGTTTTTTTTAACTATTATTTATTTTTTACTTTTTAGTAATATTATTTATAATAATTTTATCAAATTAGTATATTGTCATCGGTCCTCGATAAATCTACAAAGTATGAACGAAATCTGTCCGTTTAAAGTGGGTCAAAATCGCGCCCAAAGAAGTCGGTTACAAACATACAAACATACAGGTGAAGCTAATAAAAAGCGTGTAAAAAAGCAAATGTATGGGATTTGACGTAAGTTTACGACTTCATATCGAAAACTTATGTCAAATCCCATACATTTGCTTTTTTGACTTTTCGATTCGACTACCGTTTATACCATTTGTCTAGAGGGTCTGAAGGTAATATGTTCGCCGATGGATGGAGAGAACTTTCGCAAGTACATATGTTTGAGACACTGGGATAAAAAGTATGCGAGAGTGTCTTTTGTTTTATGTTAGTTTTTAAATAGAATTTAAGCTCTATATTAATTCTTGTTATTGGTTCTAATTTATAGTTAATCAATAAATAGAAATAGATATTTATTCGCAGGAACATGTGTTACGAAGTTCTTAATAATAAAATAGCCTGTACAAGGAATGTTCCGCCTTTTGTAAACGCATGCAAATATTATTTAAATAAGTACATTGTACATTTTGGTGTTTTTAACATAAGCATAATATTATTTTTAATAAGTAATTACAATTTATACATATAAAGAAAGAAAGAAAAAAAAATATAGGCAAATATTACAAGTAATTAGGTATATAAAAGCTCAAAATAAATAAATAAAATTAAGTACTCATTAAATTACAAATGAAATTTACTTTTTCAGCAATTTTATGGTCCATAAAATCCTTTATTGTATAGAAACACTTTTCTATCAGCCATTTCTTTATTAACTATAAATAAATAAATAAACACTGGCTAGTAAATCAAGACTTTGTTTATTTATTTATTTAATGCTTCTACTCACTACATCTATTGTTTAGATTTAATTAGTTTAGCATTTGTATGTTTTGTAACATTGTAGTAGATAGCAGATAACATGCTTTCCGAATAGCTGTGGCATAAGTTTTTATTCCACTGCAAGTAACTCAATTGTGTAGCCTATTATTGGTAGGGTTTTTGTGTATGTGTTTTAAGTGCCTATGTATGTACACGTATTTATTAACAATAAATATGTTCTTTCTTTCTTTCTATAAATCCTATTAATATTTGCATTTAAGTCACTAAGAAGAAGAAGAAGCAACTTTCTTATAATTTTACTTCTCATCTTTCACCAGGCTCCCTCCGGTCTTGAAGAGCCCTGCTTCCTGAAGCGTCTGCCGTCCGGCAACATCGGCATCAGTTTCACTCCTCGCGAGGCTGGCCAGCACATCGTGTCAGTAAAGAAGTTGGGTGTTCATATCCAGAACTCACCTTTCAACATCACCGTCACGGCTCAGGAAGTTGGTGATGCCAAGAAAGTTAAGGTAATGTAATATATTTTGGTGTGGCGACCACGAACTGGAAGACGAAGCGTGGGCAGGCCTCCAACAAGGTGGACCGACGACCTGGTAAGGGTTGCGGGCAACCGATCGACAAGGTCTGCTCAGGATCGTGAGTTGTGGAAAACCTTGG
Source organism: Trisateles emortualis (assembly GCA_947095525.1). Lineage (NCBI taxonomy): Eukaryota > Metazoa > Arthropoda > Insecta > Lepidoptera > Erebidae > Trisateles > Trisateles emortualis. The sequence continues at coordinate 9,913,965 of OX352754.1, read as the reverse complement.
GGGAGGCCTATGTCCAGCAGTGAACGTCTTTTGGCTGAGATGATGATGATGATGATGAATATATTTTGACGGCACGGTTCGTTCAATGGCTTAAGTATTTACCTCGCCATTCCACATTTCACGGCGTGTTATGAATTCTTTATCATAAAGCCGTGTAAAAAAACTGGTCGGGAACACGCAATTGATACCTCTGGTATTGCAAACGTCCATAGGCTACGGTAACTGCTTAACAGCAGACAGGCCGTTTGCTTGTTTGCCACCTAAATAGTATAAAAAAATCAATAAAAACATTGACAAAAAAATTGCGATCCTCAAATGTTTGTTCAGAGTACTGTTACTTTGTGTCCTTGTTTTCTATGTTTGTAAATCTTTACGCAATATAGGGTTTATATCCCTTAGTGCGATAGTTGTTTTTTTTATTATAACCTTGTGACAGAGTTATTTAAATCCCCAATTTTTATTATTAGACTTGAATGACGAATATACAATCTGTAAATCAAAAGATAATCTAAGGATCACAACTATTTTGTTACTTGAATATACTAGCCATGAACATATTAGATACATAGCCTTAAGAACTTTAGACAGAGATAGAAAATTGGTACCTTATTGTAGAAAATTATCTTGCGTCCCTTTCTCCAGGTCTCCGGAACTGCCCTGAAGGAAGGCAAGACTCATGGCGAAAACACATTCTCCGTCGACACCAGGAACGCCGGTTATGGTGGTCTCTCACTTTCCATTGAAGGTATGCAACAAACATTTAGAAAAAAAAATTGAACAAAAAAATTAAATAAATTGCTTTACGGGACGCAGCCCAACGGTTAGATGTTGGGATTTGTACATTTACTGAACCTCGGTGAGGATAACAATGATAGGCGAATGCAGTAATATATAAATAGTGACATCTGTATCTTGTATGTTGCAACTTTGGTTCGCTTCTCATACGGCTCGATAGATGGCGCCACAAATAGAAAATATAAACTTTATTATTGAGGATATAAAATTATGTATAAAAGGGGATTTAATGTATGAGGCATTCTCTACCAGTCCACTTAAGGTAGTGCAGATCTGAAGCTTAAAGAGAAACAAAATTATATTCCACTTAAACTTATACAAAAATTTCAGGACCCAGCAAAGCTGAAATCCAGTGCGCTGACAGCAAAGATGGCGTTCTTGCCATTAGTTACAAGCCCACTGAGCCAGGTTACTACATCGTCAACCTGAAGTTCGCTGATCACCACGTAGAAGGTTCTCCATTCACTGTTAAGGTTAGTAAATACTGAAGAACTTATCAAGGAATATAATTATCTCTCCAGTACTTACTTATACACTAGTAATACTATACATATAGGGCGGTCGGTAGGGCCCTAGGAGAACATACAGCGACAAAGTATTGGCTAAAAAAGGGCCAAATTAAAAGTACCCAGAAGTGAAGTTCATGCATGAAGAGGTTGATGAATGTAGAAGAGGCGAAGGAAGTATGTTTGGATCGAAGCAATTGGCGTACCATAGTCACTGCCTACCCTACTGGGATACAGGCGGGATAATAATATGTATGTACTAGCTGTTGCCCGCGGCTCCGCTCGCGTGGATGTCGGTTATCGCTGTAAAAAGTAGCCTATGTGTTATTCCAGACCATAATCTATCTCTGTGCTTAATTTCATCCAGATCCGATCAGTAGTTTTTACGTGAAAGAGTAACAAACATCCATCCATCCATCCATTCTTACAAACTTTCACATTTATAATATTAGTAAGGATGTACTTACTATACTTTTTTATTTTCAAGGACTACTTACATCGATTTATTTTTTTAGGTAACTGGTGAAGGCAGCAACAGACAGAGAGAGAAGATACAGAGACAAAGAGACCCTGCTCCTCTTACTGAAGTCGGCACAAACTGCAAACTTACCTTCAAGATGCCCGGTGAGTACACACGCACGATTAAGTTGTGGAATGAGCTTCCTGCCGAGGTTTTCCCGAGAGACTATAGCATGGGGTTCTTCAAGAAAAGGAGTTATCCGGTTTCTAAAGGATCGGCAACGCGCGAGTGATACCCCTGGTGTTGCAAGCGTCCATAGGCTACGGTAACTGCTTACCATCAAGCGGGCCGTATGCTTGTTTGCCTCCTTGGTAGTATAAAAAAAAAAGTACAGATCCTGATCAAATCTGTTCTGTTTATTATGCACATGTACTTAACATGACAAAACTTATTGTAATTTTATTGTTCGGCTAGGAAACTTCTAATATTACTTAGTACGATTAGCTATTTTATCAATATTATAAGTATCGTGTTTTGACTGCATCAGCTTGCATGCTACCATACTTGACTGGCCCGTTGGTCTAGTGGTTAGTGAGTCTAACTGCTTCGCCGGAGGTCGTGGGTTCGATTCCCACCCAGGCCAAATCTTTGTGTGATGAGCAAGAATGTTTGTTCTGTGTCTGGGTGTAATTTATCTATAATATGTATTTATTTAGAAATATATAAGTATGTTTATCAGTTGTCTGGTTACCATAGTACAGACTCTGCGTAGTTTGGGATCAGATAGCGATGTGTGAGTTGTCCCTAAAATATTATTATTATAAATATTATACTTGTATTCTACAAAAGATTCAACTATCTGGCGATAAAAAATAATGCCTGAGTTTCTTGTTAGTTCTTCTCGTGCCTCCACGTCAGCGAACTAGCTGTAGGAAAATTTAGTTGACATCATCTTTCTGGCTTATTCATAATTGATGACTTTCACAAGTACATATTACTTTGTAACCTAAATGAATAAATTAACTTTGAGTTTGAGTTAAACCAAACAAACTTACAGACCGACTGCGTATAAATATTACATTTATATGCGTTTATATATAGATCCATAAAATACTGCATTGTATTGAATGGATCCGTAGGGCTAAACGTAGACTATTTAGACCAAAAAAGCGCTATTCAAATATCGACGGCTCCTAAGTATACTGACTATACTTCTAATAACTTAACAGGGAGGCAATAAGAAGAGCGAATGGTTATATTAAAATTGTTAATACAACCAAGAAAAAATAACTAATCAAAGTGAATTAAATGGTATTTATGGAGATATGAATTTTATTTTGTACAGGTAAATAGGAAATGATTTAATTGATGTTAATATACTAAAAAGTGCAATTCTCAAAATTTGTTAGTTGACTCAGTATACTTAGGAGCCATCGAATATCTAGCACTTTCTTGACCTTATAAAAAAGTAAACTATAGTTTTTACACTCCATGAGGTAGAATTTCACCAGCTCCTGGCGTGTAGAACTTCATGTTTAGAGACAAAAAAACACGTCCATCAAGATTTAGAAGATTTTTTTAAAGAGAGATAGGGCACCACACTAGCAAGCAAGCCCGACTGGGGAAGGACCTCCACCTTACAGAAGACCACAGCCAAATAACACAGCGGTGCAGTTGTGTTCCTGTATGTGAGTAAAGGTCTCCAGCGCTCTTTAGGGATGCGTTTTGAATTAAACGTATTCCTATCCCAGTGATACTCCCATCTTAAAGTCTTGGTGTAAAAAAATGGGTTGGCAACACGCAAGTGATACCTCTGGTATTGCGGGTGTCCATAGGCTACGGCAACTGCTTAACATCAGGCCGGCCGTATGCTTGTTTGCTAACCAAGTAGTATAAAAAAAACAAGATAAAAAAAATAAAAAATCTTGCTATATTCTATGAGTTTTTAATATTCCCATCAGGCATCACTTCCTTTGACCTGGCTGCCACTGTCACAAGTCCTGGAGGTGTCTCCGAAGATGCTGAGATTCAGGAGGTTGAAGATGGACTCTACTCAGTCCACTTCGTGCCCAAAGAGTTGGGTGTGCACACCGTATCTGTCAAGTACAGGGAAATTCATATACCTGGTAAGTATTCAGAAGTTTGATGCTGATGATGATCATTTTAGGAGAGGTAGGGCACATACTAGCAAGCGAGCCCGACTGGAAAGGACCTCCACCTTACGGAAGATTACAGCAAATTGACTAAACACAGTGGTGTAGTTGTTTTCCTGTATGTGGGTGCTCATTTAGGAATGCGGTTTCCTATCCCAAGGATACTCCATCTTAAAAAAATTAGGTCGGCAACACATAAGTGATACTTCTGGTATTGTAAGCGTCCATAAGCTACAGTAATTTCTTACCATATGGAAATAAAGAAAGAAAAAGTTTATATGTAAGGCGGGTTGTATCCTTCTTTGCCACCTAAGTATCTAGTATAAAAATTGCTGTGGAACTGGAGATTAGAAGACCTGAAAATAAAGTTAAATGGATGGAAATTAAAGTCTCGTAGTCTTCAAGTTCGTGGTCACCAAAAGCTCTATCAGCGAGTTTTCTAAGTAAAATATTTTGGCCATTATATAATAGCAACCCATATGGCCGAGTGGGAATGTAACCGCCTTACACGCAAGAGATGCGAGTTCGATCCCGGGTGGCAGTACCAGTGTAAATTTCACTTTGTGGAGTTTATATGTACTAATCAAATGATTCGCCATCTGCTAACGGTGAAGGAAAACATCGTGAGGAAACCCACACGTCTTAGAAGAAATTCTAAAGAGAAAGAGAGGCGGTTTAGTCCTTAATTCGCACACGCTATCATATATATACAATCCTTCCTTTCCAGGATCTCCTTTCCAGTTCACTGTGGGTCCTCTTAAAGACTCAGGAGCTCATTTAGTGAAGGCTGGAGGCCCAGGCCTTGAGCGTGGTGAAGCCGGCCGCTTCAACGAGTTCAACGTGTGGACCAGGGAAGCAGGAGCTGGCCAGCTCGCGATATCATTGGAAGGACCCAGCAAGGCCGAGATTGACTTTAAGGATAGGAAGGATGGATCCTGTGATGTTTCTTACAAAGTTGACGAGCCTGGTAAGTTTTTTATGATTATATTTGTTATACAGTAGCTTTAAGAGAGGTTCGTCACCACTGGCAGGCAAGCCCGACTGGGAAAGGACCTCCACCTTACAGAAGACCACAGCTAAGTAACTACACGCAGCGGTGTAGTTGTTTTTCTGTGTGTGCGTATATTGATATTCCATCTTAAAAACCTGATATAAGAAATTGGGTTGGCAGTATGCAAGTGATACCTTTATTGCAAGCGTTCATAGACTACGGTAACTGCTTAACATCAGAAACAGTTTCTAAATGCTACCAAGTTGACAAACAAACATACGGCCCGCCTGATGGTAAGCAGTTACCGTAGCCTATAAACCCATGCAATACCAGGAGTATCACTCACGGATGATGACAATCTATTAATGCATCAAGAATTTTAGTTAATAGATAACTTAGAACTAAACACATTTGTAAACAAATATCACTTAAACAATTCTACTACACAAATAAATGAATATAAATTAGTATTTCTTACTATCAGCCCCTCCATATTAAAAACCATGGAACATCATAAATAAATACCATTCTCTGTTTGTATTTCAATAAACCACGCCTACACACCACTGGCCAATCGCTGCACAGCGCGGCAAAATTTATTGTAAGACCATTTTGACAGTTCAATTTTTAGAGTTCCGTAGTCGTGTTGAAAAAGGTTTACTACTTCCATGTGTCGGGGATGCGACGGTTGTCGGGCGTTTTACTTTAAGGAAATGTATTTGTACAATACTTAGATAAATACAATATACAAACATAGATCTTACGATCTATGTTTTAAATATTTACCAAATTTAAAATAGTTTATAAGAAAATTGCATGCAAGCGAGCAAGCCCGACTGGGGAAGGACCTCCACCTTACAGAAGACCACAGCCAAATGACTACACACAGCGGTGTAGTTGTGTTCCTGTGTGTGAGTACAGGTCTCCAGCGCTCATTTAGGAATGCGTTTTGAAAGAAACGTATTCCTATGCCAGGGTTACTTCCATCTTAAAGCCCTGGTGTAAAAAAAGGGTTGGCAACACGCAAGTGATACCTCTGGTAATGCAAGCGTCTATAGGCTACGGAAACTGCTTAACATCAGGCGGGCCGTATGCTTGTTTGCCACCCAAGTAGTATAAACAAAAAAAAAAAAAAAATAACACACAGTGGTGTAGTTGTGTTCCTGTGTGTGGGTACAGGTCTCTAGCGCTCATATAGGGAAGCTCTTTGAAAGAAATGATTTCCTATCCCAGGGATCAGTCAAGTGATACCTCTGGTGATGCAAGCGTCTATAGGCTACAGTATGCTTGTATGCTTCCCAGGTAATATAAAAAAAGTTAATTTTATATTACCGGTGGTAAAGGTAAATTTTTGTTGTACTTATATTAATGGTTGCCTAATAAAAATGACCTATAAACTTGATTAGCCATCTGCTCACTGCTGGACATAGGCGTCCTCCAAGGGTTTCCATAGCATTCTTCATTCTTCTTCTTCACATTATTCATTTAGTCTTGAGCTCTCCTTTTCCATTAGCTACCTGAAATTAAGTTCATGTCCTCCTAATTAATGCTCGATACGTACATGTCCAAAAAAGTATAAAACAAAATAAAACAGTTCATAATCTAAATTATGCTAGTATTAGTAGTAGTAGCCAATTTAAAATCATTAGGTGCCCAAATTTACACTCCTTTTCTAAAAATAAAATATAAAGCACAAAAATAAAACTACTACCTACTATTTTAAAAAAGGAACTCAACTGTAAATGGAGCTATAAAAATCCTACGGAACTCAATACTGCATCTTGCATTTTGCACTTATCATGTTGTTTTTTTTATTGTTTTTATTTTTTTTCAATGGCCTCAGAGGGCGCGTTCGTTTTTTGAACGTCAATGCTTGTCGCGTTTTCGCCACATTATCCTACCGATTTACGATGAATGTTTTTCTTAATGAATCTCGTAATTCTTTTGGCATTCCAACTTTTTTCGGGTATATTGTTTATATTGTGGTGACGTTATTAGAACTGATTGGATTTTGGCGTTTTAAAAATTATTGAAATCCGAAGTTTAACTATTAATTTATGTAGCTTATAAAATGTATATACGTAGGTATAATATGTTAGTTTTATATAATGTCCATCGGTTGCCCGCGACCTATATCAGGTCGTCGGTCCACCTTGTTGGAGGCCTGCCCACGCAAGGTCAGCTCAGGACCGAATGATGTGGAAAATCTTGGGAAACGCCTATGTCCAGCAGTGGACGTCTTATGCCTGAGGTGGATTGATGTATATAATGTCGACAATTAGATGCGACTATTAGATATTACGTTTGGCCATTTAAAAAAAGTTTAATGATAACCAAGCTCTTGTCTATAATGTAAAAATTTGGCTTCTTAATTTTTTTAATGTTTAATTATAATTGACTGACAATTCTAGCTTATACCACAGAATGCTTAGTACTTCTTAGGTGAAATTATGATAATAAGATAGTAAAATTATTTCATATTACACAAGTTCTAAATAAATATCGCTTAGTAAACTTATGTGAAAAAATAAAAAGCTTTTTAAATATTCTAAGATTTTCCATAAATAAATTCATTAACATGTTCTCGTTTTGTAAAAGTTTAATACATTCGCATAATATTGGCTGCGGCGGCTTTGTTGCCTTTGCCTCGGAATCGAATTTTAAAAAGTTTCAATTTTTGAAATTCGAACTCGAGCTCTTTTTATTTGTATCCCGCGTAGAAAACAATATGGCGATTGTTTTAATTCACCATTGTATGCAGTTATTGTATCGATCTTATGTAAGGTCCCTTCACAGCTGAGCTTTCTCTCTTGAATGTTGCCCTAGCTCTCAAAATTTCTCATTCTGAGCTACATACAGTATCTGCTTACCAAAAGGCTTAACCTTGTTCTATGATACAAAATTTTCAATAACACAAAATAAAAATTTCGCCGCCAAAAAATAACCAATCAAAGCTCTAACTATCGCCAACAAAAATGTTAAAAAAGGACCAATTTTCTAATACACTTATGAGGTATTTTAAGACAAAAAGGTACCGCTTCTTTGTCGGAGGGCTATGCGATTTTTTTGTCGCTAAGAATACAATAGAATAAATAAAGGGACAAATTCAGAAGTCGACATTCTTAGTGTTTGGTGTGTAGAAACCATTTTAATTGACCGGCCCGTGGATATAATCGTTGGGGAAAAAAGGTTTAAATGTTTAAAAGGGATCGCGCTATGAAGGAATGTTACTTTTGATTCCATAGGACGGGTTTTTGGACGGTTAAGTTAGAAAGTTTATTTTGCAATGATGTAAGTTTGTGTAGTAAAGTTTAGAGTGTGATTTAATTTGGTAAATATTGTATTTAGTAATGGTCGCCCGCGTGGTAATTTGGAACGTACATTTCCCCGATTTTGCAATATATCTCACTACTGCTCCGCTCCTATTGATCATAGCGTGATGTTATATAGCCTATAGTCTTCCTGGATAAATGCACTATTCAACAAAAAAAGTTTTTTTCTAATCGAATTAGTACTTTCTGAGAAACTCTTCAGCTTTATAATATTAGTATTGATTATTAGTAATTGATGTATATTTTTAAGGGTTTCTATTTCGATCTTATCGAAAAAAAAATACACCCAGACTCGAAAGAAACATGAATCACCAAAGTTTTGTCACGTAAGAGAATCGAACCAACAGCCCAGTTAATTAAAATAAATACATATTTATAAGATAATCATAAAACGATTAAACTAAACTCGTTAATACAATATGCAAATACAATATTAGCAATACAAATATGTCCGCCTAAACGCCGTTTAAACTAAGATTAAATGCAGCTGACGCATCTTGTGTTTAACTGTTACATAATTATGCGTTTTGTGACGGTTTAGTGGGAATGGGGGTTATTTTAAGTAATTGTTAAGCTATATTTAATACTAACTGTTGCCCGCGGCTTCATCGGCGGGTATCGGTTATCGCGATAAAAAGTAGCATAGGTATGTGCTATTCCAGATTATAATCTATTTCTGTGACAAATTTCATCCAGATCTGTTCAGTAGTTTTCGAGTGAAAGAGTAACAAACATACATCCGTACATTCTTCCAACTTTCGCGTTTATAGTATTAGTAGGATATCATAGGAACTAAGCTATTTCTGTGGCAAACAAGCATAAGGTCCGCCTTATGTTAAGCAGTTACCTGAACGCTTGCTATACCAGAGGTATCACTTGCGTATTGCGAACCCATTTTACACCAGGCTTTAAGATTGAGTTTTCCTGATATAGGTATACGTTTCTTACAAATCCATTCCCTAAATGAGCGCTGGAGGGCTGTACTCACACATAGGAACACAACTACACCGCTGTGTGTAGTTATTTGGCTGTGGTCGTCTGTAAAGTCCTTCCCTAGGCGGGCTTGCTTGCTAGTATGGTGCCCTACCTCTCTTAAATATTATTATGTAAAAAGATATCTGTAGTTTAGATAGCGGAGTATACACACTAGTGAAAGCCGTTGGTCCTACGCCTGGGGAGTCTGTTTCTACACAGTGAAGCAGAGTGGTTGGGTGTAGGGCTGTGCTAAACCTGCATTCGCTCGTATCGCAATAAGCTTAATGGGTGTAATAGCTATTGTGAAGTCCGTACGCAATAATCTGCAGTTCAGTGGCCCCTAAAGCGTTATGTGGGGACGTTGTTAGTTGGCATGGTCTCGGCGGTCTGCCGTCAGTGAATTCGGGGTATTCAAGCCCTAGTTGTATGGTCCCAAGTGGTTTCATTTGGCATTTGTGCACATACGCACGAATACCGTCGTGACCAAAATTCTTTTAGGGGTCTTTCCGAATCCGTAATTCCGTATTCCAATTCATATAACAGTGACATAAATTATGTTTTTCTTAAAATACATTGACATAACACCAGAACCACCTGCCGAACATTTTGGGAGCAAAAAGCTAAGATACAGTTTTTGTGCAAACAAAAACCTCTTAATAAGAAACAGGAGGAAACGGGCAGGACATCGAACCCGTAACATGTCAATACTACTATTTTGCATAGCATACGTCATTATTTGATACATCGGGGGTAGTTGCACCATTGACTATATGATTTTGGTTAACCATCGATTAAGTACCGTTTACTAAAAATGGTTTAATGCAACAATTGGAAGGGAAAGACTAAATACTTAATTGAAATTCTGGTGAAAGGCCAGGTTAAGATTGGAAATTGTGTGTGCCTGTGCCATGTATCTAAGGCATATTTGCCTACCTATATATCAATTAGGTATTAAACATATGTAAGTGCAACTAATGATTAAATTAGTATGATAATTAATAATCTTTATATTATTATTTTTTGCTGCGTAAAAAGGATTTGATGTAAGTACTTTTAAATTATTTTATTCTAATAGTAGTGGTAACAGAATTCTTATAAGACAAATTGTTTGCGCCAGTAAATCTTAAATCCTGGTGAACTTCCAACTGGACTGACTAAACTTTGGTTTTGTATAATTTTATATTGACTTAGTAAAAATCTTATATGATAATATGTACAAGTAGTATACCTTTATAAAAACATGTTTTAGAATAAATTTATTTAATAATTATAAAACAATTTTTATACTGTATAGAAAACATTAAATCCAGAATTATAAAATAGGTAACACATGCAATTATAAAACATCCATTATCCAAGTCGCTTATTATGATGCTCTCTCTAAGCTCAAACTCAAACTCAAAATTCATTTAATTTACAAAGTAACACTTATGAAGGTCATAAATTATTCTCTTTTCCTTAATCGTAGTTTATATTAAACTATAGTTTATCAACAGTTTAGTCACATAAAGTGCCATCCACCGCCAACTAATTTCGAAACAAAAGGATTGTTTCCGAAAAAGTCTACGAATATATTTTTTCTACCAATCAGTAAAAACCTTATCGAAAAAAGGCCGTTTCGCATGTAAATAAATCTGTTGCAACTATATGGCCACCGCGAAGAAACGATCTCATATTGAAAAAGATGGTCAAATGAGAAATATAGAGTTACGTAGAGGGTTCTGTACAAATAAAAAATGAACTTTGTTAACATTTAAAGAAGAAGTTGTTGTAGTTTCAAATCGCTTAGACTTTTGTAATGATTCTGAAAGACCTCAGATAATTACGGAATTCTTTGTTAGACTCCTTTTTTAAAGACCTTTTCAATCGTTCTTTATGTGTTCGTAGATTATCGCAAAGATCCGTTTTCTGTGATTATCCTGAGTCATACATAAAATATATAAATTTCGTGTATTTCGGAAACGTTACGGTTTTTTTTTGTATAATTCTGATAGGTCTTTTTCCGGTCGGGCTTGCTCGTATATTCGTCTAGGGTGGTCCGACACTTTCATTTATTTAATTCTTTCATATATCAACTACCTCTGTACCACGTAACCCTAAAAAGTCTGTAGAAAATTTAAATATCTTTTGCTGGAAGAATTATAGGCTCCATCGTTAGTCTGTTGCACCGAGTGACGTCAACTTTCCCTTTTTTTATTTTGCAAAATATGTTTTTGTCGATTTCGTCGGGTTTTTTGACTGTTTGCAAATTTATTATAAGCATTTTGTCGGTTGTTTTGGGTGGTAGTTAGAAACGATTTGGTATGTAATTGGTGCTTCCGATTTTTTGTTGGATGTTAGTGATTGATTGAGCGATGTTTCCTGTATTACTTGGATTAAGACTTGGCTGTTCTATTGGTTCAGTGGCTTCAGTAGTTACGTCACCATTTTTAACGTATAGAGTTTAATTTCTACACCGGAAATAATATTGTGTGATCCATGCATTTTACCAACTTTACGAGACAAATTAGATTTTTTTGGATTCGTAACATGTGGGTGTTCGTATATTACAAACGTCTATAAGCTACGGTAACTGCCTACCATCAGGGGACCTATATGCTTGATAGCCACCTAAGTAGTAGGTATAATTTTTTTCAAGATTATTGTTATGTGGAAGTTATCTTTTTTTAATAAAATAGAGTATAAAAGAAAATAAAAGAGGAAAACACTGGAACATCACTGGATCTGATTTTTATCAACAGACCATTTTAATTCTAACAAGTAATATCAAAAGTATAAGTTCATTTTCATATTGGAAATTTTAACACCAAACTCAAACAAGATTAAACTAAAATTTAATCATTCAGAATGTACCTTATGAAGTTAAAGAAAAACTATGTCCTACTAAGGAATGGACTGGCTGAAAATAATCTAATGCTAATATATCCTACAATAAAAAAAATTGTCGAGAAAGCTTCAGTGTCTGACCCGTCTCATAGATGGCGTTAGAGTCACCCTTAGCACCTAAGAATGGTAGTGAATTGTAAATTGAAATAAAATTGTAGAAAATATAAATAATATAGTAAGTAAATCCGCCGGTGGGAAACTATTTCTTATATTTTTGAATGTATAGGATTTTTATATTATATTTATGTATTTAAAAGTGTCAAATAAATAAAGAGTAAAATAATGAAAAGCCTTAGATCATGTGCAATATTGTGTTTAATAAATGATAAATCAATTTATAAGTAGTCAAGCACCAACTTGGTTGATAGTACGTATAACTTTAAGAGGTAGGGCACCATACTAGCGAGCAAGCTCAACTGGGGAAGGACCTCCACCCCTTACAGAAAACCACAGTCAACTACACACAGCATCGTAATTTTATTGTGTTTCTGTGTGAGTTCAGGTCTCCAGCGCTCATTTAGGCATGCATTTTGAAATAAACGTTTTTCTATCCCAGGGATATTCTTTCAAGCCCTAGTATAAAAATGGATCGGCAACACGCTGGTATTAAAAGCGCTCAGAGGCTATGTTAACTGCTGAACATCAGGCGGGTCGTTTACTTAAGAGAGGTAGAGCACCATACTAGCGAGCAAGCCCGACTGGAGAAAGACCTCCACCTTGCCGAAGACCACAGCCAAATAACTACACACAGCGTCGTAGTTGTAATTCTGTGTGGGAGTTCAAGTTTCCAGCGCTCATTAAGGAATGCATTTTAAAGGAAACGTTTTCTTATCTTAGGGATACTCCATCTTAAACGGCTGGTCTAAAATGAGTAGGCAACACGAAAGTGATACCTACCTCTGTTATTGCAAGCGTCGTATACTTTGCCACCTGAGTAGTAAAAAACACTGCTGGTATCGAAATCTTCACATTTCCACACAGCTACCTCTACAATTGACATTTATAGTCGTGATGACTTATTCGTTTTTTTTTGTCCACAGGTGAATATCGTATCGGCCTCAAGTTCAACGAACAGCACATCCCAGACTCACCTTTCAAGGTGTACATTTCCCCAGCAGTGGGCGACGCTCACCTGCTCGAAGTTGCCCAGTTCCCAGACTCAGCGCAAGTGGATAAACCTACCCAGTTCTATATCAGACTTAATGGAGCTAAGGGTAGCTTAGCTGGCATGGTAAGTTTTATCCTCTTTTTTAATATAGTCGTCCAGATTTCAGTCACGGCTAGGGTTGCCAACTATACTGTTTTGAACAGTAGTATACTGTTTTTCACTAAATTATACTTTTTACTGTTGAACAAAAACAAAGTATACAAAATACTGTTTACATTTATTTAGTCAGAGGGCGTTCACTGCTCAGGGCAGTGAAACAAATCACACTATTAATTTAATAAAAAGAGAGCTCCTCATTTATTTTAATTTCAGTTATAATTGTTATGAGGCGTATGTAGTTTTTAAAAAAGATTGTAATTTAGTAAGTTGTGCGAGAAGCTCTAAAAATATGTATTTAAAACAAACAATAAATAAATAAAATACTGTTTAATATTCTTCATAGACCTGAATATACTTTATTTCTAGTAAAAAAGGTTGGCAACCCTAGTCACGGCGGCCAATCACAACGGTGATCAGCAAACTTCTTCTAATTGTTGGTTAGTGACCAACCAGACAGAGACAGAGTTACTAAGATTGATTTTGTTATATTTGCGTGAACCACAGATAGTTGTTACGATTCTGGATGTAAAGTACACCCAGAATCGTATCTTGCGGGCTAAGTAGCGAGCAAAAGCTAGTGTAATCAATTGGTAGGTACTCTGCTGTCTGTTTCCTTTTTACGACAAAACGGATCTTGATAAAATGCGGCAACCTGATAAATTGATACCTAAAGAAGAATCCTATTTTATTCCAAAGAAGCATGCGGGGCAGTCTTTGGTTACTGCTAATAGAAGTAAAAACTAAGTAACTTGTAAATTGCTATAAGATTATTATTTTTTGAATATGTAAAGCGTTCGGTGACGATGACGTGATTTAAATGTCAGCCAATAAGTGCTTAATGCGCCTAAAGAAGTTTTCATTTCAAAAACGACGTCGTCACAGGCAAAATCGGGGGCAAGACCTATAGATAATAAATAAGTTTCATTATTATTAAAATCCTACAAAAATCAAACATATATTTCTAGAAACAGACAATATAACTAATAAACTAGGTGCACAGTGGTGAGAAGGGTCAGTATGATTTATCGTGAGAACATGCTATGTCCGGCATACGAGATTCATTTTGATCGATGGGCTGTATCATGCCTGCGTTTATTTCACGCTTAGGGTATGATTTTTTGTCCAGAAAATTTTCAGGGGTGCTCTCTGTGTGATTTTGACTTTTGTTATGGGTCTGTAAGTGTGATTTATTTGCGAAGATCTTACAGAAAAATAAAGGATAAATAAAATAAGTTAGTAACTTTTGCAATTAGAAGTTAAACTAAATAGATAACGCTTAATTCACTCCAAAATAATAATTTTCTTTTAATTTACATACACGCGAAATCTATTATTATTAGAATGACAGACTATTCTTTAGTTAGTTGTTAATTGAATACTATTACACAAATTACAAGACAAAATATAAATAAAGAAGTATGTTTATTGCCATCATGCTTGCCGTAATAGTATAAAAAACACAACTATGACCACAATATAAAGCCAACAAGAATTGTTGCCATCAAAAGTAAAGCTAAAACAATATATTCGCACAGTGTGCCTCACCAACCCCGGTGTGGCCAAAAAAATGTAATAAAACAGACTGACCGCACGTGACCGTTGCTCGAATAAATCTTCAAGCGTTAATATTTTACAACAGTGTGCCCACACGATGAATACGGTAACAAGTTGTGCCATAAAAATTAATATGTGGTGGGGCATCTTGGCCCTTTTGTTTCTATTCTAAGGGTGTGAGAGAAATTTTGATGTATTTCTTTCTAAAACTTTATAAATGTGTGCTTCGTTATATTTAAATAAATCTCAGTCTAGTATGTCCGTGTGGTGACTGATTAAGAATACAAATCGTAAGATTACCAAGGGAGTGAGTCACGCAGACAACATCTACTGAAAGAAAGGGAAAACAAAATCCTATACCAACACGTCTGGCCAGCGTGGTATACGAGAATTTGTGGCTAGCTGTGGAACGTTTATGGGTTGAGATGATCATGATTATCTAAGTTAACCTACTGTACAGGCTGTCTGCCTTTTTTCGCGATTAAGATGCCAAATTTTGTATTAATTACCATTCAATCGACTCATGTTTTTATGCTATCTAGATGGCAACCAAGCACCTATACGGCCGCCTACGCAAGCAGTTATAATAACCTATGGATGCTTGCAAAATCTGAAGTTAGCGTTTCATAGACTTAAAATTTAGTTACACCAGGGTTTTCTGTAATGGGTAGGTAGACCTGAGATTGGAAAGAGTTTCTTTAAAAAGACATGTATCTTAATGAAAACTATAAGATCAGTACTCACATTTAGAAACACAGTATTATTTGGTTGTTTTGGCAAAAGTTTTCAAGAATTTCATTAAATATTCTTTTTCTTTTTCCCTAGATAATCTCACCTTCAGGTAAAACCGACGATTGCTTCATCCAGAACATTGATGGTGACCAGTACAGCATCAGGTTCATGCCACGTGAGAATGGAGTCCACAACATCAACGTTAAGTTCAACGGAGTGCATATTCCTTCTTCACCGTTGAGGATTAAGGTATGCTGCAGTTTTCTCTTATGTAATGGTTAGACATGAAGACAAAGTTGTTAGGATCAAAGTCAAAGTCAAACTCATTTATTAATTTAGATCAAATAGGTACATGATACTTATGAACGTCATAAAAACAAATGCCAGCATACTTATACGCTTCTTATCGAATAGCTGGTAGGCGACCAGCGCCTCTAGACAAGTGGCATAAGCGATAGTTGAATCAAAAAGTCAAAAAAGCAAATATATGTTTTTTTTTTGCTTTTTTTTACTTTTCGATTCGACTACTGTTTATGGCACTTGTCTAGAGGCTCTGATGCACTGTAGTTTATCGAAACTACAGTGCATCAGGTCACCTATAAGGACAATCGTGTCCTTATAGGTTTCTGCCCGAGTCCTAGTGACTGTAAACAATCGGGAGATCTTTTCGCAAGGCAATTTTGAAAATTTCCCAAAGTATGGAGAAATAGCACTGTACGTTTACCCATCTATAGAGTTCTTCGTAGTTTAAGCCTCTGATCATATACCAATTGGTCTGATCATTGACCAATCAGTGGGTGCACCTGCTTATGAAGTCAAAAATAATTGGTATAATTAATTTTGTTTGTATAGGTCGGTAAGGATGATGCTGATCCTGCAGCTGTTCACGCCCATGGACCTGGATTGGGGACAGTAAAGACTGGTAAGTAAATTCTTCATTATTTGATGGTTAAATGGAACAGAAATTTAGTTTTAGAAATATTAATTAGTTCCACAAAGTACTGCTACTTGGGATCAAACTCGGCCTTCATGAGTACCAGCTTACTTATCCACTCTGATATCACCGCAGTTTTGGTTATCCCATCCATACTTACCTTGCCTTAAAAAGAATATCCAAGCCATCTACATCCTCATCATCGCACTGAACCAATTGGCTCAGAGCTTTAACACTATTTTTTTAATTCAGGTGTGAAGACCGACTTGATCATCAACACATGTAATGCTGGAGTTGGTCTGCTGGCTGTTACCCTAGATGGACCTTCCAGGGTGGCTATGGACTGCACAGATGTTGAAGATGGTTACAAAGTACGTAAAATTTGCAAAAATAGTTAAACAGACAAACAAACAGACTATTCAATATTTTGAAAACCTGATGGTTAGCAGTAACCGTAGCTCATGGATGCGCAACACCTGAAGAATCTATCACGTGTTGCTGACTCTGTGAAGCAGTTTGACTATGGTCGTGTGTAAAGTCGAAGTCCTTCTACAGTTTTTTTTTTATACTACCAAGGTGGCAAACAAGCATACGGCCCGCCTGATGGTAAGCAGTTACCGTAGCCTATGGACGTTTGCAACACCAGGGGTGTCACTAACGCGTTGCCGATCCTTTAAAAACCTTATGACTCCTTTCTTGAAGAACCCCATGCTATAGTCTCTTGGGAAAACCTCGGCAGGGAGCTCATTCCACAAACTTATCGTACGTGGTAAGAAATTCCTCTGGAATCTTACGGTACGGCATTTTTGAGGTGCAAGGATGTGAGGATGAACTCAGTTGGGGTTGCTCGTTTATATAGTACCCTACCTCTCTCAATACATGACTTATATTATGTGTAGGTACGTTACACGCCTCTTGCCCCTGGTTTCTATTACCTGAGCATCAAATACAACGGCGCCCACATCGTTGGATCACCATTCAAAATTGAAGCCACTGGTAAGTAGTGTCTGTTGTTATTTTCGACAGTTTTATCTAGATCAATATAATATGAGTGTAATATTAATAATATTGTCAAGATGTCATCATACTCAAAATTCATCAATACCAAATACAATGAAATGTTCAATTCATGATTATCCATAATCCTACTGATGACTGCACCGTTCGTTTAGTAGCTTGACTGAGTTCCTTGCCATTTAAGATAGCATAGGTCCGGTCCTCACAAAGGACTAATAATTTGAATACACAAATAGTTCTATAGAGTCTTCAGGGTTACAACACCTATATACAGAGTTTAAAAAAAACTCTGTATATTGGTACAATTAACCGTCATCATCATTGTAATCATCTTTTATCTCTGTTTACCCACTACCTATTGAGTATTAGGCATCTCATTGGTTGAGTTAGTGACTGTAGATCTGGTTGAACTCATTCTATTTTTCTGACTTGCAGGTGCTAATTTAGCTGAAATCGGTGCTCAAGAAACATCATCAGTCACCGTTGAAACGGTACAGAAGGTGGCCAAGTCAGCGCAGAAACTTGGACCAGTACTGCCGCACTTTAAATCTGACGCTACTAAAGTGACTAGCAAGGGCATGGGCTTGAAGAAGGCGTATCTTAACAAGCATAACCAGTTCACGGTGCATTGTGGTGACGCTGGTAAGTAGCTTGATATGAATCATAGTATCACTTGACTAGGTTATTCTCTTAGCTGTCAAGCCGGGTTTTAAAAGGCTGGTTCAATTCTAACCTAGGTCATTTTTTGTCATCATCAATGAGCCTATCGCAGTCCACTGCTGGACATAGGCCTTTTCAAGTGTAAGCCACTTTTGGGTGATCAATATTCTTTGTTCTCAGTGTAATTTTATCTATAATAGGAGTACGTATGTATTTAACTAGTTGTCTGTTTGTCATAGTCCAGGCTTTGCCTATTTTGAGATAAAATAGCCGTTTGTGAGTTATCCCAAGGTATTTTTATCAAATTTTTGATCTGTATGTAAAATTATTTACTACTTACAAATTCTTACAGGTACCAATATTCTCTACGTCGGTATCTATGGACCCAAAGGTCCCTGTGACGAAGTTCAGCTGAAGCACAAAGGCAAGAACAACTATGAATGCTGGTACGTTGTCAGAGATAGGGGAGACTATATTGTCATCGTCAAGTGGGGAGATGAACACATCCCCGGCTCTCCCTACAAGGTTGAAGTCTAAGACAAAAACAGAGAAAAGCGCATGTAGACATTTTGAATTAAATTTTAAAATCATCTTTAAAATATTGATTTAATTCTGAAAATTTTATTTTTTTGGTCACATCAGTTATTTTATGGCAATGTATTTCTTTTTATATATATTATAACTCTGCATGCGCTGTCATAGTGTTAAGTTTTGTTTCTCATAATTTGTTTAAAACATATTTAGATGTTGACTGAAATTTAACTTCTTCGTAAACTGTAGTTCGTAAATCGTCATTAGGACATATGAAGTATGCCAAAAGTAGCATCAAAACTAAAGTGAAATCAATCCTCTTCAAAAATGTTTCGAGAATAGCGATTAGAATTTTATTATTTCATTAGAATATAGGTGATGTAATAATTCAATTTAAGGACTATAAGCAATAAAGACAGTATAAGAAGTACCAATTTTTTCTAAGTTATGTCTAAGTATGTTTTAAATATTTTACTTTTGTCATTGACAAGCTTCGTTATTATCAATTATGTATAGGATAAAGAAAAGGTTTACGTCTCCATCTATTACTTGATCTCTAAGACACAGCTATCCATTCAAAGAAACCTTTTCATTATCCGTCCAGTGTTTTTCTTATTCCTTCATGAGTACTTTGTTTAATACCATCAAACTATCATCGCAACTTCCTATTATATTTTAAGCATTTTTTCAGATTTTTCTAACAAAAACATACGTAAATATAAATCTAGATTTTTGTGCTCCGACAACAATTCGATGTTTGTTATAAAATTTCAAAAAATTGTTTAATTAATCTTTTTCTTTTCTTATTTTTGTGTTCTGTCAATGGAGTTATTATTCTTCTTTATTTTATTTTTAGATGCTTAGTTAGAACTGGTAGGCATATTTGTATTAACTCCGGTAAATTATCTTATGGTAAAATTGATGTCTACTTGCTTTTTTTTAATTTATGTGTTCGTTTTTTCTTGTCAGACTGATTTCTTAAATGTTTTGCAACAATTTTGTTGACATTTTATTGGACTATCGAATTTTAGGAACATTTTCTGTATTTTCCATAATTGTTTTGGATTTTGGTAAGTTCAGAATTTCGTTATCGTTGTCGTCTGTGCTGTTTTTCGGGATAATTTTATATGATTCTCGTTTAGTATTTAGGGCGACTAAATGACAATACATATAAAGTATTAACTCAAAAATATTCCCTTTATTTTTAAGTTCAGCGACGGCACAATTTGCTACCCAATAGTTATGGCGAATTTTATTCAAGTTTTTTTTTTCACGTTTTCTACAAATTTCTCTACATCTTTTTTTATTAAAAGTTTGCTGTCAGAGGAGTTTTTTTTTAGAAATTCGCTTAATTATTGGAGACCAATCATGGTGGATGTTTCTCGATTTCTGGATTGTCCGCTATTGGTTGGATTTGTATGTTGTGCCTTAGCATTGTCATTTAAGTATTATGTATCTGCTTTCTAATTTTTGTATGGTTTGTGTATGTATTTTGCCTACGTAGGTAGAATGATCCCGTAATTGTAAATACCTATTTTAAGTGTTTAATTATTATAATGTATTTTGCGACTGTTAACTAAATAAAAAGAGGAAAGTTCTAAAGATTGTTTTATTTTATCATTACCATATTTGATACACATCTTGACTGAGTAGATACCCGACGCGAGGATTTAAATCAGGATCTCGTAACCACCTCACCACTAAGGCACGAACCAACTTTACTGGCCTATTGGTCTAGTGGTTAGTGACTCTGACTGCTACGCCGAAGGTCGTGGGTTCGATTCCCACCCAGGACAAATCTTTGTGTGATGAGCATGAATGTTTATTCTGTCTCTTGGTGTAATTTATCTATAATATGTATGTGTTTAGAAATATATAAGTATGTTTATCAGTTGTCTGGTTACATGACATAGTACAGGCTCTGCCTAGTTTGGGATCAGATAGCGATGTGTGAGTTGTCCCGAAAATATTATTATTATTATCAAGTTGGCTGTTGCCTATTGAGCTCGTCGTTCGTTGTTCTATTGAGGTAAAGCACCAAACAAGCGATTAGGCCCGACTGGCGAAGAATCCACCTCCACCTTATAGAAGACTAGTTGTTGCTCGCGGCTCCGCCCGCGTAGATGTCGGTTATCGCTCCAAAAAGTAGCCTATGTGTTATTCCAGACCATAATCTATCTCTGTGCCAAATTTCATCCAGATCCGTTCAGTAGTTTTTTCGTGAAAGAGTAACAAACGTCCATCCATCCATCCATTCTTACAAACTTTCACATTTATAATATTAGTAGGGATCACAGCCAAATATCTAGCCACAGTGATGTAGTTATATTTCTGTATCTGACTAAGTTCCCCAATGTATTTTAGAAGCTCCCTAACATTTCCCTATCCCAGGGATACCTCATTACTAAACCATAGTGTTTTAGATTGTTCTGGCAACATGTGAGTACCTCAGGTATTGCAAGCGTCCATAAGCTACAGTAACTGCTTACCATCAAGCAGGATGTATGCTTGTTTACCATCTAAGTGATTGAATTGACTGGCCTGTTGGTCTAGTGGTTAGTGACTCTGACTGCTACGCCGGAGGTTGTGGGTTCGATTCCCACAAAGGAAAAATCTTTGTGTGATGAGCATGAATGTTTGTTCTGTGTCTGGGTGTAATTTATCTATAATATTATGTATATATTTAGAAATATATAAGTATGTTTATCAGTTGTCTGGCACCATAGTACAGGTTCTGCCTAGTTTGGGATCAGAAAGCGATGTGTGAGTTGTCCCAAAAATATTATTATTATTAAGTAGTATAAAAAAACTTAGCGGTATTACAGATGACCTTTGATTAAAATAAAAATGGATAAGTACTTTATTTACCTTCTCCTCTCAATTACTCTCAGATGATATATTTATGAAACTTGAAGGTTTAATATCAAGTGGGTGAGCAGAAATCCACCTGTCGACTATTTAGATTGATTAAATTGATAACGTGACTGATGACTGATCAATTAATCACAATCGATAAAGACATATTTTAATAAAGTTATATTTTTATTTAATTTCTTTTCTTTATCAAGGAGCTGTAATATGTACACGTCATTATAGCGATTTATTTTCGATCTTATCTTAAGATATCTACTTTGTTACCACCGTTTAGGTTGTCATTGTTCGAAAGTAATTGAACAATATTGTTTTCGGGTGTACTTTGTACCCTTGAATTGTATGTTTAAAAGTTCCCCACTGCACAGGGCTTATCCCCTAAGGCGGAATATATATTATTATTCTTAAAGAGGAAGAGTAAAAAATAAAAGACACAAATATAATTCTTGGCATAGTTGTAATTAATTTTTAATCAATTTTAAGTAACAAAAAATGATTTTTCGTTCATTTTCATCTATAATTCTTAAAACGAGGACGCTAGATAAAGCGAAAACTAATATAAAACGAAAAAAAAAAATTACTTACAAAAATATCGTATTCGTAATAATAAGTTTACAATTAACTTAAAAAAATCAAATTACAATATCACAATTCTACTTACAATAGAGAGATATTGGCGATTTTTATTTCCTTACATCCAAAGAGAAAAAAAATGGGTACAAATTTCGGCTCATTGTCATGATAATAGTTAATATACAATAGTGCTTACTTAGTAACAAATGTTCGGAAGAATACTTATTGCCGTTATTTAACATTAAAAGAAAAAAGCATATTTGTACAAGAAAATTAAGATTTGGCTAATTTGTGACAGACAGACGGCCATCTCGCCCCGCGGACCCCTAACGAATAACCACAACCTAACATTTTACAACTAAAAAGATCAATAGCAAATTAATTTAGAAGGAAAATAGACATTCCTCCAAAAATAGTCACTCTTTCCCGTTCCATCTCCTATCACAATTTTTTATTTATTTTTAACTACTAACATTGATTCGTTAAAAAAATTAAAAACAAATCAACAACTTTTTTATGTTCGTATACTGGAAACTAGTCTAAAAAATCGATGTACGAAGGGCCTATTAAGTACGGAAAATAGGAATACTATACAATTCCAAATACGCCTTCTAACCCCTGAGTTCTTAAGGCTAATATAATTGAGCATAAGCACTTTAAGATCATAAAGTAACCAAAAACTGTTTTCTCCAATAAAATTTCAAGGATTTCTTTCAAAAAACCGTATCAGTATTTACATAATATTTACAAAAGTGCACCATTCTTTGTGACATAAATGAAGCTATTTGGCCACTCATAAAATGTACATACACAAATTAGAAAATATATTCGACCAGCTGGGGCTTAAATTAACTTAAAAAAACTTTGTTCGTTTAAAACATGAAAAAAAACAGGAGGAATACATTTTCTAAATTTTCTGATAAAAAGAATACTAATAATGATAGTCGTACGATAGATAAAGCTAAAAAAATACATAATAATATGACCTAAGTAGGAACTGAGTGCAAAAATGTGATGATTAGTAAGAGATCTGTTATACTTAATGAATACAATAAAATGCAACTGAAGATTGAAATAAAGTTCTAGCCATTCTTGTGTGTCCGAGTCGATTGTATAAAAGACAAATACTTGCTCAGCCCAGGAACTTTTTGATTCAATGCGTTTTTACTTATTATAAAACGTGAATAAATTATCAATGATTGCAATACAGTCTCACTCTAAAACCTTTATATGAATCTATTAAAAAATCCGAAGTAAAAATGCTTTTCGTTAGAAAATAACTAAAATTGAAAATATACAAAAGAGTAGTTAAAAATAATGTAAATTCGGTAAAAATAATAAAATCACTGGGTTTCAATTATGCATCGATAAAACATTATGCTTTGCATTGCAGAAATTAATAGTCCTATAAGTTTCGCATTAAAGATTAGTTTTCTTTTATGCAGTACAAATATCAAGTGCCGAGTTGTTACGAATGTTTGATCGATAATCGTACATAGGTGCTGAAAAATTTGAACAAAAAGACAAAAAAACAACATCAAAAGCATAAACAATTTCAACATAATAGTTTCCATAAAATATCTAATATATCTATAGCCATATATCACATATAAAAAAATTCAATACGAATCGTGATCTCCACCTTTCAAGTCTTTTTTCTCCAAACCTATTCAGCATTTCTTAAATATTAGAACAATTCCCTTCGATCATAATTGACGATCAAACCCCCGGATCAACTGGGTTAAAGAGTAAAAACAACATTTAAAAAAACTAATCGATAATCCGTAAATTCGAAAATAATCCCCAAATCACATTCATACCCATAAAATTTTGTTATCTACTCGCAAAATTCAGAGTGTCGTTACAATTTTATTTCTAAAAACATGAATTTGTTTTTCTAACGTTAAAACCGTAATACCACTGTCTTCGAGAGCGAGATTCTAAATATTTTTTTAATATTCCGTTAATTATATAACTAGTAATACCATCATAAGTACATACTATAGCGAGTGTACCTACGGAAAGTTACTGCTTATCCTTGTGCGATAACGCGTGAGGGAGGATGTGTTCCGCGGGCAACAATGCCGACGGCTGATGAGCGTAATTCCTGATCTGGTGCAGAGATATCAGCTGGTTAGGGAAGGAATTAGGCTGCTGCTTGCTTTGCTGGAAATGCAAAGGATCATACAGATACGGCCGCGTGGGTAGAGCGCTGTGATGGGACAGGCCATTTAAATGAGGGGCCATTGAATTGATAGGTGTAAACGCAGAATTCGCTGCCGAGGAAACTGGAGGCTGGATGCGGTCATCTTGGCTTTCATGTTGCGCGAACAGAGCACGCTGTTGGTGCAAATGCTGTTCGTGGTGCTCATCGCTTTCTCTCTGTTGATGGTAGCCGCCTTCATCAGACATATGCGCCGCTGAATCGGGACTAACCTTTGGCCAATAAGGATGCTCAGCGAATGGAGCTGCAGTAGGTGCGGCTGCTGCCAAAGATCTATTTAATCCGCTCAATCCGAGCGCGGAAATTGGCGGCCGCTTATCAGCTCGTTCCGCATGTTTATTCATGTGCTTACTTAAATACGTTTCCTGCGTATAGCTCTTACCACAATATTGGCATATATGCGTCTTCAAATGCTTGGACTCTTTGTGTTTGGGGATGTGTTCCAATAAGTCCTTCTCGTGGGTAAAGCACTTGTAGCAAGAGTTGCATTTGAATGGCTTGTCGGTCTGGTGACAACGGCTATGACTTTGGAGATTGGAGAGCTGGGAGAAGGCTTTGGTACATCCAATTTGGGTGCAGCGGTAAGGTTTGTCTCCGGTGTGGGTACGAATATGCTGCTGTAGATGAGAGAGTTGGGTGAACTTCCTCTGGCAGATCTCGCAGCGATAAGGTTTGATGCCTAGATGGATGCGGGAGTGCTGCGCCAGATATGACGAGTTGGCGAACGCCTTCGGACACTGCGTGCAGCGGTAAGGTTTCGCTTCACGAAGATGTATCTGGGTATGAAGCTGTAGATCCGCTTTTGAGCCGAAAACCTGGAATAGATAGAAAAAGATACGTTAATAATTGTGTAAATGTTTTATCAAAAGCATACCTAATTTCGTAAACCATTAATTTTCACCATAACATTATTTAATTTCATTGGAACATGTTTCACGCAAATATTCATATTCTATGAATTATAATGACCGATAATATATATTTAAGAATAAACAATTAATAAAATAACAGTATTATTTATGTAAAATTTTGTTTATTGCGAGAAGAGAACCATACAATAATAAAAGTTGTTTCAAATAAGAAATTTTCACGTTGACGCAAACCCTTGCGACAAAAAGTTAATGTTTCTTCAATAAAAGTAAGTGCTGTCTACTGATAAGACAAATCTCTTAATAGTCTTACAAAAAATAATTTCAACAGCAACCATTGTAAACATCATTGAAATCATCAAAAAGTGAATTTCGCCCTTGAACGACATCCGCGGGCAGCCGGAACAAATGATTCTCGTCTTTTTTTATTTGCTCAACTCTTAATAAAGGCAGGATGTTGGCTTCACGGCGTTTTCCACGCACCGTAGTCACTTTGACTTCCTTGTAGACGTCTGGGCAATCAGAATCTTTGGTCCGGCTTCTAATAATGCTATATCATACGAACAATCATTATATTAACTTAAGTTTATACTTTTTGGTGTCCGTTGAAGCATTACGTTAAAATTCTTATCTAAAAACATTTTCAAGAGGTATATTGGTGTCACATCAAATTCAACTTAGGTATCTCTTAAGATATAAAATAGCATGAAATTAAAATAGTAATGTTAGGTGTCTTTGGAAACTCAATACCAAATCAACTATCCGACTATAAGACTGAATTTTAAATAACTATTTGTATACACGTGCCAACAAAGCCCGTGCGTTTGGCGGCACTTCTCGCACACTAGAGTGTTTCGGTACACCATTGATTCACTCTTTGTGATATCCTAAATTAGTTTTTAACTTAAAACTGACACGTCATCTCTTAGAATCGTTTTCATCTAACAATGAGACTGCTAGCCACGTTCCTTCGGGCGCTACCAATATACTACAACTAACAACAGTTTTAAAATCTATCAGAATAGAGTTGAATTTGTATTATCATCAGTTGATGCTGATGGTTGTACAGCCTAACAATGAACGTTAGGGAATGTATTTGATAAAATAGACGTTGTACTCGATTATAGATTTAAATAAGGTTTAGATAGAGTTGGTTTTTGAATTGCCGTAGTTCATTTTAATTTTACTGGCCGGATTCGTTCGGTAGCACGTTGCATGACTGGCGAGAAGCGCGAGACACGAACGCAATTGGTCACAGATGGAACATAATTAAAGTTTGGAGCACTACTTAATGTTGTGAACCAGTAGATTCGAGGTGGTGGATGACTTTTAATGGGTCTTCGTGAAGGATCGCTGCTAAGGAATCTGTGTTAAATTGGTGTGTCTCGGAATTTTTGTTGCCGGGAAATTGGTTGCTACCGTTAAAGGATGCTGCGTAGCATTCGAGTCTTCGTTTAATATTTTAGTTTCGCTGTTAACAGGAAATGTGTAATACAATTAAAGTCATTCAGAAATTATTGATATTAAAGATAATGTTACAAATTGTCCAAATTTAATTTTCTGTCTGTTATAAGAGCGATGTTTATCGTCTACTTAAGAAGTAATCATGCCACCCAGTCAATAGACACAATTCTAAAGACTAGGTCTTAGCTAATCGACAAAAACTGAATTGACAATTCAATTGCAGACAAATTGACAAAGCCTGACATTCTATAAAAAAATACTGAATAAGAAGTAAAATCCTAAACATCATACTGTCGAACAAAGGGAGACATAATAGATTCAAGTTGAATGCAGTAATATAGTTACTTCTGGCATTCGTTTATATAATATTTTTCTTATAATGAATGTGAATTTCCATGTAGCTAGTCCAGGTCTGCAAGACTGCATGCTGTGGAAATCCTTGGGGGAGGCCGATGTCCAGCATTGGACGTATTTTGATAGAGATGATAATGATGATGTAGCTGGATTATCTTTGGCAAAAATCTCAAATACCACAAACATTTATTAAATCGATGAAAAAACGTAATCATTTTTGACACCATCATTGACTCGTACATAAATAATAATAGATATATTTATTAATTTATCTAGGAAAGTAGTTTCATGGTTTTTGACCAAATTATTGTTATATTTGAGTAACCTTTAAAACCTAACATTAGCGCTAATTATGATAATAAATCCATTGGCACGGTTCGGTGATTTCATTGTTTCCTACTAACAATAAATACGCCTCTTCGTGTAATTAAAGGTGATTATTGATAAAACTCAACTAATCTACAATGACATGCATATGAATATATAAGCACCTGTAGTTATAATTACTGCTTGTTTTACATAGTTTGTACAAAATGATGGGCAACTAATTGAGATGTAAGGAATTAAATTAAACTTGATTTATGTTGATTTTGAAGATGGTTCATCAAAAGCCCATCGTGCAAGCTTGTTTTTAACGGTCTAGTGTAATGTTGTTGACTGTACGGTTGGTTCAGTGGCTTAAGTAACCATTGCCCGGCGTGTTGTGGGTTCGATCCCCACGAACGCACGCACGGGATAAAAAAATGTGTGATACATAAATAGTTGTCCCGGGTCTGGTTGTACTTTGTGTCCGTTAATTGAATGTTTGTAAAATCCCCCGCGACACAGGGCTTGTTCCATAGTGCGGGAGCTGTCTTAAAGAAATGTTTGCATCGAAATACCAACCTAAAGGTACAAATACTTTGTACCTAAATATATCTAGAAAATTTAAACAACATAGTAAGGAATAAAATATAATGAAAAAATAATGCATATAGTAACATAATATATCTCGTGGAACAAGTTACCAAGGTCATCCGTAATGATACCGGTTTATTTTTAACAAAACCACTTTGGAAGCCAAATTTTCTAGGTAATAAAGCAAATTTTGTTGAATTTTGATTACTTTATAGCACAAATATTGATGTGTATGAGCATTTTGAAAACGTTGAAGCAGAATATTATATTAATTTAAATATGAATAATATTGCAGCTTAGATTTACTGAAATAATATAAAATTTGGTAGTAGGTATGAGAATGTTAACGAGAAATATGTAAATTGAATGTAAAGAAGCCAAATGTTATCTTGATCATCATGAAAACCTTGAGATTCTAGACTAAAGGAAGATATTCCTTTAGTCTAGAATCTCAAGGTTTTCATGGTGATTCACGAAAAATGAAACTGCTAAATTGAAATCTTACTTTCTTGGTGGCGCTGCTAGTAACAATACTAAAATATTAGGTTTGTTATCTTGTTTCTTTTTAAAAGACAACTCCCGCACTAGGGAACAAGCTCTGTGTCGTGGGGGACTTTACAAACATTCAATTAACGGACACAAAGTAGGTACACCTAGACTCGGGACAACTATTTATGGATCCCGTGCGTCCGTGGTGATCGAACCCACAACACACCGCGCAGTGGTAAATGGCGAGGTAACCACTTGAGCCATTGAACCAACCGTGCAATCACACAGGTACGGCAAAACATCATTATTTCGTTTGGTAAAAAAAAACTATTAAAACTTGTTCATGGGTACTGATCTGGTATGAAACTTGATCAAATTTATTAACCATTGTTTGCTTCAAAAACTTATTATATAACCAAAACAACTTTAATATCATTATGTAAACTCCTTAGTATTAATTAGTATATATTAATAATAATATAATAAACGCATAAGTTTGTAAATATGGATGTTTGTTACTATTTCACGTAAAAACAACTGAACGGATCTGGATGAAATTTGGCACAGATATAGATTATGGTCTGGAATATCACATAGGCTACATTTTACAGCGATAACCGTCATCCACGCGGCCTATGTTACCCGCGGATCATGTAGCTTTCTAATGGTGAAAGACTTTTGAAAATCGGCCTATTAGTTTTTGAGTAAAATCGTAACAAACAAACAAAAAAATCACCTCTTCATAATAGTAGTTTAGATGACATATTCGTTTAAGATTTAGATGACCACCTGATTACAATCCCATACGTATTTAAATTGTCTAAACAGATTGGTTTTAAAGTAAACCATGACAGCTGTCATATTACCCTATTAAAATCAAGACAAGATTAGGTAAGGGTAAAGGGTTTAGGGGTTGTTATTAAACACCGGTCATCTGTTACGGTGGTAGAAGAAAAATTTTAAAGGGTGTAGAAAAATGGCGTTGTTGAAAAATGGATGTGTATTTTTTTAAGGTGCTTAAGTTTTTTATGCTATCTTGATGATGAACAAGCATGCGAGTCATCTGATGGTAAGCAGTTACGGCAGCATATGGACGCTTGCAGTACCTGGGGCTTAATTCGAGGGATGACAACAAAAAACTTATAAAACTAGGGTTTTATGTTTTATGCCGTATCCCGAAGTAAGCACTGAATACCTGTACTGATACATAGGTACACACCTACACCAGTGTGTGTAGTTATTTGGCTGTGCTCGTCTGTACAGTGGAGGTTCTTCTCCTATCGGACTTGCTTGCTTAATATCGAATTATCTATGTTTTATTTTTTTATAATACTACTTGGGTGGCAAATAAGCATACGGCCCGCCTGATGTTAAGCAGTTGCCGAAGCTTATAGACTCTTACAATACCAGAAGTGCCATTTTTATGTTGTTTAATTTAATTTGAGCTAAAATGTTTCGTGTATTTATGTTACTAAACATTTTAAAAATAATAAATTAAAATCCCAAGATTTAACAATCGTAAAATATGTCCTAAAATTCCATAAAAAATGGAAACTAATTTTCTTAAAACCTTGCTCTAACAAAAACAGTAGGGTGACAACAAAAAGGTCAAACCGCAAGTTTTTGCTGTCCTAAAATTATTATTAATTGTAGGCATACATTCTACTGTTTATCTGTAGACATTAGGGCCTGGCCACGGGCGGATTTAAGGGCGTATTTCCTCTAATAAGGTGCAGTTTTTGCCACCCCAGATTAATTTTCGCGAAAGCTTAGGGTTTCAAAATGGAATGTGTCAAGTTTTTTAGGTTGAAAAATTCGTACAAGAGATTTGTAGTATGTTTGTTGATTATTCTGTTTCTTGGTAAGCTTTTGTGTTTATGTTATTTTTTAAAACCAAATAAAGTCTGATGTAACATATATCTATCTTTAAGTATTATTATAATGATTAATGTTTGTATGTTCCCTAATGGACTTCAAAACGGCAGGATCGAATTTGATGAAATTTATTAGCATAGTAGCTGGTACTGTGGTAAGTTTGGTACCGATTGGATATGAACAGATACTATTTTGTCGTAGTAATACCCAAGTGACACGGGTCGCTAATAGATTGTTGACTTATAATGAAAATGCTAAAATATAAAACATTAAAAATACACTTAAAAGAAATCATATTTGAAATCTCTGATTAAATAACAATGAGATTAAGAACCCTTTTCTCAAAACACACGAGAGAAAATCCTAGTGTCCACCATAACGAATAGCGACATATCTGCAAATCCATGTCAAACAAAATGACATATGAGTGACATAACACAGATTAATTCTTAAGACCGACCTCACGCCTAATTTACAACTTAAATATTTTAATACTAAACAGGTTAATTTATGTTAATGTGAATCGATAAAACTTTATTTAAATTTGTCTATTTAAGAGGAAATTAGTAAAAGTGGTAGAACTAGATTTGATGATGAACTTCATTAATGGTGACAATACTAAGTAGTGTCATCCTTTCCATTTTATTATTTTCAGCATCATCTTAGTCCATGTTTGCTCAAAATCGAATTATGTGGAAACCCTTGCTGAGATAATGAAGCATTGGCCTTAGGATACATGATAATGGAAATGTGGCTTCTTGTTTGGTCACGTTGCTTTAAGACTGCGACCCCAATTATCTATTTTTAATAGATGAATTCCTTCTGATACATTTGTTATTAGTTTAGATTTAGCTGTATTAATTTTAAGTTAAAATAATTTGAGCATTCTTGAGAGAACTTCAAATTTGTATTATTACTCAGATCTAAAATAAAATAAAACTGCACAATTAAGTGTACGTAAATATTTAGCTCCACAGACACAGATCAAAACAAGTTAATATACAATCTATAATTATAAAATTTGTTCGTGACTGATTGACTGACAGATAAAGCAAAGCTTGAATCATAGAAGATCTCGTTTAGGTATCATCGTCATTAATAATATTATAATAACAACCCATATGTCCCACTGCTAGGCATTGATCTCCTCTCTTGTATCAAGTGAGTGGAGAGGGTTTAGGTTTTTATTTATTGGCCTAATGCATGTTGGTGGATCTTTTAGAATTTCTTCTAAGACATGGTTTCCTCACAACGTTTTCCTTCACCATCTTCTTCATCATAATTAAAGAAGCTAAAATTATTCAATAAACTACCAAATTTCACACACCTTTAAGAACTTTTTGAAAATCTCTCAAGCTTGCAGTTTAACTTACTACATACAAAAGAGTAGATAGTATAAATTAGAATCTGTTTGCAGCAAAAAAACACTTAAAAAACTACTTAAGTAAGTCCAGGAAGTAATAAAAGTTAAAACGAGGAAAAGATTCACAATTGTCGGTTTCCGAATTGATTAAGTTTCAATGGTACAGATAATTGTAATAAAGCTAACTACTTATCCGTCCAAATCCAATTATAATTATTCAATTAAATTTTCATTTATTCCATTTGAACTGTTGTCAATCGTTTTATTTATTAATTGCGTATTAATTAATTCATCAATAGTGGATTATGAACTCAATGAACATTTAAAGATAATTTGCTTTTGCTAGCGTGGATGTCATTTATCGGGATAAAAAGGACCCTATGTCCTTTCCTAGGATACCATCTCAGTTATCATCTCGTTTAGCTGTTTAGTCATGAAAATCTATATTAACAATAAATTAAATATATGATAATGCTACATCATCTACTAATACATTATTGTTTTTAACTTCTGTAATTGATTTTTAACTTTTGAAGTGATAATTTAATTATTTTATGAAATATTTTGTATGTATTACTTTAAACTGTGTTTTGATTCCAAACAGACTGAAGAAAAAATAGTGATAAATAGGATAATTGCCTAACAAGGAAAATTCTTTAGTAAAGTTTAAACTGATACCTAGTTTCGTTAGATTCTGGTTAAATCTCACGTTTTTATCTTAAAACGCCAAAATTTCAACATTGAATTGTATTCGCTGACATTTAATCCGTATTTTTTGTCCGAAGCAACGGAAATTTAATCTCTAGGAGCTGATCGCGTAACCGGGCCAATTTTTTAAACTATTTTTAATATAGAAATTCAATTAATAACATGAAAAGGTTTTATAACAGTACCCATGTATATTTTTTTGTCATTATGTCATGTAAAATTATTAGTATTGTAAGAGCGAAGTTTTTCACAGACGGCCCTGACGTTCTTGATTTTGGCGGCAAAAACTTGATTCTAAGCCAATGTCAGTAGCGGCCATGCGTTAAATATTGGCGCAACCATTGAAAAAAACCAAGTAATCTAGGTAAATAGCGAGAAATCAACCAGCAATGTTACTAAACGACCCGAAGTAGATTGATATTGTAACTTGTGTAGAAAAATAAAAATATTTGAAACATCGAAATTGTCGTTTACGCGTTTATTGTGAAAGGGTGGCGTAAATTCAAATGTAGAAACTGACCGTTTGTAATTTACATTCAAAAGATTGTCGTCCTCTAAGACCTTATAATCTTGGGTGTTGTCACTTGTTTCGTTAAAGGATCTTACGCAGTTTAGATGGTGAAGCTGTATAAGATTCCTCAATAAAATAAATCGTCGTACGTATAGAAGTTCTGACGTAAAATAAAAATAATGACGTACCGTTGTTTATTTTTGGGTTATTTCCAGTATGATTTCCTAAAAATTATTAGTTTTTGTAAGCAAAGGCTTTCAATAATATATTCTTTGTTATAGGTTTGAGCTATTGTTGAGAAGAATCAATCCAGATGGTCAAGTTCATCCATGTGTGATACTATCAAGTTTTTGTCATTTTTAAGGTCTAACTCCCATAGTTTCACGCCTTTTTCGTTAAAGAGATAGGCATAGTAGTATATCAATTAATCAATCATTCTGTTCAAGTCTACTGCTGGACATAGGCCAGCAATATTTAATCCTATTGCCATAAACTAGCATATTTTGTCGGCAAAACCCAATACTGCATGTAAGGCATATATTTCCATCACTGTTGAAAAGATGTAACCAAGACAAGACTGGTGGTAACTCAATACTGCAATAGCTTTATCTTACTCGCATACGTATCTAACTTTGAACCGTATGTTTATACGTTTACAATCAACTAAGTAACATATATTATATGATTCATTTATTTCAATTATTCTACTTCACAAAGTATTACTGCATAAAACCACCTGACAATCTTTAACTGCAATTCCTGTCAAGACTGTATCTGAAATGCATAAAACACGTTCACAAAAATGACTAAATAAAATGATATTCAAATTGAGTGCGCGGCGGGTGGTGAGCGCGTGCCATGAAAAACGGCGAAACGAGTCAGAAAACCGTTTTTCCAAACTACAGAAGGCAGTGACCAAGACCCAGATATGAACCCTTGGGTACACCCAAAGAAATAAACCAAAATCACCTTTACTACTACGTAATAAGGCTCAAGCGGACTGTAAAGTTTTTGTGGCTCCACTTTTTATATCTTTTGTCACCCAACCGAGTAAAAAAGTTGGAAATCGTGAATTAAAAAAAAGGCGTTTAATATTGGCATTGAACGGTGCGCGGATTTAAGAGTAGAAATTATTAAAACGTATAATTTGGGCTCGCGTCGTGCTTGGTACCCTAAAATAAATGTCACGTTTATAGCCATTGTGAGAATTTGAGCAAGAAATTGATATTTTCTATCATCTTACTGAGACGAAAGACACCTAATAAAACGATTTTGATATTTCACTCCCATTCATTGTTAAGAAACATGATGAAACTTTTGAGTGACCATTTCGTGCAGTAACTAAACTAAAATTGCTTTGTTGTGAATACCACATAACAAAGCAAGTTTTTCATGTTTATGGTATATGAGTTTAATATTAAAATCATTGATAGGTAAAGTTATTTTTGAGTTTCGGTTTTGTTTTGTTTGTGTTCTCTTTCGTTTTATAGTAGATCAAATTAATATTCGTCTAGAAGAAGAGCCATTACTGACCGTCTGTAGGGCAGAGGTCTCTCTTTCCTTCTTCCAGTCAGCGCAGTTTTTGTCTGAAATTTATTATTTTAATGACTTGTTTCCTCCCACGAATTGCTAAAAGTAGTAAATAATCGTTGTCCAAGCTTTGGACTATTTCCATATATAATTTCATCAAAATCAGTTTCTGGTTTGGCTGTGAGCGTAATCGACAAATTGACAGAAATTACTTTTGTCTTACCATTATATTTTGCCTCTTCATTGAGTTTATTTACTAATGTTTTCATTGTCTTTGTAAAATAAAAAGGTGATTTAAGAGCTTTGCACATTTATCATCATATTTTATCTAGACACAGCGTATTAGTATTTCAAATAAAAATATCATAGCTATCTTATTATGAAGCAACCAAGGAGTATCAGAATTAGTTCCAGCTTCTGATGGAATGGTTTATAATGTGCGTCGTGCGAATTCACGTCCCGTTGATGTTCGCTTTATGTTCGGCGCCTGCGCACCCTGTGCAAATATGGACGTAATGACTTGTAGATCTTTTGAGTGATAGATATGGCTAAATAATATCATTATTTTGCTTTTGTCTAATGTTAAACAATGAATAGGAAATGCGAAATTCAATATATAGAGCTATTCAAATGAGAAGAAAATAATCACAGAACACATGAAATATTTTCACTCTGTGGAAGAAATTGTGTTTACAAAACATTAGGGTAGTATAAAAAATGGTAAAAAGTGTATCAGAACTAATTGAAATTCAAGAAATAAACATAAAAAATTAGACAAACACACATCTGAATATAAACCTTAAACATTTGATATAATCAAAATCAGTGACAATATTTTTCCAACCGATCGTCGGAAGCTTAATGGTTTATAAAAACCCATAAAATTATGTAAATTACATGATTATTAGGGTTATTAATTAAGTTTTTCACTATTAAAGCAGTTAATTTAACTGTAATCGGTATATTTGACATTCAATTAAATAATTTCACACTTCTATTTTTATAACTGTGACTCATTTTGTTTTGGAATAGTCTTTGGAAATACCTTCAATAGTTTATGTAAAGATTTTTTTACTTCTTTCCTGTCATTTAGTGCTTTAAATATACCGATACCCGACGAATGACCTCTTCTTAACAGATAACCACAGACAGAAATCATTTATTTGCAAAAAAAATAGGTACAAAAATTGATTATGGAAAATACAAATGAGTCTAGTAAAGAAACTCTCTTCAAAAGTTAGATACTTTTTGAGTCTCTCATGAATGTAATCTATGAATAGGAAATACAAAATTTCGTACTAAACGCTGCGCACTGGCAAGTGGCGACCTTGATCACATATTTAACTATTTTAATAAGATAACATGAGAACTGTCACAGCATATTTATTTACATAAATAAATATCCATCTGTGGCATATTATCTATCTACTTATATATTAAAAAGTTATTTGTAAATATATTTAAGATCAGAATTAAAATGCCAGGTCTATCTATATAAAGGTCTGTGGGCTCAGATCGATGGATCCCATCGTTAGTTCGGGTTCCAGGACCCATTAAGATTTCCGCCCGCCGTGAGATGCGCGGGAGCAAGTAATACGTTCCATTTTTAAACGACATAAGTGTTCTGAAATCAAATTAATCGATTTAGAACTTTGTAAGCGTTATTTTTCTTAACACTTTTTATATTATTGACAGTTTAAAATTCGATATAAAATGTAGTATTTTGAAAAATTTAGGTTACAGGTACAGGTTTATTTTTCTTTGAGATGTAAAAGAATTGCATATTGTAAAGAAATTAAAATGTTTTCAAAGAAAAATCATTCTTATATTAAAGGTGTTTAAGTTAAAATTTGTATGTATAAGTGTAATTTTCTCAGAAAACTGCCCGTTGTTTAGTATCACTCATTTTTATAGTGGTTTTAAGATAATGGTATTGATTTACCACTATATATGGCTATCTACATAATCTATAATAAGTTTTATACAGGGTGAATACCGGGTTCGAATCTTGGGTAGGGTGATATTGGTTTTTTTCTGATGATAATACTGTCCGATTGTATGTACCTGTACATTTTTGACTCCATGTGTACAGGTGAGTGAAGGTGGTTTGCTACCAGCACCGGTGCAAGTGTTGTATGTTCGATTCCCACTCGGAACAAGACTTTGTGTTATCCAATAATGTTTATTCTAAAGTGTACTTTGTGACTGTGAATTCTAGATTTGTAAAGTCCCTTGGTACACAAGGCTCGTCACTAAATAACGTCATAGTAGTACATATTATCAAATCATATTATGCCTATAGCGAAAATAGTCACGAGTTAAAGTAAAAAAAAAAACGATATCCAATATCCTTCTACCTATTTACTCGAACACCATCAAAATCGGTTCCGCACGTCCGCATCAACAAACCTGACAGAACTATAAATATGCATTATTATTATCAACAATACATAGAATTGCAATACACAAAAAATACTCTGCGTGCGCGCAGGAAATCGAGCCTCTCTTTCACACTTGTGGTTTGTTATATTGTTGTCCTGCTCTCTCGTAATACCAGTTTTGGCGGCTTGAAGTTATTGTCGGTAAATGTGGGCGGTTTGCATGGTAGCCATAGAATGATGGAAATATTGAAGGGGATATTGTTTTTTTATAGTGTGCCTTTATAGGATCGATGGGAGATCAGATATCTATACTATAAGATATACAGCACGATAAATGAAGTAGACCTCCAGCTTGGAGAAGACCACAGCAAAAAACTAAAGGTGTATTTCATCATCATCATCATCTCAGCCAAAAGTCGTCCACTGCTGGACATAGGCCTCCCCAAAGGTTTTCCACAACTCTCGATCCTGAGCCGACCTTGTCCATCGGTTGCCCGCAACCCATACCAGGTCGTCGGTCCACCTTGTTGGAGGCCTGCCCACGCTTCGTCTTCCAGTTCGTGGTCGCCACTCTAGAACCTTTCTGCCCCAACGGCCATCAGTTCTGCGAGCTATGTGCAGGTGTATTTGCGTTACCCAAAAAAATTTGTTCTAATCTTAGGGTTTCCATAACAGTTTGTGTT
This sequence comes from Trisateles emortualis, assembly GCA_947095525.1. Lineage (NCBI taxonomy): Eukaryota > Metazoa > Arthropoda > Insecta > Lepidoptera > Erebidae > Trisateles > Trisateles emortualis. The sequence continues at coordinate 9,876,380 of OX352754.1, read as the reverse complement.
ATAAGATGCAGGGTTCGGGTGAGATGCCATAACTGCTTACTATTTTACTATCATAATTTCTATGGATATTTTGAAACTGCAGAAGTTTTAGTTGTGTGTGGATGTCTAGCCAGCTAATCCAAGTTCCTTTTAAGACTAGCTTTGGCCATTAGTTTTGCCTAAGTGTTCAGTCCTAAGTGGTCTATCTCCTTTAATAAATGCTATTTTCGTGCTAGAATTAATAAAGATTATTCAATCGTTAAGAACAAGTTATCAAATTAAAAAATAATTTTAGACTCGTGCCAAAATGTATTTAGCGTCGGATAAAAAAACGTTATAATGTTATAACGATTAAATCAGTTTCCATGATCGCAGCTAATATAATTATTTAGTTTATTAAATAAGCTTTAAAAGCAAACTGATGGTAAGAAGGGCAAGCATACGGCCTAATGGTAAGCAGTTACCACTAATAGTGGTATAGATATACATTATACACTCAAGATCTGTATTATTGCATTCAATTTAATGTTATTGTATATATTATTTGATCTAATATTATATTGTGAAAGTTTGTGAGTATGGATGGATGTTTGTTACTATTTCACGTAAAAACTACTAAACGGATCTGGATGAAATTTGGCACAGAGATAGATTATGGTCTGGAATAACACATAGGCTACTTTTTACAGCGATAACCGACATCCACGCGGGCGGAGCCGCGGGCAACAGCTAGTTGCTATATATAGGTATTATTATGTCTCTTTACTTTTGTTATTATGCTGATGATATTTATTATTTTGTTATTTTTTATATATATAAAATATGTGTGTAAATGCTAATGTAATTGGATCAAGTTATTTAAATAAACATTTTTTTTGACACATCTATATGTTTCTGACATCTATGTAATGATATCAATGGTGTAAAACATGATGTAACACAGCAGGTGACCACAATTTCTCTTCTCTACCAAAAACTGCAAATTAACCTTTAATCCTTTACTATAAGACCTATATCCCTTTGACTGATATTTTGAGTTGACAGGTGAGTGACAAAATTCATTGAAAAATGTACTTTAAATATTGGATCATAAGAGTCGTTTTTAATTGTTGTTGGAAATGTCAATCTTAATTCGATATAGCTGATGACAACAGTTAATTAAGGTAGTAATAAGTAAGAATTATGTTATTGATGAAACGGTTAATATTTATCGAAAAAGGTTTAATTTTTATGTGTCGGTATTCAAGACCGTAAAGTTATTTCGGACGTTTATATCGCATGAAGTAGAAAAATCGTCTGAACTCGAAAATTTAATTTAGCAATTTTGAACCATATGCCAATTGCTATAAGTTATAATTTGGCGAACAGACGTAGGTATGTTATATATCTTTTTCAAATTATGTGTTGAAATAGTGGCTTAAATTCAAGACCAAGTTTTCATGTTTCTACGTTATTTGGTAATTTATGTTTGTGACAATTTTCATTTTTCTAATAAATTTTTTTTTATTATATTACCGGCCCGTTCCGACTTTGCCTGGGTTAAATTGAAGGTTCTTATCAAATAAAAAAATAATATCCTATTCTAAGTTTGATAAACTGCACATAGTGCGCAAATTTTGATTTAAATCGGTTCAGTAGTTTAGGAGTCCATGGATAAAATACTGAACTGAGATGAAAACTACTGAATGAATCTGGATGAAATTTGGCGCAGAGATAGATTATAGTCTGGAATAACACGTAGGCTATATTTTTACAGCGATAACCGACATCCACGCGGGCGGAGCCGCGGGCAACAGCTAGTGATCCATAAATCGTTGCTCCAAGTGTAACAGTACTTTGTATCCGTAAGTTATTAGTGATGTCCATTGTGACACAGGACTAGTTATTAAATAGTTATTAAAAGTACGCAATTTAAAATAACGCAAAAATCAAAACAAAATTTTCACTCACATATTTCACCTTTCCATCACTAAACCTTGATATTACCATAAAAAGTGGGTTACCATGTCATTATTCCATTGATACAAGATACGCACCCCATAGGTTTTGTGTTAGGGGAGCGGACATTGTCCAATTGGGGATGGGGATGGATGACCGTTGGGGATCATGGACGCTGCATTTTACACAATGCTTGTAAGCCAATTTAAAACACAATAGTGACGTTTTTGAATAATATTTGGAGGTATTGTCAGCTGCATGTTATTATTTAGGGTATTTATTTTATTAATTGATATAATTTTAGCACGAGGTGTGATTTCGTTCCCGAATAAGTATATCGAAGTGAATTTCATTTTGTGGAATTTGTATGTACTTATCAGAATCGAATGCTGTAGGTTTCTTTGGAAGCCTATATCCAGCAGCACACATCTTTTGCCAGAGAAGCTGATGATAAATCAAAATAACTCACCCTCAGTGGAGATGAAGGAAAACATTGTAAAGCAACTAGCGACATGTTCCCGGCTTCGCACGTGTTATTTTTTTTTAAATATAATATAGCCTATATTACTCGCTAATAATGTAGCTTTCTAATTGTCAAATAATTTTTCCAATCGATCGAGTAGTTTTTGAGTTGAATCGTAACAAACATAAAAACAAATCTGTCCTCTTTATAATATTAAGTTAAGATTGACCAGAAAAATAATTACAAGTAAGAATATAAGACATTGATATATCACCATATTCTATCCTAAACAATAATCACATATTCTATGTTAAATAGGTAACAAGAAGGACAGATTCCCACACTATACCATATGCAATAAATTAATAAATTCTAAAGATATTCAAAATCCTAATGCATCACATTGCACAAACTATTGACGGAAATGTATTGTTAAAAAAAAAAAGATTTTCGAAATTCCCTTAGACGCGTAAAATTTTGTTCCCATGGGGTATCAAAGGAACTTTCCCATACACACAAATTCCGACCGTAATCCACAATGATAAAGTCGAATTTTGAATGCAGATTATACTTCACAGAATTGACTATCCTAAAACTTATATTAGATTTTATTGGTATAGTAATAAGGGTGATTTTAGAGTGTTTTATGGGGGTGGTATACCGCCACCTGTCGGGCCGTGGGACAGGTCATATACATCCCTCTTATGGCACCAAATTGCACATCCTGGATCGGATTTTATCAGTAAGTAAGTTGGCTTAGGAGCATAAAAGTTTGTTTATTGGGGTGTACAAAAACAGATGGTTCTATGGGATGCCGATATCCTGGTAATAATAGTATCTTGGGACAATTCCATGTGTAAGTTGTCCCACATTAGGGCCATAGCGTCCTTATAGCAATTTATTTTCGATCTTAATTTAAGACAAACAATGTATCAGTTTCGTCTACTGCAAACTCTCACAATGACATTTTGTAATTTCAGATATAAAATACCATTATAAAAATCACAAATTGTCTGGTTACAAAAAATGCACATGAAAATCCGCGGTATTTTTGAATTTAAGCCTTATAAGAGTGAAAAAGCATAATTTTAATAGTTAAACTTTTTTTAAATTCTTTTTCACCTTATTTTTAGACACGCACGACAAACAATAGTGCAATCACTAAGATTTGACCTTCCAGATTTGAAACCATCATTAGTCCATAATAAATATTTTGAGTCTAGATGTAGGTATTTTATGCCGTCCATAGCCTGTTAAGTTCTTTTTAATTAAAAAAAAAACAGATCAGCAGTACATAAAATGTGTCTCGGAACAATTACTTTATCGTATGATTAAGTACGTAGGTGTATTTTAAGAACAATAGGCTATATTCAAGGTCAATAGCAAAAATAAGTAAGCTTGATAATTATATATTTTGCCGAATCATAAACTAACCCATAATTACAAATATTTAATACAAAATATAAATAAAATAACTATTTAATCATTTCCCCATATTCATTGTAATTAAAATTTAATTTGAGTTAAAATTAATGCAAAATAAATTGAAGTTTGCAAACCTGTTTTGTTAATCGTATTCTATTGTTTAAATGTTTCTATTGTACTTATCTTAAGTATTTAGATAACTTCTTTTGCATAATAATTAGCTAAAACAATTAGCTCATACCCCAACAGTAGATATCTAATAGCTAAAATGCTAAGAATCAAAATAGTATGTAAGTATGTAAGTACTTAATTATAAAAAAAAACAGAAAACCGAATCTATGTTTTTCCCGCAAAAAAATATTTACTTTTTTTATAGCAAACAGGAGCCAAGGTGACACGATTTATCGTCGGCCAGTATTTTTAGTAGTTCCAAATTTAAACCGAGTTCTAATTTTGAATGTTATTTTTATGTTAAATTGGATTACATCATTTATTTTTATAGTTACATAACGCAAAATTATACTTATGTATTAAGAATTTTTCATTTAAATATTATCAAATCAAATGGGAACTGTTGGTATGTTTATTTTTATTTTGTTCTTATAATATTCTAACGTAAAGTTACGTAAACAATAGCAGCAGTTCTGCTGCTATTATGGTCTTGATAAAAATTGTATTTTATTGATGGAAATAGGCAAGAATAGACACTCGTATTTCTAACTTACGGGAAAGAAAGGCAAAACACAAAAAATAGGTTATTAAAAGGCTATGTAGTTTATGCGAAAAAGGATTATTTTAGTAAAGAAAAGAATATATTATGTATATTAAATATAACAATATCATGTTGGCATAAAATATATACCTAAGTATAGAAGAAAAGAGACGTTAAAATTTAGCAGGAACTAAGCTATTGATTTGTATAATACCAGTCCCCTGATAATGTAAACAAAGAAAATGTAACGTCTTATATCATGTGGGTAGTTACGTACATTCGCAAATACACTTTATTTGTATGTAGCTACGGTACAATTTCGATAAATAGATACGTCAATAAATTGAGGAAATGTCTCTTTAGTCGAAAACAAAAGACACGCTGTACAGTGAAGTGCCAAATATTGTACACAGTTGAATTCCTACTAATATTATAATTACGAAAGTATCTGTGTATGCCGGCTTTTCAAGGCTCAATGGCTAAACTATGGTACAGATGGTATTCTAGAAGAATATGGGGTAATTTTTATGATTATAACTTCTAACTAACATTTACGGGGGCAGAGCCGCGGAAAACAGCTAGTAATATAGATATGTATATATAACAACAGGCAATGTACGTAGGTTTTCTTGCCATTGAACAAGAAGAAGAAAATGGAGAATAAGTATACGTGAGATGCTAGAGACAACCAAGGCAAAGACCCCAAATGCAAAGACATATTTGACACGGCTTGTTCCCCAGAGCGGCAGTTATTTTTTAGACCAATTTCTAAGAAGTTAGTTTTAAGATCAGATTGGCAGCCCTGTGACATGGAGAAGACCCACTAATTTATATTATAGACATAATAAAAATATTTCTTCCAAAAACACTGTCATTAATTTTGCACGAACGTGTACCGAAATCATTAAGTAATTGTTTTGAAAAACCAACCTTATGCTTATGAAAATATAGTTTATATTTATTTTAACACTGTATCTACCGTCTGGGGTCCTATCGACCAGTATTTAGACATTTTATGGCGTGACTAGAATTGCTGACGTCATCGGGGTATAATCAGTGGTAAGTCTGGTCATGTGAAAGGTAAGAATATTTTTGATTGCACATGTGGCCTAGTGGTTATTTATGGTGATTATCTCGTCGTATAGTAACTGGTGTGGGTTCGATCCCTACACGTTTACCTAGCGCCCATAGGCTAAAGATACGGAATATCTGATGGTAAGCAATTACCCAACCGACAAAATACAAGTGTCTATAGGCTATGGTAACTGCTTACTATCAGGTGCTTATTTGCCATTTAAGTAGTATAAAGAAGGTATATCCGTACGCTTCTGTTTACCCCTTCAGTATAAAAGCCTAACGCCATATTAATTTTAACTTCATAATGTCAACATAAAATAATTAATTTACTTATTCCAAATACAAACAAAGTCAGATGTACAAACTAGTCGAACATGTGTCGCTGGTGTTTTAGTGTTAACTAACAATGTAGACATTGCGCACTCTCCCATGTAATTGGTTAACACTGTCGCCGCCTGGGGTGGTCTGTTCGACCAATATTTCATTTTTTATTTTTCAATATTGACCTACTTTTTTATTCTTTTTCGCAAACACCTGTTCTCGAAGCCTTGTAAGTTGACAATCTGTGATGGTTATTGTGAGGAAGTATGCTTATAGGTTAATATTTTGTGAAAATATATATCTGGATAATATTAAGATTCTCTTTCCTTTTTAGACATTGTAAATCCTTACTAATATTATAAATGTGAAAGTTTATGAGTATGGATGGATGGATGGATGTTTGGTACTCTTTCACGTAAAAAGTACTATACGGATCTGGATGAAATTTGGCACAGTGATACATTATGGTCTGGTATAACACAAAGGCTACTTTTTACAGCGATAACCGACATCCACGCGGGCGGAGCCGCGGGCAACAGCTAGTAAGAAATAATTTCGCTATGTAACAAGTCCCTAATTAAAAAAATTACGTTATTGGGACATATTCTATATAATCAATAAACGACAAAGCATTCTGTTTATTTAAAGAAAAAAAATGTTTAAAATAGTCATTAAATATAAGAAATTTTACCAGTTGTTTGGTTGCCATTGTAAGTATTGCCTTATTTATTTTTAAAAATAATTTTCCAGAGCTACAGCACAACCTTTCTAATATTAAACACAACACACCATCTTCAAGGCACCAGGTTAAGAAAACCCGGTCATAAATTTTCGTAGAACCACAAAGGTCAGAGAAACGGATAAGTTATATACCCCCAAGTAATTAGCATAGATAGTACAGACCCTTAGATTAAAGGGTACTGTCTCTGCTTATCTACTATTGCGATAGATTTATTATAACTACCAGTGACCTCTAGTGGGGATATTATACACTATTGTTGTGATGTCCGGGTGGTCATTGACTGTAAGTTAAAAAAAACTTAAATACGTTGGTTTTTTCTGGTTAATTTAAATAATTTATGCAGTCGTTTTTTTTTACAGAAAAAGCTTTAATGTGACTTCAAATGTTTTGATCATTGATCACTGTGCAGCGTGTTGGGGGTTCGATCCCTACATGAAGAAAAAATTGTGGGACAAATAGTTGTACACTGTCTAGGTGTACTTTGTGTTCGTGAATTTAATTATTTAGAATTTAATTTAGGCCTTAGGAAAAAAGTATGCTGGCATTTGTTTTAATGATGTTCATAAGTATCATGGATTTGATCTAAATGAATAAATAAGATTGACTTTAAAAAAAGAAATGTTAAAAATGAGTTTTATTTTATATTCTATTTTTTTATTCTAATGTTGTATTTGTAAGTTATTTGTCCACTATTTTTAAAGTAGGCGATTATATTAGATAAAAACTACATACAATTTTTAACTAAAATTTTAATTAAACTTATTTGACTAATTTCTAACTTTTACAAAGTCCCTGGTCAACTCAACCCTTAAATGATGACTGGCAATTTAAAGACCTCTCCAAATTTTGCCTGCACTTGCTATTTTAAGGGTCTCAAATTAATCATTTTAGGGTTAACGGAAACTATTTTGATTTATTAATGTGTACTTAAAGTTAAAATGGATTCATTTTAAGAGTACTCTGTAAGAGATCGTCACTGAAGCGGCGTTAATTTAAATAAATGATGTCAGTTAGATACAATATATTATACTAGCTGTTGCCCGCGGCTCCGCCCGCGTGGATGTCGGTCATCACTGCAAAAAGTAGCCTTTGTGTTATTCCAGACTATAATCTATCGTAATAGATGCCCGGAATTGGGAAATTGGCAGCATTTACACTCTCGTGCCTCGGTAAGCACGTAAAGCCGTTGGTCCTACGTCTGATCTCTATCCGGTCGTGTCTGATTTGCCGTCCCATCGGACTATGAGAGTGAGGGAATAAAGAGTGCACTTGTGTGTGCGTACACACTTGTGCACTATAATATCTCCCGCGCAGATGGCTAGTCTCCGTTGAGATTAACCGCCGTGACCGAAATTTGGTTAGGAGGACATTATTATTAGTAACTTGACAATCCAATAAAAGAAAAGAAACCAATGAAACCCATCCGTTTATTGACCGTTAGGAAAATGTTTGACCTTGAATCACTTATCAAAGTATGTAACAAATTTATAAATACTTTCAAGTTTACACGTATCCAAACATTCTTTTTTGTTAAGAAACAATAAAAAACATCTGTAACTATTACGCAACCGCCCGCGGTTGCGTGCGTGCGCCTGGGTACAGATGCCTGGGTCAGGAATTAACGTCGCATTGACGTCAGATATGTGTTGCAAACGTACCCCGACACTGTCGCTTTGAATATTAAAAAAATATGTTATCCTACTAATATTATAAACGCGAGAGTTTGTGAGGATGTTTGTTATTCCTCAACGCATAAACTACTGAACGGATTTAAATTAAATTTTTCAATGCTATAGCTTATGCATCAGAATAGCGCATAGGCCTATAAACAAAAAAAAATCTAAAAAGACTAGGTTGAGCGCAAAAATTAGGCTAAAATAGTAATATCAACAGGTCTTTGCTGAAACCGCAGCGTAAGGGTTAAAATTTGCCATTTTTTAAATAAACATTGACAAACACAAATCAGCTGAAGTCTTTGAACATAGCTACAAATAAAATAAAAAAAATGAAAAATTAAATATTTAAAAAAATTATGACAGTTTTTTCCACAAAAAATATCGTATATTTTTTACAAAAATAAAAGAAATACATTTCTAAAATTACTGCATACCACCAAAACTTATACACACATGGCAACACTCCACAAGAATAGCATGGATGCGCCACCTGCGCGCGCGCCTAATTTCTGCTGGCATTGAGCGGCGACAAGGTCACGGTGACGTCACACCAACGCTTTCGGCTAGCCGTGGATATGACAAGACACAAGGCGCATATCCGCGTTTTAATGTACAAGTTGTTTCTATCTAGCATTTAAATTTATGTTCTCATAGCAATTATCTATGGTGTAGGCAAATATGAGTAACAAGACTACTTATTTATTACTTAGCAAAATATAAGGTAAGTAGTAGTGGTAGGTAGGACACAGCTACCATAAATACACCACAATAGTGTAGTGTGTTTTTCTGTGCGTGAGTCTTCTTAACGTTTGGTTAGTGGCCAACCTGGTGACAGAGTTATTTAGATCGCCCATATTTAGGCGTCTGTCGTGATCTAACGACTGTTAACAGTGGGCGCCGACTTTTAACGTGCCCTCCGAGACGCTTAGATGAAATACCGCTATGCGGTCACCAATCTATAGGGTTACCGTGCCTTTGGTTGCTTAACCCGCAGTACATGCAATAGCACTAATCGTTCAGGGATGTGTTTTGATGAGTATGGCCCCATACAGATGAGCAATTCTGACTAGACAAGAAGGATTGCAAGGATAAGTTTTGAATACAAAAGATGAGACCCTTGACAAAAAGCTCGTAGACTCGTATTTGCACAGGAAGAATTTAGACGGCTAATAGCCCATACGCCCCACATGATTCGCCTCGTCAATAGTTCATGGGGCGTATCTTGCGGGACCTAGGCATTTACCTATGTTTTTAAAAAAACGTTTCCCTATCCCAGAGATAATTCCATCACAAAATTGCTGTTACACATTTTTGAGTTTTCAAAAAAAGTGGTATTAAAACACCAAAATAAAAAAACGGAAAAGCTAATGAAGTTTTGCTAGGCAAACTGCAAATGGAAGAGGCAGAGGTAGAGGCAAAGGTGTGATTAAAGCCTTTTTCACGAAAGAGTACGTAGAAGTGTATGACATTAAGTTATGTTACTATGTTTGATATGTCTTCAAGGCAAAATTACTGAATAAATTTTGATGAGATTTTGTATAAAGATAATTTAAACTGAAGAAGAATGAATGGAGATGTCGGTAGGGGCCGCCCTAGGAGAACATACAGCGACCAAGTAGGGGATTTGCTAAAAAAGGGCCAAATTAAAAGTACCCAGAATCGACGTTCATGCATGAAGAGGTTGATGAATGTAGAGGTGGCGAAGGAAGTATGTTTGGATCGAAGCAAGTGGCGTACCATAGTCTCTGCCTACCCCACTGGGACAAAGGCGTGATGATATGTATGGATATGTATGTATGTATGTATGTATAATTTAAACTCTAGGCTTAACATGGGCTTTTTTTAATATACAACACAAGCAAAACCATAGACGTAAGCAAGCTATTAGATATAACAGTCTCCTTCAAATACAATACCAAGTTAGTTAAATTTTACGTAGGTACATACTTATATTAATGTTTTTACATTTATGTATGTATAAAGAAACCGGATTTAAGTTATTATGTACAATATTCTCAGTTCAGTGAATTTGGAGGCATGGTAGAAAAAAACCACAAGCATTGCCAATTAGTATTAGTGTTGATGAAAACATACGGGTGCACATAAAGTACGGGCACGTTGTCAAAGAAATGTCAATTGAGAAAAGATTGCGTTAAACTGTTTAAACGCTCATGACGTGTATAGCCGACAGTAAAAAAAATGCAAGAGAATTTCGTCAAGCTACGACCAAAATACTTTAACTTCCTGTCCTGCTCTGACTGGGACCTGCAGCAATTGATAATGCCGAAGCAGTGGCAAAACTCCGGGCTTGTACAATTTAATTATTTATCGTACCATCGACACGAAGAAGAAGACAAATGAAATAAAAATAGCAATTCACAGCAAATTAATGACATAATGACATTGTATAAATTATCACTACGACAAATTGTCTTTTATGTTTTTTTAACCCGTTCAAAAGTGTCACAACGCTGACATTTTCACTTGCTTTTTTTCAACAACGATAATAATATATTTGACGAAGATTTTATGTTTTTTTCTTTTATGTATTTAAGTAACATTATTGTTTTAAACGCACGCTTAAACGTTTTGTCATTGTTAATGATGGCAGACAAGCCAATGGCCTACCTGATGGTAAGTGGTAACTACCTTCATGGACTTTAGCAATGCCAGGGTCACGACAATTCCCACATTAGGGAACAAGCCCTGTGTCGCGGAGGACTTTACAAACATACAAGACTACACTAGACAACCATTTATGGATCACAGTTTTTTTCTTCCCGTGTGGTGATTGAACCATCAAACAAACGTGTCGCTTAGAAACGCTATTATAATCTGTATTTTTTCTATGTTTTTCTTGAACCATGAACACGGATTTATATTATATTTAAAGAAAACTAAAATATAATAACTACAACTATTAATTATAAAGATTGACAGCTTTTGAGTACACGATGATAAATTGTTTTTCTTTTTTGAAAATATTTTGACATACTTTTTTTTAAATAATCTATTGATTAGATTGATGCATTCAATATACTGAGTGGCAGACAACCTGTATCACTAATGCTCTCACCACTTTCTAGATCGCAAAAAATAGTTAAAATCGAAAATAAATTAACGCTTAACTTTTTATTTGACTCAAAATGCATTACTGATATCTACAATCTATAGCTTAATAAGAATTAGGATAGAATGAATAAGATGCAGTTATATATGATTCGGCCATTTTTAAATTGGGTTAAGATCCTCCTCGAAATTGCCAGTACCTAATATGGAGTCTAGTTACGTACTAATCTCGACAGACACTCGAGATATGTGCGGGCATTTTTAAAATCTATTCTATTCTATTCTCATAGTCCAATGGGACAGCTATCTGAACGCAGTAAAACTGTGGCATAAACGGTAGTCGAAGCGAATAGATTAAAAAGCATGTATGGAATTTGGCATAAGTTTACGATGTATTTTTATAAACTAACGTCAAATCTCATACATTTTATTTTTATTATGTTCGATTCGACTACTGTTTATGCCACTTGTCTAGAGGGGCTGTTGTTAGATCGTCAGCACTAATACGTATCTTTATATTTAGCATAAAAAATATTTATCTTAATAAACATTACAATTGTTAAATAACCGCGAAATACATACGAGTATATTCACAACATGATACATACGACAATATGCTATTTAATTATACAGTATACAAAACCGCAAGCGACATTTGCTTGAACAAATGTATATCCGTATGTGTTCAATTAGTTCTAGCCGGAATACAACATGTATTCATTTTAATAAAGGAAATCAACTGTCATTTAATTAATTAATATTATCTGTTAGATAATTAAATATTACGCTATAGTAACCCAGTTATATGTGTTTATTTAGGAAATAGTACTAACAAGTTGAAGTTAAATAATTTTATTAAGTATTTAAAATAATTTGTTAAGGTTACTTTACATTGTTGCGCTTAATATTAATAGCAACACATATGCGGACCACTAATGGGCACGGGTCTCTTCTTTTCTATCAAGAAAGAGCTAATTTAATTATTTTATGTAAATATAATATACCTACATATATTATACATATAAATCTACCTCTCGAATCATTGTATCTATTGCTGAAAACCTGCATTAAAATCTGTTGCGAAGTTAAGAATATATAAACGTGCAGACAGGCGGGAGTAACTTTGTTGTATACTATGTAAAGGCTGTGAGATGCTTATTTATACTTATCTTAGATAAGTTTACGTCGGTAGTAAATAAATGTTGAACTTAAACCTTATCTCATGGGTCTAGTAAATCTTTTTGGTTGGAATTCAGAATCAGCCAATCCAGCGATTTATTATTCGCTGGATTATAACTAGTCATGTTTTTATTATTTATACTACAGGCTGGAATGCAGTACTAAATTGACAAGCGTAACTAATAGTGTATTATTTCAAAATTAAACGTTTCATGAGACTGAATGATTTATTATAAATGTCAGATGGATTTCATATTGATTTATTTAGTATGCACAATTTGATTATTATTATTGCTACCAATAAAATTTTAAATGTTAACATTTTTTCATAACTTATGGCCATCTGATCCTAGACTAGACAGGGCTGAGCCTGTACTAAGGCATCTAGTAATTTCTTACATAAATAACACTGAGCGACAAAATAAATAACTGTGTTCATCACACAAGCCTTGGTCCTGGATGGGATTCGAAGCTACAGCTTCTAGATTAAGCAGTCAGGGTCACTAACCATAGACAAACAACCTATATTTAAAAGGAAACATAATTTATTATGCTTATGCTTAAATAAATCCGCCATTTATTAAATTAAAATTTAATTTTAATAAACCCAGCATGTTCGCCTACAAATTACAGTATTTATAATATTCGCCGAACAAATCATACAGCTTAATCGTCCGTATGTCACTCAACTTAATGACGAACTTCGGCAGTTAAAAATTGACTTTAGAATTTTATAAAGTGAGTCTTATTCTCATAGTTCTAAAGTCATTATTTGCTTAACTCAAGTGCTTAGAAGGAAGTAATGTATTTAAGCATGTGCTTATTATAAGTAACTTAACGAGAGAACTCAAGAACAAGTAGTAGGGTGACTATGACTTCAAAGATTAGAGGATTATTTTAGATGAATATTAATTAAGTAAAAAGGAGATTAAAGAAGATGGAATAATATTTTGCAACGACTTCACGTGTGGTCAAGTGGTTAAACTCATCTTGCGTCGACCACTAATATTGCGTCGAGTGTTAGGTTCGGTTCCCATACAGGACAAAACTTTACAAGATTAATGTAAAGAAAATGTTTGTAAAATCCGAACTGGAAGACATAGCATGTGCAAGTCCTCAGCAAGGTGGACCAACGAACTGATAAAGGTCGCAGGCATTTAATTCCAATGATTTTTATAATTTATACTTATCCTAAAAAAAATATTATAAAAAATATCCTAAGAAAACAAAATTTATAAACACAAAATACCAAGAATGTTCAACATAGCCTCCGGGCCAAATTATATCGCGAGATAAAGATAGACGAATCGCGTGACTCCCTGACTCTACGATTAGTGTAATTTCGTTAGACAACGAATATTTGAACGTCATTCATGTTAAAACAAAAAAAAACTATCGATATATACTGACTTGATGTTTCACAACACTAGTACAAAATATGAATTTATTATATTATTAAACGTCGAACGTTGGTCGAAATTAATAAATCAACTGTGGGAAAATAATATTTATTATTACTGTTAGAGGTTGCCCAGTGGTCGAATTTCGACTGTATTGAATAAAATCAAAGGCGGAAAATAAACTGTTTATTTTTGTTTTTATAATACTAAAACTGATAACTGTTTAGTAGTTGAAACAAAAAAGAAAAAAAAAGGTTTACAAACAGAGGAGAAAGATTTTGTCTTTATCTAATTAGGCATTATCAGATTATAGTCTTAGGAGCTTTTCGTTTAAGACATACCTCAGACGAAATTAAAATATATACGCATTAATGTCTTCAAATGCTAAGAAAACTATGATAGTGGGGATAGATGTGAATCCCCGACTACATAGGAAACAAATAAGCCAATGACATAATGATAATCATAAAATTATCACAATCATATTTATTAAGGAAAATGATTGGAGAAATCCTATGACGCATGTTATACCAGATATTTAGGTTTACAATGTAAAAAATATTTAAGATTTTATCAACTCAAAAATTGTTTCATTAAATGTAAATAAATTTATTGCTGGGTTAAACTGGGTATAGATTAAAGGTATAGAAAAAAGAATAATTTAATAGTAGAATGACCAATAACCCCATTAACTTTGTAGTGTAACCTCAGACTAAAAGAATATAACCTATAATTAAGTTTAACCGTCTTTATACCTAATATATGTATAAGAAACGTCTATAGAATCAATCTTAGAGGACAAAGCAGGACATATCCGATCTATTAACAAACAAACGCTAATTTTCCTCAAAATTAAGACTTTTCCATTAAAACATAATGTTCAAATTCCTTTGTAAATAATAGATTCTTCATAATACTTTATACAACCACTGCAAGCTAATAAAAGCCATAAAATAAGGGACATAAAGTACTGAATGGAATTAAATAAATAGGTTTTATCTCATACGTCGTTATGTATGACGCAATACCTACTCAGCCGTAATGGCTAGTGTCAATCAAAATTATAAACCAACAAATTTATTTTGTGCACTCATGAAAATAATTGCTGGACCAATGTCGATTCTATACCCTTGAAGTTAGAGTTCAAGGATTGTAAAATTATAGTCATTAGGGGAAGTAATTTTGGTTATATGTTCTGAGAATTGGCTTGGATCAAGACGTTCGGGTTAGACCAAAGTGAGTAAATATTCAAACAAATTGGAGAAGTTCCCCATCTTGAGCTGCAGATAGGTACTGTTTTCTTGCTAATGTTACTTTTTCATTTTAGGTAATTACGATCAAATAATAGTCACTTGGATTTAATATAGATAATCAATTTATTATTTCTATTACTTAATAATAAATTGATTATTTAAATAATAATTACGAACGCACTTGATTGAGTTGTCAAAATTATTTGTAAACTCCCAAATAATAAGACTGGTCTCAGGACAGAAATATAATACATAGACACAATGTAATTACTATATGTTAATTTGCAAATCATTATAGTATTATTATTGTGCAAAATATAATTTATAAGTCTGGGAATTTGCTAGCTTAAATTATTTTGGTATAAAACTAATTAATCATGTTTCAATGTGTGAGGGTCACGTTTAGGAAACGTGATTTATGCGGTTTTAAATTGTACCTTACGTGTATAAGTCAAATATGATAATTATAATTATTATGTGTATAAATATTAAAAGAAGTATAAAATAATTATTATTTTTACGGTTTGACTGGGTACTTTGTCATAGTGTTGTTTTAAGCAAAAATAAACAGAGGTTTATTTTTAGAATAATATAACGATAATCAATTTAACGATTATTAAATTCGATTTTATCAACTTCGGGTATAAACAATAAACGCGATTACACATTATTTACCTTCATATTGCGTGACTTCATTAAAAAATCGAATAAAATATTAATATTTTGATAATTATCAGATCGATTATCAAAAATCGAATATTATTTCGATTTTTGATAATCTATGATAATCTATACCAACACAAAAACGATGATGACGTACCCTAGTACGGCGAAGTTTTAAAAAAATAGTTTAATAGACAGAAATCAAATATTAAGTACTAGCTGTTACCCGCGGCTCCGTCCGCAATAAAAATGTGCTATTCCAGACTATAATCTATCTCTGTACCAAATTTCATCCAGATCCGTTCAGTAGTTTTTGCGTGAAATAGTAACAAACTTAAACACATACATGCTTACAAACTTTCGAGGTTTTTTTCTACCAAGATGGCCAACAAGCATGGGCCGTATGCTTGTTGGCCATCTTGGTAGAAAAAAAGCCTGATCGTATGATATAATATAAGTAGGATATTCGTAGAATTTATAAATATGATGTCCTAGTCATTTTCTCTTATCTATCTGTAATTGCATAAAAAAATCTATCAACCATAATGACAGCTGAATTAATTATATCACTTAAGTCAATGACCACATATAAAAAGTTGTTTGTATTTAATTATTAAATAGGTACAACATAGTTAAAATTCGTAACTACATTAAACGCTCTGTATTACCATTAACCAGTATAACTTAAACCTTGTTATAAAATAACATTAACTACTACATGTGTCTAAATGAACTGGTTGTTAATGCCACTTGACTTTGAACTTGATAGAACATACATTTATTTTTATAAAAAGATCAAAATAAATTGTGTGTTGTGAATATTAATTAATAATCGATTAGTTCTAAATACAATTATAATAATTAAGTGTAAATGTAATAATAAAATAATTATTTATTAAAATAAAATACTTAAATACAAAATTTTATTAATATTGTATTTGATAATATTTAATAATTCTTTTTGTCTTTTATTTTATTTAATGAAAAATATGTCACAAAATAAACATTTATAGATGACACAAAGTTTTGTTTCGAGTAGGAATCGAACCCACGACACTCAGAGCAGTGTTAGTGGGAAGGTCATCACATTAACCACTAAACCACGCATGCATTCAGATCTATTTTAATTTCTAGAAAAAATAATAGCTGTCTATATGTATTAGTAACGTTCGTTGAACACATCCGTCATTCTCGCTTGCCGGCGACATTGACAATGGAGTACGGACGGTTTGGACTTGGTATGCGGCCTTGAGGCGGATTCGGCGCTCGAACGCCGGGCGCGGGAAAACGAGATCGGGTTTTTTATAATCGATATTAGACGTGCAGAATAGATTATTCGATTCGACGTGCAAAATATATTTTATTCGATTTAGGAAGTTGAAGTAGCTTATAAATTGTTTGGACGTATTTTTATAAGAAAATAAAATTTAAACATACTCTGGACACATACGAAAATAACATAAAAACAAAAAAAAAAAAATTCAAAAAGGTAGGTACCTACAAAGATTTTTAGCTTTAAGTCCTGGCTATCGAGAATAATTGTAGTGGAAAGGCAAAGAAAAATAAGATGACTATTCCTACCTAAAGGGACAAGATTTTGTGAAAAAATAACACCTTGACCACATCACCCATTCAAGGATATGTTAATTCCTGTCACTACCCAGGGTAATAGGTACAAATGTGAGAATCAAGTGGATGTAACAGAATTCATTTTATTAAATTAACATAAATTAATAATTCACACGTATCAGATAAATATTGCATAATAATACGTAAAAATGTGAATAAGTGCATTAATAATGTGGTCGGAAATCGTTATTTTTGGCAAAAAAGAGTCACGGTCAGGTATTGACATTTCTTATTTTTAATATATTATTATTTGTCTGTATCTTTTCTTTTCTGTCAATCTTACAGTGGACAGTTCGGTGTTCATTGTGATAATCAAAATATAATCATCGATAATTAATTTTGAATTATAAAAAAACCTTTTAATTCCTAATTCAAAAATAGAAAAATAATTACGTAGATTTTTTTCATATTTTCGGCGACATTACTAAATAAAGTATTTTAGCTCACACAATTGATTTAATATTTGTTATAAATTCACCTCTGAAGGTTGAATAAAAAATTGACAGTCAAATTTTTACGTAAAAAAAATCAGTTTCGGGGTCAGACATTGGGAGTAAACAGAGTAAACCTGAAGAATTTATAAATAAAATTGCTTTTTTCATGACATTGAGTAGGTATAAATTTGCAAAAATAATAGTAGCTTCGAATAATATAGGCACTAGGTAGGTACTGTATTGTAAATAGTCACCATGTGGATTCTTGGGATATATTTTAAATATTCTTAAATGTTACATAAAACATTAAAGAGGACGGTTTTAAGGAATAATATGAGAAAACAATAGTAATAAAGCAAGTGCACTTGAAAAAAATGGAAAATAAGTATAGATTTGCACAACCAACTTTTGCCACCTTTTTAATGCTAAAAACAGCATAATATCCTGTTATCTCTGTATATAAACATCGAATCGGAATTTACGGGTACTAATCAAATGATTTTACTAAGTACTTGCTAACGCAAAAGAAGAACATCGTGAGGGCACTCAAAGTCTTAGAAGAAATTTGAAGGTATGTCAGAAAGTCATGTCACCAACCAGCATTGGGTCAGTGCGTGTCTTTCTGACTATAATACATTTGGAAAAACCATCTGCTCTCTTGACAGAGGAGAAGACGACCGTGCCCAGCAGTACATGGGGTATACAAGGTTGACTACAAATTTATTTTTATTTTGAATTAGTTGTTGCCCGCGGCTCCGCCCGCGTTGATGTCGGTTATCGCTGTAGCCTATGTGTTATTCCAGACCATAATCTATCTCTGTGCCAAATTTCATCTAGATCCGTTTAGTAGTTTTTACGTGAAAGAGTAACAAACATCCATCCATCGATCCATTCTTACAAACTTTCGCATTTATAATATTAGTAGGATGAGACAGAATAAGTTGAGCCTTGAAAACTGGATTTCTGGTTAAATCATTATCTTGTTGATAACATAAGTAAACTAGATAGGATACAGTGGTTAATGTTATGCGATTCTCAATATCTGTTTATTTATGCGTTCTGTTATCTAAAAACTTCTGGAACGATTTTATATCTGTTAATTTTGGTTTAAGTACGATTTTCCTGATATAGGCATCAAGTATAGCATCAATTTTTGAATTAGTGTGGACATAAATTGGTACATATAATAATTACTTGGCCCAATAATTTTATCATTGACTAAAACTTGTCTTGGTTGACTGACTAATTTATCAACGCAGAGCCTAAAATTTGAAATTTCGCACTAATGTATAAATTCAATTTTCGAAAGTATAAATTACTTAAAATAATTTATAAATTTCGCTCAAATAATTTATAGTTTTTTATGATTTATTTATATGTTATAATATAAATAAATCATAAAAAACTATAAATTATTTGAGCGATTTATATAATGCTAAAAAGAAGATCTGATACAGCGTCCTTGTTCAAATATCACCCGGGTCACTTCTTATCATTATGATGTTATACGTAAAGCTAATTCGTAATTGAAATTACATTATTATAAAACTTGGAAGTATTATAATCTGTTCTAATAAAAACAATACAGTGTTTTGTAATATAATAATTCAAACTAGACATTATAAACTTATTAGAAACATTATTGGATTAAGTATAAAACCTTTTTTCAAGACATACCGTATTGCGGAATGGTAAGCAGTTACTTTATAACTTAAATTCAAAATTCACTTATTCATTTAGGTTACAAAGTAACACATATGACGGCCATGAATTATGAATAAGCCTGAAAGATGATGTCAGATAATTTGCTTACGGCTTTCCCATACATGAATAATGAAGAATCACGCACAGCAACACAACTACACCGCTGTGTGTAGTTATTTTTCTGCATTTCTGTGTAAGATCTTATTTTCAGTTAAATTTGCTGACTATGTAATCTATAAAGCTTAATATGGTTCTAAAATTCTCTTAAAATTGTTAGAATAATTACAATTAGTATTATTAATTCTTAATAGACTCAAGTATGTGTATAAAAATAAATGGAATCAAAGATTAATATCGTCCCGGAAAACGTACATAATACGAATTCATTAAATTGCACGCTTCGTTATTTATATAATTGCATTATTAAATAATAAACAAGCCTAAAAGGCAGTATGTAACAACCTTTACATTGACCTTGAGTGCGAACAAGGCTCATCCGTGCTTTTGATAATCGCTTTCATTTGACTAATTATAAATTTTAACGATTAGGAAGCAACCGTGCAAAAACAACAAAAAAGGCATGAGATTTACGTTATTTTTCCGTAAGAATAATTTATAATTTTAACTATTAATTTATAATAATTATGATTATCAATTTATTCCACGTAATAATTATTTGTAACAGTGCAAAAATGACACCAAACGTTATGAAACTTGACCTATGATTTTTCCGAAACTTTTAAATATTATTAATAATAATTTTCAATATTATTTAATTAAATAAAATATTTTTATTATAAACTAATTAGACAGAATTATTGCGAGTAATTATGATTGATTAATAATATAATTATAATTAATTGATGTTCGTTCTTTTTTTAAGACTCCTTAGGCGGCTTACGTTCGTGGGTAGAAGGCGATTGCGTCTTTATGTTTGTAAAGTCCCCCGCAATACAGCGCTTGTTATTTAGTGCAGGAGTTGTAAATAGAAAAAAAGCACTTTATTTTCACAAAAATCACACCAAAAAAACTTTGGTCCCGTATGAAAGTCTAACAACACGGTGTTTGTGGCGATGTGACTAACTTAACTATTTAACTACATGTGTAGTTTAAAATTATTACAATTACATATTTTAAAGTGTAAAGTTGACATACTTATATCGTGTTTTATTATTTTAAAAAAATGTTTATATAAAGTCAAAAATAATTTAAAAATTATTATCTACAAAGTCAAAGGTTAGTTGCTATGCGTTGACAAAACAAGGAAATGATAAGAGCGGCTAAATAAACATTTTTTTTTTGTAATAACTATTTAATAACTACCGTATTTGATCATCAGTTGAGTGATCTTGAATTTTGCATTGAATTAAGTGTCCATTGGTGACTTATGTCACGGTGACATAACAAAAATATACGTAGGTATACCATCAATGATTTCTATATCTATGCTTATATTATAAACGCGAAAGTTTGGACAAATGTATGTACCTATGTATAATACTCAATGACGTCAAAATGACTGAAGAGATCTGGATGTAATTTGGCACAGAGATAGAGTAGGCTTTTTATTTAAAAAACACTATTTCTGTGAGATTGTAATAGTGGGCAAAGCCGCAGGCAGAAACTAGGTAGATGCATATATGACAAAGCTGAAGAGTTTATTTGTTTGAACGAGTTAATCTCTGAAATAACAGTTGACATTACCGGGCTGAGAGGAAGAAGATTCTCTGGAACTTCTTCTAGTTGGATTTGAAAAAATCTTTTTGCATTTGACCTTGTACCGATATTAATATAAATTAATATAAACGTTTAATAACTAAGTAATAAACTTAAACTCTTTAGTTGTCGTATTTAAAATATATGTTATGTAAATTAATTACGATGTTATTTTTAGCAACAATTGTAAAACACATTACCGTCGAGAAGGTAAAATTTTGCCATTCTTATTAGCCTTGGCAATGCTTCACACATCGTATCTATCTAATAATAAAAATAAATCACTTTTGGTACGTCAAACCGGAGCATCAATGTATTTTTTATTCAAAGATTGCTAAGTGGAAAACAATCATACGGCCCGCCTCATGGTAAGCAGTTACTATGCCTATACTAGCCTATGAACGCTTGCAATATCATTAGCGTGTTACCGACCCAGAAACTTTTAACACCTTGAGATATAGTATCCTTGGGATAGAAAAAAAGCCTCATTTTACCTTCTTATTTTTTTTTCTTTAAAAAGGACAACTCCCGCACTAGAGAACAAGCTCTGTGTCGCGGGGGACTTTACAAACATACAATTAACGGACACGAATTACACCCAGACTCAGTACAATTCTTTGTGGGTCACACAAAGTTTTATCCTGTGTGGGAATCGAAGCCACAACCTCGTACACAGCAGACGCATACTGCGGCCACTGGACCACCGAGGCGGTCACTTATCGACAAAGCAAACGAATAAAAACTAGTATGCGATAAAAATCGAATTGATTAAACAATATTCTATTATTTAATACCTGTTCACATGAGCTACGTAAATAATTGCGCAATAATAAGTAAAGAATCGACGAATCACGAATATAAGAATTTAATAGTCTAAATACATTAACAAAAGGCTTTTAATGGGTATCATCATAGGATTAATGGCTTCGGACGCGGAACTATTGCATCGTGATGAAGTAATGAACGAACAATGCTTCGAATTTACTGACGTCAAACTGTTGAAGACTTCCGAAATATTCAAGGTGTTCGCGATTGGCTGAGTACATTCAGTTAAAGCAGCAGTATTCATCGTTGAAACTAATTCTAACTGGTCTAATTCGAATTTTAAATGCTAATAAGAAATATTTTTATTTTATTTTATTAAAAATATAATACTGATTAATTAAATTATTTTATTAAAAATAAACAAAAGTAAATCTAACCTTTTCTTCCTGGATGCTTTGTCCTCCGTTCTCGGAAAGTGGTGTTGATGGCGCACTATATCCTTTCGGTCCATCATCATGAGGTGTCATTTGTCGTTGTACATCATTCTCTTGGTCGTTCTGTATTCTCATATCTTGTAAGCCACTTTTGAACTCAGATAGTCTTAGCACGGACGGTTTTATCTCAATCATTTCATCTGGATGTTCATATCTTCTCAAATCTGCTAAGTTTGTTGCTAAATGTCTATGATGGTCTATAGGTGGTACTCCTATTGATCTTAAATGCTCTATACTTCTATGTATATGTGAATAATTATCTACTGGTATTTCTGCCATCAATGGCGAATTGTGATAATCTAAGCCACCACCATCGGGCCTGTAATCTATTGTTCTACCTTCCATCATCTTGGCTACTTTAATTATTAAGCTATCTAATTTGTATAAACTGTCTCGTATTTGGCACTTATAAAAATATCTTGTGTCTTATGTTTCCTTTGATATTAATGTCATGGAATATTTGCGAGATCTTCCGTTTTCATTGGGCTGCAAAAATAATATTCTTCTTTAAAGTTTAAGTTTTTTGATTGATGTCCAAAATGTTGCTCTAAAAATTTGCATTTTAATATTTCGTAATCGTTTTTTAATACAAAGTTGTTTGTCTGTTTATTATAGATTTGACGAGTAAAAAAAGATGCCAGGTTTTTTGCTAGCAGGTGACGAGTTGGCGCGTAGGTTGTGTCAATGATCTAGCCCCTAGCCCACATGCCGCAACGAATAAGGCTTCGATAATCACATTGTACAGACGTGCCTACAACATGTGCACGCACTTAATGATGATTTTTATCTCCGACAAGTAATTTTAGTATATTTGAAGTTGAAACTGTTTGAGAAAACGAATTATTTCACCGTTATAATTTTATTCATCGTTGCTACCTTTGAATTTAAATTGGCAAATGTTTTCATTATTAATATTTAAATTTTTAGCTAGATCTTCAACTATGATTTCAGTTAGTATATTAGTTTTTGGTAGACATTACATTTAGTAAGCTTTGTCACTGATATGGTAACTATTATTTTATTATGTCATCGTCTGTACCCGCAGAGCCCAACATACACGGCTGTCAAAGCTGTAATTGCAAGTATAGAAAATAAAACAACACAAGTTTGCGGTTATATTCAATAGCTGTCATTCTAAAACAACCTTTATCTTGTTACTTGAAGGTTCTTTTTAGTTTAACTTTGTATGTACAGTCTGGGGTACTTGATGATGTGTATAGAAGGCTCACGCTTGATCGGGTCCAAGATTTGTATTACTAGTTTGGACCAGGGAAGTGGTTCGAAGCGAGTAATTAGGTTTTTGTTAACATCTATTTCGTTATATTGTTAGTATACTGCTCAAGACGACTTTAGATTTAGTTTAACTTAAGATTTTTGCTTAACAATTTATAATGGATGGATTTATTTTGTTATTAAGTTTTATTTTATTTTGGAGAATAGAATTAAAAATAAAAGCCATAGTTGAATAATAAAAAATATTTTAAAAAAAAAATCTTAATTAATTGCTATAAAACTTTGTGAAAACTTTTTTAAATATTTTTTTTTGGAAAACTTAATTTGAAAATCGAAGTCGAATTTAAAATCAAAATTGTCACAAGAAAAAATATTGTTACAACTTCATTGTAAACACACGTGTTACTTTAAAATAACTTAGTAAACGGTAGTAAAAAATCAATAAGTACAATTTCTGAAGGATTGGTGGTTTTATAACTTTTTATAGTCACCAAGATTTTTTTGTTATGGTAAAAAATATGATTGACAAGTTTTTTTTTTTATACAAATTGCTCTTAAAATGTGCGTTTAGTGGACAGGGGCCGTTATTGGAGATTTCGTAGTTACTGAACCGTGAGATACAAGGTTGTTTGACAAGAAATACCTACTACTTATCTTAGATAAGACCGTTTCTAATAATTAAATTGTGCAAAAAAATATTGTCAACTCGACCTATTGTGCGTAGATATTGCGGAACTATGACACTGTTTTTTTATGGAAAAAATTAAGAAAATTTTTTTTGTGTTTTCATTTGACTAAACATAGAAAAATAATAGTCAAAATATAATTGAAAAATATTATCAGCAATTAGTATATCTACTTATGTTATAGTAGTAATAATAGATCCAGTAAACTAGCGTTTTATTTTTTTGTGGTTTTTTTTAGCAATATTTTTTAAATTTAAGTAACTTAACGTAAATATAACAATAAGCTAAAATATAATAATTCATTAAATTTAGTAAATTTTATATACTTACAAAATTTCATTTTAAAAATTATACTAATGAACCTTATTCGTAAGGTTTTCTTTTCAACACATAATTATAGCAACATTTCAGACTTCAAATGTACAATAAAATTTCAATTACGAAATAGGAAGCAGGTCAACTATTTATTTACAAACTTTAACAATATAGACAAACCGTATGTTTTCAAACAAAGAAACAGCAACAGGCAACAGATCGCAAATCAAGTTAATTTGAAAATAACGTCACGCTAGAGTGTCCAAAAATATTTCCGTATTTATAGTCCGGGCATTATTCAAGGTCGACATTGACAGACGGCGACCGCCCGACTCACAATTACAACATACACCTCACCCGGGAGGGATCTTACGTAAAAACCTCTCCCCTCACCGGGAGATCTAAGCCACCCAACCAAGGGGATAAACAGCAGACCTGCTTCCAAATTAATTACATAAAAATATTTACCTGTCACTATCCAAAAATCTTCATAATCACCAACTATATCACCATAATAAATCACAGTTTGTTCCTATCTAAAATGTCACTAAAAATATATCACATAATAAAGGTAACACTAATGTCACAACACGTCCGAAAGGCAACAGTCCAAGGCTTTATCGCCAAAATTACTCAAAAAATCCACGTGCTCCTTGCAAATAAACATTTAAAAAATGCCGGCGAATGAAAAAAACACCGAGCCGTGCTCTTGACCCTGCGGCAAAATTATGAATGCCGGGCGACGTTACTAGGATCCAAATTACCAGATTTTTTGTGCTCAATATTTTAGTGTGCTATATAAATAATTATTATAGTTATGGGTTATCCACACGTGATGGAGCTTTCCGTCCCTTTCGCACTAGGCGATTCGCGCGTGCACTGGCCTGCAGTAGCGCGAGTGTGAGGACTCCTCAAGACGACATGTGGTCGTACAAAAAGCCGGCCTCTCCAGACGCAATGTTGTTTAAATGAAGTACTACGAGCCACCACCGGCCACTCGCATCACAAAAATGCAATACAAAACGCCCGCTCGTCCGCCTTTAGACCGACGCGGCAAAAACGAGACTGAAATTCAGATCTATAGTAGAAAAAGTGAACTACACCGCGCGAGGGGTACACTAACACATAAAAATGAAAAAAATCACACGGACGCTAACATCGACAGCGGAGCTTAAAAAATCGGAGTGGGGATTAGTCACTACTCTTTTGTTGCCTAGTGGCGTCTCGCTCTAGCGGCGTGAGGCCGAACGCACACATATAAACGGTGGTTAAGCGAAAAAAATGTGTACACATTTTTTTATTATTCACGATTTTTATGTGTGTAAGTGGGCTCGGTGCGACAAGGACGGCATGCGGCGGGCGCCGTACAGCCTCCGTTGTGGAAGTGAGATAGCGCGCGTCGCCACGTGCTCGTCCCTTGGTATTAAATAATAATTAAAATGGCTACAAGACCGGCGATACGAGATACTGTTCGGTAGACGATTTTTTGGACGAGCTTTTGCCTTTTTTGCTAAGCTTTTTGCGGAATCTACGAAAACGAGGTAAGGAGCGTTAGACGCGTGTTTGATATAGAAAAAACCGCGGGCCGATTGACACATAATAAACGAAATACGCGCAGAAAAAGTCGCGCCGGGGAAAAAAAACCAAGGACGCCGCGCGCGAAAAAGAAGTTATTGATTAAAACAGGGCTGTCATTGACCAGACGTAAATGAGGGTGGTTAATTGTATGCAGCACTGGATCCGGCAGGAATCGATTACTCAACTTAAAGAAAGAAAGAATTTAAAATTGAAAACAGTAGCTACGCAAACACTGTTTCTTTGTGATGATGATTCGAACGTTTAGTGTTGAGTAATGAGAATACCTACTAAAAAAAGGTAATTAGGAGATCTTATACCAATTTTTAACTATATAGACACATAATTTAAAAAATACAGATAAAAATACAAACATCGTCAATATAGGCAAAGCACCTGTTGCAGTCGTTTATTTGTCACTGTATCAATTTTTAGAGCAGTATTTTTCAATAACCACTCAGTTTATTATTATTTTTTATATTGAGATTCTGGTTTATTGAATAAAAATATTATTCAATTTAACAGAATATTCAATGTTTATCTGGACAATAGTGTCTATGTCTGCCCGGTTGACCATCAACCAGGGGTTGAAATTTCAATGGATTTTGTCCTTTCTTATGGTAATGATATGCATGTAATAATTACTTATGCACAATTCCAGCACACAAAAGTAACGGCAGATGTGCCAATGAATGCAAGAGAAAAATATTTATCAACATTTTAAAAGTTCAAATAATATAAATACCTACATATTTAAACTTTTAAAATGTTGAAGCAAGTCTAATAATAATATGTACTAAATTTAAAATCGGTTACAAGTTTAAAAAAATATATAATCAAATAAATTAATTGCAATAATAATAAAGGCAAAATTATTCACAACAATTTTTATTACCTACTCACATAATAATAATTATATTCTTTTAAATATTATTACAATTATCAAACAAGAAATTAATTGCAAATCATAACGTGATTAATGTTGCATGATAAATCGACTGGTGGTAAATTAATTATTTAAAACATAATCTAATATATAAAAAAATATAATTACTTAAGTAGATGGGGAACTAATATTTAGCACTTCTGCGAATTTAAATTTATTGGTAGATTATTTGCGTTCTGAATTTAAAGTAGAAAGTTTTTAAATTTAAAATCTATGAAACTGCTTAGCACTGATAGAAAGAAGTATCTAAGCCCGCAAAGGTCAATATCAGAATTGCAATCTCGAATTTCAAGATCGCTTTCTTTGGGACCTATGCCTTACTTCATCGTGTTTGGCTACAGTGTTGGTCTAGTTGGGTTTGATTTTCATCCCTGAAAAGTATTTGTGTGATGAGCACGAGTCTTTGTTATGTTTTATTTATTTATAATAAATGTATTATTATTGATAATAATTATGTATTATTATCTATATTAAGATTATAAAGAAGTAAAATTTGTGAGTTCGTGAGGTTGTAGGGGCATCTTTGTATCTACTAAACTGCCTTTGAAAAAACTTTTTAAAATAGAAACACTCGATATTTGTGAGTGTCATGCTAAATATTATTCCGAAAAATGCCCAACGAGGGGGGCATGGTACAGTAGTATAATAATATAAGCATTTTTATCGGTAGTCCGATTGCTATAAGTACAGGCTCTGTCTTGATCTTTTTTTATATGGATAAGAATTGTTTAAAATAAATTATTATAGGTATGGATTCTTGCTAATATTCTAGGATTCTCATAATCTTTAAACAAAACCTGTAAAATGGTAAATGGTAAATAAGCAGTAGTTTAAACTAATCTCCCTTTTCAAATTCTGATTGTGACTTATAATATAATACACTTTGCTAACTATACTTTGTTATGTAGTACTGACAGTATTAAGGACAGTCTACGGATTAATATATTAACACCGCTAATAATAAAAGTTTAAAAAATAATAATACAAATGTAAAGTTTTAAATAATAATTGTAATACGATTTCAAAGAATTTTTCGGCGTCAAACAACTTTTTAAACTGTTTTAATGACAATGAAGTGACAAAAGGGGCAAAGTTTTATCATTTTACGACGGTATTACTTAATTACTGTGTCGTAAACATTTACTTTTTAAACACTTTCAATTTTTACTTTAGTTTTAGGTAATCTGTGACGTCAAAAGATTTTGGCACGTATCTAATAAAAATACTGGGTATATTTAAATATAAAATAAAATTATTGGAACATATTAATTTATAAATAAAAAATGATATGAGTGATTTAATTTTATAAACATATTTACATTAATTATATTAAAAATAAATTTCGTATAAATATTTCGTAAATATTATTTTATTAAGTATTATTTTTACTTAGGAGTATGTAGGTATATTGTCAATATAATCAAATGTTTAATTATTAATAAATTATAATAATTTCGAATAAATTATTGTAATTTATTAAATAATATTATTTGAATCTAATTTAATAACAGTAGTTAACAATAAAATGTATAATTAGTAAATATAAAAAGTTTTTAACTTTTTTAGATAGCTTTTACACTTTTGCTCTGAAATTCCACAAAACTTTTTTTACTATTCCTATTACGTATGTCCTTGGATTTTTAAGATTGCCTTATTCATATGCATTACATTTTTTTCGTTTAAGCAAGGGTTTCAATTGTGAATAGAGTTTTTTTTATTTTGAATCTAAAATCACCTGTTCTAGGGTGAGGAAGGAAGTCGATTGAATCTTTTTGTTTTTTTTTCTCATTTCAATCTGAATGTTTTCAGGTGGTTGACAAGTGTTTTTTCTTTATATAGTTTTTTTGTATAGCTTTCTGTTTCTTTTTATTATAATTATAAAAAAATATACCCGTGCCTTTTTCTTATTGATGATTAGTCTGTTTTTGTCCGCAGCTTCGCTAAAAAATTAAAGTTTTTCAGGATGGGATAGGATTTTCATTTCATCTTGGTTGATGAGCGTCTTCTATCTTTACGTTTGAGAGGCAAATCTTGAGCTGCTTACATCCAATGTCTACTTGTCTACTTGCCCCTTTGGTAAGGTCACCTGTCTGCCTAGTTGAAGGTCAAAGTGAGTTTCAAAACTCTATAAAAAAGCTATAAGGCAGTTTATTGCAGTATAAGACCTCATTTCAAAGAAGAGTGCTATAAAGTCTCATAAATATGTCATTCTAGAATCCAAAAGAACTTCTAAAGGATCCTAAATTACATTTCAAAACAACGAAACTATTATAAACAAAGAACCATGAACTACAAACTCGTATGCAGCTAATTTCTTACGTACCTACATCATGGCACCTGTATTTTTGGGGAACCGCCATTTTGATCTACTCAATCTATAGCTCATCACTAAAATGATCACATTACTCAAGCTACAACAGATATCAACGCACATATATCATCCATTGAAGACAAAGTATCAAAAGAACATTTTCTAAATGAAACAAAAGAAGTATTGGATGTTGTGCAATTCAGAGTTGTTGAAGAAGCATTGTATCTATCAGATGTGTTGGTAGGCAGGGTCGTTCGTGCAACTGCCCTGTCATTCATCACGCAAATGTTTGGAACCGGATTCGAGACGGGTTCTGAGACTAATATCGATTTTTTTAATGTATCTTCATTACATCGTAGGAATGAAGTCAGTACTATTAATAAATTGTTTGAAAATATAATGAAAGAAACAGTAATTAGGTGTGTAGTTGAGTAAAATATGCTGAAGTAGATAGATGATAACGATAATGTTACGGAAGAATATTATTTTGAAAGCTTTACAATTTACTTCCATTTTTTATATTACCAAGGTGGCAAACAAGCGTACGGCCCGCCAAATGGTAAGCAATTTCAGTAGCCTATGGACGCTTGCAACGCTAGGGATGTCATTCGGGCGTAGCCAAGTTTGCCGACCCTTTAACAATCTAAAAAATGTTCTTCCAGTTTTCATGAGTTTTAATTGATGATACTTGCTACTCAATATATTACATTTAATCCAATATTATGTTACGCAAAAGATCATACACTACTAGTCACGCTTTTATTTTATTAAAATATAACAATAAATAGGCCTTAGTCAAAAACATTAACAATTGTGTTCTAAAGGTATTATAATAAACTGCTATTTTAATTTTAAACACAAATAATGCATCAAGTATAATTTTAATCATTTAAAGTATCATCTAGAATCTAGATAGGTAGTAAAATATTTTCCAACGAAACATTATTTAGTTTCATCATCATCATCTCATAGGCCTCCCCCAAGGATTACCACAACTCTCGATCCTGAGCCGACCTTGTCCATCGGTTGCCCGCAACCTTTACCAGGTCGTCGGTCCACCTCCTAAGGAGGCCTGCCCACGCTTTGTCTTCCAGTTCGTGGTCGCAACTCTAGAACATTTCTGCCCCAACGGCCATCACTTCTTATTTATATAGAAGAGATAACAAGTGTTGTTTTATCTATTTTATTGACTTTTAAAATTACTTTGAACAAATATTCAATAACTCCAATAGTTTCCTTCTCCTTTTCAATCTGCCGACTTTCTTGAATAATAATAATAAATAGGTTAATGATACCTATAATAAAATGAAGGATACCGACAAAAGTATCTTTTAAAAATAAAACAACTAATGCAAACTACTGGCCAGTAATAAAAAGTAATAAAATTGAAAAAGGGTAGCCATTTTTTTTAATTTTAGACTTTTTACAATAACCTTTTTTGAAACAATTCCAAAACTTTCACTTTTCGTTTGTACTTTTTTAAGACAGTAAAAAGGTATTTTTGGCTACTGAAAAAGTTATTAAAAAAACTAAGCGAAAGGGTGGCAACTGATATTAGAAAACAAACAATGGATGTGCACCTGGTTTACATTTTTTATATTGATTCTAATGTTTATTATAATCAAATAAGTTCCTCTTCCTGTCGGAAGATGGGCGCCATGGTTTTTTCGTTTTTATCACAAAAAAAACGTACTCCATTCTCGATCTTATTAGCATACCCATAAAGACTACTGTAATGATTTAGCAGTTTTTTCTCAAGATTGAAGTTTTATTGTGGCAATGTGTTCGTATAGACATTTTTTCTTGTGTTTATTCTAAATAGATTGTTTTATGCAGATGTCGTTTATTAAGAATATTTATATAAAAGATTTTTTGAAGTGAAAACTTCTTTGGGCGCGCTTTTGGATGAACAAAAATTATGGAAGTCGCGTCATCGTTACCGAACGCTTTCCATATTCAAACTTTTTGCGTGAACAAAAATCATGGAACTCGCGTCATCGTCACCGAACGCTTTCCATATTCAAAAATAATAATCTAATAGCTCGGCGATACAATTCACAATTTACTTAGTTTTCACTTCTATCGGCAGTCCCCAAAGACTGCCACGCATTTTTTTTATATGAGAAGTTTAGCTTTACTTATCGGTAGGTATTACCGATATGTATTGCTTACTTGGGTATATTCTTAGAAAGTGTTTAAAAAGTTAGTATCTATTATAAGAACATTATTATTATTACCTTCGCTGCTGGATACAGTTCAATCCATAGCTCATAGAATCAGGTAAGGGACCTTATAAGCGAGGAAGCCGCACTAGGAAAGGACCTCTACACTTTAAAGAAGACCATAGCCAAATAACTGCACACAGTGGTGTAGTTGTGTTGCTGTGCATGAGTATAGATGTTCAGTATTATATTATACTAGGGTAGCCCGTGACTTCGTCCGCGTGGTAATTCGGAATATTTTCCCGGATTTTGCAACATATCTCACTACTGCTCCGATCCTATTGATCATAGCATGATGTTATATAGCCTATAGCCTTTCTAAATAAATGCACTATTCAACAATAAAAGATTTTCTAATCTAACTAGTACTTTCTGAGATTACCGCGATCAACCAAACAAACAAACGAACTCTTAAGCTTTATAATATTAGTATAGATATCATATAGAATGGTATTATAAAACCTAGCTGTTAACTATAACAAATTTTGGGTCGGTAATACATGAATGATGCTTCTGGTATTGCAAGCGTCCATAGTTTTTTTTTTATTTTTTTATTTTTTTTATTATACTACTTGGGTGGCAATCAAGCATACGGCCCGCCTGATGTTAAGCAGTATCCATAGCCTATAGACGCTTGCATTACCAGAGGTATCACTTGCGTGTTGCCAACCGATTTTTTTACACCAGGGCTTTAAGATGGAAGTAACCCTGGTATAGGAATACGTTTCTTTCAAACCGCATTCCTAAATGAGCGCTGGAGACCTGTACTCACACACAGGATCACAACTACACCGCTGTGTGTAGTCAATTGGCTGTGGTCTTCTGTAATAGCTACGGTAATGGCTTACTATCACATGCTTGTTCCATAAATACACAAATTTAAACTTATGTAGATGGTTTATCTTATACTGTATTTAAAACTAAAATGTCGAATATTTCTTAAAACCAAACGCAAACTTAAAATTTATCAGACAATATTTCAACAAAATTATTGCTGACGAATCCTCTAAATCTAACTGTTTACTACCTTTATCTTGAATCTCAGCAAATGGTCATATTCAATTAACTGTATCTATATAATATTCGAAATCTTAGCGTAAATCTAAAACAGCATCCGCAGACCATCCATCGCACCGCTTGACGCCAACGCCATCCTTTGTATCTTAAACACGACCCTAATTTTTTCTATCATCCCTTCGAATGTTCAAATTTCTTTACCTGCTACCAACATTTGAATAAATCCC
Organism: Trisateles emortualis; assembly: GCA_947095525.1. NCBI lineage: Eukaryota > Metazoa > Arthropoda > Insecta > Lepidoptera > Erebidae > Trisateles > Trisateles emortualis. The sequence continues at coordinate 9,843,209 of OX352754.1, read as the reverse complement.
AACATATATCTTCAAATTCTTACAAAGCAATTTCAACTTTATCAACAATAGATAGAGTTGATTTTCTATTGTGTATTTGAAGAGTTATTACGTTTGTATTTCCTATGCCATCTGCAACATCTTGAATAGCATCCCCTAAGACTTAATGACTTACTGCATCATAATTAGATATGCTATTCTCCTTTCTATCACTTGCATTTAAGGTTGTATTTGGTTTAAATTTTTTAAAATTTTAATCATTAGTTTGGTGGAATTTCGCTACGGCATAGAAAATGTGCGTTTCCCTTATTTCGGAATTTATTGGTATTAGTGCGTCCTGCCGTGAGGCATAGTTTTAAGGATTTTAAAACTTTACAAAGAATAGATGGATGGACAACAGATGTCTTAAGATTAAAATTTATGCATATTCACTCCGATAAATGTCTTCTTAAGTCTTGAGTGGATTGTGATCTGTGGCATCTGCTGTATTATTTGTTTAAAATCTTCTGAGATAAATATTGGAATAATATAATAATCTAAAACATACTCGAAACCAGAACTAAATCATTCCCATCTAGTTTTGGTCTAAATTAATATTCGACGATGGCTTCATCGGATGTCAAAGTTTGATATCCAATTAAGCCAACTCCAGGTCACTAGACTACAACCACAAAGCGTGGATCTCTTTTATGGAGATCTTTAGACTGTGTAAATTTATCTAGTGTAGTACGCTAGATAAATTTACGCACTGAGGTGGCAATAGCAGGTACAACATTGTTGCCTTAATATCTGAGTCAAAACGTAAATCTATAAGACCTCACAACAATCATCATCATATTAGTTTGATAGTAACATTGTTTGGTCACTAGAGTTGGTGTAAAAAATGGTCCGGCAACACGCAAGTAATACCTCCAATTGCATGGTATTGCAAGCGTCCATAGGCTACGGTAACTGCATAACATCAGGCGGGCCATAAGCTTGTTTGCCACCCAGATAGTATAAAAAGAAATGAAGTTAAGTAGTTAAAAAGTTAGTAATTTAAATTTTAACGTTTTGAAAAATAACAGACCAAGCTAAACGCGTATTTAAAATACTGCTGTTTTAAATTCAGTTGCATTTTTTTTATCGTATAAACGCCTCTTTCTCTTAGAATATCTACAATTTTATTCATACAACAAAGAAATTATAAAGTGTGCCAAATATAGTTTTTTTAGGGACATCAATGCTCAATCAAAAGCAATAAAATTGCAGAAAGACGCATGACAATATAAAAAACTGCATCGCGATTCGTGGGAGCATTTTTTTTTACAAAAAAAAACATTTTTTACACAAAAGAAGTAGTTCTTTGTTAGAATTCAGGTGCCTTGCATTCAATAGATGAATTTTAGTGTAAAATCGCTTTATATATTTTAGGGTACGTAATGAATTATGTCAAAGTTGTCAATCTTCCAGTACCTAGATAATAAAAATATGATGAACTCACACTGTGTGAAGTTAGTGCTCTATTTAAGCACTACAATGTTACTCATATGAGTGCTACTGGATTAATTCGGACTCGTGTTAATGCCACAAGTAATAATTATTAAAAATTTACTTTTAAATACATATGTCAGAGACAAATAGATCCCCAAAATATGGAAATTGATGATGTTTACACTTGTGCCTTGAAAACCACGTAAAACAGTTCTTCTACTTATGGTTTGGTTAGCGGTCAACCTGGTGACAGAGGTTTCGCCCATATTTAAAGCCTCTGAAAATTTAAATATTAACTGAATACAGACTGAAGTCGCCCTTCAGTCTGTATTCAGTTATTTTTAGGTTTATGAAGTCGGTTTAATTTTTTCTAAAAATGTATCCTTACTAATATTATAAATGTGAAAGTTTGTAAGAATGGATTGATGGATGGATGGATGGATGTTTGTTACTCTTTCACGTCAAAACTACTAAACGGATTATGGATGCTGTAATTTGGCACAGATGGTCTGGAATAACACATAGACTACTTTTAACAGCGATAACCGACATCCACGCGGGCGGAGCCGCGGGCAACAGCTAGTATATATATATATATGTCTCTATGTATGTATTTTACCTATTAAATCAATAAAACAAATTTAAATCTCCTAATTTAAGTTAACAAAATAAATTGGTGTACATTTAAAATGTAATGAACATGAAAATCATGATGTACCTACTCTTGCGCATGTAATAACAAAAAAATATGGTGATTCAATAAGCAGTAAGACATTTGAAGGTCAACGAGATTTGGCTAACTTGTAATTTGTTATACAGCCACTGTACCGACGCTTAGGGACGTAAGCAAATATACGTTCATATTAAATTTAAGAAAGGTAATGGGCATGGTGTATCTACAGTTATCCTACTAATATTATAAACCCGTGGATGGATGGATGTTTGTTACTCTTTCACGTAAAATCTACTGAACGAATCTGGATGAAATTGGCACAGAGATAGATTATGGTCTGCAATAACACATGGGCAATTTTTACAGCGATAACCGATATCTACGCGGGCGGAGCCGCGGGCAACAGCTAGTCCACCATCTCAACCCATAAACGTCACACTGCTGGGCACGGGTCTCCTCCATAAATTTGGAGGGATATTAGCCTACTATACCACGCTGGCCAGACGGGTTGGTATAGGGTTTTGTTTCGAGTTTTCCCTCTCTTGCAGTGGATATTGTCTGCCTGACTTACTCCCTTAGTCGACTCTTACGACACCCACGGGATGGAATGGGGTGGTGACATTTGTATTCTTAATCCGTCACCACACAGACACAGCTAGTCCTTACTAATATTATAAATGTGAAAGTTTATAAGAATGGATGGATGGATGTTTCTTTGTTACTCTTTCACGTAAAAACTACTAAACGGATCTGGATGAAATTAGCACAGAGATAGATCATGGTCTGAATTAACACATAGGCTACTTTTTGCAGCGATAGCCGATATCTACGCGGGTAGAGCCGCGGGCAACAGCTACAGCTAGTAGAATATAAAATAAATAAGTGACTATACTGGAAAATTGATGGCGAAACATAATTAATAATTTAGTAGTCCTTGTCGGTCTAATGGTCCGCTGGTTAATGATGGCCGTGAATTCGATGCTTGGGTCACGCAAGTCAAGGATATTGCCAAGTTGTTAAGCATCCATACTAATATTAACTAATAGTAACTGTTTGTTTGTATGATTGTTATATTTACACGACTAAGTTTTCAGAGAGGTACGGCACCATATTAGCAAGCAAGACTGCCTGGGGAAGGACCTCCACCTTACAGAAGACCACAGCCAAATAACTAAACACAGCGGTGTAGTTGTGTTCCTGTGTGTGAGTACAGGTCTCCAGCTCAATTAGGGATGCGTTTTGAAAGAAACGTATTCCTATCCCAGGGTTACTCTATCTTAAAGCCCTGGTGTAAAAATACGGGTTGGCAACACGCAAGTTATACCTCTGGTATTGCAAGCGTCCATAGGTTACGGTAACTGCTTAACATCAGGCGGGCCATATGCTTGCTTGCCACCCAAGTAGTATAAAAAAAGAAAAAAAAACTTTTTTTTTAGTTGTAGATAATTTTAAATATTTTATAAAATTCAATATAATGATGGTTTTCAATTGAACAATATTGATGAATCTGACTGCATGAGAAATCAAGTGGTAAAGGTGTTCATCTCGCCACCAACAGCGCACTTAGTGTTGTAGGTTCGATTTCCATGCGGACAAAACTTTTTGTCATCCATATGTTTGCTGCAACTCTTGGAATTGTATGTTTGCAATGTCTCCCGCGACAAAGTGTTTGTTTCATGGTACAGGAGTTCTCTTTTTATCCCAATCCTCACGTGTCGAACGATTATATTGTGGAATGAGCTTCCTTAGGCTTTCTTGAGAAACCATAGCATGGGAATCTTCAGGGTCAAAAACGCTGCAAGAACCTTAGTCGACTCTTACGACACCCTAGGGATGGAAGGTGACATTTGTATTCTTAATTCCATAAAGGGAGTCAGTCAGGCAAACAATATTAACTGCAAGAGAGTGAAAACTCGAAACAAAACCTTATACTAACCCTTCTGGCTAGCGTGGAATAGTAGGCTAATATCCATCCGAAAATATGGAGGAGACCCGTGCCCAGCAGTGGGAGCTGATGATGAATTGTATACAAAAGAGTATGCCGTAAGAACGATTAGAGAATTAATCGCACTCATGGACTTTAATGAACAATTAGGTTTGATCAGAGACGTGGAGGCCCATCGATGGGTGACCGCTGATTAGTATTAGATTATGATTGACTAGGTACTTTATTAAACAGGGCTTGATGACTAGGTGACCGGCCGGCTGATTCTCTAAGAAACAGCGATGGCAAACTGACAGTTGTGATCGCAAAATTGACAGTTGTAATTGCTCGGTGACGGCACAATCTATTGATTAAACGTCAAAAAGGGCTCTTACAGAATACCGATTTTCAATCTGACAGCCAGATTTTGCTCGGTTTTTGCGGTGGCTCGGTTTTTGCTCTTACGGAATACCCCTGCGGGTTTGTTTTCTTTTTTTATACTACTTAGGTGGCAAACGTATGCTTGTTTGCCACCTAAGTAGTATAAAAAAAGAAAACAAACCCGCAGGGGTATTCCGTCCGTAACATCAGGCCCGCCTGATGTTAAGCAGTTACCGTAGCCTATGGACGCTTAGCGCTTACCACACCAGAAATATCACTTGCGTGTTGCCGACCCATTTTTTACAAGGCTTTAAAATGGGGTATCCTTGGAGTCTGGTGCTTCTTTTATAAAAACCCGAGCGACAGGGCAAGGAGAGGTGGATGCTTTCACAACCATAGTACATACTTCTGTCTATTCTATAAGAGACGTGAGTGATAATCTTTATATATGTATATAACTAGGGGACGCCCGCGACTTCGTCCGCGTGGCAATTTGGAATATTTTTCCCGATTTTGCAACATATTTCACTACTGCTCCGCTCCTATTGATCATAGCGTAATGTTATATAGCCTATAGCCTTCCTGGATAAATGTACTATTAAAAAAAAGTTTTTTTCTAATCGAACCAGTACTTTCTGAGATTAGCGCCTTTAACCAAACAAACAAACTTTTCAGCTTTATAATATTAAGTATAGATATAGTATTAAACTATAGATTATTCTGTGCGTGTGCATGTCACTGAACTCCTCCTAAACGGCTAGGCTGATTTTATTTAATTTTTGTGTGTGTTCGGGTAGGACCCCGGATAGGTTATATTCACAATTGGACCCGGTAGATGGCATTAATGGTATTTTGTCCTGGATGAGAATCGAACCCCACCAAGGCAGTCAAATATGTATGTATGTATGTTTGCACAAAAATTGCTATCAAAATGTCTCGCACAAATCGATTACATAAACAAACATAGTATACGAGTAGTATTTATTAAGTATTACTTGACCATGACTTTCGTATGAGCGGCCAAATGTTATGTTGTTAGTTTGTGTGTGTGTGTGTGTGTGTGTGTGTGCCAACTGCTTGTGTCTTGATTGGTATTGTATGGTTCACGAATTGGGAATATTTTAGTGAATTAGACCCTACCAATATTATAAACGTGAAAGTTTGTAAGTATGGATCTCTTGTTACTCTTTCACGTAAAAACTACTAAACGGATCTGGATGAAATTTGGCACAGAGATAGATTATGGTCTGGAATAACACATAGGCTACTTTTTACAGCGATAACCGACATCCACGCGGGCGGAACCGCGGACAACAGCTAGTATATAATAATACAACTTTATTTTTATCCTACTTGAGTGGCAAACAAGCATACGGCTATTCCGATATTAAGCATTTACCGCAGCCTATGGACGCTTGCAATATCAGAGGTATCATTTGCGTGTTGCCAACCCATTTTTTTTACACCAGAGCTTTAATGATGGGAGTATCCCTGGGATAGGAATACGTTTCTTTCAAAACGCATCCCTAAATGAGCTTTGGAGACCTGTACTGACACACAGGAACACAACTACACAGCTGTGTGTAGTTATTTGGCTGTGGTCTTCTGTAAGGCGGAAGTCCTTCCCCAGTCGGCCTTGCTCGCTAGAATACCATTCTATGCCCTACCTGTCTTAATTCTTATTTATTTATTTCTATATAAAATCAATGCGTGCTCGTTCCACTCCTCATTTCGCGTACCTCGTTACATTTCCATGTGTGTGTGCGCGTCCACAGAACACTTGACAATAAAAGCCAAGTGTTATACAACAAATTGTACTTGTTATACAATCTAAATATCCCGCGCTTTTTTAATATACGGATTCGTTTATTTGTTTGTTTGTTATAATATCATCACGCCTTTTACCCTGATGGGGTAGGCAATGGTGTATGTTATCCACCTCTCATTAGCTAAGATTGCCCGCGGCTCCGCCCGCGTGTATGTCGGTTATCGCTGCAAAAGGGAGCCTATGTGTTATTCCAGACCATAATCTATCTCTGTGCCAAATTTCATCCAAATCCGTTCAGTAGTTTTTACGTGAAAGAGTAACAAACATCCATCCATCCATTCTTACAAACTTTCACATTTATAATATTAGTAAGGATTTTTTGTTTCTTCTTATTTTTAATAGTTATATTTAAGTTAATATAGCTTGTGTTGACTCTGTTTATGTCCAAATAAATACTTTCTTTCTTCCTTTCTTTCAGTAAAAAGTGGCGAGCCTTTTAAAACAATGGACATAATTTCAGATTATGTGCTGCTACTGAAAAATTCAAACAAGAAAGCCCAAAATCATTTTGCCCAAACAGGGAATCGAACAAAGATTATTTTCCGCAGCAGTTGTGCGTAATACTACTGCAGTTTACCTTAACGGTTTTCGTGTCAATTTTAACATTATGGCATCAAAAATACAGAAGTTACAGAACATTGCGATTATTTACATGAAGAAAGATTTTTTATACTACTTCGGTGACAAACAAGCATAGAGCAGGGTGGCAAACAGTTGCCGTAGCCTATGGACGCTTGCAATACTAGCCGGCCCAGAAATTTTAAGACCAAGATTCCTGATGATTTCCTTGGGATAAAAAAACGTTTCAATAAAATGGCATCTTTACATGAGCGCTGGGAAGCTGGAAATCTTTACGTGATAGTCGTTTGCACTGCAACTGCAGTTGATAGGTTCTGTCAGCTTCACGAGAATTTCAATATTGAAAGTAACAAATGATAGGAGCATTTTGTGTTCAGCCACTAAAAGTAGACGATAAAATTATCAAAGAAGCAGAAGGATTTACGAAGACAAGAAGCTTTTAAAATGGAGTACGGTATAAAGAAAGATTCTGGACCGAAAAGAAATCAGTGGAAATATTGTTATTTTAGCCTGTGCTGTCCTGTCCTACTGTAGGGTCTAAAGATCTTCCTTTTCGTTTCTCACTCAAACTTGAGCTAAAGTATCCATCTCAGCCAAAAGACGTCCACTGGAGATAGGCCTCTCCCAAAGTTTTTCACACCACTCGGTTCTGAGCTGACCTTGTCCATAGGTTGCCCGCAACCTTTACCAGCCAATGTATACTACTTTTCCAAGAAATTGTCTGCGTTTACGTTTACACCCTACACCCTCGTGCCTTGGAAAGCACAAAAAGCTGTTGGTTCTACGCCTGATCTCTTTCCTGTCGTGTCGGATAGCCGTCAGAATAAAAAGTGCACCTGTGTTTCTAATGTATCTGTTCTTCTTCTTATCGTTTGGTTAGTGGTCAACCTGGTGACAGAGTTATTAAGATCACCCATATTTAGGACTCTGTGGTGATCTAATGACTGTTAACAGTCGGGACCGACTTTTAAGCCCCAAGCACTTATACTTATGCGCTATAATATCTCTTGCGCGAATAGCCTTCCTCAAAATTAGCCACCGTGACCGTAATTCGATTAAGAGGACATTTTATTTATCTTTTTATTTCTTGTTTTTTAAACTTATACAAAACGTTGAAGAATAAACTGTTTAATATACACACTAACATTCCAAAGCTAAGAAAATCATAGGAAAAAATATAAACATTATAAAAACATACACCTTACTACGTTAGCAAGTGAAATTCAGTAAAAAATACAGCAAAAACCCCCTCTTTCACGAACGTTATACGAATTTTTTTCATTTAAATTTAGAATCGTTGAGAATTCTGCGCCCGCGCGCGTCAGGTAGAATTCTCGGGTTTGCAGGTAGAAAAAAGATTTGGGTGGATGAAAAAAAAGGTTGCATTATGCGACCCACCCTCTAGCTATCCGCCTACGATTCTCACCCTATAGTGCGAGACGATAGTTTTGATCTTTGACATTTTTATACTTTTTATTTAAAATAATAATAATTGCAACCCATAGATGTTCTATTTCTGGACACGGGTCTTCTCTTTTCTATGCTTTCAGCTACCGGCCAGTTTGCAAGATCGTCTGCTTGATTCAGCCAAGTCTTTTACTACATGTGCCAAGACGCTGTCTCCACAAGTTATTGGTTCTGCGGCAAATATAGCCCGCCTATTGCCACTTCAGCAGACATTATTTTCTCTGGCAGACCAACTCGTTCCAGATGCGATCGCTCAGAGAGACACAGAGCTTTATAATTCAGATTAGGAAGATCTTTGTCCAGCAGTGGATGTCTTTTGACTGAGGCCAAATGACTTCCACTGCTAAACATAGGTCTCCCTCAATGATTTCTACAGATTGAGGTGCTGCAACCTATACTAGGTTTCTAAAAGACTGCAGAAAGTATCAAGACTCCTAATTTCAGTGAGGGTGGGAACAGGCATGCAACAATGCAACAACACTGCGTTCGCGCATTAACACACACATACAAAACTCAAGTATCATATTACACGCACACAAACAGACAAAAGGACAGATTTATCGCTCCAACACAATGTGGCGACTAGTTTTGGTTGAAGCAAAAATTTTTAAAGATAGATAGAGGATGCACATGTTGACTTGTAGTTTTAAATTATGAATCAATGTTAAAGATTAAATAATGGCGGTAAATGTAAGGTTTGGGTGGTATTTTCGACAAAGGTTTTAAATTCAAATTACACATAATTCTACGGTTATCGTGATAAAAAGCCTATGTGCTATTCCAGACTATAGGTAATCTATCTGTGTGCCAAATTTAATCCAGATCCGTTCAGTAGCTTTTGCGTGAAAGAGTAACAAACCTACATGCATACATTCTCACAATCTTTCGCGTTTATAATATTAGTAGGATTAAAAAGGCAGAAGTGGTGGATACGGCGTGGGTACCGCTAGAGCTGGTCCGCTGGAGTCAAAAGAGAAAAGAAGAACACATTATATTTATACCTTTTTTTTTTGGTTTAAAAGTCGCAAACAAGCATACGACCCACCTAATGCAGTTACCGTAGCCTATGCACGCTTAAATACCGGACGTATCACTTTCCTGTTGCCAACCCATTTTTCCACCAGAGCTTTAAGATGGAGTATCCCTGGGACATTTTTTTCAAAACGAATCTCTAAATGAGCGCTGGAGACCTGCCCCTCTAAACAAGTGGCATAAACGATAGTCGAATCGAGTATAATAAAATGTATGGGATTTGACTTAAGTGTACGACAATATATCGTAAAATTATGTTAAATCCCAAACATTTGCTTTCTATTCTATAAGATTCTTGTCTAGAGGAGCTTCACGCACACACAGGAAGACGTTATACTTAATAGTAACTTTATGTATCAAGTTATCAATGATTAAATGCCTATCAGTTTAGTATTATAGCTTGATTAATATAAAACATAATTACAAACAGACAGACAGGTGTTCAAAACAACTACATTTGTTATTATAATACGAATGCAAATTTTCTTAATCTTAGTTAACGATATAAAAATAATTAACTTTTGCCACTGTATTTCCTTGATGGGTAATTTATTATGTATTATATAGCTGTTTATTAGTTTATAGATAAGTTTAAGAGCGTTAAGGCACCATACAAGCGAGCAAGCCCGACTGGGGAAGGACCTACACCCTATCTACAGAAGACCACAGCCAAATAACTACACACAGCGTTGCGTCATCTAGGGGTGCGTTTTGAAAGAAAGTCCTAATGTCAAATAAGAGGTCGGCAAGACGCAAGTTATACTTCTGGTATTGCAAGCGTCCAGGCGGACGGTAACGGCTAAGGATCAGGCAGGTCCTAATATGCTTCAGGTAGTAAAAAAAAAGTAGAATTTTAATCATTGGAGCTTGCCTATCTTGACATAGGCCAGCTTATCACATCTATTCCTCAAAATACGTCCACTCCTGGAGGGGAGGACGTATTTCGGCTGAACTGATAAAGTTACGTTTTATAAAATTTTGATCGTTTTTAGTCATAGCAGAAGTTTACCAGGGAGGTATGAAGAAAGTGGAGTGAGAAGATAATGATGTGTGTGCTCAGTGCTCATTTAGATTTAAAAAATACATTTTCCGATTATATAGGTAGCATCCAGCCATAGGCTACGGTAACTGCTAACTAAGTAGCATAAAAATTTAGTCTTACAACAAACAGTATTTTGGTACGCATATGCATAGATTCACCAATTCGATCAGCAAAACTACCATAACAGGACCACCTATAAAGATGACTAAAATGCGTAGCATAAAACCTTCAAATCCAATTCTCCGCTCAGCCTTAACCCATTCTGACGTCACGATAAAACCGTACACTCACATGTAAAAAGGCCCACATTGACCCTACGTTATGCAACCAAATGCATTTATAAAAAGAGAACCAACAAAAACTTCTACTAACGGGTTCGACGGAGCATCCGAAAATACTTTTTTTTAATCCTAAACAGGAGCAAAAAGACAAAGAAAAAAGTAACACAATGAATAAAATGTTTTTGCAAATACTAAACTGGACTTTTTCTTGGCACGCTTTTGAATTTTAAGCTCGTTTTTGCCTTTAGTTTTTGCACCAATCGTGTTGGGTTAGGTTAGTTCATGATGATTAAAATGCTAAATATTGTAGGGACACGTGGCACTGTAATTTTTTGATGGTTTTTATATTCTTTTTTACTTCGTATGTTAGTTTCTTCAGAGTTAGATGATGAAGACTGAGTAAAAAGCTCTGATTCAGGCATATAGTGAATCATTCACTATTTTACCTTCGTTTCCACTGTTCCGTTTGTCACGAAAAGTGTTTATTGTTTTTAACCATTCTGATATTGAACAGGGTAACTTAATCATTTTTATCATCTACGTTTTTTTCTCTCTGTTGTTTGTGTTTGTTAAAATAAATGATTTTCTTTCTTTCTTTCTTTCTATATACTGGGTACTCTGGACATATTAAAGATATTTTCTTATGTTAATTTGCAGGGGTCTATATTTTGGGTCCAAAAATGATTTTTATTTTTTAAAGCCTACTTGCAAGTCAACGATTCCAAATACTGTCTCAGCAGTTAGCTCTGTATCTCTGATCCTTGATTACTTTATTACGATGTTTTCTATCATCTGTTATGTGATCTGATGGTTTTGTGTCCAAGGTCAGCCAAGAAAAATGATATATATGGCACCAGTAAGGCACTAAGAAGCCTGACAAATACCGCATCTGGGTGTAACATCTGTGAACCTAGATTCCAGGTATTTTCTCGCTCTTTTACAAGTGAACACCAAACATACGGTCAGAGCCTGCCTGATGGTAAGCAGTTTTGAAGTAGGGCTTTAAGAATATATCTTTATGTTATTTATGTGACTTTCCTTGCTTGTTGTATGTAAATTAATATAACACTAGCTGTTGCCCGCGGCTTAGCCGTGGATATCAGTTATCGCGATAAAAATTAGACTATGTGCTATGCCAGACTATCTCTATATCTATCTCGGTGCCAAATTTCATCCAGATCCATTGAGTAGTTTTTGCGTTTAAGAGTAACAAAACTACATTCTTACAAACTTTCGCGTTTATGATATTAGTAAGAAATAAGTAAGAAATAATAATAATAAATAAAAAAAATTAAGTCTATTTTACATATTTTATTTTTTTAATATTTTTGTATTCTTTGTTAACTATTTCTCTTATTTGCGTAATTGGTATAACCATGCTTACAATGAATAAAATAAAAATAAATAAATAAGGTTGACTATTACATCAAACTTCTTGAAATTTGACATCCCAACTGTGATTAGCCTGCTTAGTAAAATTGCAATATTTTTCTTCAGTAATATTTTTAATCTTACTAGGTGGCACAGTATTGCAAATGCCTGCAGAAGTCCCAAATTGGGTACTTCGGAACCACACTAGTAGTTCCGAAGTTTGAATTGTGCCTGGCTTGCGGTAATGAGACCATGCATGAGACTTAAGAAAGCTGTTGAAACTTTCGGGGATAGTGCTGCTGTTATTTAATGTTTAAAAAAAATAATAGTCCAAAGCTTCTTGGATTAGTTTCTTCAAAAAGATCTCCGACTAATCAATCGTTAAAATATAAATTTATAACGATTATTGCCTCGAAACGCTAATAAAGATTGGCTATAGTTACACGTAGCCTGTTCATTCTTCAAACTATATCAACATTACTAGTAATTAATTCTAAATGTAAATTTTTGACAGATGGCAGGCAGCCATTTCCAATATGGCGCTGTCGCTTAGCAACGGATGCGTAGGCGCAACTCGCAACAGGTGTTGCGGGATTTTTTTAATAAAAGTTTTTTTTTTAATCTGAGGGGAGACGGCGGCGATACGGCTTTTGAGATCCGGTGAGAAATATTTTTTGAAAGATTTTTTGTTCAGATTTCTGTTTGTTATAATGAGAAACCTTTTTTTTGAAATGAAATTAGGGCAGTTGTAGGTGCAGGTTGGTACAGGTTAATAATATATGTATTTACTATTATAATATAATAGCAACCTATATTTAATTATACATATGTTATTTAACCTGCTGGGCAAGGATCTCGTCTCCTGCATAAAAGGGCCTTATTTCACACACGCTGTCCTAATACGGGTTGCAGGATGGGACATGTTACTTAGACTGAAAACTCTCTAACAGAAAAATAACTAATAGCACTTTTTATAACTCAGGAATGAGTTCGATTCCCGGGACGCAAATCCTATGCATATAAATATACCTGTCAATACCTGTTTTTTTTAAAACATCACTTAAGTATAAGAGTATTATTGGAAACCTATACTGACACACTGAAACACAAACTACACCACTGTAGTTATTATAAATAATAATCCGTCATAAAAAACAAATGTCAGCAAATCATTTTTCTACGGACAATTCGCTGACTAGGGGTAGGGCCACGAGAAGAATTGGCAAGAAACTCGGGTCACTCTTTTTAATCGTCAAAGTATAACATTTCCAATTTGGTATAAGTTATTATATACTATTATAACTGCACGGTTGGTTCAGTGGCTGAAGTGGTTACCTCGCCATTTACCATTGCTCGGCGTGTTGTGGGTTCGATTCCCACACGGTACAAAAAATGGTTGTCCCGAATCTAGGTATACTTTTACTAAAGTCTATTGCGACACAATAGCTTGCTCCCTAGTGTGGAAGTAGACAACTCCTTCACTAGAGAAAACTTTAATTTTTTTGGTAATAAAAAGGGACGGAAACCAATATACACCTACTATCATGTTCTCTCTGCATTACCCTAGGTTGACTGTTAGAGAATGCTTTTAGCATTCAGTCCGCCTATGTGCAAATATGTGTGCAAAAGTTAAATAAATAAATAAAATAAAATAAAATAAAATATACCACACAAAATGCAATTAATTAAATAAAATGAAATCATCTGTAAGATTAAGATCCTTCAGTATTTTTCTAGTTTGGCTGTTCACTCGTATGGTACGTTACCTCTCTTAAAGTACTGCACCTCAAAGGCCAATTTTAAGTGATCATATACTATGTTATTACATAAATAAGCACATGTTTAAATATTCACGTATATAGGTACCTACCGTACTTGATGAGTTCCGGCAGTATTCAAGCGATACTTAAAAGGTCATGTTATATGATCCAGCTACTTATATATTAGTGTTTGGATATCTTGAAGGTAGTAAGCAGAGATAGAAGTATTTTAGAGGGAGGTATATAGCCAAATAACTACACATAGTGGTGTAGTTGTGTGTGAGTATGCAATTCCAGTGCTCATTTAAGGGAATCTTTTTACGCCCGCCGGATAGATGGATCGATATCCTTAAAAAGGTTGCTGGTTGCTGGTGTAGACTGGATGCGGAAGGCAGAGGACCAGATGTTGTGGCGTGAGCTAGGAGAGGTCTATGGTCCAGCAGTGGACTGAAACAGCCTGATTGATTGTTTTCTTTGAATTATTAATAATCTGCCGAGGTTTTCCCAAGAGAATATAGCATGGGGTTCTTCAAGAAAGGAGTTATAAGGTTTTTAAAGGGTCGCCAACGCGTGAGTGACACCTCTGGTGTTGCAAACGTCCATAGGCTACGGTAACTGCTTACCATCAGGCGGCCCGTATGCTTGTTTGCCACCTTGGTAGTATAAAAATATATATTTTTTTTTTCTTTTTTTTTATACTACGTGGGGAGCAACCAACACACGGCCTGCCTGATGTTAAGTAGTTACCGTAGCCTATGGACACTTGCAATACCAGTTATATCACTTACGTGATGCCATACCATTTTTTACACCATTGCTTAAAGATGTAGTTTGTTTCCTTAGTATAGAAAAACGTTTCTATCAAAAAGCATTCCGAAATCGGACTGGACATCTATTATTAGATACCTACTATTACGTGTGAGTGATGCTCCTGGTATTACAAACGTCCATAGGCTACGTTAACTGCTTACCATCAAATATTTTACGCTTATTTGTCACCGGATTGTATAAAAAATATTTAATTAACAGGTGTGTAAACCTACTCAAATTAAACGCAGCCCAGTAGTGGGCGTGAGCAACTGCGTAGTGACATATTGTATTAACAACATAATAATTAAAATAGGTTCATTATAGTTGCTTCGTAGATAAGCACATGTGCACCACACTTGTCTTACAATCGTTTGTCATTTATATTTCATATATCGACGTCTTTGGTAGAATAGTGTGGATATACCCTTATATTTATTACTTAGATATATCTTTTCGACAATTGGTACAGGTCCTGTGTTGCAAGGGACTTTACAAACATGCATCAACGGACATAAAGTATATCCAGCTTCGGGACAAAAATTTATGGATTTTGCAATTTTTTGTCCGGCAGGGGTATTCCGTAAGACGAAAACCGAGCGACCGCGAAAACGGAGCAAAATTTGGCTGTCAGATTGAAAATCGGAGCAGAATCTGGCTGTCAGATAAAAAATCGGTATTCCGTAAAAGCGAAGCCTTTTTGACGTTTAGCAATCGTGTGTGCCGTCACCGAGCAATCACAACTGTCAGTTTGCGATCGCTGTTTCTTAGAGAATCAGCCGGCGCGGCGGCGGTATGGAGTTCAAACACACGCCGTGCAGTAAATAGCGAGGCAAGCCACTGACCAACCGTACATTTAAAAAGTTTTGGCGTGATTGAGTAACAACATACATCCATCCATCCAAACATTCGCATTTATAATATTAGTAAGATAAGACTTAATTTTTGAGCGGGTAGGTGGTGTTTGATACCCAAGTCTTAAAACTATGTCAGGTCTCATCATCATTATCTAAACCTATAAACGTCCCAATGATAGGCACGGGTCTTCCTTATACTCTGGGAGAGAAATTAGCCTACTATACCACGCTGACCAGACTTGTTGGTATAGGGTTTAGTTTTGAGTTTTCCCACTCTTGCAGTGGATATTGTCTGCCAGACTTACTCTTTTAGTCGACTCTTACGACACCCGCAAAATAGAACGAGGTGGAGACATTTGTATTCTGAATCCGTCACCACACGGACCCAGGTCCAGTCAGGTCTCCTACTCTCATGTAATATATATAGGTATATCTCATTTACCCTGACGGTTTGCCAAGAAGGTAATTGGAAATGAAAAACATATACTTATTATTTGGTAAAAAAATAACGAGAATTCACTTACTTAAAACTAATGCTTACATTTTTTATTTTAGTACTATTAATCTCTTACTGATTGGAAATTTTATCATTCAACTACCTGATTGAAAAGATCTAAAAAATATGAACCTATTTAGACATGCTAGATTTTTTTTGACCGAAACTTAAAATATGTATTTAAGAGCATTCAGAATATTTATATTCTTGGCGTCTAAATCTCCATTGATGTCCTGTTGTGAAGTTTAAAATGCTCATCAAAGCCATGTAGTAATTCATGACAGACAAGACACTCGTCTTTTCTATCCTACCAGTTTTTTACCCTATTGTTTGTAGGTATGGTGTTTTTGGTTGCATCACTTTCTGGACTAACTAATTGTAACACAAATAAAATTTTAACCTTGCCGGTTCTTTCCTTAGGCTCTACCCATCTCTGTTCAGTCAGCGAACCCGGCCGTAGGCAAATTAGCTGACGTCTCATTTGGCATTTTTCATTGACCTGCATAAGTGTCACAGTGGGATCTATGTATATGAATAAATAATTTTGATTTTGAATTGCTTTACGAAGCCCAGTCTAATCAATATACTGCTGCCAATTGTAGGTAAGAGATGATGAGATCTTAATGAAATTTGGCAAGGAGGCAAAATAAAACTTAAGGCAGGACACGCGGTACTTTTAATCCCAATAACGGACATCTATGCGGGCGAATCCGTGGGCAATATCTAGCTTTTCGGTAAGCACAAGTAAGGAGGTTAACCATGATTCTATTTTAAACAGTAATTTAGCTTTTTATCGATTTGCGAAGTAAAAAAGTACTACTCGTCTTTTGACTTTTTATTTAGCTAATGTAGGTCTTATATATTATATGCATCTGTCATTACTTTTTTTAGAAATAATCTCATGATCTTCGAACTTTTTATATTAGGTTTAAAAAGAAGATGAGTGCATAGCGGGTCCTTTTTTCAAAATTCGTTTATGCTATCATTAATTCAGCTGCCAAAAGATATTTGGCAAATCATACCTGAATCGTTAATTGTAACTGTATTTTAATGAGACCCATATTTAAAATGTACCAATTACAAATTGGTTTTAAATAACTGGATTAAAAGTACAAATTTTAATTAAAATTTTAAGTCTAGTAAAATGTTTGGGTTGGCTTTTAGTTTAGGTAGGTAATTAATCAGATAGTGAATTATATTTCATAGAGCGGCTACTGAGTTGTCGCCATGTCCTAAAATAATCATGATGAAAATATTACTCAGTGATCGAATAATAAAAAAACACAACTGATAAATTTGATGGGAATTCTTTGAATTTTGAAAAAAAAAACTCTGGTTATATTATAGAAGCCTTTTCTCCTCTATCAACAGAGTAGAGAGGGTTAAGCGCTGGCTTTATGCGGGTCGATAGATCAGACAGAAAAAATTCTATAGAATTTCTATGACTTGTGGATTTCCTCATATATTTTTCCTTTACCGTTAGCAGATGATACATCATTTGATAAGCACGAATAAATTCCATACAGTGAAATTCACATCGGAATTACCGGGTCAATCGAACTCACACCTCTTGTGTGAATTCGATCCCGGCACAAAGCCGATAACTTACCCACTCGGATCTCACTTCTTCAACGAATCTTAAACCTTCAATTCAACAAGTAAAGTAAGTTAAAAAGAGGTAGGGCACCACACTAGCGAGCAAGCCCAACTGGGGAGGGCCATCCACCTTACAGAAGACCACAGCCAAATATCATACACCCAACGGTGAAGTTGTGTTCCTACTTGTTAAATACAGGTCTCCAGCGCTTATAGGGATGAGTTTTGAAAGAAACTGCTTAACATCAGGTAGACCATATGCTTGTTTGCCACCAAAGTAGTATAAAAAAGTACTTTCCTTCACAGTTAGCAACCAAATAGGATGAACTAAACTAAAGGTCGTGGTTTTACCAAAGCTATAGGAAAAGAAACATTGCCTTGACAGAGTTGTTCTAAATTACGGAGACGATGACCCATGACGATCCACGATGAAGGTTACTTATTATCAGAACCATTGGTATCTGTGATAAAAACTGTCATTGTTTTTATGATTGAAAACTTATGATGAAAAATGTAATTGATTTACTTAAATCTAAATAATTGTTTGAAATTCAAAAAATGCCTTGTGTCGCTGGGGACTCTACAAACATACAATTCACGGACACAAAGTCCCAGATTTGGAACAACCATTTCACAATTTTTTGTCTCGTGTGGGGATCGAAGATCAAACCCACACTGCACAATGGTAAATGGCGAATTAACCACATAAGCCACTGAAGAGACCATACAGTCAACCGATTTTATTGTTTAATTGGTAGGTAATTAGCTATTAATGAGATCTGATGTTATTAAGAAAATGTGGGAAACAGTTTGCCACCTTCGCCTTTTTTTTATATTACCAAAGAGGCAAACAATCATACGGCCCGCCTGACAGTTACTGTAGCCTATGGACGCTTGCAACACCAGGGGTATCACTTGCGCGTTGCCGATTTACTAAATTACGGTCAAATTTTGACCGTGAAGCGACCTCTCCTTATAAGTTTTTTTTTATTCTATCCCACATCTTATCCACATTAATCTATCGTCCGAAAATGTGGTAGCTGTAACTCGACACACAAAATCGATGCCGATGCTTTTATTTCAAACAAACGCCGTCTCCTACACTCTTTATCACTAAAATAAAAAATAAAACTGCTTTGAGATTATATACCTTAGTACTTTTGCGTATGGTATATATTCCTTTATTACTATAACTGATTTATGACCTTTTAAATAAATTTTGCCAATGGAAAATTAAACTTAATAATGTGTTTTTAAGGTTCATATTTGTGTGGACAGGAATTTATACCATTTCTAGCTTCTCTTGCCAACAAGTTATAATTTTTGGGAATTGACACAAAAAATTGGGCTCAATTATTGAAATCTGGTTGTATTTTACTTTGATTGGTTGATTTGAAATGGTGCTTAAAATTAGAAATCCCTTGAGATATTAAGAGAGGTAGGGAACCATACAAGCAAACAAGCTTAACTGGGGTAGGACCTCTAGCCAAATAATAATTTCACATAATATAGTGCGTAATGTTCTTTGAGTAAAAATCTTCTGTGCTAATTAACGAAAATGTGTTATTAAAAATGTTATCCTATCCTAGAGATACCTACGCATTGTAAACCCTGTGTAACAATTTAGTCGAAAGCGTGTATGTACTTTTCACTATATCTGATACTCCTTATTTGGCTGTGGTCTTCTGTATGGTGGAGGTCCTTCCCCAGTCGGGCTTACTTGTTAGTATAGTGGCCTATCTCTCTTTATCTAGGCTTTGTTCACTCACTAAGTTTGGAATCAGATAAGATGTGTGGATTGTCCCAAGATTTTAAACACAATAAAAAGTAAGTAAATATCAAATTGGCAGAACAAATCATAAATAAAATTCACGTAAGTGTTTAAGATCACGCAAATAATAAATTAATTATAGATAATTAAATGTTTCAATGTGTTTAAACCGGTTGTTTGCTAAAATTTAATTTATGGCTTCGATTAGAGTTCCTCTATGGTCCGAAATTGGACTGACTGCGGTGTTAAGATGTATTGCGAAACTGCTCACCTGGTGCTCGCATTGAGCAAAGTCAAAGTCAAACTCATTTATTCATTTAGATCAAATACATGATACTTATGAACGTCATAAAAACAAATGCCAGCATACTTTTTTCCTACGGCCAATTCGCTGACTATGGTAGGGCCTCGAGAAGAATTGGCAAGAAACTCGGGTCACTCGTTTTAATCGCCAGAATATAACATTTACAATTTGGTATAGGTTACAATATTAGTGGTAACAAAAAGGAACAGAAACCAATATACCATACAGAATGAAATTTAGGTAAGTATATATTTCAGAGCAGTCAGTCAGTCAACGTAGAAATTGGCTCGCGAGGCAAAAGCGTCTACATATCACGAGGCTGCCTGTAGCATTCCTGACCAGGCCTCGTGATGACGATACCCACCTTAAAAGAGGTAGGGCATACCAAGAGGACGGACCTCCACCTTACAGAAGACCACAGCCAAATAAAAAAAACACACACACCGCTTGAGTTATATTTCTGTAAGTGCGTTAGTTTTTAACTCTCATTTAGAGATGTGTTTTTAACTAAATGTTTGACTATCCCAAGGATACTTACTTCATTTCAAAACCTTAGTGTCAAAACATTTGGATTTGGATGCATTTGGTATTGCAAGCGTCCATAGGCTAAATAACTACATATAGCGGTGCAGTTGGGTTCCTGTTCGTGAGCATAGGACTCCAGTATTATTTTTGGATAGCGTTTTTGAAGAAAAATTTAACGGAAAAATTGAAAAATATCTGTTTTTTGGACAGAGAATCAGCATTGCCATTCATTCTCTTCCTTTTGGGCACTTTTCCAGTTGACAGTGATGGGAAAAAAATATTCCCTTTTGACTATTTTTTTTTTTTTTTTTTATACTATTGGGTGGCAAACAAGCATACGGCCCGCCTGATGTTAAGCAGTATCCGTAGCCTATAGACGCTTGCATTACCAGAGGTATCACTTGCGTGTTGCCAACCCATTTTTTTTTTTTTACACCAGGGCTTTAAGATGGAAGTAACCCTGGGATAGGAATACGTTTCTTTCAAAACGCATCCCGAAATGAGCGCTGCAGACCTGTACTCACATACAGAAACACAACTACACCACTGTGTTGTTATTTGGCTGTGGTCTTCTGTATGGTGGAGGTCCTTCCCCAGTCGGGCTTGCTCGCTAGTATGGTGCCCTACCTCTCTTAAAAGTTTTTAATATTAGATATTCTTGTAGAAAGTATAGATCATTTCTACAATATAAAATAAATTGGTAGCTAAGTAAATTTGTCTATAAAAAAATTGGTAGCTAAGTAAATTTGTCTAAACCTCGTTCTAAATATATTCAGTCATTTAATTCTCTAAATACAGAACACCTTCCATGACAGATACACTCAATCCATCCATTTTTCACATAGCACCTAATAACTATACCTATGTTAGATCAAAATCAATTTATGTTATCTATTTTAGATATATGTAGATACAAATTGTCTGACACAGTAATTTGGAGTCTCTCAATGCACAAAAAATCAAGGTTATACTTAATACCTACTGGTTGAAAAGATATAAATCCGTTGCCAAGTGATAACTTGCCAATTAGTTTAAGCTTTATAATTATTATTATACTAGCTGTTGCCCGCGGCTCCACCTGCGTGGATGTCTGTCGGGCTTCGAGTGGATGTCGGTTATCGCTGCAAAAAGTAGCCTATGTGTTATTACAGACCATAATCTATCTCTGTGCCAAATTTCATCCAGATCCGTTCAGTAGTTTTTACGTGAAAGAGTAACAAACATCCATCCATCCATCTATTCATACTCACAAACTTTCACATTTATAATATTAGTAAGGATAATAGAAGGATAATATTTGGCATGAGAGATAGTATCCTAGGAAAGGATTAGGAAGGAGGCGCTCATAGCTAGGTGCACTCGCTGTTCGATAAACGATCAGCGGGTTAAGCTACCAAGGGCGCGGTAACCCTATAGATGGGTGACCGCATAGTGGTATTTCATCTCAGCGTCTCCGGGTTTCGGACGGCACGTTAAAAGTCGGTCCCGACTGTTATCAGTCGTTAGATCACGACAGAGGCCTAAATATGGGCGATCTAAATAACTCTGTCACCAGGTTGGCCACTAACCAAATTATAAGAAAAAAAAAGAAAGGAAAGGTGATAGGGTATTTTTTGCCGCGGTAACAGACATATATGCATGAGTGGAGCCGCGAGCAACAGCTAGTTCTTAATATACTCGGTGGTAAAGCTTTATGAGAACGGACATCCACGCAAGTGGAGGAGTGAGAAACAGCTATTTCTTCATATGCCTGGTAGTAAAATTTAAAGCAGCCGTGGTAGCCGATTGGGAAAGTAACCGACTTGTGTGCATGAGGCGTGGGTTCAATCCCAGGTCACGGCACCACAGAATACTAAATACTACGTAACAGATTATTCACTCAGTAGAAAATTACCAATACCTACTGCTATAACAGCCTACTCTGACGCGTCAGCAACCGCTGGATGCTAAAATGTGCCTAAATGCTCAAGCGCACAGTTGTGACTGTTTTGCACCGCGCGATCCCACAGCACTGGATTTGGTCCGCAAACGGCCCGCTCGGCCGGCCGGTAGGTAATTATAGCGTGCAAGTACATGGAGTGACGGAGGCCTGACTGCACTGGCGGGTACCTAATCAAATTAATGATGTAGTATTTGCTGGTGAAGAAAAAATCACGAGGAAACCTACATGTCTTGAAAAAAATTCTAAAAGCATGTCTGATCCACCAATCCTTATGCTAGCGTGTGTTAATTACAGCCTTAACCTGCTCTCTTTCTCTCCTGGGCCTCTAGACAAGTGGCATAAACGGTAGTCGAATCGAAAAGTCAAAAAAGCAAATGTATGGGTTTTGACGTAAGTTTACGATATAATGTCGCAAACGTATGTCAAATCCCATACATTTGCTTTTTTGATGTTTCGATTCGATTACCGCTTTTGCCACTTGTCTAGAGGGGCTGAGCTTCTAGACAAGTGGTATAAGCGATAGTCGAATCGAAAAGTCAAAAAATAAAATGTATGGAATTTGACGTGAGTCTACGATTTAATGTCGTAAACTTACGTCAAATCCCATACATTTTCTTTTTTGACTTTTCGATTCGACTATCGCTTATGCCACTTGTCTAGAGGCTCAGATAGAGGACAGAAAACCCGTGCCCAGCAGTGGGACGTTTATATGGGTTGAAATGTGAATGTGATGACGATATATAACAGAACACCTATACAAAGTGTTATATAAGTAATTAATGTATATTTTATGTGATGATGTCATACACAGCATCCTGAATTATGACTCTTATGATTTAAATACTTCGGGTTTTAACTTATGGCAATGTTCGGTAGGTATGTTTAGTAGATCGGCCGCTGCTCACACCGTATTGTAAGCTAGAAATGTATCTGCGAACGTGATGATGATTTATTCGGTGTCCAAGTTTTAACGTGACATTTTAAGATAGATAGGGCATCATACTATCGAGCGATCCCGACTGGGGCATGACCTTCACCTTACAGAAGACCACAGAGAAATAACTACACACATCGGTATAATTGTGTTTTTGTGTGCGAGTATAGGTCGCCATTTCCATCAGTGTTTTGAAAGAAACGTTTTCCTATCCCAGGGTTACTCCATCTTAAAGCCCTGGTATAAAAAAGCTCTTAAAAATTATTTATTCATATAAATCACACTGTGACACATATGCAGGTCAATGAAAAATGCCAAATGAGACGCTAATTCGCCTACTGTCAGGTTCGCTGACTGAACAGACAGGGGTAGAGCCTAAGGAAAGAACCGGCAAGAAACTCAGGCCACTCTTTTCAATCGCCAGATATGTGGTTTATTTTAAGTTTGCATAGTCAGTCTATATCTAGTATATAAAAAAGCTGTGGTGGCCGACTGGTAAAGTAACTGACTTGCATGCAAGAGGTGCGAGTTCGATCCCGGGTGGCAGTACCAATGTGAATTACACTTTGTGGAGGATATTATGTAGTAATCAAATGATTTGCCATCTGCTAACAGTGCAGGAAAAACATAGTGAGGGAACCCACATGGCTTAGAAGAAATTCTAAAGACATGTCTGATTCACCAACCCGCATTAGGCCAGCATGTGTAAATTAAGGCCTGAACTCTCTCTCTCTTGATAGAGGAGAGGAGACCTGTGCCCAGCAGTGGGACATATATGGGTGTTATTATTATCAGTCTAATCTCGTTTAGCATGTTTAGCTAACATTACACAATGGTGTAACTACTGTAAACGCGATGATGACAGATAGTTACTGCTCAAGAGTATTATTTAGTATTATTTTCCGAGCCCAGAGGTCAATTCCGACCCTGGCTTAGCCAAAAACGTGTTTATAGGATGACCATATAATTTGTACTCGGTAGGATAAATACTTCAGCAATCTTTTCGGCAATATATAAAAGTTTATTTATTTTTGTTCTTAAATTAACATTCTATTCTATTTTTATTTGTTGCCTATTTGCTATTCCAGAGTATAATCTATATCTATACCAAATTTCGTCCGGACCCGTTAAGTAGTTTTACGTGAAAAAGTAAAACGTCCATATACATATAATGTACATCCATCCATCCTCACAAACTTTCAGATTTATAATATTAGTATCTAGGATTGAAAGTAACTGTTATAAAAGTACTTAAAAGATTTTTTTTAATCTAGTCTATGGTGACCCTTCTAAGCCGGTTGTATTGGTTCGATTCCCACCCAGAATAAATCGAGTTATAGGTCGTTTCGCCCGTCATTTGTTCGCCCGAGCGGGCCAAACGACCAAATTACAAAATTTATAATATTTGATTGGGCTTTTAGGTATAGACAGCATCAAAATCTGTAATTTTGAAATTTTATCGTTTGGCCCGCTCGGGCGAAAAAATGGCGGGCGAAACGACCTATAACTCGATTAATCTTTGTGTAAGTGCGGTAGTTGTTTTAAAAAAAAGTATGTATGTATATATAATATCTTTAATATGTATTTGGAAAAAGAAATACCTACCTAGGTACATTTTGTCGCAACATACGTCATTTTCGCTATTTATTAATATTTTAAGATATATATATATCTCTTAAAACTTGTTAGAAACAACCATTCTAGAACAAAAAATAAATATCCTATAATAAACCGTTGACATGGTGCGCGTACGCAGCTATAGAAGCACGTTGTATTACGCCTAATGCCTACACGTCAATCACTTTGATTAGACCGACAAAAACATTGATTCATATTCGTAGTTACATCTTATGTACCGTCTGATGTGAAGCTGTGTGAGTTTGAGGAGTTGGAAGACTTGTGGATGAGCAGATGGCCTAGACTACGTAAACATGTATTGGTATTTTCCTCGTTTATTATAAGACATTTTCCGCACTAGGAAAGATTCCCTGTGTCGCGGGGGACTTTACAAACAACAGGTCTCCAGCGCTCATTTTTGTGATGTGTTTTGAAAGAAACGTATTCCTATCTCAGGAATACTCCATCTTAAAGACCTACAAAAATGGATTGGCAACACGCAAGTGATACTTCTGGGATTGCAAGCGTCATAGGCTATGGTAACTGCGTAACATCAGGCGAGCCGTATGCTTGTTTGCCACCTAAGTAGTATAAAAAAACACGGACACAAAGTATACAACACGCCGCAGAGTGGTAAATGACCAGGAAAACACTGAAGCTCCAGAACTAACCGGGCAATCTATTACAACCGACATTAGAACTGAAGCATCAGAAGTTTTGAATTGCAATTTTATTACATTTATTTTATGACCTTTACTTTGAAGATGTGACAGAAAAGTAACTACAATATCATGTTTGACCTCACTAACCTTACGTAGAAATATTTAGTTACTTAAGGTGAGCTGTCACTTAGTTAAAACTTACGCTTTTAATACAAATGTCTGTCAAAATTTACTTCATACCAACAATAAAAACTGACAGCACCATAGACAAATTAACAATATAAAAGACACGGGTCTAAAATTTCTGGGCTGTAACAAAAATTTCTGAGTAGTGACTAAAATTTTTGGGTAGTGTTTAAAATTTCTGAGTAGTGACTAAAATTTCTGGGTGGAGACCTAAACTTAGTCTTCACCAAAGAAAACGATTAAGTATTGTTTTGACCTGCTGGCGATACAAACTTCTATAAAGCGGGCTTTTAACTCGCAAAGGAGTAGGCAGAAGTATAGGAGGTAATCAAATGATTTACTTTTCGCTGACGACGGTAGAAATTTTAAAGGCATGTCTGACCCAACTCGCATAAGGCCAGCGTGTATGGATTAATGCCTTAACTCTCTCAGCTCTCTCGATAGAGAAGAAAAGACCTATGCTCAGCGGTTGGACATGAGTTTATTAAATACATCTACAATTATTTCTTATGTATGAAGATAGAGCGTAACTAAATGGTTTCTAACAAAAAATTCTAAGGTGTTGGCGAATCTATACTAATATTATAAAGCTAAAGAGTTTGTTTGTTTGGCTGAACGCGCTAATCTCAGAAAATACTGATTCGATCAGAAAAAATGTTTTTTTTGAATAGTGCATTTATCCAGGAAGGCATATTACATCACGCTATGGTCAAGGAGCGGAGCAGTAGTGAGATATTATGTTGCAAAATCGGGAAAATATTCCAAATAACCACGCGGACGAAGTCGCGGGCGACCCTTTGTTAAATATAATAATAGACATGGCACGTTTTCGCTAAGCTTTTATACCAGTTGTATATAAGACAATCACGTGTTAACTCATCATCATCAACCTTTAAAATATTATGGTGAACAATTTAGACCTTAAAAGGAAAAAGGTCTTAAGAAAAGATACATCGGTTAGGCAATTTGCATCTTATAGCACATAAATTAAGGTTTTAAATTGCGAAATACTATTTAACTTTGTTAGGAACTTGTAAGCGTAACTAATTTTATAGCATAGATATATATTACATCCTTATGTGTTAAATATTTTTCTAAAATGAATTTTCATTACAGCTTGATAACAATGGCCGATGGAGCAGACGTGTCCTAGAGAGATACTAAAATATATTTTAGGACCTAGAGTTCCTAACACTAGCCCAATCAAACAAAGAAACAAACGCTTCAGCTTTATTATCTAATATATAAAATTCTCGTGTCATAGTGTTCAACTTTGAACTCCTCTGAAACGGCTCGACCGATTTTTGTGAAATTTTGTGTGCATATTGGGTAGGTCTGAGAATCGGACAACATCTATTTTTCATCCCTTAAATGTTCAGGGTGGTCCACCCCTAATTTTTTTATTAATTTTTTAGGCAAAATTTTTTGTTTTCATTTTTTTGTGATTCAACTTTAAAAAATACATACAACCCTTAATTTTCATCCCTCTACGATCAACCCCTATTTTTTTAATAGCGATATTACTATTTTAGTAACAAAACAACGTTTGCTGGGTCAGCTAGTATTAGTATAATAATATAATAATAATAATGAGTTATTTCTCACCACAATGTAAAAAGTACATTTACATTGGTATATAAAGAGTTAAATTAAATTGTGGGAGACTGGTGCCTAAACTAGACAAAATATTCTGTATTTAAGGTCACCAGGCCTCCACCCCTTAGGCGTAAATTGCATTATAAAATATATAGATATATATAGATTATGTAATCAAAGGTATTGCCATGTATTAAAATACCATACATAAAATTACATCATCAGCCTATCGCAGTCCACTGTTGGACGTAGGCCTCTCCAAGTGCACATTACTTTGCGAAGTTCCCTTTTTTGTTATTCTTCTTTCATCCATCCTTTTCAACTGTCCAAACCCTCTTACCATCACCTTTTAAACTAGCTAACAATGTCAAAAACAATGTTCACTACATATTAATATGTTTTAGCAAAAAAACGTAAATAAAACATTACTTAGATACGCAAAAAACTGTTTTACAGTCATATGTTTACATAAGAATGAAAAAAAAAAGTTTATTAGACATTTTTATTTCTTTATTATATAATAAATATTGAAAAGATAACCGTTAAATGAGTCACATGTCGCGATTTAAATATAAATTAGTCGCGAAACATGTTAAGGACGTACAAAATAACAGTGACCCAGTATTTTTTTGCAAAAAAACTGATAAAAAACATTATCTAACACCGTTTTTTATTTAAAAAACAAAGTTTTTTCGCGGGTTTTTTAAATAAAAAACAATATGGCGGCACGAGACGTTCGGATACGAACAATGAATGAGTTTTTATTAAGTTTTATACTTTTTTTATATAGTTAGAACTCCTCGTGTGTGATAATGAAAGTTTATGCCTTTTTTGTCAATGGTCAGCAAAAAGTTTCGATTCGCGTAATGTGGTGGCATTTTTTTTTTATTAGATGAAGTCGTAAATATCAAATCGAATGGTATTTAAATTATTCTGATGTCATATTTATTTATTGCGGTGGCCGATTTGAATATATGGAACATAGTTTTTTGATGTTATTATGAATATTTCGTTAATATTTATGATCGTTTTAAAGTGTAAACTGATTGTTATGAGCCTACCTAACAAGCATACTGCCTTTAAAATGCTAAATAGATTTTAGTAGCCCATAGGTGCTAGCCATGCCGGGAGCATAACTTGTAAATATATGCGGAAGCTGTCAAAATATACTAGCTGTTGCCCGCGGCTCCGCCCGCGTGAATGTCGGTTATCGCTGCAAAAAGTAGCCTATGTGTTATTCCAGACCATAATCTATCTGTGTGCCAAATTTCATTCGGATCCGTTCAGTAGTTTTTATGTGAAAGAGTATCAAACATCCATCCATCCATTCTCACAAACTTTCACATTTATAATATTAGTAAGGATGTAGTGTAAAAATGAAAATACTTGAAGTATGTATGCTGGCAGCTTAAGAGATGAAGGAATTTCTGCAGCCACAATATACCTTCTCACACACGGGAACACGTGGGTGAAGGCTTTTCCCCAGTCGGGCTTGCTCACTAGTATGGAGCCCTACCTTTGTTAAAATTACACAATGATTAGATACTTCTTAAGTAACAAAAATAACTCGCAATTTTACATTGAATCAAAACAAATTAAAGTTAAATTACTTACTTTATTAGCGTATAAGTTAATTAACAGTTTTTTTTATTCGACACGGAAGTTAAAGTTTTATTTTGACATCAAAGTTATACTTAGTTTACTACAGTAGTTTGTTTCCAACTGCGTCGTTGGTGTAGTGGCCGTTGAGTTGATTTCTGATCATGAGGTCGTGGGTTCGAGTCAAAATTTGGAATTTGAATGGATATAGTACACTTCATAATGCTCTTATACTCTTATACATTTCCTCTATCACTATTGGTTTGCTGTTAGAAAACTCAATATTGAGTTAAGCTCGCCTTTGTATTTTGTTAAGTATTTTGTATTGTTACTATAATTTTTGTGCAATAAAGAATTGAAAAAGGATATTGGTTTCTTTGCGAAAACCACGGATTTTGTGTCATTATGTTTTAATTCAAGTATTATTCGTATCATTTCTAGTACCTTCTACACTACAGTTCAACTCCGACTTCGATACGAACGACTTGAAACCTTGTTTTGTTTGAGAAAAGTACTACACTTTTCTAAAAATAAAATCAAGGTTTCATAATATCCGCAAAAAACGAAAAAAAAAAAATTTTTTAAAAAACGAAACTAAATATTCCAGTTTTAATCATTTTCATAGATTGGTCGGACAGTAAGCTATTTTTTTTTTAACCAATTTCTTAGGGATGTCACTTCAACAAAAGTAGTACCAAATTTCAATAATGTGTACGAAATGAGGGTTGCACAGTATTTAGTACCATACTTTCTCAAAAAAAATCCGAAAGAGTTACAATTACTATACAGGGAAGGTTCAAATAGTTTCCATCGCAAATTTAAACATTTTTATATACCAAAATAAAGTTAATAAGGTTATGTAAGTTGCTGAATAGTTCAAACGACTCGCCTACAAACGGATAAACCGTAGGTTAATGTTTGTGGCAAAGTTAATGTAATATAGTTGTAAGTATTCTGGATATTAATAATTAAAAAAAAAATGTATATAACCCAGGAGAGCGTGGCAGTAAACATTATGCGGAACGACATCCAAATGCTAATCCTATTTACATACTTAATATTATAATCACGAAAGTTTGGATGGATCATCATCATCATTATCATCTCAGACTGATAATGTCCACTGCTGAACGTAGGCCTCCCTCATATGTCTCCACAATCGCCGATCTGATGGATTTGGATGGATGAATATTTGTTACTTCTTCACGCAAGCTACTGGACGGATTTCAATGAAACTTTACAGTATTATAACTACTACACGAAAATAGCGAATAGGCTTTCTATTCAAAAAATCCACGCAAACAAAGCCGCAGATAAAGTTTAGTAACAAAATAAATCTTACACTATGTTGTTTTGAATATTTATTAACTTAAATATTAATAATTGCATTAAAAACACCAATTTGCATATGAAAAAAACCAAACTTGTTTTAACCAATTATTTATGTCTGATAATATTTTTAGTTGCTATTCTAACAGTCGAAATGTCAATAATTTAGACACTTCCTAGCTCAAAATGTCGAGCAATGACACTTTATCATTCAAGGTTAACGTGAAATTAGCTTTTTAGCCTCTCTAGACTAATTTAATACATTTTTATATAATTTGCCTTATTATACTTATACTAAAGATATCTATTATAAATCCTTACTAATATTATAATTGTGAAAGTTTGTGAGAATGGATGGATGAATGTTTGTTACTCTTTCACGTAAAAACTACTAAACGGATATGGATGAAATTTGGTACAGAGATAGATTATGGTCTGGAATAACACATAGGATACTTTTTACAGCGATAACCGACATCCACGAGGGCGGAGCCGCAGGCAACAGCTAGTATAATATAATTGTATAATTATAGATACTTGAAGGCTTTTCCCAAGTGCCATCCTTGTCAAAATGTACCAGAACAAAATACTAATGGCATCTAGTCAAATTTTGAGTTCAGCTGTACCTTTTTGTTTAAGTAGCAAAACTTGATGTTTAATGTCAGATTAATAAGATATCATATGATAAGTAATATCTTTACCCAAATCAAAATTTGACTAGCAGTTTTTGAGTGACATGCATACAAATGGACAAAAAATTGTTGCAAACTTTAATAAATAAGTACAGTGAACTCATTTGTGTATATATATGGGTTCAATAAATGAAATAAATTATATAGAATATCGTCTGCCAAATAATTGATTTCTTCAATTAGAAAATGGGCGGTTACTTCCTGCGCATCGCTCTCATTAGGTTTTTATTAGGTTTTTTTTACGTCTTACTATGTTAGTATGTTAGAATGTCTGGTCAGGTTAAAGATTATCAGATAATTTTGAACTACTTTATTACTATTTAAGCTCGGTGATATGTCTGCACGTTGTTTGTTTGTCTGTCTATTTAATTTTATAGTATAGAATTATATATAGTGATGTAAAATAAAGATGATCTTCTAACTACAAAGCTTATTAACAGGTAGCGGCATGTGGACATTAAAAACTATATCTACACTAATATTATGAAATGGAAAGATTTTTATTTTTGTATGTAACGAATAAACTCAAAAACGAATAGACCAATTATTTATAATCTTTAACTACTAGAGAGCTTTATCAGCGGGTAACATAGGCTATATTTTCCATCTCAGCCATTAGACGTCCACTGCTGGACATAGGCCTCCCCTAAGGTTTTCCACATCGTTCGGTCCTGAGCTGACCTTGAGCGTGGGCAGGCCTCCAACAAGGTGGACCGACGACCTGGTAAAAGTCGCGGGCAACCGATGGGCTATATTTTATTGAAAAGAAATTAAGGGATCCATACGAAAACTAAATATATGTACATACTGTAAATGTTATTTTTATATATAATATATGTCAATCAATCAATCAGCCTATTGCAGTCCACTGCTGGACATAGGCCTCTCCTAACACGCGCCACAGCACACGGTCCTCCGCCTTCCGCATCCAGTCCGTCCCAGCGACCTTTTTTAGGTCGTCGGTCCACCAAGCCGGGGGCCGCCCTACCTTACGCTTACCGAGTCGCAGTCTCCACTCTAGGACACGTCTGCTCCATCGGCCGTCGGTCCTTCTGCAGATGTGACCAGCCCATTGCCACTTCAGCTTGCTAAGTCTGCGAGCTATGTCGGTAACTTTGGTTCTTTGTCGGATAATATATGTATATACTGTAAATGTTATATTCTGGCGATTCAAAAGAGTGACCCCGAGTTTCATGCCAACTCTTCTCGAGGCCTTACTATAGTCAGCGAATTGGCCGTAGGAAAAAAGTATGCTGGCAATTGTTTTATGACGTTCATAAGTATCATGTGTTTGATCTAAATGAATAAATAAGTTTGACTTTGACTTTGACTTTGACTATGTCCATTGTCCACTCGTGCAAAGCCGGCTCGTGCCACTAGTATATATATAAATATTTACTATTACTCAATATGTAAAAGATATTTCCTATCCCTGGGTAAATTCCATTACAAATCCCTGGTGCTAAAATATTTAGAATCAGCACCATGTGAACATGTTTAAGACAACTCGCGCACAAAACATAAAATTAACGGGCACAAAGTGCACCCAGACTCGGGACAAACATTTAAAGATCACACAAATTTTTGTTCCGTTTGGGAATCGAACCCACAACACACCGTGCAGTCTATGAATTTCACGTTTGACAATTGGACTGTGGCAACACTGGACTTCATGGAGGCTATAGTTAAAAAATACTCATGTCCTAATAATAACCATTCAAATTCAGGTCATTATCCTTACTAATATTATAAATGTGAAAGTTTGTAAGAATGGATGGATGGATATTTGTTACTCTTTCACGTAAATACTACTGAACGGATCTGGATGAAATTTGGCACACAGATAGATTATGGTCTGGAATAACACCTAGGCTACTTTTTGCAGCGATAACCGACATCTACGCGAGCGGAGCCGCGGGCAAAGCTAGTATGATTATAAAATCCCCAATATCCCCACCCAACATATCCCAGCATCAAGAGACAACAAGATATCAAATTATGTATCAATAAGTATCTATTGTTGCTATCATAAAAATAAAAGTAACAATAATGTGTTAAATAAAACACGGAAAGCTGTATGCGGAAAAACCTGGCATGTAGGTAGCAATCTTAGACGAGTACTTATGCGTTAGAGCGTTAAATAAACCTTAAAACATCTTAACTACACACCAAAATAAACAAACAAAATTGAACTTTAATTCAATGGAAAAAGGTTTGCGTTACAATGAACACGAATAAAAATAAGGCATTATAAATATTATGATGTAATACGCGTCTGTACAAGGTCAGTTTAGACCGAAAATCAGGTTTTGGTCCCCCCTCCCCGCTGCGCCTGCTCACCGCGCGTCGCTAGCGTGCGCGTGAGCAGCGTCATAGAGGCGCCGTAATGCGGTAAAGTGGAGGGACCACTTGCAAGAATTTTTGGGGCTATTTTAGTTATTATAATGTTACAATCATACATTTTATGGTTATATGGCCTTGGTGGTCCAGTGGCCGCAGTATGCGCCTGCTGTGCACGAGATTGTGGGTTCGATTCCCGCACAACACAAAACTTTGTGTGAACCACAAAGAGTTGTTTTGAATCTGGGTGTAATTAGTGTCCCTTATTTGTATGTTTGTAAAGTACCTCGCGACACAGAGCTTGTTCTCTATTGCGGGAGTTGTCTTTAAAATAAAGAAGAAAAAAAAGGTTATTAGAGAGGATTTATTTCAGCAGCGTCTAGTTATTTATACAGGAGCCAGTTCGCGCTGATAAATATAAAACGACTAGCGGGTATTAGTACAGCTAAGCAGTCATTTGTGGTCGATTTTGCCGACCGTTCATTTCTGCTTTTGTCACTAAACACCTTTATACTTAGAACATAAGCTCAGTATTCTTTTCTTAAGAAAAAAAAAGAAATCAAGCTAAAAAGAAAAAAGATTACATAAACCTTTTTTTGCTTAGAACTCTTGTTCGTTAAATAGTTTATAATTGTTTTTAACTCTATCAATATAAATGCCTACGAAGACGATAAGACTAAACATAAGAGTAATACTAGGTAGACCCGGCTAGCTGAAGAAGACAATGAAATTCTTAAACTTAAGGTCGTATTTGGAAATATGTATATTATAAGCATGTTTTTCGGATGTTTGTATGCCGTAGTATTAATAGGCTCTCACAGCAAAGGTGTAATTTATATTTATATGTTCTTGATATTTCGTTGGCAGATGTTTCGTTTACAAAAATCGATCGTCAGTGACGTGAACGTAAGTCCTATTTTTATTCCTTGTTTAATCAAAGCAGTTTATCAAAAATATTTTATGATCGATAAAATGTATAGCATCACGCAGCTTATTTTTTCTTCGCTGGAGAAGGCAGAAATGCATTTCATTTATATTGTGTTATATAACACTTTTAGTGCCAAGAACCCGGCTCCCGGGTTCTTTGATACGTTATACGCCGAGAACCCGGCTACCGAGTCCTATTGTTAGTTCGCAAAACTGATAAGTCGTCTAATGTAATAAAAGGGAGCATATTGCTAAACTACAAGCTAATACTAGGCATAATAATTGAAAATTCAATACCAGTTTATCCGATTGATATAAGCCGAGACCTGAGCGAGACAGTAATTAGTAACATAATGAATAATGAAAACATAAATTAACAATAGGCAACGCACGAATAATGCTTCTAGTATTTTAAGCGTCTATAGAATTCGGTAAGTGCTTACTATTATGCGGGCCACTCGCTTTTTTATCACCGTGAAATGAAAAATCAATTTTCAATTTCAGATGGTCTCGCCAGCCTGACGCACACCGCAGTCTATTCGGAATTCGTCAAAATACTCGACAACGGACTACCACATGGCTCGCGGAGTCATTTTTCATCGGTACTTGCATGTGTGTGTGTGAGCGTCAGTGCACGTGTACTCAACGTTGTGTGCGGGCATGCGCCGGCGACGATTCAACTAACCTTTTTATGTCTTTTGATAGCGATAGTAAACATATAAGTTTTAGCGTTGTATAATAAGGCAATAAATGCGTAATCTTGTATAATATTTATAACTATAAAAGTGGTTTGAACTTGGCCTTTGTTATTTTGCATGTTTGTAAGAAATTGGGTTTGTAAGACATTCTGATGACGTAACAAAGAATTTAGAAGAAGTGTTCTAAAGTCTTTGTTATGTAAATCGGTCATGGTGTCTTTTCTCGACGGAGACTATCCATTTGCACGGCAGATATTGTAGTGCACAAATGTGTGCGCAAACACCGGTGTATTGCAGTGGTCCTGCGACTGGTAAAGTCATCATGGTTTTTTTTCAAGAAGAGAGAAGTTAATTAAGGGAGGTAGGTATAGTACAATAAGTGAACGAGCAGCCAATCCTGTCGGCGGAAGGTCCTCCAGTTTAAAAAAGACTACAGCCAAATAATTACACACAGTGGTGTACCTAGTTGTGTTCCTGAACACGACATACTCAAACTCAAACTCAAACTCAAAATTCATTTATTCATTTAGGTTACAAGGTAACACTTATGAAGGTCATAAATTATGAATAAACCAGAAAGATGATGTCAGCAAAATTTTCCTACGGCTAGTTCGCTGACGTGGAGCCTTGAGAAGAACTAGCAAGAAACTCAGGCCACTCTTTTTAATCGCCAGATAGTTACAATCTTTTGTAAAATACAAGAATGATAGCATGCAAGCTGATGTAGACAAAACACGATACTAACTATATTGATAAAATAAGGTAATCGTACTTAGTACTGGTCGTGCGAGAAAAAAAAAAAAGTATGGTGTTAAAGTCTGCTTCAATTTACATATTGCTATTAAAGAATAAGGCAATATGTGAATAGTGACAATTTATATTGTAAGATTTAACGTATTGCTAATAAAGAAATAAACAAAGAAAAAAAAAAGAAAAAGTACAGAATTATCACTAGAATTCACAATGTGCCTCACGTCACAAATAAGAACTTATGTACTAAGCTGATTTATTGTAAATTAAACAAACAACTATATAATGCAACTAATTCCAAGACTTTTTATCGTTCAAATAATCATTTATTGTATAATAGCCCTTCCCTATGAGATGATTTTTAATAGTAGGTTTAAATTTGTGTAAGGGCAAATTCATTATCTCTTTCGGTAATTTGTTAAAAAAACGTATACCGAGTCCTACAAATGAATTATGCACTTTGTGTAAACGATGGTACGTGCCAACTAACTTATGTTTATTTCTGGTATTCACTGAATGAATATCACTGTTCTTACTATATAGATCAATATTCTGTTTAACAAACATAATATTTGCAAATATATATTGAGATGCAACTGTTAAAATACCTATTTCTTTAAAACGTTCTCTAAGAGAAACTCGTGAGCCTAGGTTGTAAATTGAGCGTACAGCTCGTTTCTGAATTAAAAAAATAGTTTCAATATCAGCAGCCTTGCCCCACAGCAATATGCCGTAGGACATGACGCTGTGAAAATAACTAAAATAAACTAATCTAGCCGTATCTACATCAGTAAGTTGTCTTACTTTACTAACTGCAAAAGCCGCAGAGCTAAGCTTACCTGCGAGGCATGATATATGGGCTCCCCACTGAAGTTTACGATCTAAAGTTAAACCCAAAAAAACTGTAGACTCAACAAGTGAAATAGCTTCATTATTTAGACTTAAATTAGTGGTAACACTTCTTACGTTAGGCATGGTAAATTTAATGCATTTAGTTTTTTTTGAATTTAACAGTAGATTATTTGATGTGAACCAGTCCAGGACTTGTGCGAGAGAACCATTTACAACATCAAAGTTACTTTCTTTACGGTCAATTTTGAAGAGAAGTGATGTATCATCTGCAAATAGCACTATGTCGCACAAATCCTGTACAAAGAAAGGTAAATCATTTACATACACTAAAAAGAGAAAAGGACCTAGAATTGAACCCTGGGGCACGCCCATTGCTATAGGTAATCCAGAAGACCTATTTCCATTTACATCTACGTATTGAACCCTGTGACTCAGGTAGGCAGCAACAAGATTAAGTGCAGCGCCTCTAATACCGTAATGACTTAGCTTTCGCAAAAGCGTATTGTGTTCAACGCAGTCAAAAGCTTTAGAGAGGTCACAGAATACACCAATAGCATCCATAGAATTTTCCCAGGCATCAAAGATATGTTTTATTAATGTAACACCTGCATCTACGGTGGAGCGACCCTTTGTGAAACCATATTGCTCTTTGTGTAATAATTTATGTAAGTTAAAGTGACTCTCTAATTGCTGCAGTATAACTTTCTCAAAGATTTTACTAATAGCGGGCAATATGGATATTGGTCTAAAGTTAGTAGGGTCGCTCTTAGATCCATTTTTAAATAACGGTATCACTTTACTGTGTTTCATTAAATTGGGAAACACACCTGCATCCACACATCTATTAAATATTACAGCCAGATGTGGCGCTATATTAAAAATAATATTTTCAACTAATTTAACAGAAATACCCCATAAGTCACCAGTTTTTTTTGAATTAAGCGACTTAAAAACTTTAATTATATCATTGGGGTCTATATATTTAAAACTAAATAGGTCACTGCACTCTTTCACGCTGCGCCTAACCAAGGATTCAGCTTTGACTGGGCAAGAATTCAAGCTGCTGGTTGTGCTTAAAGGAATGTTTACAAAAAAATTGTTGAAGGTTTGAGCTACATCTGTATTATTTGAAATTATTTTATTGTTAATATTCAATTGAAAATTATTATCTCGCAATTTAATACGACCAGTTTCATTATTAATTATATTCCAAGTAGTTTTTATTTTATTGTCAGACTGCTTAATTTTGTTACTTAAATATAATGATTTAGCAGCTGCACATGTCTTTTTAAAAGTTTTCGAATAATCTCTAACATACTGAACAAATTCTGGCTCAAAATTATATTGTTTCATTCCATAAAGTTCATACAACTTAGTTCTACTTTTGTAAATTCCTGATGTTGCCCAGTCACAGAATTTGATGTTAGCTTGTTTAGTAAATGTCTTAGATTTAAAAATAGTATTGTATTCCAATTGAATTACATTAAATAATGACTCGTATAGATCATCAGGATCATTCTGGATTAGACTAATATTGGTGACTTTGGCGGCAATACTCTCATTGAAACGTTTTAGGCGAACAGAGGTCATTGGCCTACACGTGATCTTGTTCACTTTAACAGGTGTACTTAAAGGAAATCCAGCTTTTTGCCCGCAATGATCTGAAGTTAAGTCACTTAATATAGTCTTATATAGGTACTGACAGTTATAAAAAATATTGTCTAAGCATGTTGCAGAATGAGA
The DNA here is from genome assembly GCA_947095525.1 of Trisateles emortualis. NCBI lineage: Eukaryota > Metazoa > Arthropoda > Insecta > Lepidoptera > Erebidae > Trisateles > Trisateles emortualis. The sequence goes on along the minus strand of OX352754.1, from coordinate 9,805,196 downwards.
GGTGATTCTGGTCGGTTCAGAAAATAAAAAATCTAAATTGAAAGACTTAAATAAACTAATTAATCTAATACAAAATTGTGACTGCTCAAGTAAGTTAACATTAAAATCACCACATACTATAACATGCTTTTTTCCAAAACCTAAACGTTTTAAAACCTCTTCCATAATTGCTTCGAATAAGTTGAAGTCGCTCTGCGGTGGACGGTATACACAGACTATGATATGTTCTACAAGCTCAACACAAGACATTTCAATAGTGCGCTCGATAGAAAGATTTGCTATATCTTTACGTTCCTTACAAATTGTACTATTTTTAACATATATTAGAGAGCCACCACGAATAGCCTTCTTTCTTACAAATGCACTAGAAATATTGTAATGTTCATTATTAAATAATAATAATTGATCACTCTTTAACCAATGTTCAGTAACACAAAGCACATTAATACTATGTTTGTTTAAAAATAAATCTACTTCTAATTCCTTGCCGGATAAGCCCTGAATATTCTGGTGCACTATGTTTAGACTATATGTCTGCCTATCCTTTGTCACATCTAGTAGTTTAAACTATTAGATGTATGTAAATTGTTATTGGTAGTGTTCATACTACTGAGTTCTACCAAATCCTGCAATACCCTATGAGTACCTGTGTCGGTAAATAAATTAAATGCTAATAATTTAGCAATTTGTCGTTTATAAAATAAGGAAAGATACATAGTATCTTCGGTTAATAAAAAATTACTAATAAATTTATTAGTGTCGAAAAATAAAATGAAGTCGCGAAGGCGACATGTACTATTATATATTAATAGATTTAGATTTTCTATATGCCTGTTTTGATTATGTGATAAGGCATAAGAATATGGCAAGGCACAAATAATAAACCTACACCCTAAACTATCATGAAGTGATATCATTACTTCAGTTAACTGTAGTATATCTTTTTTTGTGACAGATAAGCTGTCACCAAGTAAAATAATCCCTGTGGATTGATCATTAAAAGGAGCAGACTTTACACTATTAATAATACTAGCAAACTGTCTTCCAGGTGAACAAATATTTGTGACGCGGTACTCAGTATGACTATTAATTAAACTGCCCAAACCCTTGCCTAATTGGTCAGAAAAAATAATTACATTTTTGCTATTAGATGCTGAATGTGTTATTGAGTCAGTGGAACTACATTCAGGATCATTGTAAAATAATTGTTCACAGTTGAGCGACTGTGTTTGACACATAGGTGACATATTACTGTTTGGTGTTGTTTGTGAACACGTTAAACACACCTTATTATTGGTAAGAGAAATCACCTGTTTCAGGTTCTCGTTACCAACCCTCGCAATTTCATCATATTTAAGGATGTACTCACGTGTTTCCACCTCATGTTCATGGATAATTCTAGTAAGCGTGGACTGTAGCTCTGTAATTTTAAATTCAAGCTCATGTGTATCCTGCTCATACATTAATTTACTGCTTATTAACTGTTTGCTATAATTATCAATCTCTGAAAGAAATGTCACACGCTCTTTGATTAAATCACAGTTAATTTGTGAAATTTTTTTATGTTTGTTGACCTCTTAAGGTTACTGGACGACGCACTGAAGTACAGGTCTCCAGTCCGTCGTCCAGGATGTCTTTTCAGGTCTCCAGTGGTCATTTAGAATACTATCATATACATCACAAAATCCTGTTGTTATATTTCTTGGGTCAGCAAACGCAAATGATTCATGTATTGCAAGCGTCCATAGGCTACGGTAACAGCTTAGCCTCAGGCGAGCCGTTTGCCAGCCAAGTAGTATGTAGGTATAGTATAGTGTCTAGTTACCTCTGTCGTACCGCACTGTACGGTTTCAGAGGAATTTTCTGCCAAGTACGATAAGATTGTGGAATGAGCTCTTTTCCCGAGAGACTATAGCATGGGGTTCTTCAAGAAAGGAGTTATAAGGTTGCTAAAGGGTCGGCAACGCGCGAGTGATACCCCTGGTGTTGCAAGCGTCCATAGGCTACGGTAACTGCTTACCATCAGGCGGACGGTTTGCCTCCTTGGTAGTATAAAAAAAACAACTCATCTGTAGGTAAGCGGTTACCGTAAGGACGCTGATAAAAATGTGCAATTTGTACAGCGTAATGGATAGTTTGTCAGCCTAAATCATAAATTGCCTAGTAACCAACAATTATAATTCAATATGGTTTTTAAAATTTGATTTCATTTTTAGCAAATCGTTAAGATTTATATATTCATAGAAACCTTACCAAAATGTAATCTTTTAAATTAATTTATATATATGTTATTTGTATAAAGTAATAAATCAACCCGGAAATTTGATAATTGACAGTTGATTGACTGACTGCGCTGTACAACCATAGGTTCGAGGTTACACCAACTAAATTGTAAGTAATTATTATTAAAAAAAACAAGTTCTTCAATCATTTTAACGATTCAATAATTTGAAGGAATAATTAAATGGCATTTATTATCTTTATGATTCCTATAAATATCCTTGGAACATTATTTCTAATTAATATGATCTATGAATTCATCAAACAACTTCTAACGCCATCTAGTAATGATCGATAGAACTAATAGTTCCGTTTTCACATACTGCCAATAGATGGCGCTACTATGCTTTCTGTTAGATCTCCTGCGGTAGGGTGCATAAATTAATAAATTTATTTGTTGTGTCCTGTTTTTCATATGAAATTTGCAATTATCTTGGGAATAAAAGAAAGTACTTACGGTTCCTTCTTTAGCGATTGTTCGATTGTACGTACCTGAAATTAAAAAGGGTATGTTAATATTAAATGAATAATGTCATTATGATAACAATTTATTTTAAGTAATAAAAGCGAGCGAGTTAAAGTCGTAAAAATAAACGTTCTTTTATTTTATTACATAAATTATTATAATCTAGATAATTAGTTTCTACAATGTCGCGTTATTTATAATAAGGTTTGAATCATTTCTATAACAGCTAGAGCTAGCTAAATAATTACTAATGATATATTATAGTATACAGGCGACCAAGAAATGGAAGGCATAACGTGGGTAAGCCTCCAAGAAGGTGGACGGAAGACCTGGTAAAGTTTGCGGGCGGTCGATGGATAAACGCAGCTCAGGATCGAATACTGTAATATTTTTAGGGGATTTTTTGGCCTAATATGCAATTAAATAGAAATACGAGACTACTAATGGTATACTCCATCTTATCTTTATCTACATCTCCCTGGTATAAAAAATGGGTGAGCTACACGCATGTGATTCCTCCAGTTTGGCAAGCGTCCATAGGCTACGGTAACTGCTTAACATCAGGCGGGTCGTATGCTTGTTTGCCACCCAAGAAGTATAAAAAAAGTATATTGTACATACAAAGAATCACCTCTAAATAGTTGATTAATTTTATCATCTTTATCGAATCACCATTTACATAGTTTCTGTTAGCTAAAATAGGCTGATTGATTTATATTATTGAATTAACTGTTATCTGGCTGTACTTTAAATATAATATTTATTTATTAACACACCAACCTTAAAATAAAAGGACGAAAAAAACAAGATCTCCTGGCACATTCACGCAATATAAAAATAGGTTAAAACTACTGCAGAAACCGCACTAACAGCCATAACAAAGTGGCTAAACTCTAATCTTCTTACCCTAAACCTTGATAAAACCTGCTATGTTCCCTTTGCTATCCGCCAAAACACTCTTCCAGGTGAAACTTTCTCATTGACAGCACATACATGCACGCAATCATTACCTCCATGTTCCTGTCCCAAACTTACAAGAGCTTCTGATGTAAGGTATCTGGGTGTACAGATCGATTCAGGACTACGATGGGACAAACAGCTAGATGTTGTCACCACTCGGTCAATGAGACTCATCCCTATTTTTAAGTCTCTTAGGCACTCTGCCAGCCCTGATACCTTAAAGATGATCTTTCATGCTTTATGTCAATCGGTCATTGGGTACTGCATTCCTGTATGGGGAGGAGCTGCTAAAACAAAGTTTATTAGGGTTGAGAGAGCACAGAGAGCCGTACTCAAAGTTATGACAAGTAAACCCTTCCGATACCCAACAACGCAGCTATATCTGGACTGTAGTGTTCTGACTGTCCGACAGCTCTATGTGCTCCACGCAGCTGTTCGAAGGCATGCGAGCGTCCCTCGTTCCAATCCCAATAAACGGAAAAACCTCCTTTCCGGCACTCGACACAAAACTTCTTTTGCCAGACGCCAATATTTTATTTTGAGCACACATACTATATACAAAAAACTACTCAAAACGCAAAACGTAATTGATCTAAATAAAAATGACCTTAAACTTAAAATAACCGAATGGCTTCTTCAACAGGACTACATAGAAACAGAATCATTACTCACATACATCGCTTAATCTCACCTTACATCTCCATATTACCCCATGCTTTCCATCCTAATCACACCATTACAAGTGTACACCCACACACACATGCATCCACATACACACACTCTTACACACCCACACACAAAAAGACACCAATAATATTATCGTATAAAAAAGTGGTAGAACGATACAGTCTACGTCTTGTGTAACTTATTTGTAAGTCGTCTTGTAGCCGACTACTGTCTCTTAAGATACAGGTTGCCCTAGTTTAAGAGACAGGGTTTATAATTTGTAACAACTAAGTTTTTTATTATTTAAACTACACATCTTCTATCATGTTATGTATTAGGATTTTTTGTGCAAATAAAAAAAAAAAAAAAAAAAAGGGTATATTTATAATTTATTAACCGAAAGCCACAGTTATATACCAGATAATTAATTAGCCGGCTTCTGTAAGCTAATATACTGGGGGCAATGTATAGGAGATAGACGACATATTATTATGTTTAGATGAATCCTGTAGGTACATATTAATAAAACAGTATTTCAGTTAAAGATTAATTATTATTATCTTAATAATAAGTAAACATTCAAATGTTAAATTATTTTTTTGTTTGAAGTATAAAGCAATCAAATCTCCTTTTAAAATCAGACAATAGTGACACAAAACTCGTTACAATTAATGCAAGTTGTTTATCGTTTTTTGTTTCATTACAAAAAAGTCTACCAACGGCTTCTCACCCCGAAATTAATAAAAAAACTAGATAACATTCCCACAGTCTCAGACTTAAACACTGCTTCTGATTTGCATACACATGCAATGATTAATAATTCTTCACTACCATTTTTTCTAAACACTCACCCCACAACGTTTATAAAGATTTAATACAATAAGATGCTATTAAAATAAAAGATCGAGCACCATAACTATTTGCATACGGAAGTATGAGAACGTTTGGTGAACGGTGTCCCTCAGGGACGATTCTAGGTCCGGGTTAAAATATGCAAAATTTTGTCAGTCTTCCATACAAGCGGTTTTTTTTCTTTATTTGTTTTTATCTTCGCACGACGATTTGCATTTCTAGTTCAGGTATTTTGCATATTAAAGTCCGTGAGTGTTTACTCACGGCTTTATTTTAATTCTTTTTTTCTTTCGTAGGGGTCAGGTTTTTTTCTTTAGTAATTTTGCTCGTATTGTTGAGATGGTGAATAATTAAAGATATGAACAAGAAGTTATGTCCCCACTTTCTTTTGTATGTCTAATTGAAATCCGGTTTTGATGCACAGTCATCTTCGTTTTTTTTCTATGGTTTAATTTTGTGTATAATACCATCTGCTTTTTGCAATTAAAATTCGTGAGAAAAGACCAGGAATTAATTATAAATATTGTTCCTTATGTTTGAATGGCGGTTACTGTCGTTTGTTCGTTACTGTTTTTTTATATAAGGGCTTTTATTTTTTAAATTGTCTTTTGTTATAAAAAATACAATGCTGCTCTTACTATCCAAAAACTCACTATTTAGGAATATAAGATTTATTATACCTAATTCTCGCAATAAATTAGATTATGCAGAAATTACCATTGATTTTTGAACATTCGGGTAGAGTAAGTAAGCAAATATCTAGATCATCCGTAAATGAGTAATAGGTCATTGGTTTGAATGTGTAGTGATAGTTTGTTTGTAACTGCATTCAATTGAACCCTTTTAGTCTAACAATAAGTTTCCAATCAAATTGTGCCTTTGTAACATCAACAATCATAAGAAAAGCTTTTATTTCTATTATATATGCAAAAGTGTGACCGCTAGGTATTATTGTTATTTACTATTCAACTCTTTTCATTTTCAATCAGAATATCACCTATCAAATTAAACTAACAATAACACAATCGCTGCATGCGCATACGCAGCCCTAAAAAATATTATATTTCATCAATACCCAATCGAGGGTTGGTACAAAATCATAAAATACATTTTTATCGATAACAATGGTTGACATTGACGCGTGCCCGATAATGATCTATAGATCTACATAGATCAATGATTTAGTATGAAAAAGTATAGGTTTTTTGCTTCAACCACAGTCACGACGATCGTTCTGCTTGTTTTTGGTAATTTTCCGGTGAATTATCGCGTCTGGTGTTTGAGTAATAATTTTGTAAGATAAACTTTGTATTTCATGAAAGTTTTCAATAATTATCTTTTTGTTGTTTATTTGCTACCTTAATTGAGTACCTACTCTGTTTATTGAAATTATTGATACCTTTAAATACAATATCTGATTGTTTGTAAGTAGTTTTGTTTAAGTTGCATTTATTTTCATAACTATTCTTGTAATGATCCAATGAATTAAATGATTTTTATTGTTTTTAACTTGAAAAATGTTAAAAATACCATCTTAGTCTAGATCTAGTGTTTGTAATCATGTGTGAACTTCGTGAATACATAGACTAGGTTCACTAAGATGGTATTGATGTCTGCCATTACATGCCAGGGTACTATATTTTAGGTAACCCTGGGATCAGGAAAATGTTATTTTTTAAACACATTTATATACTTTACACATGGATATGACCACAACTACACTATTAGGGAGTGTAGTTATTTAACTATGGTGTTCGTGAATGACCTTCCCTATTCGGGCTAACGAGCAAGTCGCTTGTAAGGTACCTCTAACCTCCTAATTGTGGTATTGGTAATATTATTATTTGGACCTTGGACCAATAATTACAGATAATAACAATAAATAATAATAATAATAAAACTTTATTATCTCCACCACATAAAACAAGAAGTACAGTAGGTAAATAATAAAAAAAACATACACGGAAGAGCTTAAATTATGTAGTGAAGACTGGAGCCAGCACTAGGATTACCTGTGTTACCGGTCTCCAGCTCTCCAGCTCTCCAGCTTCCAGAACCAGGGCACAATTTTATGTACGTATTTACTTGTTAGGGTAGCTATGGCTAGAAATAAGTTATTTTAAATTTCAATATTTCAAACAAAGCCTTAAAGATTAGGTACCTAACAAAATCCATGCTGATGTTATCTTACAAAATTACATCCTAAGACTACAAGTTAGAACCCAACTGATAATACCAAAAGCTACTTTCCAAAACAGTACCTACTACTAACAAAAAGATTATTAAAACCTCCGAACAAAACAGTACAATTGTTGTATTACTCGTCAGTCATGCAAAATCGGATTTACGATAAAAAGATCTTTTGTGTTTCTTAAAAGGTTAACCCTTCAATACTATCTATTATATCGCACCCCCCACCGAATAAAGGCGTAAGATGAAAATATCAACTTTTCAGGAAAATTAAAAAACCGTTTTTAGTGAATAATTTAGCAACTATACGTCCTATCAAAATGATTGAGATGTCAAATGAAAGCTAATTTTTTTTCTGTTTAAATTACTTTAAAACAAAATAAATATTAATAAGATTCTCTTAAATATTAAGGAAAACGTATAATACCATAAATTGAAATGATTACCTTGTTGGTAATCATCTATTACCACTGTATTCGTGGCAAAAAGTTGTCCTCGCGATTAGCGTAATAATCAACAGTCACTTTATTCGGTAAAAGATGCTCGTTAATAACATTCAGTAATGTATTATGACAGCTTTCTTTCGATTAAAAATAAAGAAGACTTTTTGCGTTATGGTTTATGGCGCCTCATTTTCTACAAGAGTAATAATGTAGCTATAGCAGGGGAGCCCATAAAGGGATTTCGGGATTTACTAAAGCGCGGCAGATTAATGTACAGAGGGATACCTTGTACCCGGTTACGTACCTCCACCAAATATGAGCACCATATAGCCGCCCGTCAAGGCTAAAGGATCAGATTAGTAAAATAATCATCATTTATTCTCGAGCGCGTCAGATTAAGGTAGGGTGAGTTAATTACATGCTAAAAAGTGTATATTCCACTAATCTGACAATTCGCGAGTGACGTAAAGAAAGGGGAGGGCTGCAAAATGTCCCAATCGGCAATTTCTTAAGAGGTGGTGTACCCTTTTTGTGCCACTGCATGGACTTCTGTTTCGACTCAGGCTCATAATGGTAAACCCAAGATTTATCCCCAGTCACAATCCGGCCCAAAATGGCTTCTTTGTTCTCAGCACAGAGGTCCAAAAACTCTGGACAACACGCAACTCATCGCTGCTTCTGATGTGGCGAGAGCATTCACGGTACCCACCTTGCGCACACTTTTGACATGCCAAGATTGTCACGTAGCATATTTAAAATGATTTAAATATGCTACACGACTGCGATCACTTCAATAGGCTGCCCTGCACTGAGGTCGTCTTTTAGTGAATCTTTGCCGTGCTTGAAGAGGTTGTGCCACTTTTAAATCATGGTTTTACCAGGGCAAGAGTCCCCGTAAATAGAAGACATCTCTTCTAAAATGGTTTGATGAGGTTTTCCTTGCTTGGTAAGGAACTTGAAGACAGCATTTGTGTCTAAAATTAGTAGCACGCTTTCCAGAGTCTCTGATTGGGAGTCGACATCTCCAGCGTCGTACAGTTCCGACATCACTTGGAAGACAAAGCTAAGCTGGCATCTAGAAAGCTAGGTGTGCTCAACAGGGCAAAGTGGTACTTCACCGCGGGCCAAAGACTGCTGCTCTACAAAGCGCAAGTCCGGCCGCACATGGAGTACTGCTGCCACCTTTGGGCGGGAGCACCTGGATACCAGCTTGGACCCTTCGATTCAATCCAAAGACGCGCTGTAAGGATTGTTAACGATCCCAAGGTGCAGCTCACAGGTGGTATTGATCCACTAAGTCTAAGGAGAGACTTCGCCTCCTTGTGTGTGTTCTACCGCCTGTACAATGGGCTGTGTTCTGAGGAATTGTTCGAGATGATTCCAACGGCCACATTTTATTAACGCACCTCTCGCCACTGACAGGGAGTTTATCCTCACATCCTTGCACCTCAAACTTGCCATACCGTAAGATTCCAGATTTTTTTTAATAATAATAATGGCCGCGAGTTTGCGTGACATCCAAATCGTCAGATTATTGGATGAGAGCTTTTTTTAGGTTCATTTAACATCCCTTTAGAAAATTTGACGCGCTCGATTAAATTATTTTTTTCTCATTTTCAACCCTTACTTACGACAATCCCCATCATGCAAACTATCAGATTAACATACATGCATTATTAAAAATACATAGGACATGGATGCTATCAATATCTGACGCGCTCGAGTATGTCCATGCGACCGTTTTTTTTACATATTTGAAAATCTATAGCTGCTTCCCCCACCGATGAAAAGGATACATTATATAACTTTTTTTCTTTTTATCATCTAAACTTCGCAACTCAATAGGTCTCTACAACGCTCGAGTAAATCCCCATTTAGCATCGTGGCCTCCCCTACTACTATGATAATTGTAAATTTCCTTATGCTCCTACTTTGTGCAAAGTTCTTTTCAATTTGTAGTTATGGTGAGAATTAAAAGACTAGATTATAACGAAAACCTACGTTAATTTCTTCCCGCGAATAAAGTGGTAAACGCGTCTTACAAGTTAACATGGTTTATTTTATTTCGATGTATACAGCCGCCATGTCGTATTACATGCTTTTAACATACTTTTCCAAAGTGTAAATGTTTATTACGATTTTGTTCGACGGAGGAACGTATTTTTTTCATCCGAGGAATAAAGAATTTATGTTAATATTATTATTAATATTATTTTAAAAAATCTGAAAAAAATTTGAGAGGTGTATTTGACCTTATAGATCACGAAAATGCAAAAACATTAAAAAGGTGGTAACCGCGCTTACGACTTTATTCTGCGGGGGGTGCGATATGATTATTGAGTATTGACGCATTGTAGGGGGCGCGAAGGGTTAAGTATCAATAGTTAACTTGGCGCCCCTTAGTTCGATTTACAATAATGTGTTGAAATATAATGTTTAGGTTTTGACTGCCTCGGTGGTCCAGTGGTCGCAGTATGCGCCTGCTGTGCACGAGGTTGTGGGTTCGATTCCTACACAGGATAAAACTTTGTGTGACCCACGAAGAATTGTTCTGAGTCTGGGTGTAATTTGTGTCCGTTAATTGTATGTTTGTAAAGTCCCCCGCGACACAGAGCTTGTTCTCTAGTGCGGGAGTTGTCTTTTTAAAAAAGAGGATAAAAAAAAAAAAAGGTGGTTAGGGAAGTATTCTACTTCCTACTAATATTATAAACGCGAAAGTCTGTTAGAATGTATGGATGTATGTTTGTTACTCTTTCAAGCAAAAACTACTGAACGCATCTAGATGAAATTTGGCACAGAGGTAGATTATAGTCTGGAATAGTATATAGACTACTTTTTATCGCGATAATCGACATCCACGCGGGCGGAAACGCGGGCAACAGCTAGTCCTTACTAATATTATAAATGTGAAAGTTTGTAAGAATGGATGGATGGATGGATGGATGTTTGTTACTATTTCACGTAAAACTACTGAACGCATCTAGATGAAATTTGGCACAGAGGTAGATTATAGTCTGGAATAGTATATAGGCTATTTTTTATCGCGATAATCGAAATCCACGCGGGCGGAGACGTAGAAAACAGCTAGTAAGTAATATAATGCAAAACAAGCATACGGCCCGCCTGATGTTAAGCAGTTACCGTAGCCTATGGACTCTTGCAGTACCAGAGGTATCATTTGCGTGTTGCCGACACTTTTTTTGACACCAGGGCTTTAAGATGGAGTATCCTTGGGATAGGAAAGCGTTTCTATCAAAATGCATCGTTAAATGAGCGCTGGAGACCTGTATTCACAAACAGGCCCACAAATATACCGCTGTGTGTAGCTATTTATCTGTGATCTTCTGTTAAGTGGAGGTCCTTCCCCAGTCGGGCTTGCTTGCTAGTATAGTGCCCTACCTCTCTTGAATCAATCAGTCAGCCTGTTTTCGTCAGCCTTGCTCTCTCTGTCCTCCCGCTCTCTAGTGTGTTGCTGACGCAATATTTTGATATGAGTACCTTAAATTTGGCTGACACCTTGTCACACTTTTTTATGCTTGACTAGCTTACATCCGCGGCTTCTCCCGCGCGTACAATCCCTCGGGAGCAGAGATTTTTTTCTGACTATAATCTATCTCTATGCCAAATTTAATCCAGATACGTTCAGTCGTTTTTGCGTGAAAGAGTAACAAATATACATCCATACATTCTTACAAACTTACGCGTTTATAATATTAGTAGTATTAAATTTGTAAGTAAGAGTAAATCTCAGCTGTAGATATGTATATTTTAAATGTAATGATAACCCAAAATAAATAAAAAGATATTTCTTTTCATTTCAATATTCCAGCGGCAACTGATTCTGCTGATCTCTTTAATGACATATCATTAATATACTCCGTTCCCACCACAGAAAACACCATAATACATTCTAAATATCCTAATCCATTCAAAATTTCCATAAACTTCTGCTCCAAATTTGGCAATGACAAATTACGTCAAATTTCAAGCAGTTTCCGAGATGCTTTCTCACATACAGATGAACAGGCCATCTGTCCTATTAGTGCATAATGTTTTATTCAATAATTGTCAAGCATTTTGGTTATTATGCAAAACACCCATATTGTGATGGTGAATGTTGACATAATACCATCAATCTACTATTTGATTTATAACTAGGGATGGGATACAGTTTGAACTATTTATCGAATGATATCGATAAATTGGCCTTAGTACATAAGTGATGCGGATAAGTTTATAAGTGATGTAGAGAAGAAAAAATATATAATATCGTGCCTGATAAGTTACTTTTTTTAATATTAGGTACCATGGTTTACTACCGTTCACCTAGCCTATGGAGGTCAGATACGTCGCCATCACTGGGTGTTGCCGACCTAAAAATTTATAACAACAAGATTTTTCCCTTACCGACTCGTAGTCACACCACATTATCACACCAGTATGACAATCGTATTTCTGAGATAGGACTACATTTTTTTTTAAATACGCTTTCACAGTTTTCCCAAGTTCCCAAAAACGCATCTCTATATAAGCACCCGAGACCTGTTATCACGTACAGGAGCACAACTTCAATATGTGTAGTAATTTTGGCATTTTACAGTCAGGTCCTGTATATGTATTCTTGTATGGTGTTCTGCCCCTTTTACTAATTTATTTTAATGACAATTTGTATTGTTTTCATAATATTATAAATTAATATATTTAATAAAACATAATTTATAAAAGATCATTACTATCATCGACATACTTATCGATACCCAACATGTCCCCTCCCTAATCACAAGATTATCTTCCTTAAGGCGAGTGCACAATGTATTTTCGCACCGCAACGCCTATTAGCACACACAGCTATTGTCATTTAAATATTGTGTTTAACATGAATAGTATGTATACCCCTTTATAAAATGTACATGATCGGAATAGAACCCACGATCTTAGAAGGATTAGTAGTGTATTTATTGCGGTTCTATTCCCGGAAGTGTAATTTAAACTGTGTGTTCTTGGGTTAAGTCTTTCTGTGATTCGGATGACACGTATCTGTAAGCTAGTGGGTTCCCGTTGTTTTACCTGTGTTGAAATTGGATTTCGCCTTGTGTCTCCATTATTGTATAATGCGATGCTCCTCTTGAATCTTGGCGTGAAGATATCTATAAGTACTGGTCTGATGGTCTAGTAGTTAGTGACACTGCTAAACCGGAGGTTGTGGGTTCGATTCCCACGGAACAAAACTTTGTGTAATCCATAAATGTTTGTTCTGAGTCTAGGTGTTATTTGTGTCCATAAATTGTATGTTTATAAAGTCTCCGTTTTTCTCGTTTTATATGTATGTACTATTCTATTGCTGGAATAAACATTGTTTTCTTTCTTTCTTTCTTTTTAAAAGGCTTGTTCCCTAGAGTGGCAGTTGTCTTTTAAAAAAAGAAACAAAAAAAACTTTGCAGAAAATTCTTACGGAAAAAATATATTAAGAAAATTCGAGAAAAGTCGGGGCTCGCCGCTAGCATAGGTAAGTATATCAATGATGTAAACTCAACAAAATAACATACAATGTTTAACTGAAGGCAAAATCCCTCGTTATTACGGTACGATTATAACCGCAAGAGTCTTGTGGTTACCAAGAGTCGTAGTTAGAAAGTAAACAGATACAATCCCGACTTGTACACCATAAGTGGTTAAAATGTTTTGTTGAAATGTCTTGGAGAAGTTTTTAAAGATGGAGTCTGATTTAAAATATAAAAGTTTGAGTGACTTTAAATCTATAATAATATTATAAAGCTGAAGAGTTTGTTTGAACGCGCTAATCTCAGAAAGTACTGAGCCTCTAGACAAGTGGCATAACCGATAGTCGAATCGAAAAGTCAAAAAATAAAATGTATTGGATTTGACGTAAATCTACGATATAATGTCGTAAAATTACGTCAAATCCCATACATTGGCTTTTTTGACTTTTCGATGCGACTATCGCTTATGCCACTTGTCTAGAGGCTCTGGTTCGATTAGAAAAAAGCTTTTTTTGTTGAAAAGTGCATTTATCCAGGAAGGCTATAGGCTATATAACATCACGCTATGATCAATAGGAGCGGAGCAGTAGTGAGATATGTTGCAAAATCGGGGAAAATATTCGTAATTTGGAATATTTTCCCCGCGGATTTTTCCACGCGGACGAAGTCGCGGGCGACCCCTAGTGAGTTGTATAAAAAATGATAAACCGTACCACAACATACACATAAAACAACAGTTAATTAGGTACTATACTAGCAAGCAAGCCTGACTGGGGAAGAACCTCCACCAAGTGAGAGTACAGGTCTCAAGCTCTCATTTAGGGATGCGTTTGAAAAAAAAAAGTTTTCCTATCCCAGGGATACTTCATCTTAAAGCTCTGGGTTAAAATGGGTCGTCAACACGCAAGTAATACCTCTGGTATAACAAGCGTCAATGAGCTAGGGTAACTGCTTACCATCAGGCGGGCCGTATGCTTGTTTGCCATTAAATATAAATAGCTACATGCACTGTAGCCGTCTGTAGCACAGGTTTTAATACCTAGTATAGCACCAAAAACTTATATATACCCTAAGTTATATTTAAGAACTGTATTGTTTGTAAATTCGTTATAATCTTAATAAATATATTGTTTATTATTATAATTATAGGTTAAACACATCATGCATTAAAATTATTAGCTACTAGCTGTTGCCCGCGGCTCCGCCCGCGTGGATGTCGGTTATCGCTGCAAAAAGTTGCCTATGTGTTATTCCAGACCATAATCTATCTGTGTGCCACATTTCATCCAGATCCGTTCAGTAGTTTTTACGTGAAAGAGTAACAAACATCCATCCATCCATCCATACTTACAAACTTTCACTTTTATAATATTAGTGGGATTCAAAATTCTTGTAAATATTAACGAAATTAGTTGAAATATATTTAGGTAGCTTCCAAAGTGGGTTCTTCAATCTATTAATTTCCAACTCAAGTCAGAATTGTCAGATAATTCCTTCATCTTAGCAATGTCTGATCATAGCAAACGAGTTCAGCATTAGATATTTACTGTATAAAATATAATAACATACATTTCCGTTTGAAAGACGAATTGCGGTTTGCGGTAGCATTGCCTCTGCCGACCCTCTTGAGTATGTAGTCTTAAGAAAGGATTATAAACCTTTCACATATATTATAATACTAGCTTTTGCCCGTGGCTTCGCTTGCATCGTATCTTTAACTAATAAAATTAAAAATGGGTCGGTAACTCGCAAGTGATAACTCTGATATTGCAATCGTCCATAGGCTACGGTAACTGCTAAACATCAAGCGGGCCGTATGCTTGTTTGCCACCTAAGTAGTATAAAAAAAAATATTTATATTTAAAGATACGAAAATCCAAAATTCGTAAGTAAGTTCTAGGCCGACGGACACGTTACGAAAAAGAAGCGTCCATAGGCTACGGTAACTGCTTACTATCAGGCAATCTGTATGCTTGTTTGCTACCTAAAACGCTTCCCTAAAAGAGCACTAAAGAAGTGCAATTGTTTTATTGTAGAACTAGGGGTCGCCCGCGACTTCGTCCGCGTGGTAATTTGAAATAATTTCCCCGATTTTGCAACATATCTCACTACTGCTCCGCACCTATTAATCATAGCGTGATGTTATATAGCCTATAGCCTTTCTGGATAGTTGCAGTATTCAACAAAAAAAGAATTTTTCTTATCGAACCAGTACTTTCTGAGATTAGGGCGTTCAACTAAACAAACTCTTCAGCTTTATAATATTAGTATACCTAGATATAATAGATAACATTTAATCAAGAACTCATTACTTATACAACTTTCTTCATATAAATAGTAAGAAATATAATCCTTTTCACACACGACCGTAAAGTGAAAAAGCTTGCATTATAATAAGGGGTGGTTACAACCCTTTCTGTAACTTCACGACAATTAATCTTCACGTCATCTACATTGGGGTGCTTAAAACATGCTTAGCTTATGAGTGGAACCATTGAAGAAAGACCAATAGTTTTCTGTACCATTCGCTAATCGTGAAGAAAAACTGAGTGAAAAAACCTGCCTATGTCTTAGAAAAAAATCTATAGGTATGTATGATTCTGTTCGTGTGGTGACGGATTAAGAATACAAACGTCACCACCCCGTTCCATCCCAAGGTTGTCGTAAGAGTCGACTAAGGGAGTAAGTCAGGCAGACAATATCCACAGCAAGAGAGGGAAAACTCGAAACAAAACCCTATGCCAACCGGTCTGGCTAGCGTGGTATAGTAGGCTAATATCCTTCCAAATGTATGGAGGAAACCCGTGCCTAGCAGTGGGACGTTTATGGGTTGAGATGATGAAGTTTGATTCAACAATCCGCATTAGGGCATTGTGTGTGGATTAACCTAATTCCTCTCTCTCTCTCTCTCTTGATAGAGGAATGGAAACCCGTGCACATCAGTAAAACATAAGGATTGCTATTTTTGTAATAATACTATCAATTCCATTAACTCAATTTCAGATTAGTACTTTCGTATACCTCTCGGGTTCGAATTCATACCTCACGTGTTACTTTTCGTCAATGTATTTTATACTACTTAGGTGGCAAACAAGCATATGGCCCTGTAGATGGTAAACCGTTACCGTAGCTTATAAACACTTGCAATATCATGTATCAGGTATTACTTGCGTTTTGCCGACCCATTTTTCACACCAGGTGGAGTATCACTGGGAAATCGTTTTATTTTTTTTAAAGGACGGTACTGAAACCTACGACGGTAAAGATACTCGTCATCTAAGTTTTCCGTTTATGTTTAAGCTCAGGTCTCTTACACTGGCAGAGTATTTTATTGGCGAATCATCAAAGACTGATGGACTTTGGTCTTCTGTAAGGTGGAGTTTCTTACCCAGTTAGGTTTTCTCGCTGGTATGATGCCTGACCTCTCAGTTTTGTTTTCGTTTAAAAAGACAACTCCTGCACTAAAGAACAAGCTCTGTGTCGCGGGGGACTTCACAAACATACAATTAACGGACACAAATTACACCCAGACTCAGAACAACTCTTTGTGGGTCACACAAAGTTTTGTCCTGTGTGGGAATCGAACCCACAACCTCGTGCACAGCAGGCGCATACTGCGGCCACTGGACCACCAAGGCAGGCATCTTAATTCATCCATAATGTATAATTAGAAGCTAAATACATAAATACAAGCTAATAATATAAACCGCCAAGCTAACCTTTAAGCTATGCTATTAAAATATCATAATTCAACAAACTCTTAATTTAAAATCATTCAATGTATTAAATAGACGTGAAATTGCGCGCTTCCGGCGCTTGCGCACACGATTTAGCGAAGAAAAACGTTTGTCTTTATTATAGGGTTGTCGATAATAAAAAAGTGATAAAAATGTTATTGTTTTTTAATGATTTTATTTATTTTTACAGATTTAATCGAATGGTGGAGGAGGTAATGTGGATGGGTCTTTGGCAAGTAAAATGGAGTTGGGTAAGTTTATAATATTCTTAAGACAACTCCCGCACTAGGGAACAGGGCTTGGGTCGCGGGGTAAACAAACTTTATCGCTGGGGTCCGTGAAAAAAAAAAGTTTTTATTGAATAAATAGTTGAAAAGTAATAGAAAAAATGATGTTGCATTTAATAGCAACACTAAAACATTACAAATTTCACGCATTTATTGTAAAGATAGGTTCTTGACAGAAAACGCCTCTATAATTTTAAGAATCGAGCCCGGGACTTCGTGATCAGCAGTCGCATTCAACTACTTCTAGACCAACGACATAGTTAAATGTTTATAATATACCAGCTTTTTATTATAAAGTACTAGCGGACCTGGCAGACAGAGGTCGTCCTGTCGCTACACCTGAAGCCAATTGTGAATCTAAACCATCCGGGGCCTACCCGAACAGACACAAAATTTCATAAAAATCAGCCGAGCAGTTTAAGAGGAGTACAGTGACATACACACGCACAGAAGAATTATATCATCATCATCATCATCATCTCAACCCATATACGTCCCACTGCTGGGCACGGGTCTCCTTCAAACATTTAGAGGGATATTAGCCTACTATACCACGCTGGCATTAAGAATTATATAAATAAAGATAATTAAATATCTACATTTGACAACCCTACAAACATAACCAGCTGTAAACATAATAACCGCTTGTAAATTAACAAGTTCGCTGGTTGATAAGCGTCAACCGACCATCGCAAAATGGTTGTTCATTATAACAAAGGTATAAAAATGTTAAATAGTCTTGTATCTAACGCTGTCAACTCATTTATATTGTGAACGAGTTTAATATGTGAAAATTGGTATGATATTTATCTTTTATACTTCGGTGAGTTTGTGTCTATCATTATAATTTAAACGTAAGTTATACTTGCATGTGAGTTAAGTTGTGTGTAAATGAGAAAGTTAATAAGTTTTAAGAGAGGTACGGCACCATACTAGCGAGCAAGCCCGACTGGGGCCTTCCCCAGTCGGGCCCAGACTACTGAAGAACACAGCCAAATAACTACACACACCGGTGTAGTTGTGTTCCTGTGTACAGGTCTCCAGCGCTCATTTAGGGATGTGTTTTGTAAGAAACTTATTCCTATCCCAGGGATACTCCCATCTTAAAGCCCTAGTGTAAAAAATGGGTTGGCAACTCGCAACTGATACCTCCGGTATTGTAAGCGTCCATAGGATACGATAACTGCTTAACTGCTTAATCAGGTGGGTCGTATGCTTGTTTGCCAGCCAAATATGGCGATTAAAAAGAGTGACCAGAGTTTATTGCCGATTCTTCTCGAGGCTCTCCCTTGTCGGCAAATTAGCTGTAGGAAAAAAATATGCTGACTTTTGTTTATTTTGACGTTCATAACATCATGTGCAAGTCGCAAAACGTGCAGGCTACGCAAAACATGCAGGGCGCAAAATGGGCAGATCTAAAAATATATGAGTATCAAAATTAATAAATGAGTTTGAGTTTAAGGCATGTAAAAAGCGAGCAAGTCTGCCTAGGGGAGGTCCTCCACCTTTCAGTAGATCTTAGTAATAAATGTGGTCAAATATCTAACATAGATGCATACATCTTGTGTACTTTGTGTTCTAGAATTGCAATCGAATGTTTGTTATGTCCCCGCGACACGGAGATTCCTTTCAGGGGTTGTATTTTAAATAGAAAGAAAATATAATTGAGTAGTTGTGTTCCTGTGAGTGAGTACAGGTCTCTAGTACTCCTTAAGGGATGTGGTTTAAAAAAAACCGTTTCTTGTTAACTATCCCAGGGATAACGTAAACGGAAAACAACTATGTAGGTCATATTATATTATTTTTTTCTATATGGGAATCAACCCCACTACCGTCAGCTTACACTACATGAGTAGTCCGTTCAGAACAGTTCGCTAGTTTCATAGCCACAACTGTACAAACAAGTAGCAACGGTCACCGCGACAAGTTTTAATTGCGCATGCGCTGTACACCTGCCGACGGTGCGCGTGCGCAAACGCACAGTGTTGACATTCTATTGATTAATACTTCTAATTACGCCTATATATATTGACTATAGTGTTTATTTCCAATTACTTCTAACGGACAGTTCACTTTAGTAAATAGATATTTTATACAAGCGGCGAACTTTGTACCGCCGTTTTTTTTCTTGATTATTTTCCTTAGAAACCTTGTCCTGACAATAACAAACACACAAAAAAAAAACTAATTCGGTGCAGTCGTTCCGAAGTTATGCGCGTACATACATTCTAATAATAATGATAATGATTTATCAGCGGATAACATTTTTTTTGTTTTGGCTTTGTTACCGATACCGGTGGGGAACTGTTTTTTTATATATTTAAATAAAAATGTACTTAAATTATATGTAAAAACATAAATAAAGGAAATAATAAGTTTATTGTTTTACAACATAGGCTGTACTTAATTAAAAAAAAACATACGGGGCAGTTTTTGAGGACTGCCGATAGAAGTGGAAACTAAGTAACTTGTGAATTGTATTGTCGAGCTATTAGATTATTATTTTTGAATATGGAAAGCGTTCGGTGACAATAACGCAAGTTCCATGATTTTTGTTCACCCAAAAAGTTTGAATATGGAAAGCGCTCGGTTAAAATAACGCGAGTTCAATGATTTTTGTTTACCCAAAAAATTTGAATATGGAAAGCGTTCGGTGACAATAACGCGAGTTCCATGATTTTTGTTCACCCAAAAAGTTTGAATATGGAATTAAGCGTTCGGTGACAATAACGCGAATTCCATGATTTTTGTTCATCCAAAGGGCCTAAAGAAGTCTTCCCTTCAAAAAAAAATTACGGTATCTCTACGAAAACTTTTTTTTTATAATATAGTTACAATCGAACTCCTTTCAAGACTAAAACCAATTTACTCCAAATACAATGCGCTGCAACATCTTGAAAGCCTCTGTGAGGGTACTCTCCTCCTAATGACGTCATTAGCCGCCGCAAAAACTAAGGGACCACGAGATCATGTTTTGGGATGTGGAGTAGGTATATCTATAGGTTTGTATTTCACATATGTAGTGTACCTTTAGTTGTATTTTAAGACTGTTTTATATGGAAGTTTAAGTTGAAGACAGGTAGAGCATTATACAAGTGGGCTACCCCGATTGGGAAAGGACCTCTTTACAAAAAACCACAACTTAATTATTTTATTTATTAGAAAAGATAAACTTTCTACTTCGTCAGGAACATGTATTAGCAATTTATGTACTCGTTTGTCCCACTGCTGGGCACTGTGGTTACCTCGATATTTACGGCTGCTCGGCATGTAGTTGGTTCGATTCCCACATAGGCAAAAAATTGTGTGATTCATAATATTATGTGATTTATAATTATAGTCTGCGTGTTGGGAGAGGCCTATGTCCAGCAGTGGACTGCGATAGGCTGATTGATTGATTGATATATAGTCTGGAATCTGGATGTGCTTTTGTCCGTTAACTTTATGTTTGTTTAACAAAACCAGTTAGGATTGAACTCACATCTATATTATAAGTCAGACTTCTTCAACTAAGCTACCACCATATTGTCTATAACTCAATTTTACCACAAGATACACTAAAAACCCCATTTTTTTACAATCCCATCACCATTCTCCCAAAGAAAGCCAAAACATTACCACATCCTACCACAAATTACCACCAATAAAAGAAACCAGTCCTCTGAAACAATCGGAAACCGGAAATGACGTGATATGAAAAATAGGCTCATATCAGTAACGACACCTATCTCTAATACAGACCAAAAAATCTTTCAAAAACCGACTTTAACTTCAACAAAATAAAGTTCAAAATTGATCACGAGAATCATGAAAGTAAACGTAATATTTTGATCAATTTTATTAGTGCTAAATTGAGTCTTAGTATGTAGAAATAAAGTCGGTTTTAGATTGCAAAGATACATTTTGGATATAAAAGATTGGACCCCTGACAAAACGACTCTTAGTAAAATCGTTTGCAACTATTGAATGGTAAAGAAAGAATATGTCTTATGGAATAAGGACAATTTGATGTTATAATGATTTGCTATTGCTTTTCTAATATTAAAGCCGGCCCGCTGATTCTCTAAGAAATCGCAATCGTAAACTGACAGTTGTGATCGCAAACTGACAGTTGTGATTGCTCGGTAACGGCACTATTTATTCACTAAACGTCAAAAAGGCTCGATTTTTAGATCAGACCCAACGAATTACAGGCCTATAGCTATAACCTCCCTACTCTCGAAGGTGATGGAGCGAATTATAAACCGGCGGCTCTTGGGATACCTAGAGGATCACAAGTTAATCAGCGACCGACAATACGGCTTTCGCCACAGTCGCTCGACGGGTGATCTTCTGGTGTATCTCACGCACCGCTGGGCTCTAGCCATCGAGAGTCAAGGTGAGGCGTTGGCGGTTAGCCTAGATATAGCTAAGGCGTTCGATCGGGTCTGGCACCGGAGTCTTCTGTCGAAGCTGCCATCATACGGACTCCCCGAGGGATTATGCGAATGGATTGCCAGCTTTTTGTCCAGCAGAAGCATACAAACTGTCGTTGACGGTTGTTGCTCGGATCGCCTGGACATCAATGCTGGCGTACCGCAAGGCTCTGTGCTGTCTCCGACGTTGTTTCTTCTGCATATAAATGATATGTTGTCTACCGACAACATTCATTGTTATGCGGATGACAGCACCGGGGACACTTTTTACACAGGCCGCGCAAATATCCCTCGTTCCATTGTTGATGAAAGTCGCGAAAAACTTGTGTCTGAAATCAGTAGCACTCTTTCCAGAGTCTCTGATTGGGGACGACTAAATTTAGTCCAATTTAACCCCAGTAAGACACAAGTTTGCGCGTTCACCGCTAAGAAAGCCCCATTTGCTATGGCTCCACAATTCCAAGACACAGCCCTTACAATATCCAAGAGCATTGGGATCCTCGGCGTCGACATCTCTAGTGACGTCCAGTTCCGACATCACTTGGAAGACAAGGCTAAGCTGGCATCTAGAAAGCTAGGTGTGCTCAACAGGGCAAAGTGGTACTTCACCGCGGGCCAAAGACTGCTGCTCTACAAAGCGCAAGTCCGGCCCCACATGGAGTACTGCTGCCACCTTTGGGCGGGAGCACCTGGATCCCAGCTTGGACCCTTTGATTCTATCCAAAGACGCGCTGTGAGGATTGTTGACGATCCCAAGCTCACAGGCGGTATTGATCCACTAAGTCTAAGGAGAGACTTCGCCTCCTTGTGTGTGTTCTACCGCCTGTACAATGGGCTGTGTTCTGAGGAATTGTTCGAGATGATGCCCACGGCCACATTTTATCAACGCACCTCTCGCCACCGACAGGGAGTTCATCCTCACATCCTTGCACCTCTAACTTGCCGTACCGTAAGATTCCAGAGGAATTTCTTACCACGTACGATTAGGCTGTGGAATGAGCTCCCTGCCGAGGTTTTTCCAAAAGACTATAGCATGGGGTTCTTCAAGAAAGGAGTTATAAGGTTTTTAAAGGGTCGGCAACGCGTGAGTGACACCCCTGGTGTTGCAAACGTCCATAGGCTACGGTAACTGCTTACCATCAGGCGGGCCGTATGCTTGTTTGTCACCTTGGTAGTATAAAAAAAAAAAAAAAAAAAAAAATTTTTGCTCTTACGGAATACCGATTTTCAATCTGACAGCCAGATTTTGCTCGGTTTTTGCTCTTACGGAATACCCCTGCGGGTATCGGCTGCGAGACTGCCTAGCGAGGCTGCTAATCTGGTGCTTGAATTAAGCAAGCAGTCAGTCAGTCAGGAAACGTTTAAATTGACTCCCGAGGCAGCGTCTCCACATCTCAAATTTGTGTGATCCAGTAAACTCAAATTCAAACTCATTTATTCATTCAGATCAAATACATGATACTTATGAACGTCATAAAAAGAAATGCCAGCATACTTTTTTCCTACGGCCTCGAGAAGAATTGTCAAGAAACTCGGGACACTATTTTTATTCACCAGAGTATAACATTTACAATTTGGTATGAGTTACAATATTAGTGGTAATAAAAAGGGACCGAAACCAATATACCATACAAAATTAAATTTAGGTAAAAATATTTAATAATTATAAAACAATAAACTATTAAGAATAAATTGATTGAATTAAGCTTTCGACTGTAATGAGGGATCCTTTCTTTTATAAGTATAAGATTACTGGTTATCCCGAGCTGCCCAGCCCCTCTAGACAAGTGGCATAAGCGATAGTCGAATCGAAAAGTCAAAAAAGCAAATGTATGGGATTTGACGTAAGTTTACGACATTATATCGTAGACTTACCTCAAATCCTTTACATTTGATTTTTTGACATTTCGATTCGACTATCGCTTATGCCACTTGTCTAGAGGCTCTGCTAAGAAAGAACTACGTAACTACAGGATAAAAACACACGTAACTTATCAGATTTAAAACATATTTTGTTTCGATACTTGTCTTGCACTTGCGTGGTTCCTTGTTAGCAGGGCAGCGAGTCTATGTGTACTCTGTGCCCGTTCGTTTTATATTTGTAATGACCCTCCGGACCAAACTTTTTGAAAGAAAGAGAAAAAGAGTTAGGGGACTTGTTGCCTAGTGCCTTTTTCAGGAGACAATCCAGCTATAGACATCTCCCTAATTATCAACTAAACGCTCTAAAAACAAAAGGAAAATACTTTAAAAAGGACCGAATGCTATCCATATTCATTTTACCAAAAAATCCAAAAGAAACGAAAGCGAAATTTATAAAAAAAGCACCACTCTTCAAAGTCGGTCTTTCTAATCAAAATCGGGCGCGCAAGAATGTCATCGCGAAATGTGAAGCGGACGAATGGACAAACAAACAAAAACCAGAATGGGTTGATACTTTAGTTTGTGTAAATTTTTGAATTCCACCGGTCGGTATGCAGTTTGATGTCCGTTTTTGAAACTTTTTATGTTATTATGTTGGCCTTAAGTTAACGCTGTTTTTGTGGTGAGCAGTATTGAAAGTGCATCGAATGTTTTCTGGTTAACAGAGCTTGGTTATGGTCATGGATATTGTAAGAACTCATTGTATTTTTAACTCATCTTATAAATAAATTGCACCTACATATATTCAAAATTAATATGATAAAGAGAAAAAAATAGATTTTTGTATGTTGCTTAGTGATAAACTCAAAAACTACTTAACCGATATAAAAAAGTCTTTTACTTAGACATTATCAGCGAAAGCTTACATATCAGCGAGTAACATGAACTATTTAATTCTCAAAATAGGTGGATATCTCGTAGACTAACTTTATTTGGTTGGGTGGAAAAAGGAGGCCTAGTGGGACAACGACAATACAGGCTGAAAAAAAATAGAAGTCTACAAAAACGAAATAAAAAGTCTACCCGTGCAAAGATGTAACGGGTTTTTATAAACCTAGAAGCTACTACCAATAAGTGCTATAAGGCTTTTTATCGGCATAATATGTTAAACACACTGGTTAAACTTCACCCATATGCAGACTAAATAACTGTGTTCAACACATAAAGATTTGTCCTGGGTGGGAATCAAACCCACGACCTCATTTTACCACTAAACGACGAGCGAGTCGCAATACACGATATCTTTAACCTCCATATAACTATAATATAACTATATAACTAGAACTATAATATAACTATATAACTAGGGTCACCAACGACTTCACCACTACTGCTCCGCTACTATTGATCATAGCGTGATGTTATATAGCCCTTAGCCTTCCTGGATAAATGATCTATTTAACAAAACAATATTTTTTCTAATCGAACCAGTACTTTCTGAGATAAGCGCGTTTAACCAAACAAACAAACTCTTCAGCTTTATAATATTAGTATAGATTTTAGTTGCTAGTGTATTACAATGTTTAAAATAAAATTTAATTAAAATTCGATTACTTCCCTTGTGCAATAAGCGCGAAATATCAAAGATGAGTGGTGGCTAAGCGATGTGGACAAAAAACACTAAAATAGAGAATTAATTGCAAGTTATACAGGACACTGCAACTCTGTACCGATAGCAAAAACACAAGAGATAATATTTAACTGCAAAATAATTTTGAAAAATCAAGTAGACCAAATCGCCTTTAAACAAAAAACTCTTTATGAAAATCAGTTTATCCGTTTAATAGCTAAAATACAACAGAAAAAGACTGACTAGGTGAAGTCGGGGCGGGCCGCTAGTGTGATATAATAATGTATAATATAAGTGAAATCACAATCCCTACTTCCTTACTAATAATATTATAAATGTGAAAGTTTGTGAGTATGGATGTATGGATGTTTCTTACTCTTTCACGCAAAAACTAATAAACGGATCTGTATGAAATTAGGCACAGATATAGATTATGGTCTGGAATAGCATATAGGCAACTTTTTATCGCAATTACTGACATCTACGCGGGCGGAGCCGCGGGCAACAACTAGTATATAATATAGGTGCTCATAGCCAGATGCACTCGCTGTTCGGTAAACGCTCAGCGGGTTAAGCTACCAAGGGCGCAGTAACGCTATAGATGGTTTACCGCATCTCCGTGCAGCGGAGGGCACGTTCAAAGTCGGTCCCGACTGTTAATAGTCGTTAGATCAAGACAGAGGCCTAAATATGGGCGTTGGCCACTAACCAAACGATATGAAGAAGAAGAAGCGAAATAACAGACAGAAATCAAATGAAAATAATATCCTTTTCTAAAATGATGGCATGCTAGTTAGTTATAAAATTAGGTAAGATTCAGTTTTGATAAAACTAATAAATAAATATCGTGAACGATGACGTTGATTCATTTGCTGACGGTATAGCAGTTGACGAATTGAATTTTGATGAGTTACAGCCGGTGTCCGTGGATCATTATCATTTCACCATAGCTGTGCAGAATATTGACAACAATGTGTATAAATAACAGAAGTATCAGTTTGATTTGAACTTTAAATTGTTTATTATATTATTAAAGAAACTTTTTCCCCAAAATTCTAGTAGTACTAGTGTCTATAAGCTAAGGTATTCACAGACTAACTATCCTGCTTACCAACAAGCAGCATAGTTAGTCAGTGAATTTAGCCCTAGTCATATTACCGGTCGGCCTATTCTTTTAAAGTGTATCCATAAGAACGTGGAGTAATGCAGCGTTATTTTAGTCGCAAACAAGTAAACGGCCCGCCTGACGGTAGGCAGTTACAGTGTGCGCTATGGGCGCTTGCAATAGCTGGGGTATAACTTGCGTGTATATATTTTTAACACCAGAGCATTTTTGATAGAAATTCCCATTAAACACTATCCCTAAGTGAGCACTTGGGCGCACAATTACCTATTGTTTGATATTTTCTTTCTTTCTTTCACTACTTTACGACGACGACGACCTTAGGGCGCTTTTTGAAAAGCCCACCTCTCCTGAATTATGTGTTTTTAATTCCACGTTTATAGCGTCACCTGTTCTTAACTAGTTTACTGATTTATCTGTACAGTGGTGCATTAAACACGTTTGGTTTGTCGACGGTTTATATGAATAGAAGATCGGTTCATATCACCGCCATCTACTCTTGACACCATCACATCGACGGCTTTCAACTGCAAGCTTTATGTTTTGAAGTATCGTTGAGTTATTAACTACGTTAGTTTCTTTGATATCTTTGCACTGTTTGATGATAACTTTAGCCATTTTATTTAGGACATATGTTTGGAGGTAAGCTTTCTTTTATTTATCTATACTATGTATATTATAAAGAGGTAAAGATTGTGAGTTTTTGACGTTGTAACGGGTAAACTCTGGATCTACTGAACCGATTTAGAAAATTCTTTTACTAATCAAAGGCCACGTTCTTTGTGAGTATTGAAAAAAACATTACGGGAGTCCGGGAAATATCACCCTAGCGGGTTAGTTTATTATATGAACGCTATCAAAATATATTAAAAGATCTTCTTCTTATCATTTGGTAGTTTTTTTTAGTAGTTTCTTTAGTAGTTAAATAAGTGTGTTTTAGAATTTTTGTAAAATAAACATGTTGTAGAAAATTTTGGGGGAGGCCTATGTCCAGAACAAGACGTCTTTTGGCTGAGATGATTATGATGATTATAAAATAAATCCGAATGTAACTCTGTCTGTTGCTTTTTCACGTCTAAACGGACGGTAAACTCAACGGTATGCTGGAGAAGAACATAGGGTACTTTTATCCACGCGGGCGGAGTTACAGATAACATTTTTATCTCTAATAAATGTTGAATAATTATATATAAAAATAGAAACGAATCGAGGGTTCTGTTCTACACTTCATAATGCTCTTAAACTCTTACACATTTCCTTTATCACTATTAGTTTGAAAGACCTATAATAACTATATTTAATAAAACCTAAGACAAAAAAGCAAATAAGGTCCATGCATCAGCTCTAATATTGTGGCCTGGACCACAACGCTGGTAGTCTCGCAGGATCTTTATTCAAACTATAATGAGTGACGACGGAATGGTCCGAATTAGTGTAATTGTAATTGCTATTTTATAACCGTATTAAATAGTAAATGAAAATATTATTATTATATAAATGCTGTTAGAAAGCTCGATATTGAGTTAAGCTCGCCTTTGTACATATCTTTTTTTAAGTATTTTTAATTTATTATTATAATGTGTGTCCAATAAATAATTTAAGAAGTTGATTAAAAATTATAAACACATACCTGAGGACACATTTTGCAGTGGTACTTCCTCGCGTGGGCATGCAGAGGTTGTAGCTTCGTTGGACCTTTGCCCAGAGGCTGGGGAACTACCAACAGTCCACTGCCTGTGTTGGTGCCGCCTACTGGTGATGATGAAGAGGATCCTGGAAGGAGGAGGTGGGTTTATTAGTGAATGATGATGGATGGACAAACCTTACCTACTGGTAAGTTTTTTCTTTTTATACTACTTGGGTGGCAAACAAGCATACGGCCTGTCTGATGTTAAGCAGTTACTGTAGCCTATAGATGCTTGGAATACCAGATGTATCTCTTGCGTGCTGCCGATTAATTTTTACACCTGGGCTTTAAGATGGAGTATACCTGGGATAGGAATATGTTTCTTTCAAAACGTATCCCTAAATGAGCGCTGGAGACCTGAACACACAGGAACACAACTTCACCACTGTGTGTAGTTATTTGGCTGTGGTTTTCCGTAAGGTGGAGGTCCTTCCCCAGTCGGGCTTGCTCAATTGGTAAGTCAAAGTTTGTGAGTTCTATTTCCACCCAAGACAAATCTTTGTGTGAATTTGATATGTGCCTAGGTGTTATTTATCTTATTGTATGTATTTAGAAATATAAAAATACTAATATAATATATACTAGCTAGCTAAAAGACAAGTCCCGTACTAAACAACAAGCTGTATGTTGCGGGGAACTTTACAAACATACCATTAACGGACACAAATCACACCCAGACTCGGAACAACTCTTTGTGGATTGTTGTTGGTCACACAAAATTTTGTCCCTGTGTGGGAATCGAACCCACAACCTCGTGCACAGCAGGCGTATACTGCACCCACTGGACCACCAAGGCAGTCTTATATAAAATAGGATATGAACTGACCTGATCGTCCAGGCCCAAGTCCAGCTCCATACAGCATCTGGCTCATAGACTGATGGTGGCCAAGTCTATCATCAGCCTTTTGATGACCACCTACTGTACCATCCCCGGTACTCATCTTAGCCTGAAACACAAAGAGAGAGAATATTATTAGACAATACTTACTAATATTATAAATGCAAAAGTTTGTAAGTATGGATGGATGGATGGATGTTTGTTACTCTTTCATGTAAAAATTACTGAACGGATCTGGATGAAATTTGGCACAGAGATAGATTATGGTCTAGAATAACACATAGGCTACAGCTTTTTACAGCGATAATCGACATCCACGCGGGCGGAGCCGCGGGCAACAACTTGTTAAAAATAAAGCGATGAAGCTTATGTATAAATGTAAGGAAGATAGGACACCACATTTTCGAGCAAGCCCGATTGGGAAAGCACCTTACCCAAGACTTAAGTCAAATAATTACACTCAGCAGTGTAGTTATGTTCCTGTGTGTGAGTACAGGTCTGTTACGCTCATTTAGGGATGCGTTTTAAAAGGAACGTTTTCCTATCTCAGAGATACTCCATCTCAAAGCCCTGGTGTAAAAATGAATTGGCAACACGCAAGTAATATCTCTGGTATGGCAAGCGTCCATAGACTATGGTAACTATATGTCTAGTTATCTATCTATCTACTTAATGTCAGGCGGGCCGTATGCTAGTTTGCAAGGTAACTCTGCTTGATTGTTACATTTTCACTAAACGGCTGAACGTATCTTAATGAAATTTGACAAGGAAATAGATGGGGAAGAACTTATAGTACTTTTTATCGAGAGCCGAGAGTAATAGCTAGTTTTAAATGTGGAGTGTAGGCACTCATAGCTAGGTGCACTCGCTGTTCGGTAAACAATCAGCGGGTTAAGCAACCAAGGGCACGTTAACCCTATAGATGGGTGACCGTATAGTGGTATTTCAGCTGAGCGTCTCCGTGCTTCGGAGGGCACGTTAAAAGTCAGTCCCGGCTATTAACAGTCGTTAGATCACGACAGAGGCCTAAATATGTGCGATCTAAATAACTCTGTCACCAGGTTGGCCACTAACCAAACGATAAGAAGAAGAAGAATGTGGATTAACATATTCATCTGTAATACATAGCACATGGAATTACATTACTTCAATATACTCTTAGGTATTGTGTGAAAGATAAGTTTATAATTTAGATAAATCTATAGAAATACTAGCTGACCCAGCAAACGTTGTTTTGCTACTAAATAAGTAATATCGCTATTAAAAAATAGGGGTTGATCGTAGAGGGGTGAAAATGAAGGGTTGTATGTATTTTTTAATGCTAAATCACAAAAAAATAAAAACAATTTTTTTTGTCTAATAACTTAAATAAAAAAAATTAGGGGTGGACCACCCTTAACATTTAGGGGGATGAAAAATAAATGTTGTCCGATTCTCAGACCTACCCAATATGCACACAAAATTTCACGAAAATCGGTCGAGCCGTTTCAGAGGAGTTCAAAGTTGAACACTATGACACGAGAATTTTATATATTAGATAGAAAACTTTATTTACCCAAACGTCAACTAATAAATAACACAGTAAATAGATAATTTACGACTACCCTCAAACAAATCAGAAGTAAGTTGTGCTTCAATAAATAATGTAAGGGATGGTGGTGGTCAGTGCTAGACGACAATGAGTCAGAAATGTGGCTGGATAAATCATTTGAGGACTGACACACGGCTGTGGGGGATGGTCAACGTTGCGTTCGAACATAATAGACTGGCTGCACGGTTGGTTCAGTGGTTTAAGTGGTTACCTCGCTATTAACCACTGCGCAGTGTGTTGCGGGTTCGATCCCCACACGGGACAAAGTCTTGTGTGGTCCATAATTGGTAGTAGGTGTACTTTGTGTCCTTTAATTGTATGTTCGTTAATTGCAGTGTTATGCAATAAAGCATATGCAATTAAGCCAGGTGCACTCGCTGTTCGGTAAACAATCAGCGGGGTAAGCAACCAAGGGCGCGGTAACCCTATAGATGGGTGACCGTATAGTGGTATTTCAAGCGTCTCCGTGCTTCGGAGGGCATGGTAAAAGTAGGTCCCGACTTATCAGTCGTTAGATCACGACAGAGGCCTAAATATGAGTGATCTAAATAACTCTGTCACCAGGTTGGCCACTAACCAAACGATAAGAAGAAGAAGAAGAATTAACATAAAATACAAAATCCTTGTATAAGTAAGTTTATCTTTATTTTAACGTTTGAAATTATATTAATTTATTTAACTTATGCACATATACACATTTATGGATTTAATGCTAAAAGCATTCTCTAATGTTGTGTCAGGTTTCAAGTTGACCATAACTAAAGTCCGTATGTCTCGCTATCTCTAGTTACTCTTATTTAGGACTTGGCTGAGCATTTGACTTACTCGGACAGGGGTGCAAAAACTACCCCAAATGATCTTTAACGGGTTGTGTATTTATATAGAGTTGTTAAACTTGTTCTTGTATCGTCTGGATGGTCTCATTTATTTAACAACTGGTCAGTCTGGAATTTGCCCGGGTGGAACAAATTTTATATATTTACAGATTTGGATAAGGAGTCTTTTTTTTTGTTTAAAAAGACAACTCACGCACTAGAGAACAATCTCTGTGTTGCGGGGGATTTTACAAACATACAAATAACGGACACAAACTATACCCAGACTCAGAACAACTCTTTGTGGGTCACACAAAGTTTTGTCCCTGTGTGGGAATTGAACCCACAACCTCGTGCACAGCAGGCACATACTACGCCCACTGGACCACCAAGGCAGTCAAGTCTACGATGATGTATCATTTAGTCATTTGGTCAATCAGTCAGTCAAGACAAGATTTATGTAATGTCTTTGGACAATTCACATACAGCTATCTGATTCCAAACTAGGCAGAGCCTGTAAGTATAACAACCAGATAACTGATAAACGTACTTATATATTTGTAAATAAATATATGCTATAGATTAGTTTTTTTAGTAGATGTTTAATCGAATCTATCAGAACGTTTGAATTCCACAAAGTGAAATTCATATGACCAATATGAATTTCACTCTCGGTTACTTTACCACTGCACTCAAACGATGGCACTTTTTATACTTAATATCAAATTATTTTTAAAATATAAAATAACCAAAAAATATATTACAGAATTTCGGTATCAACATCTCTATATAATTCTACCAAAAATTAACACTGCAAATGTCACGGGCCATACTAAAACTAATATTTTAACTAAGTAAGAGGTCGAACGGTCATAATTTACCGTGACCGTCGCGAGAAATCATCCGTTACTAATAAACCCGTTGCCCGGAGCGTGCTTAAGTAATTTGTTACTTTCGCACCCCGCCATTGAACGGGTTATATTTAATAGTTACTTCAATTTATATCTTTCCATATATTTCTTAAATGTCATACATAGTACTAAAGCCCAGGGTTCCAGATTCACAGATTGATTTAAATTCATCTCTCTCCGGTCGTGTCGGGTTGCTATCCCACCGGACTATAAAAGTGAGGAAAGAAAGAGTGCACTTGTGTTTGCACACACACTTGTGCACTATAATCGAATGTGTAAAAAACATAATATAGATCCTTTCTAAAGCAGTTTATCGTCGGTGCGCAAGAGCTTAACGGATAACTTTTTTAAGTAATATTTTAAATTATGTTTTTGTTTTTTTGTGTATTTTATTTGCTATGTCAAATTTATTACTATAGTACCTACATAAGCGGTTAGTAATAGTGTACACCCTGTTGCTTCTCTTGTATTCTAAAATGTTATTATAAGTGAAAACTTGTAATTAGCTTACTGTTTCTATTCTATCACTATTGTATATTGTTGTAACTGTTAGATTTCCATATGTTAAATAAATTAATAATATTATTTTCTCCCTTGCAGTGCTAGTCTTCGTTGAGATTAGACACCGTAACCGAAATTCGGTTAGGAGGACATTATTATTATAGGTAGGCCTGACTGATGGTAAGCAGTAGCCGTAGCTACTGCTTACCATCAGTCAGGCCACATGCTTGTTTACCATAGCAACGGAGAAAAAAACTAAATAACACATACGGTGGTCAACATGCAAGACGATTAAAATCGATCGAGGGGACTGTAACTATGCCTTTAAATAGCTAATGGGATAACTGCCTCCTATCGCATACGGCGAACTGTGTAGTTATAGTTAAACTTTACTCATGTCAAAGGTAAACTACTTTTAACTAGGATAGAAGAATGGCGGTGACTATGATAGTCTTCGTCTTCTGCTTAGTCGAAAGACGTCCACTGCTGGGCATAGGTCTAAAGATATAGGATTTTATTTTGATACTACCAAACGGCCCGCCTGATGGTAAGCAGTTACCGTAGCCTATAGACGTTTCCAACACCAGGGGTGTCACTCACGCGTTTCCGACTCTTTAAAAAACTTATAACTCCTTTCTTGAAGAACCCCATGCTATAATCTGTTGGGAAAACCTCGGCAGAGAGCTCATTCCACATTTCTATTAGAGTAGAAAGACATATTTATTTATTTAAAACTTTAGCAGAAAATAATGTGTACAAGGCGGACTTAATGCCAAAGGCATTCTCTACCAGTCAACCTTTGGGTGATGCAGAGAGAAAACTTGGTAGGTGCATTTAAAATAAACGTAGAAATTAAAATAAAACAATAACAATACTTAATAATTATATATAACGTGTAAAAAAATAGGTCGGCAATATGCAAGTGATACCTCTGGTATTGAAAGCGTCTATAGGCTACGGTAACTGTTTTTTTACACTACCAAGGGGCGGACCGTATGCTTGTTTGTCGAGTAGTATAAAAAAAGTCCTTTTTATCGAATTTTAGTTACTGATGATAATCACGACTGGCTATTTCGCGGCCAGCGCGGTAGGTATTCTTTATTTTCTCACTCTCGTTGTCAATCGTAATGAGACAGCGCGGCACGGCGGTGCGGCGGCTGTCCGACATGAACGAAGGAATATTACTTGCTTTTTCAATTAAAAAAATATCCCAGAAGAACAAAATATATTTTTTGGCCTCACCCGGGAATGAAACCCAGGAGCTAGTAATCAGCAGGTGTACTAAACGAGCATTAGACCAACGATGCAGTTCAGAGAAACAATAAAATACTACAAGAGTAGCAAAAAAGCATACGAAAAAAAACCCATTCCTAAATGACTTCTCTCGTATAGAAACTCAACTGTGTGGAGTATTTGGCTGAGGTCTTCTGTAAGGTGGAGATTTTTTCGCATTTGAGTTTACTCCCTTGTTTAGTACCTCTCTTATACATGATCTTCAAGATAATATCAGTAGAATACATATACCTTTTCTATTTAAAACTACGATATCCAAACCAAAACAGAAACATACATAAATCATCAAAATATCCAAAGGTCGCATTCGTCGTGAATTAATTTAGTTCAGATAACGCCCCCTGGTGGCGGGATGTGAAATTTAATTTTAGTATTAATCGCGCCCGCAGTTTAGGGTTGAATTGTTGCACTATTAACTATGTGGGGGATGAAATTATTATTTGTAACCGATAGCCCTTTTGGGGTATGTTATAGTTTAGTATTTTATTAGATATTAAAGCAATTTTAGAGTGCTCTTAAGCTAAACCTTGTAATTATACGAATCAAAATCCTGATCAAAGATTAATTATCTTGTTTAATCTTTGTAAATTAACACTTTCACGGATAGTAACGTAGACACAATAGATGTTTTATTGTCATGACGTCTATAGACGTTCACTGTCCTTCAAAGTGTTAAGCTCATCTGATTTTTAACAATCTCTACAAAAATACATCGATGGTTTTGGTTACACCATGACAGAGAATAAAAAAAATCGTGCTCATCACACAAAGATTACTTTTGTCGGGTTGGAAATTAAATCCCCGATTTTCAGTGTAGCAGCCAGGGTCATCAGCGACCCAACAGGTCAGTCATTTTGATAAAAAGCAAATTTAAAATAATAATCAGTTTGTTTAAATTGCCATCATGTGCAAGTGACTTCAGATTAGAAGAACGAAGCTATGTAATAGTTACACAACATAACAAATCTATTCCATACAAACATAACAGGCTATAAAATACCACCAATAAAG
Organism: Trisateles emortualis; assembly: GCA_947095525.1. Lineage (NCBI taxonomy): Eukaryota > Metazoa > Arthropoda > Insecta > Lepidoptera > Erebidae > Trisateles > Trisateles emortualis. The sequence continues at coordinate 9,770,136 of OX352754.1, read as the reverse complement.
ATATGCACTTATAAATCATCCATAGTTGCATAAAGTTACAAAGTATATAGGTCAAAAATATTCTTTAAAACTTTTATGTTTAGTCGTAAAAACCCGTCGAGATACACTAAAGTCATTTTGAGACGAAATTCTTTAGTACAACGCCATCTATCGAACGTTAATGGCGATTTTTGACGTAAACTACTTGGAGTAACAAACAACTTGGGTGTTTTTCGACCCACTTCCCCATTTTAGGGTTAAAGGAAGTAACTAATGCCTTTTTTATTTCAATAATGGCATCGGATTTTATAGATTTTAGGTTAAATGTGGTCGTTTAAAAGTATATAATATATTATTTAAATAGCTATTTTTAGAACACACATTCAAAAGATGTATGGCATCATCATCACCTAAAAAGAACTGATTAGTTTAAAAAATATGTTATTTTTGAAGGTTTTTTATTGTAGCATAAATTAGAAAAAACTTGATTTCTAATGACATGTTATTATTGCATACGTTAAAAATATTTATTTCTACAAGTGTATGGAGGAGACCCGTGCCCAGTAGTGGGACGTTTATAGATTCAGATGATGATGAAAATTTATTTAAACAGACGTGATTCATGATATCTTTGTAAAACAACCCCTTGGTGTATAAAGTTTGATTGCCTACAAGCTGGTAAATGCAGAAACATTTCTTAATAGGAAAATCAAGGGCTGAAAATCCCGGTGCGTGAAACCCGCGTTACCATTTTTTTGTAAATCAAATTCAACTTACCTAAGTCAAATTTATATTGCAAATTACATATTTGGTGTACTAGCACGCAGTAATTATGTATAATAATGAACTATTCGGTACATGTCAGATGCTAGCACGAATACAGCATATAAAAGATTTATGTAAAACACTCATATAAGCTGTTTTCTTCAATATTATGATTATTAAATGATTTATCAAAGCCTCTGTCGTGATCTAACGACTGTTAACAGACAGGACCGACTTTTTACTTGCTCTCGGAAGCACGGAGAAGCTCAGATGAAATAGCACTATCAACCATCTATAGGGTGACCGCGCCCTTGGTTGCTTAACCCGCTGATCGTTTAGTGAACAGCAAGTGCTCCTATGAGTGCCTCATTTTCATGTCAGCTGCTAGCATGACTACAGCATATATATAAAAAAACACTCATTCTCATAATGCTTTCTTTTTTTATATGTTTATTATTTTGATATTTTATTATTAAAATATTACATGTCTTTTGTATCACCTTAGTGCGATATTTAAAGCACTACCAAGTAGGCAAACAACTTAAGGCTTGCCTGATGTTAAGTAGTTACAGTAGCCTATGGACGCTACGGTAGCTATCGCAGTTTAGCGATTTTGTAAAATAATTACAAATAATTTAAAAAAAATAAAAATATTAAAAAAAAATCATAATTTATGACCTTGATAATTGTTACTATGTAACCTAAATGAATTATGAGTTTGGTTTAATTGTGCGTTAATCTCATCCAGTAACCACAATGCAGAGGTTTACAATTAAGATAGTCCAAACGTTAGATCAAAATAACGAATGTGGGCGTTGTGGCTGCGGGGGACAGTTGCAAATGAACGTCTTTTGTCATAGCACGACGTGTCCCTGTGTCCCCACACCGCGCACCGGGGACACTCGCCCTCACACAATACTTATGTTGATTCACAAATCTACGTCGGCATTTGAGGGTTGACCACACTTGAATATTTTGGGATAAATTCGAATTTTCACTTGCGCTTCATATACTTTTTTACTTTATTTATAATGCCCGCGGCTCCGCCCGCGTGGATGTTGATTATTGCTGTAAAAAGTAGCCTATGTGTTATTCCAGACCATAATCTATCTCTGTGCCAAATTTCATCCAGATCCGTTCAGTAGTTTTTACGTGAAAGAGTAAGAAACATCCATTCATCCTTACTTACAAACTTTCGCGTTTATAATATTAGTAGGATATTTCTTCTGCTTTTTTTACTCAGATGGAAAACAAGCATTATGGCTTAGCTAAGCTAAGTGGCCGTTAGAGTCTATATATTACCGAACTAAATATTTGTCCCAGGGTCAAGTGATAGGATCCTTGGGATAAGAAAACGTTTCATTAAAAACACATTTCAACAATGGGTTCGATTGCCAGACGGAACAAAACTTGTAGTGTTTGTTTTATATTACTTAATTATGGTAAATTAAAGCTATATACACAAGAATAATATTAGAAACTTATTTAAACTAACTAAACCTAAATATGAAAAACTAATTTAAACATAAATACTAAAAAAGGAAAAACATAATACAAATGAAGACTGTTGTTTAAGCGTCGAAATATTCCTCAACATCACTGTCCACTGGGAACGTGCCCAGAAGGCTGGCGGCATTGCCACGTTGTATGGCAATGCTTATTCTCTGTGCGAGAAACAAGCCAGCCCTCTGATCACGAGAAGCGTCGATCAGTCGTTTCGCTAGGTCTCTGTAAAGGAAACGAGCACTCGGACCCCATGAACCTACATATTACTTAGGTTGCAAATAAGCCCCTATGATGTTAACCACTCGTACGGTGTCACTTGCGTGTTGTCGACCCAATTTTTACCCGACTTCAAAAACGAGGAGGTTATCAATTCGTGTGTATTTTTAATAATGTATTTAAGGAAAAGTGAGATTAGAATTTGTATGAAAATTCATCCTGATTTTTGAAAATTCTACAACTTGCCGTATTGAAGTTGTTTTTTTTTGTTAAAATTATATTACACCAAGACTTTTAGATGACATCAGCAGAGCTGTAGGAAAGCACTGGATGCAGGCAGCTCAAGATCGGCCATTGTGGAGACATATGAGGGAGGCCTACGTTCAGCAGTGGACATTATCAGGCTGAGATGATGATAATGATGACTTTAAGATGAAATTTCCATAAACGTTTTTTTCAAAATGTTTCCCTAAATGAGCGCAGGAGACCTGTACTAACACACAGGAACACAAAATGTGGTCTTCTGTTTGATCCGTCCAGTCGGGCTTGCTCATAAGTAACGGTTAAACAACCAAGGGCGCAGTAACCCTATAGATGGGTGACCGCGTAGTAGTATTTCATCTGAGCGTCTCCGTGCTTCTGAGGGCACTTTAAAAATCGGTCCCGACTGTTAACAGTCGTTAGATCACGACAGAGGCCTAAATATGGGCGATCTAAATAACTCTATCACCAAGTTGACCACTAATCAAACGATAAGAAGAAGACGGTGCCCTACATATTTTAAAAAATATCATCATCATTTACATGAAACACAGTTACTAAACAAGCACTTAGGCATTATGAATATCTGAATCATATTAGTAAGTAGTTATAAACTATCAATAAACTTCAATTACAGTAATTACTATTCAACGAAAAACTACTATACAATGTAACTAGAAAACGTTACGCATAAATTAATGTTTTTATTCAATATGCATTTGGGAGGTAATAAATATGTCTATAAAGTATAATGGACTGAGCATTCTGATTGAGAAACTAGTATTTACATGGTGTGTTTAATTGAATTTGATGACTGGCCTGATGCTCTAGTGGTTAGTGACTCTGACAGCTAAGCGGGAGGTCGTAGATTCGATTCCCACGAGTTCCAAACTGAATTTCGAATTCAAATTGTCCTACGACAAGATTTTACTTTGACAACATGGAGCTCCGACTCCGACACGTCTATATATTTCGACTATCTTTAGTTCGAAACATCTTAAGCCCGACACTAATAATTGTACTCCGACCAAGCGTTTCTTCGACATGACAAAATGCGAGTTCGACAACATTCTTCTCACGGGTACTCTATCTAATTTTAGAAAGTTAATTGACATCACTTAATATTATATTAAAATTACCTACCCCATAGACATTTATGAATAAATGCATGTAATAATAATAATATGTTAAATTATAATTAGATATAAGTAAGTAACGTGAGCTGTGGCGCGTTTTAGGAGAGGCCTATGTCCAGCAGTGGACTGCGATAGGCTAATTGATTAATATTTATTATTGTATTTTAATTTATTTTTGTAAAAATTCAAACACAACGTGAGCGTACCCATAACCTTATGGATATGCTTGTTTCCCACATTAGTAGTAAAAACCAACGCCTAGTTGTAGAAGAGCCTTTTTTATTATTAAAAACATAATGTAAATCCTTATTTCTTAAGCTACCAAGCTGCATATAGTGAAGTTTACATACACTCTGTATATAAAGCTATGTTTACAAGAGTATGTAAAGTGAAACAATCTAATTAAAATACTACAATGTAACTAGAATGCAAATTTTATAAGTTTTCAATTACTTACGTACTTACTACCGAACTTTGTTTTACTAATAAAAAAATATAGTAGGTTTCTTGTGTTATTTTTTATGTTTTTTTATACTACTTAGGTGGCAAATAAGCATAGGGCCCGCCTGGTGTTAAGTAGTTACCGTAGCCTATGGACGCTTGTAATAAGTGAGGTATCACTTGCGTGTTGCCGATTTTTTTACACCAGGGCTTTAAGATGGAAGTATCCCTGGGATAGGAATACGTTTCTTTTAAAACGCATCCCTAAATGAGCGCTGGAAACCTGTATTTACACACAGGAACACAACTACACCGCTGTGTGTAGTCATAATTTAAAGGAAATGGATTGTATAGGAAGAACTCTAAATTCAACCCGAGTAAATCTAGAAGGGACAGCAGTATTTGGCTTGTATGTACCTAATTGGTGTACAATAAACATATTTCTATTGTATTCTATACTACAAAGTAAAAAACCGCTAAGTAATTAAAAATACATAAAATAACACTTATTTAAAAAATGACCAAAACTATTCAATGGTGGTCAGTTTCTTAATAACTGTTGTTTTATTTTTTAATGACTTTAATTAAACTACAAATGAGTATTCAAAACTACAACTACAGAAATAAACACAAATGTGGTCAAAACTTGAATAAACTTTGACCACAATTGAATATACACTACAGATGAGTGTTAAAACACTACAACTACAGAAATTAAGAAAAACTGTGGTCAACACTTGAATACATTTTGACCACAATTGAATATTCTACGACCACACTACGATTCTCACCTCGTAGCCTTGCTTGATGGCCATGGTGCCTCGTGGTCTCGACCACGCGGCGTATTCCAGGCCATCTTTCTGTTGGCAGTGCTGTTGGACAAATAATTTAAGATTTACTATTGATTTTGTGGTCAGAAAAATTACGTTAATATTCTTAATTATATTTTGACTGCGTGGTTGGTTTAGATTGGGTTTAGATTAGTTATCTCGCCATTTACCCCTTTCTTCTTTCAAGGATACGCCCCAACTAAAGAACAAGCCCTGTTTTGCGTCAATCATATAATTCTCGGACACAAAGTACACCCTGATTCGGCATAACATTTTGTTCTGTGTGGAAATCAAATCATACCACGTGGCGTTGGTGGCGATGTGGCCACCTTCACCACAAGACCACATGTGCAGTCACCACGGAGGGGTAGGTAGGTTCGATTTCTACACGGGAAAAAATATTATGTTATCCATAAACGGTTGTTTGTAGTCTGTGTGTGCTGAAACGTTGTGACGTGTTAGAAAGTCGTTCGAGCGAGTAAGAGGGATGGAGCTATGGTCGCTCGCTCGAACGACTCAAAGTTCATTCATCACGATAAGCCCCCTGGGCTTTTTTAAAACATTTCTATATTATTGATTATTAGGCCTCATTAACCCAGCGTATGTGAATTAAGGCCTAAACTCTCTCTCTCTCTCTCTCTCTCTCTCTCTCATGATAAAGGAGAGAAGATCCGTGTATTTTTCTTTAAAGACAACTCCCGCACTATAGAACAATCTCTGTGTCGCGGGGACTTTACAAAAATACAATTTACGGACACAAATTACACCCAGACTTAGAACAATTCTTTGTGGGTCACACAAAGTTTTGTCCTGTGTGGGAATCGAACCCACGACCTCGTGTACAGCAGGACCATACTGCGGCCACTGGACCACCGAGGCAGTCAATTCGTAGAAAGAAGAAAGAAAGAAGTACCGCCAAATAGACAGACCTTTAATTGGCAGCAAGTCCTTAGTAGTACAAGATCTAGATAGACTAGTTAATTGTTTACAAACTACTCTTCAAGTACGACGTCTACCCAATGGCTTTTACATGCTTTCGGATAGTGATCTCTACAGGGGTGTAAACACCACTAATTTACAAACTTCAGGCATCTGTCATGTATTAAGAAGAAATCTCAATATATATTTTTTGACTTACTCTGGAATCGAACCTGGGACATTGTAGACAGCAGGCTCACTTAACGAACACAATACCGATGAGGTAGTTAACACAATATAGGTAGGTAGTATTATTTTGCCGCAATTTTCTACCATTTATTTCTCATATGCTTTTCCTCTTTTAAAGCTTGCCCACACAGATATTCATTGCCTGCTAGTTTTAAAGCTATTCTCACACGAATTTCTAACCATTACAACGTAATAAAAGACAATAATATTGTTTAAAATAACGGTAGAATCCCCATATTTTTCCATTATAGTGGATACCTAATGCCTCAAGCAACGCATACTTATATATACCACGTATATGTATGTCTAGAAAACGATTTTTATATCCCTGACCCAGCCAACATATAAAACGTTAGTCCTAAACTGGTTGTGCCTCTCTTTCTAACAGGGTTCGTGTGAGAGAGATGGTGATACGCACGTGTGACGTTGGGAAAGACTTATATGTGTGTACGTGCAGGGAAATTGTTAGATATGTGGAGATGACTTAGATTAATATTTTTTGGTAAAAGTTTTATCTTTAGAAGTTAGATAAGTGTCTCAAACGATAGTAGCCAAAAATTTCGTCTAGGATTGCTCAGCCGACTTGGCGTGATTAATTAATTAACATCCATTCATCTATCCATTGCATTTATATAAGTATAGATTTGTGTTACAAATACATTAAATATTATAAAATAGAACAATAACTGTTTACTTTCAAACTGCTTATTAAATGTCAAACAAAATACACATAGATCTATTCTGTTGCAATCGGCGTGAATTCACACAAATATCATTGTTAATACTTTGTTACCAACATTAATAATTTGGTTAAGACTTATGTAAAGATAGGCTGCAACATTGAATTGGTAAATTACTGTTACAATGATGCAGCGAGTGGTAAATAAATAAATAATTATTATTTTGAAGTAGGTACACGCTAGCCGCTGACGAAATAGAACACAAATAAAAATATATACGAATGCTATGTATATAGAGATATACATACTCTTTGACAAAAGAACCTCGAAGCATACGATATAACACAACACGTTTACATTACGCCTTTTTTCCCAAAAGGGTAGGCAGAGTTGTATAAAACGCTATTGCCAGCTATGAGCCATCCTATGAGGGCAAACCAACTGCTATTATTATGCCACCCATGAAACTGAGCATTACTTAATTAAAAAAACCAATATCTCCCGACCCAATGATCGAACCGGGGACTTCTGCACAAAATCTCACGCACTGCGACTCCACAATGCTGTCTTGGTGGTCCAGTGGCCGCAGTATCGCTGCTGTGCACGAGATTGTGGGTTCGATTCCCCCACAGGATAAAACTTTGTGTGACCCACAAAGTGTTGTTCTGAGTCTGGGTGTAATTTGTGTCCGTTTATTGTATGTTTGTAAAGTCCCCCGTTACACAGAGCTTGTTGTCTAGTGCGGGTGTTGTCTTTTTTAAAAGAAACAGAAAGAAAAGAACAATCAAGACAATCTAAAATCAAGCTTAAAAAAATATTTATAGAAATTAAATACAGTCTAACACACTCTCCATACCACTCCTGTTCCTGAGAAAAGCCCGCGACACGAGTATTTTTCTTAACCCCCACATGTGTGTGTTGCACACATTCATGACGTATGAGTGTGTGTGTGAGTAGTGTATGTGTGTGTGTATGTCTGTGTATTGTGAATGTGTGTGTGCGCCTTGGGTAGTAAAATATTATGCTGTCGGGCTTGAAATAACATTGTATAGATAATCAATAACATGAGAATTTTATGTTAGATCCTGGGTTTTAGGGCGTTACAGTTTTCATTCAGCACTAGCACAGAACTTAAAACGTATAGTATCAGGGTAAAAAGAAGGGTAGGCAGAGATTAAGGGCACCCCCATTTTAAAAGCAAGCCCTACTGTGGGATTTTCTTCTTACAGAAAAATACAGGCAACACACTAAAGTATAGAACTGTTTATCTACGGCGAAGTCGTAGCTTTTTTTTTTACTACAAGTGTGGCAAACAGGCTTATGGCCTGCCTGATGGTAAGCTAAGCAGTTACCGTAGCCTATGGACGGTTGCAACACCAGGGGTACTCTCGCGTTGCAAATCCATTAAATATTTAACTCATATTTTAAAGCTTAATATAGCTTGCTATGCGTTCTGTGTAGAATTAAGAATTATCAGAGATTTATTCCCTAGGAAGCTACGAGTAAGATTCAATTTTTATTGAACAATTTGACTATAGGCAAAGCAACTGATAAGTGGTTTAAAGTTTTTGTTTATGTAATCAGTATGTAGAATTTACTGCCTAGGCTTCTAAATGCCATATGCCTATGGCTCAGTGGTAGATGTGTTTGACTTCTGATCACAAGGTCCCGGGTTCGATTCGGATTGGGCCAAAAATCGCTATTGAGTTTTTCTGCTCGCTAGTATGGTATCCTACCTCTCTTAACATTTGCACAGACCGACTTCAAAAAAAGCAGAAGATTCTTAATTTCTCTGTTGTTTTTGTCAGCCCACATGTTCACCGACTGTGAACTAATTTTAATATTTTTGTTGCTTTAGTTTTGGTTTTACTCTGAGTTAGTTGGTCTCATGTAAACATTTATTGCAGAAAAGGATAAGAAAAATAATAGCAACCCATATATTTCCCACTGCTGGGCTCCTCTATCAAGAGAGAGAGAGGGTTTATGCCTTAATTCACACACGCTGGCCTAATGCAGGTTTGTGAATCAGACATGTTTACAGAACTTCTTCTGAGACATGTGGGTTTCCTCACGATGTTTTTACCGTTAGCAGAAAAGGATAAAATAAAAATTAAATGTAACCACGTCTTGTTTTTCAAGAGCATGCCACTTCACGCAACTACTTTGTCTCTCTAGACAAATGACATTAAACGGTATTCGAATCGAATCCTCCTAATATTATAAACGCGTAAGTTAGAATGTATGGATGTATGTTTGTTACTCTTTTACGCAAAAACTACTGAATGGATATGGATGAAATTTGGCACAGATATATATTGTAGTGTGGAATATCACATAAGATACTTTTTATCGCGATATCCACGCGAGCGGAACCGCGGCCAACAGCTAGTGGAATATAAAGCAAATGTATGGGATTTGACGTTAGTTTACGATAATCCTTACTAATATTATAAATGTGAAAGTTTGTAAGAATGGATGGATGGATGGATGGATGTTTGTTACTCTTTCACGTAAAAACTACTAAACGGATCTGGATGAAATTTGGCACAGAGATAGATTATGGTCTGGAATAACACATAGGCTACTTTTTGCAGCGATAACCGACATCCATGCGGGCGGAGCCGCGGGCAACAGTTAGTATAATTATAATGTCGTAAACTTACGTCAAATCCTATACATTTGCTGTGAAAATTAAAGGATTTGGTTTATTTAAAATCTGTTTAGTTTTTTAACTACAAAGAAAGAAAGAAATAAAAAAACAGAGTTGTCTTTAAAATAAATATTCGCTAAAAATCACAAGAAAATTCTTTTGTGGTAAAATAAAGTGAACGTCTGAATTGTAGAATGATTAAACGTTTAGACGTCTGAAGGCATCCAAACTCAATTTGCGGTGTTCGTCCATTTGTCACCCGCGCGTCTCGGGAACTAAGCGGAAGAGGACGATTATCTGTATGACTGTACGTGTTTGGAGACCGGCGGTATTGTTTTATGTTTTTTATTTTATTTATTTTTGTTGAAAAAAAATTATTTTTTATTTTTTTTAAATTGTGGTTCCACAGTTATTGAGGCCTTAACCCTCTCTCTCTCTCTCTTGATAGAGGAGAGAAGACCGTGCCCAGCAGTGGGACAAAATATGGGTTGCTGTTAATAATAACAAAAATAATACAGTTATCGGTTCGTCTGATAGTACCATTTACTGTAGTCTTTAGACGCTAATAATACCTGAGGCATTACTCATGAAACACCATGCTTTTGCAATGGAATATTCCTCGGACAACCGATGGACAAGGTCAGCTCAGGACCGAACGATGTGGAAAACCTTGGGGGAGGCCTATGTCCAGCAGTGGACGTCTTATGGCTGAGATGGACTCCTCGGAATAAGATAACATTTATTTGAACACGCATTTAAATTTAAGTAAGCATGAAATTAATTATTATATTTTTCTCTGCATGTGACAAAATAATTAAATACACTGTAAGTACGAGTATAAACTAGGTTTATAATCCAATAAAACAATAAACAATATTTATTACTTGTGATTAAATTTAAAAAATAAAAAAAAAACATTTTTTTTCTTAAATTATAATTATTTTCTACAATAATTCTCAATTTAGATAATAAACCAAATAGGTAGATCACGAAAAGATTCAAATCTCGCACATAAAATACCACACTCAGACCCAGAACATTTATCAGAGGATCACAAAAAAAATCCCCAATCAAAATTTTACAGAAGTATTTTTTTAACATTTTATCAATATCTTACAAAAGTTGTCGCAGTGTGTACATTCACGTAGTGGGTGTGTATGTGATTGATCGCGCCAATCGTCTCCGTCATGACGTCATCGTTACTAGCCTGCCCGCTCTGCTCACCCCGGCCACCGCTATTTATCTTCAAGCCACTAGATTATCACAGATTAGAGGTTTTGGAGGCACTGTCACTAAGGAATTTTGGTAGACATTATATACGAACTTTTAGTATGATGGAGTATAAAATCCGTTTTACTGTTTTTTTGTTTCATTTTTGTTACAATGTAACATTTATGAATTTCAGGGATATCCTTTGAGTCTCATAATTAACTATAATAAATTGAGAAATATGTATGTAGACTCTATTGTAGAATTTATTAATTGAAACCCAAAAAAACGGGAGAGAGTGCAGCACCAAGGGCGTGGAGACATAATGACTCAGGCCATGCTAGCTTCCAAAGAAATGGTTGAGCTGCATGGTGGCTGATGAATCTGGGCTATTAGACGGGCAGGTTCAACTATATTCCCTAGATATTTACTACATATTACTTACACTATTTATATTAAAGCGAAGCTACCACATATATACCATACTATATAGAATATCATTAAATTTAATGTTGACTTAAAAATGCTTGAGTATGCAAAGCGCCCCGCCACCGACAGACAAGACACTCATCTTTTCTATCCTACCAGTTTTTCACCCTATTGTATTAGTATGGTGTTTTTGGTTGCATCACTTTCTGTACTAACTAATTGTAACACAAATAAAATTGTAACCACATATCTGGCGATTGAAAAGAGTGGCCTTAGTTTCTTGCCGGTTCTTTCCTTGGGCTCTACCCCTGTCTGTTTAGTCAGAGAACCCGGCAGTAGGCAAATTAGCTGACGTCTCATTTTGCATTTTTCATTGACCTGCATAAGTGTCACAGTGTGATCTATATGAATAAATTTGAATTAAGTGAGGTAGGGCACAATACTAGCGAGCAAGCCCAACTGGGGAAAGACCTTACAGAAGACCAGAGCTAAATAACTACACACAGCGATGTAGTTGTGTCTGAGTGTGAGTACGGGTCTAAAAGACTCATTTAGGGATGTGTTTTCAAAGAAACGTATTCCTTTCCCAGGGATACTCCATCTTAAAGCCCTGGTGTAAAAAAAATGTCGACACCACGCAAGTGATCCCTCTGGTATTGCAAGCGTCTATAGGCTACGGTAGCTGCTTAACATCGTAGTATAAAAAAGTGTGAAGAACTATGTCGAAAAACGAATGAAGGAACTAAAAACACCAAAAGACAGTTGCTTCAATAACTTTATAACAATATGTTAATGTAAACTTCTCCCCTAGTATCTATCAAATACAGTGCGTCGCATCAGTCGTGACCCATCCGTCTACGTCAGATGCAGGGTGACGCCTCCAGTTATCGACCGAAGCAAATGAATAAGTTTTATTTGGAAGAATGTTGCAAACATATGCTTAAATGGCGCAAAATTATTAGTGTAGTCTACTAATATTTATACTGCTTACCATCAGGCGGGCCGTATGCTTGCTGGCCACCTTGGTAGTATAAGAAAATAAAAATAAAAAAAACATATTAAAGTTTGTGAGGATGGGTGATTGTTACTCTTTTACGTAAAAACTACTGAACTGATCTAGACGAAATTTGGCACAAAGATAGATTATATTCTGGAATATACTATAAGCTACTTGGTGTCCTAGAAAAATCTCTGTTTTCGTGGGATTGTCCGTGTGGTGACTGATTATGAAAACAAATGTCATGTTCCATGTCGAAGGTGTCGTATGCCCCATTGCTGGATTCAGATCTTCTCTCTTCTGGCAAGAGAGCTCTCTCTCTTATTTTTAGGTTAAGACATTAATTCATTCACGCTGGCCTAATGTATGTTAGTAAATCAGTCATGTAGGTATTTAGAAGTTCTTCTAAATGAATGACTGATTTTTGTTTCCTCATGATGTTTTACTTCACCGTTAGCAAATGTTAAATCATTCTTTTAAATCTTTATTTTAAGGAACCTTTAATAATTGTTATGTCGGTAACTTAGTCTTTTACCTTTTACAAACATTGAATTACATACATAAATTAAGATTAATACATTTTCCTTTCTTTATAAGAAAATTAACATCGGTACTGCCTTCCGAGATCGATACATTCTTTGATTTTTGTAAAGATAAAAAGAAAATTTAAGTAAACTAAAGAAAGTTCCTCGTTTTAGCCGGGTAATCCGGACGTTACTCGCGAGTCTGATCTCGTATCAGTCAACGTCACTCGCACGATCGTTATCAGCGGTGTGGACGTTGATGTGACAACGATTTGCCATGATATGCTGTGTATTTTGATGGGCATTGTGAAATACAAGGAACCTATTTTTTATTTTATTACTAGCGACCTGCCCCGAGTTCGCCCGGGCTAAACTATTTCCAGCGCAACTTTCTTATTTTTTTCTTAGGTAAGAACCTTCTTCTGACAATAACGAACACAACAAAAAAGAATTAGCGAAATCGGTTCAGCTGTTCTCGAGATTTGCGCTTAGCAACACATTCAGCGATTCATTTTTATATAATACTAGCTGTTGCCCGCGGCTCCGCCCGCGTGGATGTCGGTTATCGCTGTAAAAAGTAGCCTATGTGTTATTTCAGACCATAATCTATTTATGTGCCAAATTTCATCCATATCCGTTCAGTAGTTTTTACGTGAAAGAGTAACAAACATCCATCCATCCATTCTCACAAACTTTCACATTTATAAACGTTAACGTTAAACGCAAACGTTGTTTTGCTACTAAAATAGTAATATCGCTATTAAAAAATAGGGTTTGATCGTAGAGGGGTGAAAATTAAGGGTTGTATGTATTTTTGTATGCTGTATCATAAAAAATCGTATCGTCGAAATCGTGAGGAAACCCACATGTCTTAGAAGAAATTCTAAAGACATGTCTGATTCACCAACCCACATTAGGCCAGCGTGTATGAATTAAAGCGTAAACCCTCTCTCTCTCTTGATAAAAGAGAGGAGACACGTGCCCAGCAGTGGGACATATATGGGTTCATATTATTATCATAACACTTTTTAGTGCCTCAATTACTGCGCTGGACAAAAATTTGTGTAATCCACAAATAGCAGCTTCGAGGTGGATGTATTTTGTGTCTGTTAATTGTATGTTTGTAAAATAAGGTACGATAAGGTTGTGGAATGAGCTCCCTGCCGAGGTTTTCCCAAGAGACTATAGCACGGGGTTCTTCAAGAAAGGAGTTATAAGGTTTTTAAAGGGTCGGCAACGCGTGAGTGACACCCCTGGTGTTGCAAACGTCCATAGGCTACGGTAACTGCTTACCATCAGGCGGGCCGTATGCTTGTTTGCCACCAATCCCTTCTACACAAGACTTATTCCATAGGAGTTGTCTTTACGAATAAAAGAAAGTAAAAATACCAAAAGGAAAAGAAAAGCGCCACAAGGATAAACTGTAACGACGCAAACAGGAAACGAAGTCTACTTAAGGGCTTGTACACACAGTAACAAATTAACGTGATGAGTCGCCACGAGGCGGTGTGTCGACACCCTAAGATGGATGGCAATGAGATTACGTGAGGACTCACTACGGCGAATTTTTTAAACAAACTTTATATTGTGGGATTTTCAATCTTATTAATGTTGAAATAGCGTATATCGCGATTAAATATTGTTTTTTTTTATATCAATAAAGATACATTAGCAATAGTTTTTTAAAGATAACTAACAGGGACTTTGCCTCCCTGTGTGTGTTCTTTTGCCTGTACAACGAGCTGTGTTCCGAGGAATTGTTTGATATAATGTCCACGGCCACATTTTATCAACGTACACACGGCAACGGAGATGGCTGTACAAGGCCGCTATATGAAGATTCGTCTATAAAGAAAACCATTGTATATATTTCTGTGGAATTAGGTAACAGTGTACAATTAGGAGAAACCTACAGATAAAAATATATTTCATATAAATTCATACATTGGTTTTCCTAAAAAACTTACTCCATTGCCGACCGTACCTACCGCCACCGACAGGGAGTTCATCCTCACATCTTAGAACCTCTATCGTGCCGTACTATTCGGTATCAGAGGAATTTCCTCCCACGTAAGATTAGGTTGTGGAATGAGCTCCCTGCCGAGGTTGACCCAAGAGACTATAGCATGGGATTCTTTCAGAAAGGATTACTTAATAGTCACAGAGATTACTTAATAGTTACTACGTAACAGATACATCACTCCCATACAAAACCGAAAATACCTACGCCATAATAGCCTACAAATTCTTAATAATAATACCTGCTGTTCGCAGCGAAAAGAAATGTACCATACGTACGCGAACAAAGAGTCGAGATTGTGTTGCCCGCCGTGCGACTCACGTGCAAGCTCGTCATCGCACGAATGCGGTAGGGTTGTCGTAGATTTTTAAGAAAGCGTACCTACACGCAAGATGCATTTTAAAATTACTAGGTACTACTAACTGAAGCCAGCTGAAATGCGTACCTACTTTCAAATAACGTAACGTACCTTTCTTCATCTTTCGGCAATGAAAAAAAGACATTTTTTTATTTTTCTTTTGACTATGACATCCAACGACTTCACAATAATTAACCATCGTGTCGTTAGTCAAAACTTAATAATATTAACTTAATATACGTAGTGTACGTAAATATCGTATGCGTTTTGAGCGGGAAACGTGCTGTGTGCGCTCTGTGTCGCGTGCGGCAGCCCCACTGGCGATCGGCTCGGTTACGAGCTACGTAGCGGTAGGCACATAACGCGTAACCTTGAGCGAGTGACGGAGGCCTGGTTATATAGTTTCTAAAAGGTCGGCAACGCGCGTGTGATACCCCTGGTGTTGCAATCATCCATAGGCTACGGTAACTGCTTACCATCAGGTGGGTCATATGCTTGTTTGCCTCTTTGGTAGTATAAAAAAAAACATGCGGGGTCTTTGGAGACTGCGATAG
This sequence comes from Trisateles emortualis, assembly GCA_947095525.1. Taxonomy (NCBI): domain Eukaryota; kingdom Metazoa; phylum Arthropoda; class Insecta; order Lepidoptera; family Erebidae; genus Trisateles; species Trisateles emortualis. Next base: position 9,754,414 of record OX352754.1, on the reverse strand, counting down.
AAGTAAAAACTAAGTAACTTGTGCATATTATTTTTGAATATGGAAAGCGTTCGGTGACGTTGACGCGAGTATAATTTTTTTTTCACCCAAAAAGTACTCAATGCGCCTAAAGAAGATTTTACTTCAAAAAGTCTTGTGTAGAAGTTATTATAATTTACATCAGAGGTCTTCAAATGTCCTGAAAAAATCTGACAAGAAGCCAGCTAGCCAGCCAGTAACATTAATCTTCCAGTAAAACGATAAATAAATAGAAACATTCGTCGTACCGGAGCGTCGCGGCGTCCCCTACAATTATTAGCTAGCGTTTCTAAGCGATTGATTACTCATTGTCTCATGTCAAAGTACAACGGATGGACTAATGATTAGTTTCTATAGCTGTTTGTTTGTTTATATGTAGGTACTAATTACACAGCTGCAGTATAGGTAATTGATTTATCACTACATAGTATAAAACCGCCACCGCCGTCTGTATGTATGCTTTGATCTTTAAATTTACGCAACGGATTTTGATGTAGATTTTTTCATAGATAGAGTGATTCAAGAGGAAGGTTTATATGTATAATACATGCATACTATAAAAAAGAAAAACAAAATTGAAGCAAAGCGAGGGCGGATTGCTAGTCTATTCATCCTTACTAATATTATAAATGTGAAAGTTTGTGAGTATAGATGTTTGTTACTCTTTCACGCAAAAACTACTTCACGGATCTAGATGAAATTTGGTACAGAGATAGATTATAGTCTAAATGACTGCCTTGGTGGTCCAGTGGCCGCAGTATGCGCCCGCTGTGCACGAAGTTGTGGGTTCGATTCCCACACAGGACAAAACTTTGTGTGACCCACGAAGAATTGTTCTGAGTCTGGGTGTAATTTGTGTCCGTTAATTGTATGTTTGTGAAGTCCCCCGCGACACAGAGCTTGTACTCTAGTGCGGGAGTTGTCTTTAAAAAAAAAGTCTGAAATAGCATATAGGCTACTTTTTATCGCGATAACCGACATCTACGCGGGCGGAGCCGCGGGCAACAACTAGTTTATACATATATCATTACTTGTCCTGTCTGACTGATTAATCAATGCAGGATCACAAAATTGAAATTTTGCACATAGGTTCCGTAAATGTCGTACGCAAGGGAGCAAGTAAGAGACAGAACAAACAATCGTATTTATCACACAAATATTTGTCCTGGGTGGGAATCGAACCCATGACCTACGGCCCGTAGGTTATCCCGTAGGCTTGGGATATCGCCAACGACCTTGAGCATTCTCTAGGCAACCGGTAAGCTATGTACTATTTAAATGGACGTTTTATTAATTTTTAATAAATTACAATTTTAACTTATTCTAAATATAACATTACCAAATAATAGGTGTATGTTTTCTTCAAATATTGTTTTTTTTTCGTATTATTTGATAAAAATTGAAGTCATAAAGTGGTTAAATCTCAATAATTTGGTGCTGATTCGATGATTTTTTTACAGACTATTTAGAATTACTTCACAATTTATGACAAAACCATATTATGAAACATATCTTGTAGATTAATACTGTATTTTTTGGCAGTCATTTGTCTATAAATGCTAACAAAAAATGGTTTCATGTACACCTCTTTTTCATTATTTTTTGAGAGGGGGGCCTTAACCACCAATAGGCTTACCGCGCCTTTGGTAGCTTAACCAGCTAATCGTCTTCCGAACAGAGCCTCTAGACAATTGGCATAAGCGATAGTCGAATCGAAAAGTCAAAAAATAAAATGTATGGGATTTGACGTAAGTCTACGATATAATGTCGTAAACTTACGTCAAATCCCATACATTTTCTTTTTTGACTTTTCGATTCGTCTATCGCTTATGCCACTTGTCTAGAGGCTCAGAGTTACTAAGGTCACTTATCATTAGCAGGTACCTATTTATATTCTGCCATTGTGGTAGGTAATGCAAGATAATTAGCGGAGTCATACGATGATGATGTATCTACGATAATTGATTGTAATTGATATTCTAAGTACTGATTGTAATTGTTTTATCTACTACGATGACAAAAAAACGCAAGGCTCAACTCTGGTAAGCTGTTACCGTAGCCTATGGATGTTTGGAGTAAAGGCCTGTTGGTCTAGTGGTTAGTGACACTGACTGCAAAGCCAGAGGTTGTGGCTTCGATTCCCATATGGTACAAAACGGTGTGAGATTCATTAAGGTTATCTCGTGTCTGGTTGTAATTTGTGTTTGTGAATTGTTTGTTTATATTACTACTAGCTGTTGCCCGCGGCTCCGCCCGCGCGGATGTCGGTTATCGCTGTAAAAAGTAGCCCTTTTTTTTATTCCAGACCATAATCTATATCTGTGCCAAATTTCATCCAGATCCGTTCGGTACTTTTTACGTGAAAGAGTAACAAACATCCATCCATCCACCCATACTCACAAACTTTCACATTTATAATATGAGTAAGGATGAGTACACAGTTGGTTCAGTGGCTTAAGTGGTTACCTAGTTATTTACCACAGCGCGGTGTGTTGTGGGTTCGATCCCCACACGGACAAACATTTTTCAGTCCACAGCAATTGGACAGAAGAGTGCGCAAAATTCTTTTAAAAAGTAAAAAAATGCTAGTTAATATAAAGTTAAGATATGCTAGTTCAATCCTAGGTTATTATTGCAAATTTCGGCTATTACTAAAACAAACAATAATTTATGTGGTTGCTTTTGTTAATTATCGTCTATTTAGCAAAACGGTATCGCGTGTGCCAACTGATTGAGCATTTATACAATAGTGATCCTTAAAAAAAATAGTACAGCGACAGTATCGATTAAAGCAAATCGATTCTTTATTATTTTATACTCTGGTATTAAACTATTAAAAGGCTAGCACCATACTAGCAAGCTCGACTGGGGAAGGACCTCCACCTTAAAGAAGACCACAGCGAAATAATTACACACAGTGGTGGACTTCTGCACAGGTCTCCAGCGCTCAATTAGGGATGCGTATTGAAAAAACGTTTTCCTATACCAGGGATACTCCATCTTAAAGCCCTGGTATAAAAAAATAGGTCGGCAACTTGCAAGTGATACCTCTGATATGGCAAGCGTCCATGGCAAACATACATCGGGCATGCCGTATGTATGTTTGCCATCCAAGTTGTATGAAAAATAAAATACATTTTTGGGTTGGCAACTCTTCTTGTAATACCTGGGGCATCATCAAGTAATGCCATTTTACATAGATAAGCAGAGACTGGAGCCTATGGATGCTTGGGACAAACATTTAGGAATCACAGAATTTTTTGTCTCGTGTACCGCGAACCTACAACACGCCGCGAAGTGGTTACCACTAAAGCCACTAAACCAACCATGCAATCAAAAGCCTAGCTCGGAGTACTAAATTACTAGTTTCTGTCCACGGCTTCACCCGCGTGTTTAATGCCAAGGGAGCTGCATTTTTTCGGAATAATAGCCTATGTGCTATTCCAGATTATAATCTATCTCTGTGCTAAATATCATCCCAATCCATTTAGCAATTCTGGCGTCATTTAGTAACAAACATCCATCCATCACTACTTTCGCAAATATAATATTAGTAGGATATCTCCAGCGATCAGTCTTAACCGAAACTTTACGAACTTAAAATTCACAGACACAAAGCAAACATTTATCAATCATACAACATTTTATCCTGTACGGGAATCGAATCCACGCGGCCCGGTGTTTGTGGCGTGACCACCTGCGTTACTAGACTACAAGTACAAACGCAATCGTAATGAAGTTATCGATACTACACATGTATCGATATTTTTTACGCTAATATCAAATAAGGGAAAAAAAAACAACTATAATTCCGAATTCATTGAATTAAAAAAAAACTGCTTAAAGGTAATTACAGTAAGGAGGCTCAAACAGTTTATTGTAATGAGGGATTATTAACGGTAATTTAGATTACAAAGTGTAGCCGTTCTGGCGTGTTTGAGTAACAATAATCCATCCATCCATCTATTCTTACTTTCACAGTTATCTCGCCTATGTAGCAGTGGACTTCTTTTGTCAAGTAGAAATAAAATTTATTTTTTCAAAATACTACTACTACTCGTATATACTTTAGAATTCTTTAGACGTCGATTAGAACTAAGATAATTTTATAAGTCTCTCATTCTGTCATCAGTAATTTGACATGACTAATATTAGCGAGCAACCCCGACTGGGGAAGGACCTCCACCTTACAGAAGACCACAGCTAAATAACTACACACAGCGGTATAGTTGTGTTCCTGTGTGTGAGTACAGGTCTCCAGCGCTCATTCAGGAATGTGTTTTAAAAGAAACGTATTCCTATCCCAAGGATACTCCCATCTCAAAGCCCTGGTGTAAAAAAATGGCTTGGCAAAACGCAAGTGATACCTCTGGTATTGCAAGCGTCCATAAGCTACGGTAACTTCTTAACATCAGATGGGCCGTATGCTTGTTTGCTACCAAAGTAGTATAAAAAAAGTATGGCGTAGTCTTCGTTTTATTATTTGGTTACTGGCCAAACTGGTGACAGACTTATTCAGATCGCCCATATTAAGGCCTCTGTTGTGATCTAACGACTGTTAACAGTCGGGACCGACTATTAACGTGCATGTAGCTATTCACTCGCTACACCAAGTTTATTAATAAAGCCGCTTACACTCTTATCTAAGTTTTAATCCTCAACTAAAACCCATTGACTGTTCGAGCACCATAATTATCTGTTATCCAAAAAAAAACAGACAAAGAAACGAAACTGTAAAATCTTCTTAATAAAAAAGATGGTGACAAATACAGTTAGTGACAAAAAAAAATTGCAAAAAAAAGGTTTGCAAAAAAAATAATGTAGCGGTTGCACCCCTTTCTTGTTAAATACTGTTTTTGTATGAGAAATGAATGGTTGGACAGGTAATTTATGAGTGGCTGTAAGGGTTGAGTATTCTTGATCGTTTGAGTAGGTACGTTTTTGTCCAAAGAGAAGAAAGAAAGAAAGAAAATCGTTTATTCGAACATTCACAGGACATTACAGAGGAAAAAATGAATAGGTACAAAATAGGTAATAAATTAAACATTAAATTAACAACGTATGTATTGATTTTTAATATTGTTATCCTGTGCAATGTCAGAATAAGAAGGGTATTCGAGCAAGCTCAACTGGAGAAAGACCAGAGACGAAGACCGCAGCCGAATCGATCGATTCGCATCCGCACGGCATCTTTTAATGAGCATTGGAGACATTAGGTCTCCAATGCATTAATGTAATATATACCTATATAAAAAAATGTCGTCTCGACATATTACAGTGCACAAGTGTGTGCGCAAACACACTCACTATTCCTTCACTCTCATAGTCCAATGAGATGGCAAACGGACACGACCGGAGAAAGATCAACGGCTTTACGTACTTTATCAGGCACGGGGTCTTACTGTATTTTTAGGAAATGGTCACCCATTTATAGACCGACCGCGACAAGCTCGCTTAACGTTACATATATAAATCCGATAGTCATCTATCTAAGTTTATTTCAAACTAGCTGTTGCTCGCGGCTCCATCCGTGTGGATGTCGGTTATCGCTGCAAAAAGAAGCCTATGTGTTATTCCATACCATAATCTATCTCTGTGCCAAATTTCATCTAGATCCGTTCAGTAGTTTTAACGTGAAAGAGTAACAAACATCCATCCATCTATTCTCACAAACTTTCACATTTATAATATTAGTAAGGATATCTAAGTTTATTTCAAAGTATCAAAACTGCTCTACCTCACTATAATCTTAAAGGACAACCCCAAGCAAGTGCTCTCACCCCTATACAAATAGCTGTTAAGATACTTCACCAAAGAATTTATGTGCCCAAATATATAGACATATGAACCTACCTATTGTTAGTAACATCATAATATTGTATCCAAACATTATTTATTGGTTCTCGATAAAACTATAATAATAATATTTTCGGGACAACTCACACACCGCCATCTGATCCCAATCTAGGCATAGCCTGTACTATGGTAACCAGACAACTCATAAACATCCTTACTAATATTATAAATGTGAAAGTTTGTAAGAATGGATGGATGGATTCACGTAAAAACTACTGAACGGATCTGGATGAAATTTGGCACAGAGATAGATTATGGTCTGGAATAACACATAGGCTACTTTTTGCAGCGATAAGCGACATCCACGCGGGCGGAGCCGCGGGCTACAGCTAGTACTTATATATTTCTAAATACATTCATAATATAGATAAATTACACCCAGACACAGAACAAACAATTGTGCTCATCACACTAATATTTGTCCTGGGTGGGAATCGAACCCACCGCCTCCGGCGTAGCAGTCAGAGTCACTAACCACTAGACCAACAGGCCAAGACCAACTATGACTGTGTTTTACGTGGTACTGTGATATATTGCAGATATTTTATGTTCTTAAAAGATTGAAGAGACGTAGGGCATAACACAAGCGAATAAGGCCGACTAGAGAAGGACCTGATAGAAAACCACAGTTAAAAAACAACACACAGCTTTGTAGTTGTGTTGCTGTGTGTGAGTGCAGGTCTTCAGCGCTCATTTATTGATGCGTTTTGAAAGAAACGTATTCCTATCCCAGGGATACTCGAATCTTAAGCCCTGGTGTCAAAAAATGGGTTGGCAACACACAAGTGATACCTCTGCTATTATAAGCGTCCATAGGCTACCGTAACTACTTAACATCAGGCGAGCCGTATGCTTGTTTGCCAACCAAGTAATATAAAAGAAACTTAAATTTTTGGTTCAACAGGAATCAAACCCGATACCTCGTGATGACCAGTCACAGTGTTGCATAAAACGACTACTAGACCAGAGACCAACTACATAACATCCGTACAGCATGACATACCCTTTCTAAACCACAAAATCTATCCGCTGTCCAACCCTGAGCAAGACCCAAGGGTGTTATGAATAGAAACTAAGGAAAGTTGGTGATGAACAAACAACCAACCAATATATTGTTCGTAGAGCAATAAATGGTAGAACAAACTTTTTTATTAGTATACTTTTAGGTACTAAAGTTAGGATGGCTGTGTCTGCCTGCTGTAAACCAGTGGAGTAAGTTACGAGTGACAATTCTTTAAGATAGTTTTTATTACCTATGGCTTTTATAAGATATAGTTGTTGCCCGCGGCTCCGCCCGCGTGGATGTCGGTTATCGCGATAAAAAGTAATCTATCTCTGTGCCAAATTTCATCCAGATCCGTTCAGTAGTTTTTGCGTAAAAGAGTAACACACGAACTTTCACTTTTTTTTTTAAAAGACAACTCCCGCACTAGAGAACAAGCTCTGTGTCGCGGGGGACTTTACAAACATACAATTAACGAACCCAAATTACACCCAAACTCAGAACAACCCTTTGTGGGTCACACAAAGTTTCGTCCTGTGTGGGAATCGAACCCACAACCTCATGCACAGCAGGCGCATACTGCGGCTACTGGACCACCAAGGCAGTCAAATATATAGATATATATTCTAGAGCATGGGGTTCTTAAAGAAAGGAGTAATAAGGTTTTTAAAGGGTCGGCAACGCGAAAGTGACACCCCTGGTGATGCAAACGTCCATAGGCTACGATAACTGCTAACCATCAGGCGGGCCGTATGCTTGTTTGCCTCCTTGGTAGTATAAATAAAAAAAAAGTTATTTCTTGACTTTAAGACTACTTCGACTACTAATAATAATAATGTCCTCCTAACCGAATTTCGGTCACGGCGGCTAATCTCAACGGAGACTAGACATATGCACGGGAGATATTTTAGTGCACAAGTGTGTGCACAAACACAAGTGCACTCTTTATTCCCTTACTCTCATAGTCCGGTGGGACGGTAATCCGACACGACCGGAGAGAGATCAGGCGTAGGAGCAACGGCTTTACGTGCTTTTTGAGGCACGAGGGTGTAAACACCGACAATTTCTAAACTCCGGCCATCTAAAGTGATTTTCTTGACAGAAAAACCCAATATCAAGTGACCCGGGAATCGAACCCGGGACCTCGTGATCAGCAATCACACACATCGACCACTGAGCTACCGAGGCAGAGGCAGTCGGCTACAGAAAGGTATGAAGCTTGATTTCATCCTTCCAGTGGATGGTACATTTTTTTCAATTTACAAGTTAATTCAAATCTGGAAGACGCTGCGTGAGCAGACTTCTAACAAGGTAGACGGGTGACCTGGTAAATCTGGCAGCCGATAGAGAAGGCCAGCTCAGGACCAAATGCTGTCAAAATCTTTCAGGCTATGTCTAGCAGTGATCTTTTTTGGCTGTGGTGATGAATTGAAGCTTAATAAATGGCCACTGCTTTTAACATGCTTCGGAGGGCACGTTAAAAGTCGGTCCCGACTGTTAACAGTCGTTAGATCACGACAGAGGCCTAAATATGGGCGTTATAAATAACTCTATCACCAGGTTGACCACTAACCAAACGATAAGAAGAAGAATGGCCACTTTAATGGGTAGCATTTGCAGAGGCATATTGCTGACACAAAAAAATCAAATCAGATTATTATCTATCTATCGAAAATGTTTTGGTGGTATGCATCCATATTGATGTCCTTCCTCAGACTGGCTTGCTTCATGATATTCATTTTTTTTATATACTAAAAAGGAGGTAAACAAGCATGCGGCTCGCCTGATGGTAAGCAGTTACCGTAGCCTATAGACGCTTGCAACACCTGTACTACTCGCGCGTTGTCGACCTTTTAGAAACCTTATAACTCCTTTCTTGTACCAGAAACACAGCCAAGACAGTACCTACCGTGAAGTTATTAGGCTATTTAAACTTCTTTTGAAGAAGGGAAGAGCCACAGCAGGTTCATTGCAGAGCCTACACATAGTTACGTGGAAAAAATGAACACTAAAAACCGAACCGTGCTGGTCAAAATCGAAAATAATAATAATATTTTCAGGACAACTCACACATCGCCATCTGATCCCAAACTAGGCAGAGCCTGTACTACGGTAACCAGACAACTGATAAACATACTTATATATTTATAAATAACCACATATTATAGATAAATTACACCCAGACACAGAACAAACATTTATGCTCATCACACAAAAAAAATTCTGGGTGGGAATCGAAGCCACGACCTCTGAGGTACAAGTCAGAGTCACTAACCACTAGACCAGCAGGCCAGTCAAAATAAATCAATATATAATAATAACAAAATAAAAACAAGAGGAAAACAATACAACTATTATCATTAACAATAAACAAGGAAATTAGCCACACAAGGGTGTCCACGATTAATTCGGAGAATTAGACGCGTCCTGAGTAAAATCGATTAGCGAACGTACGAAATTCGGGGCAGGGGCAATTCGCAACGACGCGGCCCATCCAAGATAAACATGCCAGGGTTTTTTCTACGGTTGAGACATTAACCAAGGATGTTTTGTTGGTGACCATGCTGTGGATGTTGGCAGGACAGTCTTGATTTTTGTTGTATTAGAGACACGTTTGTTTTGTACTGATCTATTGTAGATAGACATGGACTTAAATATTCATAGTACTTTAGTTATAAAATGGAAAGCAAATTTTTTTGTAATATATTTTTTTGGTTTTATGGCGCAGTGGTAACTTTACAACTGTCGTGACTTAGGTAGGGTGATACTGTATTTTTTCATCAAAATGGCAGTAAATGCCTCTGGTATAAGGTCCTTATTTATACACAATTTTTGTAAAAATAATTATAGGTGGATATTTTTATACTACCATAGTATTATACAAGCATATGGCCCGTCTAATGGTAAGCAGTTACCGTAGCCTACGAGTCTTGCAAAATCAGGAAGTTAAGTCGTGTTGTCGACTCTATATTACTTTACAACATAATATAGAGTCTCGTGTCTAGAATTTTGTGTCATGAGTAACTCCGGGATAAAGGTTAAAATCATTTCGAATTTTAAGTTTTAGACAATATTTACAGGCATCATCCAAAAATCTCCACTACTATGTTGATGAACGGAAAATTCCTTCATAATACAGTACACATACACGCCCTACACTGTATGTCATTAGACGAAGCGGCGGGGGCGTCATTACGGCGATGAGTAGAACGACCATTAATCTTCTTGGACCGGTCCTCTTGCTGTCAAAATTGTGGCCACCGTTCGCTGGAAGCTCAGTTAGTATACGCCTTTGTCTTTGGCTATTCTTGTGTACAATCAAATGGCACTGTTGTAGCAAAGGGATTGTGTGATGGTGGAGATTATCTGTATGTGTTCAAGGTTTCAATTATGTGTAACATAATATGACCGTCTTCTCAATAACTGCATTCGATTAATTTTTAACCTTCGTAAATAGATCATGTCTCTTCATATCGCGCTGAGCTTAAATGGTTGCCGAAATTTGCAACTAGTAATTGGCAACTAGTAAATATATAAGAGAGGTAGGGCACCATACTAGCGAGCAAGCCCGACTGGGGAAGGACCTCCACCTTACAGAAGACCACAGCCAAATGACTACACACAGCGGTGTAGTTGTGTTCCTGTGTGTGAGTACAGGTCTCCAGCGCTCATTTAGGAATGCGTTTTGAAAGATACGTATTCCTATCCCAGGGATACTTCCATCTTAAAGCCCTGGTGTAAAAAAATGGGTTGGCAACACGCAAGTGATACCTCTGGTAATGCAAGCGTCTATAGGCTACGGATACTGCTTAACATCAGGCGGGCCGTATGCTTGTTTGCCACCCAAGTAGTATAAAAAAAAAAAAAAAAAAAAAAAAAAAAAATATGTTCAAAAAGAAAGTGCGGGACCTCCTTTTCGACAAACTGGCGAATGATATGATGATTCTCATCACATGATTAATATAGAAATATGTATATAATGAATATGTATATAATGAATATATATATATAATATATATATTAAATATAAGTATTTATTTGTTTGTGTATTTGTCCGTGTGGTGACGGATTAAGAATACAAATGTCACCACCCCGTTCTATCCCGAGGGTGTCGTAAGAGTCGACTAAAGGAGTCAGGCAGACAATATCCACTGCAAGAGAGGGAAAACTTGAAACAAAACCCTATACCAACCCGTCTGGCCAGCGTGGTATAGTAGGCTAATATTCCTCCAAATGTATGGAGGAGACCCGTGCCCAGCAGTGGGTTGAAAAAGTATTTATTTGTGGATACGTATTTAGTTTATGTAATTATACTTATTTAAACATAATATTCCGTTTTGATTTTAATGTTATTTTATTAGTTTTGAATCTTGCACCTACTTTATTTATCTCTGCATCACCCTAAGGTTGGCTGGTAGAGAATGCCTTTGGCATTAAGCCCACCATTGTACACTATGTGCATAAAGTTCTTAAATAAATAAAATATAGCATGTCACTATTTTCCCTGTAGGGGTAGGCAGAATTGTACACTTATCACCAGCTTAATTTTAGGTACCATACAAGTTGACTGCCTTGGTGGTCCAGTGGTCGCAGTATGCGCCTGCTGTTTTGGGTTTTGGGTTCGATTCCTACACAGGACAAAACTTTGTGTGCCAAAGAGTTGCTCTGATTCGGGTGTAATTTGTGTCCGTTCATTGTATGTTTGTAAAGTCCCCTGCGACACAGAGCTTGTTCTCTAGTGCGCGAGTTATCTCCTCTACCACACCCAAATAACTAAAAGACAGTATTCCACTATTCATCATCATCATCATCATTTCACCCAAAAGCCGTCCATTGCTGTACAAGGGACCTAATTAACCCCTTTTATATTATCAAGGTGAATAATAGAGCCACCCATTGGTAAGCAGTGCCGAAAAAAAATAGCTTAGTTATGTCTAGACCTAGACTAAGTATAATCTATTTCTGCGGTGAATTTCATCCAAATCTATTCAGGCGTGAACGAGTATCGGGCATCCATCCATCCATCCAATATTAGTAAGACTGTTTTCAGTCTGTATTGTCCCACTGCAGTACAAATAGACCAGTCTTTCTTGCGTGTTGCCTGACCCAAAAATGTTAACATCAGGGGTTTGTGATGGACTATCCCTGGGATAGGAAAACGTTTCATTAAAATCGCATCTCTAAATAAGCGCTGGGATCCTGTATAGCTAAAATAACATCCTTACTAATATTATAAACGCGAAAGTTTGTTAGAATAGATGGATGGATGTTTGTTACTCTTTCACGTAAAAACTACTGAACGGATCTGGATGAAATTTGGCACAAAGTAAGATTATGGTCTGGAATAATACATAGGCTACTTTTTACAGCGATAACCGACAGTTATAAACTATATCTATTCTACCATATTATTGCCATAACATTTTTCCACTTGAATAGTTCAGCTGAATTGATTAATTAATAATGAATGTTGTTGTTAATAATCTACTTCCAATGCTTAAATGTTCGTAACACCTATGTATAAACTGGGTATATAAGTAGGGTAAATTGCCCTGTTATCGATATAAAAATAAATTTGTAGATTGTGACGAATTGGGCAAAAAAAAGAAATTATTTATTATTAGTATTTTTGTTTTACTGAGTTTATATATAAGGACTAAAGACCCATCTCGGCTTCGCGACATTTATTTAATTTTTGTAGGAAATAACGGGCTATATTTTAGCTTTAATAAGGGGTTATTAAAGCTAAAATATAGCCCGTTATTTGCTAATAATGTAGCTTCCTAAGTCTGAGACGTATGAGGTATTTTTTTATCTGTATTGGTTTAGCAGTTCTTGAATTTATTCATAACAAACAGGCATTCATTAAAACTTTTTTCTTTACTATATTATTTAGTTTAGACTTACATCAGATTACGCTAGTTAAACAATGAATATCTTTAGCAGAGATTTTAAAAAAATATAGCTTACTGTTGTACGATTTAACCCAATTGTTTTCACCCCTGTGCCTTGAAAAGTACTTTAGGCCGTTGGTAGTATGCGCACTTGTACACTAAAATACCTTCCATGCAGATGGCTAGTCTCCATAAAAAATTGCCATAAAATGAGGAGGACATTATTAATCTACTAATACCGATAAGTGGACAAGTTACCCCACAATGCTGTTTCATATACGATGAGTTATTGTATTCGTGTGACGACTGAACGTTTGTAACGTACGGACGGACTAAACACGAAAATGTTTATATGCACTTTTGTAATTCACTTGATTACTAATATCGGGTTTTTAAATTCGATACTAGTTGCAGTACTATAGATTACATGTGTGTATTATAATTTCGTTTGATTATCTATATATTATTTATATATACTTATAAGTACGTACTTTATATTAAAAGAGAAGGGAACCAATTAAGTGAGCAAGCATGGCTGGGAGAGGACCTCCATCTATCTTACTATTTACTGCCGGGCCAGTACCTTATCTGTCACCATTGGAATCTAAACTAATATTATTATAAAGCGGACTTTTCTATTTTTTGTTTGTTTGTGTGTCACGATATAACTCAAAAACTACTGGGCTGATTTTTAAAATTCTTTCACTATTAGAAAGCTACATTATCAGCGGGTAACATAGGCTATATTTTATTGAAAAAAAAGATTACTGGATCGCTACGAAAACTAAAATAATGTTCACCCACGCGAAGCAGGAACATGCCGCCAGTTAACAGTAAAAATAACAGTCGCATTCAAATTGATAAACTAAAGTAGTTGCCCTAACAATATTATAGTATTATACCAAAGATTCAAAGTAACCCTTTAGCCAAATAGATGTAACAAATCGCCTCTGGCCATTAGGCATATTCAAAAAATTACACGCAGCACACCTGGTGTGAAACAATAATTAATATCTAAGCAACAATAGGTTTCGTGCAAATTCGTGCAAAATCAAGCATAAAATCTTAGGGACGAGAACTGGGACTCTCCCCTAACGAGATAAAAATGCGAATCATTCATTTGTAAGTACGAAAGTGGGATATGTTGAATGTTTTGTATTGGGTTCAGTATCTATCTTACTAATCAATGCGAAAGATTGAATGGATGGATGTATTGATGTTATGATTTTTACTCAATTACGCCAGAATGGCTGAAAGGATCTGAAAGGAAAGAGAATGAAATTTGGTACAGAAATAGAATATAGTCTCGTATATATACTACTAGTAGGTAGTCTAGTTTTTACAATACTGTTTCTTTTCGTCAAACATTTTTGAAGTGAAAACTTATTTTGGTGCGTTGAGTACAGGGTAAATAAAATCATGGATCTTGCGTCATCGTCACTGAACGCTTTCCATATTCAAAAATAATAATCTAATAGCTCGACGATACAATTTACAAGTTACTTAGTTTTCACTTCTATCGGCAGTCCCTAAAGCCGCACCGCATTTTTTTTGCTACTTCACTGACAAACGACTCATCGCATCGCTCAGTAAGTGGTTACCCAAGCCTATGGACGCATGCAATACTTGGAGTATCACTCGCATGTCTCCTACATCTTGTTTTACAAAAGTAATCCAATTACTTTATCTTTTAATTTAAATGAGTGCGTGTATCCATGCGCAGAAATACAACTACGACGCTGTGTGTAGTTATTTTGCTTTTGAGTTCCTTTCCCAGGTGGATTTGCTCGCTTGTATGGTGTTTTATCTCTATTACTGCTACTCCTTTCAAAAACGTTATTGAGTTTTTATTTTTATTTTTAAGGGACATCGCACTAGCGAAAAAGCCCTGTGTCGCGAGGGACTTTACAAACATACAATTAACGGATACAAAGTACATTTGGATCACACAATTTTTTTTCTCGGATTAAACCCACAACACGCCACGCAGTGGTAAGAGGCAAGGTAACCAGATTCCACCGTGCTGTCGAAAATAGTATAATAAATATATTTTAATAACCCTTTTACTAACTGAACCTTAAAAACCAATCCCTATTTTTCAATTAATCGTTTTAGAACGAAACAAAGAAGGGTAAACCGCCCAATTCTCATCCTACCCTAAAGCGATTTTGACAAACGATTAGCGTATACATCTTATTCAAAATACTATTTTGTGCATAATCGATTTTGACAGGCCGTAATTAAGACATCCCATTTTGACAGACGGTTTATGTTCTTTGTCAAATGTTAATCTAATTTTGACGGGTGACTGATTTTGATGGTAAATTTCTATGAGAAATATTTGATTGTAATATTTTTAATTTTGTATTGAAGAAGATAAATGAATATAATTATTTATGCTTAATTCAGTTATTTGATTTGTTTTTCTATTGTTTGTTAGTTTTGTTCAATTGTCTTGGTTTCGTGAGAAAAGAAATACTACGAGTATAGTGGCAAAAAAGCGTACGGCTCGCCTGATGGTAAGCTGTAACCATATATAATAATTTTGGGGCTGTGAACTGTAAAAATCTAGCGGTTGGTTCGAACATCGGTGACCATTTTCTAAAAAAAAACACAGCCAGTGTCTAGGATAGCATGTAAAGCCGTTGGTCTTGCGCCTGATTTCTCTCTGGTGTTGTGATAGAGGCAAGATTACTATAACCATATGCCAAAAGACGTCCACTGCTGGACATAGGCCTCCCCCAAAGTTTTCCACAACATTCAGTCCTTAACTGACCTTGTCCATCGGTTGCCCGCAACCTTTACCAGGTCTTGTTGGAGGCCTGCGCACGCTGCGTCTTCCAGCGTATAAATATTTATATTAAATTAATTGAAATACATGTTGCTGGATTTTTAAAATGATACCAGACGTTTGTATTTTTTTTGTAGAACATTCTAGTCATTGTTAGATACTATTCACAAAACATTACATGTCATATTATTACACAAAAGTTTAATTTACAATGTGATTAAGATGTAACAAAAAAGTAACGAGACTTCCCTCTCTGTAACCCCACTTGTCACCCAACAAAGACATTAAAAAATCTTAAACCATTTTAATTGTTAAACAACAAAAGAACACCGTGGTTCACACCATCGTCATCTAGCCAAAAAACATATATTTGATTCATCATAACAAAATAAAAAACACACAGGGAGTAAATTTTTGAGTTACGAGAAAAAAATTGGCAATATCTACATTGTATTGGGCCTTCCTAACGATATTTTGATGACTGTAGTAAGCTCACTGTAATGAAATAATAAAAAGACAAAAAATATGAAATGTTATAAGACTACTGTGCGCCACAGTGGGGCAAAACTTGGTGTTTGTGAACAAAAAATTTGATCGGCGCTTATAATATACGGTGCTAATGCTAAAAAACCGTGTTGGGAATCGGATTGGAGATTTTTTATAGCTGCGTTTTTAATTAAAGGATTAAAATTGATCTGAACATTGTTTAAAACTCCTGAGATTAATATAAAACAGCTTATGTTATTGCATTTATAATTTAACTATGTATAATGAATCATCATAATAAATTAATAAAAGTGAAAGAAAAGAGAGTGTAGGTACCTGTGATTGCACATACACTTGAGGACTGTTAGCCAATTGGTCTGGAGGATTATAATATTTAAAAACATTTATTGTTGACATGAATGGAGAGAGCTTTGCGTTAGTTAATACTTATTCTTTTTTTTTTTTAAAGACAACTCGCGCACTAGAGAACAAGCTCTGTGTCGCGGGGGACTGTACATACATACAATTTACGGACACAAATTACACCCACACTCAGAACAACTCTTTATAGGTCACACAAAGTTTTGTCCTGTGTGGGAATCGAACCCTCAACCTCGTGCACAGCAGGCGCATACTGCGGCCACTGGACCACCAAGGCAGTCATTCTAAGCAGTCTCCATTTATTTTCTATCCTTTTATGGGAAATAAAGAGAGATATGGTCCTTGACAGTTCAGCGGAGGTCCAAGCTAGAAGTTTGTGAGTTATGGAGCTCATTATTCTTGGAGTTTGACTAATAGACCAAATACGGAACACGATTGCCGCATGTCAGACGAGTTGTGGACTAAAACTACCACTATGTGGATCCCAGACAACGTCCCATGGCATCAAGCCCAAGCTCAGATGGATGAGCTAGCTACCAGAAAGACTGGTCTATATTAGGATCGAGTGAGTCAAAGAAGAAAATGTAGGCCTTTGCCCTTCAACAGAACAATACACGCTGAAAAAAATTCACTCTTCAGCTCTCAAACGTCTATAAGTACAAAAAATATTATAGATTCGTTCATTTATCCTAGATAACCACATAACATAATAATGTTTGTTATCTAAATGTAATTGGTGTACAATAAAGAGTTTTCTATTCTATTCTATTCTATTCTACCACTTTCTTCTATATTAACAACGGTGTGAAAACCAAGCTTGTCGACTCCTGCGCATCAGACGTCAACGTTACTATTATCAGATCAAAGCCACACACTTTCCGATTTTTTTTTATCGCTCATCGTTAAAATATCAAATCACGCGCAATTTTCGCATCGTTACGCGCGAACGCCCACATGTGTGCGCACGCGAAAGTGCACCTATATAATTATTAATTTGTGTTTTAATTATAATCGTTGGTTTTAAAGCTGTAGTTTTTACCTAACTGTGAGTGAGAGGTTATGTGTTTGTTGTGTTTTTTGTTCTAGTATTACGGGATTAGTTACCGCTGTGTTTTCTTTACTGTGTGAAAATAAAGAGGATTATGTTATACTGCACAAGTGTGTGCACAATCAAATCCGCTGTGACGTGATTGGAGAAAGATCGGGACCAACAAATTGACGAGCTTTCTGAGATTGGAGACATCGCCAATTTTTACACTTCGGGCAATTGTGAATTTTTTGACAGAAAAATTAAATCTATACTAATATTATAAAGCTAAAAAGTTTGTTTGTTTGGTTAAACGCGCTAATCTCAGAAAGTACTGGTTTGATTTATTTTTGTTGAATAGTGCATTCATCCAGGAAGGCTATAGGCTATATAACATCACGCTATGATAAATAGGAGCGGAGCAGTAATGAGATATGTTGCAAAATCGGGGTAAAATATTCCAAATTCCCACGCGGACGAAGTCGCGGGTGATCCCTAGTAGGTACCTTTCTAGGAGGCTTTCTGGCAGGGTCATAATATGTTGCCATGATGTTTGTATTTATTAATTAATTAATTTATTATTTTAATTGTCTTTTTTTATGTAATGCCTGTGTTATAATTATTTACTTAATCATTAAATTAATTTATTATTTTAATTGTCTTTTTTTATGTAATGCCTGTGTTATAATTATTTATTAAATCATTAAATTAAATGGAAAAAATGTATTGTGCCAAGGGAGTTGCATCTGCCAACAAACTGCTGTGCAGTTTGGCAGAAGTATAGAATGTGTAAAATGTATCTTTTTTTCACAAATAAACACTTTTTTCATTTTCATTTTCATTTTTCAATAAGCAGTCCCATTCTTCCACTACACCAACAATGCCGTTAAAAACAGATAATGAAGTAACATTACATTATCTTTATAAACATTGCATTTTTTTATACCTCCATCACTTAATATTAATTACAATAATAGTTCTAATTACAATTTATTTGCAAGCCTAAACTAACTAGTTTCCTTAATAAGACATTAAAAACACCCGTATCTTTAGAATTTAATGGGCTTTTGACTTAGCCCTCAGTTATTTCTCCTTAGTTAATATAAACTACTAATGTAATTAGCCCGTAGCTTAAACGTTAACTCAATTCCAAGAATTTTATAATATAACTAGCTGACCCAGCAAACGTTGTATTGCTACTAAAATAGGTAGTAATATCGCTATTAAAAATAGGGGTTGATCGTAGTAGGGCGAAAATTAAGGGTTGCATGTATTTTTAAATGCTGAATTACAAAAAAATAAAAACAGAAATTTTAAATAAAAAAATTAGGTGTGGACCACCCTTAACATTTAGGGGGATGAAAAATAGATGTTGTCCGATTCTCAGACCTACCCAATATGCACACAAAATTTCACGAAAATCGGTCGAGCCGTTTCAGAGGAGTTCAATAACGTACACAGTGACACGAGAATTTTATATATTAGATAATGCCAGTCCTTATATGTACCACTGCTGGGCACAAGTTTTAAGTGAGGTAGAGTACTGCACTCCTCCTTTTAAAAGACCACAGGCCAAATAAACACACAGCGGTGTAGTTGTGTTCCTATGTGTGAGTACAGGTATCCAGCGCTAATTTAGGGACGCGTTTTGAAAGAAACGTATCCTATATCAGGGATTTTTTTTACATCTTTTAAGATGTAAAAAAAATCCCTGCACACGGGCACGTTATAACAATAATAATAATATTTTCGGGACAACTCACACAACGCTATCTGATCCCAAACTAGGCAGAGCCTGTACTATGGTAACCAGACAACCTGATAAACATACTTATATATTTCTTAATACATACATATTATATAGATAAATTATACCCAGACACAGAACAAACATTCGTGCTCATCACACAAAGATTTGTCCTGGGTGGGAATCGAACCCACGACCTCCGGCGTAGCAGTCAGAGTCACTAACCACTAGACCAACAGGCCAGTCGGTTCCAATTTGTTTACAGTTAGATCATGGCAGAGGCCTAAAAATGGGCGATCTCAATAACTCTGTCACCAGGTTGACCACTAACCAAACGATAAGAAGAAAAAGGCAAGCGTATCTGCTATCTTTATAGATGAGAGTAGACTTGTTCTTTTTATACTACTTAGGTGGAAAACAAGCATACGAACCGCCTGATGTTAAGCAGTTACTGTAGCCCATGGATGCTTGCAATACCAGAGGTATCACTTGCGTGTTGCCAACCCATTTTTTTACACCAGGGTTTTATGATGTATCCCTGGGATAGGAATACATTTTTTTCAAAACGCATCCCTAAATGAGCACTGGAGACCTGTACGCACACACAGGAACACAAGTACACCGCTGTGTGTAGTTATTTGGCTGTGGTCTTCTGTAAGGTGTAGGTCCTTTCCCAGTCGGGCTTGCTCGCTAGTATGGTGGCCTACCTCTCTTTAAACGTGGCTTTTTATTGATAAATATTTTTTAAAATCGGTTCAGTAGATCCAAAGATTACCTCCTACAACCTCACAAACTTAACCTCTTTATAATATTATAGTATAGATATATGGTTAATAAATAGAATAATTAATAATTCCCACATTATTACCTATTTATAATACACCATTAGATACTGCAGAATATTCCCAAGGTATTTATGCAAAAATATCACTTATGAGAACAATATTCTGAACCCATTCCAACCTCAAGACATGTAGGAAATAATTAATCACAAAATATCATTTCAATCCTTTATGTATCCTGATATTTACCTAATCCGTCATACTTATCATAATTACTATCTGTAAATTTAATATCAAAATACAAATATCAACTTAACACTGCACAAAATAAAAATCAAAATTGTGTAAATAAAATTTTAATATCGAAATACAATGAATAAAATATTTATTACAAAATAATTCCTAATACATCGCAATAAAATTCAAAATCGCAAATTTAAATCAATACTAAAATAGGTACTTAAGAGAAATGTTCTTTATTTGAATAATGCTCAGGGATGTGTATCATCGTAACAAAGATAGGGTTGTCCAAAAATTTGCATACTCTACACCGCGGGCTACTTTTCTTCAAAAAGTGCTCTGAGAAAAGGGGTAACAACTCAAATGCGCTGCGTAAAAAGCAATCTCAATCTTAACATAAGGGGCTAAGAATTCAAATATATTTTTCAAAACTGATTTTTAATTTTGTTTTTTTATTTGCTAATGATGCGTTCTGAATCGCTAAACAGGTTTTGTCTATTTAGTATACGATGCGCGATTTCTTTTTTTTTTATTTTGTCTAATAACAAATGATGTACCTTTGTACGGGGTAAGTATGCAAATTTATAGTTTCGTGAGAAAAAGTGTGGGTAACGTTTTTTTTCGTTAGTGCCATTTTAGCACTTATGCTTTAAATGTAATTATAATAATTTATGACCCAGCGCTGGGCACAGGTCTTCTCTCCTCTATCAAGAGAGCTAAGAAGCTTTAGACCTTCATTACATACAAATAAAAAAAATCCGTGAAATTAAATTCTTTGAGTGCAACGAGCAAATTTCAGAGCAAACAATTAATACACCGTACTTAGTCTTTATGGTGTTTTAATTGTATTAGTTTACATGTAAAATTGTAGTATTTAAATTGAAAAATATTTTTATTGTTAACTATTTTCCTTAACAAGTAGTAATCGAAGCTTCCTTTTAAGCCTGTGTTTAGAGATTCCGATCTTCCGTATCTATAGAATACAAATTAAAAACAAGAGTAGGTAACACCGGGGATATTTTTACACCCGAATTTAAGATGGAGTATCCCTGGGATAGGAAAACCTGTCCTACAAAACGCATCTCTAAATGAGTGCCGGAGACCTGTACTTAAAAACAGGAACATAACTACACTGCTGTGGGAAATTATATAGCTGTGTTCTTCTGCATGGTATAAGTCCTTTCCTAGTTGGTTTTGCTCGCATGTATGGTACCCTAAATCTCTTAAATTCATTAAGTAAATGGGGGTAAGATTGCAATAAATTTCTTTACAATCTTACCCCAAGAACTGTTCACATAACTTCAACTCAAAATTATCGTTCCAGCGAACAAGTTGTAACTGTCAGAACAATTATCTACGAGACTGCTGCTAATTGCCGTGATTACAATGCAATTGCATTTGCATAACGGATTGTCAGTTGCCGTTGTTCAGTTGTTTAGTCAACCATTTGTTACAGATGAGCATAATATTAGATATCTTACAGAAAGAGAAGGCAGTATATACGTGAGTTAAACTTTAAGTTCGATTTGGGAAGGAGCTTTACCTACATAAATAATTAAATCACTGTGTGTGGCTTTTTGGCCTCGGTGGTCCAGTGGCCACAGTATGCGCCTGTTGTGCACGAGGTTGTGGGTTCGATTCCCACACAGGACAAAACTTTGTGTGACCCGCAAAGAGTTGTTCTGAGGCTGGGTGTAATTTGTGTCCGTTAATTGTATGTTTGTAAAGTCCCTCGCGACACGGAGTTTGTTCTGTAGTGCGGGAGTTGTCTTTTATACAGACAAGTCAAAATTAGAAGACCGTTTTTTTTTTTTTTTTTATACTACTTGGGTGGCAAACAAGCATACGGCCCACCTGATGTTAAGCAGTATCCGTAGCCTATAGACGCTTGCATTACCAGAGGTATCACTTGCGTGTTGCCAACCCATTTTTTTACACCAGGGCTTTAAGATGGAAATAACCCTGGGATAGGAATACGTATCTTTCAAAACGCATTCCTAAATGAGCGCTGGAGACCTGTACTCACACACAGGAACACAACTATACCGCTGTGTGTAGTCATTTGGCTGTGGTCTTCTGTAAGGTGGAGGTCCTTCCCCAGTCGGGCTTGCTCGCTAGTATGGTGCCCTACCTCTCTTGCATGATTGGATTGGGGAAGGACCTTTACATTATAGAAATAAAATGTAGGTCTTTTCCCCGTAGGGCTTGCTCGCTTTTATTGTGCCCTATCTTCATGATTTCTCTAAGGGTTGGTTGTTGTATATTTATACTAAAGCATTTTTTATTTAATTAGAGAATCAGCGACGGACGTGATGAATTAGATTTGAAGAGGCTCTTTTAGCTTGATGACCGTTATAAAGAATACTTAAACATCATAAATTGACGATAACCATGTAAACTTGTTTATTTAGCTGTGGAAGTACCAAAAATATAATGTATAAACCTATATTGCAGAGGTAAAAAAATCCTTCTAGATTCTAGAAATTTATATTTAGACTGGTAGGAACTCGATACGAGGTAATTATGTAGAATACAATGGTAGCAGAGTTACCTTGGCAACCCAAGTACTCTACAGGCCGTTCCATCAATGTAAAAACCTTTTACTCGTCTTAAAAAGAACTTCAAGCTATAGTACCTTGGTAAAATCTTGGCATCTCTTTCTTTATCCGAATCATACGTGGTAAAAAAATCCTCAGGAACTGTACAATACGGGATGATTGAGGTTCTAATAAGTGAAGTGAAATACAAAATATTAATTAAATAATAAGTCCACTTACATCAACTCCACCATTGTTCCATGGAGGCAGTGCATAGTGGGAGGGGTCATGGTGTCCCCCTCCCATATGCTCTGCCATCACCGACATCCAGTGCACCAGACCTTGAGCCCCGCCGCCGCCTGACGTGCCTGGAACAATCAAATGAAATAGGTACTGCTTCTTTAAATGTAAAAGAGAGGTAGGGCACCATACTAGCGAGCAAGCCCGACTGGGGAAGGACCTCCACCTTACAGAAGACCACAGCCAAATGACTACACAAAGCGGTGTAGTTGTGTTCCTGTGTGTCAGTACAGGTCTCCAGCGCTCATTTAGGAATGCGTTTTGAAAGAAACGTATTCCTATCCCAGGGTTACATCCATCTTAAAGCCCTAGTGTAAAAAATGGGTTGGCAACACGCAAGTGATACCTCTGGTAATGCAAGCGTCTATAGGCTACGGATACTGCTTAACATCAGGCGGGCCGTATGCTTGTTTGCCACCCAAGTAGTATAAAAAAAAAAAAAAAAAATATCTTTCTCTTTTAACTTTTATTTCATTTCTCAATCCTTAAATGTCCTACTGCTAGGCACGGGTGTCCTCCATGCACTTGAAAGGATATTAGTCTACTATACCACGCTGTCCAAACGGGTTTTGTTTCGAGTTAACCGTCTCTTGCAGTGGATATTGCCTGCCTGACTTACTCCCTTAGTCGACTCTTACGACACCATTGGAATAGAACTGGGTGGTGACATTTGTATTTTTAATATGTCACCACATGGATAAATCAATATTTTATTTATAAAGACAAAAGGAGTTCTATGTAATAATATTTTATGAAACTGGGACACATCATGTACTGTGCGGTCTACACGTCATGAGAAAACCGCATAGCTTGGAGACGCATCGTATGTGGTAATCCTCAGCAGCGAAGGAACAATAACGATGAAGATGATGATGAGGATTATAAGAAACTAGAAAGAACATGTACCTGTCGGCACGGCGGCGGGTTGCGCGGCAGCCTGGTCCTGTCCCCCACCTCCTGTCACCCCCCCTCCACTCCAAACGAACGCTGAAGATGCGCCCGCCTTCTGAAACAACACCATAATTATTTAGACACCTGTTGATTACAATTAGTTTGCTTTATCTAGGTCAAGAATATTCAAAACTTTTGTTCAGTATATTTCTGACTTCGAAAACATTTTGGGTCAATCTCCGAGGAAACATGTCATATTTTTTTACGAATACTTAGAAGGTAAATTAAAATATTCTGGAACAATTTGATATCTTGGTTAAAGTCAGCTCAGGATCGAATTTTGTGGAAATCTTTAAAAGAGGCATTTGTTCAGCAAATTTACGTCTTTTGGCTGAGATGATGATGATGAATAATGAAATGTTGTCTTTGGAAGCTTTGGCTCACTCTTGGGGTGGCTTAGGTCTAACAGTGGACTGTGAAAGGCTGATGATGATGAGTTTACTTATTAATAAAATAATTATCTAATTGAAGTGGTAGTTCCTAGAAGACTATTCACTTTGCTACGCTTGATCGCAACTATTGCAAGGTGTTGGCCTTGGGATCACATTACTTCCAAGATATTTTTTACTGTTATCTAAAAGGATACGTATATTCCACTTCCTATATTACATGTAAAAATTTACAGATTTTGAGTCCCATTAGGTTGTTACAGAAAATTCTAATAATGTCTTGTTAGAGTTTTCAATAAGAAATATTCCTAACAAGATATGTATATTTAATTAGAAAACAGATTAATATTAAAATATACTTATTACATGTTGTTAGAGATTTAATAATGGATTTGCTAATTAAATATAGCAGCTTTGTAGCAGCTGATATAAAATACAAATTCTTAATTAAGTTATTTCGAAAATGTACATGGTATACAGAGAGAATGATATAGATTGAAAGAAGATGTAGTGACAAAAGTTGAAAAAGGGATTTTAAGATGGTTTGGACATTTAGAAAGTATGGATGAAAGAAAAATAACAAAAGAGGTATATCATACAAGAATGAATGTAGATGTCGGGAGGGTACGCCTTAGGCGATATAGCGACCAAGTAGGTGAATTGCTAAAACAGGGCCAAATTAATATTACCTAGAATCGATGTTCCTGATGAAGCGGTTGATGAATGTAGAGGAAGCGAATGAAGTTTGTTTGGATCGAAGCAATTGGCGTACCATAGTCTCTGCCTACCCCAATGGGAGACGGGCGTGATGATATGTATGTATTTACGTAGTATAAATATTTAACAATTGCGAATGCAGAATCGATGTCATCGAAAAACATGCTTGTGTTTGTCTATTTAAACAAATTAGTAATTTATCTAACAAAGTTAACGCAAATCTAACGCCTAAAAACTAGTTACCTCATCCGGAGAATCAGTGACTCTATCAGCATTATTTTCATCATCAGACGCTTCTAATCCAAATCCATTAGAAAACAGCATATTTCGTGGATAAAGCGAGTAACAATCCGCAACATTTCTCCTTCTCTTGCCAAGACTTGCCAAAAAATTCTTGTATAATTGCGTCGGTAGCAAGAAAGGTGAATTCTGGAACCCATCCTTAAAACCCAAATTTTGATTTCTAAATGGATTACTAAAATCGAATTCAGGAAGAAACTCTTTCTTAATAAAATCAGCTACAGGTTGCATTGACAAGGCATTCTCTGTGTAATCCAATGGAGAAGTTGCTTCATCATTTGGACCATTATTTTCTACATCACTAGTTTCAGAATTAGCATCACTTGAATTATTGCTATCGTTCTGATCCATTTTGTTGTCGTCAGTTGTAAAATCGTCGAATTCCCTTTTCATTTGTAGGTTAATAGGACTCTTCATAAATAAGTTGGGATTCGTCAATGTAACTGACATTATTGGCACTATATTATTTATAAATATATCACTATGTAACACTAATGTCTATTATATATTTTTTCAAAATAAAAATAAATATATTATCTTTAGTAATTATTTAGGTATTTATAGGAACTATCGTTGGGTAGGTGCCTGGACCGAAACTGTAACGTTAAATATAGGATTTAGTTTTAAAAGGATTTTCTTCACCCGTTTCATTTTTTAGTATTTCATTCGTGATTATAGTTTTTTTTTTCAATTTATTTTTTCGTAAACGTTGATTTGCCTTGTTAATAAATGTTATATTTTTTGAAGTTGTATCGTTTTATGTGTTGAAATCTTTAGTTTTAATATAATCGTCCATGAGATTGAAGCATTAAGCGTCCATTTTTTTAAAACTTTTATATATATATTTTAACTTCATCTAAATGCCGTAATATTATTTAGATTCTTTGTAGATAGATGTTCCTACTTCTACCAACAAATATTTCGATAGTTTTAAGATATTTTAAATTTGAAAATTTTGATTTTTGATTTCGAAAAATCCCTAAGCCCTTAAATATATAAATGTCTATTATGTAATCCACATTGAAAACCTACTTTCACTGAAGATCACAACAAAATTAATTGAGACCTAAATTCTTACATTTAAACCAGAGCTTCCAACTGACATACATTTTCCTATTTGACTTAATTCTAACCTGATTCTCGGTCTATTTAGAAATAAAACTAAAATATCTAGCTATCCGTATAATGTGACAAGTTCTCACAAAGACTATTTTTACCGATGCAACCCCATTTCTTGGTATGGGTGAAACTGAAAAAGTAGTTTATTCAGAAATAGAATTACATTAGGGGAACTATACTAGCGAGCAAGCCCGACTGGGGAAAGACCTCCACCTTACAGAAGACCACAGCCAAATATTTACACACAGCGGTGTAGTTGTATTCCTGTGTGTAAGTACAGGTATCCAGCGCTCATTTTGGGATGCGTTTTGAAAGAAACGTTTTCCTATTCGAGAGGTATCTCTCGGATAGAAAAACGTTTCCTTATTTAAATACTGTATTTTTTGGCAGCCATTTGTCTATAAATGCCAACAAAAAATGGTTTAATTTACACCTCTTTTTATCATTTTTTGAGAGAGGGGCCTTCATTTTACAAATGCTCAATACATTAAAGTTCGTACTCTTGTACACGCGGCCTTAACGGAATTTTCCTTTTTATTTTATTCTTGATCAGAACTGTTTTCTAATAAAATCAAAATTTGGGGTGTATCGGTATTTATTATACCAAAAACACATATATATATTTTAAATACGAAAGTATCTCGTTCTGCTGCATTTATTGACTAAACGGCTCAATAAAATTTGGCAAAGAGACAGACAACATCCTCAAGAAGAATAAAAGGCACTTTTTATCGCTATAATCGACATCGATATCATGTTTCCTAAATAATATAAAAAAACCTTCAAGTAACGTATATACCAATTTAACCGTCAATAGTAATATAATATAGATAATTATAACTGTAACCATTAACTTTAAGTATACCATTATCCATAGTATCAATTAAGGAAACTATAGGTCTAGTTCTAAATTAAGATAGTTCATAAAAACCATTGTGTTTTAAATGACTATTTGATTCTTAATAAAATAAAAATAAAATAAATACACGCGGGTGGAGCAGTGGGCAAAATCTAGTGTGGAATAATTAAGTATGAAGTCGAATACTATCCCAATCAGCTACTACCATTTTCGAAACATCAAATAAGACCTAAAATAAACAAAATCAATAACAGAAGTCTTTATATTCGTATCTAGGTCGCTCAAGTATAAATATTTTCGGTGAAAACCTCTTATGTTGTAGGGGTGGCTAGACGGCACAGACATTTTAGTTTTATTATTAAACTAGGGGTCGCCCGAGTGGTAATTTGGAATATTTTCCCCGATTTTGCAACATATCTCACTACTGCTCCGATCCTATTGATCATAGCGTGATGTTATATAGCCTATAGCCTTCCTGGATAAATGCACTATTCAACAAAAAAGATTTTTTTAAATCGAACCAGTAATTTCTGAGATTAGCGCGTTCAACCAAACAAATAAACTCTTCAGCTTTATAATATTAGTAAGTATAGATAGAAAAAGAATCTGCCGTGGTTCAGCTTATGTGGTTACGTCGCCATTTACCACTGCGTAGTGTTGAGGGTTCGATCCCCACACGGGACAAAAATATGTTTAATCCATAAATGTTTGTCCCGAGTCTGGGTGTAATTTGTGTCCGTTAATTGTATGTTTGTAAAGTCACCCACGACACAGGGCTTGTTTTCTAGTCTCTCACTAGCGAACAAGCCCTGTCTTAAAAAAATCAAATAAAAAAATGTTTTAAGTTGGATAAAACTGCACACAGTGTGCAAAATTTTATAAAAATCGGCTAAGCAGTTTAGGAGTGCACAGCAGACAATCAATGTGACACGTTATTTATATATATTAAGATTTATATTTTCAGATTAAACTTCTCATATTATAGGAATGGCCATGGCCTAATAAAATAATAATAACTATTCTGTCTCCATTTATTTTAGTTTTATTTCTAAATAGACCGAGAATCAGGTTAGAATAATGTTAAATAAGAAAATTTGTGTCAGACAGGAAAGCGCTGGTTTTATTTTAAGAATTTAGGTCTCAATTAATTTTGTTGTGACCTTTGGTGGAGATAGGTTGATAAATATGGCTAAGTAAAATAGACATTTACATGTTTTAGGACTAAATAATCCTTACTCCTTACTAATATTATAAATGAGAATGGATGGATGGATGTTTGTTACTCTTTCAGGTAAAAACTACTGAACGGATCTGGATAAAATTTGGCACAGAGATAGATTATGGTATGGAATAAGACACAGGCTACTTTTTGCAGCGATTACCGACATCAATGCGGGCGGAGCCGCGGGCAACAGCTAGTTCAGGAATAAATTACTCGCTAATTTTCTGTGGCGATATTAAAAAGAGAAATAAAAACTTTTGATTTTGCCAATACTAATATTATTATTTTAAAAGTCTGTTAACTCTATTTGTATGTTGCCTTGTCTCGACTAAGAAAGAGAAAGAAAGAAAGAACATGAAAAATAAAATCTGGGGACAAACAAACCTACTTGCTATGCTATTGGCTATCTGATGGTAAGCAGTTACCGTAGCCTAAGGTGCTTGCGTGTTGCCGACCTAAAGATTTATAACGGAAAAAGAAAATCATTAAAATTCATTTCATTAAAAGCGCATCCCTAAATGAGACCTGTACAACTATCAATTTAAATTTCTCGGCATTCTATCGTCAAGACAGTTTAACAATTCTTATTCCATCTACATAGGTATATCAAATTTAAGAATATCCCACACAAAAATATATTAAGAAACTCAAGGGTTCAAGAACTCAAGTTACAGCCCTAGGTCAGGTAGATTAACCTCAAAACCTAGTTTTCTTAAGAGCTCAGATTTTTGCTAAAAGTTTTCAACTAAAAAAGAAATCGTCAACGTGTTATTTTTAATTTACGCAATACTATTAAACAAAAGGAGTCCGTTTGGTGACGGATTAAGAATACAAATGTCACCACCCCATTCCATCCCACGGGTGTCGTAAGAGTCGACTAAGGGAGTAAGTCAGGCAGACAATATCCACTGCAAAAGTGGGAAAACTGGTAACAAAACCCTATACCAACCCGTCTGGCCAGCGTGGTATAGTAGGCTTATGTCCCTTCAAATTTATGAAGGAGACTCGTGGCCAGTAGTGGGACGTTTATGGGTTGAGATGATGATAAAATAAAAGTAACCTTCCAAATTTCCAGAACTCATTAAGGGATGTATTTTTACAGGGATACCTACTTTAGGGAGTACCTACTCCATCACTAAAACCAGGTGTCGCAGGGGACTTAACAAACATACAATTAACAGACACAAAGTACACCCAGACTCGGGACAACCATTTATAGATCACACAATTTTTTGTCCCGTGTGGCGACCGAACCTACAACATGCAGCGCGGGGTAACCACTTAAGTCACTGAACTAACGGTGGATGGGAATCGAACCCACGACACTACCACGAATCACTAAACTAACAGGCTAGTTAGTGTAACCTATAAGACAGTATCTAATAAGACTAATCTTAGTGGAATAAATTAATATTGTGCAAATATAAAATGTCCCTAATAAACTACATATTTTAACGGATTATGTGAGATTTAATTTAAAGTAATAACAACGCTAATAGCATGTAAGACAATTATTTTTTGAGACAAAAAAAAAATTAAGACAAATAATAATAAAAAACTAAAACAAAGTATCTACTTCTAATAATAAAATGTGAACCAAAATAATTTTTAAACACAAACTCAAAATTCATCTAGGTTACAAAATAGCAGATATTATTATGAATGTCATAAATAATGTAGGTATGTAACAATCAGAAAGATAATACTGGCTAGCTAAAAAGGTTAGTTAACTGACAAATGTACAGCCATGAGAAAAATAAAAAAAAACAATTTATCGAAAAAAAAAACAAAATAACTTCATCGGTTATTTTTGTCTGAGTGACTTATGTATATACATAAGTCACTCAGACAAAAATAACCGTAAATTTAATCGTGAATGCAGCCGATTAAGCTGTAAGCATAATATCTGTACATGAATCTTAATTTTTCTTTGTTCTTTAAAGAAAAAAGAATAAAAATTCAACGCAACCGTTTATCGTTATACGAAACGGTTATTAAACGTAAACGCCCAACATTATAATTATCATGACTGGCAAACATCAAAATTATGAATTAAAACGACACTCTTAAATACCGCGAAATTTTTTTACAACACGCAACGCCGCCATTTTACACATAGACAATCCTTACGCACACTAGCACACACTCATTAACGAACACATTTACATCACTAATGCAAGTCCCACGTGTCTTTGGTCATTAAAAAGTTAAGAACTGCAATCAGAGTTTCAATTAAGAATTTAATTTGTTATTACCGAATCATGGACACTAAATGCTTGGCGCGAACGCCTATCAAACGTTTTTTTTTTATTTCGCGCGCTCTTTTTGTCACATTTTTCGAATTTTAAACGCGTTTTTTCCGCCGCGAAACGGGTGAAGAATTTCTTTTAAAACGCCCGGCATGGCTGATCGATTAGTTTTAAAAATAAAAATCTCCAGCATCATTTTAAGTTTAGAATAGGTAGGTCGTTTTTTAAATATTTTTTTGTTTTAAAATTTGAAATTTTTCGAGAACGAGTAGTCTTTACCGCGAGGTATTCGCTATGGAACTCTTCCCGTGAGGTTGCTGCAAGGAAAAGCATTTTCCCAACACATGGAAGGTTTTCTTCAACTTATACCGTGTATGAGTGTGTCTGTATACGTATGTCGATGTGTGTGTGTTCAACTTGAGGCGACGTGGGCGTGTGTGCTATAGATCGCACGGTGGTGTGAGTATTTTATGACTCTGAGTGCATCCCTTTCGAGCTGCATGCAATTTATATGTGTGCATTTTATTTTTTTTCTAAACGGCGCGGCTTCGTGTGTATGCGAGAGTACTACTCATGTATGGGTGCTCTGTTTTTGCCAGCGCTATGATAGGAATTTCGCCTCTATTCTTTTGTTGTTAAACACTATATTGGTATGTTTATAAGAAATGTATTTTTCAGTTTTATATCGGCGATATGAGAATCGCGGATAGCAAAGAAAATGTAAAAGGAATAAAAAAACTCGTGCATCGTACGTTTTCAGGTAGACACATTTTTCTTTAACCCATTTATAGGAAGTTG
Source organism: Trisateles emortualis (assembly GCA_947095525.1). Lineage (NCBI taxonomy): Eukaryota > Metazoa > Arthropoda > Insecta > Lepidoptera > Erebidae > Trisateles > Trisateles emortualis. Next base: position 9,722,748 of record OX352754.1, on the reverse strand, counting down.
TGTGTGTGTGTGTGTGTGTGCTTGCATCTAGGGGGTTGGGGGGTGTTCAAAGGGTTGAGGGGGGAGGGGGGTGAACATATAAAAATGATAACGCATCGCAAGACGGCAGCTTTTATGGTTTTTCTTTATTTTTTAATGTATTTTTTTATTGAAGCGACGAGTAGTATGCGATATTTTTCATGTTGGCTATCTTAAATTTATGTTTTTATTTAAGTTTAATAATGTTTTCTTAGCTACATAGTATCTTATATATTTTTATAGCGTTGCAGTAGTGCTTTACTAAAATATAACGCGTCCAACTTATATTTATAACTCTACTCTGATATCGTAGCCGTGTATTAGTAGCGCTGAGGTTCAGGTTCAATTCCTGGATTGGGTAGTAGTTTGGAATTACGTACGATATTAGGACAAGCCTTCAATAAGGTGGACTCATGACCTGGTGAAGGTCGTGGAGATAAAGGCTGATGGAAAAGGTCAGCTCATGGCCGAATAATGTCAAATACTTGGAGGCCTTTTTATTTATCTTCGTAAGACCTCCGGTCCCTATTAAAAGACCATATTTTTATAGTAATTCCGTCTTGAATTTTTAAACTCCTAGTCACGACTAAACGCCCGATGTCCCTTTAAAAGAACCAAAACTTATTCACCCATGTTTAAAATTCAAAAAATAATTGTTATCTGTGACTACGGACTATAAAGTACCTATCGTGTAATATGGAATTTTCTTATATAGCAGAATATCAGCGCCGCAGCGTGTCTTGTAACCATTATGTATATTTTTTAGATTACTGTAGTAAGATGTAAAGACAAAATAAATATTTTTTCTTTCTTTCTTTCTTTCTATTTTAATATCAAACTCTATCAGGCTCAGCATAAAATGCAGCAAAAAATGCAGAGCCTGATAGAGTAAAAGAAGTTGGTTCTTGATAGAGGACATTCGGTCTTTAACTGTAGTAGTGTAAAGTAAATCTCAGTCTTATATAGATAAGATCAGTATCAGTTTTTTAAGCGATATTAGCCGAGTGGGAAAATATCCGACTTGTACATATGAGGATTAATCTGAGGTGGTAGTACCAATATTTTTTTAATTTTATTTTTATACTACTTAGGTGGCAAACAAGCATACGGCCCGCCTGATGTAAAGCAGTCACTGTAGCCTATGGACGCTTGCAATACCAGAAGTATCACTTGCGTGTTGCCACCCCTAAATGAGCGCTGGAGACCTGTACTCACACACAGGAACATAACTACACCGCTGTGTGTAGTTATTTGGCTGTGGTCTTCTGTAAGGTGGAGGTCCTTCCCCAGTCGGTAGTTGTGGGACACCATAATATATTGGTGGCTACTACGTGACCAGTGGTTAGGAACTCAAGATAATAATAATAATATTTCGGGACAACCACACATCGCTATCTGATCCCAAACTAGGCAGAGCCTGTACTATGGTAACCAGACAACTGATAAACATACTTATATATTTCTAAATACATACATATTATAGATAAATAACACCCAGACACAGAACAAACATTCGTGCTCATTACACAAAGATTTGTCCTGGGTGGAAATCGAACCCACCCACGACCTCTGGCGTAGCAGTCAGAGTCACTAACCACTAGACCAACAGGCCTGTCAAGATAGTTCAGATTGTCCTTTTTCGTCTGTCAAATGATTACCATATCTGGAATCAACGTCTTCACGCGATCGCCAAGATCGACCCTCATGCTAGATGCAAGTTTTCGGTCAGAAAAGGATAATAAAATATTTTTCTATACGGACATCAAACTTAGAACCTTCCAAATAAGAGTCAGCTTTTAATATGGTGGCGTGGATTGCTGCTTTCAAAGTCAAAGTGAAACTCATTTATTTATTTAGATTAAATACATGATATTTATGAACGTCATAAAAACAAATGCCAACATACTTTTTTCCTACGGCCAATTCGCTGACTATGGTAAGGCCTCGAGAAGAATTGGCAAAAAACTCGGGCCACTCTTTTTAATCGCCAGAATATAACATTTACAATTTGGTATAAGTTACAATATTAGTGGTAACGAAAAGGAACGGAAACCGATATACCTTTTATTAATGCTTTATTACATTTGTCCGAGGTATGATGATTGTTTTATTGTATACTAGCTTCTATTCGCGGCTTCGCCCGCATTTACAATCCCTCGGGAACAGAGATATTTTCCGGGATAAAAAGTAGCCTATGTGTTATTCCAGACTGTAATCTATCTCTATGCCATATTTAATCCAGATCTGTTTACTAGTTTTTGCGTGCAAATAAACAAAAATACATCCATACATTCTTACAAACTTTCGCTTTTATAATATTAGTAGGATAATTTACTTATTCATTCCTCTTTTTTAAAAGATAACTCTTGCACTAGGGAACAAGCTCTGTATATATGCTTTACAAACATTATTAGAATTAATAATAAATAAATCATTTATTTTTTCAGATAATACAATCTATAGATACATACCTTACAGACTATCATACATAATTATAACTTTTGTTAGTTTATATAACTTAAAACTATGTTAGTAACACTACACTAGCACTTTATTGTCTCAGTGCGTTCAGGTAGCACTTTATTTTTTTTTTATACTACCAAGGTGGCAAACAAGCATACGGCCCGCCTGATGGTAAGCAGTTACCGTAGCCTATGGACGTTTGCAACACCAGGGGTGTCACTCACGCGTTGCCGACCCTTTAAAAACTTTATAACTCCTTTCTCACTTGTCCGCGGAACCGACTTAATAGACACAACGTACACCTAGAATCGACACAACTATCTGTAGGTCACACAAATATTTTGTTCGGGATTTATTTATTTATTTATTTGGGTTTAACAAACAGTTACACACTATATCTTATAAACTAAATTACTAATAAATACATTATACCAATGTGTAACCTCATCGTTATCCACGGCATATAAAAAGAATATTCAGTTGTTATAAACTTGGTTGCTTAGAGCGAAACAATTAAAACAAATAGAAAAATTATGATATACATTTAGCAGATTAAACATTTTCATAAACTCTTGATGGTACTTATAAGACTGTTACGAAACTTATTAGAGGACATAGCAAAGATGTCCAATTCTGTACTTATGGGATTGAAGCCACAATACTCGTTGCAGTCTTGGTGGCGAGTTGACCACCTTTACTATTACGACAATCGTACAGGTTCGAATATATTTTACGAAAGAGATGGTGATGCTAATGGTATTATATTAATTGACTGCCTTGGTGGTCAGTGGTCGCAGTATGCGCCTGCTGTGCACGAGGTTGTAGTTCGATTCCCACACAAGACGAAACTTTGTGTGACCTACAAAGAGTTGTTCTGACTTTGAGTGTAATTTGTGTCAGTTAATTGTAAAGTCCACTGCGACACAGAGCTTGTTCTCTAGTGCGGGAGTTGTCTTTAAAAAAAAATATTCTTCAAATTTCCCCAGTCGGGCTTGCTGGCTAGTAAATGTAGTTACATACAATTTTTAACTCGGCAGCGAGCCTATGATCCTCCGAATATTGCAAAAGTCCATAGGCTACTGTAATTACTCTCCATGAGACAAGCCGTACGTTTGTTTTCGTCCACAGTAACATAAAAAGACTTAGTTTTTTTAATGCCCAACTCAACAAAGACAGAAAATACATCGAGATACCACAGGCCCACACAATTTTCAACAGTAGAGAAATAAAAAACCTCACAGACCGTACTCTCCTACATTTATATATACACATTGTTATAGTATACGTAATACGTATATAGGAAAAATATAAAATACGGCTAGTAAAAATATATAAAAGCTACAAAAATATGTTATTCTTTATACACAGGTATGGTTTGTATGTGTGAGTGGAATTTCGGTGTGTGTTTCGGAATAATAGTGGCGTAGAGTAGGGCGTTGAAGATTTTGTGGTATATTTTTTTGGAAAAAGAAATTGCCTGCAGTTAAGCTTAGATTTAACTACAGATTTATTTTGTATTAGATTTAATAATAGATCAATAAAAGTTAAGCGTTAAGTTAAAAAGGAAAATCCTTATTGAATGTCCTCAGTGGTCAATTGTCCAGAGTGATCTTGATCAGGGCAGCCCAATCTCTACGGAAATTAAGCCATTGTGCGGGACACATTATAGTGCACAAGTGTGTGCGCAAACACATGTCCACTATTTATTCCTGCCATTACAAAGTTAAAAGATTCAACGGCAATTCGATACAACCGGAGAAATTGGTTAAAGTATCAACAGCATTACATACGTACTTGCCGAGCGCAGAGGAAACTTGATGTCGTATAAAAAATGGTTACCCGTCTCAGCACTTACAGTAACAATCTTGCTTATCCTTACAAACCTATTAATCCACTTACCTACGTGCCTTTACTATAATAATACAGTCAATAAATCAAATTAAATATTTTTAGCTTAATATAAAAAACCCCTCTCTACACCTTTCGTTAGCAGTTATTCCTAGACCAAATAGGTGTAGTATGCTTGTGTGTGTTCACCTTTACGTATGAGCACTAACATAGATGTTAGATGAAAGTACTAAAACTAGATGTGACATCGAAATACTACTTTTTTTTCTCGTTTAAAATGACACAAGTGCCTGTATTTGATCCAAATATTTGAACCTATTTTGAACTGTGTTAATCAAAAGAAGTTTCATCTCATTTTCTCTTTTTTTTATACTACCAAGGTGGCAAACAAACATACGGCCCGCCTGATGGTAAGCAGTTACCATAGCCTATGGACGTTTGCAACACCAGGGGTGTCACTCACGCGTTGTACGGTACGGCATTTTTTCTTTCTTCTTCATTGTAAAATTCATCAAAATCTGTTTAGTATACACCACGTGAGCAAAGTTTCGCTAGTAATTTATATACCCACTAATATAGAGAGGTAGGGCACCTTACTAGGGAGCAAGCCCGACTGGGGAAGGACCTCCACCTTACAGAAGACCACAGCCAAATAACTACACACAGCGGTGTAGTTGTGTTCGTGTACATTTTTCTAAACCATTCTGTGTATTCCTTGAGAACAGCAGGAACTTATCTTTGTATATCACCCACAACGTCGTTTGAACTGCCTTGCCTTGCAGTGGCCGCAGTATGCGCCTGCTGTGCAAGAGGTTGTGGGTTCGATTCCCAAACAGGACAAAACTTTGTGTGACAAAAATCTCACTTCAATGCTTTTATTATTAGTTAGAAATTTTGATTGCCTTTGTTAGGTTCTATGCTTGTCCGTATTTCTTTACTATGTATTAGCTTTCTTTCTCGACTTCATCGGTGTGTAATCATAAGAGAACAGAGATATTTTCCAGAATATAACGTAGTCTATAAGTAAATAAAAGTGTAAAAACGGCCAAACGAATCTAGATGAATTTTAGCACAGCGATAGATTATAATCAGACTCAGCACTATCTGCATATAAATTTATCTCTGTCCTAATGTCATCCAGATTCGTTCGGCTGTTCTAGCAAGCAAGGACAGGCATCCATCCATCCATGACAGGCCTGTTGGTCTAGTGGTTAGTGACTCTGACTGCTACGCCGGAGGTCGTGGGCTCGATTCCCACCCAGGACAAATCTTTGTGTGATGAGCATAAATGTTTGTTCTGTGCCTGGGTGTTATTTATCTATAATATGTATGTATTTAGAAATATATAAGTATGTTTATCAGTTGTCTGGTTACCATAGTACAGGGTCTGCCTAGTTTGGGATCAGATAGCGATGTGTGAGTTGTCCCGAAAATATTATAATTATTATTATATTATATTATTACTAGCTGTTGCCCGCGGCTCCGCCCGCGTGGATGTCGGTTATCGCTGCAAAAAGCCTATGTGTTATTCCAGACCATAATCTATCTGTGTGCCAAATTTCATCCAGATTCGTTCAGTAGTTTTTACGTGAAAGCAAACATCCATCCATCCATTCTTACAAACTTTCACATTTATAATACATATTAGTAGGATAGTAAGATTAAGTGTCAGGGTATTTGATAAACCCTCAAGAGTAACAAGGAATCAACGTTTGCACGACCCAGTTCCGTAGATCAACACTTATAACGGTACCTAGAAGCAACATTATAAAAATAGAACATCAAAATCAATACTTCGACTTGTCACATCTAGATGAAAGCCATAAACTACCACATACATCTATGTGCACCCACACACGTGCACATGTGTATCACAGAGAACCGAACTCATATCGTACTTACGCCCTTATACTGCGCAAGCTTGAGAATACACTGCCGAGCATTTTAAAGTACACAGCTAAATATTGAGTATATTTTTCCTGTGACTTCGTTTATATTAGTTTAAAAAAACAATAGCCGATTGCAGTGTTCTCCTAACCGAATTTCTGTTATGGTTGCTAATCTCGACGGAGAAAATCGTCTGTGCACAAGTGTGTGCGCAAACAGAAATGACTATATAAGTTTGATTTTGACGTTTAAATGTCGGAGTCAGATTTTGCCAAAAAATAATATGATTATGATATTTGGTCGTTCTCTGCCGACATTGTTGTGGCGACCACTTTTATCAATCGATTATACCCGACTGTGGTATACAAACTTTAAATCTTATATCTTTTCAACACGTTTAGGGCACAGACTTTAAGAAAAACGGCTCTCGACAGGAAGCCTGCGCCGCCTGCTGGCTTTCTGGAAGAACATGGGGTGGATGGAATAGCAACAAGAACTTTCACGCACATCTGAGCCTCTAGACAAGTGGCATAAACAGTAGACGAATTGAAAAGTCAAAAAAACAATTGTATGGGATTTGACATAAGTCTACGATATAATATAGTAAACTTACGTCAAATCCCATACATTTGCTTTTTTGACTTTTCTATTCGACTACCGTAAATACCATTCGTCTAGAGGGTCTGACCGGTCAAGTGCGGAAAACACCCCGTCTAACTAACTAACTATCACGTTTTTTATCAAAATCAGATATTAACCTAACATTATGTCCTCAAATGTAAATGGAAAGCCTCGTACGGTCAGAAAACACATAAAATATTCTATGAATTTATTTCAGAAGGTTTTCAGTGAAATTGCAAAACTGAATAAACTCCTGTTTTTTTATATTTCTAGTATATTTTTTAGGTGCTTTTCGGGTTTGTCGGGTATGTAATGATTTTATAACAGACATATTCGTATGTATGTATGTATGTAGTCTAGACTAGAAAAGAGGTAGGAAATTTGACACGCAAGTAAGCCCGACAAAGGAAGGACCTTACAGAAGACCACAGCCAAATAACTACACATCGTAGTGTAGTTGTGCAAGTTGGCTTATTTTTGCAAAACAAATGTACGGGCCGGCTTATTTTAATCACTTATCGTAGCTTATATGAGCTTGACTTTAAAAAAGAAATTAATTTACTAGAATTAGTCCGCGGTTTCAGTCGCGCGTATAATGCCAGTGTTTTTTTTCGGATTAAAATAGCTTGTTACTATTCTAGACTATAATCTATCTCTATGCTAACTTAACGTGTATCTATCAATGTACCTATGTATATATATGTAACTTTGCACTCTTATTTATGTATTTATCTAAGGAAGACTTACAGCTAAAATAACAGATTAGCTACAGAATAGTGTTAGGAAGCCATTTCCAGGTCTTCGCTGCTATAAACTTGACTAGAGAAATGAAATTTGATTAAATATGACAGCCGTATATATGATATAGAGAATAAATCAGTTTTCATGTCATTTTATTTCATTTCATTTAAAATTACATCCAGGTCGTACAGTCGTTTCGACCTCATTAACACTTTTAAGGACAGTGAACGCCTATAGGCGCCATGACAATAAAACATCTATTGTGTCTACGTTACTGTCCGCGAAAGTGTTAAGTACAACTTTTGCTTTTATAATATTAGTAGGACTTATTCGTAACCTACATTATATTTTAAAATATTTTCCCTATTTATTTCTGCTAACGGTACCACCTATCTCTTTCGCTATAACTTATAGTTTTGGATAATGCATTAGAGAACTTCTTTATGGGGCAGAATATTCCCGTATACGCGATATAATATTATATACACGTTATTTATTATATATAGGAAGTAATATATTATTATGTACTTATTTCCTGGCTGTACTGCTGATTACGAGGTCCTGGGTTCGATTCCCGGGTCGGGACAAATTGATATTGGGTTGATATGGAGATTGGAAAGCACGTAAAGCCGTTGGTCCTACGCCTGATCTCTTTCCAGTCGTGACGGATTGCCGTCCTACCGGGCTTTAAGAATGAGGGAATAAAGAGTGCACTTGTATTTGCGCACACACTTGTGCAGTATAATATGTCCAGCGCAAATGGCTAGTCTCTGTAGAGATTAGCCACTGTGACCGAAATTCGGTTAGGAGGACATTATTATTAGGTATTGGTAGTAGTTCAAATTCGTTTTTATTTTAATCTTGAGCGACTTAGATAGGGACTGCCTTGGTGATCCAGTGACCGCAGTATGCGCCTGCTGTGCACGAGGTTGTGGGTTCGCTTCCCACACAGGACAAAACTTTGGTGACCCACAAAGAGTTGGTCTGAGTCTGGGTGTAATTTGTGTCCGTTAATTGTATGTTTGTAAAGTCCCCCGCGACACAGAGACTTCTCTAGTGCGGGAGTAGTCTTTAAAAAAAAAACTATCGATACCTATGTTATAAACACAAAACTAATACTGATGTATGAGCTATGACATTGCAAAGTTTCATCAAAATCTGTGTAATAGTTTTTACGCGAAGAAGTATCAAACATCCACACATCTTTACTTTGAACTTTACATGTTTATTATATTCAGTATATCTATATATATCCATACTATATATATATAGTAAGTATATCAAACTTTCTCGGTACACGTTGCATTAAGACCTAAATTGCAGGTTGTACTGTTAGATTGAATAAGAATGGTGTAATGCTAAAAAGTGTCAGTCAACCTTTGAGTTTACTGCAAAGGTGTTTAAGGAAACTCTTTTTTTTTATACTACTTAAGTGGCAAACAAGCATACGGCCCGTCTGATGTTATGCAGTTACCGTAGCTTATGGACGCATTTTGGACCTATTTTTTACACCAGGGCTTTATGATGGGTAGTATCCTTAAGATAGGAATACGTTTTTTTCAAAACGCATCCCTAAATGAGCGCTGGAGACCTGTACCACAGAATAAATAAGTATTTATTCTGTGCCTGTACTCACATACAGGAACACAACTACACCATTGTGTGTAGTTATTTGGCTGTGGTCTTCTGTAAGGCGGAGGGCCTTCCCCAGTCGGGCTTGCTCGCTAGTATGGTGCCCTACCTCTCTTGAAACTGATTTGGGGATGCGTTTTTATAGAAACGTTTTTCTATCCCAGAGATAACCCAACACACAAGTGATGCCCTGGGCTACGGTAACTGCATACCATCAGACGTGTCCAACATGTCCCAACCCAATCCTGGGCATAGGTCTCCCCTCCTCTGTCAAGAAAGCTGAAAGAGTAGAACTTAATACACTTATTCTTCTTATCGTTTGGTTAGTGGCCAATCTGGTGGCAGAGTTATTTAGATCGCCCATATGTCGAGACCGACTTTTAACGTGCCCTTCAAAGCACAGAGACGCTCAGATGTAATTCCACTACGCGGTCACCCATCTATAGGGTTACCGCGCCCCTGGTAGCTTAACCCGCTGATCGTTTACCGAACAGCGAGTGCACCTAGCTATGAGCGATTAATTCACTTAAGCTGGCCTTGATGGATCATACACGAATTTAGATTTTATTTCGTCATTAAATTTTCCTTCCCTGTTAGCAGATGGTCATTTATTTAGAACCTACGTATAAATTCCACAAAGTGAAATTCACATTAGTACTGCCACCTGGGATCGAACTCACACCTCATGTGTACAAGTCAAGTACGTAAGAGAGGTAGCACCATATAAGCGAGCAAGCCCGACTGGGGAAGAACCTGCACCTTACAGAAGACACAGCCAAATAACTAGACACAGCGGTGTAGTTGTGTGCCTGTATATGAGTAAAGGTCTCCAGGGCTCATTTGGGGATGCGTTTTGAAACAAACGTATTCCTTTTCCAGGGATACTACATCTTAAAGCACTGGTGTAAAAAAATGGATTGGCAACACGCAAGCGATACCTCTGGTATTGCAAGCGACATAGGCTGCGGCCGTATACTTGTTTGTCACCTAAGTAGTATAAAAAAAAAATTCCCGCTCGGCTGCCGCATTTTTTTATATATGACGGGACGTTTATTAAAATATCGTGTATTTAGAGTTAATTATGTCCACTCTGAAGAGATCAAGGAGGTGGTTACAAACTCCTTAGACGTAATACAGAACACTGGTGCTCTATGGGTGGTTGTCATTTGATTCATTGACTGCTTTGACGGGTGCATGGAATGTCACAATCTGCGGGACTAGTGGTGGATCTTTTATGGTGCTGGTGGCGATCATTATTATCGGTGGGCATCACGCTTGGGACCCGAGTGCCATGTGTTCTGTAAAACCTCCGTAGTTTGCAGTTACTGGCCATTGAAAGAAACAATGATTGTGATTGAAATATGATCGAGTTGCTAAACCTCCTCGCCCGAATACTCACGTGCTAGTGTATATTAAAGAAACGATGGAAATAAATAAGATACAAGATAACTCCCTTGCTTCTACATATACTTTTTTTCATATTTATTATTTTGATTTAATCCCTTCTTACATAAAACCATCCTAAGTAAACTACTTACGTAAATAACCAAAAAAAGCAAGATACCTTTCATATTGCCGATCTCATCCGTAATGCCCGCCGACAGTATTACTTTGTGCCCCATATTATTGAAAAATTAAGTGCCTATTACATCGATCTTTCTGCCCACCTCTTAATAAGTAACAGCGTAAAGCTACCGAACAAATTTTAAGTGTTTTTTGAAATTGATGTCAGGAAGTTTGTTGTACCGAATACCATTTAATGAGTTCAGGAAATGTCTTACTTTAAGGAAATTTCTTACTTTCTTATTGGTTTTGCTATAGGTGAGTAGAGGTTTAGGATTGACTCCTTAGTAAATGAATGAGATGAACCTATCTTTATTTCCATATGTTTCTTTTTATTATACTTCTTCAAAAGAATCTGACTTCACAAACACAATCTTCTATCAAATAACTGCCGTTATAAATTTATCGGAATCCGCACAAGACTTTTCTTAAGATAGAAAGAAGAAGAAACAAGGCAATAAACAAAAAATAAAACTAAATAAAAAATAAAATAAAATAATAAAAAGCCCGTTCCTGTGTGTGCTCTGTCACACCAAACGAGTGTTCAGCTCAGTATGTGCTTAGGTTATTTGGACCTAGCGCTGGTATTCTGCTGAATCCCTAGATAAACGTACATTAAGACTTTTATTAAGACTTCAATCACTTTCTAGCCTTATTAGCTCACCATTATATTATTTAAATATATGAAAACATTTATTTTCTAAAACACTAGCGGTTTATCTATGGTCGGAGAGCCTCGAAAGCGACCACCTATAGACTTCTACAGTACACCACTGTGTGTAGTTATTTTGCTGTGGTCTTCTGTAAGGACTCCAGTCTTGCACACTTTTTTTCTTTCTTTTTTTCTTTTTTTTTTTAAAAGAACTCCCGCACTAGAGAACAAGCTCTGTGTCGCGGGGGACTTTACAAACATACAATTCACGGACACAAATTACACCCAGACTCAGAACAATTCTTTGTGGGTCACACAAAGTTTTGTCCTGTGTGGGAATCGAACCCACAACCTCGTGAACAGCAGGCGCATACTGCGGCCACTGGACCACCGAGGCAGTCAAGTCTTGTACGGTGCCTTTCCTCTTAAAAAGTAAAAAATGTTTAGAAGTTATTGCTTGCAAATCAAAGGTTTAACCACCTTTTAACCTTCCTCACATTTCAATCTATACACCAACCACTAACTTCCAACTTCCACCAGTAATCGTATAAAAATAGACATTACAGGACTTATAGAACTTCACCCACCTTCCTCCCATTATGGTACAAAAAAGCTCATTGAAATCAGAGCTCATTTCGATAACCAATATAGTTAGACAACCACAGTTCGACCGCGATGATCGCCACTTGTTATACCGAATCACTGAATAATGCTCAGCTCACACCTAATCAAGCGGCTAAAATGATTGAAACGCGTTTTTTATTTTAAAAATTTCTAGTTCTGTAGTACGTGTTACCACTGTGTATTTAAAGTAATAATAATAATAGAATATAATAATGTTTATTTATTTCTCCTCACAAAAAAAATGATAACAAACAATTTAAATTAAAAGCAACATTACAATGAAATATAACTACGTTATAAATATGTTTTGTGAAGAGCTGGTGTCTGATGTAGGTTAGCACCTGTATTACAGATCACCAGACCACCATAGTAATCAATACGAATATAGAGAGCTGAAAGGATTTAGCCCTAATACACACATGCTGGCTCAATTCACATTGTTAAATCGGACATATATATATAGTGACAGTCATATCCATAAAAATTGTAGCAATAGTAATTTATTTATTTATGGACTACCAACAAATCATACCAATACATCAAAATCTTGCACTCGAAAAGAAATACAATACTTAGTGTAGACTTAGTTATAGGTGCATGCATTTTGTGTGGATTATTTTAAAATATTTAACTGGTAAAATAATTAAATATTTCTTAGTATTGTATTATTTTTAATTTTATTATTGTATAGTAGATATTTTTTTTTGTGTTTTTACCGAATACAAAAAACAATAAAACTATCATCAATAATAATAGTATCAATCGATATTTGAACGCTTGATCCGTTATGAGTCGACCCTTACAACAAAATAACCGATACAATATAATGAGGAAGGTTTAGGCTACTGGTTGTAATGAGACTATTATTATATTTATCGTTATTACTTCGCTTCCGGTTGGCGGGTATCGGCCACACGTGGATAATGTAAGGGTTTTTTTACTACGTATTAGCTTGATTTTTTTTATTTAAGACTAGCTGTTGCCCGCTGCTCCGCCCGCGTGGATGTCGGTTATCGCCTATGTGTTATTCCAGACCATAATCTATCTCTGTGCTAAATTTCATCCAGATCCATTCAGTAGTTTTTACGTGAAAGAGTAACAAACATACATCCATCCATCCATACTTACAAACTTTCGCGTTTGTAATATTAGTAGGATGTCTGCAGAGGAGTAGGTTATTCGTTTTAATAGTTATGTTAGGAAGAGAGGTAGGACACATACAAGCAAATGTCACCACCCCGTTCCATCCCGAGGGTGTCGTAAAAGTCGACTAAGGGAGTAAGTCTGGCAGACAATATCCACTGCAAGAGAGGAAAATCTCGAAACAAAACTCTATACCAACACGTCTGGTCAGCGTGGTGTAGAAGTAATATCCCGCCAAATGTATGGAGGATACCCGCAAACAGTAGTGGGACGTTTACAATATCAAGAGATTCACTCGCGCGTTGCTAACCCCACATCGTAATAAAAGTAAATATTATAAATAAACTAGCTGTTGCCCGCGGCTCCGCCCGCGTGGATGTCGGTTATCGCTGTAAAAAGTTTTTTTACGTGAAAGAGTAACAAACATCCATCCATCTATCCATCCATCTATCCATCCATCCATCCATTACAAACTTTCGCATTTATAATATTAGTAGGATTAAAATGATAAACACGCTTTTTTGTTCACCAAGGCTTTGATGACATAAGATGAATCACTCTGGAAAGGTAAAACGTTTCTTTCAAAACGCATCCCAAAATTAGCTCTGAAGACCTGTAAATATACAGAAAGATAACTTCTAACATTGATGCAGAACTACTGCTGATCTGCTGTAGGTTTTTAATCAAATATACCTAAAAAACATCTAACCCAACAAAATTGTATCGCAAATTCATTAAAGCTCCCGAATTACACCAGAATCATCATTAACATCACACGAACCGAAAACAATATTAAGTTGAAAAAAAGATAAAAAGTAAAAAAAAAAGATGATTGTAAAGAAAACACGGGAAAAAAGGTTAAAAATGATCGATACGGAGGAAAAGAAAATAAAAAGATTGTGCACGTGGTCGATTGTTTTTTATGTGGTTCCGTAGAATAAAATAAAAAAGAAAGTATGAGTGGACCTGGCTATTGGCTGAGCTGTTACCCGTCAAGTATTGTGTTTGATAGGGTCACCATCATCATAATCTCTCCCAAAGATTTCCACTACATTCGGTATTTTATTCAATAAGGTATTAGATCATTATTTTATTGGTATAAGTTAAATAGATGCATCAATTATGACAAGTAAAAACAAAATTAAATATTGCATAGCAAACTTTATGGGATTTAACTTCTTAATTAATCAACCATTTTATTTACTTTCTTTTTAAATTCTTGTTTTATTTAGTTTAAAAATAAGTAATGCATAATAAGTAAAAACTTCTTTCTTGTATTTTAGTGCGATAGGAATCCATTTAAGACGTCCAAAGGTATGTTATTAAATTTTGTTAATAGAATATTATAGAAATATTTTTTAATATGACACAACAAACTTATTTTGTATAATTTTCACAAACATTTGTGTTGAAAAAAACCTTCCAAAAGTAAGTTAGTTCAGGTACATACCTAAGGAACCCTATAAAAGTGATTTAGAAAAAAAAATCTGTTCTAAATTTGAATCAGTGAGCGGAAGCTGTTGGGTCGCGGCGCGCGGAACGAATTTTGGGTATCATTAAGTTTCTTATTTCTTTATATCTCTCATTTGGACGTAGGGTTGACACAAGTGGATATTTGCGTGGAATTATGTTATTGAATTAGTCTTTGTTAAATAATAGCATCACTACTTTCTTGTAATACCAGGGTTTTGTAGAGTAAGACTTAGTAATTCTGAGAGAAAACGTTATAAGTTTGTTAGTCAAGTCAAAGTCAAAGTCAAACTCATTTATTTTTTATTTAGATCAAATTCATGATACCTACTTATGAACGTCATTAAAATAAACCGGCGGCTCTTGGGATACCTAGAGGATCACGAGTTAATCAGCGACCGACAATACGGCTTTCGCCACAGTCGCTCGACGGGTGATCTTCTGGTGTATCTCACGCACCGCTGGGCTCTAGCCATCGAGAGTCAAGGTGAGGCGTTGGCGGTTAGCCTAGATATAGCTAAGGCGTTCGATCGGGTCTGGCACCGGAGTCTTCTGTCGAAGCTGCCATCATACGGACTCCCCGAGGGATTATGCGAATGGATTGCCAGCTTTTTGTCCAGCAGAAGCATACAAACTGTCGTTGACGGTTGTTGCTCGGATCGCCTGGACATCAATGCTGGCGTACCGCAAGGCTCTGTGCTGTCTCCAACGTTGTTTCTTCTGCATATAAATGATATGTTGTCTACCGACAACATTCATTGTTATGCGGATGACAGCACCGGGGACACTTTTTACACAGGCAAAGAGTTACACAGAGAAAGTCGCGAAAAACTTGTGTCTGAAATCAGTAGCACTCTTTCCAGAGTCTCTGATTGGGGACGACTAAATTTAGTCCAATTTAACCCCAGTAAGACACAAGTTTGCGCGTTCACCGCTAAGAAAGCCCCATTTGCTATGGCTCCACAATTCCAAGACACAGCCCTTACAATATCCAAGAGCATTGGTATCCTCGGCGTCGACATCTCCAGTGACGTCCAGTTCCGACATCACTTGGAAGACAAGGCTAAGCTGGCATCTAGAAAGCTAGGTGTGCTCAACAGGGCAAAGTGGTACTTCACCGCGGGCCAAAGACTGCTGCTCTACAAAGCGCAAGTTCGGCCCCACATGGAGTACTGCTGCCACCTTTGGGCGGGAGCACCTGGATACAAGCTTGGACCCTTTGATTCTATCCAAAGACGCGCTTTGAGGATTGTTGACGATCCCAAGCTCACAGGCGGTATTGATCCACTAAGTCTAAGGAGAGACTTCGCCTCCTTGTGTGTGTTCTACCGCCTGTACAATGGGCTGTGTTCTGAGGAATTGTTCGAGATGATGCCCACGGCCACATTTTATCAACGCACCTCTCGCCACCGACAGGGAGTTCATCCTCACATCCTTGCACCTCAAACTTGCCGTACCGTAAGATTCCAGAGGAATTTCTTACCACGTACGATTAGGCTGTGGAATGAGCTCCCTGCCGAGGTTTTCCCAAAAGACTATAGCATGGGGTTCTTCAAGAAAGGAGTTATAAGGTTTTTAAAGGGTCGGCGACGCGTGAGTGACACCCCTGGTGTTGCAAACGTCCATAGGCTACGGTAACTGCTTACCATCAGGCGGGCCGTATGCTTGTTTGTCACCTTGGTAGTATAAAAAAAAAAAAAAAAAAAAAAAAAAACATACTTTTTTCCTAAGGCCAATTCGCTGACTATGGTAGAGCCTCGAGAAGAATTGGCAAGAAACTCGGGCCACTCTTTTTAATCGCCAGAGTATAACATTTACAATTTGGTATGAGTTACAATAGTGGTAACAAAAAAGAAAGGGAAACCAATATACCATAAGAATGAAATTTAGATAAGTATTTTATTAATAAGTAAGCAATATTTAAAAGATAATGAATTTAGCTTTACACTATATGGTAATGAGGGATCGTTTCTTTTTGTAAGTGTAAGATAGAAACGTGTTTTCATTTGTTTGTAGCCTTCTGTAAGATTGGAGTCCTTTTCTTTAGGGTTTTGTATGTGCCTTCTAATACGCATCCTTAAATGACAAATCAATTATAATAATATTTTTCTTTACTTTTTCTCTAATAAAAAGAGATAGGGGTTATGTGAACACTGAAGGTTCTATTAACTACTGGCCTGTTTCTTGCACAGAAAATAAGCATTGCCATAAATGCTGCTACTCTTCTGGCCATGTTCCCGATAAACAGTGATGTTGAGGAATATTTAGTTGCCTAAACAACAGACTTTCTTGTTTTACCTTTAAGTTAAAAATTAGTTTATGTACCTACACATATACCTATTGTAAAAAAAAATACTAAACCAAATAGTTATATTTGGTTGTGGTGTTCTAATGTGTGTTTGCTCGTGCCCTAGCCCTATCTATTCTCTCTTATAGTGATTAGTGGTGACAACCCTATGACTATTGGTTGTAACACCGATCCGATCTTCATTGTTTATTTATACTCTTTACATTTATTTTGTTTATTTATAATTTAAATTATGTTGTTTGTTGTAATGACTTTGTTTTGTTCTAATATTACAATTTGTTTTAATGTGTATATTATTAGATTATATTGTTGTTATGGCTACTGTGGATAAGAATAATTATTGAAGACTAGCGTCCCGCTCTGACTTCGTCCGGGTTAAACTATTTACAGTTCAACTTTTTTAATTTTTTTTAACATAAGAACCTTCTCCAGAGCCTCTAGACAAGTGGCATAAACAGTAGTCGAATCGAAAAGTCAAAAAAACAAATGTATGGGATTTGACATAAGTCTACGATATAAAATAGAATAGAATAGAATATCATTTATTCCAGTACAGGGCACACAAGAACAACTTACAGAATAGCCATGAGAATACACAGTAAGAACAATATCAAAATAAAAACAACAAGAACAAAGATACAAAAATAGACATTGTGCTGCTCTGCAAGCCCATACTGGAAAAGGTCACCATCTCAGCATAAGCTAGGCGCAAGCACCTAGCGCTGGTTTTCAGTTGGCAACCTTAAGTGAAGCACGGACAGGGGTATCGAGGGGAAAATATATAAAGATATTTTATATTTTACCACATTATATTACCAAATATAATGTGGTAAACTCACGTCAAATCCGATACATTTACTTTTTTGACTTTTCGATTCGACTATCGCATATGCCATTTGTCTAGAGCCTCTGATAATAACTAACATAGCAAAAAAATAATTAGCGAAATTGGTTCAGCTGTTCTCGAGATTTGCGCTTAGCAACACATTCAGCGATTCATTTTTATATAACAGACTAGCGTCCCGCCCCGACTTCACCCGGCTAAGTTATTTTCTTCACAATTTTCTTTTCGTTTCTGCACGAAACCTTCTACGAAAAGTATAATGAAATCGGTAGTCGTTCTCAAATTATGGCGCGACATAGGAAAACAGAGATTTATTATTAGACTAGCTGGTGCCCGCGGCTACGCCCGCGTGGATGTCGGTTATCGCTGTAAAAAGTAGCCTATGTGTTATTCCAGACCATAATCTATCTCTGTGCCAAATTTCTTCCAGATCCGGTTAGTAGTTTTTACGTGAAAGAGTAACAAACATCCATCCATCCATTCTCACAAACTTTCACATTTATAATATTGATATAATAGATAGATATATTATTATGGTAATTTTAGTGATCATACATGTATATCGTCACGCCCGTCTACCATTGGGGTAGACAGAGACTATTGTACTAGTACGCTAATGGCTTAAATCCAGACTTACTTATTTCGCTTTCTCCACATTCGTCAACTTCTTCATGCATGTTTTTGCCTTCTTTCAGTAATTAATTATTATTTTATAACTACCTAGTTGGTCTAGTAGTCGTTGCGTGCGATTGCTAATGAGGTCTCAGGTTCAATTCCCGATCAGGCCAAATTTACCTTAAAGTTAATCTGTCAAGAAATTGCCAAAAGAGTGTCTTGTGTGTTTTCTAGACTTCAGTTTCTTTTTTTTATACTACTTGGGTGGCAAACAAGCATACGGCCCACCTGATGTTAAGCAGTAACCGTAGCCCATGGACACCTGCAACACCAGAGGCATCACCAGCGTGTTGCCAACCCATTTCTCGACACCAGGGCTTTAATATGGAAGTAACCCTGGGATAGGAATACGTTTCTTTCAAAACGCATCCCTAAATGAGCGCTGTACTCACACACAGGAACACAACTACACCGCTGTGTGCAGTTCCCCTTCCCCAGTCGGGCCTGCTCGCTAGTATGGTGCCCTACCTCTCTTGCATATAGGAAACTCTTACAATTTTTTTAAACAAAGAATGTATCCTACTAATATTATAATCCTACTTATATTTATAAACGCGAAAGTTTGCAAGTATCGATGGATGGATAGATGGATGGATGTTTGTTACTCTTTCACGTAAAAACTACTGAACGGATCTAGATGAAATTTGGCACAAATATAGATTATAGTCTGGAATAACACATAGGCCACTTTTAACAGCGATAACCGAAGTCCACGCGGGCGGAGCCGCGGGCAACAGCTAGTAATAAAATATATATGTCCAAAACTATCTCACGTTGTTTAAAAATAATATTTATTGCTAAATATAATGAGTTTGAACTTTACAATGCTATAAATATAACGATTTACACCGAGGTGGTTTATGGGTGTTTACGGGTTACCTTCTTTGTGTTAAGAATGCCATCGGTAGATGTTTGTACCCGTAGACTGTTGAAGGGTTAGATGAGACCAACAACATTTTGGCCAAAATCGTGGCATTTGATGTGGATTATTGGATCAACATTTGCATTATTTTGTTTTTTTTTTATACTACTTGGGTGGTATACAAGCGAACGTCCCGCCTGATGTTAAGCGGTTACCGTGGCCTATGGACGCTTGCAATACCAGAAACATCACTTGCGTGTTGCTGATCTATTTTTGGACACCAGGGCATCTCTGAGACAGAAAAACTTCCTTTCTTTCAAAACGCATCCCTAAATGAGAAACAGGAACACTACAACTACACCGCTGTATGTAGTTATTTGGCTGTGGTCTTATGTAAGGCAAAGTTTCTTCCCCAGTTGGGCTTGCTCGCTAGTATGGTACATTCCCTCTCTGTCTATTGATCTATCGATTTTGTGATAGGATTGTGAGCCATATTAGTTAAGCATAAGGTTGACTTTGTTTTCTCGGCCTTCCTTGCTTTCTGAGGTATGGTGGTATCTGGTTGTATTTTAGGTAACGTTCACCCATCCATGGTCTGACCGTGGTAAGCTCGCTTAACCTTGCAAATTTATCTTTCCATGCGGCTACTTAGGTACCTGCTTACCTATGAACCTCTCTATAATACCCATCTCAGCCATAAAACGTCCACTGCTGGAGATAGGCCTCCCCCAGGTTTTCCACATCATTCGGTCCTGAGCTGACCTTGTCCTTCGGCTACCCGCAACCTCTACCAGGTCGTCAGTCCACCTTGTTGGAGGCCTGCCCACGCTTTCTTTATATAATAGTAGTTTTTTTATACTACTTAGGTGGCAATATGATGGGAGTATCCCTGGGATAGGAATACGTTTCTTTCAAAACGCATCCCTAAATGAGAGCTGGAGTCTTGTACTCACACACAAGAACACAACTATACCACTGTGTGTAGTTATTTGTCTGTGGTCTTCTATAAGATGGAGGTCCTTACCCAGTCGGGCTTGCTCGCTAGTATAGTGCCCTATATGATATTGCAAGCTTCCATACTATGCGGTAACTACTTACTGTCAAATTTGTTTGCCACCTAAGTAGTAAGTAAAAAAAACAACAAACCGCCATATTTACTTTTTAACCCCACAACGGCCCCGACCCGCCCAGAAAAATGTATATATTATTTTTACCATTAAAATCAGCGTGTCTATTCATATAGAAGGCATGTCCGTCCGTTCGTCTCTCCGTCTGTACATCGTAAACGCATCATCACGGGTACAGCCCATGGGAGGTGCTGCATACAAAATATTTAACTTCGTTTACAATTTAAACAAATACTTTCGAGTATATTCTTTTTATTTGTTTTGTGTGAGGTCGAACGAAGGTTTATGTTGAAATTTTGCTTGTTTGTCCTTAACAAGGTTAATAAGAAATGATTTTAATTAGGGCGATATCTATACTTAATATTATAAAGCTGAAGGGTTTGTTTGTTTGTTTGGTTGAACGCGCTAATCTCAGAAAGTACTGGTTCGTTTAGAAAAAATTTTTTTTTATTGAATAGTGCATTTATCAAGGTTATAGGCTATATAACATCACGCTATGATCAATAGGAGCGGAACAGTAGTGAGATATGTTGCAAAATCGGGGAAAATATTCAAAATTACCACGCGGACGAAGTCGCGGGCGACCTCTAGTTTATATATATAAGCTGTTGACCGCGGCTCCGTCCGGGTGGATATCGGTTATCGCCGTAAAAACAGGTCTCCAGAGCATGATATCTATATAATTTTCGAGGCATGGTGTTTTAAACACAGTCAATATCCAAACTTCGGGTACCTACCCGATAGATACCTATCTATTGTTAATTTTTTAACAGAAAAAAGCAATAACAGTTTTTAGCCTAATCTGGAAATCGAACCTGGGACCTCGTGATCAGCACTCAACGACCACTAGACTAAAGATAAAATTTAGTCTGTATATAATACCTTACTTATATAAAATTACAACGAACAAACAGTTTTATGCCACCAATCAAATAAAGAATACAATCCAAGTAATCTATTCTTTTTTTTCTCAATTTCGCTATTATTATTATCGTTTGGTTAATGGCCAACCTGGTGACAGAGTTATTGAGTTCGATCGCCCATATTTAGGCCTCAGTCGTGGTCTAACGACTAATTCTAATTTCGCTATAAAATATTAGAAATTACACTTATTTAAAACAGCGCCATCTGTTGCATATCTTATGAAAGCATTTTCAGTCTATCTGAGCATTCAAGTTCTCTATAAAACTGTTCCTAGCACTCCTAAATAGTTCGGCATACAGCCACAGGCACTATTATTTTTTTATAGTAATATTAAAATTAAAAAGCATATATAATATTTTATAATTATATATAGGTGATATTGTTTGTTATTAATAATATTTGATATTTAAATATCTAATATAATATATAAATATCAATCAAATCTAATCTTATAATATATATTTACACCCAGTTATGATGTTTTTCTGTCAACAGGTGGTTTCCATACGTCATAGAAAATATGACAATCACATATTTTTTTATATTTATAAATAGATGTATCTTATAAACTTATAAATATCATGTAAATATATATGAAACTATCATTAGGATAAATATCGCAGTTGTAAATAAGATATAAGTAATAAATTAAATGATAGTAATAGAACAATCATTAGTGCTAATGATACTCACCGGGATTACATTTTCAATCTCGCAATAACAATTATCACTGGCCCCAATTACGATATCTTCGCTCACACTGAAACACTATCCAAATTCCCCCCAAAACAGACCAAATATTAGAACAATCGCAATCAAAACATAACCTCGTCACAACAAACACTAAAACTACACTAAACAACCACTAAAGTGTTCAAAACCTTTATATTTTCACGGCAACCTGTCAAAAAGTACCACAAACACTGGGAGTCGCAGGGAAATTAAGTCGATACGTAATTAAAGCTCGAGAACTCACACATACAAAGCATCGACATAAAAATGTCCGAGAGAAAAAAAAAGTATAGGTTTAAAATTTACCCGGTATAAATTTGTGTTTTTTTCCTTCCACCTACTTATGTATGAGGACATGCGCAGTAAAGGGTTAAAGTTCTATAACCCAACCAAATCGCGAATGTCAATTCTGATCTTTATTTTTCAGGCGATATAAATGTCGACTGATTTTGGTCGGGTTACAATTTGTAATTAGTTCTCAATTTTTCCGCTTCCATTTCAGCGCTGATGCTGCTATCTGTGGTATTATTGTATCACTCGATATGATTGCATTTTAATTTGAGTTTCTATCTTAAAATATAATTATATTTGGGAGTAATTGTTTTTCAGTTTTTTTAGAAATTTCAAAAGATATGGCATCATAGGCGAGAAATTCCGTGCGAGGAAACCTTTACCTTACAGAAGGTCACAGCGAGGACTTACACAGTAGTAAACTCGTATTTCTGTGCGATGGTGCAGATGTCCAGTGTTCATTTAGGGATGTGTTTTCAAAGATAAGTTAACCGTCCTAGAGATACCCACGCACATATTCACAATACCCTGGTATTATAATTGTTAAATAATATGGGATCATCTCTGAAGTACACCACACACACTAAAACGTGGCCAGCTATCAATTGATTTTGATGATTCTATCTAAATCAATTCACATTTGACCGTATGATCGCGTAACAAATATATAAAAAAACATACTCAAACAGTCAAATTTAGAACTTCATCTTTTTTTGAAGTCGGGTTAAAATCCGATAACACTTTTTTATTAATTAAATCCAGGATCTCACACGCTCAAATAGTCGTATAATATCAGCGCTGCAGCGTCTGCGATGTTGCAATTAATCGCTGAGCTAGGTCCTGTTTTGTCTTGTAACCATTATATATATTTTTTAGATTACAGTAGTAAGATGTAAAATCAAAATAAATATTTTTTCTTTCTTTTTCTTTCTTTCTATAAACGCAAACTTATACCTCGATACCCACATGGAAATTTTCATCTCACCGAGCGACAAAATGTCTATCATTACAAAAATCACCCCCATTTCCTCCTAACCTAAAAATCTTGCGTCAATGTATCGCCATTATAACAAAGCGCAAGTGGTGCAATTTTGACTTAAATAATTTGTTAGAATCACGAGAGGGTTAAAAATGTGTTACCGGGGTTACTATTGTGTTTATATACGAGTGAAGGGTTAAACATATCTTTGCATTTCCATTGTAATCGGATAGTGTGGTTTTTACAGGTTATGTTTTGTTAATTTTTTATAGTAAATAATATGTAGACGCTTCCTTTAAGGTGGATTGATGACTTAGGAAAGGTAGTAAGCAACCAGTGGATAAGGTCAGCTGAAAACTGAATGTTGTGGATATATTTATGGGAAGTTCTATGTCCAGCAGTGGACATCTTTTGGCTGAGATAATGATGATATTAATGAATACAAAGTCGAGAAATGTGTCCGGTACTTACAATTAAATCAAATGTGAAATTTAAGTGACATACTCGTAATTTTTTTTTTACTATTACTTGGGTGGCAAACAAGCATACGGCCCGATGATGGTTAGCAGTTACCATAGCCTATATACGCTTGCACTACCAAATGTATCACTTGCGTGTTACCTGTGTGTCCCATTTTTGTACAGCAGAGCTAGATGGAATATCCCTGGGATAGGAAAAAAAATCTTTCAAAACGCATCCCTAAATGAGCCCTGCAGAGGTCTCATTCAGGGATGCGTTTCACAACTACACTGCTATGTGTAATTATTTAACTTTGGTCTTCTGTAAGGTAGCTGACCTTCCCCAGTCAGGTTTTCTCGCTAGTATGGTGGCTTACCTCTCTTAAAAAATCTATTATAAAAGTTAATATATTATAAAAAGTTTTTATTGAATTGTAGTGATATTCAGATAGATTATATCAGGCATCTGATAACAATAGCTCTATAAAAACTTTATAAATTCATCATAACTTCAATGTTTATTACCTTTATTCAGTTTCAATTCTACCAGTCACGTTTAACGCGTAAAAAAACCCTTCATTCATTAACAACGCCATCTAGTAACGGTGAACGTTAACTGTTTTTCAGGTACCATTTTTTTTCAGACGGTGTTTGTCGCAAGCTTTAGTGGAACAACGAGAGGGCGCTAATCTTAAAAGTTTTTTAAGTAGCTGATTAAGGAAAAACTTAACTTAGGAATGTGGCTGTTTTTGCCCACGGATGTAATTAAAACAAGATTCTTGTACATCGTTTAAAAGTTTAAGTGATCACGATTTTTTGGGAGATTTTTTTATTTTTAAGCTATTGCATAGCTTCTATCACGGGCCTTAAGCGTGGAGACCGAATCCAGAAATTCCATAACGAAAATAAAAATCCTAACACCCCCCACTCCGACCGGCACAGCGCGGTGATACTCTTTTTAATGACGAATTCTCTAAACGGCCAATAATAATATGACAAGTTTGTGTAAGGAGGTTTTG
Source organism: Trisateles emortualis (assembly GCA_947095525.1). Taxonomy (NCBI): domain Eukaryota; kingdom Metazoa; phylum Arthropoda; class Insecta; order Lepidoptera; family Erebidae; genus Trisateles; species Trisateles emortualis. The sequence goes on along the minus strand of OX352754.1, from coordinate 9,697,867 downwards.
ATCTAAGAGAATATTAATGTGAAAAAGATTATAGTATAAGGAGTCTTAAGGAATTATTACAAGTATTCATTTTTATTATTATATAATTTTATGAATCATTGAGATTAAAATGAAATGATTTAGATAATTCTGTAAAGTATTTTTTTTATTTGTTTCGATAAAAAAATCATACAAAAAAATATGCAATAGCTTTACCGCGGCAGTCCCCGAGTGCCACACGTCTTTTTTTATTAATCTTTTGCACATAAATTTATTTATTTATTTATGTATTTTACATAAATGGACTTAATTATTTATGGTATTTTTTAAAACTTATAAGTCAATTTCTGTGCCCTGTGAGAGCTCGGGTTTTTACATCAATGACAAAGGAGTTTAGACTTTGCGTTGATGAATCAGTGAGCTGGGATATTAATAATTTAAATTTCAATATGTAATATACAGGTTAATTAAAATCTTATCAAATACAAAATGGCTAATACTTATACAATTATAATGCCAGTATTAATAATATAAATAAGCTGAACAATGAAATATTTTTTTTATGATTATTTACTAAACATCAAACAAACGAAACGATTTCACGATAAATTCACAACAGACACAGTTGAAAAAACTACTTAACCTATTATAAATCTAACACTACAAAATATAAAGTCTATTTTCCTCTGACTTCACCTTTTACCCACACATATAACTCCACTATGGTTATTCCTTGGGGAAAGCCCTGTAGGGGAAATTCGTGTGAGGATTATGAATATTGATATTTTTTACGCTGCTGGTGATACATCTGGTATTGCAAGCAGCCATAAGCTACGGTAACTGCTTACCATCAGAAAAGTAGTATTTTGTAAAAACTAGGAATACAAATTGTGTATGTCGATAGAGATTAGCTATCTGCACTGGAGATAATAATATGCAATGCACAAGTATATACTCCGATAAGACAGCAATCTGACAATATCGAATCGACATCAGGCGTAGCTTTACGTCAAACTCAAAATCAAAATTAATTTATTCATTTAGGTTACAAAGTAACACTTGTAAAGGTCATAAATCTATACTATAATATTATAAAGCTGAAAAGTTTGTTTGTTTGGTTCAACGCCCTAATCTCAGAAAGTACTGATTCGATTAGAAAAAAATTTTTTTTGTTGAATAGTGCATTTATTCAGGAAGGCTATATAACATCACGCTATGATCAATAGGAGCGGAGCAGTAGTGAGATATGTTGCAAAATCGGGAAAAATATTCCAAATTACCACGCGGACAAAGTCGCGGGCGACCCCTAGTTATGATTATGATACAAAGATGATGTCAGCTAAGACACGTTTGCCTCGCGAGCCAATTTGAACGTTGCCTGACTGACTGCTCAATGCGAGCACCAGGTGTGCAGCCTCGCGAGGCAGCCTTGCAATGTAAATACTCGGCTTTAAACTTTGGGCAATTATATTTTTTTTTGACAAACCCCATTTTTGTTTTGATCCGGGAATCAAACCCAATAGCAGTCGTACTTAACGACGACTAGACTAGTTGGCCGTTAAAATAAAGTCAAAAGAGTCACTAGGGTCTAGTTATCCCCTGAGGTGAGGGTTGAACTTGACCAATTCTCTCGCATGAGTTGGGTCAAGTAACACTTCGGTACCCTCCATTACCTTTTACTAATTATTTAGGGGATTAGCAGTAAATTTCTTCTTCAGTTTAATTGCATCTGTACTGCACTGACCTCACTGCCGTGGCGAGTGTTGTAAGTTTGATGCTCAGTTGGGTCAATTTTTTGTGTTAAACTATAGAGGGCCATAGAGTCTAGTTTGGTATCAGATGGCGGTGTGTGAGTTGTTTTAAAATACATATTATTATGTCTAAACCAGTCATGGGATTTGAATCCGCAACACTCCTGAACTTTCAAAAGTTTTAATTTTAACTAGCCTTTTGGTCCAGTGGTTAATGACCCTGACTGATAAGCCGGAGGTCATGGGTTCGATTCCCACTTGGGATAATACTTTTTGTGATTCATAAATGTTTCTTCTGAGTCTGGGTGTAATAAAATTTATGTCTATGAATTTTATATCTGTAAAGTCCCCTGCTACACAGGTTTTATTACTTAATGGTGGAGTTGTCTTTAAAAACAAAAAAATAAATTACATACTTTATATAGCAGAGACTATGGTATAGCATACAAAGCAGAGTTTTCCCAAGAGACTATAGCTTGAGGTCCTTAAAGGGTCGGCAACGCGTGAGTGTCAAACCTGGTGTTGCAAGCGTCCCTGGGCACGGTAGCTGCTTACCATCAGGCGGACCGTATGCTAGGGTCGCTCTATAAGGATTGATTCTTTCTAGAAAATCCTACTAATATTATAAACGCGAAAGTTTGTAAGTATGGATGGATGGATAGATGGATGTTTGTTACTCTTTCACATAAAAACTACTAAACGGATCTGGATGAAATTTTCCACAGAGATAGATTATGATCTGGAAAAACACATAGGCTACTTTTTTACAGCGATAACTGACATCCACGCGGGCGGAGCCGCGGGCAATAGCTAGCACTTTATATAGCAGAGACTATGGTACAGTATGTAAAGCAGAGTTTTCCCAAGAGACTATAGCTTTGGGTCCTTCAAGAAAGGAGTTATTCGGGTCGGCAACGCGCGAGTGACAAACCTGATGTTGCAAGCGTCCATGGGCCACGGTGGTTGCTGACCATCAGGCGAGCCGTATGCTTGATTGATTAAAAAAGGTAATGTGTTAGGGCCGCTCTATAAGGATTGATTTTTTTTTAGAAAATCCTATCCTACTAATATTATAAACGCCAAAGTTTGTAAGTATGGATGAATGAATAGATGGATGGATGGATGTTTGTTACTCTTTCACGTAAAAACTACGGATCAGGATGAAATTTGGCACAGAGATAGATTATGGTCTGGAATAACATATAGGCTTAACTTAACTTAGACTGCCTCGGTGGTCCAGTGGCCGCAGTATGCGCCTGCTGTGCACGAGGTTGTGGGTTCGATTCCCACACAGGACAAAACTTTGTGTGACCCACGAAGAAATTGTTCTGAGTCTGGATGTAATTTGTGTCCGTTAATTGTATGTTTGTAAATCCCCCGCGACACAGAGCTTAATCTCTAGTGCGGGAGTTGTCTTATCAAAAAAAAAAATGGTCTAATTTTACCTAATCATTAAAGATGGCAGCCATCTTTGAAACAGGCATCAATTTCACCAACAACTGTCACTAAGTACGTTGACCGATCAAGCTATGACAGCATCCCTCAGTGGGGTGTGTCTCAACTCAGGGATGATCGTGAAAAATCGTTATTTTCCGTTTTTTTTACGTCGTTAACCGCCACGCCTCGACTACCTTGTCTTGGACGATTTATTTTTATCATAAAGTTGGCGTGGGCAGTCGTCCTATAAGGTGGACCGACGACCTGGTAGAGGTTGTGGGCAACCGATGGAAAAGGTCGGCTCAGGATCGAGAGTTGTGGAAATCCTCTTTTGGCTGGGATGCCGACGATGGGATTAGGAAAAATATAGCGTGGTTTTAAAGAGGTCCGGTAAATTGATACCGTAGTATATAAACGCTTGTAATACCTGAGACATCACTCACTTTAGGTAAAATCTAGCATCTTCTTTAAAAAAAGACAATGAATCTTCTTTAACAAGACAAAGGGGACTTTACAAACATACAATTAACGGGCACAAAATATTACACCCAGACTCAGAACAATTCTTTGTGGAACAAAGTTTTGTCTTGTGGGGGAATCGAACCCACAACCTCGTGCACAGCAGGCGCATATTGCGGCCACTGGACCACCGAGGCAGTCAAAGCTGATTGGAAGGTTGAGAGCCCTTTAGTTAGGTCGACGACCATTCATTCCTTACCACAGTCCCGGCAAAGGCCACTTGGTCAAGAACTACGTCACACAAAAAATAATATTGTGGCATCACTCGTGGTTGCTGCCGCAAAAAAGTTTTATCATCATTAAGTCGCACACAGAAGGTGGAGGTCCTTCCCCAGTCGGGCTTTATTTATTTATTTATTTAATGCATCTGCTCACTACACTTACAGTTTCCCAACACGTGTAGTGAGCCATTGAGAAATTATAAATTATTGGTAACATAAAAAATGTATACATATTTTTAAAAACATGGCCAATTTAGTATAAAATATATCAATATCTGGATACTGAGCAATCAGGGAGTTGAGCAGAGTTATTGCTCGACTAGTTGGTGCGTACTGCGCGGTACACGTTCGTACCTGCGGTGCGGCAAGTAGGCGGCGCGAGCGCAGCCGAGTATATTGGTCCGGTGCAGATAACGAACACCGCGACAACGTATTCGCGTTATCTATTTTATTATTAAATAATAAATAATAATGCATAATAAGAGCACACTTACGCCGTAATGCAAGTGTATCGAGACCTACCATGCCAGATACGAAGAGAGACGGATATAAGTAAGGATAGTAACCATAAAGCCTTTTATACAAAAACCTTGCAAACCTTCGCTGGACACGTTCAATCATCATGTTGTACTTGTTCTCATGCGGATCCCAGATTATGGAATTGAACTCCAGAATACTGCGCACAAAAGAAAAGTACAGCATAATGATTGCGCACCTGCTTTGAAACGGAGCTGACTGTCTTATCACAAAGCCTAGTGATTTCATGCTTTGTTTACAGATGTTTGTGATGTGCGTATTAAAAGTCAGGCACGAATCCAGAGTTACTCCTAGATCGCGTATTTGGGCAACTCGCTCTATTTGATCACTACATATTTTATAGTTGTAGGTGTATGGAGAGCGTGATCGAGTAAAAGTTATAGCTTTACATTTTAGAGTTGCCTATCAATAGTCGACTATCGCTAAACTATCGATAGTGTATCGATAGTTGACGTCATATCAATAGTATCGATAGTATCGAAAGTATTAGCTCCGATAGTATCGATAGTATCGATACTATCGAAGACCAGCATATGTTTAGGAGTAATATTATTGATAGTATAATAAACGGCGATTATTCACAATATAATTAATTTATATTTATTGAATTTTTTAACATTATTCTTAATTTAAATGTAATGGATTATTTAAAGGCAATACGCCTTTAAATAATCCATTACATAGCTAGTTTAAATCTCATAAAAATAATGTGTAAAACAAATAATAGTTTAAAAAACTAAAAAAAACACGCTTTTTTAGAAAACCGAACTAAAAAATAGAAAATAAATTTCAATAAATTTAAATTAAGAATAATGTTAAAAATTTCAATAAATATAAATTAATAATAGTGTGAATAGAAAACCGAACTAAAAAATAGAAAATAAATGTCAATAAATTTAAATTAAGAATAATGTTAAAAATTTCAATAAATATAAATTAATAATAGTGTGAATAAAAAAATAAAATAAAAAAAGAGTGAGGTGCATGGTGTCAATAGTTATAAATATTTTATTGACAGATTGATTATCATTTTGATAATATCTTAAAAGCACCCCACGCTTTTTATTAAATTTTTTTTTTTAATTAACTACTTGGTTGGTACATAAGCTATAATTGGGAAACGATACTATCGACGGTTATTAAACTATCGATAGTGTAATACTATCGATAGTTTTACAAGCTATCGATAGTATTGATAGTTTTTTCATTTAATACAACAATACTATCGATACTATCGATAGTATCGATAGTATTACTTAAAAACTATTGATACTATCGATACTATCGATAGTATTAACATGTAATAGTATCGATACTATCGATACTATTCATTCCAATCAATAGTATTAGTTAATTTGTACTATCGATAGTATCGATACTATCGATAGGCCTATCGATATTGTTACTAGTTTTCAAGGTCAACTATCGATAGCGAAACTATCGATAGTTGTGCAACTCTATTACATTTAGATGTATTAAACTCTAATCGGTTGCGCTCACCCCACGCCACCACATTGTTAATGTCTTGCTGGAGAGCTTCACAGTCATCTGTGCTACCGATGCCCAAGAATAGCTTCAAGTCGTCAGCAAACATAAGACACTGAGCCGAACAGACAACATTCGGCAAGTCATTGATCATGATCAAAAACTGAGTAGGGCCTAGAACACTACCTTGACTCACACCAGAACGAGTGCCATACAAGTCAGAGCGGTAATTTCCTAGCGTATTGTGTGCGATTGGCAAAATAGCTTGCAAACAATTTTAAAAGGTTAGGAGTAAATCCAATAGTGGCCATTTTTTTCAATAGCACATCATTATGGACGCGGTCAAATGCTTTTCTGAAATCAAAATATGCCGCGTCCACTTGCTTATTATGATCCATTTCGGTCACACAATAATCGACAAGGTTAATTAAGTTGGTAGTAGTCGACTTACCAACTCTAAATCCATGCTGGCACTCACTCAGTTGTTGTTTGATTTGTCTGGTTATATGATAGTTCAAGATGTGCTCAAATACCTTTCCGAATGCTGAAAGGACGGCTACAGGTCTATAATTTGTGATCTGAGACCTAGAGCCATCCTTGGGTATAGGTGTAACACGCGACACTTTCCATAACGCAGGATACGTTGCAGTTTTTATCGCTAAATTTAAAATATGTAAAAGAGGTTCCTGTAAAACTCCGATACAGTCCTTTATAATATAAGCGGGTATACCATCCGGCCCAACAGATGATTGAGCTTTCAAGCGTTTTACTGCCAGTAATAGATCAGCTTTACTAATATAGTCGATGCTAATATGCGAGGAACACAAATTACTGTTAGTCTCTTTTTCCGTAAAAATAGTGGATAACATAGGCTGATCTTTTAAAAACACTGATTTAAAGAAGGCTGCAAAAGCGTTTACAGCATCAAACCCAGAAACTACATTACCGTCATACTCGAATTCAGAACAGAAGCGTCGCGAAGAACGCTGGGACTTAACAAAGTTCCAAAAAGTCTTCGGATCCCTCCTCATATCTGCCTCTGCACGATCTATGAAGATGGCATAGGCTAGCTTTATGAGCTCTTTCGTACGTTGTCTATAAAAGTTAAACATTTGTTTATTAAAATCTAAATTAAATTGTCTAAACTTTTTCAAATGGAAATATTTATTCTTAATATTTTCTATAATATCTGGTGTATATCATGTAGGGTATGTATACTTGGTATAACCGCTAAATGGTTTCTTAGTCGGAACACTTGTTTTTAAACTAGTGGCAATTTGGGCATATAATGTATCTATTGCGTTATTAACATTGGTCGAAGCAAGTACTTCCGACCAAGATAACGATGCAAGGTCCTTATATAAAGAGTGAAAATCAGCTTTTTTAAAGTTCCATTGTGGAGAATCATGTTGTGGCAACGTATGACAGGGCTGCGGTGGTCGAACACGCGCAGCCACCGGCCGCAGCACGCTAAGTCGAACACCGAGTGGCGGGTGATGCGCGTCCGCCGGCACTAACGGCTCCATGTCACCGACAACCGACACATACTCATCACCCAGACTGCTCAGTACCAGATCTAACATATTACCATATATATTTTTGATAGTATTGTGTTGATTTAATTTGCAAAATGAGAGTAGATATGCGTATTGTAAAGCTACATTTTGGCTACACGAATTCAAATTGAAGTCACCTAATATAATGACGTCATGTTTTGAGTATCTTTCAATGACGTTTTCCAAAACTGTAAAAGTATTCATATATTTCTCATCTGAAGAACTAGGCGGAATATACACAACACACAATACTATTCGCTTATATTTTAAAGTAACAATAGCTACCAAAACTTCTAAATCACTAGAATAGTTTTCAATATCTAGTATTTGCTGTACGGGATAATCTGCTCGCACCGCCAATAATACTCCCCCCCAACCAGCATCATTAGCGCGGTCACGTCGCATTACAGTAAACCCGTCAGGAAACACTTCCCCGTCATGAATACTACTTACTAAAAATGTCTCAGTTAAGGCATATATATGAGCGCATTCACTTAAAACCGAACATTTAAACACATCTAATTTAGATCGTAATCCTCTAACGTTTTGATAGAACAACGTGTAACATTTAGGCTTGGGTGGTTTATATACCTTGCCTACGAAATCCATTCCGCCACTGTTTCACATACACATCCTTAGGCCAGTTGGCAGAACACAAATACTTTTCCAAGTTCTTAGCTGAAACACATAATTTAAACGACGCATAATCTCCTCGTGCTTTTAGTACCTCTGCAGTACAATTATCACTAGGACAAATCTTATTTAAATGATCTAACACTTGCTCAGATGATGTTCCTACTTGTAAATAGTATAAATGTAGGTAGATTTTTCGTTCGGCAGCCGATAGCGAAGTGGGAGTCGATGAGGCGGTACCACGAGTTATAATGTCACTTGCTCGTTTAGTAGAACGGCGGCGGCGGGTTACTTCGACCCAGTTGTCTTCGTTCGCTCCGCGAGAACTCACTTGCGACTCGATTGTCTCACTGTTATCGCCTGCAGGCTGTTGTGCTGCAATAGTAGAAGCCAAACTCGATGATGCGGCGACCGCTGCCGATACAAGTTTCGTCTTACTTGTATTCTTCCGAGCGCCTGCGGAGATAGCCGATGCGGCCCGAACACGAGCTTCACGTATTGGACGCAGATTTGAATCCGATGCTGGAATACCTTCACTAGAATTATCGAAGTTTTGAATTGTCACTGATTTCGCGTCGATAAATCTTTTAATAAGCTCATTTTGCTCCAACAAAAGCTTTTCAAGTGAGGAAACTTTGTTCTGAAGCAAGATTACTGACTTGTTAAGCTCGAGGATGGTAATTTCCGCACTTTTGGTAGACATTTCTAATTTTTTAGCGTATAATTGCCGAGAGTTACAAAGATACCAGTTCGTTCCACGAGTGAGCGAGACGGACGACGGACGGGCTTGTTCGCTAGTATGGTGTCCTACCTGTTTTTTTAATACACCTGCCCTTTCTTTTTCCATGACAGCCTATCTTTAGCCAATTGAAGCCAATCTTTGCTAAAGGCGTCAAGCTCATCTCGCCATCGCATTCTAGGTCTACCATTTGGCCGTTTTCTGTTATTTAGGACCCACTGTGTAATTTATGCAGTAGGTCCTTTGGCCCACAACTCCATAGGATAGGAAAACGTTTCTTCAAAAACGTGTTTCATGAGTACATAGACATGCACAAGAACACAACTACACTTTTGTGTGTAGTTACTTGGCAATTTTCTTGTAAGGTCCTTTCTCATTAGTGCTTACTCTCTTGTCTTCTTTTCTTTAAAATTTTGTAGTCAAACTCATTTAGATTAATTACATGATACTTATGAACGCCATATAAACAAATGCCAGCATTTTTTTCTTACGGCCAGTTCGCTGACTAGAGTAGGGCCTTAAGAAGAACTAACAAGAAACTCGGGCCACTCTTTTTACTCGCCAGAATACATCATTTACAATGGTATCAGTTACAATATTGTTGTGGTAAGAACAGGGACGGAATCTAATATACCATACAAAATGAATCTAAAAATAAGGTATAGATATAATATTAATTACTACTACTCAACCCACTACACGTCCCACTGCTGGGCACGGTTCTCCTTTATACATTTGGAGAGATATTAGCCTACTATACCGTATATATAGCCTTATTTTGTTCCGCTATGAATTATTGTCTAAACAGCCGATGTAAAAGATTTAAATATGAAAGTTTTTGCTCCAACTGATAAGTTATATGGTACCAACTTAGTTTTAAGTGATTATATGGAATTAGTTAAGTGTTTCTTAAACAATATTTCAATAACATTGTTTTTTTTTTATACTACCAAAGTGGCAAACAAGCATACGGCCCGCCTGATGGTAAGCAGTTACCGTAGCCTATGGACGTTTGCAACACCAGGGGTGTTACTCACGCGTTGCCGACCCTTTAAAAACCTTATAACTCCTTTCTTTCCTTTCTTGTTTGCTCAAATACCTTGTTAACTTTAATGCATGTCGTGGCAACTTGTAATTGAAACAGCACTATTGCTTGAGCCACTTAAAACATTGTAATGATCCTATAGAAAGTGTATGTTTTGTAAGTTGTCCTATAAATAAATAAATACCACGCTGGCCTGACAGGTTGGTATAGGGTTTTATGTCAAGATTTTCTTCTCTTGCAGTGGATATTGTCTGCTTGACTTACTCCTTTAGTCAACTCTTATGACACCCTCGGGATGGACTGGGGTGGTGACATTTGTATTCTTAATCCGTCACAACACGGACATTATTCTTAATTATTCTTAAGTCCTTACTAATATTATAAATGTGAAAGTTTGTAAGAATGGATGGATGGATGTTTGTTACTCTTTCACGGAAAAACGACGAAAGGAATATGGATGAAATTTGGCACACAGATAGATTATGGTCTGGAATAACACATAGGCTACTTTTTGCAGCGGTAACCGACATACACGCGGGCGGAGCCGCGGGCAACAGCTAGTAAAATATTAAAATATTATGCCCATGCTTTCCCCAACATTTTACTCACTACACAGGCTCAAAGTAGAACGAGACAAAGTTAGAAACAATACCGTTAAGGCGGGTGCACATATTAATGATGGGTGGCGTGCGCTTGAACAGCGTTTGTCTTTTAAATTAATTGTATACATTGTGCACGGGGCTTAAGGGGACCAAGTTGAGTCTTCTGCCTGTCCTTATTTGAATGATGGTGGTTTACTTGGATTTTTTCATCCTACTAATATTATAAACGCGATAGTTTGTAAGTATGGATGGATGGATGTTTATTACTCTTTCACGTAAAAACTACTGAAGTGATCTGGATAAAATTTGGCACAGAGATAGATTATGGTCTGGAATAACACATAGTTTACAGCGATAACCGACATTATATTATTATGTTTGATTTCAAAGAAATTATGTAGATACTAGTTGTTGCCCGCGGCTCCGTCCGCGATGGATGTCGGTTATCTCTGTAAAAAGTATCATCTATCTCTGTCTATCTTGCAGTTTAGTTATTTAAAAAGGGAGAGAAATGAAAAATATATGTTAGCACTTAAGACGTATCCAAATTATATGCAAGATTTTTTAAATCGGTTTAAATCATAAATAACTAGCTGTTGCCCGCGGCTCCGCTCGCGTGGATGTCGGTTATCTCTGTAAAAAGTAGCCTATGTGTTATTCCAGACCATAATCTATCTCTGTGCCAAATTTCATCCAGACCCGTTCAGTAATTTTTACGTGAAAGAGTAACAACTTACAAACTTTTGAACTTATAATATTAGTAGAATAAAATAAATAAATCGAAAGTTAGTTATGTCTACCGTGCAGTTTGGTTATTAAAAAAAGGGAGAGAAATAAAAAAAATATGTTAGCGTAAGACGTATCCGAATTTAAATGCAAGATTTTTCAAATCGAATAAAAAGTAATAATAATCTTTATTAAAAAGAGGAATATGTCACTTGGCCGGATTTTAAATATTTTTTTAATACCTACTTAAGGGCGGTCCCTACTTGTGGTTCATGGGGACTTAATACACATTTAATTCACAAAACTTCTCGATTTAATATATATATATATATATATATTGTCTTAATTTATTGATTACTAGCTGTTGCCCGTGGCTCCGCCCGCGTGGATGTCGGTTATTGCTGCAAAAAGTAGCCTATGTGTTATTCCAGAATTTCATCCAAATCCGTTCAGTAGTTTTCACGTGAAAGAGTAACAAACATCCATCCATCCATCCATCCATTCTTACAAACTTTCACATTTATAATATTAGTAAGGATACAAATTTTTGTCACGCGTAGGAATCGATCCAACTAATTCCGACTACTAACATTAAGTACAGTCAAGGTCACTAAATGAATAAACCATCTTGAAAAAAAACACAGGTCTCCAGCGTTTATTTAGGTTCACGTTTTGAAAGAAATGTATTCCTATCCCAGGGATACTCCATTTTAAAGCCCTGGTATAAAAAAATAGGTTGACAACATACAAGTGATAGTAGTGATGCGTCTGGTATTGCAAGCGTCCATAGGCTATGGTAACTGCAACAGCAGGCGAGCCGTATGCTTGTTTGCCAGCCAAGAGCATAAAAAAGTAGCCTAAAATTATACGTAGGTAGTAGGTACTTAACTTCTCATAAGCTCATGATAAGTCAACGCCCTTCTAAGAAAACGTCACCCCATAACAATGACATACAAACACACATACATATAACAAATATTAAGACGTTTAAGGGTACGAATACGCACGTAGTACGAAACCACATCATATGGTGCGTTTGCCTTACTGTGCTTAGTAGAGCTAACAAGAAAAACGTTGTAAATGATTTTTTGTTCTGTGTGGTTTTGTTTTGTTTGTTTCGAGTGTTTGTTTTGTTCATATATTATTTTGTTCATATCATTTTTTTTTTATGTAAACAAGTGAAATACACTACAGGTATTGATAAAATTAAATGCAAAGGCGCGGTTAACTCAAAAATTGAGCTCTCTTACAGCAAATCTCAGAGAAGTAGAACGTTTAGGGAAAACCAAGGGTAAACAAAGTGTAGGTACATTTGATAAAGAACAGGATGGTAACAAAAATATTATAACATAATACATACTCGTACTAAGATTATACATAGATATATACAGAATATATATATATATATTTACTAATTCATAGTTGACTGCCTTGGTGGTCCAGTGGCCGTAGTATGCGCCTGCTGTGCACGAGGTTGTGGGTTCGATTCCCACACAGGAGAAAACTTTGTGTGACCCACAAAGTTGTTCTAAGTCTGGGTGTAATTTGTGCCCGTTAATAATATGTATGTAAAGTTCCCCGCGACAGAGCTTGTTCTCTAGTGCGGGAGTTGTCTTTAAAAAATGGTTTGTATTATTATTATTTTCCTGATTGACGATCAACAGACAGCCAAAACTACTAAGTCTACAAAGCTGAAATTTGGAAAATAGGTTTATTTTTAATTTAATGCTAAGAAATTTTAAAAATTACCTCAATCGGTAAAAAACAGTTTATTTTGAGCGAAATCAGGGCAGGAAGCTTGTAAGAAATATGACAATGAACAAAATTTATATCCACCAAGTAGATGACGTGCCATTTTTTAAATGGCCAAATTAAAAATACCCAGAACCGACGTTCATGCATCACGAGGTTGATGAATGTAGAGGAAGCAAAAGAAGTATATTTAGATCGAAGCAATTGTCGTACCATAGTCTCCCAATAGGTATGTGATGTGATAATATAATTACTAGGGGTCGTTCGCAACTTCATCTGCGTGATAATTACGAATATTTTCCCCGATTTTGCAACATATCTCACTATTCCTCCGCTCCTTTTGATCATAGCGTGATGTTATATCCTTGCCTTCCTGGATAAATACACTATTTAACAAAAAAAACCGAGTGGTGTCTTGGGACACCAGATAGGAACGAAGTACTTTACAGAGTTATCTACACATGCTTGAAATAATTTCTTAAGACTCCTTATACTAGTAATCGCCCGTGGTCGAAATTCAAACATAATTTATTAAATTTGAAGCTTCTATTTGACTTTTAATTTATTTTTTACTTATTTTACTCTTAGATCAAAAACCTCCTTACACAAATTTGACATATATTATTATTATTGCCCGTTTAGAGAATTCGCCAAAATAATAAAAAACGCGCGATAAGGAACTTCGTTCCAAAAGATTTTTTCTAAACTCTTCAGCTTTATAATATTAGTATAGATTATGTATGTAATTTACACATAGCAAAATTGACAATAAAATTATAAAAGCTCATAATGATTCCATGTATTTGTCATTACAATTTCATTGCATATTAATAAGTGCCAGGTCCAGTGTTAGTATGCACCTGGTGCCAATTAAAAATATTGTGTTAGTTATATTTTAAGAGAGGTAGGGCACCATACTAGCGAGCAAGCCCGACTGGGGAAGGACCTCCACCTTACAGAAGACCACAGCCAAATGACTACACACAGCGGTGTAGTTGTGTTCCTGTGTGTGAGTACAGGTCTCCAGAGCTCATTTAGGAATGCGTTTTGAAAGATACGTATTCCTATCCCAGGGTTACTTCCATCTTAAAGCCCTGGTGTAAAAAAATGGGTTGGCAACACGCAAGTGATACCTCTGGTAATGCAAGCGGCTATAGGCTACGGATACTGCTTAACATCAGGTGGGCCGTATGCTTGTTTGCCACCCAAGTAGTATAAAAAAAAAAAACTTATGTTTAATTTCGCACTTTTAAATTATTAGCCATCTTGGTAGCTTAACCCGCTGATCGTTTAACGAACAGCGAGTGCTATTATGATATAATCCTTACTAATTAATATTATAAATGTGAAAGTTTGTGAGTATGGATGGATGGATGTTTGTCACTCTTTCACGTAAAAACTACTTAACGGATCTGGATGAAATTTGGAACAGAGATAGATTATGGTCTGGAATAACACATAGGCTACTTCTTGCAGTGATAACCGACATCCATGTATTGCCTGGCCTGTTGGTCTAGTGGTTAGTGACTATGACTGCTACACCGGAGGTCGTGGGTTCGATTCCCACCTAGGACAATTTTTTGTGTGATGAGCGCGAATGTTTGCTCTGTGTCTGGGTGTAATATATCTATAATATGTATGTATTTAGAAATATATAAGTATGTTTATCAGTTGTGTGGTTACCATAGTACAGGCTCTGCCTAGTTTGGGATCAGATAGCGATGTGTGAGTTGTCCCAAAATATTATTATTACTTAAAGTGTGTATATAAAAAAAATTAACCAACTTAAAAAAAGGGAAATATCATTAAAATTATAAACTCAATTAATAAACTGAAAATACTCAGACGAATTAAGAACCTCTTCATTTTATGAAATTAGTTAAAAGCTATTCTGACACTTTAGGATTCTTCACGACGACAGGAAATAACAGTACACATGGGTACTTAAACTTATTACCATCTAACGAGATGGGTGACCCCATCTACACTCTGACCGCGGCAAACTAGCTTAACCTCGCACTTATTTTCTAGCCACGGCCATATAATAATACGTAATGTATAGACATAACACACATCCATACAACCAGATGTATTAGTTAAAATTTGTATAAAAAACGTATCTAACACTCTAGGATTCCTCACTCCGACGACAGGAAATAACAGCATACATACTTACTTAAGCTGATTACAAACTAGCGACTTTTTAATGGCTGGTAGATATAAAATGCGACTAAACGCATGCTCGATGCAGCTGCTTCTAGCTTGGTACTTGGTAAACGGTATTTTTTATATTGCTTAGGTGGCAAATAATTATGGCTTGCCTGAAGATTTATGGGAAATATGGGTTATAAATGTTTGTATGGACAATTTTATTTGGAATAATAAAGGAGCATTTCCTTTTAAAATAATGGTGTCTATAGACTAAGTAAGTGTTTATATATATTTATGTATTGATTTATTTATATATATTCTGTATGTATGTATATTATTGTGTTAATATAAATTAATATATATGTATTGTGTTATAATATTTTGGTTACCACCCTGTCCTTTATAAAATGTACCTACACTTTGTTTACCCTTGATTTTCTCTAAACTTTTCATTTCTTAGAGATTTGCTGTAAGAGAACTCAATTTTGAGTTAAGCTCGCCTTTGTACATGATATTATTAATACCTATGTAACTAATTTCTGTATTTCTTTTGTGTACATTAAAGAATTAAAATACTATATTAAGAGTGGTAGGGACTCTTAATATAGTATCCATCCATCCATTCATCTCAGCCATAAGACGTCCGCTGCTGGATATGTCCAGCAGCGGACGTCTTATGGATGAGATGGATGGATGGCCTTCCCCAAGGTTTTCCACATCATTCGGTCCTGAGCTGACCTTGTCCATCGGTTGCCCGCGACCTTTACCAGGTCGTAGGTCCACCGTGTTGTTGTTTTTTTAATATAGTATCATCATCTCAGCCAAAAGACGTCCACTGCTGGACATAGTATACTACTTATCAAAAAGAAATCCTATATTTAGGGTCTCTTCTTTTTTGGTGATTACAGATTATCTCAGATTTTTCAATTTTTTTAATCTCAATCTAATTTTTTAATCTTAGATTTTTTAATATCAGATTTTATTACAGATTATCAGTCTAGTTATTTTTATCCAAGTAACGGTTTTTTTTCTCTTGTTGATGTGGTGGTAATTAGGTGGGAGCGGAACATACTACACACACGCGACGTGAGTTCGATCCCGACCGGTAAATTGTACAAAGTTAAATTCACATTCTCATTGGGGTAGGCAGAGACTATGGTACCCCAAGCAACACGCAAGCGTATTTAACATCAACTAACCAGTTCATTTAGAAATTAAGGTTCTTTTAAAGACGTACAAGAATGTCAAAAGATGCTTTCATCTTTATAAGAGCGATTTTGAGTTACAAGTATTATAAAACTTATGGACGCTTGGACAGGAATACTCCATCTTAAAGCCCTGGTGTAAGCAAAATGGGTTGGCAACACGCAAGTGATACCCCTGGTATTGCAAGCGTCTATAGGCTATATACCACTTGCGTGTTCCCGACTCTTTTTTACACCAGGGATTAAGATGGAGTATCCCTGGGATAGGCAAACGTTTCTTTCAAAACGTATCCCTAAATAAGCGCTGAAGACCTATACTCACGCACAGGAACACAACTACCTACCTACCACTGTGGGAGGTCATTTGGCTGTGGTTGCCTGTAATGTGAAAGTCCTTCCCAAGTTGGGCTTGCTCAAAAGTATAGTGCCCTCTTTATATACTAATATTATAAAGCTGAAGAGTTTGTTTGGTTGAACTTGCTAATCTCAGAAACTGGTTCGATTAGAAAAAAAAAAATTTAAATAGTGCATTTATCCAGGAAGGCTATAGGCTATATAACATCACGCTATGATCAATAGGAGCGGAGCAGTAGTGAGATATGTTGCAAAATCGGGAAAAATATTAAAAATTACCACGCAGACGAAGTCGCGGGCGACCCCTAGTAGATAATATAATAATACAGTTATTATTACGTTTTTCTCTATACTTAACTATTAATTTACGGCATCTGTAACTAACACAACAGTGCATTGCTAACAAGTTATCAATAATGCAGTTTATTTAAAATGGTACCTTTTTGTTTAAATTAGCAATGAATTAGCATGACAATGTTATGTATTAGCATAATATCGTCAGCTGCTTTCATTATGCGGCTAGGAATAGGTAAGTTAGTATTTTTTACCTTAGTATTGTATTATTATTATCGTTTATACTATTATTTACATCTAAATATACAATATACCATATACCTAACATATTTACACTTCGTAAAAAAGGAAGTGTAAATATGTAGTTTCATTTAATCTAACACTACCTTTTTTTACTTAACAAGCACACGGCTCGTCTGATAGTAAGCAGTTACCGTAGCCTATGGATGCTTACAATACCAAAGGTATCACTTGCGTGTTGCCAACCCAATAATAAACACCAGGGTTTTATGATGGAATTTCTCTGGGATAGAAAAACTTTAGTTAAAAACGCATACCTTCAGAACGTACAGGTTTTCAGAGCTCATGCTCTCTCGGGTCCTTCGCTGTTTGACACCACGACTTATTGACACCACGGTGTCAATCGCAGAAGAACGTTTTTTGACTTACCTGTTTGGCACCATTTTCATATTAATTATCGACTGTGGTGTCAAACGGCGAATATCTTATTTTGTTTTCGTCGATTGACACCACGGTGTGAAATTGCGAAAGGCGCTTTTGGCTTCGTTGATTTGGACCACTTTTGACAATTTAAATGTCAAGTGTGAGTTGTGTACTGATGAAAAGAAAACGGTTATTACAACAAACAATTACAATCAAATGTTTAACGGAATCTTGGTTGTTATGGAATACATATTTATTAGTACAAAACATATTTTAATAAACCGTAAATAAAGGGAATAACAAACAATTAAATAACGATTTTACTCTGTATCCGAATTTATAAAATAATGTTAATGTAATAATTAAAATGATTAATAATGGGCTCGATCATAATAAAATATAATAATTGCCGTCTGATGGTCAATGTAACGATAATCTATGTGTATGAAATCTCAATGTGTAAACAATTGGAATTTTGATTATTATTTTTTCTTGATGCCTGTTTAATATAATGCATGTCCTCAAATATTTGTATGCCTTGAGGCAGAATGTATAAGGAAACTGATTTATATTGTTACCATGTCATTGTGATACCTGCATTCTGAACAAATAAATATTATTATTATTATCAATAAGTTAAAATTAAGAACTGAACGAATGCAGTTTGAAATTTCAACAGACCAAAATAAAAGTCAAAAGTGTTCGTTTTGAGTTTCGAGGAATAGTCTTACAGTTTGTTTGGTTTTTTTTTTGGATTCGCTCGTGTGGTGCACGGTCCGCCAGACATTATTATTATTAACATCATTATAATATGGTTCGGAGCGCACCATGTTCGTGGTTTGGCCCGAACCAAGTTCGATCGTCTGTTTATACTTTAAAGAGTGATTAGATCGTATAGGCTGGGGTCTGATAAGGAACAAATTAAAATTGGTACGAATAAATATCGATAGATGTAGTTACATCGATTACTATTTATTCGAAACTTTTTAACGAAGTTTGTGTAAAATTCAAACCAGGAAGAAATATATTATAGCCCGAAACATATACGTACATATTTTAAGAAATCCTACTTAGCATAGGAAAATGAAATAAAGGGCTCATAAAACAAAACTATAGGTACTTAATAATATATTTTCAAAATTTAATAATGTCGTCGTAGTCCTGGCGGCAGTACTAGTAAGAAGGTGAAACTTGTAGGACTGTGAGTAATGGCGCTAGCGCTGTATGCATTTTCAGATTTTTATAAATTAAAATACCTACCTTGTTTTGAAGTTTACTGTTGGGTCATACTAGGTATAAAATATATTAAGCTAGGCGAAACATTGAGTTATGTTAAAAATAAATAATACAGGTATATATTTTTTTCTCTCAACAAAAAAAACTTTATAAATGTCTTACGTTATCAAAATGATAAACAAAAATGTTACATCCAAGATATATTATTGTAAATATTTTAAAAACTAAACAAAAACAAAATACAAAAAGTGTATCCGATGTTGGGATTTGAACCCGGTTCGGTCGGTTCTTCCTCCGTATGGTACTGTGAGAAAATTATCTATTGGTGAATTTGAACTGATACTTAATATTACAGTTTTACTATATTTTTATTAATAAACCATCTACAAAAATCAACTTCCAAAAAGTGGACATGAATATGGGATTCGAACCCAGTGTCATCGAACCGTTTGCGTTGGACTAATACCACAGAATGCTAATACTCCATCCATTATTGACAGTCCAATGAAGTTTTCACTTCTGCCGTGTGGTCAGCACACATTCGTTTTTTTACCTGAGATTTTTGTTTGTTCGAACACAGGTATTTCTACCCTTTCTTAAACGTTCTTGCCAATATAAAAATATAAGGGCATGTAATAATAATAATTTCTATTTAATTATTTTTTACCTGATGTCTTGAATATTAAAATTTAAATTTTAAGAGATGTAGTAGTAAAACGTAGTAGTAGTTACTATCGCAAAACTGTTGTGGGTAACTAAACAGTTTTTTTGCCTTTCCAAGCACTCTCAGAAAAAAAATATAATTTAAATCAAAATCGTGTAAACACTTTTGTGCGTGATTGTTATGTTATAATAAAATACCAATGCGACCGTCCTTTGCTGTTTTACGTCATGGTGTCAATCAACGAAGACAAATAAGATATTCGTCGATTGACACCGTGGTCCCAAACAGGTAAGTCAAAAAACGTCTTTCTGCGATTGACACCATGGTGTCAATAATCCGTGGTGTCAAACAGCGAAGGACCCGCTCTCTCTGCTCTCTCTCTCTGCTTTCAGAGCATGAGTTTTAAAAACCTGTACATTTATAATATTAGTGAGGATGTGAAAGTTTGTGAGTATGGATAAATGGATGGATGGATGGATGTTTGTTACTCTTTCACATAAAAACTACTTAACGGATCTGGATGAAATTTGGCACAGAGCTAGATTATGGTCTAATACTTAGACTACTTTTACAGCAATAACTGAAATCCACGAGGGCGGAGCCACGAGCAACAGCTAGTAAAGAATAAACTTTGAACTTGCAATGGTAGTCGAACGGTTAACGTGATTGACTCCTATACAAAACAAAATTTGACAGCTTTTTCTACAGCCCTAGTTAGCAGTTACCGTAGCCTATGAAAGCATGCCATACCAGACGTAAACTTACATCTTGCCGATAAAAACGTCTTTATCGAATCGCATTCCTAAATGAGCACTAAAGACCTATACTCACACACAAGAACAAAACTCCCCGGCAACCATGTGTTTGGCTGTGTCAACCGATTTATTATTATTATTATTTATTTAAAAATCAGATAAAAGCAATCCATAATTTGTTAGTGCACTTACAACTATGTTAGTAGCATAATATTAAATAATGTATTAAAATAAAATAGATAGATATAAATGAAATTGAAATTAAAAAGATATTAATTAAATTAAAATTAATATTATCTAATATTGAAAAGTGCGACCCTGGAACCCATATGTATGGAGTTCCAGTGACGCACTATTGGACAATCTGTCCGAATCTAAAGTCGAATTTAAAGTCGTTCGTTTGCGATAAACCTTAGCATGTCATAGTACGAATAAAGGCAAGCTCTGTTACGAGAGTCATTTTACTTTTACTGTGGGTATGCAAAAAATTCACTTTTGTAATTTCCATGTCAGAATTGGTATGCATCCGTTATTGAGAAGCCATTTCTAAGGAGTTTATGTGGAAAGGCTTAGCCGGGTTTTTGTTGAAGAGAATTTCATACATGTTGTTTTATCTATGTTATTACTAGCTGTTTGCCCGCAGCTCTGTCTGTGGATAACGGTTATCGTGAAAAAATACCCTATGTTCAAGATACCCGCTACCTTTTTGCCAAATTTTATTTAGATTGGTTCTGCCGTTTAGTGTAAAAAAGGTGACAAAGAGATAGATATACATATATAGAGTTACTTTAGCATTTGTTATTGTGTTTTTTTTAATTGAAAAGACTCTAGGGATCATGTCTTGTCTTGCGAGTTATAGGTCATTCTATTCTACAATTAATAGACACAAAGTACACCCAAACTCAGGACACCATTTTTGGATCACACATTTTTTTAACAATAAAACAACGTTTAGTCTCGTATGGTAAATTACAGTGCAGTTAATAAAGCCCTCGTGTAAGAAAAATGAATCGTCGTCACACAAGTGATACCTCTGGTATTGCATTTGTCCATAGGCTAACGATAACTGCTTAAAATTAGGTATAAAAATATCCTTTATTTATTAATTTAAAGAGACGCTCATAGCTATAAACGATCAGCGGGTTAAGCTACCAAGGGCGCGGTAACCCTATAGATGGGTGACCGCATAGTGGGATTTTATCTGAGCGTCTCCGTGCTTCTTAAGGCACGTTAAAAGTCGGTCCCGATTGTTAAAAGTCGTTAGATCACGACAGAGGCTTAAATATGAGCGATCTTAATAACTCTGTCACAAGGTCCTCCGTGGTGCTCCTTTTCATAGGTTACAAACCTATACAGATTTATTTTGTCTCCCGCTTTGCTATGGAGGGAAGTGGAAACTTTTCTTTCTTACTTCTCCTATTTACTTCTGATTAAATTCGTTGCGGGGTCCAAGACAGTAGGTTTAGTTGTCCACGGGACGCACGAGTGTCAAAGCTCGGTGTATCAGTTGGTTACTCCGCTGTTAATCCTGGCTTACAGGAGTCACAGCGGTGGGAATGTGGGTGGGATTGTCCCGAATAAAAAACTCTGTCACCAGGTTGGCCACTAACCGAACGATAAGAAGAAGATTAATTTAAAATACTATAAATAAATACCTAAATAAATTTAATCTAAAAAAATACTATAAAAAATGCCATGTACCTATTTCTGTGATACACCCATCGCATCCCCAGCGACTCTCCCTGATTAATGACGACACAGACTTGTCACCGGGACTTGGCATCATTCCCCGGGATACGGGACGGGATAGATGGATCGCTTTTATACTAGTGATATAACGATTAGACGAATATATCGGTCATGGTAAGCAATTTAACGTCATTGGGGTAATATAGACTGGCGGCATGTCCAGACTTCGCACGGGTAAATATTTACTTTTCTTTTTTTTTTTAAAGAAGACTTCCGCGCTCTAACAAGCTTTGTGTCGCAGGGGACTTAACAAACATACAATTAACGGACACAAATTACACTCAGACTCAGATCAAATCTTTGTGGGTCACACAAAGTTTTGTCTACATACTGCGGCTACTGGACCACCGAAGCAGTCAAACTTAGATAGATAGAAAACTCTTTATTGTACACCAATAAAATAAGGTTACTTAGGAAACCCTATTTTTTTGAAATTATAATACAGCCTATGTTACTCAATGATAATGTTATCATTCTATTAAACAATCATTCATTCATTTTCATTCCAATTTTGTTCAACCTACTTAATATGCGTTTATCCTTACTAATATTATAAACGCGAAAGGTTGTAAGAATGTATAGATGTATGGATGTTTGTTACTTTTCCATTAAAAAACTACTTAACGGATCTGTATGAAATTTGGCATAGAGATAGATTATAGTCTGGAATAGCATATAGGCTACTTTTTATCACGATAACCGACGCCTACGTGGGCGGAGCCGTGGGCAACAACTAATTAGTAATAAGTTAACTGTTTTCTTTCATTTATACTATTTAAGCATAATCCGTGGCCATTAGTATGGGTTATATGTTTATCAACATGTTAAACTTATTTAATTACTAGCTGTTGCCCGCGGCTCCGCCCGCGTGGATGTCAGTTATCGCTGCAAGAAGTAGCCTATGTGTTGTTCCAGACCATAATCTATCTCTGTGCCACATTTCATCCAGATCCGTTCAGTAGTTTTTACGTGAAAGAGTAACAAACATCCATCCATTCATCCATCCATCCATACTCACAAACTTTCACATTTATAATATTAGTAAGAATATAGATATAAATTATTTTTTATACTTTCAGCCCTTCTAGAAAAGTGGTATATATTAGTGGTATATATATTTTTACAGCGATAACCGACATCTACGCGGGCGGAGCCGCGGGCAACAGCTAGTAGATATATAAAAATGAATCCCTATTTCCCTTGATCATTCCATAACTTGAGAACGGCTTTACCAATTTCCTTTACCTATCTTCTAGCAGTCTTGAAAAAAGGAGGAGGTTTCTCAATTCGACCGTATGTAGGTATATATTTTTTTTGTGTTATCGCGGATGACTTCGTCGTTTATGAACCGATTGTGAGAAGATGTTGGAAAGGAGATAACCCAAGGGTGGTACCATGATAAGGAAACCAGGATCTGATGATGGCATCCCAGAGTAATAGAGGGGACCTTCGAAAATCGTATGGGTGACTAGCGCATTTTTTTTTTTACTTTTATTTATTCCATCCTGTCACCTTATATTCAGCTCGGCATCGACCTCAATCTGTATTCAGTTATTTTAAGCTTTTGAAGTCGGTTTTTTTTTTTCTATTTTTTGTTATTTTTTTTTATCTACTCCGTAAGAGCGAATTAAAAAAAATAGCAGAAAATAATCTAGCCCGAACGAAGTCAGGGCAGGCCGCTAGTATGATGATAAACGTTCATCTGTATGATTATTCAATGCTATAAAACAGTAAACACCAATCATTCTAACCCCAAAAATGCCTACAAACCAAGTTGTTTGCTTTAACAAGCAATTGTAACCGAACAAAACAACCTAAGGTCTCTGACACCGCCCGTGCCACTACCTACAATAACAAAAACTAACCACAAAAACCAAGAAGCAGGTTGCTTATGTTATTCTAAAATAGTTCCGCACGATTGCCCACAATTCTCCGTGGTCCAGCATCGGGTGAAGTTGCCCACTTTTTTCCTACTTCCTATCTATTACAAAGATGCTGGGGTTCAAAAAACGTAGTCACGTTTCACTGGCATGGGTAATCGGCTAGTTAGCTATTTGGTTTTGGGCACCTGTTACCATTGATAAGGGCATGAATGGGTGTCAGAGTCGAGTAGTGTCGTTTTTATTAAGCCCTAAAGGTTGAATGAAGAATACATATCTTCATTCAATCTTAAGTTAAGTCCAAGTACTATGAATCGTGTATGGTTCAAAAAAAGGGACAAAACTTTGTGTGATTCAATCTATACTATAATAATATAAAGCTGAAGAGTTTGTTTGGTTGAACACGCTAATCTCAGAAAGCACTGGTTCGATTAGAAAAAATCTTTTTTGTTGAATAGTGCATTATTTTATCCAGGAAGGCTATAGGCTATTTAACATCACGCTATGATCAATAGGAGCGGAGCAGTAGTGAGATATGTTGCAAAATCGTGGTCGCGGGCGACCCCTAGAGAAAGATAAGCTACATTTATACTGAGCGGAGTTCAGTTTTGTTGCCTTGTTTTTGTGCGTTCTTGTTTGTAGATTTTAAGTATGAATGCGATAGATAATACGATACGTAATGGTACAGGAAGATATGGTGATAGATTGAATTAAGATACTTAGCTTCTGTTGACAGCAACAGTTTCCGCGTAATATCTTCGTATTTTTACGAGGTATTATATCAATCCATCCAATGATATTTCAAGAAATATAATAATATGCTACCTCTATACTGAGCGGAGTTCAATTTTGTTGCCATGTTTTTGTACGGACCTACTTGCTTTTAGATTTCAAGTATGAATGCGGCAGATAATATGGTTCGTAATGGCACAAAAAGAAGATACCTAAAAGCCGAATGACACCATTTACTTAGCTACTTTTATTGGCAACAATTTACCATAGCCTTGACTAGACGTATAATAAACCAATAGCAATACCTGATACCCCAGTTACTTCAAGCGTCTACAGGCTATGGTTGCTGCTGAGGTGGCAAACAAGCATTTGACCAGCCATATGGTAAGCAGTTACTTAAGGTAACTGCTTACCATATGCACATGCGTGTTGCCGACCCAAAATAATTTAATACCATGGTTTTGTGATGGAGTGTCTGTATCTAAATGAGCTTTTACTCACGCACAGGAATACAACAGACTACAACGCTATGTTTATGTTGGGTGGAGGTCCTTTCTCAGCCAGGTTTACGCGATTGTATAGTGTTCTAAATATCTTTTAGAAATCAAACCCCCGATTACATATATAACTAGCTGTTACCCACTGCTCCGCCCACGTAAATGTCGCAAATTATTAAAAATAAATAAAATTTCAAAAAATAAATAAAGCCTAAGTTACTCCTTATTACATCAGCTATCTGTCAGTAAAGGCACGTCAATGTCGGTCCAGCCATTTCAAAGAATAGACAGACAGACAAAAATTTACGAAATTGTTTTTTTTATATTTAATTGTTTATTTGATTTACAGTGTATACATATATATATATATGTATGCATTGAGTAAAAAGAGGTTCTTTTAGTAGATATTATAAACAGACATTCCAATTTTTTTTTATATAGATGATGAACTACTTGTAATCTCTTCGAAGTAATTTAAAAGAATCTCTTCTAATCATTGAGTAATTACTACTAATTAATGTAAAGTACTCTACAACTAAAACGTATCGTATACTGGAAGCCAATCATTAAATTCTTTAGCAGAAGCTCAGTCTTCGTGATATAAGACCATATTGGATCAGCAGTACCAATTATATGCAGCGACATGTTAATTAACCAACAAATTATAAGTAAGGGAGATACGTCTTTTGGTTATTAAGAATATGGTTGACATACGTTAATATTATCTTCTTATAAATAAAAATGAATCCCTATTTCCCTTTGTCACGGTATCACGCGTGAACGACTGGACCGATTTCAGTAATTATTTTTTGTTGTGTTTGTTATTGTCAGGAGAAGGTTCTTATGTAAAAAAAAGAAAGTTGCGCTGAAAATAGTTAAACCCGGATGAAGTCGGGGCGGGCCGCAAGTACTTTTATATTTATATGAATAAATATGGTTATAATCAGACTTATTCATATAAATAATTTATATGAATATGATAGGAATACGTTTCATTCAAAACGCATCCCTAAATGAGCTCTGGAGACCTGTACACAGGAACACAACTACACCACTGTGTGTAGTTGGCTGTAGTCTTCTGTAAGGTGGAGGTCCTTCCCCAATCGGACTTGCTCGCTAGTATGGTGCCCTACCTATCTTAATTTTTAGTTTGAATCTTAAATAAAATTTGAAATACACTATCTTTAACAATGCCTGTTTGGTTACTAAAAATCTAGGCTTCTAGTTTTATACACAAATAGCTGTTGCCCGCGGCTCCGCCCGCGTGGATGTCGGTTATCGCTGTAAAAAGTAACCTATGTGTTATCTCAGACCATAATCTATCTCTGTGCCAAATTTTATCCAGATCCAGATAGTTTTTTACGTGAAAGAGTAACAAACATTCATCTATCCATACTTACAAACTTTCACGTTTATAATATTAGTAGCGGGGACGCTGCCATGCCCCCAGATATCTATTAACTAGTATATAATACAAAATATTCATATATTTGTAATAATTGAAGTAGTTATAAACTAATCTGAGTAATTTCCAACTAACTATTCAATTTTAATGCAGCAATACTAAGAAGATTTAATTATAATTACGATTAAGTTCCACAGGTGATAATTACATATTCTATGTGCCAGGTGGCTGTAATTTTCCTACGTAATATCAATGAATTAGTTATGAATAGTTATTTATTATATTATAAACTAGTTACTCGCCCCGGTTTCGTATCGATGCTATATATATATATTATCTATACTAATATTATAAAGCTGAAGAGTTTGTTTGTTTGGTTGAACGCGCTAATCTCAGAAAATACTGGTTCGATTAGAATTTTTTTTTGTTGAATAGTGCATTTATCAAGGAAGGCTATACATATAACATCACGCTATGATGAATAGGAGCGGAGCAGTAGTGAGATATGTTGCAAAATCGAGGAAAATATTCCAAATTACCACGCGGACGAAGTCGTGGGCGGCCCCTAGTATATGTATATTAGACTGCTCAGGTGGTCCAGTGGCCGCAGTATGCGCCTGCTGTGCAGTATGGTTGTAGGTTCGATTCCCACGCAGGACAAAACTTTATGTGACCCACAAAGATTTGTTCTGAGTCTGAGTGTTATTTGTGTCCGTTCTTCTTCTTCTTCGTGTCGATGGTACGATAAATAATTAAATTGCACAAGCCCAGAATTTTGCCACCTCTACGGCGTTATCAGTTGCCGCGCAGAGGTCACTCAGGGTGCAGGTATTAGGGCACAAAGGACAGGACAGGAGGTGAGCCATTGTTTGCGGGTCCGTTCCGCATTCGCACTCTGTATTTGTTACAGCGGTATAGCCCCACTTAACCAGATTGTATCTGCATCTCCCCACTTGGGTCCGAAGTCGGTTGAGTGACTTCCATGTAGACCATGGAAGGTTATACCCCGCGGGCAGCTGCTCTTTAAGATGTAAATAATTAGTGGGAGCGGGGAACGATTTCTGCCATAATCTACAGCGAGCTTCAACCGGACATCCCGATAGAGTCTCAACAGATTTTAAAAAACTGTGCCGGCTCTTTAGACGCTGTGTTGGTAGTTGGGCGCTAAATAGTGGATGTCTTGTGTCAGTTTCCATTTTATGTTTTTCCATTGCGCATGCAACTGCTCGCCGGACTTGTGGGGGTGCTATACCTGCTGTAGGGTACAATGCGCAGAGTGAGGTTGGCTTGAGACAGCCTGTAATTGTTCGGCACGTCTCATTTAGTGCAGTGTCAACCTCATTGGCATGGGCTGAACGGTGCCACACTGGGCAGGCATATTCGCCTGCAGAGAAGCATAGTGCTAAGCCAGTAGTGCGTAGTACCTGAGGCGAAGCACCCCAGGTAGTGGACGTAAGGCGCCTAAGCAGGTTATTGCGGGTACCGACTTTTTGTTTGGTTTTCAAACAATGGCTCTTATATGTGAGCGCTCTGTCAAGAGTCACTCCCAAGTAGGTCGGGTTATAACTATGGTTAATATCTACTCCTTGCCAGTTTATTTTCAAGGTGCGTCCTGCTGAGTTGTTGCGAATATGAAAAACGCAAGACTGTGTTTTTGAAGGGTTCTGTTTCAGCCCGTTATCCGCATAATACTTCCCCAGGACGTCCAAACCTTCCATCAGGTTTTTCTCAGCATCCTCGAAACTGCCCGTTTGGGTAGCTAGGGCAAGGTCATCAGCATACAAAAAGCTCTTGCAGTTTTTGGCATTAGGTTGATCGTTAGTGTAAATGTTGAAAAGGATGGGTGCCAAAACACTTCCCTGGGGTAAACCGTTCTTCTGATATCTCCATCTGCTTTTTTCGGAATTTAATACAACTTGATAACGTCGATTCCGCAGCATCTCACCCAGTATTCGAACGAATCCTAAGTCGTCGACCATGCTTGTGAGTTTTGCCAGTAATCTCTTGGTGTTGACCGTGTCATATGCTGCTGACAGGTCCACGAGGACTACACCCGTAATTTTTCTAGCCTCGTAACCATCCTCTATAAACTGTGTTAGTTTAAGGATTTGTCCAGAACATGACTTACCCGGTCTGAAACCAGCCTGCTCTGGAATTAGTTTAGGCTCAATTACAGGAAGAAGACGATTGAGTAGAAGCCGTTCAAACATTTTGAATGTATGGCACAAGAGCGAAATAGGGCGATAGTTTTTTGGGTTGTCAGGCAGCTTCCCTGGTTTTAGCAGTGCTATTATTTTAGCTTTCCTCCAGATTTTGGGGATTTTGGAGCTTTCGAGGCAAACATTAAAGCAATTCAGGAGCCATGACACACCAATCGGTCCTAAGTGCTTTATTTGTTCTACAGTGATGTCATCTAGTCCACAAGCTTTGCCATTCTTCAGTGATTTAATGGTCGCAACTATTTCCGATAAGGTAAAGGGCTTACTGATTTCTGCTGAGGACGTTGAACTTTTTGTAGGTTTAGGGAATTTTGGGAGCCTATCTGGAGTTTTACCATTAAGTAGGAGTTGATGTGCTATTTGATTGGCCGTAATTTTACCGGGATTGGTTGGTTCTGGAGGGTCACTTGTGAGTTTTCGTAGAGTTGCCCACGCTTTCTTGCTGTTTTTGGTCATGTCAACATTCTCCATTGTGTTAATCCATTGTTGTTTATGGTTTTCACTGACCTTTAATAGCAATTCCTGCCCAACTGAAATTGTTTCTTCAGCAAAGGCATCTTTAGCATATAGCTTTTCATAGGCTTTAAGCAGCTTGGATGAATCTGAGTCCAGGCCAGGCACGTAAGATGATCGACAGCCTCTTGGGATATTTCGACGAGAAGCTGACCAGACTGCGTTCACGAAATAGTCGTATTTTTGAGGTATTGGTTTAATTTTTTGCAGCTCATCGTCTAAATCCTGGGCAAATCTGATCCAGTTGGATTTGGAGAAATTAAACCGACGTCTGAAAGGAACCACTGTCGGTTTCAAAGCACCATAGACTTGACATGCTATTGGTCTGTGTTGTGTTCTAGGAATTGGTGTGCATACTGTTTTTGTACAGAGATGACTGATGTTATCACTAGTGAAAATAAGATCAGGGTTATAGCCTCATTTCCATTGACCGCTGTTAAATGATTTGGGGAGTTTAGCATCATGTAGTAGGGTCATATTTTCCACCTCTGCCCACTGTTCTACAGCGCAACCATCAGGATTTGTATCTTGGTAGCCCCAAGAGATATTGTGGCTGTTAAAATCACCAATAACTATTTTTGATTCTCGATCGTGAAAGTTGTCATTTAGGCTCATTTTGAAAGGTTGAGTCGGTGGTTTGTAGACAGAAGTGATAGTGCAATGACCTACATCAATAGTGATAGTTTCTATTGAATTGACAGAGGACTTTTTAACGTACTCCGCGTGGATGTCGGTAATGACCCTATATCCTTCTACAATTCCATTCATTTTACTAGCACTTATTTAATACAAAAAGACTTACCTTAATAGGAGGTGCGTAGTCCACCGCCATCATACAATCGTTGTTCACCCCAGCCTCAGTCTTTATCATGGGGGGTCCATGGTGGTACAGCTGCCCCATTTGGTGGTGGTGAACCCCACTGTCCCCACGGCTGTACCATGTTGTGTACATCCCGCAATTTTGATCTCTGTAGTCAGTCATATAATCATTTTCACCTATTGTGTTCAACATAAAGTCAGTTATGTGTTTACTATTAAAAAGGGTAGTAATTTTTGTATTTTTTTAAATTACAGTTCATTATTAACTTATTTTTAATATTTCAGTCATAATTTTAAAGTTACTTTTGATTGTTTATTATTAAAATGTCTCGCGCACATTTTTTTTTAATTTTTAATGTTTTTTTGTCAATACACTTTCACTAATTCACTTATCACTAAAGTTTTTACACTAATAACATTTATTTTTTACACATACTTTTTTATTATTTAGTACGTGATTTTTAAAAAATTAATACGTGTAGGTATTCTTTAAAAATTAATATTTTTGTTAAATATTGAAAATAAAAAAAACTAAAAAACTTTGTTCGAAAACAATTTCAAAAGCACCTTTTTCAATTAAATTGAACCCGTTTTTTTTAAATAATGACTTACATCAAATGTTAATGTTAAGCTACTATTGCACTTCGTACATTATTATTTTTCAGAATTAATATTTAACTATGTTGTTAGTTGTTATTGTGGGTTTATCTTGTGGGCAGCATCTGTAACAATAAAAAATATTATTTATTCAAAAAATATATTTACATTTTCTAAACTATTTTTAAAAAGAGATTTTTCGTTTGGCCGTTTATTTGTTTGTTACGATTTCACTCAAAAACTATTCGATTGATTTAAAAAAATCTTTCTCCATTAGAAAGCTACATTATCAGCGGGTAACATAGGCTATGTTTTTTTTTTTAATACAGGATCCCTATAAAAACTAAATAAATGTTTACCCGTGCGAAGCCGACTCATAAAGCAAGGTTTGACTGCACGGTTGGTTTAGTGATTATTTTACTGCGCGACGTGTTATGGGTTCGATCCCCATACGGGACAAATATTTCTGTAATCCAAAAATGGTTTGTGTTCGATAATTGTATGTTTGTAAAGACACCAGGCTTGTTAACTGGTAGGTACGGGAGTTGTCTTTTTAAAAAGAAAAGTTTTTTTTTTGTTTTTTCAGTTCAGTTTTATCAATGAACCTCCCTGACTCAATCCGACAGGGAGTTCATTCTTACATCTTGGAACCTCTATTTATTCAATGTGGCTGTGTTTTGGATCACAACTACATATATAAATTTGACGAAGTTTGGCGTCGAAATGCTACGAAGAAGAACCTCCATCGTGCCGTACTGTACCGTTTCCGAGTAATTTCCACCTATGTACGATTAGTTTGAAGAATGAGCTCACTGTCGAGAGTCTCTTTAGACAGTATTATAACATGGGGTTCTTCAAGAAACTAGCTATTATCTAGGGGTCAGAAACGCACGAGTGATACCCCTGATGTTGTAACCGTCTATAGGTATACAGTAACTGCTTACTATCAGGCAAGCCGTATACTTGTTTGCCTCCTTAGAAGTGTAAAAATACTGAAAAAATTAACAGATATTATATAACATCATCATCTCAGCCAAAAGACGTCCACTGCTGGACATAGGCCTCCCCTAAGGCATTCCACAACTCTCGATCCTGAGACATCCTTGTCCATCAGTTGCCCGCAACCTTTACTAGGTCGTTGGTCCACCTTGGGATTTGACCAGACTCATATTAATGCTACTAAATATTGGATGTAATTTTAAATTTCTTTCCTACTATGGTGGCAGACAATCTAACCTATGGACGCTTGCAATACCAGAAGAATCAATTGCGTGTTGCCGACTTTAAAAAAAAAGGCTTTTGTAATTGAGTATCCATTACCTGGGATAGAAAAACATTTCGTTAAAAATGCATACCTAAATGAGCGCAGAAAACCAGTTCTTTTGTAGTTATTTGGCTGTGTACTTCTGTAAGGTGGAGGACGTTCCCTAGTCAGGCTTTACTCGCTTCTGTGGTGCCTACCTTAGTTGTTAAATCTACTATAAGAATGTATGGATGTATATTTGTTACTTTTTCACGCAAAAACTACTAAACGGATATGTATGATTTTTTTATCGCGATAACCAGCAACGGCTAGTACCTATATATAAAATAGCAACCCATATATGGTCCACTGCTGGGCACGGATCTCCTCTCCTCTATCAAGACAGAGGGTTTAGGCCGTAATTCACACACGCTGGCCTAATGCGGTTGTAAAATAACTACAATTATCAAAATTATCAATAAAGTAAGTATCGTGTTTTGACTGCATATTGCATGCTACCATACTTGTATTGTCCATCGGTTGCCCGCGACCTTTACCAGGTCGTCGATCCACCTTGTTGGAGGCCTGCCCACGCTGAGACGCAGCGTTGGCAGGCCAGGCATCAATGTGATCGAAGGCAGGCACGATGTGGAAAACCTTGGAGGAGGCCTATGTCCAGCAGTGGACGTCTTATGGCTGAGATGGATACTGGTATTTTACAAAAGATTGTAATTATCTGGCGATTAAAAAGGTTGACCTGAGTTTCTTGCTAGTTCTTCTCAAGGCTCCTCGTCAGCAAACTAGCCGTAGGAAAATTTAGCTGACTTCATATTTCTGGCTTATTCATAATTTAAGACCTTCATAAGTGTTACTTTGTAACCTAACTGAATAAATGAAACTTTATTTTTTTTATCTTTTAAAAAAGACAACTCCCGCACTAGAGAACAAGCTCTGTGTCGCGGGGGACTTTACAAACATACAATTAATGGACACAAATTAAACTCAGACTCAGAACAATACATCGTAGGTTACACAAAGTTTTGTCCTGTGTGGGAATCGAACCCACAACCTCGAGCACAGCAGGCGCATACTGCGGCCACTGGACCACCAAGGCAGTCAAAAAATGTTAAGTTTGAGTTACAATAAATTCTTTAACAATACATAAGCCCATCGGATAATTATTCTCCTACAGCCTACCTAACGGCTTATTCCCGCCCGCTCCACGATTTTGTTCCCAAGCGCTCCAAGACTAAAATTAAATATTATTATTATTTTATAAAATCGTTCTCAAGGGCTCCAAAAACTTATGAAAGATTTTTTCTTCAAAACTTCTTATCTCCATACATCAATTCCCAGGAGCTCCAAAATATACTACATTCATTAAAAAGACCCACATAATACTGTTTTCCCAACAGCTCCAAAACAAAGTGTACGGTTAGCAGAATTAAACCATTTAATACTATAATATTACTTTTTTATTAGGGTTATCTAATAAAAAACCGTTAGGTAAACATGGTTTAATATAGAAAGTAGTGAATAAAGAGATTATGCTTTCTTTTATAAATAATACTAACATATTATTTGCTTTAAATTATGTATTAAATCCAAATGATTTAATACATAATTCATAGTCAATAAGTCAATTATAGTATTGAAAATATACCTGTTTGTCATCACAACCAACATTATGTTTAACGTAATTTGAATAGAATCAATAAAAAAAAACGGTTTGAGGTTATCACAATTATAAGCTATTCCTCAAAAAATCTAAGTTCACAAATATTAAAAAATCTAAGTTCACAAGTATTAAAACATCTCAGTTTTTTAAATAATGTAACAAAGTTTTCAATTAAAGTTTTAAAAAGTAATAAACAATAAAAACCACAGTTTATGTACTAACTATCAGTCATAGCTATTCCTACAACAAACAAAACAATAACTTTAAAAATCTAAATTCACAAATATTAAAACATTTTGTTTAGATAATAAAGTATCTATCAAACGTTTTTCAATTAAAGTTTTAAAAAATAACAAATAATAAAAAAAGCAGTTTCTGCAGTTTAAGTAACAAAGTATCTATCAAAAGTTTTTCAATCAAAGTTAAAAAAAGTAACAAATAATAAAAACATATAATCCTTTACAAAATCTTGCTGAGCCGAGCAGGCCATATTTTAAAATCTTGTTTACAAAACGAATTCTTATGCGCAAGAAGATTTAAAATATGTAAAATTACGAGTTGAAAAAAATGTTATTTTTTCATTGTTTATTTAGGTATCTACTATATATATTAAATTATTTTTGATGGTTAGACCGGTAGTCTAAATCATACACAGTTAAAATTGAGGTACGGGTTAGAATAATCCGAAATAAAGCATTGGTAATTACTAAATGAGAACCTCAGTAAGTTTTTGGACATACACGACGCACAGTTCTACTGAGAGTGCCATTCTAAGTCTAAAGCATACTGTCAGGTATTATACAGAAAGAAAAACGCCGGTATATGCTTGCTTTCTTGATTTATCGAAGCTTTCGACAGGGTAAGATATGACATCTTATGGAGAAAGCTGGGCGAAACAGGCATGCCAGCGGAGTATGTAAACATTTTTAAATATTGGTATCAACATCAAAACAATATGGTGAGATAGGGGGGATACTTTGTCCGATGAGTATAGGCTGAATTGTGGGGTAAGACAAGGGGGGCTTACTTCCACGGACCTTTTTAGCCTGTACATCAATGAACTGATCGAGGAACTCAGCAGAACTCATGTCGGATGAGACATTGACGGCGTATGCATCAACAACATAAGTTACACTGATGACATGGTTCTGCTGGCCCCCTCGGTCAGCGCCTTAAATAAACTATTAAGGATATTTGAACAGTACGCCTCCTTACATGGGCTCAAATATAATTCACAAAAGACTGAGATTTTGATATTTAATGCTGGCACAAAGAGACCCAGTGCGGTACCTACGATAAAATTAGATGGGACCGCACTTAATGTTGTAAAACCCTTTAGGTATCTAGGCCATTTGGTTACGGAGGACCTAAAGGATGACCTGGATATTGAGAGAGAGCGCAGGGCGTTGGCGGTAAGGAGCAACATACTGGCCCGCAGGTTTGCTAGATGTACGGAGGGAGTAAAAATCACTTTGTTTAAAGCGTACTGCCGATCTTTTTACGCGAGCAATCTGTGGGTTAAGTACACGCAACGAGCCTACAACGCCTTGCGTCTACAATATTATAACGCTTTCAGGATGCTGTTGGGGCTGCCGTGGTATTGCAGTGCGTCACAAATGTAAGCTCACACGCGTGTGGATGGCTTCCACGCAATTATGCGTAAGAAGGTGGCGTCACTGTTTCAAAGATTGCGTGACAGCTCTAACAGCATTCTGGAAATGATAGCTTCCCGCAGCGATTGCCCAATACAAGCTCACTGGGTTGGGATCGTTACGGGGAGAATATAAATCATGTTTTATGTACTATTATTACTAACATAGTTTTTAAGAACATTGTTACTAACACACTATGGAGTAGGTTTTTTTAATCCGAAATAAATAATTTATTATTATATTATTATAATTACCAAGTCGTATATTCGTAATGCAACTTATCAAGGTTGTCAACTTCTGAAATTATTTGAATGGCAAAATAACCCAAAAAAGGCATGATCTAAAAAAATACATCTTTAGTCCCAGAAGTATATCTCTTAAAATCCTTATTTTTAATCTATGCTCAAGTGTGGGCGTCGAATTAAATCTGTCAAATCAATCTATAAGCTCTTTTTCTGGCTATTAGCTCAGATGTAGGACTGAGATAGCTGTATGTGTGTTAAAGGGCAGCTCTTAGTTATATCTGTATACTGACATATAATTATTGTATCTCTCTTATAATCATTAAATGTACTTACCATCTCCAACAACGAAATCAAATTGTTTTAGGTGTGGAGGGACCGGCAACTGCGTTATTTTGATTGTCACACATCGTGCACGACTCACTTAAAATTATTATTTGTGAAAGATGGACGTACGCATTGCAAGGGCGCAACGTCAACTATTTGTTTTGCACATCATTAGATTAGACAAAGTTAGATTGCAAGGAAAAGGTGCGGGGTGGAGGTGACGCTACAACGCTGAGTGGACGCACTGAGAGATTTCGTACTTTACTATTACGTTCGGGATTGTTTTGCCTACGTTACTTTAAAATCTTTGGAGCTCGTGGGAACGATTTTTATATTGAAAAATTGTCTTTTTTCTTGGAGCTGCTGGGAATAAAATCTCAAAGTACCTAGACAATGTTTTGGAGCTCTAGGGAATGAAACTGGTAAATGTGGCTTTGTTTATTATTTTAATACAAACATCCTTGGAGCTCCTGGTAATCAATGTATGAAAATATAAATTTTAGAGAACAATAGATTTGGAGCGCACGGGAATAAGCCTACCTAACATGTATCATAGAATTGCAAATAAACGCACATACGTATAATGCTTATATATATATAACTATAGGTCGATGACCGTGAAGCCACGCCTGTGTACCACGCCTACTGCAAGCTCCGCCCTCTCGAAAATTCGGTGACGTAATATTTTATAAGATAGGTAAGTAGGATTGTAGGTATGTTTGGAATAACTTCAAGCTAGTTTTTAGAAGGGATACAAGCAGAGAAACAGGTAAAGTTAAGTTAGAAAGATTCTTAGGTTCAAAAATTCTAGGCAGTTTTATACGCCGTTGAAGTGGCAATCAAGCATATGTCTTGGCTGATGGTAAGCAGTTACCGTAGCCTGTGAACGCTTCCAATACCTAGGGTACCATTCACGTGTTAAAGTGAAAAATTGCAACGGTTTTATGATATAGTATCCCTGGGACGATGTTGCAAATAAGCATACAAACTGTCCAGTGGTAAGCAGTTACTGTAGCCTATAAATGCTAGCAATACCTATAACACCACTCGCGTATTACCGACTAGAAAAATTGTAGTACGGTTTTGTAATGTTCCACCTATATCTGGGATGAGAAGACAAATAGAATACAGACTCTCCAATGGTAAGCGGTTACCGTAGCCTATGAACACGTATAATACCGGGAGCATCACTTTGCAACCTTAAAAGAAGTATAACGTTGTATAATTTTAGCCTATTGTGTAAGATCCTACTAATATCATAAATGGGAAAATTTGTGAGGATGGATGGATGTATGTATGGATGTTTGTTACTCTTTCACATAAAAACTACAGAACGAATCTGGATGAAATTTGGCATAGAGATAGATTATAGTCTGGAATAGCGATTTTTTATCGCGATAACCAACATTCACGCGGACGGAGCCATGGGCAACAGGTAGTATATTATAATACACAAGTGTGTGCGCAAATATAGAAGCTCTTCCTATTCCCTTACTCTCTAAGTCAGATAAGGACAACAAATTCACACGACCAACGTTTCTTCTTTTCTTTCTTCTTTATTTAAAAGACAACTCCCGCACTAGAGAACAAGCTCTGTGTTGCGGGGGACTTTACAAACTGACAATTAACGGACACAAATTACACCCAGACCTAGAACAATTCTTTGTGGGTCACACAAAGTTTTGTCCTGTGTGGTAACCGTAAAGAAATACAAAGAGAAGAAACCATCACACATCTTAGAAAAAATGATAGAAGCATGTATGTTCTATAAATCTGCTTTCGGCCAGTGCTTAAGGCCTCCAACACCCTCTTTGCTCGCTTAATAATAGCAACCCATATATGTCCCACTGCTGGGCACGGGTACCTCTCCCGTATTAAGATTGAGACAGGGTTTAGGCCTTTATTCACACACGCTGGCCTAATGCGAGTTGGTGAATCAGACATGTCTTTAAAATTTCTTCTATGATATGTGGGTTTCCTCACATGTTTATTTTGATTAGTACATATAAATTCCACAAAGTGTAATTCATATTGGTACTGCCCGGGATTGACCTCTTGCGTGCAAGTCGATTACTTTCTCACTCGGCCACCTACGCTTATTAATATAATTTTTGATCCACTGCTGGAATGATCTCTATTAAGAGAGTGTTGAGGCTTTACGCCACATAATAGTCTCAGCCCAATGCAAGTTGATAGATCTCTTTTCAGACATGGGTTTTCTAAAAATGTTTTCTCTCACCTTTAGCAAATAGTAAATTATGTAAATAGTAATTGAAATAAACATAAGTTAGTTGGCACGTACCATCGTTTACACAAAGTGCATAATTCATTTGTAGGACTCGGTATACGTTTTTTTAACAAATTACCGAAAGAGATAATGAATTTGCCCTTGCACAAATTTAAACCTACTATTAAAAATCATCTCATAGGGAAGGGCTATTATACAATAAATGATTATTTGAACGATAAAAAGTCTTGGAATTAGTTGCATTATATAGTTGTTTGTTTAATTTACAATAAATCAGCTTAGTACATAAGTTCTTATTTGTGACGTGAGGCACATTGTGAATTCTAGTGATAATTCTGTACTTTTTCTTTTTTTTTTTCTTTGTTTATTTCTTTAGTAGCAATACGTTAAATTTTACAATATAAATTGTCACTATTCACATATTGCCTTATTCTTTAATAGCAATATGTAAATTGAAGCAGACTTTAACACCATACTTTTTTTTTTTTTCTCGCACGACCAGTACTAAGTACGATTACCTTTTTATCAATATAGTTAGTATCGTGTTTTGTCTACATCAGCTTGCATGCTATCATTCTTGTATTTTACAAAAGATTGTAACTATCTGGCGATTAAAAAGAGTGGCCTGAGTTTCTTGCTAGTTCTTCTCAAGGCTCCACGTCAGCGAACTAGCCGTAGGAAAATTTTGCTGAGATCATCTTTCTGGTTTATTCATAATTTATGACCTTCATAAGTGTTACCTTGTAACCTAAATGAATAAATGAATTTTGAGTTTGAGTTTGAGTTTATTGACTACTTGATCGTAAAGTATTAAATGTATCGGATATTTAATTTTTGTAAAGAAAACTCGCGATTTTTTATCTGTGGATTACAAGAACTGAAACGGCGGCCATGTTTGCCGACACATTATACAAAACATCTGACATATTTGCTTCATTAAATTAATATTTGTTAGAAAAATAAACTAAGTTATAATAACTACCTATAAAATCTTTGATATCTCTGCCAAATTTCTGAATGCAAATTACTTTTGCGTAAGTAAATTATTAGTTTTGTTTACATATTAAAACATGATGTTACATTACAAAAATCACGTGAGCAACTGTTTCTGTGCTACATTTTAATAC
Source organism: Trisateles emortualis (assembly GCA_947095525.1). Lineage (NCBI taxonomy): Eukaryota > Metazoa > Arthropoda > Insecta > Lepidoptera > Erebidae > Trisateles > Trisateles emortualis. The sequence goes on along the minus strand of OX352754.1, from coordinate 9,658,635 downwards.
CTTGGTGGTCGAGGTGCACGAGGTTGCGGGTTCGATTCCCACACAGGGACAAAACTTTCTGTGATCCACGAAGAGTTGTTCTGATTCTGGGTGTAATTTGTATCCATTAATGGTAAGTTTATAAAGGCCCCGCAACACAGAGCTTGTTCTCTAGTGCGGAAGTTGTCTTCAAAAACCCAAGTCATTCCTACATCGTAATTAGTTTGTGATGGAGTATCCATGGGATAGGAAAACGTTACTCTAAAAATTCAATGGGCATTAAAGACCTGGACTCACGCACAGAAACACAACTACACCACTATGTATGTAGGTTTTGGCTGTGATCTTCTGTAAGTTAGAGGTCCTTCCCCAATAGGTGTTGATAGCTTGTATAGTGTCCTACAATTTCTAAGGAAAACGTATTTTATATCGTTTTCCTATTTCCAGAATTATCTTAAACTCTGATGCTACAAGACATAGAGTCGTCGCATAAGTAACGTTCCAAATAGTGCGCGCTACGGTAACTGCTTACCCATCAAGCTGACCGTATCCCTTGGTCATCACAGGCATAGCAAAAAAAAACATGCTGGACATTTTGGGGACTGTCGATAGAAGTAAAAACTTAGTAACTTATGAATTGTATCGTCGAGCTATTAGATTATTATTATTGAATATGGAAAGCGTTCGGTGACGATGACGCGAGTTCCATGATTTTTCTTCACCTAACTCAACGCGCATAAAGAAGTTTTCAAAGTCAAAGTCAAACTCATTTATTCATTTAGATCAAATACATGATACTTATGAACGTTATAAAAACAAATGCCAGCATACTTTTTTCCTACGGCCAATTCGCTGACTAGGGTAAGGCCTTGAGAAGAATTGGCAAGAAACTCGGGCCACTCTTTTTAATCGCCAGAGTATAACATTTACAATTTAGTATGAGTTACAATATTAGTGTAAACAAAAAGGGAAGGAAACCAATATACCATACAAAATTTTCACTTTAAAAACTTCAACTCAATATCTTAAAACAAATCTTTGCGCAAAACGCAAAGCCAAACACATCTATTAGCGTATAGCTGCTCATAAATAGGCGCAAAACATTTGCATGCGCATTCTTCACAGTATGTGCGTGAGTTTTTTTTCGACGCATATGATATACGCACGTTGCGTACGGTTAGGTAATGTATAAAAAGTACCACTGCCAATGTTAATGGCTGACATTGAAGATTGCTATGTAAATGTGTAGTTTGGCGGTTGAAATTTGATATTGTTTACCTATTTGGTATGGTTCCGAAGCGCTCATATTCTTCTTTTCGTTTGTTTAGTGGGCAACCTGGTGGCAGAGTTATTTAGATCGCCGATATTTAGGCCTCTATCGTGCTTTTCTATCTTACGAATGTTTACAGCCCGGCTGATTCTCTAAGAAACAGCGATGGCAAACTGACAGTTGTGATTGCTCGGTGAGGGCACAATCTATTGACTAAACGTCAAAAAGGCTCGGTTTTTGCTCTTACGGAATACCGATTTTCAACCTGACAGCCAGTTTTTGCTCGGTTTTTGCGGTGGCTCGGTTTTTGCTCTTACGGAATACCCGTGCCGGACTAAAATTTCAAGTTTTCTTCAAATCGCAAAATATTTAAAAAACAAATTACCGATTACGAAAAGCCAAAAATAAAGGTCGGTGCTATGTTCATCCTGTCTCCTAATATTTAGCTTGGCACCGACTTCAATCTGTATTCAGTTATTTTTAGCTTTTTCAAGTCAGTTTTTTTTTTCTAAAATAAATATATTTTACTTTTTTTAGTGATAAAATAAAAGTAAATCGCTTCAGCCTATGCCTGGTACTACAACTAAACTTAAATAGCGTTAACTACCAGTTAAATATAAATTGAAGCATTGCTTTTGATTAGCGTAAAGTTAACTATTGTCCACAATAAACTGTTGAATTATTTTTCTTTTAGTTTACTTTTTTTTACTATTTAGATGACAAACAAACATACCAATAGTAAGCGGTTACTGTAGCCTATCATCTATAGGCTACAGTAACCGCTTGTAATACCTATAGCTTCAATTGTGAGTAATGTTTATAAAAACATTTACCATTCGATTTTTGTGTTAAGTGAAATCCGAGGACTGAGAAAAGTTAATTAAAAAAAAATGGCATTCCTAAACGAGCACTAGAGATCAGCCCCTCTAGACAACTGGCATACACGGTAGTCGAATCGAAAAGTCAAAAAAACAAATGTATGCGATTTGACATAAGTCTGCGATACAATGTCGTAAACTTACGTCAAATTCCATACATTTGTTTTTTTGATTTTTCGATTCGACTATCGCTTATGCCACTTGTCTAGAGGCTCTGGAATGTTAAGAGAGACTTTACAAACATACAATTAACGGACACAAAGTACACCCAGACTCGGATCAACCATTTATGTATGATCATACAATTTTTGTCCCGTGTGGGGTTCGAACCGACAACACGCTGCACAGTGGTAAATGGTGAGGTACTGAACCACTTTAGTCACTGAACCAACCGTGATTTATTTGCAAGGTATTTGACTGCTTCGGTGGTCCAGTGGCCGCAGTATGCGCCTGCTGTGCACGAGGTTGTGGGTTCGATTTCCACACAGGACAAAACTTTGTGTGACCCACAAAGAATTGTTCTGAGTCTGGGTGTAATTTGTGGCCGTTAATTGTATGTTTGTAAAGTCCCCTGCGACACAGAGCTTGTTCTCTTGTGCGGGAGTTGTCTTTTTCTAAAAAGAGTTGACTTTTTCTAAAAAGAAAAAAAAAAAGAAAAGCTATCATACCAATTTATGGTTAAGATAAAATCTGAATAGAAAGGGCAAACAACCATCCTTAAGCTATCGTAATAATGTCCTTCTAATCGATTTTCGGTCGCAGCGGCTAATCTCAACGGAGACTAGCCATCTGCACGGGAGATATCATAGTGCAAAAGTGTATGCGCAAACGCACGTAAAAAAACAAGAAAAAATAGACAATACTCTGATTCGCATAGAACTTTACAAACGTACAATTTAAGGGTGTAAATTACACCCAGTCGCGGGACAACCATTTGTGGGCACTACAATTTTTTGTCTTGGATCAGTGGAAAATAGCGAGGTAATCCTTTAGCTAGTGAACCAATCACCACATAGAAAAGGGGTTGCTACGCGAAAGTGTTTTGAAAGTTGATTCATAACACACACATACAAATACACAGTGTATTTAATTTTACATCAATCTATTATCCCTTATTTATAATAATAATAATTAAAATTCTCTAAGGGCCTCTGCGTGTTGGATCTATGTCCCCACGTAAGCCTTCTAAAGGCCCGGGTATTCTCCTTGAATGATGGGAAAATACCCGTGATAAAGAGAGACATAATAATAATAATATTTTCGGGACAACTCACACATCGCTATCTGATCCCAAACTAGGCAGAGCCTGTATTATGGTAACCAGACAACTGATAAACATAGTTATATATTTCTAAATACATACATATAATAGATAAATTACACCCAGACACAGAACAAACATTCGTGCTCATCACACAAAGATTTGTCCTGGGTGGGAATCGAACCCACGACCTCCAGCGTAGCAGTCAGAGTCACTAACCACTAGACCAACAGGTCAGTCATGATCATAACTTCTATAAAAATATGTTTATCCAATACGAAACGCGTCATTGTCAAGCCCGATATCTGTATCAGGTTTAAATTTTGTCGCTCTAGGCTCAAAACCCAGGAATACGTTAGTAGAATATATGAGAAAAATATGCAGATGCAATCGCTCTTAAATATCTGATACTCTACAGATGCATAGGTCAGTAATTTTTACTCATACGGGAGTCGAACTACTAATCTTTTAAACTTTGCGTCGGATATAAATGCTTGGCATTTCTGCTATTATTAATATAAGAAAAAATTATTCAATATTCTTTCTATGTCGTATTTCTTTTACTTTTAAATAGAGCTACGAATCCACATGTAGTTGTAGTTTTTTAACAGCGGTTTTTTTAAGAATTGGTTTAGTGGTTCCATAGATTACATGCCACATACAAACAAAACTTAACCCTATTTATATTTGCTTGCTTAAACTATCTCTCAAAGTACTTATAGGCGAAATTTTATTTGCTATCTCGTCACTTAGACGCAAATTCCGGCGCTTTGAAAAACTAGATGTTTCGAAAAATACTAGCTACTCGTAAATAGCAATTATTTATATATATATAATCAGAACGACAAAAAACATCAATTACACTGATTAATTAGCAATAAACCTTTCACTCTGTCATCTAATACAAACTCATACATTTCGACAAAGTCATATTCCATTCATTAGCAAACAAATCAAGCCCCCAAATTGACTCCAGAAGCTATTTAAGACCCTTTAACAACGATATAGATAACTAAACCACAAGAGGCTTTTAGTTAAAAAATAGATAACCAAAGTCAAGTAACCTTGTTACGGTCAGGTCAAAGATGGGTGATCATTTACTTAAACTGTTGATCCTACACCTGAGTCATGTCAGATTGACGTCCCATAGATTTATTAGAGTGAAGATATAGAGGGTGCACCTATTTTTGCGCACACACTTGTGCACTCTAATATATCTATATAATAGCAACCTATATATGTCCCACTGCTGGGCACGGGTCTCTTCTCTTCTATCAAGAGAGAGAGGGTTTAGGCCTTAATTCACACACGCTGGCCTAATGCGGGTTGGTGAATCAGACATATCTTTAGAATTACTTCTAAGACATGTGGGTTTCTTCACGATGTTTTCCTTCAACGTTAGCTGATGGCGAATCATTTGATTAGTACATATAAATTCCACAAAGTGAAATTCACATTGGTACTGCCACCCGGGATCGAACCCGCACCTCTTGCGTGCAAGTCGGTTACCTTCCCACTCGGCCACCACCGCTTTTTAATATAATATACTTATTGAGATCTTGAAACCTTGACTGAGATTGTTTTTATACTACTAATGTGGCAAACAAGCAGGCCCGCCTGATGCTAAGCAGTTACCGTAGCCTATGGAAGCTTACAACACCAGCGGTGTCACTTGCGGGTTGCCGACCCTTTAAAAAATCTTATAACTCCTTTCTTGAAGAACCCCATGCTATAGTCTCTTAGAAAAACTTCGGCAGGGAGCTCATTCAACAACCTAATCGTTACTTGTACTGACATTATTATAACTAAGCTATAAGAAAATTATCCCGCCAAAATACTATACCTCTATAAATCAATAAACTCTTATTTAAAACAAATAAGACCGCCCAAAATCACTTCAAATTATAAATCTTAATAACCCTAACCTACTCAATGATAAAATTTTCAATCCAAACATTTTTTTTTTCAAAAATTCCTGGCAGCAAAAAACCGGTATCAAAAAATTCACATTACCTTCATAAAAAACACATCACATCACAATAACACAGTCAAAAAACGCCACAATCACACACTGATAACGATATCACTGAAAAAACCTCCATATCAATCCCAAAAAAACACGTTTTTTCAAACCGCACCTCAGAGGCAGTCACCGCTGGCGAGGTCTTTTGATCAACTAAAAACTTGTCTCGGAAAATGTGTAGGCGTTATGCAGTAGAGAGAGACAGAAATATGTATTACAATGAGTGTGATAGAGAGGTTGTAAGGCTGCGAAGGCGTGTCGTTGTAGGAGGGGCTAAAGTAACCATAAATGACAGACGAATGCGAACGACGAGCGTTGGTAGTGTTATCCAAGTTTAAGTAATATATTTTGCGATACCGAGACTTTTTGCTCTGAGCGCATTGTCTTGCCATTTTTTTATAGGGTTAAGACGTGTGGTGTTTGCTTTTTAATTCGATATTCTTGCGGTAGGTTCGGATATAGGTATTTTATTTACTAGCCGCCATCCCCGGCTTCGCATGGGTGGTATTTTCCGGGGTCCTGTAATGTTTTTGTTAATAAAATATAGCCTATCACACTCACAAATAACTTGGCTTTCTATTGGTAAAAGAATTTTTAAAATCGGTTCAGCAGATCCAGAGATTAGCCTCTACAACGTCACAAAGTTACAAACTAAACCTCTTTATAATATAGTACCATTTTTGTATACTACTTGGATGGCAAACAAGCATACGGCCCGCCTGATGTTAAGCAGTTATCGTAGCCTATGGACGCCCGCAATACCAGAGGTATCACTTGCGTGTTGCCAACCCATTTTTTTACACCAGGACTTTAAGATGGGAGTATCCCTGGGATACGTTTCTTTCAAAATGCATCCCTTCATGAGCGCTGGAGGCTTGTACTGACACACATGAACACAACTACACCGCTGTGTATAGTTATTTGGCTGTGGTCTAACTCAGTTATTCATTTAGATCAAATACATGAACTTCATAAAAACGAATATCAGCATACTTTTTTCCTACGGCTAATTCGCTAAATAGGGTAGGGCCTCGAGAAGAATTGGCAAGAAACTCGGGCCACTCTTTTTAATCGCCAGAGTATAACATTTTCAATTTGATATGAGTTACAATATTAGTGTTAACAAAAAGGGACGGAAACCAATATACCATACAAAATTAAATTTAGGTAAAAATTAAGAATAAAAATAAATGAATTTAGCTTTCCACTGTATGGCAATGAGGGATCCTTTCCTTTTATATGCATAAGATAGAAACGTGTCGAGATCACATTGCGATCTTAGATAGGAGTAAAACACTATATCTTTATTATTTAAAAATAAATCATGCCAAGATTGACCAGCCACCCCAAGTAGCACCCGTTCATGGTGAAGGTCCTCCCCCAGTTGCTCGCTAGTATGATGCCCTTAACCTATCTTAGTATGGTGCCCTACCTTTCTTCATGTACATCTGTAGGTATCTGTTTTTGTATAGTATTTGTCTCTCTCTTCTCTTCTTTCTTGATAGGAGAAGACCGTGGAAGCAGTTGGACATCTTGTTATATGGGTGGCTATAATTAGTATTATTTGGCCAAAGTGGAGAAGGATACTAAGTGATGAAAGAATTTTAATCTGCACCTACTAGAAGGTTAAAAAAGGGAAAATTGACTGTTATTCTTTATTTAGTCGAAGTTGAGAAAGAAGGAAAACTGTTTCTTTTCTTTTATAATACTAAAGCTTATAATAAAATAAACTACTAAAAAAAAAAGAAAATCTTTTGTTTTTCTTCTTCTATTAAATTAATTACGGTCGAATTTGGAGTACCTACCGATCGACAGTACAAACAAAAATTCTTTTATGAAAAGGTATTGAACTATTCTGTCTTTACTTCTTCTTCTTGGCCAACCTGGTGTCAGAGTTATTTAGATCGCTCATATTTAGGCCTCTGTCGTGATCTAACGACTATACCTATATAATAATAACAATAATAATATTTCCGGGACAACTCACACATCGCTATCTGATCCCAAACTAGGCAGAGCCTGTACTATGGTAACCAGACAACATACTTATATATTTCTAAATACATACTTATTATCGATAAATTACACCCAACACACAGAACAAACATTCATGCTCATCACACAATAATTTGTCCTGGGTGGGAATCGAACTCACGATCGCCGGCGTAGCAGTCAGAGTCACTAACCACTAAACCAACAGGCCAGTCGATATACCTACCTACTAATATTATAAATGCAAAAATTGGATGTAAGGATTTTTGTAACTCTATCACGACATAATTGTCATAGATTGAAATTGAAGTTAACTAGAGATAGAATGTAGTATGGAATAGCACATTTAATAAATAAATAAATAGGCTCTTTTTATACGACTAAGCTGGCAAACAAGCATGAGGTAAGCATGATGCTAAGCAGTTACCGTAACCTATGGACGCATGCAATACCAAGGGTATCACTGGCGTGTTTTATGATGGAATTTTCCTGGAATAGGAAAACATTTCGATAAAAACGGATCCCTAAATGAGCGCTGAAAATCTGTACTCACGCACAGGAAAACAACTACACCGCTGAGTATAGTTTTTTTTTTATACTACTAAGGTGGCAAACAAGCATACGGCCCGCCTGATGGTAAGCAGTTCCCGTAGCCTATGGACGTTTGCAACACCAAGTGTGTCACTCACGCGTTGCCGACCCTTTAAAAACCTTATAACTCCTAGGCTGTAGTCTTCTGTAAGGTGGAGGTATTTCCCCAGTCGGGCTTGCTCGCTAGTATGGTGCCCTACCTCTCTTAAGGTCTAGGAATCAAACGTGTTATACGCACTACCGGTGAACCAACAAAGCATTCTCTATCATTATTACTTTGTTACGCTAGAAAACACATGACCTTTTCATTATTTAATGGTTTCCATAGCTGTAGTGTGTGACGCATCGCAAATTTTATTATATTGTGCTAAATAGATATATATATTATTTTTTTTTTCAATTAAAAACATTTTCATAATGTTATAAAAAACATGTACTAAATTTAAAACCTTTATTTTTAGAAATTGTCAGCAGGGCCAAGGCATAAAATTTATTAGGTACTAATTCCATATAATAAAAAAAATTGTTTATATATTTTTTTAATAATTTTCAATACAAGCTTTTATAGTGTATTTATGTAATATGTATTATTCAGGTATTTATGCATTATACATTCTTAAAAGAGCCCAAACACGACAGTGCTGTCTTGTTTTGTTGAAAAGTTCCTATGACTACCTTTGAACATCATCATCACACACTGAACTCCACCTAAAAATATATTAGCCATGAAGCTATATCAACAAATCCACAAACGACGCGGCTATCTTGTTTCATTAAAGAGGTCATTAAAGCCATCTTCCGACTTCATCATCACGTCCTAAACACCCATCTAGGAATATAATACTCATCAAGATAAATTCAAAACACCCAAACACGACACCGCTATCTTGTTTCGTAAAAGAGTTGCCGTAGCCACCTTGCGATTTCATCCTCAAGTCCTGAATACCCACCTACGAATATAGTACTCGTCAACATAAATTCGAAAGACCCAAACACGATACGCCTATCTTGTTGCTATGACGGTGGCCATAGCAACTATTCAACGAAACAAGATAGCCGTATCGTGTTTGGGTCTTTCGAATTTATGTTGACAAGTATCGTGTTTGGGTGTTCAGGACGAGATGGTGAAGCCGGAAGGTGTTCCGGCTTCACCATCTCGTCCTGAACACCCATCTAAGAATATAGTTCTCGTCAAGATAAATCCAAAACACCCAAACACGACATGGCTATCTTGTTAAGTTGAAGAATTGCCGTGGCCACCTTCCGGCTTCATCATCACATTCTGAATACCCATCTAATAGCCTATGTGTTATTCGAGACCATAATCTATCTCTGTGCCAAATTTCATCCAGATCCGTTCAGTAGTTTTTACACCAGGTCTTTATGATGGGAGTATCCCTGGGATAGGAATACGTTTCTTTCAAATCGCATCCCTAAATGAGCGCTGGAGACCTGTACTCACACACAGGAACACAACTACACCACTGTGTGTAGTCTTACTAGTACTCTTTCACGTAAAAACTACTGAACGGATCTGGATGAAATTTGGCACAGAGATAGATTATGGTCTGGAATAACACATAGGCTACTTTTTGTAGCGATAACCGACATCCACGCGGGCGGAGCCGCGGGCAACAGCTAGTATTTATACATTTCTAAATACATACGTATTATAGATAATAATAAGGAGTGGTTTTTCATATAAACAAGCATGCGGCCCGTCTGATGGTAAGCAGTTACCGTATCCTATGTACACATATCTCTCGTGTTGCCTCACACATCTCAACCCATAAATGTCCCACTGCTGGGCACGGGTCTCCTCCAAACATTTAGAGGGATATTAGCCTACTATACCACGCTGGCCAGACGGGTTGGTATAGGGTTTTGTTTCGAGTTTTCCCTCTCTTGTGGTGGATAACACTTACTCCCTTAGTCGACTCTTACGACACCCTCGGGATGAATGGGATGGTGACATTTGTATTCTTAATCCGTCACCACACGGAACGGAACGGACACGTGTTGCCTACCCAAAACAAAATGTACACTAGGGTTTAATGAAGTATCTCTGGTACAGAAAAATGTTACTTAAACAACGCAAACCTAAATGACTCCAGTGCTCATTTAGGAATGCGTTTTTAATGAAACATTTACCTGTACTCCAGTACAAGAATACAAGTACACCATTGTCTGAGGCTATTTGTCTGTGCTCCTCAGTAATGAACATTTTCAGATTCGTAATGAGCAGGGCACATAATTTCGAAAAACCAATGGCCGTTGGGGCAGTGGAGTTCTAGAGTGGCGATCACAAATGAGAACTGTCTTCCATCATGCTAGATGGTGTCCAAAAAACTGGCCGCATTGCCACTTCAGCCGTTGGCGTAAGATGACTTGGCTAAAGGCTAAAATATTTCGTACTAAACAAGCATACGGCCCACCTAATGATAAAGCAGTTACCGTAGCCTATAGACGCTTGCAATACCAGAGGTATCACTGTTGCCGACCCATAAATAAACAACAGGGTTTTATCGTAAAATTTCCTCGGAAAAGAAAAAAGTTTCGTTAAAACCCCTTAATAAGCTCTACAAACCCACACAGGAACACAACTACACCGCTATAGTCTTCTGTTTTTTAAATCTCTTACGACCAGTAATAGGTACGGTTACCTTATTTATCAATAAAGTAAGTATCTTTGACTGCATCAGCTTGCATGCTACCATACTTGTATTTTATACTTTACAAAAGATTGTAACTATCTGGCGATTAAAAAGACTGGGCTGAGTTTCTTGCTAGTTCTTCTCAAGGCCCCAAGTCAGCGAACTAGCCGTAGGATTTTTTTTGCTGACATCATCTTTCTGGCTTATTCATAATTTATGACCTTCATAAGTGTTACTTGTAACCTAAATGAATAAATGAATTTGAGTTTGAGTTTGTAAGTTGGAGGTCCTTCCTCAGTCGGGCTTGCTCACTAATATGGTGCCCTCTCTAATAACTTAAATGTATTTTCATCAAAAGAACGGATGTAATTAATCAATTAAAGAATACATAATGTAATATTTGCAAAATGAACAATGCACAGGCAATTATTCTCACTAAATACATAAATTTTTATATTAATGGGAATTTTAATTGATATTTCTATAGATAAGTTAAGTTAACGAATACTTAAGCTTCAAGTACAACTTATTATACAGTCTTATTATTTATCTATTGTGATATTAAACGAGAGATATGGTATATTGGTTTCCATTTCTTTTCAATACCACTAATATTGTAACTTATACCAAATTGTAAATGTTATATTATGGCGATTAAAAAGAGTGACCCGAATTTCTTGCCAATTCTTCTCGAGGTCCTACCATAGTCAGCGAACTGGCCGTAGGAAAAAAGTATGCTGGCATTTGTTTTTATGACGTTTATAAGTATCATGTATTTGATCTATATGAATAAATGAGTTTGACTTTAAGTATTTTCTAAAGCTGCATTAGTTTAGACTGTATTCGTGTCAGTTCTTAGAGATTCTTTGAGTGGTGAAATGCTCTTTTTGCGTACGTAAGAGAGGTGGAGCACCATACACAACTGTCCTGTTTGTCTAGTGGTTAGTGACTCTGACTTCTACGCCGGAGGACGTGGGTTCGATTCCCACCCAGGACATTAATCTTTGTATGATGAGCATAAATGTTTGTTCTGTGTCTGGGTGTTATTTATCTATAATATATGTATGTATTTAGAAATATATAAGTATGTTTATCAGTTGTCTGGTTGCCATAGTACAGGCTCTGTTTAGTTTGGGATCAGATGGCGTTGTGTGAGTTTTCCTAAAATATTACTGTTATACTAGCGAGAAAGCCCGACTGGGGAAGGACCTCCACCTTACAGAAGACAGCTAAATAACTACACACAGCGGTGTAGTTGTGTTCCTGTGTGTGAGTACTGGTCTCCAGCGTTCGTTTTGGGATCCGTTTTGAAAGAAACGTTTTCGGATCTCAGGGATATTCCATCTTAAAGCTCTGGTGTAAAAATGGTCGGCAATAGACTAACATCTAGAAAGAAAAAGAAAAAAAAAAAATTTGCTCTTACATTCAATTAAACTTACAATTACTACATTTCATAAAACTTAATGTAAAAAAGCAAATAAGGTCCCTGCGTCAGCTCTAATGTTGTGACATCTAACTAACTACTTAACATCAGGCGGGCCATATGCTTGTTAGCCACCCAAGTAGTAGAGATTATTGCTCGCAGTATGGTACCCTACCTCTCTTATGCAGGTCAATGGAAAATGCCTAATAAGACGTCAGCTAATTAGCCAACCACGTTACTAATTGTTAACGTTTTCTCTATTACTATCGAGTTATTTATAACACAAAACTCTTACTCACTCACTCTCTCTCTATCTCTCTTACAAGATGAAGGGCCGACAACAACAAGCAATGCCCCTGGTATTGCTAGCATCCGTACGCTACGGTAACGTAAAAAGGATGGTGGCGGAGTTTTAATAGCGGTATCACGCGATCTTTCCTCTATTAGGGTGGAGAATTGGGAAACTGACAACATGGAAGATATGTGGGTGACAGTAGAGATCACTATCGGGAACATTGTCAAAAAGTTGTCAATTTGTGCAATTTACCTACCTCCACCGGTAAAATCTAACGATCTAACATTGTTATTGGATTCAGTGGATATAGGAATTAATAACTCGAACGACGTAATAATATTGGGTGACTTCAATCTCAGTTTTATCAACTGGCACACTGATGATAGTCACACCTATATGACTCCATCCAATTATAATGTTGGATTGGGATACTCATTCATAGACTTCATGTCATTAAATAATTTGTTTCAATATAATTCCGTTAAGAATAGTAACAGTCGATTTTTAGATTTAGTAATTGGAAATATTCCAAAAATACTAGTAACATCACCTATAAATACTTTAAGTAAGTGTTACCAAATACACCCTAGCCTATTAGTTAGTATCCCTTATGATAATATTAAGTACCTCATTCCTAATAAGATTGAAAAATATATTTTTTATAAGACTGATTATGAGACTGTCAAAAAAGAATTAAATAATATAAACTGGTATAATGTATTTTCACATTGCAATAATGTCAATGGTATGGTGCGTGATTTTTATTCTAGTTTGTGGCAAATAATATCCAAGAATGTACCGATACGGAGTTGTGCTAAATCATCTTATCCACCTTGGTTTAATAAAGCACTGATTAACCTCCTAAAGGAGAAAGAAAAAATTCGTAAAAGATATAAAAAATACAAAAATCCTCGCGATGAGATTGAATTCAATTTATTGCGTAATCGTTGTCATAGACTCTATGATGAATGTTATAAAAAATATAAAACAACGATCGAATCATGTCTTCCTAAAAACCCCAAATTATTTTGGAATTATATCAAAAGCAAACGTGGTGGACATTCCCAGTTACCTGCCAAAATGTATATGGATAATAAAGTAGCCCAAAATGGCGATGATATTGCGAATCTTCTTGCTGACCAATTTCGTTCGGTATACTCAAACAGTACATCTGGCAACACTTTACCTCAAGATCGTATGTTTCCAGCCCCCTATAGTAATTATATAACCAAATTGCAATTCACTGAATTAAATGTCGAACGTGCAATAAGAAAACTGGATGATTTGAAAGGTGCCGGACCAGATAATATTCCTTCTCTATTTATCAAGCGTTGTGGTCGGTCTATTGCGTTACCATTGAATTTAATTTTTAATAGGTCGATAGTTGAAGGAACATTTCCCGATGAGTGGAAAAAGGCTCGCATAGTACCTATCTTTAAGAAAGGAGATCAAGCTAATGCTAGAAATTATCGCCCAATATCAATACTTTCGTGTTTTTCAAAACTATTTGAGTCTATCTTGTATCCTACAATCATAAATTTAGTAGATAATAGTATTTCAGACTACCAACATGGATTTCGAAGAGGCCGTTCAGTACTCACCAACCTAGTATCTTTTATTTCCGATTTATCTTTAAAACTTGATACCGGCTTACAGGTAGATGCAATTTACACCGATTTCAGCAGCGCTTTTGATAAAGTAAACCACAATATTCTTCTGCAAAAACTACAAGTATACGGAGTGGGAGGAACGTTGCTTAACTGGTTTAAATCCTACTTGTATAATAGACCACAAAATGTAGTCGTGAATGGTTTCGAGTCCCAAACGTACTTTGCACAATCCGGTGTCCCCCAAGGATCACATCTAGGACCAGTCCTCTTTTTGATATTTATTAATGACTTAACGTTCCGAATCAAACATTGTAAAATGTCACTTTTCGCAGATGATTTAAAAATTTACCGCACAGTCACGACTTCTGTTGATTCTAAATTAATACAGGATGATATTCATGAGATATTAGATTGGTGTAACCTAAATTGTATGGTCCTCAACGTTAATAAGTGCTTCCATATTAAGTATACCCGGAAGAAAAAACCGCTGGAAACTAAGTACGAAATTGGTGGCACACTACTAACTGAAGTCGAGGAAATTCGAGACTTGGGCGTCATTATTGACAAAAAACTAACATTTATTTCGCATATACATCAAACTACGTCCAAAGCTGCCCAAATGCTCGGTTTTCTGAGGAGAAATACTCCTGGCTTTAATCTTAATACGAAAATTCTTCTATATAATGCTCTTGTGCGCAGCAATCTCGAATATGCTAGTGTTGCATGGTCACCTTTCTATGCCGTTCATTCACAACGAGTTGAGGTTATACAAAGAAAGTTTACAAGATATCTGGCGTTTTCTTGCAGCGGCTTCTCCCATAGAAACCCATACGAACTACGCTTGTCTAGATTTAAAATGACTTCGCTCCGTGATCGTAGACGTATACAAGAATTATGCTTTTTTCACAAACTAGTCAATAATCAAGTACAATGTAGTTATTTATTACAAAAAGTATCCCTGGCTATTCCTTATTCTTACCCAAGACATCATATTAAGAAAATATTTTATATTCCGCACTTTAAAACTAATTTAGGACGACAGTCCCCACTTTATAAAGCCCTGGATTTGTACAATGTTATCCAAGCTCGCGAGCCTACCATTGACATTTTTTACGACTCATTTAGTAGTTTCAAACAGAAACTACATAAATTATGTTTCTAATTAATAATTAATTACTTAAGTCAAGTTACGTAATAAGTTTATTGTAAATGTTATGTACACCTTAAGTGTCATACATATCAGAGACAATACCAAAGAAATGTTATTATAAATGTATTAATATGTATGATGTGGTTGTGCTTATTAAATAAATAAATAAATAAATAAACAGACGAGGCTATTAATAAGCAGTTACTGTAACCGTTGTCGCCGTAACTATAAAAAAAGTTGTAATATCTTATTTGCAATTCTCTTGTATCTATTTGACTGGCCTGTTGGTCTAGCGGTTGGCTGGAAAGCCAAGCCAAGCCAAGCCAAGCCAAGCCGGAGGTCGTGGGTTCGATTTCCACACATGACAAAACTTTATGCTATCCATAAATATTTTTTTAGTCTGAGTGTAATTTCTGTCTGTGAATTTGTATGTTTGTAAAGTCCCCCATGACACAGGGCTTGTGTGGGAAGTTTCTTATTTAAAACACTAAGTTTAAGTCACGAAATAAGTATAAAAACTCTTAATCTGGCCTCGCACAGCCAGAATGTCTCTCTGAATTCATATTATTAATTCAGAAAGCCCAGAAGTCCATACAATGTAACTATTTCTGACTGGACTGCTTCGGTGGCCGCAGTATGCGCCTGCTGTGCACGAGGTTGTGGGTTCGATTCCTATACAGGGCAAAACTTTGTGTGACCCGCAAAGAGTTGTTCTGAGTCTGAGTGTAATTTGTGTCCGTTAATTGTATGTTTGTAAAAGTCCCTCGCGACACAGAGCTTGTTCTCTAGTGCGGGAGTTGTCTTTAATAAAAAAAAAATGTTCCACATACAAACTGATTTTTTCAGATTATGAATTTCTTAAATCGTTCTGTAAGAATGATATTATTGTATGAATTCAGATTATGAGTTCAGAGAGACATTCCGGCTGTGTGGGGCCAGCCTTTGTCCAGTGCACTTTGAAGGGGAATCGATTACCCATCATTCGATTCGATTCGTCAATCGATGACCCAACATAGGGTACGGTAACCCTAAAGGTAGATAATTGCGCCAATTGTAGTTTAACCCATATAGAGGTATTTCATTTGGGCTTCTCCGTGAGGGTACGTGAAAAGTCAGTCTCGACTGATAATAGTCTACCGACTCCGGAGAGTCGGGAACGGCTGCCAACCCTGGGATACGGTCACGACAAAGGGCGATCTGAACTACTCTGTCACCAGGTTTTCACCAACCACTTGTTAAGAGGAAGATTCTGTGTCTATTTGCCTTAGTTCAAGTCGAAGTCTTATATTATATTAGCAACCTATATGTATACTCGTATGTCCCACTGCTGGGCACGAGTCACCTCTCCTATATCAAGAGAGAGGGAGTTTAGGCCTTAATTCACATACGCTGCGGGTTCGTGAATCAGACATCTTTTTCTCACGATAGTTTCTTCACCGTTAGCAGATGGTGAAGAATTTGATTAGTACATATATAAACTCCACAAAGTGAAATTCACATTGGTAATGCCACCCGGGATCGAACTCGCACCTCTTGCGTGCAAGTCGATTAAGTCGAAGTATTATCAAACGTTATTAAATATGTATAAAACGTAACCTAAAAACAGATAAAAAAAAAATCATGTACCACTGGGATGGACACAGAAGGGAGCGAAAGTTAGTTGACATTTATTTTATACTTCTTAGTTGGCAAAGAAGCATATGGCCCGCCTAATGGTAAGCAGTTGCCAAAGCCTATGGACTCTTGCAATATTATATGTAGTAGCGAATTAAAAAGTAATTTATTTAAAATTGTTTCAAATTTGTAGCATCCTCAAAAACATCAAATAATTATAAAAAATGGAATTCCTAAACGGAATGCGACGGTAATTTTATGCTAAATTTAAAATTTCAAATATCGAACGTTTGAGTTTCAATTTTCAAATTTGAACTTGGAACGTCCAGTTCGGATGACGGGCAAAAACTGAGCGCGCGATGCCCGCCGTCATCTGCGGAGAACAAAGATATACATGGAGACACATTCACATCATTTGCCTAAATATATGATTAATTTACTCCAAAAGACGATACAAATAGTAATTTGCAAACATCCAATAATTATATTTGCAGTTACACAAAATTACTAAATGTATAGAAAACTATTATAAATACAATAATTCATTTTTCATGTAAATCCCTATTTAATTGCATAAGTACTTAGTCAACTCCTGGCGTTTGAAAGATAAATTGAGTCTGTTTTATTATTTTATAAATACTACCTAATTAGGTGGCTAACAAGCCTATGGATGCTTCCAATACCTGGAGTATTAGTCGCATGATACTTAAATTTGTTACACTTAGTAATGCCATGCAGAAGACGAGATGATCACTTATTAAACCATTGCTACGTTTCTTTCGTAGAATGCTGTCTAAATTTTTAATTAAAAATTCTTTGAATGAAAATCGTTTTTATGAATTCATTTCGTATAGTCCATTAGCTGCTAATAGGATTTAGTTGTTCAATGAATATACATGACGCGAGTGATATGCTTGTAACATGAAAAAACGTCAGTACTACGAAAATAATGTATTAAGAGTTTCTTCAAGATAGTTTTGTAAATAACATTAAATGCAGTAAACGCGGCATAGGAGCATGCAGACCGAATGATGGTAAGTAGTTACCGTAGCTTTTGGATTTTCCCATTATCAATGTCAATCTATGACTTACGCGTTTCCGACTCTGAGATATTTATGAACAAGAAATAATTTAGAAGAAAGACCGCGTTAGTGACAAAAGTTGAAGTTGGAAATCGTTTGTCTTGGTATGGACATGTGAAGAAGAGATTCTCCTCTCCCTTTCTTTGGTTTTCCAAAAAAAAACGATGGTCAGATTGCGTAAGCAATCATCAGAATGCAATGGCATGTAGATTCAAGGCTAATATACACCACCAAATTGGAACCCACAACTAGCTAAATACCTTAGCCAAATAATATACTTACCTACTTTCACAAATAATTAAAACATAAATAAAGCTTTTTTTGTTTTTAATACCAGAAGTATCACTTGCGTGTTGCCAACCCATTTTTTTTACACCAGGGCATTAAGATGGAGTATCCCTGGTATAGAAATACGTTTTTTTCAATACGCATTCCTAAATGAGCGCTGGAGACCTGTACTCACACACAGCAACACAACTACACTCCTATGTGTAGTTATTTGGCTGTGCTCTTCTGTAAGGTGAAGGTCCTTTCCCAGTCGGGCTTGCTCGGTAGAATTTAAAATATTAAATATAAAGTTTTTAAAATAACACCTCTCTTCCCCATTCTATAGCCTTCAGAAATATGCCGCCTAGTCGTGCAGACTATGCGCAAAAAGGGCGTCCTTATACTCATCACATACGTTCCTTGCAAGAGCGAGATAACAACATTACTAACCAACATAACCTGAACTGTACTGACCATCGTGCTTTGAGAAAATTGTTCACGTGTAAAATTTCGAACAGCTCAAGTTATACTAGATGTATTATGAAGGTAGCAGAAAGCTTTTTGTCTTTGTTTATTGTCGTATCGAAAGAAAGAGATGGAGTGTTTAATGATAGTTTGTAAACGTGAGGTGTGGATTTAAGTTTTTATTTATAATTAAATATAACATAACTCAAATTTATACACGACACGGCATATACTAGCGGGCAAGCCCGACTGGGGAAGGACCTCCACCTTATAAAAAACCACAACCAAATAACTACACAAAGCGGTGTAATTATGTTCCTGTGATTTCGGGATGCATTTTGACAGAGACGTTTTCCTATCCCAGGGATACTCCATCTTAAAGCTACACGCAAGTGATGCCTCTGGTATTGCATAGGCTTCTGTATCTTCTATTGTCCCACTGCTGGACTCTGGTCTCTTCTCCTCTATAAAGAGACTAAAGCGGATTTACGCCTCAATCCACACGCGCTGTCCCATTACGAGTTGGTGACATAATTATTACAAATATGTAGGTACTTCGATGAAATAAAATAAAATTTAACTCTCCACCTTGACGTTGGCAAAATCATCGGTAAGTATAACAAAAGATGGAGACATAGCAAAAAAGAAATGGAAAAAAAAAATCTATCACTAGACGACCGCTAGTTAAACCTCCTAATATTAATAATCCTTACTAATATTATAAATGTGAAAGTTTGTAAGAATGGATGGATGGATGGTTGGATGTTTGTTACTCTTTCACGTAAAAACTACTAAACGGATCTGGATGAAATTTGGCACAGAGATAGATTATGGTCTGGAATAACACATATGCTTTTTGAAGCTATAACCGACATCCACGCGGGTGGAGCCGCGGGCAACAGCTAGTATATAATAAAACGCGAAAGTTTGTAAGAATGTAGGTATGGATGTATGTTTGTTACTCTTTCACGCAAAAACTACTGAACGGGTTTGGATGAAATTTGGCACAGAAATAGATTATAGTCTTGAGTAGCATATAGCTAGTATACGTTTTATCGCGATAACCGACATCTACGCGGGCGGAGCCACGGGTAGCAGCTAGTATTTAAATAATTTAACCATTATGAAGGCATAAATCTGAAAAATAACCGAAATTACGGTCGGTAAGTCGGTGTCAAATGCCAAAATGACTCCCTAAAGGCAAAAATATGGATGGATATGCATACAAAAAAACTTACAATCTTCTCGTTTTTTTGAAGTCGGTTAAAAATAGTGTAAACAAACGGAGGAGGACATGTTTTATAAGAAATTCTAAAGACATTTCTGATCCACCAACCCGCATTAGGCCGCGTGTGTGAATTAAGACCTAAATTCTCTCATTATAGAGAAGAGACCCATGCCGAGCAGTAATACATATCAAAATTATTTATTCACTTTTATACATATAACAATAATATATAAAATAAAAAACACAAGACAAAAAGGAATATTAAAAATAACAGGTAGAATAGATAGAAGAATTGAAAACGGTGTGGGCACAGCTAGATCTGGTTTTAAGCCCACCCTGAGTCAAAGGAAGAAAGATGAACAGAACAGAACAATCATACTACTAGGTATCCATTTCAGCCACAAGACGTCCACTGCTGGACATAGGCCTCCCCCAAGGTCTTCCACATCATTCGGTCGGTATACGTAACTAAGAATGAAAATATCATAATTACTAGCTGTTGCCCGCGGCTCCGCCCGCGTGGATGTCGGTTATCACTGTAAAAATCTATCTCTGTGCCAAATTTCATCCAGATCCGTTCAGTAGTTTCTACGTGAAAGAGTAACAAACATCCATCCATTCATCCATCCATCTATACTCACAAACTTTCACATTTATAATATTAGTAAGGATAAGATTATTTTATACTACCAAGGCGGCAAACAAGCATACGGCCGGCTTGATGGTAAGCAGTTACCGTAGCCTATGGACGCTTGCAACACCACGGGTGTCACTCACCTTATAACTCTTTTTTCAAAGAATCATATGCTATAGTCTCTTGGGGAAACTTCGGCAGGGAGTTATGATTAAATAATAATAGGTGAATGTTTTTAAATCCTACTAATATTATAAATGCGAAAGTTTGTAAGTATGGATGGATGGATGTTTGTTACTATTTCACGTTAAAAAACTACTTAACGGATCTGGATTAAATTTGGCACAGATATAGATTATGGTCTGGAATAACACATGGGCTTTTACAGCGATCACCGACATCAACGCTGGCGGAGCCGCGGGCAACAGCTATCTTTAATTAAAATGAAACCCTCAAATGTATGTAAGCGCATAACTTCCGATCGACTGCATCAAATTAGATAATTCTTAATTTATTGTTCGTTATTGTCAGAACAAGGTTTGTATAGAAGGAAACTAAAAGAAAAAAAATTGCGGTACTAACTTCGCTGGGTCAGCTAGTACAATACTACTACTATACTACTAATATACAATAATATACTATATACAGATATGTATAATAGAATAGAATAGAAAACTTTTTATTGTACACCAATTACATTTAATATGGGACCGAATGATGTGGAAAAACTTGGAGGAGGTCTATGTCCAGCAGTAGACGTCTTATGGCTGAGATGGATGGATGGATGGATTGCTATTGTAGTAAATAGTAAAAGTATATACATTAAATTAGAGTATTGTAATTAGTTTATAAAGAAATACAAAAAGTAAATATAGTTCGTGTCGCGTCATCCAACATAATCGGTGAGAAAAATGTCGACTGCCTAACGTGTGTCGGTAAATAATTACCCAGTGTTAAGTACAGTCGGCAACACATTAGACTGCGTGGTTGGTTCAGTGGCTCGCAGAAGGAGGCGGTGGAGCGGATCAGGGTGGAAAGTCTTCTCTCTGATCCGATCCGTCGCCGGCGAACTGGGCGACGATGGCGCGCACCTGAGCGCCTGATGCCGCATTTGAGCCTCACCCGCACTCTTTCGCGGAGAGACAGCGTCTCCAGTGCACCCGGACGCTGTCACTGGTGATGGAGCTCGCGTCATATCAGGTTTTGGTGGTCCACCCGCATAGCCGGGTGTAGGTGCACAGGGGGGTTTTAGTCGGTATGCCAGCAGCCTTAGACGTGTAGGGTTTCTTTTCTTCTATCAACAGAAAGAGAGAGAGATTTAGGCCTTAATTCACACACATGTCTTTAGAATTTCTTCTAAGACATGTGGGTTTCCTCACGATTTTTGCCTTCACCGTCAGCGAATCGAAGTGGTGAATCATTTAAACTCCACAAAGTGAAACATTGATCCGGGGTCGAAATCGCTCCTCATGCGCGCATTTCTGTTATTTTCCCTATCGGGGAAATCAAATTACCACCGCTTTACACTGGGTGTTTAATTGTATGTTTGAAAAGTCCCCCGCGACACAAGGCTTGTTCCCTAGCGTCCTAGGACATGTATGTATTTAAAAAAAAATGGCGGATGATAATGAACCATGGGTGTAAAAACGCCCTTTTGGGGAAAAGCGTGAAAAAAAATCTGACTTACAAACCATGAATATTTCTAGATTCTTTAAGAACTTTTAAACGTAAACTTGTGCAATACTTCTATAATTTTACTAGTTGTTGCCCGCAGCTCCGCCCGCGTGGATGTCGGTTATCGCTGCAAAAAGTAGCCTATGTGTTATTCCAGACCATAATCAAGCTCTGTGCCAAATTTCATCCAGATCCGTTCAGTAGTTTTTACGTGAAAGAGTAACAAACATCCATCCATCCATCCATTCTCACAAACTTTCACATTT
The DNA here is from genome assembly GCA_947095525.1 of Trisateles emortualis. Taxonomy (NCBI): domain Eukaryota; kingdom Metazoa; phylum Arthropoda; class Insecta; order Lepidoptera; family Erebidae; genus Trisateles; species Trisateles emortualis. Next base: position 9,636,279 of record OX352754.1, on the reverse strand, counting down.
ATAATCAGGATTTAATTTGTGTCTTTTACCAAAATATATTAATTAACATACATATTTTTTATATTGATTTGTAATATTTTTCTTACGTAACTTTAATTTTTTCCTTCTATTCTTTGTTATTTTTTTATTCTTAAATTTTTTGTTTTTTTATACTTCTTGGGTGGCAAACAAGCATACGGCCCGCCCGATGTCAAGCAGTTACCGTAGCCTATGGACGCTTGCAATACCAAAAGTATCACTTGCGTGTTGTCAACCCATGTTTACACCAGGGTTTTATGATGGGAGTATCCCTGGGATAGCAAAACGTTTCTTTCAAAACGCATTCCTAAATGAGCGCTGGAGACCTGTACTCACACACAGGAACACAACTACACCACTGTTTTTAGTTATTTGGCTGTGGTTTTCTCTAAGGTGGAGGTCCTTCCCCAGTCGGGCTTGCCCGCTAGTACGGCGCCCTACCTCTCTTAATGTATGTTTATTGTTAATGTACCATTTAATAATAAATAAATAAATATTAATCTTTATCTATCAAACTGTACCCCTATATACCCCAATAATATAGCAGGTTGACAAAAAAGAGTCTTGCTCACGCGCATGCGACCCAATTGATATTATCGAGCGAAAGTCTACCATGAGAGTCTATGGTTTTTGTCCACTATTGTACACATGTATGGGAAATTTTGTGATGGAATATGTAATGTTTGCCTTGGTGGAAAGAGTGGATAATTCGATTGAGATTGATTTTTTATACTTCCCAGGTGGCAAACAAGCATACGGCTCCCCTGATGTTAAATTCAAATTCAAATTCAAAATCATTTATTCATATAGATCACACTGTGACACTTATGCAGGTCAATGAAAAATGCCAAATGAGACGTCAGCTAATTTGCCTACTGCCGGGTTCGCTGACTGAACAGACAGGGGTAGAGCCCAAGGAAAGAACCGGCAAGAAACTCAGGCCACTCTATTCAATCGCCAGATATGTGATTACAATTTTAATGTTCGACAGTTACCTATGGACGCTTGCAATTCCAGAGGTATCACTTGAGTGTTGCCGACCCATTTTTTTAACATCAGAGCTTTAAGATGGAGTATCCCTGGGATAAGAAAAGTATCGGCCGGGTCATTTCCTTCCCTTTAACATTTTAAAGAGAAGGAAATGACCGGCAGGGGTATTCCGTAAGAGCAAAAACCGAGCCTCCGCAAAAACCGAGCAAAATGTGGCTGTCAGATTGAAAATCGGTATTCCGTAAGAGCCCTTTTTGACGTTTAGTCGATTGTGCCGTCACCGAGCAATCACAACTGTCAGTTTGCGATCACAACTGTCAGTTTAGTTTGCCATCGCTGTTTCTTAGAGAATCAGCCGGCCAGCTGATACTTTTTTGTTGGCTTTTCTTTTTTTTGATACTTATAAACGTCATAAAAACAAATGCCAGCATACTTTTTTTCTACGGCCAATTCACTGACTAGGGTAGGGCCTCGAGAAGAATTGGCAAGAAACTCGGGCCACTCTTTTTAATCGCCAGAATATAACATTTACAATTTGGTCTGAGTTACAATATTAGTGTTAACAAAAAAGTGCGGAAACCAATATACCATATAATAGCAACCCATATATGTCCCACTCCAGGGCTCGGGTCTCCTCTCCTCTATCAAGAGAGAGAGAGGGTTTAGGCCTTAAGGCTTGGGATTTCGCCAACGACCTTGAGCATTTGGGAGAAGCAAACACGACCTTATTCTCTAGGCGAGCGCGGGGATACAAACAGATGTACTCTTTGAATGGACGTCTTATTAATTTATAATAAATTAAATTTTAACTTATTTTAAATATAACATTACCAAATTATAGGTGTATGTTTTCTTTAAATATTGTTTTTTTTTGTATTATTTGATAAAAATTGAAGTTATAAAGTGGTTACATCTTAATAATTTCATTTACACTCTTTTTCATAATTTTTTGAGAGAGGGGCCTTAATTCACACACGCTGGCCTAATGCGGATTGGTGAATCAGATATGTCTTTAGAATAACTTTAGGACATTTAGGTTTCCTTATGATGTTTTCCTTTACCTTTAGCTGACGAAGAACCATTTGATTAGTACATATAAATCCACGAAGTGAATTTCACATTCGTACTGCCTGCGATCGAACTCGCACCTCTTGCGTGCAAGTCGGTTACTTTCCCACTCGACCACCACCTTCAGTCGTTTTATAGATGTTTTATTTTTCTCGCACGACCAGTACTAAGTACGATTACCTTATTTATCAATAAAGTTATTATCGTGTTTTGACTGCATCAGCTTGCATGCTATCTATATACTTGTATTTTACAAAAGATTGTAACTATCTGGCGATTAAAAATAGTGGCCTGAGTTTCTTGCTAGTTCTTCTAAAGGCTCCACGTCAGCGAACCAGCCGTAGGAAAATTTGGCTGACGTCATCTTTCCGGTTTATTCATAATTCATGACCTTCATAAGTGTCACTTTGTTACCTAAATAAATAAATGAATTTTGAGTTTGATGATGAGATACAAAAGTAATGTAGCTTCCTATAAGAAAATGATTTTTAAAAATCATATCAGTAGTTTAAGAGATTACCTCTACATACAAACTTATAAAATTTACCTCGTTTTAATATTAGTATTTTTGACTAGTTGTTGCCCGCGGCTCCGGCCGCGTGGATGTAGGTTATCGCTGTGTAAAGTACGTCTATGTGTTATTCCAGACCATAATCTATCTCTGTGCCAAATTTCATCCAGATCCGATCAGTAGTTTTTACGTGAAAGAGTAACAAACATCCATCCATCCATTCTCACAAACTTTCACATTTATAATATTAGTGAGGATATTACTAACTACTACGATAGGCAGATGCCTATTGTATCTTCATTTGTCTATCGTATTTTACTGCTGGGCACGATCCTCGGCTTCTCGCATCCAGCTACTCCCAGCCGCTTTGCGAAGATCGACACTCCTTGCCTGAGTACAGTTAAATACCATCGATTACGAGAGGGTACCACACTAACGAGCAAGTCCGACTGGGGATGAACCTCCAACTTACACAAGATCACAGCCAAATATCTACTCACGCCGGTATATTTTTCTTCCTGTGTGCGAGTACTACTCAAGTAGTAGAAAAAAAAATATTTTTATCGCATCAACATCGAGCCAATCATCGATTTGGCTACGTAATGTCATAAATAAAGGTCATTTTTGACGTCGCAGTTTAACTGATCCTTAGTTTGTTTGACATATTATACATATATACAAAACTAGTTATACAAGCGGTGCAGGGTGTTGAACTAGTCTGTAATAATTAGCAGTTAATTCTTAGGTAGCGTGCGCAGGAGTGGACTATTGTAACGTCTTTGGGTTATGAACCGTGGAGTTTACGCGAACAGGGGCATGGAGTCGACATTTTTTTTCCATTATTTTTTAGAAATGATGTAACTTGGCATAGGTGGAAATAGGCAGGGCACATAGCTCGCAAAACCAATAGCCGTCTCCCAGTTCGTGGTCACCACTCCAGAGCCTTTCATCCTCAACATGAAAGGCTCTGGAGTGGTGACCATGAACTGGAAGACGCAGCGTGGATGGGCTTATAACAAGGTGGACATAAGTGCTAACAAAAGTTCTAGACAAGAGATCGACAAAGTCAGCTCAAGACTGTTGCTGTGGAAATCTTTAAGGAAGGTCTATGTCCAGGAGTGGATGTCTTTCGGTTAAGATGATGATAATAAGATTTCTACGTTGCTGTTTTTTTTATTTTGAAATGGTGACGTGTTTGGATTGTGGGTTCGACATCCGTGAGAAAAAATATTTGTATTTGTACTTTGAGTTCGTGGTATCGATGACTGTACAGTTTGTGCACTAATTGTCTTTTATTCAGTGTATGATAGTGTAATAAACTAGCTGCCCACTTCATTTGTGTAGTTACGTAATCAAATTTGGAAAAATACCTATAGCTTAGTATACGTCTACTGGTAAAAAAAAATTGAAGTGGTTTCGGAGATTCATTACAAACACACAAACTCATTTTTACTCTTTCATCACAATATTACTTAGTATGGATAAAACTTTACAAACATATAATTAACGGACACAAAGTACACCCAGATTTGAAGAAATCATTTTTTGATCCCCCAAATTTTTTCCCGTGTGGAAATCGAACTCACAACACACCGCGCACTGGCAAATGGCAAGGTAAAAACTTAAGCCACTGAACCAACCGTGTAGTCGAAATTGGTTTTGTTAATTACATTCAATTATAAGAATATAGCAAAGAAGAATTAAAATATCTGTCGCACTGATTGACATTCTATAAAATTTAGATAAATAAAACTCAAAAATATATTTTGACACGACTCCACCGCACCTGTATCATAAAGGCGCTATCACACATACACAAAAGCGGAAATGTTGACATTTCTATATATAAAAGTTATGCGAAGTAATGCCGTTGATCGTGCAAAAAAACAGGTGTTTATGAAAGGTCACCGGTGCTCGTTCGCGTAACGGACATTAAATGAATGGTTATCTAATCAACTCGTGCGCATGTTTTGAAATCCTTTTAGTTTTATGATGAGAATTAGTTTTAATATCTAAATTATGATAATTTATTATTTTTAATAACTATATAATTATTTCTTATGATGGCATATGTTACGATAAAAAAGATTATAGTAATATTTACTTTAAATATTATTTTATTTAAAAAGCAATGATAACCGTGTGTATCTTTTTTATACTACTTAGGTGGCAAACAAGCATACGGCCCACCTGATGTTAAGCAGTTACCGTAGCCTATGGACGCTTGCAATATCAGAGGTATCACTTGCGTGTTGCCGACCCATTTTTTTACACCAGGGCTTTTGGAAGTATCCCTGGTATAGGAATACGTTTCTTTCCTAAATGTGCGCTGGAGACCTGTACTCACATACAGGAACACAAATACACCACTGTGTGTAGTTATTTGGCTGTGGTCTTCTGTAAGGTGGAGGTCCTTCCCCAGTCGGGCTTGCTCGCTAGTATGATGCCCTACCTCTCTAAATACCTACTCCTTAATTAGAGAAGAAAATTATCATGACATAGAGAAGAAAAAGCACATGTATTAGAATAAATTCTAAAGAATTTTTTTTTCTTTTTTTTTAAAAGACAACTCCCGCACTAGAGAACAAGCTCTGTGTCGCGGGGGACTTTACAAACATACAATTAACGGACACAAATTACACCCAGAGTTATAACAACTCTTTGTGGGTCACACAAAGTTCTATCCTGTATGGGAATCGAAGCCACAACCTCGTGCACAGTAGGCGCATACTGCGGCCACTGGACCAGTCTGGGCAGTCTGTGTGTACCTTTTAATGTTTAATCCAACAACCGTTAGGCCAGAGTGTGTGGATCAAGACCTAAACTAAATAGAAGAGAAGATGTTTAATTGGACATAAAGTTTTGTTCCATGTGGGATTGAACCCGCAACATGCCACAGTAACCACGGCGAGGCAACCACTTAAGGCACTTTATAATAAAAAATAATAAACATTTATTTCAGAAACAAATTTCCATATATTGTAAGCGGCAAGTTAGTAACAATTTGTGCTTATAATCTATATTAGTATTATTAGTAATTATTATAAAATAAGTTATTGTTTTAATCCTAATGCTAACACCACCCACTGTGCCTTCGGATGGGACAGTCCGGTCTATCAGCAATCATCTTCATGCACTGAAGCAACCATGAAGACAAGTATTTTTTTCAAGACAACTGCCACACTAAAGAACAAGCCCTGTGTCACGGGATCCTTTACAAACATACAATTAACGGACACAAAGTACACCAAGACTTGGAACAACCGTTTTTGGATCACACAATTTTTTGTCCCATGTGGGGATCGAACCCACAACACGCCGCGGAGTGGTGAATGGCGAGGTAAACACTCAAGCCAAGTGTACACACAGTCTAGTTAAGCTTTTAATCAAAAAAACTTTTTCTTTACCTCTTTGTTTAAAATAACGGGATGTGAAATGAAAAACTACTATGTATTCTGACAACGTTACCAAAAAAGTTCGAATTGGCGCCACTGTCTTCGCTACTTACTCGAATATGTTTACGTAATATTAGTTCCAGTTTTTGCCACCTGCATTAAAAGTTGGTCATGAAGTAAAACACCTTCTTTCTTTCTTTCCTCGTTACAAAAAGTTGTGAACTAGCAGTCTTCCTATTCAGTATAATAGTGATATGATTATATAATTGCTATCAGCGATCTGACAGGTACTTTTATCTGATAATATTGTATGTTTGTGTGTGAATTGTGAATATCTATGAAACTATGAAGTTTAAAAGTTGCGTGTGGTGGATATGGTGAGTGTATTGTTGAACTTTGGGATATACAATAAGTAAAGAAAAATTTTATATGTGAAAAATTGAATGATTTCCACGAAAGAAAAAAATTAAGTAAGCAGGCCATAAGAAATACAGATCTCCAAAGCTTTTTTAGGGATGTGACTGTGAAACAGATCTAAAAAGGTTATGATAGCAAGAGAGGTAGGGCACTATACAATTGAGCGAAGCCCGACTGGGAAAGGACTTACAGCTAAATAGCTACACACAGCCCTGTGTGTAAGTACCATTGTATATATTTCTGTGGAATTTGGTAACAGTGTACAATCAGACTAAACCTACAGATAAAAATATATTTGACACAAGTTCATACGCTGGTTTTCCTAAAAAACTACTTTTCATATAGTGTCCCTGTAAAGCTATATCCGTGGCTTACTATACCTACAAGTCTCTACAGCTTATTTAGGAAAGCGTCTTTTTTTAAGAATCATTTTTATATTCCAGTGTTATCCATAACGCGAGTGCCTCTAGTATTGCAAGCGTCCATAGGCTACGGTAACTGCTTACCATCAAGCGGGCCGTATGTTTATTTGTCACCTAAGTAGTATTTTAATAAAAATATGGGAGGCAAACTTTGGGGACTGCCGATAGAAGTGAAACTAAGTAACTTGTGAATTGTATCGTCGAGCTATTAGATTACTATTTTTGAATATGGAAAGCGTTTGGAAACTATGACGCGAGTTCCATGATTTTTGTTCACACAAAAAGTTTGAATATTGAAAGCGTTCGGTGACAATTACGCAAGTTCCATGATTTTTATTCACCCAAAAAGTTTGAATATGGAAAGCGTTCGGTGACGACGACGCGAGTTCCATGATTTTATTCACCCAAAAAGTTTGAATATGGAAAGCGTTCGGAGACAATGACGCGAGTTCCGTGATTTTGATTCACCCAAAAAGTTTGAATATGGAAAGCGTTCGGTGAAGACGATGCGAGTTCCATGATTTTTGTTCACCCAAAAAGTGCTCAACGCGGTTAAAGAAGATTTTAATTAAAAAAAAAACAACCATCCACACGTTGCGTGTGAACTTTAAAAGCACAGACAATAATTACAATTTACATGCGTACGATGTCTCAACTTATCATGTCATCATGATTTTATGTTCTGTGGTAATTTCATTGTGTATAACTGTTGTTTAATCAGACAAGAATGTGTTTACGGTGGTCGCACATTCGAGTCCCGGTGTAGGAACTTTGAGTTCCTTGGATTTTTTATAATATTGCTAACTGATTTTAATAAAAGAAAGCCGTAGATATCGTTTACGCGCAAAAGCTGTTGTCTTCGAGAATTGACAAGGCCACGCTTTTTAATCGCCAGAGTATAACATTAACAATTTGGTATGAGTTGTAATATTTGTGTTTATTTATTTATTATGGTTTGTCCACAGCATAAGTATTACATATTATATCCTTACTAATATTATAAACGCGAAAGTTTGTTTTCCGATCTGGATAACACAGACATAGATTATAGTCTGGAATAGCATATAAGTTACTTTTAATCGCGATAATCGACGTCTATGCGGGCGGAGCCGTGGGCAACAACTAGTTTATAATAATTTTTATGGGTAGTAGGCTGATACATTTGCCAATTATGAACTAACCAGCGACAACAAAATTACAAAGAGAAGTTAAAAATACGAAAAAATAATCATGTAGGATGTAAAGTTAATAACAAATATAGAATAATGGCACAATTATTGCATGTTGCTATTGTTGGAAACTCGTAAATCCTACTAATATTATAAACGCAAAAGTTTGTAAGTATGGATGGATGTATGGATGGATGGATGTTTGTTACTCTTTCACGCAAAAACTACTGAACGGATCTGGATGAAATTTGGCACAGAGATAGATTATGGTCTGGAATAACACATAGGCTACTTTACAGCGATAACCGACATCCACGCGGGCGGAGCCGCAGGCAACAGTTAGTATTACATATTTTGATTTTAAGTTTAATTTTGGAATCATGGTAGATAGACTTGGATATTCGATTTAAGTCTTGTGTTCAATAACCCTGGATTCACCAACAGCAACACTGAATAATCGTTCACGTAAGTTACTATGGGAAGATTCTTCAGTATACTATCGATTGAACTTCAATAATAAAGGCACCATAATTACTGGGTTTCTTAGAAAGCTGATTTTCTCATACTAGTTTTCTAGTAGTTAGGCTATTGTTCTAAAGTACCTAGCTATGTTAGTGTAGGGTAACTGTGATACAGGTGAGGATAATTCTTTATTTTTCTCAATACCCGCTTGATGCTAAGCGACCAGAGGTATGTATATTATCTAACGTGTTGACGACCATTTTTTTACACCAGAGCCTCTAGACAAAGGTCATAAGCGACAGTCGAAACGAAAAGTCAAAAAATAAAATGTATGGGATTTGACGTAAGTCTACGATATAAAGTCGTAAACTTACGTCAAAACCCATACATTTTCTTTTTTGACTTTTCGATTCGACTATCACTTATGCCACTTGTCTAGAGGCTTCAGGGCTTTTATCTCCGAAGTAGGGAGACGCGTAGAAATACCACTATGCGGTGACCCATCTATAGGGTTATCGCGATCTTGGTAGCTTAACCCGCTGATCGTTTACCAAACAACGAGTGCACCTGGCTATGGCGAGCCATTAATACACATAAACATTTATTTATTTATTTATTTATACAAAATAATTAATATTTAGGTTATGAAACATAAAGCCAATTACAGGTTTTCACGAATAGCATCAAAACAACACACAACACACTCAGCGATCAGAATATGTCACACCTTGAACAGAAGGTAATCTAGGTACTAACTATGATCAAAAAAGTTAAGGTTTAGTTGGCTGCGCACTACAGAGCTTTTGGTATTAAACATGAATTATGTAAATATTGACAGAAGTATACTTCTTAAGATTGCATGAAAATGATGTTCAAGTAATTAGTATAGACAGATGTATCGATTATGTCTATGGCTAAATAAAATACATCATAAGTTTTATTTTGTTCTTTTTTTTAAAGTAACTTGTATAAGTCCTTATGTAACTTTTTTTTAAATAGAAGTCAACTCCCGCACTAGGGAACAAGCTCTGTGTCGCAGGGGACTTTACAAACATTCAATTAACCGACATAAAATACACTCAGATTCAGGACAACTATTTAACGTTCACATAATTTTTTGTCCCGTGTGGGGATCGAACCCGCAATACGCCGCGCAGTAGTTAATGGCGAGGTAACTACTTAAGCCACTGAACCAACTGTGCAGTCTAACTAATTAATGTCCGTGTATTTCTCCGCATCAGTGTCATTGTGGAGAAGCCGTTGACAGTCTCGGACCCCATGGCCTGTCCTGCAGCAGAAGTACAGTGCGTATGTCGGATCACGCCCAACTGAATGACATTATCCGTCGTGCTCTTGTCACCGCCGGCGTTCCATCCGTACTTGAACCAAATGATTTGGCACGTGACGGTGAAAAGAGACCTGATGGTATAACATCATTGCCTTGGAAGATAGGTAGGCCTTTAGTGTGGGACGCAACGTACGTTGATAGTCTTGCGCCATCACATCTTCTGAGCGGGTTATGCTGGAGCTGCTGCTGCAGCTGCTGACGGCGCAAATACTGTAATTTAATTAGTAATTATGTTTTTGAGCCGTTTGGGGTTGAGACAATTGGTTTATGGGGTCCGAGCGCACTCTTCCTTTATTTTATTTTTTTCTTTTCCTTTTCAAAGACAACTCCCGCACTAGAGAACAAGCTCAATGTCGCGGGGAACTTTACAAACTAACAATTAATGGACACAAATTACACCCAGAGTCAGGAAAACCTTTGCGGGTCACACAGAGTCGTGTCCTGTGTGGGAATGGAACCCGCAACCTCATGCACAGCAGGCGCATACTGCAGCCACTGGACCACCAAGGCATTCGAATGTTTCTCTTTTGATGACGTTTATAAGACAAGTATAACGCATTTGATTTAATAATCATATAAAACGTTGACTTAAGAATCTTAAAACGTAAAAAGAATATGGTCACCACAATATCTAAGTAGATTATAGCTACATATTGGAATTTGTATGATTGATGAATAGACACGAAACTTTACAATTATGATTTATATTGTATTGTGAGATATAGCAATCAACCTACTGCTATGAAATTTATAGAATCAATTGCATGACATTCTCATTGTATGCATGCATTACATATATTGCAATAACTATACGCGTGCATTGAGAATTTTATTTATTCATCTATTCTTATTTTTTTTTTTCTTTTTTTTTTTTTTTCTTTAAAAAAGACAACACCCGCACTAGAGAACAAGCTCTGTGTCGCGGGGGACTTTACAAACATACAATTAACGGACACAAATTACACCCAGACTCAGTACAACTCTTTGTGGGTCACACAAAGTTTTGCCCTGTGTGGGAATCGAACCCACAACCTCGTGCACAGCAGGCGAATATTGCGACCACTGAACCACCGAGGCAGTCAATATGTTATTATTCTAATATTTTGGGACAAGTCAAAAACCGCCATCTGATCTCAAACTAGGCAGAGCCTGTACTATGGCAACCAGACAACTGATAAATATACTTATATATTTCTAAATACATACATATCTACACTAATAATAAAAAGCTGAAGAGTTTGTTTGTTTGGTTGAACGCGCTAATCTCAGAAAGTTATGGGTCGATTAGAAACAAACTTTTTTTGTTAAATAGTGCATTTATCCAGGAATAATAATAGGCTATATAACATCACGCTATGATCAATAGGAGCGGAGCAGTAGTGAGATATGTTGCAAATTCGGGGAAAATATTCCAAATTATAACGCGGACGAAGACGCAGGCAACACCTATTATAGATAAATAACACCCAGACACAGAACAAACAAAAAATTGTTCCATGCGGGAATTGAACCCACACTACTCGGCAAGATTACCACCTTAACCACTACACCTCACGTACAATAAACTTCACTTTATACTTAAACAAGTACATAATAAACAGAGACAAGTGCGCCCCCTTGCGTCGCTTACAATGATAAACAGTCATATGCTATCAGATATACGCACGCGAGCATTATTTATAACAATTTTACATATAAATGCTGATAAGGAAATAAGATTCGGCAAGCGGGAATTAAAGAAATTAAAAAGGTTCCGTATTCCTCGACTACACCTGCAGGGAAGTACCTCTTGGAGATAAAATTATAGTCAGTTTTATTTTTAAGCTATTGCATAGCTTCTATCACGGGCCTTGGGCGTGGAAACCGAATCCAGAAAACCATAACGAAAATAATAAACCTAACACCTCCCACTCCGACCGGCACAGCGGTGATACTTTTTTTAATGACGAAATCTCTAAACGGCCAATAATAATATGTCAAATGTGTGTAAGGTTTTGATCTAAGAGAATATTAATGTGAAAAAGATTATAGTATATAAGGAGTCTTAAGTAATTATTACCAGTATTTATTTTTATTATTATATAATTTTTATGAATTATTGAGAATAAAATAAAATGATTTAGATAATTATTCTGTAAAGTAATTTTTTATTTGTTTCGAGAAAAGAATCATACTAAAAAATATGCATTTTTTTTATTATACTACTTGGGTGGCAAACAAGCATACAGCCCGCCTGATGATAAGCAGTTACCGTAGCCTTTGGACGCTTGTAACACCAGAGGTGTCAATCGCGCGTTGCTGACCCCTTAAAAACCTTATAACTTATATCCTAAAGAACCCAATGCTATATACTTTTTCGAAAAGTAATTCTTCGCAAGTCCTTCCAATTTCCTCCTGCAAGTAATAATATACTAGTAAACTCTTACCGCATCACTGGACACAGTTATAACAGCTATTTAACATAGATTTACATGAAACGTGTAGATTATGGTAAGTATAAGTTAATGTTGTATTGCTTTGTATATACTAACTTAAAGTTTAATGACTCCACTAGAGGTGTAGAAGTTAAAATGATCACCTTGTGATGTGTGCTGTGGTTTGATTCTCACAAGGGAAAAAACCTCTCCCTCTTTATAGAGTACAGGAGACCTGTACCCAGCTGTGGGACATATGAGACTAGAGTAGGGACATATTATTTTGACTGCCTTGGTGGTCCAGTGGGTACAGTATGTGCCTGCTATTCACGAGATTGTGGGATCGATTTCCACACAGGGACAAAATTGTGTGTGACCCACAAAGAGTTGTTCTGAGTCTGGGTGTAATTTGTGTCCGTTAACTGTATGTTTGTAAAGTCCTCCGCAACACAGAGCTTGTTCTCTAGCGTAGCCGCCGCATCACCGAACACTCCAGTGAATATCTCTCGCCTGCATTACACCACTAAGGCAGAGGATATCGTGGAATACGTCCACCAGAAGACTAAATACACGGCGAGAGTGCAGTTACTCGAGTCGCACCGCAACGTCAACTTTAAGGCGTTCGTGGTGGGAGTCATCATCATCATCATCATCTCAACCCATAAACGTCCCACTGCTGGGCACGGGTCTCTTTCGTACATTTGGAGGGATATTAGCCTACTATATCACGCTGTTTCGAGATTTCCCTCGCTTGCAGTGGATATTGTCTGCCTGACTTACTCTCTTAGTCGACTCTTACGACACGGGATGGAATGGGGTGGTGACATTTGTATTCTTAATCCGTCACCACACGGATAGGTGATGCGAGTACCGACGTGTTTTCTGCACATCTTTATGAAAGACGACTTCTGGCCGAAAGGTGTGGTGTACCGTCGCTTCCGCGGACAAGTGCCACCTGAACGCACTGAGACAATGAAGTGCCAGTGAAGTGTTACTAACATAGTTTTAAATAATATAAACTAACAAAAGTTATAATTATGTATGTTAGTCTGTAAGGTATGTATCTATGGATTTTATTATCTGAAAATAAATGATTTATTATTATTTACATGAGGAAAAACTCGAAACAAAACCCTATACCAACCTGTCTTGCCAGCGTGGTGTAGTAGGCTGATATCCCTCTAAATGTATGGAAGAGACCCGTGCCCAGCAGTGGTACGTTTATAGGTTAAAATGGAAATGTTTTATTATTATTATATAGGCTGTTATTACTTACCCTTGTGGCCATAGTAGGGCTAACGGCATTATAAAAACAAATAAAAAACAAAATCCTTCAGGTCACTTATACACAATGGCGAAGGAACCCTAAAAATAAATAAGCTTTTTTTAATTAGTACGATAATATGATAATAATATTGTTCGTTTTTAATGAAAAAACCGTCTACGTAGGTCTTTTTGCCTTTGTTTTCATCGGTTTTTTTACCGTATAAAACCGGTTTTGGGTTAGGTCAAACTTTGCATGCAATAGATGTTTTGCGATAAAGTTTATTTCCTTATTTATTCTCCATAGGTTGAAGTTCTTTGTCGGATTCAACAGAGAATCCAAGCTTGAAGAAGTGCCAGTGGCATTACGGGCAAGACGGGTCCCCGACCTAAAGGATCCCCGGACCGAGAGTAACCGTGAGCACAAAAGGATCCCAAGATTAAAATTTATTATTACAACATGGAAAATTATAAAATGAGCGAATAAAAAAAAAATTGCGACTGATCATGAGATACTGTTAATTCTAGCCGTGCGACTAAATTACTAGGTGAGTGACTAGAAATTCATGCATTTGTATAGGTATATATATTCATGCATTTGCTACCAGAAACGAGATGCTACCAGAAAAGTAGGTTAGGTTAAAAAAAAAAAAAGTTAGAACTGTGACCCCAACAACGCACGCGGCCGTGGAAGCGCTAGTTTTGATGGATTGTGTTCGTCCTCAGTTTTTCGCTCACTTAAAATTTCTGTACGCCATATTCAGTATTTCTGTACGCCATATTCAGTAATTTCGACACCCATAAATTGAATTTGTGTTCGCCCTCAGTTTTTCGCTCACTTAGTATTTCTGTACGCCATATTCAGTATTTCTGTACGCCATATTCAGTAATTTTGACACCTATAAATTGAATTTGTGTTTGCCCTCAGTTTTTCGCTCACTTAGTATTTCTGTACGACATATTCAGTAATTTTAACACCCATAAATTGAATTTATATTTGCTCGTTTAAATACTACCCTTACAACATTACCTTGGGCCTCAAACGGCTGGCCACTCGCCAGTGGTAAGTGGCATAACCACAGATATATCTATATCTGTGGGCATAACTATAGGTACCTATAGTTATGTCACTGGCCAGTGGCTCGTAGGACACCCTTTGACTAGGTAGTGATGAGGTTCGCAGTGGATGGGAGTAGCTGGATACGGGAAGTCGAGCATCGTGATAAGTAGCGTATACTTAGAGAATCCTTTTTTGTTTATATACTACTTAGGTGGCAAACAAGCATACGGCCCGCCTGATGTTAAGCTGTTACCGTAGCTTATAATAATAATAATAATAATAATATTTTGGGACAACTCACACATCGCTATCTGATCCCAAACTAGGCAGAGCCTGTACTATGGTAACCAGACAACTGATAAACATACTTATATATTTCTAAATACATACATATTATAGATAAATTACACCCAGACACAGAACAAACATTCGTGCTCATCACACAAATATTTGTCCTGGGTGGGAATCGAACCCACGACCTCCGGCGTAGCAGTCAGAGTCACTAACCACTAGACCAACAGGCCAGTCATGCTTATGGACGTTTGCAATACCAGAAGTATCACTTGCGTTTTGCCAACCCATTTTTTTACACGTAGGCTTTATGATGGGAGTATCCCTGGAATAGGAATACGTTTCTTTCAAAACACATCCCTAAATGAGTGCTATACTCACACACAGGAACACAACTACACCACTGTGTGTAGTTATTTGGCTGTGGTCTTCTGTCCTTCCCCAGTCGGGAATGCTCGCTAGTATGGTACCCCAACTCTCTTAAAATTTTCTTCTATGCAAACTTCGTGCTGACAATAACAAACACAAAATAAAGAATTATATAATTTGGTGCAGTCAATCGGAAGTTATGCACGAACATACATTTGTGGGTTTAATTTTTAACCGACTTCAAAAACAGTTATCAATTTGTGCGTATTTTCTATTTATTTAAAGACTACGGGTCGCCCGCGACTTCGTTCGCGTGGAAATTTGGAATATTTTCCCCGATTTTGCAACATATCTCACTAGTGATCCGCTCCTATTGATCATAGCGTGATGTTATATAGCCTATAGCCTTCCTGGATATATGCACTATTCAACAAAAAAAAAATTCTAATCGAACCAGTACTTTCTGAGATTAGCGCGTTCAACCAAACAAACAAACAAACTCTTCAGCTTTATAATATTTATTTAAAGATTGCTATTACCAAAGAGTTTGTAACAAACTTTTACATTCATTTTAAAACTAAAAATTAATAACTTGATATTCGAATAACTATTTTAATAGACACAATATACTACAATTAAAAAGAAAAAAAAAAGGTAAAAGCGGCTACAAAATGGCATTAGCCTCAGAAGTTCTAAATGCATAAAGCCGTAACTGCATTTTGTAATATTTTTAAAATCATTTTTTCCGTGCAAAGAATAAGGTTGATAATTGAACGTATTATATCAAAGGGGATGTTTTTTTCTAGTTAATTAAAGCGAAGATTTTAATAGCCGATGGCAATATACTTATTTGTTAGAAAACCATAGACCGTGGTGTTGTCTGGGCGCAGGAGAAAGCAGGGACTGCAAACATTTTTGTGCAAAAAAATAAGTTTTTTTATATTGTTGTTTTTATTTTTTTTACATGAACTAACTAAACTGCGTAATAAAATGTGTTAACTACATGGTTGGTACAGTGGTTTACATAGTTACCTCGCCATTTACCACTGCACGGCGTATTATAAGTTCGATCCCAAAAAGAAGGAATATTTTGTGTAATCTACAAATCGTTGTTCCCACTCTGAGTGTACCTACTGTAGTTTCCTTAGTTGTATGTTTGTAAAGTCCCCCGTGACACAAAGCTTATTCCCTAGTGCGTGAGTAGTCTATGAAAAAAGAGGAACACTTACACTAATTAAAGTCCTAATCCTTTAGTCAAACTGTCTGTGCAGTTCTGTTAAACATTGTTCATTGTAAATAGATATAAATAATAAAACAATAACAAAAAAACACATTTAATTACCCAAAAACACCAGTAAATAACCAACAGAAAACATCTATTTTATTCTTATACACTAAAATGATTAAAATCACCCGTCAATCAAAAAAGTGACATTAACAAATTATCATACATCACGAATGACAATTATAACACTCAATTGACATGAAAACCGTATAATAAACGGTAAAAACTAAACGATCAACGCGGAAAAAACCGTAAACAGATAATTATTTAGTGCTGGCAATGTCAAAAAACCGTACACAACACAATAACGTAAAAACAGCGTTGCATTGTCAAAATAAAAAAGTGTATAACTAAAAAATTGTTGGTTAGGCGCCCCTGATATGAAAAAGCGGCATCGGGGAATGAAAATTACATATAGTCAATATGAAAAACTCGTGGTTGAAAAAGTGCACTAACGTATTCTTAGTGATAAGCGAGACACGCGAACATTGCTTCTTATTAGATTAATATGGACATGATTCTAAAAGACTTTTTTTATACATACGACCATCTTAAACTAAACTAGATAGAGCCTGTACTAGGGAGAGACAGTCAAGCCAGACAAATTCAAAATCAGTTATTCATATAGATCACACTGTGACACTTATGCAGATCAATGAAAAATGCCAAATGAGACGTCAGCTAATTTGCCTACTACCGGGTTCGCTGACTGAACAGACAGGGGTAGAGCCCAAGGAAGGGTCTTTCCTACAGGGACAGTGATATAACTTGCATCGACAAGCTCGAATCGGTGTTGCATTCTATATAAATAATAATAATATCTAATAATAATAATCATTTATTACAGAATTACACAGATTATAAAGTTCAAAACAATACAAGTAACCTATATATTATATTATATCCATAGATAAATACCTTATAGTATAATAATTATAATAAAAATAAAAGAGTCTTAGCGTGATATTATCACGCTCAGACTCTTTTCTTTTATTTTTAACATAACCATAATAATAATATTTATAACATAACCGCGAAAATGTAGTACCAAAACTATTGTTTTGGTACTACATTTTCGCGGTTATGTTCATCTGCCCATTTTGTGATCTGCATGTTTTGCGTTGCATGCATGTTTCGCGACTTGCACATTTTGTTATAAAATGACACACATAATCAATGGTCTACCGTAACTGCTTATCATCAAGCTGTCAATATGCTTGTAATAATAAGAAACTTAAAACGTTCTTAATAGAAAGTCAATTTTCTATTTTGTTTTAATTTTTTTAGATCTTCGTTTGTATTTCTTTTTTCTTGTTTTCGTATTTAAGTTTAAATTAGTTTTATGTATACTTATAGGTAGTTTTAAAATGCATATATTATAAATGTAATTGTTGAATAAATGAAAATGTTTTATTTATAATAAGAATATTTCACATATAAATTATAATTATCATAAGAAAAGTGAATAAATATATATTAAAATAAATAAATATTAAAATAATTAGAAATATAGAATGATTAACTTAATAATGTGACGATCTACATACATAATTACCTATTCATAAAATGTAATAGTGTCAGTTATCGGTCTTATATTTATAAGACCGATAACTATACACTTGTACACGTAAACGGTGAAGGAAAACATTGTGAGAAAACCCACATGTCTTAGAAGAAATTCTAAAGACAGTCACTTAGCTGGAAAATAAATATTTGAATTTGTTTTTCAGTTAGAAACGTACTTATTTTTGTCGACCATATCCACACAAATCGAATGTATGATAACAAGGTAGCTCTATGCCCGTACGTGAAGGTGAATTGTTTTCAAATGAAACCGATTTATTTATTAATTATTATAATTATTACGGTCTGTTGGTAACGCTTGCATGGTGCTTTTAAATCGACTTATATTTAAACTATTATTCTGGCCGCTTGAAAGATTCTAGCCGGCTACTTTAGTTCTGACCAACATCTAAGTAACAAAACTATAATATTTTTTACCCGCACTAGAGAACTATATAATAATATAATATTTTCGGGACAACTCACACACCGCTATCTGATCCCAAACTAGGCAGAGCCTGTACTATGGTAACCAGACAACTGATAAACATACTTATATATTTCTAAATACATACATATTATAGATAAATTACACCCAGACACAGAACAAACATTCGTGCTCATCACACAAAGGTGGGTGGGAATCGAACCCACGACCTCCGGCATAATAATTAGTTTTATATAGGTACATAAAACTAATTTAATCATTAATACAAAAAAAAGGAAAAAACAATACAAATGAAGACTGTTGTTTAAGCGTCGAAATATTCCTCAACATCATTGTCCACTGGGAACGTGCCCAGCAGGCTGGTGACATTGCCACGTTGAATGGCAATGCTTATAATCTGTGCGAGAAACAAGCTAGCCCAGTATTTGATTTGTAGAGAATATAGTTCCACAGTAGGTATTTAAAAACATTGACTTAATTCTCGTAACATAATCTAACGATGGGAATCAAACACACGACCTAGCTGATAAGCTGCTGGCATTTCACACTCAGAGGGATATAATATAATATAATTATATACCTACATACGATAGGTATAAAGAATGCGATAGATAATACAGAACGTAATGATATAGAAAGAAATAGATGAAATGAATCTACTTAGCTACTGTTAACGGTAACAAGAGAGGTAGAGTACCATACTAGTGAGCAAGCACAGCCAAATAACTACACACAGTGGTGTAGTTGTGTTCCTGTGTGTGAGTACAGGTCTACAGCGCTCATTCAGGGATGTGTTTTGAAAGAAACGTATTCCTATCCCAGGGATACTCCCATCATAAAGCCCTGTTGTAAAAAAATGGGTTGGCAACACGCAAGTGATACTTCTGGTATTGCCAGCGTCCATAGGCTACGGTAACTGCTTAACATCAGGCGGGCCGTATGCTTAGCACAGATTACTAAAGACCTTAGTAGTATAAAAAATAAATCCGCGCGCTTGAGCGATATTTAGATTTGGCATTATTTTATTTTATAGGTTTTTGTCACTACGCCATCTATGAAATAAAACTAGCATGATTTCGGTAACACCTTATATATGCGACTAGCTAGCAACACATTTTAGTAGTACAACAAAAATTTAATAGATGGCGATATAGAAGTGAAATTTTACTCAGCTATCATTGTTGGTAGTACAGGAAATACAATGTAGATGGCGCTTTACGAATCTTATAGCAGTAGTAGTCTAAATAGTGTTTGATTGTATAGCTAGATGGCGTTAAAGGTGTATTGGTATTCTCTGTTTCAGTTAGTTATCTGTTTATTAGTTCGTAACTTTTTAGGTAGATGGCAGTATAATAAATAAAACTTCAATTTATGCGTGTGTGGTTTAATAAGGCAAAATAAATAAAATATTTAACATTACCTTAGTCTGGAAATATTTTAATTTTATACTTTTGCAGATTTTACCTTAATTTTTTGTTTTCACCTTGATAAATTGGTCATGGTCAATGCGAGAAAAAAATTAATAAAATATTATTACGTGTTTTGCTAACTGTTTTAAAAAGGTTATTTTTAAAACAATTACAGTGGATTCCCGGTAATCCGACAAACGCTATGCAGGGCTGTGTCGGACTATCGAATTTGTCGGATTATAGAGCAATGCGTAAAATCCCTTATAGTCCGGATTTTTTTGAATAAGAGCACCTTGTAATGCGACATTATATTACAGATCAAAATGATAAGATTCTATCTGAATCCCTCGTCAGCGAATTGGCTGTAGGATCAAAATATGCTGACATTTGTTTATTTTGACGTTCATAAGTATCGTGCACTAAAATTCGATCTAAATGAATAAATGACGTGAGTTTTTGAGTTACTTTTAACTACAAATCATACTACAAGGTTTGCCAAATTGTGTATCTACAATAACTTTTATACTATCGCGTTGCATGATATAGCCGAAGTATATATAATTGTGTATCTATATTCAACAGTGATAGGCATGTCGGATTAGGTACAGTGGGCGCCGGTATTTTTTGTTTTTGTTTTTGATAACTTTTGACAGAACAAAGATTTCACAGGGGCCGGATTACACTCCACTGAATAAGTAGGTATATTTTAATTTTCCGGTTGACGGTGGTTCGGAGGAACATACGCCTAAACCACAGATAATATACCTAAACTATTGCCTTTTATTTAATTCGTTTTTCATATTTAGATTTAGTTCGTTTAAATAAGTTTTAATATTATTCCTGTATATATAGCATTCATTTATATAATAATGGGTTCAGGGCGCTGCTGGGGCTGCCACGCTTCTGTAGCGCATCAGGGATGTTTGCGGACGCTGTTGTTGACGGTTTTGCCGCAATATTACGAAAAAGAGCTGCGTCCCTGATGCGGCGGGTGCGTGGCAGTACCAATGGGTACCTGCAACTCATTGCAAGGAGAATGGAGATGGATTGTCCTTTCTTTGTCGCATGGACTAGTATTCATGTGGCAAAATAATTTATGAATGGAAAAAAAAATGTATGGATTTAAATGTGGTCTGAAATAAACTTTATTATTATTATTATCATAAATAAATTATAAACATATACAGTACACAGCAACGCTATTTTTAAATTATTTCAGTAAAAAATATCGATATAAATTCTCTGACATAATGCAACGTAAGTACATCTTGCTATAAGTAAGAATGAATTTTGTCTGTATGTAGTATGGGCATTAGGCGTATATAAGAGACTAAGGGTCGCCCGCGACTTTGTCCGCGTGGTAATTTGGAATATTTTCCCTGATTTTGCAACATATCTCACTACTGCTCCGCTCCTATTGATCATAGCGTGATGTTATATAGCCTATAGCCTTCCTGGATAAATACACTAAGTACCTATTCAACAAAAAAATATTTTTTCTAATCGAACCAGTACTTTCTGAGATTAGCGCGTTCAACCAACCAAACAAACAAACAAACTCTTCAGCTTTATAATATTAATATATAGTATAGATTATGCTTTCGCAACAATGCAGATGTTACACGCAGACCTATTTTGTTCACCAGCTCCGTAACATCTGTCACTCCATTTATGATGTTAGATATAAGACAAATATCTGCTATTTTTCTGCGTACCTGTAGGGGAAGTAAGTGGAATTACTTTTTAAATTGCCCGTGTGGTGACGGATTAAGAATACAAATGACACCAACCCATTCTATCCCGAGGGTGTCGGAAGAATATCCACTGCAAGAGAGGGAATACTCGAGATAAAACCCTATACCAACCCGTCTGGCCAGCGTGGTATAGTAAGCTAATATCCCTCCAAGTATATGGAAGAGACCCGTGCCCAGCAGTGGGACGTTTATGGGTTGAGATGAAGGTACTTTTTGAGTGAAACCTGTACTATTAAGTATTCTGTGGTGAAACTGAATCTGCCGCACAAATTTTATTTGAATATTTTCCAAACGAGATATATTATACATGTATGATATAATTAGGGTACCTATATATCCTTACTAATATTATAAATGTGAAAGTTTGTAAGATGGATGGATGGATGTTTGTTACTCTTTTACGTAAAAACTACTGAACGGATCTGGATGAAATTTGGCACACAGATAGATTATGGTCTGGACTAACACATTGTACTTTTTGCAGCGATAACCGACATTAAGAGGAAATGCGGGCGGAGAGACTTTTGAATATTAGGTATTTGAATAAACTATCGCTGTCGCTTGCGACCGCTCGGCCGCGCGATTTGTGCGACAGGGACAACTTGCATATCCGACTAAACAGCATAAGTAAAAAGTCGTAATTCGAGGTTTGGCTCTCGCCTATTTCCTCCTCCATTATTAGACCAATTAAAAATATATTTCGTAAACTGCATGATTAGGATATAAAATGTGCCCCTATGTTTTCCTTTTTTCAATAACAGTTGTCATATTTGTACACCAGGCCTATGTTGACAGCCGTCTAAAATGGTTATTTTGAGCATTTTTAAGGGTTTCTAGTGCTTATAAATATAATGAATCATTAAAAAGGAAAACATAGGAACATACAAGAAGTTGATATTAATTTTATTGCAAAAAATGTTTACTTTAAGATCGTATACCAGGTAGAAAACAGGCGAGAGCGTTTCTATGGAGAATAGACACACCGCGTTTCCTCTTAACGCGGGAGGAGACGCGGGCAACAGCTAGTATTGTATAATTATAACACGCAAGTGATGCACCAGGTATTATTAGTGCCTTTATGCTATGGTATTTTTTTACCGTCAGTAAAGCGAGCCGTAAGATATTGTGTAATAGTTTTAATTTGCCATAGTGAGAGGTACAACAGAAAAAAATTGGCAAAAATCGGCAAAATGACGGTTAATTCAATGTACATTAAAAAAAATTACGAGCGACTCCAGTCTACTATAAATAAGATTTTTTAAATAAGATCCAAGTTTAGTATTTCTACTTGATAACAGATGGCAGCACATGTATTGAAAAGTCACTAAAAATAAATTCCCTTTTTGACAAAGTTCGCATTACATATTATTAATATTTATTTGATAATACATTAGGTATATTGGTAATTATCATAGTTATCTAAGTAGTTAGTACTATTTGTTTAGAAGTTGATACAGGAAAGTTTTTAGTGAAAGAAAAGTTCCTGACTACCTAAAGTATTTTTGAAAAATAGGTATTAGTACCTACCTATATATTTCAAAAATATAGGTAAGTGATATTAAACATTTACTTTTTGTAGTTTCAAATTGTCAATGTCTCTGCCCTTTACTTACTATGAAACAATAATAGTAAGTAGGTAGAGGGCTGTTCACTGGATAATAAAAATGCAAGAAAGGTCTTTTAAAAAAAACGCACATATGAATCATCCTTTTTATTTTTTAAAATAATTATAGCTAACCGTTTCGGCAATAATAGTCACTATCTCAATTTAATGACACAGTAAGCATTTTCCGTTGTTAAAAATTATATTTTTTTTTCAATAAAATTAATGGGTTAATTAAATTTGTTCAATAAAATGTAATAACTAAAAAAATATTGCTTAACATAACAACACTAAACTATAAATTACATAGCAGTTCTTATTTTGACTAAATAATTATCGAGTACAAAAAAAAATAATAACTTTTATAAAAAATATAATATTTAATAA
This sequence comes from Trisateles emortualis, assembly GCA_947095525.1. NCBI lineage: Eukaryota > Metazoa > Arthropoda > Insecta > Lepidoptera > Erebidae > Trisateles > Trisateles emortualis. The sequence continues at coordinate 9,612,633 of OX352754.1, read as the reverse complement.
ACACATCGATTAAATCTAAAATAATTACTTAAAAACATGGCATCGTTTTATATTAATTAATAAATTTTAATAATTAATAAAATTAAAATTATAGGGTACAACTCTATACATGAGAAATAATTATAAAATAAAATAATAATTAAAAAATTAAAAACAATAAGTATTCTTTCTCTGTCGTGAACACTTGTTACTTAAGAGATTTAATATGAAATATCCAACATGTACGTTTATTCGCCTAAAACATCGATTAGGTACAATAATATCGTCACATCACATTCCTAAAATTTATTTACAATTTTGTTTAATTTTAACTTTTTTTATTTTTAAATACAGCATGCCAAACACGAATTTTGACTTCTACCTAATCCGTAAAATTTTAATTCTAACGTCTAAACATTTTTGAATTTTACAATTTTTTATTTATTTATGCCGAAAGTAGGTACAATAATTTGATTTTTTACACGTTTCCATTATTTTATATATTACAATCCAAATGTGATCATTTCTAAAAAATGTGTAACATTATTTTTTGTTTTTGATCAATCACGACATTGGTTAAGGATTAAAAAATAGTAGATAAGACTAGAATTACACCAATTGGGTAGATTTTTGCGATAAAACAGAGTAATGTTAACGATAACACAACATAGTAACAACGCAAATGCCCTATGTGACATTATAGAGGCTAGGTATTACTATAAAGTTGACAAAAAGTAACACGCTGTCAGTATTTTAGAGTTCTAAATATATCTGAAATTCTTTTTTCCAACACGCTTTAACAATTTTTTTTATATTTTTTGAATTTTAATCACTCATTTTTTTCAATTGATCAGAACTTTTTTTTCGTAGAACATATTTTTTGTAGAATGATATTTTGCAAAATGTTTTTTTATTATAATGGATACGACGCACAAATGGGATAATAGTTCCCTTAAAATACCAATAATAAATTCCATTATCTATGACATTTAAGTAAGTACACAGATACATTTTTTTTTGTTTTTATTTGATTTTTTTTATTCGTTGTTTGCTACTGCATAACACAAACTAACCATTTGTAACGTGGTTAATTTATGTTATTTTAAAAATCCATTTATAAATAAAAGTATGGAAGTACATGTTATTTATAAATAGTGAGTGGAATTACATTACATTAATTATACACTAACTTACGATTAAGATACGTCTACTATGTGAGTTAAATTGAAAACCTGGCTATCTTGTCTACTCTTATTAATAATACGATAAATGTTGTATAATTAGCTAATTATTATCTTAAAACAAGCTGAAATACGATACAATTAATTGAACAAGCGACGAAAATTAAAACTTGAACAGTCAATAAGGATGTTTAATTCAAAAATAACAGCAATTGATTGTTTAAAAACTTAACAATTGAAAATTTATTATCAACTGCAGTGTTGATCAATTTTTAAAATCCAATATTTTAAATATTTTCACAAAAAATAAGATTTTTTTGTAAAAAATGTTTTTCACAATTAAAATCTTTTATACCCTACTCAGGAGGCGGAGAAACTTACGGCCCGCTTAAAGGTAAGCAGTTACCATAGCCCATGGACGCTCGTAACACTAAAAGTATCACTCGGGCAAAGCCGTCCTGGTTAAATCTTTTTAACTTCTTTCTTTAAGAACCACAAGCTATACCATCTGCAGTTGATAATATATTTTAAGTCAAACTTTAAATAAAAAATGTAATGTAATCGCTAGATTGGAGTTCGCGATTTCTTCGATGTTGTGAACATGTTTAAAACATTAAGTAATAATAAATCGTTTTTTTATTGTCCTAACAAAAGCAATTCATTTTAAATTTCTTTGAACATTAAAAAAACGACAGTAAAAACGTTTGATAACGAATTTCTCTAGTAACGAAAACAATCAAATAACACAATAATGTATAACTATTAATTATTAATTATAGCCAATCAAACTACAACAAACTACGTCGTATCCACTTATTACATCTGACAGCGTGTTTTTATTATTGAGATTCATGCGGACTAAATTCCGCATTATGAAATTACATTAACTGAATCCAGTACTATTGATACTAAGAAAAGCCAAAACATATTACAGTTGCTTACAACCGCAGCATATTTTGACTTTAGAACGGCGATCCAGTACATCACCGCTACCAATAATTAGGCTTTATATTTAAATGTACACAGCTTAACTATGGAATTTTTTATTATAAAATAAATGTAGAAAATCATTTTTTCATTTTTTTCAGATTTAACATTAAAAATTCCTCCTTCAAAAACTTAAGAATAACCTTTGACATCTCGCAGACACGATCTGTTATAACTATTCCATTTTCGATGATCACAGAAAATACGTTCCGTTCGTATTTTTGCGCGGCACAATCAGGCTAAAGTCTATTTTTTTTCATTTTATTTTTGTAATCTTAATCAAAAAATCTTATAATTAAATTTCACTTCGAAAATACAACTTGAATATTTTGTTTTACAATTATTTTTACGCCGCGCAAAAATACGGACCACGATGCGTCATGAACACTTTCTTGGAAACGTAACTTTTGATCTAAAAATCTAATGTTAGGATTCACGATCCGTGCTTTTCATTATTTTTTGTACAACTCGAATACTCGTCGAGTTCAGTTCCCTAACATGATGGTACATTAATTATAACTTTAAAAATACCAAACGTTCATAAATTTTTCCTTCTACTAAGACCTAAATTTAAAACAATACCATTTATACAATATTCATAGGAACTTCTTTTGTTGTTATATTAATTTATTTATATATTAAATTTATGAGGACATTTTTTTTTACATAAATAGCGATCCGTTCACTTTGAATTTTTATTGCGATTATCAATATTTTTGGTTTAATATCAGTCAAAATAGTTTTCATATCGTCCAATGTGTCAATTTTTGCTCACGTTTCCTAGAAAACATATACAGTAGGTATCGGGTAACCTTCGCGTCTCGGTGTTACTTGCCTGTCCACACCAAATTAATTAATAAACATTCGCCGAAAAGTTTTGCATTTGAAAAAATCAATGAATAATAAAAAACATTTTTAAAATTAAAATCTTTCTTCCATAAATAAAAACACGACATGGAAATAAAAAATGATTTCTTGGGCTATTGCATTGTATTTTTTTTTTACTATTTTAAATTGATATAGCGCGACAGTAATTCCACACTTTTAATTAAATGTAAATTACTGCACGAATACACCAATATTAATACAAGAATGAAATTATTACGTACATTAAAATCAGCTTATTTTTACCTTACCTATGTTACGATTATACGTATAATACAACTTATATGAACAAAATAAATAAATATTCATTCAGTTCACATAAATTGCCACTTATTATTACATATTACATGTCGATAATATTAAAAAGAATTATTCGGCAACACTTGACATTCTCTTAAATTGTGATTGCAAGAAATCCTCCTGAGATTTTGCAAAATCACTGGGAGATAATTTGCAATTTGTGAACTATAAATCTATTGTGGCAACTGTATGCGTTTTGTTTTAATGATTTATATATTTGCAAAATGCAATTATTAAGTCATTTTATAAAATATTTCTGGGCTATTGCTGTTTAATTATGCTTGTTTGAAAATAAAAATTAATGTAATTACTTGGGCTGTATTAACATCCGTGGTGAAAAGAATGTCTTGTGCTTTATTTCGTTTGTCTACTCAAGGTATTGTCGTCGAAGTTTTGATGTTTTATATATTTTTATTTCTCGACGTTGTCCAATTATTATTATTTATTTGTCTTGGTGACTGTATGATCAGTGAAAAATCGCTATTTTATATTTATCAGTAATTTATTTACATTCAAAAAATGATAGATAACGGCAGTCTTCTGAAAAAATAATAATTAAATTTTCTTTTTATTTTTCAGGATAATATACAACTATATAAAATAATGTTGTAAATAAATCAATTATTATCCAATTGTTGTAAAATAATATAGTTAAATAATAAAAATAAAATGTATTTATTAAGTTATAAAACAAAAGCATCAACATTTACGTAAAGTGCTACAGTATTTACATATTTAATATCTAATATGGCATTTAAAAATAAAATACGCCAAGAAAATATAATAAGAAAATTTTGAAATGAAAATAAAAGTAAAAATAAAATAAATTTCTTTTTGTTAAATAGAATTATTTTGTGCGTTCAAAACGTGACTAGCATAAGACGTGTTATTGCGTGAAAAGAATAATAAAAAATAATTATAAAAATTGAACAATCAATTATTAATAATAATAATAATATCCTATGGAAACATAATGCAACTAATATATTGCAATAAACCGTCGCTAAATGCGATAAAAACGTGCTTAAACCTGTTTGGCACATCCAAAAGTTTGTACTAAGCTAAGAAATTCACTGCTTTGTGGTAAAGCTAATAAAAATAAATATATATATCTAATAATAATATAAAACACTCAATAATAAACAAACAAATAGAAGATTGCACAGTAATATTATTTGTCGTATTTCTACATCTAATTACTTGTTCGGGCGAGTTTTTGTTCCATTTTGTTCATTCATTCAACTATTTTAGATACTTTTTTTTATTTATTTACAGTAAAATTTGTTTCCGCTAAAAGTTTTTCCCTATTTACAACAGTTAGTTCTATCTAAATTAATGTTATTTTTAAACATTGTATACTTTTTCGCCGGCTAAACGAAACTCATAAAATATTTTTGTGTCCAAAACTAACTCGGTAAAACAATATTTTTAAACGAATTACCAATCGGAGGCGATTTCATTTTCGATCCGGCCAAAATACATAGTTTTCATCCAAAAAATACAAAAGTCACTTTTATAATTTTTTTACTAATATTACGTGCTAATTTACATCTATTGCGTCGAAATCGCATCGGATTAGTAATAGCTGAATTTTCATGGCTGTGGGTTTTGGTGCAGGTGGACAGCTTGTTGGGCAGCTTGCTGTGCCGCTTGTGCGGCTTGAGCGGCTTGGGCGACCTGCTGCATGTGCTGCTGTTGGACGGCCTGTTGTGCGGCCTGCTGGGCGGCTTGTTGGGCCGCTTGCTGCGCAGCTTGAGCCGCTTGCTGAGCAACTTGCTGGGCAGCCTGTTGAGCCGCTTGCTGAGCAGCAGCCTGTTGAGCAGCTACTGCCTGCTGTGCCGCTTGCTGCGCGGCCTGCTGTGCTGCTTGCTGCACTGGGGATGGCAGATTAAAACCCAACATTCTAGGATCATGTAATCTCAAAGCTTGTTCCAGCCTCTGCTCTTGAGCGATTCTGAATGCTTCCACCAACTCTGGTGATATCTGTCCACTAGCGTCGTTTGGAGGTTGTGGAGGGAAGCCTCCGTTGTGTCTTAAGGGACTTGCAGCTTCATTGCCATGGGCTGCAGCAGCTTGAGAAACTGCTAATCGTAGGGCTTCAGCCTGACTTCGGAGGAGGGCCTCAGCCTGTTGGATTCTAAGAGCAGCTTCAGAAGGCGCTGGTGGAGTTTCTGGAGGAGGCTGAGCTTGTGGCTCTCGAGCTAATTGCTGTCTCATTGCTGATACCAGGTTCGCGGCAGCTACTTGGACAGCGTTTGCTCCTTCACCAGGTTGGGCCATCATGTTCGCCGCAGCGGCCGCTATCGCTGCGACTCTCTCATCTCCGTATGCCTGGTGACCATTATTGGCAGATCTTAAAAGATCTGACAGCTTGTTAACGGCTACACCGGCCTCAGAGCCAGCTGAGGAGGAAAGGCGTCCGTTGGATGAAGAGTCAGAGTGTGCGGGTGAAGGTGGTGCGAGGTTCAGAAGTCCAGAGCCTCCAGCTGACGCTGAGACTGCCGCAATAAGGTCTCGTTCTCGTCTTTCAGCCGCTGCCCTGGACAGTACATATTGGGCAGCGAACTGATGTTTGGGTTCCATTCTCATGTGTTCCATGTGGGAGAGGAGGCCTGAAATTTTGGAGGCAAAGTTTTAGGTTGGGAAAATTTATTTATTCTGCATTGCAACATTTGCAGCTTTAGTTTATAGGAAGGTAATGTAAGAGTTTGACAAATTCTTTTAATGGTCACACTTTTTTGCTATGAAAGATAATGACTTTAGGAGTCTTGAAACTCTTGCTTTACTTTTACAACATACTTTTATAACTACCAACTTTATCACAATCAAAATTGTAACTTACCACTTTCATGCGTAAATACAGCCTGGCAAACGGAACAGGGCCACATTCTGAGCCCGCTGGTCAACTGCGTCTCTGGATGGCATGCTAGATGCTTCCTCAGGGACCCCTCGTTGACGTAGTGCTTGCCGCAGACTGGACACGGGTGGTTCGCCGTCCGTCGCTTCGCTATATAAGGATCAACAGGTTTAGCTTGCGCTGGGTATGGTGACGTAGCCGGAGGGCCTAGTCACCAGGAGTAGGTGGGTTAGTGGGTTAAAGGAGGGAAAAAGAAAAAAAAACATAGGTTAGTTTCTTTGTTAGTGCAGAGTTTTTTGATGGTGATATTTCGATGAAGAAATTCTGAATTGGCATTTCAAATAGGGGGAAGCAATATATTCTTATAATTCTTTAGAATTTAAAATATGTTATTATAGAGCTTTTAATTCCCCCAAAGAAATATCACCATCCACTTAAAATTACATTCTAAATCAAAACGTAATGACAACAAATGGATTTCAAATCAATATGTAAATGTAAAACCAAAACAGAGACCAATTAAGGCAACAATGGATGCCAACGAAACGACAATAGAAAACGGGAAAATGTTGCCATTAGATACATAAACAAAACATGTTATCATAATACAGTGAGGAACGCCATCCGAAGAATTCGTAGCTCGAGCAAGAAATGTTTGCAAAACAGACTGCCCTCAGAATGATACTAAAACAATAACATTTAGTCCCCCGGACCGCATTCACTCCTTATTTATTAAGTTAATGTCTAAGATTTATGGAAACGATACGTTTTTGTAATACCGTTGATATTGAAACCAACACCCCCTTATGGCTTTGTGCCAGCTGGAAGCTTTTATTATGTCAAATATTTTGTTAGATAAATTAAAGTGATCGCTATTCCAATGTCCAGTCTACAAACTTCCAGTGACATTACTTAGTTGCTAATAAATCTCTTCTAATAAAACGTATTGAGTATACTGTAATTTTAATCTCTTATATTTTTACTTTAAAATTAATATAATCAATAGTCAAAATATTAATTAAATTAATTATTAAAATATACGTCACAAAAAGAAGAGATTTTATAAATCTAGATTAAAGTTAAACCCAACAAAATTTGAAAACAGAAAGTCGTAGGCGTTCCGTTTCAAAATTATAACAGAACGCCCTGTATCGACGTTCTATTTTCGAGAATTTAAAAAAAGAACTTCGTATCGGCATTCTGTGTTCGAATGCGAAATTCATTTTTTAAAACGATCATATAACAATCCTGATAGAGAAAAATCCGAAAGTTCCTCGGGAAACTTACTCGCAACACCGGATGCATTTGGGTCCTTGTGTGTGTTCTTCATGTGTTCAACGAGTGCTTCGCCACCAAATACTACTTTGTGGCATATGGGGCAGGGTGTGGCAGTTGCGCCACCTATCATGAGTGCCGCGTGTTGCTGCAAAACACCAAGGTGCAGCTGAAGCTCCTGTTCCACCGGGCGGTGGCGATGCGGGCATAGCAGTTGAAAGATTAGGACACATTCAAAATAACACACATAATAAAACAAAAAATACAATCAAGAGGGAATTTTGAAAATAATCTCAGCCAAAAGTTCAATTTTGTTTTTGCAAATAATAATTATAAATATCCAATTTGGTTTTTGATAATTTCGAAATTAATAATAAAATGCTAAAATAAATTAGTAATGTAAATAAAAGTAAAGTGTTTTTTTAAAACATGTTTGAAATATTTCAACGGTAAATTCTTACATCAATAAAATAACAAATGATACAGATTCGTATACTTCGGGAAATGCTGACTAATAAATGTTCATAAACATGTACTTCGTCTTCATAGAAAATCAGAGAATAGTTAATTTTAAAGATTTTTTAACTTAATTTACCATTATTATAACTAAATATTAAATTATCAATAATCATTTTTAATTACGTATTTTGAAAACTGCCAGTGATACGCGGGATTCGAACCCAGGCACATATATTTAGATAATTTAGACTAAAAGTGCTATATATTTAGCACTAAATGACTTTTTGCATTCAAAAGCCATCTGCCGCCTAACAATTTACTACGGTAATCGGTACGGGATTCGAACCCATGCACATGTACATATATCGGTGATTTAAATATTTCCTATACACCAATAGTACTTTATAAAAAAAAACTAGATGACTTTTAGCACTCAAAATGCACAATCATTAATTATCTGTTGTCTGATTTTTTTCTGCTTTTTTACGATAATAGTGCTTTATCAATTGAATGCACTAATAAATATGGTAATAAAATGCACTTAATGACTTTTAGCGCTCAAAATGTTTAAAGGAGTACGGGGTTCATTATAACACAGTTTAGATACCAACCTTTGCTGTATGTGTCCTCAAACTGCTTTCAGTTGCGAAGCCCTTCCCACAAATATTGCAATGGAAGGGCCTATTTTTAGCCCTTTCAACCTGTGCATCATGGTTTCGAAGGTGTTGCTGGAGGTTTGATAGCTGGATAAATGCTCTTCCACAATCTGGTAGGTGGCATTTGTAGGGGCGTTCGCCTGTTGAAGAAAAATGATAATTTGTGTAAAATTGACAATAATAAACTAAATTTATGTAGGTAAATAGTGCTTTTGCGCAATCACTCATAAATAAGTGATTCTGGTTGATATTATTTAATTTTTAATTAAATAAAATACGACTATTGGTTTTCTTGAAAAATTGGTACGAAATTGTTGAATTTAAAGAGACAACTCTCGCTCTGCACGAAAGTAATCATACAATTCATGGATACAAAGTACACTCAGACTCGGAACAAGCCTTTAGCTTCCTATTAGTGAAACTATTGTTAAAATCGGATACGTTTTAGTAGTTTTAGAGATTATCCCTACATACAAACATCAATCACCCGCAAAATCCTAAGGGAAGAGTGAATTTATAAGGGATAAAAGCCTATGTGTTATTCTAGACTATAACCATCTCTGTGCGAAATGTCATCCAGATTTTTTATTTTTTTTTATTTGGAAAGACAACTCCCGCACTAGAGAACAAGCTCTGTGTCACGGGGGACTTTACAAACATACATTTAACGGACACAAATTACACCCGGACTCAGAACAACTCTTTGCGAGTCACACAAAGTTTTGTCCTGTGTGGGAATCGAACCCACAACCTCGTGCACATCAGGCACATATTGCAAGCACTGGACAATCAAGGATGTCAATTAAATTAGTTCAGCCGTTTTGGCGTGATTGGGTAACAAACATCCATCCATGAATAAAAACTTTCGCATTATAATAAGAGTAAGATTAGTTTAGATTAATTTATGAAACGTAGGAAGCAAATATTGATCATAAAAATGGTGTGTACGTAGTTATGTTAGTGCCTTGTGTTGTCAGCGAGAGTTAACCTTTCTAAGTGATATAATATATCATTTAATTTCTCAGCATCTGAACAGATGGTAAGTCGGCTAGTCCTTAGTTAATCACAGTAATCAGAGAATGTAGTGGCAACGAGAGAAACGTGATATATTTGACCCTAATTATCTATCAGCTAGATCGTTTTTAAGATAAAAAAACATATGTCCAATAGCTTACCAACAGGCGGGCCATATAAAAATTATGGTTTTATGCCGAATGTTTAAAATTAGAACAATCGAAGTTCAAAATCGAAAACTAACGGTAATCTTACACAACGGACCCGCAAACCAGTTCGAAATTTGAAACACTCAAGTTTTGCAGCCGAAAAATCACGACCGCGACCTAACCCAACGCGAAAGAAACCGAACGTGGCGTTCCATTTTTAAAATAAGACCATAATAAAACGAACGCATACTTTTAGCCTGTACTGCAAGCAAATGCATAGGTCGTTGAACGCACACACACAGACGCAAGTGTTACACACAGACGCGTATATCTTGGTCGTCCTGGCTTTGTTTGTGTTTGTGAATTTTGCATGTCTGGGAAGAATGCGTGCATATTATACGCACAAGGTACTAAGATTATTGTAGAATTATTTCCTAGATGCGACTAGATATGTATGTGTATCTATGTAAAGTAACGGTCCGATCGCCATATTTATTGGTTGTAAATTTTATAACTACGTAATGCTTTATTAGTTTGCTGATAAAAGTGGTTTAAATATCGACTGGTCTGTAAACTAGTGAATTTTATTATTGATTGTAAAATGTGTAGGTATAGTTATAAATTATGTATTATATTATTTTAGTTTGATAAATCATATAAATTTTAATACATAGTTTAAAAGTAGAGACAAAATTTTAACCTCAATGTTTTTTTAATGTAAATTAAATTAAATTCTACAAGGAATATGTAATATGCCACGGTTGGTTCAATGGTTACTTCGCCAGTTACTACTGCGCGGCGTGTTGTGGGTTCGATCCCCACAAGGGACAAAAAATTGTGAGATCCATAAATGATTGCCCCGAGTCTGAGTGTACTTTGTGTCTGTTAATTGTATGTTTATCATTATAATAAATTATATCATGATTTTTTCGATAAACATGATTTAAAAATGGAAAAAAAATAGTTTCTAAGATCTATACGAGATATTACATTCTAGGAACTGTTTAAAATAAACAATAATCAACGATTATGATGCGTTACGCTTAAGTAATACCTGCCCCTCTAGCCAAGTGGCATAAACGGTAGTCGAAACGAAAAGTCCAAAAGAAAAATGTATGGGGTTTGACGTAAGTTTACGTTATAATGTCGCAAACTTACGTCAAATCCTATACATTTCCTTTTTTGACTTTTCGTTTCGACTACCGTTTATGCCACATGTCTAGAGGGCTGATTTGACTCTTATTACTAAGGAGTGTTTTTGTGTTAGGTGTATAGGGTTTTGTTAGGAGTTTTCCCTCTCTTGCAGTGGATATTGTCTGCCTGACTCCCTTAGTCGACTCTTACGACATCCTCAGGATGGAATGGATGGTGACATGGACCACCCCCTGGACTGTTGTGTATCAGTCATAGATAAAACCATGTTAATATAAAATGATGTTCCATTAATTTTTTTTATTGTTTTTTTATCATTTTGTATCGGTAAAGGATGCAATTAGTCGATGAATGTCGGCAGCTTAAGACTAAATGAATGCTGTGAAAACCTGTGTTCAGCGTTTGGGAGGCTAATGCCCATCAGAAGATTTTTTGGCTGCTTTTAATACCGTTGTTTAAGATAATAAATACATAAAAAACACAAGCAAAGATGCGGGAAAACGCTACTAAATCCTATACTATCCTACTAATATTATAAATGTGAAAACTTGGGACAATGTATGGATGAATATTTGTTACTCTTTCACGTTAAAACTACTGAATGGATCTGGATGAAATTTGGCATGGAGATAGATTATAGTCTGCGCTAGATATCGCGATAACGCGAGCGGATCCGCTGGCAACAGCTTGTATATAAGATATAAGCTATATAAGTTTAATCCATTATCATGTAAAACTGTCTAACTAGAAACAGTATAAGATTGTTTTATAGATCACTATTTATTTAATGGCGTCCATTTGCTTTTATTGTCATTTTTAAATAGATTGGCTTTGACGCGAATTAATAGATCGAACGATTATGACTTAGAGCATTTTAGATTAATTAATAAGTAAATATGTAATTAAACTATTATTTACGCGGGTGGTATTTCCCGGGGTCCCGTAATGTTTTTGTCAATAACATATAGCTTATGACACTCACAAATAACGTGGCTTTCTATTGGTAAAAGAATTTTCAAAATCTGTTCAGTAGAACGTCACAAATTCACGTTTTTTTTTAATCTTTCAATTAATGAGATTGTACCTACTTACTTACAGACCATATCATTATGCTTGTTTGCCTCCTTAGTAGCATAAAAAATATTGGTTAAAAAAAACTCCCGGAGTAGACAGTCTTGTGTCATTTTTACACAAAGTACACCCAGACTCGAAGCAAACACTTCAAAGATATGTACCGTGTGGGAATCGAACCTACAACAGACGGTGCGGTGTTCCTACCTTCACTAGACGACACATGCAGTATAAATTACTGAATCCTTATATCAAAAATGTAAGAAAGAAATAGGATTTTTTATTAATATAACAACATAAAATACTATTAATTTTTATTACAACAAAACTTTTTAAAGACACAAATAATAAAATATTTCCATAACAACAAAAGTCCAATGCATAATAGATAAAAAAAAACCAAACGCACTATAGATTAATCTTGTCTATGGTCAATATGTCTTCCGGGTTCGCCGTTCCCTATACTATTGTGGTAGAGACGCCATTTTTCAACATATAGATCTTGCACAACCTACGCGCGAAACGTCCAATCCAACAAGACCCTTGCTGCGGCTAAAATTTTCTGTTTGCAATACATGTATTGGAAGAGATACGAGAAGTTACAGGTCAAGTTATATTGGTAGTGAACAGTATAGCTATTTTTGCTATTTCACTATGAATAAGAAGGGAAAGGCGCTTGCCTTAGCACAGTTTGGCCGATGTACGATGGCTAAAAGGATGATATCTTTTAGATCGTGAACGGATTTATAGTTTTAAGTGGAATTATAATTTGAAAACTTTACATTTTTGAATTATTTAAAGTCCATTTACATTTTTTTACGATTGTACCATGTCAATTGCCAGTATAATAAGTATTATATTTTTATTAATAAAATATATTTTTCGGATAATGTTCTAAATTTTAAAATGTTTTAAGTTTCAATACATTTTAAAATAATTCTAAAATAGAACAATAAACAAAAAATGAATTTGGAAAGTTTAGTACCTACGCACAAATGAAAGGAATTCCATTTTCAAAACACAAGATTAAAAACTGTGATTGTTTTGTGGCTAAAATAGTTGAAATATCTTGGCCTTATATAAACTTAGATTCTTTATTCAAATTCAAAAAAGCATTCTAGAACTGATTAGTTTTACTTACAGTTATAACCTAAATACAACTCGTTGTCGAAACAACATTAAAATATCGACAAAATACATCAACTGCATTACCATAGCTACAAATCCTAATTAGCTACCTAAAAACATTTGAAAGCTAGATAGCTGGAATCCAGGCCTCTAACAAAGACCTAGGTAGTCTAGGTACTAACTGAAGCCTACGCGTTCGATTTACATACAAAAGTACTTTAAGCCACCTTTGACTCGAATGCGTAGGCATAAAACATTCTTATGTAGACAGCTAGCAGTGGGTTTGTTCCTGGGTCGCACGTTTTTATATATGAAAATTTATGAAGATTATTTTAAGGATTTTGATTTACCGACATGTTCTTTAGATAAATTATCTACAGGGAAATTATTAATAATATGGGACGGTTATCGTTAACCGGTATTCAAATCTAGAACCATAAGCTTATGACCATGGCTGGTGTAACGTAGTCAAAACGTCAAAATCAATCTACGTCAAAAAAGGAATGATTTTGTTAACATCCGTCGTTTATATGTATATTGTATATCAAGGCCACGCGATAGTTTAAAAGTTAGTATAAATAATCATATAGGTACGAATACATATATTCTGTATATGTATGCTAAATTGGTGGGAAACAAACATACGGCCTGTTTTTTTAAATATTTCTTTAAAATATAAAAAAATGTTATACCATAGCTTTATATTATTCTCCTTTTCATAACACAAAGGCAAAGGCATACAGTTGTACAGCCAAGTTTTGCAACGAAATAATTAATAGATCTGTTTAAACTTCTCAGACATTACAAAAAAGGTTTTATACCTTTTGTGAGTTAAAAAAAAAAGTAATCACAATTTGAGATTAGAATCAACGCGTGTCTCTCAGACGTGACTTAAGTAAATTTAATTTAATTTGTCTTGAAAAATAAGTTCGTATTTTAAAAGATTAAAAATGTTGAAACTGATTAAAAAGTTCTTGAGTGTTTTTTACGGTTCATGTTCTTTTTTTAATGGCCATATTTTTTTGAATATAGAACATGTTTGGAATGTTTTATTGTTTAAACAGTCTAAACGACAAAAAAAATAGTTGTGGTCAAACGGTGGTCGAAATTAAACTGAAATCAAAAATGGAAAAAGTGGTTCCATTTTTTTTTATTCATCTTAATACTGGTAAAAAAAAGAAAATCGGTTGACACACGGAGTAAATAAAGGTACCAATCTGTTTTGTCTTTTCCTTTTTATAGTTTGATACTAAGTTTGACGTAAATAGCATACTACATACATAACGGTAACAGTTGTTTTACTTAATACTAATAGTAAGATAATATTATCATACTTTGTAGATATGTAGCCTAGTACATAAGTGACTTATTTACAAAGTAGATAGGTAGTAATAGGTTCCTATCTATAAAGCTATTTTTATATGGCATTCCGTGAATATAAGTTTAATCATTCATATTATTATGACATATCAAGTATCTGTCATCTATTCAACTCACACATCATTATTTTAATTTAAACACACATACACACACACATGCATAATTGCATTCATAGATGTACATATAGCACACATACGTATGTAGCCATAGACGCGGCTGTAGATTCGAAAATTAAAATTAAACTTATCTCGTTGCGCGTCGATTTTAAAACGACGACCGGAGCGCGTGCGCTGCACAATTTATTTTTGAATTTGGAACGCAGACTTCGCACCGTTTTATACACCATCATGGCGGATTTATTTGAAAGTTTTTGATTTTTTTCTGTCGTTATTTTTCATAAGAAATAGTTTATATAAGGAAAATATATATTATTAAATACTACTACTACAGTAAAACTACCTAAGAAAGCTATTAGATACATTATTATAAAGCTACCGACAGCAACAGTTTCCGTGCGCTATATAGTGCGATATCTACTTACGTCTATCTTCCTATCCTAATATCATTGCCTAAATACATTTTTTTTCCTTCCTACCGAAGTATAAGACACTATAAATCACATCACACAATTAGTACAATGCCTAGTTTAGTAGAAATGCAACAAGATGAGCGAGATATGAAATAATTTTAATATCCAAGTATAGATTTACGTTAGATATACATATATCAAACGAACGGTTTTACTGTACGCCCACGACTTGTCTGAATAACCGTTGCAGCGTCTGTGTTTTTGATATAGCCCGACAATTTCATACGAATATAAACTGATAGTTTCTCTTTTTGAAAAACATTATATGTACCTAACTGGAATTTCGTCTATTTTCAAATTAAAGAATAAACATATGAATTTGAAAATGGAATAATATAAACTGACTATTTTAGAACATAAAATAATAAATTTTCTTAAAAAAAAAGAAAATGAAATTTCTTTAAAAAAAATATATACTTATTTTAATGTTATATTTCATAACGTATATACTGAAAAGTACAGTCTAGTATTTTTATTCTCAACCCACCAATGGTCATGTGATTATTAAATTCTATATCTGTGTAGTTGTAATTATTATGCTCAAGGCATTATTAGCCTTGCTATATTGCTTTGCATACGGAAAAGCTATTGTACTTATAAAAGACTAAAGAAAGTTGTATTAGAACAATATTTTTCTAGTTATTTGACTGTTCAAATAAACAAGCATTTGAGCACTTATATTTTACAAACTGATAATAATATACAATTTTCTATTTTATTTCTACTATATATTTTTTTTTTAACAATAATAATTTATTTATTTCTAATAAGAGATTGTAGTATACAAGTTATTATATAAAGTTGATTTCAAATACAGTAGTAGTAAGATGTTACAATCTAAGTGGATGCAGTTCTGTTACCCTTGATAGGTTAGTTAATAACCTGTAGTAAGGCATAACAGTCCCTTTCCCTTTGGTTTAATCAGCTGTTACAGTATGATTTTTTCCTACAATCAAGATATAAAAAATAATATAAAAATAGGTACATAAATGCATGCAGATTTGCGTGTTCGTGTGTGTAAAATATCTACAGTAACGTAGAATCACACCTTTTCTTCTAAGGGTTACGTACGAGTAATATTAAAAGAGGCAAAGGTTAAGTGTAGAAGTAGTATCTGATTCAACCGAGCCAATTCTGAAATTGTTTGACTAATAAAAAGCTCTATTATCCCTGAGTACTATAGGTTAACTGTTAATTATTAATAAAATTACCTATTATTTATGTTGAACAACAAAATAAACAATACCTAGCTTAAATTATGCAATTAAGAAGGAATGCGGCTTGTCAGATAATAAACTATTATTAGTCTACTAAAACAATACTAATCAACCTAAACATTTAACCCTAAAATGTTAGCGCATTATTAATTGCAATAATAATAATTTGATACCGACACGTATTATTGGCCTGTCGTGATATAACGACTGTTAATAGTCTGAACCGACGTTTAACGTGCCTTCTGAAGCACGGAGATACACAGATCACATACCTCTAAGCGGTCATCTAGGTAGCCGCGATTTTAGTAGCTTAATATAATACAAATCTTTGGTGTTACGAGATATACTCATAGGATAGACAATGAGCGAGTAATGCTACTGGTATTGGCGATAAGTGTCAATAGGCTACGGTAACTGCTTACCATCAGGCGGAGTATACGTTTGTTCGTCACTGTGATATCTATAAATAGGTAAAGTGATATCTATAAGAGTATGTGGGCGTAATCTCTGGATGTACTGAATGGATTTTGAAAATTCTTCTACTAATAGAAAGCTACGTTATTTGTGAGTATCATAGGCTATGTATTAACCCCAAAAATGCCTAACGAAGTGGACATTGGTAAGCTATTACACAATAAACATACTTGACATAATATTAAGTATAGACAGATAAATTGTGTAATGCACTCTACTGTAAGTAATATTTGCAATGGTTTATTAAATGCATTCAAAATATTACACATCCGTGAAAATGTCGGATACACTCCACTCTGCCTACCTACTCTATTTATATGTATAATTGTGAATTTCTACAACATTAATCATTGCTATTGGAAATTTAAATTATTGGGCCTCGAATTTGCGTGCACACATGGTGGTGCAGCCACCCCTCTCTACCCTCCACCCCCTCTCCAAAGTGGGGTTGGGAGGTGGGGTCACGCACCCACCCAACTATCGCCCCCTCACCCGCGCGCGCCCCCAACTATTTTGGGGTGGGCAGCGGGCATAAAAAAAATATAATAGTATTCCACCTGCGTTCGGCCGGAATTCGTATTGACGTCCCGTTAAATATGGATATTGGGGCGGCCATTTTGTTTTATGCTGATAATTTTGGCAACGGATTTTACATTTAAACTAGCTTGTAGTCAAATTTATGTTTTACGCTGTAAATTTTGTAATGGTGTACCAATAACGGGCATAAAGGCTGCTTAAAGACAAATTATGTTTATGAGTGTAGTCTGATGCACTATGTGGGCTTGCTACCTATTGAGTATTTACCTTCTGCATTTCAAATGATGCAGATTATTACATACACCTCTTTTTATGAAGTGGTTAGTGCCAACCCGATGATAAAGTAGTTTAGATCGCCCATATCGCCTCTGTCGTGATATAACGACTGTTTTAGTCATTACTCGGGACTGATTTTCAACGTGCCCTCCGAAACACAGACACACTGATGAAATACCACTAACGTGGACGTATAGGTTATGTGTGGCTGGCTTTGCTGATCGTTTACCGACCAAATACTGAGAGATTTGATTACTGTTTTTGTTGATTTAAAACAATATAAACACAACATTTTATCAAATGAATTAAATTGCTTGAAAAAGTATGACAGCTGTTAAATGATGTTTTTTGTCACAATAAAGTCTACTTTGCAGAAAAAGAACAGTATAACTTAACAGGCAAACTTTAAAAGAATAAAGCCATTTTCATTTTTCTTGCGTATCAATTTAAAAGTAAATAAATCCTTCTTTCAAATACCCTATTGACGGTACAATAAAATAGCGCTTTGAAATCACAGAAATACACTAAAAAAGTAAAAACCATACAAAACCCACAACGAATTCAACCAAATTGTTATTCATTTATAACTTTTTAATTGTAATCGATTCAAGAAAAAACAGAACACCGCTAAAAGTATTTCTTAAGTTAGTAAAAGTAATAAAATCTGCCTCAAGAGGGTTTTCCTTCCCACGTTGGCAAAAGTTCGCCAGAGAACGAAATCTTTCTTTTTTATCTCGTTTTTTTTAATTTTCACCGCGCGGCGCTATCTCGCGGATGCTTCAGTGGTCAAATAAAAACTTAAAGAGTTCTCAAGGAATAAGGATTGCTATAGAGACTTCTTCGTAAAGTTTATTTTTAGTTTATTAAATTGTAGAAGTTTTATATATCTTGACTGTTCTGTTGGTGTAGTTGTTAGTGACCCTGAGTCCTTAGCCGGAGGTCGTGGGTTCGAAATTTTTGTTCTGAGTCTGGGTGTTATTTGTGTCTGTGAATTGTATTTTTGTAAAGGCCCCCGCGACACAGGGCTTGTTCCTTTGTGTGGGAGGTGTCTTTTGAAAAATAAAAATAAAATAAAACCTATGGATTTGCCACAATTGTTTGTGAATAAAATTATACAGTCACATATTTGCAGTTTAATAACAGCAGATTTTTCCTACATTTTTTTCGTTATAAATATAATGCAGTACCTACCCACAGCAACACGTTAATTGGCATATAGCTAAAAATATAAATAAATAGCTGGTCAAGGAAAATAAATATATGTATAATTAAATTAATAAGCAATATTATACCTAAGTAAAAAATAATGGTTGTTAGGTATTATTATTATGATGGGCGGGTCAAATTTAATTAATTTATGACTAGTCACTTATTTTAGGAAGGATTTGTTACAAACAAATGCTTGTGTATTAAGGAAACTAAAAATGTATCTTCCTGGTAGTAAGATTGTTAGTAGGTAAGTATATATAGAATACTAGCGAAACACCCTCGCCTGCATTCTTTTTTTTTGGATTTTTCGGTTATAATTAGCATATTGTATTCTACGTATAAACCTTTCGAAAGAAATTATTCGCTTTCAAAATTCATTGCGTAGTTTGGAAGATTTAAGCATACAGAGACATAGTCTCTGCCTACCCCTCTGATAAATAAGCAATAATATACATGTATATGATTAATTAATTATTTTGTGACCTTTTTTTCCTTAATATAACAATATATTTAAAAGTTGATGTCATAGGGTAATGTTAGCTATGTGTACTCGCTAATGTAATAGTTAAAATTACTGTGATTATTACGTGTCAGTTTAAATAATAATAAACCACATCAAAAATGTCATGATAACGTAATAGTCTCCTAAGTTTAACTAGTCCTACTACAGATAAAATATATTGGACAAAAAATTATATGTAACACGGCGGCTCCAGTTTCACAATTTTATAAATTAAATTTAGCGTACAGATGATTAAGTTTATTTTATAACTGTTTTGTGTAAAAACTATCGGGACAACCCCACCCACATGCCCACCGCTGTGAATCCTGTGAGCCAGGATTAACAGCGGAATAACCAACTTATACACCGAGCGTCGACACTCGTGCGTCCCGTGAACAACTAAACCTTCTTCTTCTTAACTAAGTCTTGGACCCCGAAACGAATTTAATCAGAAGTAAATATGCGGAGTTGTGTAGAAAAGTAAACTAAAACTTAAAAAAACCTTAAGTATCCTCTCTATTCCTTCCTAAGCCTCTAACAGTCAACTCAAGAAAGATAGTCAAGCAACTCCTGAAAAGGGTACACGTTTCAACGACGAGTAAAAAGATTCAGCTCAAGCTCAAGAAAGAGAGAGGGTTAAGCGAAAAAAAAAAACTAAAAAACAAACGCTTAAGAAAAATGCAAAACGAACAAAAAATAACTTGTAGTAGTTGGCAAGTTTTCCTCGGTGTCTGCACTAGGGCTGCTAACGACATCCTGTATTTTATCTTAATGTTTTCACTTAATTAATGTATGTTTTTTCAACTAGGTTAATATTTAATGTAAGCGTAAATAGTTTTGGGTGTGAATAATGAATAGGTAATTTTGTAAAGATGTATTTAGATTGGTGAAAGTACATAATATATATTATTTATTATAGGTACGTTTTAGAGAACGTGTGACAATAGTTTGACTAAGTCAAAAAATACAACATACTATATTTTCCTATTTGTATTGTGATTATAGAAATTCTTAAAAAAAACTGGAGATAAAGTGTTATTGGGTTACATCGTTTTTTTCTTGAGTTATTGAGAAAAAGACATGTTTTTTGCTAATTTGAATGTTCATTTATTGTCATCAAGTTATTGTATTAAAATTAAGGTGTGCAAGAAATTTAACGTGATATTTTCTGAAGAGACAACCCTGTCACTAACTAAGA
Source organism: Trisateles emortualis (assembly GCA_947095525.1). NCBI lineage: Eukaryota > Metazoa > Arthropoda > Insecta > Lepidoptera > Erebidae > Trisateles > Trisateles emortualis. Next base: position 9,592,158 of record OX352754.1, on the reverse strand, counting down.
TCGTGTGAATAGTAAGAGGTTGGCGGGCCATCAGTCCCGGGCGGCAATTATTTTTATTCAACCCCGCCTCCCGCTGAGACTTCGGACATTTTCACAAAAAAAAAAGTTCTGAAACATTTAAAAATTCATCTGCAGTCGCAGTGTTGGATCGGTTTTTAATGGTTTAAAGTTTTAGTTGGAAGCTTTCGTATTTTTATTGGAGTGGAAAATTTATTGCTATGTTGAAATGAAAAATAAAAATTACTAGCTGTTGCCCGCGGCTCCGCCCGCGTGGATGTCGGTTATCGCTTCAAAAAGCCTATGTGTGATTCCAGACCATAATCTATCTCTGTGCCAAATTTCATCCGTAGTATCAGTAGTTATAACGTGAAAGAGTAACAAACATAATCCATCCATCCATTCTCACAAACTTTCACATTTATAATATTAGTAAGGATATGAAAACATTTATTTATTATAAGGCCTATGGCAGTAGATGTATTTTAGCTGATAATGATGAAGTCACTTTAATTATCAACGGATTATTATGTCGTTTTAAGGTAAAAGTTATAAAAAGCAACTTTAATATGGTAGTTTTAGTAGACTAGCTTGATGGTCGCCTTCTTAAATATCGTTAAATAGAACCTACGTTCTATTGTAGTACGTAAACTATAACCTAGCTAACTTTTATTAAAATATATTTTCTTGTTTTTTTATTAATTACAGTCAATTTATGTTATTATTATTGTATTCTATTCATTAATTAATGTAAGACAAGTAGTCAACACACTTTCTATTAAAATGTAACATATTATGTATATTGAGGTGTTGCTGAAAATCAGCGTTGCGTCGTCGTTCACTACGATGTAGCTTTAAGCTGAGCGACATCTTTTTTTGACGAATTCGATGACACACATTGCACTAAGTTAGTAGGTACCTATTTAATTGTTAGTTATCTTTTTTATTCCTTATTTTTAATTGTTTAATTATTGTCCCTAAAAATATTATTGTGTTATTAAAATTCGTTCGAAATAAATGATTTTTCTTTTTTTCTTTCTTCGAAATCTTTTCACTTATTATTTAAAATCTTTCAAAAACAAATTTCATATAAAAACTTGACCGTTATCGAACTAAAACAAAAACGCATTCAATTCTTCCGTTTCATATTAACCCTTTCGTTTATTTTTTGTCTCCTATTGTTCGTCCCTTAAACTTAACCCTACGATTACCTGTTGTTTTGTCGGACAAAAGGGTCCGGTATGTCAATCTGTATTATTTTTTTAGCGTGTTTAATTATTATTTCAACGTTGCGAATGCAGTTTTATTAATATCGGGTCGTTAGTACCCGTGTTGTTTGCAGGGTTAGCTCGAGTTATTGGGGTAGAGTAAGGACAGTTGTGATTTTTGTTTTATTTTAACGGTATATAAATAGAAATCAGTGATTTGTTCGTGAGTATGAGTCTCCGGTGCTCATTTAGTGTAGCGTTATGTTATCTGAAGGATTTTCCGCATTACAAAAGTCTGTTGTAACAAACTTTTGGATTGGCAACGCGTTAGTAATTCCCCAGATATTGTCAGCATCAGGCGGGCAATATATGTATATTGCCCGCGATACTTAAAATAAAAACCTCTAATAAATAATCATTTTTTAACGCGTCCAATCAGAAGTCATATAAGGACTATTTTCAAAGTTCATAATAACATCAACCTATATGATATTCCAATGATTAGCACGGGTCTCCTCTATTAAGAGAGTAAAAAGAATTTAGGCCTTAATGCACAAACGCTATCCCTATGCGAGTTCCAAAGATCATAATTTAAAATAATATACAAAAGTTACATAAACGTAACAGGGCAGGAAAATGCTTTGTTAATTATTAAAAAATAATACTCTAAAAATATTATTATTATTTAAAATTAGGGTTGTGACCTCCCAATTGTTCACGCGCATCCAAATACCAATGGACAATGACCTTAAAAAAATGGCCTGCAGCTGCCCAAGGCATAATGGGCATTTGTTAGCCAACACCGCCAAAATAATAGTAGTACCACTATTATTATGCTAATATACGGTGCAAGGCTATTATTTTGTTCACAGGTATGGAAGGAATATCTTCCGGGACGTTTGTACCCCATTGTTGTCCGAGTGTATGTCGTTGCAGTTGCAGGGTTAATTTTTATTATTGACCGGGCCGTGGCCGGGCCGTAACTAATTTTGATGAATTATTAACCATATGGCAGTGAACGGGTTGGGTCTACGGTTTATACTACTTTCTATTATGTAAGTTAGTAATATAAATTTAACAGAAAGTGTTTTATAGTAAAACTAGCTTTCACTCGTTGCTTACACCACATACTATATCATAATAATATACGCCATAGGTACTCATAGTACAAAATGTCCTTTCTTAAAATGCAAATTTGATTAAAATCGATTTTGGTAACTATATAACTATAAGAAAACTCTAAACAAAACGACGTACTAAAACAATGTATTCTAGCCGTGTTTGGGCTTATTGGAGTGGTCATAAGATGCACTCTGATTAAAAAATAATAGATTTTCGAAAACTCTGTATTTTCAACTAGAAATATTACCCCTAAGTTAAATAAATATGGAATAATTGATTGTTCACTCATAACATTTACATTTGTTGTTCGCTAAAAGAAAGTACCTACAGATAAGTATAAAGCTAACCCTCAAACGCCATCTCTTAAAATAATTCAAAGGAACAATAAATAATGAAATCAAAAATCGTTCCTCCAATTAAAATGCACCGCATCATCCTCAACACATTCGTTCGATTGTTCCAAAATTGAATTCTAATCGCCGTTACACAATGGTAACGACACGCCCCTGCTTCGTCAAAAAATAGGGAAAATGGGAAAATTTTCCCTTTCTCTTATAAAATCAGTTCGATTCTTGAAAGGCGCCGAGCAATTAAGTCGAGTATCTTTTGAGTTTAAATTAAGTGAAAAAAAAAGAGGGATGAACGATTACTTCGATGTCTGGGATATTATTAGACCTATTGATCTTCGGTGAATTGGTTTTTGTTTAAAATTGTTTAAGAATAAATTTATAATAATATTAATTCAGACATTTTTAAGACTAAGCCAGGTGATTAACGAGTTGTATATTAAGGCACGCTACCGATGGCAGAGACCGATATTGGCGGAAGTCTGGATCTTCTAAAACTTCGTTGTTTATGTTAACATAACGTCCTCTTGTGCCTTTAACGCACACAATTCGTGCTTTGGTTAAGATTTAATTTGATTTAATTCTATCGATCGGTCTGAATTTCTCTTTATAAAGTCCCCCCTCTTAGAGACTAGAACGAATATTCTAGTTCTAGTCCGTAGTCATATTAATCTCTTAGTCTCCCAAACTCCACTACTTCCTAGAATAAAAACTATTTTAATAGAAAAATATACAAGTTACATTTAATTTACTCCAACAACATAATAAATAACATCAAAAATTTAAGATAAACATCGATAAAACGGACAAACAAGCTAACCCTCCACTGCAAAGGTCGCGAATGCCCTCACGCAACAAAATCCAAGCTCGCTCGTTATACATATACATATTTTTGCTAAACAAAACCAGTTTGCTCCGGTGCGGTATTGCACAGCAGGCACCGTTACTTTGCGTCTGGTGATGCAACTTTTGATGCCTATAATAACATAATAGTGCACTTATCTTTGGATACATATCCATACATGATAATCATAAACCAGGAAGAAAGAGACTGTCAAACAAGATTTTTATAATTTGATACCCCCGTGGTTGCAAACGTCCATAGGCTATTATATACTGTAACTTCTTACCATCAGGCGGGCCGTATGCTTGTTTCCCTTAAGCTATTGTGATTAAAAAACGCATAACCGCTTGACTGTTATATTTATTTTGGCAATGGTCTTTTATAAGGTGGAGATCCTTTTTATGTCATGCCAGCTCGCTTGCTCTCTTAGTTTAACTCTTAAGAAAAAAATGTACAATAAATGTTTTATTTTAAGTAAGCAAAGAAAGTTATTCAAAGGAAGCCGCTTGCTCAAAATTACTAGCCCACTTCCTATTATTTCACAGTTAAATAATTTAATAAACAAAAGACTACAAAAATTTGCATGTCCTAACAATTAATTGCGAAACGCATTATCCATTGTTTCCAAAAGTAAGTAATTAAATTTAAAAAATTAAGAACAACACGCAATCCTATTCTCTTGCTAATTAAAGAAGGAAGAATGAAAGAAACGGCTAAGTAGCAAGTTGGGAGCGAAAAAAAACAAAAGGCCGCCATAGGGATTTGAATTTCGAACGAGAGAGTTTGCGTGTTCGCGTCAGTTCGCATCGTTCCATTTTTGAATTTTTATTTTTTTGCTAATTGTGTCACGATTTTGCTTTGTTTTTGTTCTTTGTTCGTTGCTTTTTAGGGTTAAGATATGATTTACGTTGACGAATTTAATTGTGTCTTATTTATGACATTTTTTTTACCATTCTACACAATCCAATGTACACAAAAGAAAGATGCAAAAGAAGTACAAATATTACATAGGATAATCTAATGTATAACAATTTATGATTTTTTTAATGTGTGTTTACGTAGCAATCGTTCTTATATCAAAAGATTTTTTTTACTTTACAATTCACAAACACAAAATAGATTCAGAACAAACGTTTATAAACACATCATTTTTTGTCTGATGTGGGAATCGAACCCACATTAGGCACGGTATCGATGACGTTGTGACCATTTTATCCACTCTCCTCAACCACCTGCACACATACAATCAAACTACCAAATCAAATTTCTTCAAAATAAATCAACATTAAATTTGTTTAAAAAATCTTCATACAATGTGTATAATCTACATTTACCGAGATTAAGAAGCGCATACAACATCTGTGGCACATATGGCCACCCGAAATTTCTTCCAAAAACCACTGTTTTTTTTTAATCACTGAGGAATACTAATGGGCGTGTTCCGTTTACGGATCTTTATGAATGTAACAGCTGTGCAATGGAGCTTAAAATCGATTTATAATAGTTGTATCGATGTTTATGGGTATCCGATTCGAGAATCGATAAAAAATGGTGTAAGGAAGTTCAATATTATGTTTTGATATTGGGTCATTTATGTCACAGTCTGTTATTTTAGGGTTAAGTCTACCTGCCTTATAGTTATTTTGAATTATGTCCATACTTTAATCCCTTCACATATGATTAAGTAGAGCACAATTGTGTGCGCAATCACTAGTTGATTTATTATTATGTAGGTAAAAAATATGCTGGCATTTGTTTTTATGACGTTCATAAGTATCATGTATTTGATCTGAATGAATAAATGAGTTTGACTTATTCCTTCACTGTCATAGGGAGATGGGACGACAATCCGACACGACCAGAGCCTCTAGACAAGTGGCATAAGCGATAGTCGAATCGAAAAGTCAAAAAAGCAAATGTACGACATTTGACATAAGTTAACGACATTATATCGTATACTTACGTCAAGTCCCATATATTTGCTTTTTTGACATTTCGAATCGATTATCATTCATGCCACTTGTCTAGAGGCTCAGAAAAGAAGTAGATTAAGAGAAGAGAAGAGTCTTTACGTACTTTCCAAGAATTAGGGCCGCACTATATTTTATCAAAATGGATACCCATCTACAGATTGACCAACAAAAAGCGAGATTACTAACATTCACAATACCACATAATTTAAACATTCTATTTCAACGTGTTTAAAACACTTTTTCTTTTACCGTATCGAGAACGCCATTTGTAAAACAAAGATGGCGTCCGGCATGACAATTAACGTCATCATTGAATAGACTACCGACAACAATGCTGTTGAGAAAAACAGTTTTCCCGCCAAGAAAACATAAGAACACAAGGTTTTGTTTTGCAAAAATTTATTCATGTATATGCATCACTTATATACATGATAAATACATACAAAAAGTATTGTTATACATACATATCTTACGTTAATAGACCGATGTTTAGACAACCAATGTAAAAAGGGGCTACCATACTAGCGAGCAAGCCCAACTGTGGAAGAACTTCCATCTTACAAAAGACTAGAGTTGAAAATCGAAATTACTATACATAGCAGTGTAGGTGGTCTCCAGCGATAATTTAGGGATGCGTTTTGATAGAAACGTTTTCCAATCCCAGGGATACTCTATCTTAAAGCTCCAGTGTAAAACAATGGGTTGGCAACACGCAAGTAATACCTCTGGTATTGCAAACGGCCATAGGGTGATATATCCTTTTCCCGAACCAGCTATTGTGCCTGGTATAATTATTACTTTTTTTATTTTACTTGAATGGCAATCATACGGCCTGCCTGATGGTAAGCGGCTACCGTAGTCTGTACGTGTGCAATACCGGACGCATCAATCGCGTCAACCCAAAAACTTGTAACTACTCATCGTATAGATAACGATTAAATATGGAAAGTTTAATTTAAAAAAGTCCATCCCTAAATGAGCACTAGAGACCTGTAATTATACAACAAGCCCTTCTTTTATAGACATAAAAGAAGTTACATTAATTTTATCATAGAACAAGGATACGTTGTTTAATAATTAGCCCTTACTAATCTCACAATAATTTGTACACCCTAAGAAAGAATACAAATGATTTTATACCCCACCATATGCATACAATAGTCTAAAGAGGAATAAAAAAGAAAAAGATTTCGTAACAAAAAAGGTTATAATTAATATCAGTAATTATTCTTTGAAGCTATTTGTTTTATGCCAGTGCGTATTGTTTTTTTTTTTAGAATTTGATTCTATCTTTTGTTTGTTTATGGTTCGTTACGTGTTTTGTTTCGATATTTTAATTGAAGAATTTTTGTGTTCGAAATTAAAAGTTCTTTTTTTTGTTTTTAGTGTAACGAGTATCCTATCCCATAGGTATCTAATATTACAAATGTGAAAGTTAGTGTGAATGTATTATTGTTACTCCTACACTCAAAACCTTACTTAAGAATTATAGCTTATATCCTTACTAATATTATAAATGTGAAAGTTTGTAAGAATGGATGGATGGATGGATGAATATTTGTTACTCTTTCACGGATCTGGATGAAATTTGGCACACAGATAGATTATGGTTTGGAATAACACATAGGCTACTTTGTGCAGCGATAACCGACATCCACGCGGGCGGAGCCGCGGTCATAAGCTAGTTTTAGATCTAAAGCTAGACTCAACACCGGGCCTATAAATAAGTTAATAGAATTACCTAATTAATTAAGTAAAATGAGTATACCTACAAATTTTTAAACATCGCCCAATGGTCCAAATTAAAAAATATTCGGACAAAAATTTTCAAGACAATTAAAAGAAGGGACGCGACTAAGTCCGATTTAATAACCAATCGTGCCCGACACCTTGAGAAAAAAAATTATAAGAAGAAATTTCTCCCCAATATAATTTCGTGATCACCGGGCCGCACGTCCGGTTCCGGCAAAAAACTGAGATACAACCTTCGGACCGTCTCGTCAAAATTCGTGTAGTGTGGATAAGATAACGGCTATTGACGTTCTTTGACATTTTAAAAAAATAACTGTCAAAACGAAAAATAGATTTCAGAATGTACAAACAGAATGTCGGTTTTATTTTGTCTTTCTTTCTCTCATTTATATATAATATGTAGGTGTATTTCCATACAAAATAAAACTCCAAGGTTTTAAAATTTTGCAATAACGGCAGTGTGACGTCATAAAATAACGCTTTACAATAAATTTTTCATATATTCTGTTTAAAACCAACAAAACATATTGTTAAATTTTTACATAGTATCAAACAAAGTCGCTCCTGCTGTCTGTACGCTTAGATCTTTTGAAAGACGCTCCAGATTATAATGCACTTTTCAGCAATAGATAGAGTAATTCAAGAGGAAGGTTTATATGTATAATACATGAATAGTATAATAGAGAAATCTCAAAAATACCGAAGCAAAGTCAGGACGGATCGCTAGTATCTAATAAAAAAATACTAATTTAAAAATCATGTCTTATCCACTCTAATCATTCGTGAGACGTCAATATTTACTCTAGTAAAAGAAGGCGGTAAAAAATAAATTAGGCAAAAGCTCATTTTGGGCCAAAAATCTTTAGGGCGACATCTGTGGCCCGAGGGGTGAACTACCCTAATGGGGGAGGAACGTGATTTCTTTTCCATTACTATTTGGGCACTTGAATGGTGAAGTACTATTGGAGTATCTACAGTATTCGTAGGTATATTATTGTTTTTTTTTATTATTTAATTTTTGGTGTTTTTTTGTACATAACAAAACAAAGCGTCATGCGTCACGTCTTTTACTCTTAAGGTATATGGGGGAACTAAAGTTAGTAAAATATAGTAACGAGTTAGTTGTCCATAGTATTTCAAGCGTCCATAAACTGTGATAACTGCCGCATTCTTGCTAATATTATAAATGGATGGATGGATAGATAGATGGATGATTGTTACACTTTCACGTAAAAACTATTGAACGCATTTGAATGAAATTTGGCACAGAGATAGATTATGGTCTGGAATAACACATAGGCTACTTACAGCAGCTTAGGCTTTTTACAGCGATAACCGACAACCACACGGGCGGAGCCGCGGGCAACAGCTAGTACTTTATAATATTAAAAGAGGCTTCTTCTTCTTCTTATCGTTTGGTTAGTGGTCAACCTGGTGACAGAGTTATTTAGATCGCCCATATTTAGGCCTCTGTCGTGATCTAACGACTGTTAACAATCGGGACCGACTTTTAACGTGCCCTTCGAAGCACGGAGACGCTCAGATGTAATACCACTATGCGGTCACCCATCTATAGGGTTACCGCGCCTTTAGTAGCTTAACCCGCTGATCGTTTACCGTGATAGCATCTTGGGGAAGACATATTCTTTTTATTACAATAAAAGGCATTATCTTGTATTAAAATTAATTTCTACAATACTGTTACAACGACTTCTATGTTACACCAAGATAATCCAACTTTAAAACCGTTCGCCATATCCATCATCATAATTCTTCCCTATCAAAAACCTTATACCTAAAAGGGTTGGTCCTTCAAAGTTAATCGAAAGATAACCGTTATGGTTTCTTATATTTTCTAAAAAAAGCAAGGGTGGCCCTTTGGTTTACTTATTATTATTAACTTGAACTTTAACCTTTCTTCGGCCATTTTTAGTACCTGTCTGGTCGAATACATAATGGTAGAGTTATTTTTAAACATGGCCACATATAAAATCATTTGTTTTGCCAAACAATAGCTATAAAAGCAGGGCGAAAATTACTAAGTCTAGAATGATAAAATTTGGAACAAAGGTTTATTTTTATTTTATAATAGCTGTTGGCCGCGGCTCCGCCCGCGTAGATGTTGGTTGTCGCTGCAAAAAGTAGCCTATGTGTTATTCCAGACCATAATCTATCTGTCTGCCAAATTTTATAAAGATCCGTTCACTAGTTTTTACGTGAAAGAGTAACAAACATCCATCCATCCATCCATTCTTACAAACTTTCACATTTATAATATTAGTAAGGATTGTTCTTTTTATATTATTAGTCTCGTCATTTATATGTAAAAATCTAAAGGAAATATAATATTTACACAAAGGAACACTTTTTTCACTTTTTTATCAGCGATAACAGACATCCACGCGGGCGGAGCCGCGGGCAACAGCTAGTAAAAAATAATTATATATTAGGATTTCAAACACACTGCATATATGTAAGAGGCATGGTGCATGTATTATATATCACCACAACAGGTACAAAAATCTATATAAAGTATTCCATCTTAAATCAAGTACCATTTCGTAAAATACTCCTATTTAATAGATAAGCGTGTAAATACAAACAAACGTAATAGGTACTGAAGCGCTAATTTGTACGCAAACATTGAGGAAATCAAATAAAAGCCGATCACGCGAAACAACCTTTTTTCCATCTCGGCTTCTGCAAATAACCTACCGTTTTTCATACTTTGAATAATAATTTTGATACTTGTACTATTTTAATGCTACTTGAGTGGCAAACAAGTGACTGCCTTGGTGATCCAGTGGTATACGCGGTCGCAGTATACGCCTGCTGTGCACAAGGTTGTGGGTTCGATTGCCACACAGGACAAAACTTTCTGTGACCCGCAAAAAAACTTTGTGTGTCCGTTAAATGTATGTTTGTAGAGTCTCTAGAACAAGCTCTGTGTCGCAGGGGACAAAATTCCAAATTTTTCGGAAGTTGTCTTTGAAAAAAAACACACACACAGCCCGCCTGATGCTAAACAGTAACCGTAGCCTATGGACGCTTGCAATACTAGAGGCTACTTTCTTACTCACTCAGGTACTACCGCCTTTTTATAGTCAGGTTAACTATTTATTGGAAAAGTTTATTTTAAAACATGTTTTTAAACAAAGTAGCTCTTGTATTGAGAAGTTGTCCTTTCTATTCAATTGATCGACTTGGAAATAGACAACGGTTACTTAACATTTAACGACTTACGAGTAAGCAGTTCATTGATAGCTATTTATTTTTGCTTTTACTTTTATTTTATAGTTTTCAGATTATCTGTCGCCTGTTTTAATTTATTGTAAAGAAACTAATGTCTAAGATACATAAGAATATATTATATACTAGCTGTTGCCTGCGGCTCCGGTCACGTGGATGTCGGTTATAGCGAAAAAAATACCCTATGTTCTTTCTCAGAATACCATCTATCTCCTTGCAAATTTCATTGAGATCTGTTAAGCAGTTTAGTCGTGAAAACGTAACAAACAAACTTTTATAACTGCTTACTTTATCAGGCGGGATGTACGCTTGTATCACCGTAGTGATATAAAAAATCACAACTTTCAAACAAATATATTTTCAAGTATCAAAATTATCATGTTCTAGTATATTCCGCCCTCTTTTCTGAAGGGTGGCACAAAGACGCGGTGGAAAATGGTAAAAAAAGCGACAAAAAAAGATAACTGAATCCCTCAAGTTGAACCAATCATTGAAATTACAGCCGACGAATGGACGCCTCCGTAACTTTATTTACATTTTTTTTTCTATTTTCTGAAAAATGTTTATTGGAATACAAAAGTATTTTTCTTTTAGGTAAATAAAGTATTTAGAAAGAAGTAAAATAGCTACTGTAAATGCTATTTAAATAGGCCTTCTAGAGAAAGCCAAAGAAGTTTATCTGGATCTTCATGTATGTGCTTACTTAGATTGAACAATGTTAGCATGAAAAAGAATCTCCTGATAGGTCATCTTTGCCCAGCAGTAGAAGTGACAATTTAGCTGTTTTTACGATCTTAGCATGGGGTTCTTTAATAAAGGAGTTATAAGGTTTTTAAAAGGCCGGCAACGCGTGAGTGAAACCCCTGGTGTTGCAAACGTCCATAGGCTACGGTAACTGCTTACCATCAGGCGGGCCGTATGCTTGTTTGCCACCTTTGTAGTATAAAAAAAAAGAATTTGTATTTATGTTGAACAGTATATAAGGATCTTGAAAATCTCAACTCTACTCTAATGGCCTCCTATCTCATAAAAGCTTGAAATTTAAACACCAGTAATTTATGAAACTATTTAAAACCACTAAATCTAAAATGGCGGCCTTATCGTCCATACGTAAACATGGCAGTGAGCCAAAGCATATCTCGTATTAATAATACATTATTAAACTAAAATATAACATAAAATAAAATATTATATAACCAACCCTGTCCCCAGTGGGCAGGATTTCTTTTAAACGGACAAAAATTTCCATTAAACTTTTTTTCGAAATATGATAAGATGGATTATGTGGTTGAATTAACGGTAATTCCCAAAGGTCCCAGGTTTATTCCCCTTTCTTAAATTTTTGGGGTAGCAATGAGATGTTTGCATGCAAGTCGCGCTTAGAAAAAATGTCTGCCTGTCATATTTGATTTGTTTTTGTTTTAGGGTGTCAATGTAATTTTAATTTGACTAAGTATACTATCTGAAATGTAAGTTCCATGATATTTTTTTTAAAGAACAAGATTAAGTAAAAGACAAATAAAAAGGTTTATTTAAGGTATTAAATTTTAATTAACGTAGGCTAGCACATATTAGAAATTAGAGATGACAAAAAAACTGCAGCTTAGGTTCAACAATTATGTGGGACGTCACTCGATTAAAACTCTATCTTGTGAAAACCCTGTAATAGAAAAACGTGGGTAACGTTTTTCTATTACAGGGTTTTCACAAGGGTTGTCACAATTGGGCACTGAAGAGCTGTACTCACGCACAGGATCACGACCATAAAACTGTGTGTAGCTTTAGCTGTGGTCTTCTTATAGCTTTAACTGTGGTATTCTGCCAGGTGGAGGTCCTATCACAGTTATAGAGTCTCTTTTATAAATTAGTCTTTAAGTTATTCTATTCTGAATTTCTATACAATTTTCTGACCTATTCCAATAATAGGCAGCATTAGTAAGATAGATTAATTATTTGTGCCGATAAAGCATTAGTTTAATTTAAAGGAAATGCATTTGAGTGCGGCAGTGGCCGCAACACTGCGGTTTTGCTATAGAGATTATTTCACCAAAACGTATTACTAGGTACCTTCATTTTCATATTTGCGTTCTAAAATAGTTCAGTTTCAAATAAAATTTTGTCTAGATAAATGTCATATTATATCCAAATGTATGAAGGAGACCCTTGCCCAGCAGTGGGATGTTTATGGCTTGAGACGAAACGATATTTTTATCTGTAGTTTTAGTCTATTTTTACACTGTTACCAAATTCTACAAATTATATACAGTAGTTCTTTTATAAAACTAATCTTCATACAGCGGCCCTGCCCCTTTAGACAAGTGGCATAAGCAATAGTCGAATCGAAAAGTCACAAAATAAAATGTATGGGATTTGACTTAAGTCTACGATATAATGTCGTAAACTTACGTCAAATCCCAAACATTTGCTTTTTTGACTTTTCGATTCGACTATCGCTTATGCCACTTGTCTAGAGGGTCTGAGCCTCTAGACAAGTGGCATAAACGGTAGTCGAATCGAAAGGTCACAAAATAAAATGTATGGGATTTGACTTAAGTCTACGATATAATGTCGTAAACTTACGTCAAAGTCCATATATTTGCTTTTTTGACTTTTCGATTCGATTATCGCTTATGCCACTTGTCTAGAGGCTCTGTACAGCTATCTCCATTGCCGTATGTACCACAATGTCTGTACCACTTTTACGTATATTTTTACTTCACTATAATACTAGCGTCAGTAAAGTCATTGTCTGCGAACCAAAGCGCAATGATTGTATTGATTTTCTCTATCCCCCCTTACCTCATACCTCTTGTTACCCCTCTCGCGAGCACATGAGATCGCCCGTCTACCCACACCAACATACTTATATATAGGAACAATAATTTGCGGGGTGTGAAACTGTAAAAGCAGTATAGTTAGCGTTGGGTAAGGTCAGTGACCTGATGATGATTTTGGTGAACAATTTCCTGGGATTAAAAGTAGCTAAACGATGTTCATGCATGAAGAGGTTGATGAATGTAGAGGAAGCGAAAGAAGAATGGATAGAAGCAACTGGCGTATACTATAGTCTCTGCCTACCCCAGACCTGACTCGGGCGTGAAATGTATGTATGTAAGTATACCCGGGATTCTGTATATATAATACTAGGGGTTGCCCGCGACTTCGTCCGCGTGGTAATTTGGAATATTTTCCCCGATTTTGCAACATATCTCACTACTGCTCCGCTCCTATTGACCTTAGCGTGATGTTATATAGCCTAGGAAGGCTATTTTGTATATAAGGCTATATTGTACTTTCTGAGACTAGCGCGTTCAACCAAACAAACAAACTTTTCAGCTTTATAATATTAGTATAGATATGTAAAAGACAGGTAGGGCACCATACTAGCAAGCAAGCCCGACTAGGGAAGCACCTCCATCTTACAGAACACCACAGTGGTGTAGTTGTGTTCCTGTGTGTGAGTACCTACAGGTTTTCATCACACATTTAGAGATGCGTTTTTGTACCTTTTATTAAAAAGCGTTCTCCTAAAAGGCGAAACTACATCAGACTCTTCCACATTAAAAAATCATCGTGACCACCATCGCTCTGCCAAGAGCGAAACGAATTAGAAGAAGAAAAGACGAAATATGACAACTCTGCTTACATCGGGGAAAAACAAATTTGACACTATGTATTATACCTATATATACATATTTATGTATATTCCTGTGATTTTTGTTACTATGTTTTCCCATATTTGTATGTATTTAATAGATTTATGAATAAATAACTCATCAAGTTCTAATTAGTTTATGATAATTCTTTTTCCTTCTCAATTTTGAGGTTGCTAGTTTAAATTTATGTGTGATTTTTTCCTTGGCTACATAGGTATATATTTGCTAACTAATACGTTTGTAAATTATTATTATTTTAAACTATTATCGTGGTAAACAAGCAGGCTCGGGTGATGGTAAAAAGTTACCGTAGCAATACCAGAGGTATCACTTTCGTGTTGCCGAAAAAAATTTCACAGCAGAGCAAGGAATATTCCTCGATTAGGAAAAGGTTTCCTTTAAAACGCTTCCCTAAATTAGCGTTGGAGAATAAATTATAAGTCTATTCTAACTTATACAAAGATAAATGTACTAATAGATACATATTACCTTTAAGATTAAACCTTTTTCATAAAAGCGTAAAACAAGAGCAAAGGTAAAAAGTTGCCAGCACAAAAAGTTAGACATTAAAAAGGTAGAAATTATTCGAATATTTCTCGCCCCTTGTTTCTCGAACAGTTCGACAGGGGGCGCTTTGTTCTTTCAGCGAATTTTTCGCCTTTAACTTCCAAGTTTCAGTTTAATTATTAGTTTCAGAGGAAACTAAGATAAAGTTTATCTTACACCTGTGATTTTTTATATTAATTATTTGTTTGAAATATCATTCAGGTAACTGTCGAATTTTTATTAAGAAAATATTATAACGAGGAAGGATTTGATTTCTATCTTTAGTCTTTGTGGACTGCCGATAGAACTGAAAACTAAGTATTAAAGCATTGCTTTAATATTTAAGTATATTTGAGCTAATTGCATAGCAAAATGCTAAAAATATGAAAACTAAGTAACTTATGAATTGTATCGTCGAGCTATTAGTTTACTAGGGATCCCCTGCGAATTCGTCCGCGTGGTAATTTGGAATATTTTCCCCGATTTTGCAACATATCTCACTACTGCTCCGCTCCTATTGATCATAGCGTAATGTTATATAGCTGGATAAATGCACTATTAAACAAAATAAGTTTTTTTCAAATCGCACCAGTACTTTCTGACATTAGCGCTTTCAAACAAACAAACAAATTCTTCATCTTTATAATATTAGTATAGATTATTTTTGAATATGGAAAGAACGCTTTCCATATTCAAAAATAACGGTAAGGTTGCGATGACGCGAGTTCCATGATTTTTTACACAAAAAGTGCTCAACGCGCCTAAAAGAGTTTTCAGTTCAAAAATAGGTTAGTCACACGGAAGTCATACCTCTGGTATTGCAAGCCACATAGTATAAAAAAATCCTTTATTGATTTAAAACTTATTTATTGTGGTCTAATACCACCATAGCTATTTCAATTTAAGTTTTTAAATTCTCTAAAATACGTTTCTTCAATGTAACAACATTTCTTGTAGACAAACAAACAAAAAGTTTTTGTTTTCAAAACGTCTTTATACAAAACAAAACAGGAGTTTTTGAAAGGCCAAGTGTACATTTTGTGTGTAAATGTTTTTTGATTCATTGTTATGTTAAATCTTCTTTCAAATTGATGAAGAATGATGGGGGAGGGTGTTAGGATTTTTCTGCGGACCATTTTGATTAAGAAAATGTTATGTTTTGTACGTTGGAACAAATTGTTTGCAAATTATCAGCCAAAAGACGTCCATAACCAGTCATAGGCCTCCCCCAGTTTGCAAATACACTACTGAAATACATAGTAAAACTAGCCGTTGCCCGTGGCTCCGCCTTTGTGGATGTCGATTATTGCGATAAAAAATATCCTTTGGTTCCTTAGGGTATCCTTATCCGTAGGTTATCCTTGCTAAATTTAAATTACAATTCATTCAGCCGTTTATTCGTTAAAAGGTAACAAACTAACATACATAAATATAAAGCAATAGAGTTACTTACGCATTTATAATATTAGTATACGCTAGCTGTTGCCCACGGCTCCACCCGAGATGCTATTCCAGACTATAATCAATCTCTGTGCCAAATTGCATCCAGATTCGTTCAGTAGTTTTTGAGTGAAAGAGTTACAAATATACATCCATACATTCTTCTTCAAACTTTCGCGTGTATAATATTAGTAGGATTATAATTATGTATCTAGTAACTATCTATCTAGTAACCCTAGTTAAAAGCTGGCCAATAAACCCCTAACTGGCTCCAGACGCCTCCTACAAATTAACCGACGACACATTTCAACATTCATATCAGTTACTTGGTAACACAAATGAATTCACTTTCAACTCCATAATTATCAACAGCCAATAAAATTACATAGAAAATTTCCAATTTCAAATAAAATATCTGTCAACGTAACAGAAATGAATTGGGAATTCTGTTTGGTCTAGAAATTATAGACTTAAATGGCATGGCAATGGCAATTAGATGTGACAATGCAAGTTTATTTTTCCATCAACTTGACAAGCTGCAATTTGGTATGTTTAACATGGCGTATATACATGGGGTGGACAGGAAGGTTATGTCCATAATTATAGGAGTACTATTGGGTGTTCTGTTGCCTACTTATATGGGGGAGCATTATTGAACAGAAAAATACGTTAGTTTTACAATACATGCAAGTAATTTTAGAGAGGTGGAGGACCATACAAATAAATAAGCCCGACTGGAGAAGGAGACAGAGCGGCCGGCTGATTCTCTAAGAAACAGCGATTGCAAACTGACAGTTGTGATTGCTCGGTGACGGCACACACGATTGCTAAACGTCAAAAAGGGCTCGGTTTTTGCTCTTACGGAATTCCTCAGCGGGTCTTTAGTCGCTTCGCACTGCGGTTCGAACCGCGGTTCGAATCGCCCAAGAACTAGAGGTAGGGCCTCACTAACGAGCAAGCCCGACTAAGGATGCACCTCCTTTTCTGTCTCCTTACAGAAGACCACAGCCAAATAACAACACAATGTGGTATAGTTGTGTTCCTGTGTGTGAGTACAGGTCTTCAGCGCTTATTTTATGGATGCGTTTTGAAAGAAACGTATTCCTATCCCAGGAATACTCGATCAAAGCCCTGGTGTAAAAAAATGGATTGGCAACCCGGATGTGATACTTCTGGTATTGCAAACGTCCATAAACTATAGTAACTGCTTTACATCAGTCGGGCTCTATGCATGTTTGTCACTCAAATATTATAAAAAAGGACCTACGAGACCTAGAGTTTCTAGAGAGTTTGCATGACCCGGGAATCAAACCGATTGTATTACTCGGCGCTGTGTTAGTGGCTAGGTGATCAACTCAATCGCTATACCACACATGGAGTCAATACCAATCATACTTCATTTAAACATACTCCAATAGATAAACACATTATTTCTAAAGAAACAATCGACAAAAACCTATTCCTAAACACTATTAATACGAACTAATTGCTACAACCATAAAAATTCAAAATAAGAACATGATTGAATGTTAATGAATAGAAGAACGAATGAATGCCGCCCATTGGCCGCTCGCAACGTGGAAAAACACGTAATTTTTTTTATTTCTAAGCCACGTAGAACGTACTTGATATGCGACGCCGCCTTCCCATTGGCCGACGCGGCCGACCGAGGCAGGCCATTGGAGAATTTTTTTTCCCGCTTTTCACGTATACGGTTAGACTATTTTTTTTCTTAGAAAACACCGGCCAATAGTGGGGGATTCTATTTTAATTATAACGTTCCATTTTTTCGTGCGGCTATAGTTGAAGTTTTAAATTTGGAATAGTAGACATGTTGTTTATTTGTATGCGTATTCTTTATTTGAATTCATTTATCGGCTATCTGTCGTCGTAGATGGACGTTAGGATTTAGTTTTTTAGAAGCAAATAAATTTTAATGTAACTTATAGGTATTTTTTGTATGTAGGTGTTGTTTAAAGCAGTTTAAGTAGGTAATGGGCTAGTTTTAGATCCGCTATTACCACTTAGTGTAATCTAAACAAGCTTTCTAATGGTACGGATAACTTAGTTTTATTAGTTTCGATATAAAAATACATTAGTTTCTTTGCAGATAGATATTTTAAACCTACACTAATGTTAATGACTGCCTTCTGTGGTCAAGTGGATGTGGTATGCGCCTACTGTGCATAAGGTTGTGGGTTCGATTCCCACACAAGGACAAAACTTTGTGTGACCCACAAAGATTTGTTCTGAGTTTGAGTGTAATTTGTGACCGTTAATTGTATGTTTGCAAAGTCCCCCGTAACACAGAGCTTGTTCTCTAGTGCGGGAGTCTCCTTTTATTAAAAAAAAAATGATACAGTTAATTCGAGATGATGAACCGACATTGGTATATAGGTTGAATTCTAGAGTAAAGGTAATATTAAATCGATTTTAAGGTGAGCGAAGCCAGTGATAAAGCTTAGTATTAAAATGCTAATGTCAGTAGTTCTTTCCCTAATGATAGTTTTAAAGTTGAATTCCCATAGAAAGTCCCGCCCCTAGACCTATTAAAACTTAAAGCTAGAGTCATCACCGAAGCGTGTATTTACGATAATATCTGTCGGTCCCCCTTAGAAAACTATAGGCGTGAAGTTTACATCATATTTAGATTTGTAATCTATTAGTTCACACACGAATATTGTAGGTTACACATGTATGCCTGTGTCTAGTTGTTTTTCTATCTTCTTTTTCATACTCTTGGAAGATACATTCAGGGGTTGATTGTGCTTAATGTTCTTTGTGTTGCCATGTTTTGTACCAATCTATTAATGAATAAACTTTTTAACTTTTAAAAGAAGGTATGTTCTGATTTGTATCTTTCAGTTTAATTTTCTCCGAATTTAGTTTTCATAGGCTATTTGATAAGATAATATACCTTATCAAATTGCTTTTGTAAAATGTTGAAATTAAAAATAGCGCAATTTTTTAAATTACAAATTCTGAAAAATAGCGTGAATTTTTTTTCCTCAAAGTGTCGAAACTACGCTTAAAGCGTTAAAATTACGATTAAACCGTTTAAATTACATTTAAAGCGTTAAAATTACATTAATTGCGTTAAATTACGCTAAAAGTGTAATTATCAAAATAAGTATAATCTTTTATAAAAATACATTTAAAAATTCATCAATTCTCCACTAACCTGTATGTAGTCTCGTATGCTGCTGCACGTGGCTCAACTGCTTGAACCTTCTGTCACAATATGAACATTTATACGGCTTCTCTCCCGTATGAACCCTGATGTGCTGTACCAGCTGATGGTTGGAGCTGAAGGACTTCAAGCACTGCTGGCATTGGTGTGGCTTCACCTCTCCCCCGAGACCCCGTTGGAGTTCTCGAGCGTGCATCTGCATGGCGTTTTTGTGCATGAATATCTGGAATAAGTCAGGTTATTATTAGATGGTGGTTATTAATTAGTATCGGGAGATAGAGAGAAGTTAGATCATTTTAATGTCTTCCTATATAATAACGAAGTGAAGTTTGAACAAGAATAAGTCGATAATAAGACTTAAATTCTATGTGATGATTTAATGTTGCTAATTATACATGAGTAGGTACCCAATTATAATAAACTAGGGTTCGCCCACGACTTCGTCTACGTGGTAATTAGGAATATTTTCCCCGATTTTGCAACATAGCTCACTACTGCTCCGCTCCTATTGATCATAGCGTGATGTTATATAACCTATAGCTTTCCTGGATAAATGCACTATTCAACAAAAAAAGATTTTTTCTAATCGAACCAGTACTTTCTGAGATTAGCGCGTTCAACCAAACAAACTCTTCAGCTTTATAATATTAAGTATAAATTCTAATGTTACAAACTTACAGACACTCAAAAGCTTGTACTATTATAGGTAGGCAACTAGTAAATAATACCTTACACTTGCGTCTATAGTTATCGGTAACCGCTTATCATCAGGCTGGTCATATATTTGTTTGCTTCCTAACTAGTAGATTTATATTAAGTACCTACTAGTCTAATTTAATTACATTCGTAAATTTCTATTTGATGAAAAAAAATCTTTAAAAAAAAATCCTTAGGTACATTGCGTGGACTATCAATTCAAATCATATTTAAATTGATCAGAACAGTTTAAAACTTTTATAAAAATCGGTTAAGCCGTTTTAAAGTTGGGATCTTTTTTGTAGATTATAAAACACTGCACTTTTAAAAGATTTTTTAAATATTAATATCTGTTTTAACTGTTTAATTTAAATAACAGGAAAAATATATAGGTATGTATATAGTTATTGTATTGCCAATAAACTAAAAATACAGGTTTTCCCGTGACTTCATTAGTATTCATCTTATTTCGATAGGAGGCCCTTTGGGTAGTGATTCTTGGAATTTTAAGTTATCCATTTTCTATTACAAAGAAAGATAAGCTATCTTCATACTGAGCGGTGTTTAGTTTTTTTTAAAGACAGCTCCTGCACTAGGGAATAAGCTCTGTGTCGCGGGGGACTTTACAAACATACATTTAACTGACACAAATTACACCCATACTCAGAACAATACTCTTTGCAGGTCACACTATGTTTTGTCCTGTGTGGGAATCGAACCCACAACCTCGTGCACAGCAGGCGCATACTGCGGCCACTGGACCACCAAGGCAGTCAGATTGTTTCCATCTTTTTGTGCGTTCTTGCTTTTAGATTTCAAGTATGAATGCGATAGAAAATACGGAACGTAATGGTACAGAAAAAGACAGTTTATTATAAAGATATAGTGTGACTGCATTGTTGGCTCAGTGGCCTAAGTGGTTACCTCGCCATTTACCACAGCGCGGTGTGTTGTGGGTTCGATCCCAACACGGGACAAAAATTTGCATGATCCATAAATGGTTGTCCCGAGTCTGGGTTTAGATACTTTGTGTCCGTTAATTGTATGTTTGTAAAGTCCCCCACAACACAGGGTTTGATCCCTAGTGCGGGAGTTGTCTTTAATAAAAAAAGATATCTAGTGTTACATGAAATGAAGTCACTTAGCTTCTGTTGACGGTAACAGTTTCCGCGTGCGAAAATCTACATCTTTCTTACTATAATATATCTGCCAATTAACCATTTATAAACTATACAACATATACACATATACAACATATACATTAGCAATATTACCCCACCAATTATACACCGAAGGCATAAGTCTAAAACGCCTATACAAATCTAAGGAAACACCTACTAAGTAAAGTTGTATACAATTATACATAAGTTACTTATAGTGTATACAGTGTAGTCAGTGTTAGGTTACATGCAAGGCATTCTATAATTTTGCCTCACTAAAGAAATTGCCTTAGCCAAGTCCTGATAAGGCGAAATTATAGAGACTTAATATTATTTATCACTAGTGCCTTATGTGATTGCATGGTGTGAATTTTTACTGTAAGAATTTTAGTGTTGGATATAAGTATTTATTGGTAACTAAATGCTGCAATTTTGTTCATGCAATCCTACTAATATTATAAACGTAAAAGTTTGTAAGAATGGATGGATGGATGGATGTTTGTTACTCTTTCACGTAACTACTGAACAGATTTGGGTGAAATTTGGCACAGAGATAGATTATGGCCTGGAATAACACATAGGCTACTTTTTACAGCGATAACCGACATCTACGCGGGTGGAGCTGCGGGCAACAGCTAGTAATTTATATAGAACTCGCTCAGTTAGAATTGTATTTAGTTTTCGTAAGGATTCCTTTTTGTAACAGATTTAGAAAAAGTAGGAGTTTCTATGTTCAACTGTAAGTATGGTTTTTTTATGTATGTTCGCCGATTTCTCTCTCATTTGTGGACCGATTCGCAAAATTATTTTTTTTATTTGAAAGAGTATAGCTACTCTAGAGGTAGTCTTATTGGCCCAAGTTAGAGTCTGATGATGGAATCCCAGGGCAATCGAGCGCAACCATCAAATGTTATAGGTATTTCATTTATTTTACAATAATAATATGTTGTGACCGGAGTCTGATACCTTTTACTTGAGTATAAAAAAATCCTACACTATTAATAATAATAGCAACCCATATATGTCCCATCCCACTGCTGGGCACGGGTCTCCTCTCCTCTATCAAGACGTTTAGGTCCTAATTCACACACGCTGGCCCAATGCGGGCAGGTGAATCAGACATGTCTTTAGAATTACTTCTAAGACATGTGGGTTTCCTCTCGATGTTACTACATATTTCAAAATTCTAAACAAATATTATATCTTTTTTTTCTACTACTTTTGGATGGCAAACAAGCATACGGCCAGCCTGATGTTAAGCAGTTACTGTAGCCTATGGACGCTTGCAATATCAATTGGTTACACTTGCGTGTTGCCGACCCCTTTTTTACACCAGGGCTTTAAGAAAAATATCTCTAGGATAAGACAACGTTTCATTCAAAACGCTTCCCTAAATGAGCACTGAAGACTTGTACTCACACACAGTAACACAACTACACCACTGTGTGTAGTAATTTGGCTGTGGTCTTCTGTAATTCATTCTTCTTCTTCTCGTTTGATTAGTGGTCAACCTGGTGACAGAGTTATTTAGATCGCCCATATTTAGGCCTCTGTCGTGATCTAACGACTGTTAACAGTCGGGACCGACTTTTTACAGTAATTCATTACAATTCGCTATCAAAACACGAAGTTTTATCAATACCGTGTTGTCAAGTTTGAATAGTTTAATCTCGACCTAATCTCACTTGTATATATAGTTTATACGTTTGTCTGTGTATTTATTGAAAACCCTTCGTTTCTGCGATTGTAAAGAAACGACTTTGAGCACGCGAACGTACACCGCCGGCCGTGAAATTGATACCCAGAACAATATTGTAATAAAATCTATGTTACACAACACGTATTGTTGTGTTTATTTATAAAAAACGTATTGGTTATATAAATAAAGTTAATGTTAATATAAATAAGATGTAAATAATAGGTCGCCAGCGTAGTATAGTAGGATAAGATCCTTTATATGTATAGAGAACTTTTTAAATATACTTTTTTAATAAACATACAAAAAAAACAGTTATTATCAGTCTGTTCTGCATCTGAGTGTTATTTGTCTATTAAATTTATATTTACTAGTTGTCTAGTTGCCATAATAAAGGCTCTATCTAGTTTAAAATCGAATAGTCTCGTATGTGTTGTCTAAATATAAAATCGTTATAATATTCATTATTATTTCAAAAAAAAAATGCTAGAAAAAAAAACAAATACATAAATACCTCAAACAAAACATCGGATCTACAGTTCCACAACATATTTCTCACTAAAATATTTTTTTTTTAAACACAAGTGCTATTAATACCATATGTAGAAGTAATACTGACGTACTTATTTATTTATTATTGAACTTAATATGTCGTCCTGCTCAGTCACGGAAGGAAAAATTGTACAAAAATCAATTAAATGCCGTATATTGTTTATTTAAAAAATATTAAATTATATCATCTCCTTCCTTATTGTTTAACGGTTCTGTACAGGAAAAAAAATATTATTACACCAAATCTTTAATTAGGAACTAGAATAACAGATTGGTGTATTTTTCTAGGAAATTTGGAAATGACTAATATATTTTAAATGCCGGGATGTGGTAATTATCGCTTGTAAACATCGGCAATTCGATCTTCATCGATCGAATCGATTGGGGATGGACTGCCACCTTACAAAAAACCACAGCCAAAAAACTACACACAATGGTGTAGATGTGTTACTGAGCTCATTTAGGAATACGTTATTAAAGAAACGTTTCTTGTCCCAGAAAAACTCTAATGGAAAATCCCAGTTTTCAAATTATTGAGTAATAAAACGCAAGTGAAACTCCAGGTATTGTAAGCGTCTATAATCTTAGATAACTGCTCACTACCAGGCTAGCCGTATGTTTGTTTGCTGACTACTTAGTATAAAAAAGTACTGTCCAACTAATCCGTAATAATATCATCAGCTGAGATTATTTCTCAAATAAAATGACTAATGACAGAAAATATGAAAGAAATAAATATGTAACTTAGTTTAATAAATGAATATAATATTCATTTATTTCTCCTCAGAAACTATAAATGTGTAAATTGCACCCTCAGAAATTGCTTTTTTTATTCTATAACTAGCGGCCCGCCCCGAATTCGTTCGGGTTAAACTATTTTCAGCGCAACTTTCTTTTTTTATTTACATAAAAAAACTCCTGACAATAACAAACACAACAAAAAATGAATTACTGATTAATTTTTATACATAATATTGTGCGAGGACTGGTAAGTTTTAAAATAATAAAATGAAAAAATAAAGTGTACCAATATTAGTGCACTGCAGTGTAGCCCTTTCACGCGTGTTAGAAAGTGGGCCCCGCAGTATCACGCAACTAAGAAATTGTAAAGAATTTATGCTTTTGATACGATATGACGCGAGGTCTTTGGTTCTATTCCCGGAAGAACACTTTTAACTTATTGTTTGTATTATTATTACTGTTTTTGTGTTTGCCATTATATATTTCTTCTATATCTTTAATATAATTCTTCTGTACGAGTGTATGTCACTGAACTCTTCCTAACTGCCTCTGGATCGATTTTAATGATTTTTTTGTGTCTTTAGGTGGATTTCAGAATGGTTTAGATTTACAATTGGACCCGGTAGGTGGCGCTGCTGTCTGTATGTCAGCTTTTCCAGACAGGACGACATCTGCCGGGTCCGCTAGTATTATTATAATGATAAGATGGTTTGGACGTATAGAAATAATGGATGAAAAAAAGTTAAGTAAGAAAAGCTTTTTTTATTTGTAGAGAGGAGTAAGAAATGCTCTGCTAACCGAATTTTGGTTACGATGGCTAAGTTCAACGAAGCCTAGTCACGGCAGATATTATAGTACACAATTGTGTGCGCAAACAAATGAACGGCAATATAAAACGATGGGATAGAGATCGGGAATAGAACCCACAGTTTTACGTCCTTTTCTTCTGACCCAGGAATCAAACCCGGGACCAAATATACAATGTCATACATCCTAAACACGGTAAAAAAGCAAAATACTTAACACGTAACAATAATTGCAAGTATTCTCTGTTTCCGGACGAAACGACAAGCGTCAAACCCTAAGGGCATAATTAACTGACAGCGATGAAAATATAAACGCTTTCATATAAAAAAAAGTAATAAAATATGTATGTCTCATTTAACTTAATTGTTCTGCCAGACAGTTTAACCGCTCTATTAAGAAAAATTGCAGTTAATTTACTGGTTCAACTTTTTCTTATACTATCAAGTTGGCAAACAAGCATACGACCGACGATGGTAAGCAGTTACCGTAGCCTATGGACGTTTGCAACACCAGGGATGTCACTCGCGCGTTGCCGACCTTTTAAAAACCTTATAACTCCTTTTATACTCAAACTCATTTATTTTTTTAGATCAAATACATGATACTTATGAACGTCATAAAAACAAATGCCAGCATACTTTTTCCTACGGCCAACGTTGACTATGGTAGGGCCTCGAGAAGAATTGGCAAGAAACTCGGGTCACTCTTTTTAATCGCCAGAATATAACATTTACAATTTGATGTAAGTTATAATATTAGTGGTAACGAAAAGGTACGGAAACCAATATACCGTACAGAATGAAATTTAGATATATATATACAAGGCCTATTTAACACTACACTACAAACCAACGGAAGAATGAGAGTTAAAACAAACGCAACACAGAACAAATCCCAATTTGAAAGCGGATAAACGACGGAAAACAGCTAATAAACAATAAAAAAGATAAAACAAACAAAATTAAATTCCACGAAAAAAAACGTAAAACACCAACTTTTAAAGAATATTGAGGACACATAATTATGCAACGAAAAAATCGGTCAACGGCGCACAGGAAAACGGCGCGAAATCTTTTTTTATTTATAAAAAAAATGGCGACCTAAAAAGAGATCCGAGTCAAGTTCAGTATGCGTCACGGTATTACGTCGGCAAAACATTTTGTGGGTGTCAAGTATACGGTTTTCATTGATATGGGATTTAAAAGACTTGTGTGTATTGGGCATGCCAGTATTTGCAAGGTCGACCAAAATGGGTGTCAGTATCAATCCTACTAATATTATAAACGCGAAAGTTTGTAAGAATGTATCGATGTATGTTTGTTACTCTTTCACGCAAAAACTACTGAACGGATCTGGATGAAATTTGGCACAGACGTAGATTATAGTGTGGAATAGCATATAGGATACTTTTTATGGCGATAACCGACTCAACACGGGCGAAGCCGCGAGCAACAGCTAGTTTTATATATTTCAGCATAGATAGCGCAGTTTTCACCTCATATAGGGTCGACCAAAATGGGTAAATCTTTTCATTTTTCTGTGTGGCGTATTACGGGTTTGGTCTTCTTATGGAATTTTCTTTTGTTTTTATTTAAGATAGAGGTATAAAATTATTTATTTCTGAACAAAATCAGATTCATATTTTTAGAAATAGTTTAGATGCTAAACTATTTCTAAAAATATGAATCTGATTTTGTTGACAAAGTTTGAAAATGGGCCGCGTTCGGTTGTATCGGATTGACATCCCATTGGACTATGAAAGTAGGGGAATAAAGAGTGCACCTGTGTTTGCGCACACACTAGTGCACTATATTATCTCCCGTACAGATGGCTAGTCTTCATCAAGATAACCCACCGGCACCGTGACCAAAGTTCGTTTAGAAGGACATCTATACTTATATTATAAATGAAAAAGTTAAAAATGAGTTTGT
The DNA here is from genome assembly GCA_947095525.1 of Trisateles emortualis. Lineage (NCBI taxonomy): Eukaryota > Metazoa > Arthropoda > Insecta > Lepidoptera > Erebidae > Trisateles > Trisateles emortualis. The sequence continues at coordinate 9,565,251 of OX352754.1, read as the reverse complement.
TACTCTTTCAAGTCTAAACTTCTGAACAGATCTTAATAAGATTTGAAAAAGAGATAGATGGTAAAATAGGAAAGTAAAATATGATACTTTTTATTGCGATAACTGTTATTGAACACAAAAAAGACACGCAATAATGCAAATATATATTTTTAAATTACCATTTTGCCATAAAAAAGCCCCATTTTTCTACCACTTTACTCCACACGTGTTAAAACAATACACATAAATCAAAAGCCATTAAAAATGTCCCACGACAGGTGTCAAACTAATAATTATCAACTTATCACTTCCCGTAGCCCACTGTACTTTATTCAGCACACTAGGGGGACAAGGCAATAATTAAATAATTAAAAACTAACATATTGTTTTGCATGTTCCTTTTTAATGACAAATGTCAATTAGTATACGGTAGGGTTTTTAATTGTTTGATGAGAACGCTCGGTTATAGATATTATTGTTAAACTGATAGGTTGTATGCTTGTTTGTCACCTTGGTAGTATAAAAAAAAAAACTAGAATGTTTTTAAGAGAGGTAGGGCACCATAATAGTGAGCATAGCCGTAGGAAATTTTTTCGCTGACATCATCTTTTTGGCTTATTCATAACTAGTTGTTGCTCGCGGCTCCGCCCGCGTGGATGTCGGCTATCGCTGTAAAAAGTAGCCTATGTGTTATTCCAGACCATAATCTATCTGTGTGCCAAATTTCATCCAGATCCGTTCAGTAGTTTTTACGTGAAAGAGTAACAAACATCCATCCATCCATCCATCCATTCTTACAAACTTTCACATTTATAATATGAGTATGGATTTATGATCTTCAGTAATAAAGATATATAGATAAAGATTTATAGCAATCAAATATATAAATAAAACGTTTTATAAGAATTATGCATTTTAAAAGAATGTTTATCGATTCAAGGCACCAATTACTCATCGGTATCAACGCGAAGTCTTTCTTTAAATAAACTGGACCTTGGACAAGAAAGTGACCGTAAACAATGAATAAAAAATATAAATATACATCTACCAACGTTTTTATTATAAGGGTTCTTCGTATTATTTGATTGACAGATTGCGGTCTCTTTGGACTATGATAGTGAGGAAATAAAGTCTACACCTGTCTCTCTTTACTAATCTCCGTCGACACTAGCCATCGTGACCGAAATTATCGTAAATAATCATTATTGTTATTTGTAGCATTTAAAGATGGCGTTAACAGCTACTAGCATACTACCAGTACAGTAAGCAGTTACCGTAGCCTATGGACGTTTGCAACACCAGGGGTGTCACTCACGCGTTGCCGACCCTTTAAAAACCTTATAACTCCTTTCTTGAAGAACCCCATGCTATAGTCTCTTGCGAAAACCTCGGCAGGAAGCTCATTCCACAGCCTAATCGTACGTGGTAAGAAATTCCTCTGGAATCTTACGGTACGGCATGTTTTAGGTGCAAGGATGTGAGGATGAACTCCCTGTCGGTGGCGAGAGGTGCGTTGCTTGCTTACCATCAAGACTGCATTTGTCACTATAATAGCATAAAAAAGTAACAATCTTTTTAACAGGAATGAGTAAATTACTGGCAATCAGCCCAAATCTTGCGTATCGTACACATCATTCAAGTGTCGTGCGTCATTCTGCGTATTGTGACTTTTGTAAAGCTGAAACTGCTAAAGAAAAAAGTTTTAGAACGTTCAGAAACAACGAATTTTTGAACGTTAAACTTAAAAAAGTTCTTCAAGAAAGGAGTAATAAGGTTTTAAAGGGCCGGCAACGCGCGAGTGATACCTCTGGTATTGCAAGCGTCCATAGGCTACTGGTAACTGCTTTACATCAGGTGGGCCGTATGCTTAAAGGTATAAAATAAGTAGCAAATATGGTTGAACTATTACGAAATGAATAACTGACGTTCTAGATCTTAATAATATTAAGAGATGTAGGTTCAAAAGGGCACTTTGTAAGCGAGCAAGCCCGACTGAAGAAGGACCTCCACTTTACAGAAGACCACAGCCAAATAACTACACACAGCGTAGCTGGAGTACAGGTCTCCAGCACTCATTTAGGGATGCGTTTTGAAAGAAACGTATTCCTATCTCACGGATACTCTATCTTACAGCCCTGGTGTAAAAAAATAGGTCGGCAACACGCAAGTGATACCCCTGGTAGGTATTGCAAGCGTCCATAGGCTACAGTAACTTTTTTTTTTTCTTTTTTTTTAAAGACAACTCCCGCACTAGAGAACAAGCTCTGTGTAGCGGGGGACTTTACAAACATACAATTAACGGACACAAATAACACCCAGACTCAGAACAATTCTTTGTGGGTCAGACAAAGTTTTGTCCTGTGTGGAAATCGAACCCACAACCTCGTGCACAGCAGGCGCATACTGCGACCACTGGACCACCAAGGCAGTCGACCAACTGCTTAACATTAGTCGGGACGTATTCTTTTTTGCCAACCAAGTAGAATAAATAAAGATGTCATATGACACAGTTCTCAAAGGGCATTTTTTTTTATTTATTTTTTTATACTACTTGGGTGGCAAACAAGCATGCGGCCCGCCTGATGTTAAGCAGTATCCGTAGCCTTTAGACGCTTGCATTACCAGAGGTATCACTTGCGTGTTGCCAACCCATTTTTTTTACACCAGGGCTTTAAGATGGAAGTAACCCTGGTATAGGAATACGTTTCTTTCAAAACGCATTCCTAAATGAGCGCTGGAGACCTGTACTCACACACAGGAACACAACTACACCGCTGTGTGTAGTCATTTGGCCGTGGTCTTCTGTAAGGTGGAGGTCCTTCCCCAGTCGGGCTTGCTCGCTAGTATGGTGCCCTACCTCTCTTAAACATTTTTATTTATTATCTAATGGAACCCTATAGAGAATATTTACATGTTCCTTATCATGCGGCGACCTTGGCTGATGAAGGAGTGTGTTCAACCGTTTATCACTGTCTTGTTTGATCTAATGATTAGTTATTATAAAAGATGGCCGACGATGCAATCATATGCAGATACACACGTTAGTTGTGAAATTATAGTTTTTCTATGACATTGAGCTTTGGACCTTTGACATACGACAATGACAAGCATACGGCCTACCGGTGGTAAGCAGTTACCATAGCTTTACAATACTTGCAATGGGTTTTATTCGTTGCCAATACTAAAATATAAAGACAAATTTCTTGTGTTCCAAGATGCATATTCCTAGTATTTTTTTGTCTTATATTTTTTATTTCACGAATATATTTTTTATTAAACTGTTACAAGCGAAGAATAATTTTACTAGCTTTTATAACTTGCATGTAGGTATGAGTATTAATTGTTTCTGGTCAGATCTTGCTAGAAAGATTCACACTACTTCAGTGACAATGCAAGAATCTATACTAATATTATAAAGCTGAAGAGTTTGTTTGGTTAAACGCGCTTATTATTAACTAACTAATTGAGCTACCATTTACTTTTTTTACCGTTTATGCCACTTGTCTAGAGGGGCTAAGCCTCCTCTAGACAAGTGGCATAAACGGTAGTCGAATCGAAAAGTTAAAAAATAAGCAAGTTTTCGATTCGACTACCGCTTATGCCACTTGTCTAGAGGCTCAGCCCCTCTAGACAAGTGGCATAAACGGTAAAAAAAGTAAATGTATGGGATTTGACGTAAGTTTATGATATAATGTCGTAAACTAACGTCAAATCCCATACATTTACTTTTTTGACTTTTCGATTCGACAATCGGGGCAGGCCAGAAAATAATGTAAATGATTTTCATAGTACTTAGGCCAATAAGTACTTCATCGTGTGAGGTTCGAACTTACGACCTTTAGAAGCTGTAAGTTGAGCTGCCGTTTCCTATTATGAAGTTACGACTTATGTTTGTCTGTATCTAATTGTTTAAACACTAAAACCTATTCACGAATATAATTACTAATAACCTTATAGGGATTTAATTAAAGAAGTATACGGTGAAAATACCTATCACTGAAACCAATAAGAAAACCAAAGATCGTCTGTGAGACTACTTAACCTAATAATATTTGACTGCACAGTTCAGTGGCTTAAGTGGGTACCTCGAAATTTACTACTGCGCGGCGTGTTGTGGGTTCGATCCCCAGACGGGATAAAAATTTGTGTGATCCATAAATGTATTTTTGTATAGTCTTCCGCGACACAGGACTTATTGCATAGTGCGAGAGTTGTCTTGTCTCTATGGGCTTATAGCCTATGTGCTATTCCAGACTATAATCTATCTCCGTACCAAATTTTATTCAAATTCGTTCATCCATTCTGAAGTTATTGAGTTACAAACATCCACCTATCCATTTAAAGTATTTAAAGTAATATTTAATCATATTCTAAATCGAATTAGACTCCATCTACTTTAAACAGGTCTTTCACACATATATAACAAAAAAAAAACATTTAATTCACACATCTCTCCGTACACAAATCACTTGCTATCTCTCTCTATCGTTTGAGTGCGAAAGAGACAACGCTAGCTAGTTTAGATAGTTGTTAAGATATCGCTATCGGCCGCCGCCCACATGGAATGTCCGCGTACATTCGACGGAATGGACTTCCTACTTATATTAAATATTATAAAGCGATTTTTAATACATTAAAAAATATATTAAAATATACGGTTTCAGAGAAAAACCACGTACGATTAGGTAGCTGAATGAGCTACCTATCTAGGTTTTCCCAAGAGATACACGGGGTTCTTCAAGAAAGGAGTTATAAGGTTTTTAAACGGTCGGCAACGCGAGTGTGATAGTTCTGGTGTTGCAAACGTCCATAGGCTACGTTAACTGCTTACCATCAGGTGGGCGGTATGCTTGTTGTTATTTGACACGAGATTTTTATTATTAGAAGATAAATCTTTGATGAAAAAATTACCTAAATGATGAGGAAACCGCATCAAAATCCGTTGCGTAGTTTAGGAGAATTAAGCAGATAAACAGACAGACGCGGATAGTGACTGTTGAATATTATGTAAGGAATTATGAAGACGTGTGAGTTGTCCATTTAAGGATAGACAGGAGAAGTTTTCTTTTTGTAATCGGCAATTAAAATAAATATTTAATCAAAAATAATTGCTTTTTAAACTTTATTTTTTATCATTTATAAAAATAATAAATCGTTCTAAATTTAAAAAAAGGAATCATAAAAAACAAAACAGCATTTTTTCTTAATTGACAGTACCTCTTCGCATTGTCCGGCCAGTACTTATAATAAAAAAGTTGAATAAAAAGCAATAAAGTCTCGCTGGCCAGCACTGACCTATGTCAACAAACGGAGCGGTGTCCCTGTGTGTGTGCGTGTTTGTGTTTGTAGAGCTTGGAAGGTATAGAATGTACTCGAGGAATGTATTTTTTGTTTAGCTAAGCTATTGCAGGAATGCGAGAGAAGTTGTTTGTCAAAATAGGTGTTAAATTTTCTACGAGTGGAATTTCTAGATTTTCCTTTAAGAAATTAAGATGGAAATGTATAATTTTATTATTTTCTATTTATAAAATAAGAATTTACGTTTACAGATTTAATTTTATATAATATTACCGGTTCAGAAAAGCAAATAGGTACCTACTTTCAAAGCGCTGAATGATTTTTATATAAATTATTAATTAATTAATACTGTGTTTTTTTCTCAAGAGATGCCCAAAGTATGGAAAGCCATTGTTTTTTGACCGTATTAGATTGCAGTCCCATCCAACTATTATCGTGAAGAAATAAAGTATGCACATGTATTTGCGTGTACACTTCTGCACTATATCTCCCTCTGTAATTATCCTCCGTCACCGAAATTCAGTGTTTTTAAGATTTATTTTTGTCTCCCATTTTTTATAAGACACATCTGTAACTATCCAACTCTATGATTGGAGTGCTAACAACGAGACAATGACAGGCGCATTCAGATAACCTCATTTCTTTCTGCGATAGCACACACACACAGACATTATGTACAACTGTCACACACACAACTATAGCACTATCCAGAGTCTAGAGTATTTGAAATCTGAGAGTTCTGTTTATAAAAACTGTTTGGTATTTTTTTGTTTTATTTTCTTTGAATGTACTCGTAATCTTTGATTGCATGTTTTGTCTAGTAGTTAAGATGGTCACCTTGCCGAGTATATTAAGTTCAATTTCTACATAGGAAAAAACTTTAAAAGGTTTTTTAGTGTGTACTTTGTGTCCGCGAATAAAAGTAAAAAGGCTTTGTGCTTCTAAGTTTTCAAATAAAGAATTGATCAGTTTGGATTTTATCGAAAAAGTTGCAATGTTTATTTTAATTTTTAATCCAAGTAAATGTAGATGCATAATTGAAATGTTAAGTCAAATCTGAAATCAATGATTAAAATAAATACCTTTCAATAAATAGGATAGGTACCTAATAGAGACTATATGAGTAAATATCTACTCATAAATTATTCCGTAAAGTCTTATGACTACGAGAAATAATAAAATATTATGAGCGTTTAAAAGTTTTTCTATTCAGAAATTACTATCCAGTTAATAGAATCACCTTTTTATTAAAATGAAATAAAGTCTAGCAACACCAGGAAATTAAAATTTAAAGACAATATATTTTATTATGATGGCAATCACTTGGGCGGGCCTAAGTACAAGTCGTTATGTCAGTAAAATAATTTTCTATTAAAAATTATTGTTTCCCATAATCTTTCATGGAAGATTTTACTTGCACAACAAAAATCATTTAACGAACAATAATAAAATTCAATTAAATGTACAACTAATATTACTTATTACTATTATTTAATAATTGTAATTTTATAAAATTATACCTTAATAGATTAGTAATGGTTTTAAAGTCTAATAAATAGGCAATAAAAAAATTATTCTTCGCGCGTAAATCTTTTGTATGTGTGTATGAGATGTATGTGTTTGTATGTACGATGTTGTGTGTGCGAGTGTATGAACGATGATGCAATACCTAATCGCGTTTATCGGAGAAATGACGACGCGCTATGAATTTTTTATTGTATTATGTAATGACAAATGTATGAGGTTTTATTATTTGTTGAATTTTGCAATTAATTGTTGTATGCGTTACAAAATAAGTTCACTTTAGTTGTTATTAACTGGCGTTTTTGTGACGCTGTCTGCTAAGCTATAGGTCGTGAGTTCGATTCCCATCCATGACATTTATTGTGTGATGAACACGATTGTTATTTCTGTATCTGAGGTTTTATTTTATATTTAGTGTCCAGCAATGAAAGCCTTTAGGCTTAGATGATAATAATTCTAAATGTATTTAGATAAGTACGTTAACCAGTATTTTTTGATGGCTGATGGATTACTTAAATTAAATTGTCCCAAGATAAAAAAAATAATAATAGTATAATATTACTAATACTATCACTAATATTCAGCAACTATAATTTATATAATTGATTGATCAACATGAATATAAAATATAAAAATAATAAATCAAAGACACATTTTATTACTCATAAATAAAATGTCGGACCTTGAGCAATAAAAATACACAATGTAGGTACAATAAAATACACTGACGATAATGTCAACGTCTTATAGTTAAAAAATGCAGGGCTAATGCACCTTCAGGGCTGAGTGATAACGATGACAAAGACTGCTATCAGTGTGTGTACTTATAAAGAAATTACTCGACTGGAAGGCGACCTTGATTTTTATATCTACTTCATAATAATTATCTACTTATACATATTTTACTCGGCCTGACTGACTGATTCATCAATTTAGATCTAAACCACTGAGGCTATTAACGTGACATGACTTTTTTTTTGAAAATTAATCCCTAAACGACTAAAATAAATAGGCATAATATATAAGTATTTTATAATCAAAATATTATTACGTTAAATTATATATTGAAATATGAAAAGGGACATTTAATTTAATAAAATGAAAATAAAATATTTAATATATTTAATGTTGCACATTTTCCTCCAATTGACTGTAAAGCTTTTGTACAAAAAAAAAACTAGGTATTTAGTGGGTATGCAAATGATGTTATGAATGGCGATATTCCTGGAAACGGCTCTCAGATAAATCTAATTTTCTTAGAAAATAAATAATGTCTGTGTCTGTCTTTTCTTCTAAGAGTGCAGAAGCAAAATGATAATAATATAGATATAAATTGAAATTTTATCTGGTAAAGATAAATATCGTGAAAAATTCATGTCTTAGAAGAAATTTAAAAGGCGTGTTTAATCCACTAGTACGCATTGAGTAAGCCGGTCTGTTCTCTTGATAGAGGTGAAAAACCCATGTAAGCAGTAGTACAGAATAAAGGTGGAAAAAAGTTTTTTAAAAAGGAAAAAAGTTTTTTAAAAAAGAAGAAAAAACAGTAATCAACTTCAGTATAGCACCTCTCTATAATATTTTTCTATAGTTTTTATATACTAATAAAAAGCAGGAACAGAAAGTACGTTGCACACTATTGTAATTTCAAAAGGGACAAAGTAATGTTCATACAGTATTCATGTACGTGCACAGGTCACGATCACGGACATCGAACCTGCATTTTTAAATCGATTACACCACAATGGGTGCACGGAATCGATTCCCATTTTTATACTTATTTCCTTTTCCGATTGTATTCGTAATTAATTCGATTGTGTGCAAATTTTTCTCGATAGAGATTTTAATTGATTTATATAATAATTTAGTTATTTTAATTAAGCTTTTTAAATATTATAAAGTTATATAGTTTTATTACTTTTTGTAAGTATATTTTCTAAAAAAAACAGTTAATTTAACATAACATTTAAAAAAATTGGTTAGCCTCAAAATAAAAAATCCTTTATCTATTCTGATTTAGGAATGCATATTTAAAATATATATTTTTTTATTTTGGAAAAATCAACACAGACAATACTTTGATTCATTCGAATAGAATGACATCATTATGTCACTAAAAGCTTTTTAAATTAAGATGATTTTAAAAGTTAAAAAGCTGAATGAAATTCTTAATACATGTTTCAAAAGGAAATGCTTCTTATTATAGATCTAGTTTTAAATAAGGCAATTACTTATGCATGTTAAAAGTTAGTAATGTTACGAATTGCGAATAGTCATCTAAAACTCAAAATCAAATAAATCCTAAGAGGAAGATAACGCAATAAAATTGCCGTATACGTCCATTGCAGTCCACGTGTTGGCCCATAATAAAAATAAATGGACTCTGCAAAACGCGAGAGTTCGCTCACCTCCCTAACCTAAGACAAGAGTTTGCGCTTACGCATCACACACACATGCGCGTTTGTAGGTCGCCACACGTACACATACAGCAAACGCACACACGCTTGCTACGCCCACATACGAAAGCAGCGCGTGCGCCGAACAAGTTTAGACAACGGAAGAAATATTATTCTCTTTTTAGGTACGGCATTCGCTCATTCTATTCTTGAAATATGTGTTTTTATGGTGGTTTTAGTTTTGTGCTGCAAATTGTGTTTGATTTTGCTTATGAATAATAGATTTGTCTTTAAAGTTAACTTGTAATATTTTTTAGAATATTTAAATACTTTGCATGGAACAATTGCGGTAATTTTTTTGTACATTACGTTAAATACTTTTTGTACAAAACTTTTACTATAATCCTGCCTAATATTGACTAGTAAAATTAAAATTGCAATTTAAGAATTTACATACAAGTATTTATATTCTTTTATATTTATAGAATAGAAAAGATGAGAATAGAAAAAGCTTTATTGGGCACCAATTACACGTTGATACATAAATCCATTTTACAAATTTATTTATGTACAATGGGCGAATTATTGATATTATTTTTTGCTAAGACATTTTATATAAAATTAATAATGATTAACATTTTCAGTTACATAGTTAAGTAGATCAAGACTATGAAGTAACGCTGTAGTTATATATTTTACGCAATAATATTATATGGTAAGCACAATTTATTTTTACACTTCCTCTAATGCTGATTGTACAAAAACCGTCTAATGTCACCTTAAGCGTGTTAAATTACAGGTATGCTCTAATAAATACCGATAAATGTTGTTTATTTAACAAAAACCGATACCGTAACTTTCTGCGTGCGTTGCTCTTTACGTTTTTAATGTTTGTATGTATGGGTAGAGTCTTGACCTACGACAATAACGTTTATGTGTGAGAATGTGTGGGTTGCGTAATTTTTTTTTTCAGTGAGTTATTACAATAAAATTGTAATACAATGTCATTGTAATTTTATATGTTTATTTTGTTTGGTGTTATGTTTCGTGCTTTATTGAATGGCTGTTTTCTTGGTTGTTTTTGATTGGCTGATATTTTAGAGTCGAGAACGTCCCACTATCTTACCTATCTACTAATAATAATAATGCGTACATAAGTTTGCTTGTGCGTTAATTTTGCTTTTACTGTATAATTGATTATTAAAAAAAATAAAGGTATATAGCGTAAGATTCTGGAGAGGTATAGATAACATAAAACACAACAAAAATCAATAATATGTAAATTATAAAGGTCAATATTTGTATTGCATTTATTAAAAATAAAAATGCCCTAATGATAATATCCACGTCCATCGGCTACAAAAAAAATATAAAGCATAACTATATATTTCGTTCGTAATGTATAGGTAACTCAAAATCTAATAAACTCTTTTACTTATAAAAGCTACATTATCACTGAGTAACATAAGCTATATCTTATAATGAAAAAAAAAATGGATCCATATGAAAACTTACTAACTGTCCTCCCGTGAAAAGCAAAAAAGGTCATTTATACAAAATAAATTACATTTTAGACCCAAAATAATTTTCCCAGTTTATTATAATAAATAAAGTAATAATTCTAAAACATTTTACACTTATTAACTTAAGCAAAAAATTCTTCTCACAAAGGATACCTATTTAGTTTTAACAGAATCATAATTATCTTTATAACAATGTCAGAGTCATGCAGGCGAGCTGTACAAAAGAAGTTTATTTTTAAGATCCGAGCACAAAGTGCCTTTCGTCTCGAGACTTGGAAATAATTAAATTTTTATTCACTACAAACAGTATTAAAGCTTTGTTAAAAGTTACTGCGTTGTTGTTTAAAAATATTTTGCAACTTATATTTATGTAGTTGTAATTTTTGTAAAGTTTCATTAAAATTCATTTAGTAGCTTTTCCGTAAGAGCTGACATCATTCATCTATTGGAACAAGTAATTTAGTACAAGTAAATAAGTAGATATAATTTTAAGTATTTTTTATAATTATTAAATAAATTTATAATCGCGATATTTATTTATAATAAATTTTATTTGAAATGCTAAAAATATAAAAAAGTTACCAATAATTTTATAACCAATTTAAAAATAATTATTAACTTTCTATCTCAATTTATTTTACACTATTGTAATTATTTATTAATTATCCATGAAACGAATAATTAGTGAGATATTGTAAAGCTTTTATGATTTGAAAAGTTGTAAAATATAATTATAATATTTTGCCGTATTCATTCTCATTCATTATAATTCTTACAACTAATAAACTATTATTAAAAACTCTTTGGTAATAAAATCTTATAATTTATTTATTATCGTCTTACATAACTGGCATTTTAATTATTATTGTAAAATAATTATTGCGTATTATTGTGCTTGTTAATAGTACCTATTATTAATATTGTAATGTGTAGGTAAATAAAACTTATTTATTATTTTGTTGAGATAAGAATGTTGTTACGTATTTTATATATTTTATGTAAAAAGACAAACGTTCTTAATTTACCGTTTTAATTCATTATGCCGTTTTACCTAATTCTTTCTTTGAATAAATGAAAGAAAAACGACCTAAAAATGAATCCGTATAAACTTTAATAAAAATGTAAGTTTCCTAAAATCATAAATTCAGTTAATTCATTTAAAAAAAGACAAGAAAGTTACTAAATTTATATCAAATACCAGAACACCGTCAATAATAATAATATAATTCTGTGATAAAAACCATAACCAACCTTATTCTAAAAAAACAACATCTATATTTATTGCATAGCCTTTTATAAAAAGAAAAAAAAAAGAAAATGTCACACTGACTTTTACCTCTTTGCACTTTGGTTTAGGTCACTTTCCCCAAGACTAAGTTAAACCTAAGTAAACAGGTATAAAGTTAAACTTTTACTTGCCTAATTAAGTTAAAAGTAGCTGTGAGAAAAGGGCCACGTAAAATGTATTTTTATTTATGTTGAGATGATACAAACAACTGAAGAGTTTTGGCGGGTAATTGTCTTAAGAAAACCGTAATAACTTGAAAAAAGAACATATCTATACATATGAAAAACAGTGATTTCTTTCCAACAATAGTTAAATAATACACGAATATAATGAGCTTATATTATTGCATGTTAAAAATGATGTAAAATTATTGAGTAAAACGATCCTACAATAAAAGTTATCGTAAAATTTGCCGCCTCATTTTGCCGGCCGACTAGACAGATACACAGGAATGTTACCGGAATCTATTGTTTATCTCGCACAGCGTAATAAATCGGAAACTAGTTCGCAGAATTACGCAACAACCACTTAGCAGTCGTTTGCAATAAAAAAATAAATACCTGCATTGATATTTCATCAATTTAAATCCGCAGCAACTCATCACAATAGTAACTGTCAGGCACAACACGATTCGAAAAAAAAACAAAACAAAAAAAACTTAAATGTCACTTAGTTACGTCATATTTGTTTTTAAGGCAATTTTTAAGGCAAAAGGTAAAAAGTTCATACAGCCCTTTTTTTCAACGCGAAATATGTGTGTTTACGTCAACATGTATTTTTCAAATGTAAGTGTGCAGGAAAAAAATGGTTGTGCTCGGCTCGGGCCGTGGGCGTTGTATAAGCACTATAGTTATAGTAGGCACGGCATCGTAATGCACTTATGTGTACTTACTAACTTTTTTATTATAGTCAGTTATATCCGCGCGGTTCCTTAGTTTGAAGCGAGCCGAGTTAAATCATTCTTGATGCTTTTTCTCTTACGTAATATTATGGTTCTTTTTTGCAATATGGCGTCATAGTTTTAAAAAAGGAACATAATGAGTGTTGTCAGTTGGAATCGTTGGAATGTTTTTGTTTTTTTATTAAGTGGTTTTATTAAACTTGACCCTGTATATCCTCGTAAAGACACCGATTTCTTTAAAAATAACCATATTTTTATAGTCATTCCGTCTTAAACTTTTGAACTCTTAGTCACGACAAAATGCCGTAGGTCCTCTGATAAAAAGTAGATAGAGTAGATATCGCGATAAAAAGTACCTTATATGCTATCCCAGACTATAATCTATTTCTGTGCCAAATTTCATCCAGATCCGTTCAGTAGTTTTTGCGTGAAAGAGTAACAAACGTCCATACATTCTTACAAACTTTCGCGTTTATAATATGTATAATTAAGCATTCACGAGGATCTGATGATGGAGTCAGAAGGTGAACAGTGGAATAATTAAAATAAAATCGATACATTTAAAAATATCTTTAACCCATTTTTATGTGGTATCAGAATGTATGTCGACAGTTGGTAACATGTAAAGGGACTAATAAAGGCTTATGTCCAGCAGTGGCCTAATTTTTGGCTGAGACGATGATGACAGAATACATAAAGAAAAGCGGTAGTAGAAGAGTGGAAAAGTAAACGACTTTTAACACATGAGGTGTGGGTTCGATACCGACTGGTTATACCAATATTAATTTTACTTGTTAGAATTGATTTGTACATATAATATGATTTACTAATCTGCTAATAGTGAAGTGCAGGAAAACGCAGCGTGGGACGACCTTCCACTAGGTGGACAGATGACATCATCAGAGCTGCAGGAAAGCACTGGATACAGGCAGCTCAAGATCGGTCATTGTGGAGACATGAGGGAGGCCTATGTTCAGCAGTGGAAATTATCAGGCTGAGATGATGATGATGATGATGATGATAACGGTGAAGTAAAACATCTTGAAAACCTACATGAATTTAGAAGACATTTTTAACACTTTCGCGGACAGTAACGTAGACACAATAGATGTTTTATTGTCATGACGTCTATAGACGTTCTCTGTCCTTCAAAGTGTTAAAGACATATCTGACCTATAAGAAGAAATTGCAAAGGCATATCTGACCCACCAACGCGTTTAGTCCAGCCTGTGTATTAAGACTTTACCTTTTCATCTCTCATGGGAGGTAAGAGAGATATTTTCATAGAAAAGTAATTTCTATTATTATTATTACTCCGTAGGCGTTAATGTGACACTACAGATTTAAGATGGCTTTTAAACTCCATTTTCAAACTAATATGTCTAAATAAAGATTTGAATTTCTCTGTCTATGCATAAATTTTGCAAGATGGAGCTTTTATAAACATTTCTTAGGCAGTTGGTATGAATCATATTATCAGACATAAGTTAAATTTGGATCATGAAAACAGGTCATTACAGCTTTTACGCATGTATACTAGCTGTTGCCCACGGCTCCGCCCGCGTGGATGTGGAGCCTATTCGCTATTCCAGACTATAATCTATCTCTATGCCAAATTTCATCCAGATCCGTTCAGTAGTTTTTACGTGAATGAGTAACAAACATCCATCCATCCTTACAAACTTTCACATTTATAAATATTAGTAGGATTAAGCTTATAAATATTTTTAATTGATGTTTTATCGTATCTGTCCTTAATTTATATAAAAAAGCTAGCAGTTGCCCGTGACTTCGCTTGAGTTTTTTTATAATACTTGGGTAGCAAACAAGCATACGACTGCCTGATTTTAAGCAGGGATTCCCTGGTATGGGAAAACGTTTCTTTCAAAACGCATTCCTAAACGAACACTGGAGACCTGTACTCACAGGAACACCTGTACTCACAGAAGATTTCGGTTATCGAGATTAAATATACCTTATGTCTTTCTCCAGGATCTGTCCTCATACTGGACAAGTATTTCTGTTATCAGCTTGACTTTCTCAATGTCAGTTGTCTGGTTGCCATAATACAGGCTCTGCTTTGTTTAGCATCACTTCTAATACATTTTTTGCAAACGTATCAAAACTATAGTATCGTAGTAAGCGATAGTGATAGAGCGAGAAAGCGAATAGAGTTTTTCATCGCGTTCGTACGACGGACTTTTTGCTAGATTGGTTTTTATATATCTGGCCGTATTCGTTGCTTTAGAAAATATATTTTTTTTAACAACCATGGTGGTCTGTAATACAAACTCTTTTTACTTTTTATTAAATCTAAGCAATAATTTTTGTAGTTTTAATTATAAATGGCCTGAGAACTTGCGAGTTTGGTTTTAAAAATAGAACAAAAGGCTTTAGTAGTCATTGATATAATTATGTTAGTAACGATGGATGAATGTTAGTAGGAAATTTTGCTTTTAAACTTTACAATGTTGTAATTTTTTTTTGAGTAATTTAAACGCTTTTTTTTTTCAATAAAAAGCTATTTATCCATTAGGGGTTAACTCTTAACTTTTAGTTTTAGTTACTAACATAGTATAAGTTATATTGTTACTAGCACTATGGATCTCTGGTTCTGAAAATAAATAATTTTTATTTTATTTTATTTATTATTATTTATAGATAAATTAGATCCAGACACAGAATAAAGAATCGTACTCATCACACAAGAATATATCGTAGGTGGGAATCGTACCCACAACCTTCGGTTTAGCAGTCAGGGCCATTTATTGCTAGATCGATAGCCAGAGACTGTTTATTATTTATAATATTAGATAAATGGTTTTCATAACTCTCGAAACTTTTCCTCAAGTGTGACTCTACATGTTTTTCAATTGATTTGCCATTTTTATGGATCACACAAACTCTTGCCCCGTGTGGGAATCAAACTGACAACACCCTGTGCAGTGTCACATTGTAAGAGAACTACTTAATCCATTGAACAAATCGTTCCTTAAAAACATTGAATTGATTAATAAATAAGACCTGATGGTCTGAATTTCTTGCTAGCTCTTCTCATGGCTACTGTAAATTGGCTGACATCATCATTCTCACTTTTTTATACTACTTGAGTGGTAAATATACGTCCCGCCTGATGTTAAGCAGTTACCGTAACCTATGGACGCTTTCAATACTTTACTACGGAATACCTGCTATTCATAATTATTATTTTCATAAGTGTTACTTTGTAACCTAAATGAAAAAATGAAGTTTGAATTTGAATCTAAGCCGTTAAATTTATCATAACATTTGCAAATTTTTCTCACCCACATACACGCTGTCAACAGACAATAATACACCTAATTAGTATTTAAAAGAGCGTGAAATGGCATAATAACACGGTTGACATATCCTTACTCCTTGGTTGTATTAAAAAAAGGGAAACGAGTATTTGAGGGTTCTTCATATTATAAAAGTATACTAAGTTAGGGTAGAAAGGTTCTAGAGTGGCGACCATGAACTGGAAGACTAAGGGAGGGCAAGCCTCCAACAAGGTGGATCAACCTGGTAAAGGTTGCGGGTAACCGATATGAAATGTTATTTCATATCAGTTACATGAACGTCGAAGTTTCATTTTGCAAAAAAAAACTTTTTTAACTACCTGCCGATGGCAGGAGGTGCGCTGATAAAATGTGGCTGTAGGCATATATTTTTTTATACTACTTGGCTGGCAAACAAGCATACGGCCCGCCTGATGTTAAGCAGTTACCGTAGCCTATGGACGTATCACTTGGTATATTAAACAATTTCTAGAAACAAAATCCGTTGGGATAGTAGGAGATTTAAAGCCTACAAAACCTATACTATAAACTATTGGAGAACCCTAAAAAAGTGTCCCTTAGGTAACACAGTTAGTTAGAACCCATCGAAGCGATGAATGTCACAAATACAGGGTTCCCTAATGACATGGTAGTGAAATGTCGTCGGTTGCAATTTGTTGACGATTCTGTCGGCGATACATTTGTGCTTATTACGTAACCAGTCGTGTGTTGCAGTCTTTGTAATTGGTATAAGTATACAAATATTGATTTAAGAACCTACCGAAGCTTATATTAAAGCCTGAAATTCTGGTGTAAAAAAGTAGGTTGGCAACACGCAAGCTATATCCCTGGTAGTGCATGTATTTATCTCTGGTATGCATGAGTATTGCAAGCGTCCATAGTCTATGGTAACTGCTTAACATCAGGCGGGCCTTATGCTTGTTTGCCACCCAAGTAGTATAAAAAAAAATTACAAATCTAGTGGGTAGAGGCCAAACTAGTGACAGAATTGTTGACATCGCATGAAATAAAACTCGGTCATCCATCCTGCCATGCCTGATCGTTTACCAGCGGGTTAACCTGGCTATGAGCGCCTCTGTGTTATGATATTTAGTTATAGTGCCTAAAACCAAATTTTAAATTACCAATTCATCTTTGTTACAAAGTAACAAGGATGAACGTCAAATAAGTAACTGAGATGAAAATCACTTAAAAAAAAAAAAATCGAGCGTTTTACAATTATTAGTTTTCCCAACAACTATTCAAACATTACAATTAAACGAACTCATTGTTGGTTTTCTTTCTTTTCTAAAAGCCTATAAATGAGTGAATTTTCATTCACAATGTATCTAAAACGTAAGAGTTAAATAGAGATAGCATTTCTACTTAATAGAAAGAGAAAAAAAATACCATCTTAAAGCGAATAAGCCAAGAAACATTGAGAGAGCTGCGGAGAATACTGTTCGTTAGCATCTTTTAATTTCAGCTAATTTTTATCTTCGAGAGGCGACGGGTTTTTTACTGTAGCACAAGCCATTAGCTTCATTATACTGGGATCTAACTTTTTGATACTTTATACTCAATATCCACTGCACAGTTGATTTAGAAGCTTAAGTGGTTACCTCGCTATTTATTAGTGCGCGGCGTGTTGTGGCGTTGTGGGTTCGATCCAAAAAAATGTGTTATCCACTAATGGTTGTCCCCAATGCCTATGTTAAGATTCCTGGGATAAATATTGATTATGGTCTTCTGTAAGGTCCTTCCCCATTCGGGCTTTCTCGTATAGTATGTGCCCTATGTCTTTCTAGTATGTGCCCTACCTAAATGGATGTTTGTTACTATTTGAGGTAAAAACTATTGAACGGATCTGAATGAAATTTGGCAGAGAGACAGATTAGAGTCTGGAATAGCACATAGGATTTTTTAACGCAATGACCGACATCTAAGCAGGCGGAGCCGCGGGCAACAGCTAGTTACTAATATACCTGTTATTTGTGGCTTTTGCTGAAAATTCCACTTAGTAGTGATATTCACATTGATACTGCCACTTAGAATCGAACTTAAACTTCATGTATACTAGTCGTTTATTGACCCACACAGCTACTACCGCTTCAACATATTTACTTTAATTTAATTATTTATTAGTATAATCGTGGTAGACATATTTCCTTATTTAGAACTACTCGGCAAAGTTGTTTTATTTTAATAATAAATGGCCGACAGTATAATTTTATTAGGTTCTATGAACTGATTAAAATACCTTTGTTGATCAGTTTTTATGCCTACTTGTCAGGAAACTAAAGACTAGCAATCCGCCTTGAATTTGTCTGGGTTAAACAATCTTTTCTTAGTGCCCACGTCGTTTAAGGAACCTTTTTGAATAGTTTTAGGTTCGTAGCAGTTTAGGCTTTGTGTTGATGAATGAAACATAGGTAAGTAGTATTATATATTCGAGTGATGCTTAAGTTATTTGCAAACGTCGTTAGCTACGGTAGCTGCCTACCATGACGTGTCGGTCGTATGCTTGCTTGTCATCTAAGTCGTATATAATGAATTAAATTTCACAAAGTACCTAATTTTATTTTTAAAAAAATTACCATAATTTTTTTATGTCAAGTATCAAAATCATATCGTCACAGTACAGTACTGAAGAAATCTAATTTTTGCCGAGTTTTTCTCTTATTCCGTCGGCCCCAGAGGGCGCTGTTTTCCCGCCAATTTGTGTGTGCTTGTGAAAATTTAACCGTTGTCATGTCGCACCGTTTCACTTCATGTTAATGAAGTGTTATCTCCGTATTTGTTTTTACAGTTTTTTTTACGTCTTTTTCTGTGTTTTATTTGGTTTTTTTAGTGGAAAAGTAACCGGAAGAGGTAGGGCATTGTACAAGCGAGCAAGCCTGACTGGGGAAGGACAAAAAAAGGATACCTCTGGTGGACCGCGGGAATAGAAAAACCATTTGTTGTGATCTGTATTCTAAATTAAGTTTGCAATTGATGTCCCTAGTATTGCAAGCGTCCACAGGCTACGGTAACTGCTTAACATCAGGCGGGCCGTATGCCTGTTTGTCAGCTAAGTAGTACTAAACAAAATCTAAAGGCATGTTTAATCCATCAATCCGCATCAGGAAACGTGTTCAGACTAAGGCCTGAATCTTTTGCTTTCATAATATAGAAGAGACCCATTTTTCTATAAATCTTTCTATAAATTACTGTTTGGCATGCCCTACAGTAATTTATAGAAAGAGAAAGAAAGAAATAAATATATGGGTATATTATGGCTTGCTCATAGTAATTTAAAACTTTGAGTTTAAATTTGACAATAGGTACCTTCCAATAATACATTTACTTTTTTATTGTATTATATTACAAAAACACATAAAACAATTTTAACCCTAAATTGCCATCGAAAGTTATTAAAAAATAATCAAACATTAAAAATTCAACCCGAAAACGCTCAGGTGTAACGAAAAAACACCTTTTTTACGAGCACTAAGAAACTTTTCTAATAATGTCTCGAGTTTAAGAGTGTCCTACCGCTAATTGCGAAATAAATTTTCAAGTTTTAACCCAAAAAACTCGCGGCAATGAGTTACGACGAAGGAAAAAAAGATTACGCGAGTGTTGTAAGAAAAATGGCGAAGAACATTGAACGAGTATGCATAGTCTTGTTCAGTGAATTTTTGGCTTTTGGAAAAAGGAACGATGATGCTTAATGTGTGTATTACAACAATTACAATTTATTAGCATACTAATATTTAGTAGTATAATATTTTTTATAAACGTAAAAAATATTTGCAAAAATTAATTGCACTTAAATGACCCGTTCGCGCTGCACGATTCGATTCCTATACAAGAAAAAAACATTGTGTGATTCACACATATATATTCCGAGTCTGGGTGCACTTTCTGTCCCACATGAAAACAATATAATACTTAGACACTGTTTGTTAAGAACGAGCCAAGGCGTATTTTAAAAAAGGAAAAAAAAAAGTATAAAAATAGTCTTTATTATGAATACGGGCCAGAAGGGTTGGAGGAAAATTATGAAAGATAGGAGAAAAGTGGTAAAAATTACCGAGAAGGGAGGGTGATACCGGGCACTTGATGATATTTAAACGTTATTGTTTGTATCGTCACGTTTCCTAAATGGGGTAAGCAGTGGACCGAGTGTTTTTTCCAAAATATTAAATGATCTTTGAAAATAAATTAACGGGGTCAGTTTTAAAATAAATTTTAGACTGGCATCAACATAAAAGAAAAATAATGTCCTCTATTTATAGTACATCGTTTTTTATTTTATTTTAATTTGACTAGATATCTCCCGCATTACACAAGCCCTGTGTCACGGTGAACTTTACAAACATAATTAACGGACAAAAAATTCACCGCCATTTATGGATGACACATATTTTTGACCCGAACGAAGATCGAGCCCACAATGTGCAATCATTGGTAACTAGAGAGGTAACTACTTAAACCACTGAACCAACTTTGCAGTCAAATTATTGACATAAAATGCAATCAAAGCTCGTCGGTCCAAAGATCATCACGAAATGAAGAAATAAAAAAACACTATCTGTAATTTTTTCTTCTAAATTTCTATCATAAATAAAACTACTAAAAAGATTTACTAAAACATCTAAATATTTAAAACCTTTTAACAAAATATATGAAAGCTAATACAATTTTATCGATTCCTTCAGTAAAAAGCATAAGACTATCAAATCTTTCCAAACCTATTAACTTTAAAAGCCGGTTGGTCATTAGACGATCGTTTTTTTTAAACGACGTCCGTTGGAACAAATTTTTCCACCCTCGTTGAACACTTTTCATAATTAGAACCCCCCACCTCCTTGTTACAAGATGTTACAGTTATGAAACGTTTAAAAAAAGAACAATTTTGTTATCTTTGCTTCTGTGATTTTTGAATTTGGAATTTTATGTTTCTTGATTTGTTGGCGGCGTTTTAGTAAGTATTTAGAGATATTTACACGGTTTTTGTTTGGATAGACGAGTTTTTTTATTGTTGTTTTTAATCGTTTATAATCATTGCAACATTGAATTTATTCATAGTCTTTACTATCGACTGGTTAGTCGCTAGCCTAGTAAAGAATTTAGAACGAGTTTAGATCGAGTTTATTAGGCCTTTTGATTTTCAATATCCTATCTCAAAAACAAAAACATTATTAACGTACACTCATCCTTAAAAAAAGCGTACAGCTCAAATATATTGCCAAAAGAACATCGCTTACATTTTCAGTTCCACACAAAAACCCATATATTCATCCAACCCAAAAAAATCTAACCAAAGACAACACTTAACATCATTAAAAACATTTTTAAAACAATATTTATACTTAAAAGGGATCCGCCGAACAAAAACTGAGACAACTTAACTGAATTGATTTATACGGAACCTTTTATAAAACGAAATAAGTACAGAAGTACCGTCAAAATAAAAAAAAGTTAAACACATGTCGCATTCAGACGGCCGACGTCAAAATCGTCTCAATTTTGTACCGAAAAACAATTGGTATCTAAATTTTAAATTCGCTCGGGTCATTTTCGGTGGGTTTTTTTCAAAAAGTGGGTACTATAATAAATCTAGAGGCAATAACGATAAATTCATTGCGGATCGACATGCAAATGTTGAGGGATTTTTTTCGACAATGTGTATCGTACTTTTGTTTTGTTATGTTAAAACTGTGGAGCTGTTTATATGTATATTGTTTTTTAACTTCTGTGTTGAATACATTTATTTTGAACGTTTAATTCCTGCGTTTTCTTTAAATTTAACTTTTGTTACCGTATAAGAGAACAAGCCTGCTGCAGGCGACATTACGAATAGACGACTCAAAATAAACATTTATGTTTACACAAAGTTTTGTTCCGTATGAAAATCGAATCCAAAGGTATGCCTTATGTTACATTAAGTAAAATATGGAATTTTAACTACTGACTTAATTATAATGATTGCTTATGCAATTTATATTAGCTTCTATTTAATTTAGCACCAAACACTCGAAAAATATCCAAGTATTTACAGTTATAAAAAAAATATATAAACGAAGTCGTCTCCACGCCTTTTGCCCGCCCACAAAAGATCAAGTACCCGACCGCGCACAAAGAGTATAGTTTTTATTTTGCCCGAGTGTACTTTTCCGTTTCGTCCGACGTTGGCCGTTTTTATTTTTGCAAGCACCTGTACTTTCTGCGTTATTTACATCAACGTAGTTTTTTAAAACGCATGTTGCTGTTTTTTAAGGGTAAAAAGTTTTTTTTTTTCAACTTAATTGTTTATACAAATCTTGTTGACGCAGTACAGGCTCTACTACGGCACACATGGATGTGTTCGGGGTTCTATCTAGTTTGAGATCAGATAGCTGAGTGTACAACTTAAAATTATTTAGGAGTCAAATTATCCATGTAGGTACCAGGATTATTGAACATTATTAACTGCACGGTTGGTTCAGTGGCTTAAGTGGCTACCTCTGCGTGACATGTTGTGGGTTCGATCCCCACACGAGACGAAATATTGTGTGATCTGCATATGATTTTTACGAATCTGGGTGTGCTTTGTGTCCGTTAATTGTATGTTTTAAAATTCCCCTGCAACACTGGGCTAGTTTCCTAGTTCGAGAGTAATCTTTTTAAAAAAGAAAATTGGCTGAAAATCCCATTAACATTTTAGCCGTCCTAAGCATCAAACCCGGGACCTTAGCACATTAATTCTCTGGTTGTTGACCGCCAGTCAAATTGTATCTGTTAGATAAAATAATACTAATAACTATATAGTTTAAGCTTGGTCTATGAAGTGAAAGAAATAGGTATTTTAAGATCGTAGCAAATCAAGCTGTTGTCTCTGCTTACCCCTCTAACAATCAAGCAAAAGTATTTATATATATGGCTTGATACTTTTTTTAGTACATAATATTCAATGTTCACTTTTTCACTCATTTATTGACAACGAATTTTTTTGATCCAAAAATCTAGGTGCAAGATTTTTATACCTATATCTCAATTGATAAAATTACAGTTAAAACGCAGATGTACAAAACAAGTACTTCCTGACTTATCATACGCCACCTTGTACGCAGATGGTTTTTTATAAAAAATAAAAATAAAATGGCGCTCGAATCTCGATTAAATAAATTGTTAACACGCCCCCGGCACTTGATCGTAAGATTTTTTATCAAGAACGATTCTATGTGAAAATGTTTTCTTGGTAATGAATATGCAATACTTAGATCGAGCCTAGATACTTTAGTGTTCCTGTTTTGAAAAAAAAATACAACATTTATTACGCCACCCACTGCTTAGATGCGCGATAAAACACTTTAGTGCTTAGATAAAACTATATTTATTGAGGGACTTATTCTATAGGGAAGTTTATAAAATTGAAACTCACCTTTTTGTATTAAAATAAAAGTTAAGTATTGGTATAGTAACCAATACCCCGTTTATTTGGGAATGCGATTAAGTGACTGTGGATTTTGAAACGTCATTATTCTTATAAAAAAACAATTATCAAATAAAATGGAATTATCAAATTTTAAATATGGAATTATCAAATTTTAAATTTGGAATTGTAAACACACACATACACAGTCACCGCCACGCATCCCCTACCTTTGGAAGATAACAATACACATTGAAACAGATGCCAACTCACTCGCTGCAGTGTAGACCAGCACTCCTCAAGCGTTCGCTCACTGATGCTCTGCCCCGACCGCGCTTGTTGCTGCATGAAACAAACATAATAATCAAAAACTATTCCGAGGTGAATTACAATCGAATATTTGAAACCATTAGTAAGATGTTTAATTCGATTTTTGAAATTTAAATCGTAGCCTTAAATTACTACGATGTAAAATTATGTTCTAAATTGAAATCAAATGGTTCCAAATATAAAACAAATGTTATTAATTGGTTAAATAAAAATAAATGAAAAGCATAATTTTACTACGAGCATTATTAAATTTGAAAGAAAACTAAAGAGCAAGAAAGAAAAAAAGAAATGTTAATTAAACATTTGTTTGAGTTATGAATAATAGCGAGCTCCATCGCATTTATGAAATAACTATAAAATAGCTGTAAAAGACTTGGTGAAATAATATTATACGAAATAGAAATAAAAATGAAGCTCGCTATTCAGAAAACGAAGCATAACGCAATGAAAACTCATTCTGGTATATTTCGTAGACATTTATACTATTTCTAAACGTACTTGCCCTTCTTCTAATCATATTTTAATACCACTTTACCCAGCTTTTTATAATCTTCATCCTATCCTTATTATTCAAAGTCTAAGTCAAGCTTATTTCGATCATTATATCGTCATAGAATCCGACACTCGTCAGTATTTTTTTCCTACAGCCACTTCTACTGAAAAATAAAGGGGTTCGAAAAGAATTGGCAAGAAAGTAAACTTCTAAATTCAAATTTTGGAGATTAAAAATTAAATGTTCTAATTTTAAAAGATTAAAACATTTACAATTTGGTATAGGTTACGACTTATGGTAACAGAAAGAGACATATTATGATTATCTTATAATGTAATCATCGGTAGTCAAAGTAGTCGGTAAAAAAGAAGAATTTAATTTGATTTTAAAGAGGATAAATATGAATTTCATTTGAAAATCTACTGACTGCCTGTTTTTCAATCCATCAAAAGAATATTCAAGCTACAGTACTGTTACTTAGTGGCCAGCAATTATATTATAATAAGAAAGACGTATATATCGCTCTAGCGCGCGGAAAGTTGCTTCATTTTAACTATCACTATCTCTTTCTGTATCATTACGTTCCGCATTATCTATTGCATTCATACTTGAAATCTATAAACAAGTACGCATCAAAGCATAGGAACAAAACTAAACGTCGCTTAGTATGAAGGTAACTTATTTTTATTTTTAATATTAATTGGTTGCCAGGACATTTGAAAGTACCTACTGGATTTCTTAATTGTATAGCAATGTCTCACTGCTGGGCACGGTTCTCTTAGCCTCTATCAAGAGAGCTTAGATAATATAAGGCCTTCATCTATTGGTGGATCAGTTATTTCATTAGAATTTCTCCTAAGACATGTTACCTGGTAATAATTAGTTAAGTTTTAAACATCATGAGTTTCCATAGCAAAATAAATATTCTACAGAAGGTGGAAAGAAAGAAAAATAATAATTACATCGATATTGAGGCTATTCAGGACATTTACCAGTGCGAAGGGCAACATCGTGTTACGATCGCCCATTGGTGCGTCCCCGGTCGGCGACTGCTGCTGCGGCTGCGTGCGCAAATAATCCAACGTTAATATTATACATTCTAAAATCAAATTATTAACTGTAAACTTCTAAATTCAAATTTTGGAAATTGAAAATAAAATGTTCTAATTTTAAAAGAGAATATACTTATATTTGAATTTGGAATTTCAATCAACTTTAACGTTATTTTATTAAAATGTTAAACTACTTTAGGTGACAAACAAGCATACGGCCTGTCTGATAGTAAGCAGTTACCGTAGTCTATGGACGCTTGATTCTTGGGACATCAGTTGCAAGCTTGATTTAGAATACACATTACACATTTTAACGACACATATTTTGTCTATTATATTTAAGAAACATTAATCACAGTCCCTCAAAGCAATTGTTTAATACAAGCTGTTGAAAAGTTAGATTAATCCCGTAACTAACATTAGTATAAACATAAATAACACTTACCTTTAAACTACTGTTGATAACCAAAATACTACACAACACTTCGTGCACATGCTGTTAACCAATGGTTAAAAAAACAACAAAAATTAAAATATAAAATAACCGCTACATAACCGTTAATCAAAGCCCATTGTCCACTGAAGTATTCCTAATTCTTTTTTTAAATAGAATTTGAATATTTTCGAATTTAGAACAACTATTTATTAGTTTCCTCATTGGACGATTATTAAATATTGTACAGTAACAATTAATTAGTAAATATAAACTTAGGTCTTTTTTATAAAATATGTACTGTTTTTTTTTAATTGGTGCTTGCAAAACAATACAGTGGACAAAGTCTTAGCAACAAAAAAGACATTAAGCCGACAAAAAAGTAAAAATAGTTTTTTTTAGTAAAAAAAAATTTGAAAATAAAACCAAGGACAGACACGACATTTAGAGTTAAAAAATTATTTACATCGATATTATTGAGTGTTGATAGTAAATTTACCAGCGCAAATGGTACGATTGATCTCTCGCTCATCGTTGAGTCGGCTGATGGCGATTGCTGTTGCTGCTGTTCCCCAAATAGCGTGAAAAAATACATTTTCTGGTGAATTTCTTGGTAATTTTACATTTTAACACATAATATTTTACAAAAATAAGTGTAAACCATTTTTACACCGACTTGTTTCCAAAAATTCGCTGAATGGATTCCTAAAGAGTAGTAATTGGAAAAACATTTTCTATACACCTTTTTGCCAACACCTTTTAATCTATTGATTAATACATGAGTTATTTTAATTATATAATATATTCATCATTATTTCATTGCTCATAAATATGTTCGGTCGACAACGCAGTTAGCTGTACAGGGCCGCTTATAAAGATTAGTTTTTTAGGAAAACCAATGTATGAATTTGTGTGAAATATATTTTTATCTCTAGGTTTAGTCTAATTTTACAATGTTACCAAATTCCACAGAAATAAATATAATGGTTTTCTTAACAAACTATTCTTCAAATAGCGGCCCTGTATAGCTAACTCCGTTGCTGTATGTATGCTACCTATATTTTTAATATATTTCCAACTAGTTTTTCTATAGCAAACATTGTAACGCCTACGGAACGTTCTAACAAGGAAGAAAAAATTAAACTCATTATTTTGATAACAAACCCTTGACTTAACAATAAAATTAATAAATCAAATTTTAATTAACAATCCTGTAAAAAAATTAAACCACAAAAGCGCAACTATGAACCGTTAAATCTCGATTTCGTAAAAAAACCGATGAATACCGAATCAAATGGAAACCGGTTTGTTATTCAAACAGAAATATTCTAAAAACAAAAAAAAAGATTCGCAACAAATAACTGTCAACACCCCTTCAGTGAAACAAAGCGGTAGGAAAAAAAATTAAAAATAAAATGATCGCGGCCCTAATCCGGTGCGCCGTGGGAAACGCAAGGTGAACGTATCCGAAACTAATTTAAAATGTAATATTCTTTCGTCTGTTGTTTAAATTTTGAATTAAGAAAGTTATTACTATTTCCTTCTTTTTATTTTCACTGGTTGAAATGTATTTGCAGTTTGAATTTAGAAATAGAAGGCAGTAAGTCATATGAAAAATAGTTTGCATTGAGGTCTGAATTTAAAAAGGTTTAATGTAATAATATCAATTGCAATGTCCCACTGCTGGGCACGGGTCTCCTCCCGTGATCAATGTTGCAGAATTTTATCATTTCTGATAAGCCAAATGTTTTTAAGCTGTCATTTTAAAATGACTGTGCAAAATAAATCAGATAAAAAAAACATCCACACGCCTAATTGTTTTCAAAGGTATCTCAGGAATGTACTGATGAAGCCAATTTAATAACGATCTCAGAGTGATTCAGTCGATTGTAAATACATACGTTATCGTAACAAAAAATATTTCAGAACTGTCTCAAATAAAACAATCATAAGCCATATGCTCAAAACAAACATTCGTTGAAATATAAAAAAATAATCGACATCGCCGACAAGTTGATCACAGGTAATACAGAAATAATAGAATTATCACAGATTATTGTAATTTACATATCCCTTTGTAAAACCGGATGCGACATAAGGACACAAAAACGATTTTAATAATAAGTTTGACGCAAGGACCTTAACCCTTTCTTGTGTTTAACAAAAGCTTTAACAATATGTTGCCTTGGCTTGTATCTTTTTTTTTAAATTTATAAGGAAGGGATCATTCAAATTTGGAACGGGTTTCACCTCGAGTAATCTGAGGTCAGTTGATCAAGAATGTTTGAACAAGATAGACGTGATTTTGTAATGTTTTACGTTTTTATCAACACGTGTGTTACTTATACTAGTAAACTTTAGTTTATAAGTGATTGTGTCGAGTTTTTAAATATAAATACTGTGAAAAGGACTTATAGTGAAAACGTTTCAGCTGTTTACTACTACTGGTAAGTTTTCGCGGCTGTCTTGCCGACGGGATGCAAAATAAAACTTGAGAAAACCTCTGAAGTTTACGTAAATTCAACTTCTTCTTCAACGTCTTATTTTTTTCTAAATATGTCTAGTCAAATAAAATTTATTTTGTTATTGACTGAAATATATATTAATACTTCTTTTTAAGTAATCCTAAAACGTTTTTTCTGTACGGTAGCATTTATTTAGAAAAAATACAAGTCCTAAAATGTCCTAATAAATTACAAAAGTCACTCACCTGAATTTCATTCACCAATTTTTCAGTCATAATCTTGTGGTCTGGAGTCGCTGGCGGCTGTGGCGTTGGAGGAGCAGGACCTGGCTGATTGTGGCCCTCCCCAAGCTGGTCCTGGCTAGGAGAGCCAGGTCGGCTTCTGTTCCAGAAGTCTTGCATCTTGAACTGTCTTTGCGCCTCAGCCGCTTGCTGCAATGTTGGTATGTGGAGAGATAGAGGGGCAGCAGCGCGGAGATCTAGCGCGCTGCCGCCAGCGGAAGCCTCATTGTTCCCTTCGGCCGCTGTCATCTTGAACGAGTTCTGAAGCCAGCTGGCTACGAAGTTATCCTCTTCTTTAGGAGGATCGAGGAGCCTTGGGTACGGCGGCGCGGCGCTCGGCTCGAAGGCGCCCTCGCCGCCGACTTGCTCGCCTTCTTCGGCTATTTTTGGTACTTTAGCCTCCCTCGGTGAGCCCTCCTCTATCGCTTCCGCCTTTCGATACTCATGGAGGTCCCTGTACCTCTCCTGCAGCGCTAGGGATATGTTTTCATTGAAGTATTTCAACATTAATTCCAGTTTTGGACGAATCGTCACAACGAGGACATGCGATCGCTCGCAGTTCTTTAAATTCACACTCTTTTTGAACTCCGGGTCCGATGTCTTCGACGGTACCGCGGATCTGCAATACAACAATCTCTTTAGCCAAAGAGCGCGACACGACGAACCGAAAAAAAAATTTTTCGCAAAAAGTTAACGCGACGTTTGTATTTATTTTTTTTTCGCGGCCGAGACACCCCCGGAAAAGCTAAGTCGCACCGTGGAAAGCGGAAACGAGACCTTCTTGAGACGCGGGCGGGCGACGACTAACTTCTTGGTGGAAAACTTGAGCGTCGCGACGCTTTCTTGCGGGGTGGGGCGGACGCGCGCGCCAGCCGAAGACGCCGGTCCAACTAGCAAGACGCGGCGCCGCCCCCGCCGCCTTAGACGTAGCCAAGAACATCCCCACCGACGCCGGGCGCACGCGCCCCGCGTTTTTTCCGCGGAAAAATGCGTCCGGTCAAGGAAAAGACGCGCGGCCGGCAGCGGGCGGCCGGCGTGTGAGCGCCGAGGCCCCGCACCCCCCGCACTCCCCCGCGACACACTCGGACACAATTTCCCCAAAAACGCATGACGGACCACTCGGACTACGGCCGAAATAAGAACTATTAAAAAGGGCGCTAAGGACGCCGCAGGGTGGTCGCCCCTCTCGCTCGCCCGACCCCGTTTCTATCCCACCCTTTCATGCGAGAACGGGACGAGTAGAGCTCCCCATTTTTTTCTAAGCCGCTATTAGTGAGGGAGGAAATGAAAAAGAATGGCTTTCTTTGTGATTTTTTCTTAATGACGTCTGTCTCGCTCGCACTTGGGGGTTTTGTATATCGCTGTTTCATGTAGAGTTTTTAAGCATTTCTTTTCAACGCCTCTTTTACTAGCGCGGTTTTTTTTAATGTTCAGGCGGGGCTTAGCTTATGGGGTATTAGCCAACGGTGTTATTCAGATTTTACTTTTTCCCTGTTTTTTACCTAAACTTGGGGAAATGAGTTGCGGAAGTTTTTTTTTCCGCCTACTTTATACTTTCTTTCTTTATACCTAAAGTGACTTTAGACAACAGATGATCATATTTTAATATGTTTTGAGGTAAATTATGAATTATGTGACGCATCATGATAATTATGAAAAAATACGTATTATTTGTAATTCTTAAGTATTGTCTCAGAAATAAACAAAGGTTCATATCTAAGTTGAAGGTTGTATCTACAACCCTCCGCCTTTCGTAGCGTTTTCTCAGCGAATTTTCCTTTCGCTACCCCATAACAGATGGCGTAGCGTGCTACGAAACTTGTCTTACGCTTACATGACATATCGAATTTTGTATCTTATTTATGAAATATTATTATTTTTGTATAAATAAATAAGTATGTATATTAAATGATTTATTATTTTGAACATTTAGTGTTTTTAGGTACTATTATTTTTATGACTAGCGATGTTTAGCGTCTTTATCGACGCGGAAGACAACGACTACTGAAGCAGTCTTATTTTTATTTAACTAATTTGAAAGTTCTATTAGTTCTTTTTTTATATCGTAATAATATAGTTTTATAATAGATTAATATACTGTATATTGGTTGAAAAATGAAACGCTTACAAAAAATGGTTGACTTGTTGAATATTAAAATTGTAATACTTAATTTATTTTATTGTGAGATGTGTAGATATTGTAAATATTATTTTTTTTATTCGTTTTTATGTTTATAAGTACCTTTTTATGTTACTATTTATATGGTTTGCTGTTTATATTTAGTTAGCTATGATGACGGATGACGAAAACTGATTATAAGAATATTTAGTTTATTTATTAATAAGTTAAATTGTTTTTTAATCTGTGGTTAAATAGCTACGACAACAGTTATTGTCTGTTTTAATAGGTACTTAAAATTAATCTATAGTATTTTTCACATGCTGTGAATTTTGATATTTAACGATGAAGATGAATGAAAATGAATTGAATTAGTCTCTAAATATTAGTATTTAATTGATAGGTTTTAATTTAATGTTTTATTATTTTCATTATTCTTTATCTTCAAATATCTAACGTCACAGTACCATGTATACATGCTGTATGAAAAATATTATTAAATGAAAGCCACAAACTATGTTCTTAAACAAAATGTGTAGCTTTTTCGTAAACTGTAAGTACTCTAAAATATAATTATAAAAACGTTTGTGAGTTCACTCAAAAAGTTTTTATAATTATATTTACTTTTCATTTATAATAAAATAAAGTTTTGTAAAAAAACGATCTGACATTTTGTAGAAGTAAGAATAATAATAATGTAAATTATAAAAAATAACGATCGTAGCGCCTCTACTGGATTTTGAATGTAATTGTAATGAAAACGATTTTAAAGTGCGATGGTTACATTACTTATAATTAATTTACTATAATTAAAATTTAATAATTTATAAAGAATTATAATTATATATAGTATTAGAATATCGTACTATATCTATACTAGGTAGGTACTTAATATTATAAATGAAGCCATGAGATGTATTTTAGATAAACTTGTTTAGATAAAAAAACCGTCTTTAAGTTGAGAAAAATAGGATAAAAGTTGGTAAGTATTTTGGTTTATCCTGTTTAAATACTTCAGAATTAGGATTTCAGAGTTTTTAAAAAGTTTACAACTTGCCGTATTGATATCCGTATTTTTTATGTTATATATATATATTTTTAATAAAAAATCTAAAACATTCTTACGCAGTTTTCTTTCATGTCCATAATAAAACCTATTTAAAACCGCCCATTCAAGTACATAGCGTTATCAACAAGTCATTAGCAAATAAGACAATGTATAATGACCTAATAGGCAGGCGGGGCAAGGAGCGACAAGCAATGGGAGTGACTGGTCACGGTGGCTGGTCACGTAGGTAAGAAGTAGTTAGAAAAATTACCTATGTATGATGACTGTATTATTTAAGTACAGTCAGCCAATTTGGTGAAGACACTTTAACATTTTTAATCGAGGGATTTTGACCTTATTGACAAATTTATTAACTAAAACGAGGTAAGGCACCATAAGCAAGCAAGCCCATCTGGGGAAGGACCTCCTTACAGAAGACCACAGTCAAATAACTACACATAGCGGTGCAGTCAATTAGGGATGCGTTTGGAAATGAACGTTTTCTTATCCCAATAAACTCCATCTTAAAGCGCTGGTGTAAAAAAATGGACCATCAACACGCAAGTGTTACCTCTGGTATTGCAAGCGTCTATAGGCTACAGTAACTGTTTAACATCAGGCGGGCCCTATGTTTGTTTGCCACCTTATACACAATATTTTATAATTTTACTTTATCTCTTTATTTGTCTGTAGACAATGTTAAATCTTGCGTAGATATACCATATCTTCTTATATATAAAAATGAATCCCTATTTCCCTTTGTCAAGGCATCACGCGTAAACGGCTGGACCGATTTCGCTAATTCTTTTTTTGTTGTGTTTGTTATTGTCAAGAGAAAAGTTCTTATGTAAAAAAAAGAAAGTTGCGCTGAAAATAGTTTAACCCGGACGAAGTCGGAGCAGGCCGCTAGTGTTTAATAAATAAATGAACATTCTATTAGTGATTGACCGCTAAATCGGCCGATTGTACTTGTATTGTCGCTTATTAGACCCTAATGTCACGTCTTACGGACATGGTAACTGCTTACTTTACTTATCTTATGCTTGATTGCTCCCTAATAGTCTAAAATTAAAAGCTAGATTTTTATAGGCAACTTTTAAGAGAGGTAGGCCGCTATACTGGACAGCAAACCCGACTGGAAAAATACCTCCACCTTACAGAAAACCAATCAATGAATTTTACCAGGCAATTTCTACTTAATCACGCCAAAATAAAGTTAGAATAGCAAAAAGTCTACTTTTTATCCCAAAAAAAAAACACTGTTCCCGTGTAATTTTACGCGCGAAAATTACTTCACTCCACTTCTATATGAACCATAAGGCGCTATGGTTCTTACAAAAGTCAAATTAACACCTATTATTAATAAGAGACGCAAGGGTTCGTATTTAAGTTGGGTTCGTATCAAAGTAAGGTTTGTATAGAGGTCGGGTTTTTATCTAAAACGGGTTCGTACATGAGTTGAATGTTATACAAAGTAAAATTGTTTTTTCTTTTACTAATGGCTAACATGTTAGTATGCTGGAAGGTAATCAGTTACCGTAGTATATGGATGCTAGCAATGCGGAATAAACAACTTTATCACTAGAAATTTGTGATGGGATATCTCTGTATTATGACATATTTCTTTAAAAATGGTTCTCTTAAAGAGCGTTGAAAACCTATAGTCTTCAGTAGCTAAGGTAGAGGCCCTTTTCCAGACGGTATTTTTATACTTCTTCGGTGGCCCACCTGACGTTAAGTTGTTACCGTAGCCTATGGACGCTTGCAATACCAGAGGTATGACTTGCGTGTTGCCGACCCATTTTTTTACACCAGGACTTTAAGATGAAATATCTCTGGCATAGGAATACGTTTCTTGCAAAACGCATCCCTATATGAGCGCTGGAGACCTGTACTCACACATAGGAACACAACTACACCACCGTGTGTAGTTATTTGGCTGTGGTCTTCTGTAAGGTGGAGGACCTTCCCCAGTCGGGCTTGCTCACTTGTATTTACTATCATTATTATTGAACTATTATTATTAATTAAATTTATAATATAATTTTACTGTATATAAAAAACTAATATTATAAAGAGGAAAGATTTGATTTTTTGTTAATTTGTTACGATTTACCTCAAAAACTACTCGACCGATTTTGAAAATTCTTTCACCATTAGAAAGCTACATTATCAGCGGGTAACATAGGATATATTTTATTGAAAAAAAAATACAGGATCCTTACGAAAATTAAATAAACGGCCACCCATGCGAAGCCAGGACGTGCCTCTAGTTGTATATAAATCTATTTAAATTTGGTACCAAGAGTCCTAAGTTCAATTCCCGCAACAAGCAAATATTAGCATAGCCTACAATCCTAAGTGTGGGTGTTAGGTAACTCCCACGTATTAACAAATGGCAGAGTGCAATGATACCTAGCTAAGACCCGCTGCTTTGTTCGCGTTGTTTATCGATAAAACGCACGTGTTTTCGATACTAATAATAATAATACAGAAGCCTCCATCAACACCTAAGGAGGCTCTCGTTAGACGGTTGGATTGTGGGCCTGATGCAGAAGGCAGTTCTCTTGGGCACGGCGCGCATCGTGAGGAGGTTCCTATCTCTGGAGCCCTAACCACCGGTAGCTTGGTCTCTGTACCCAATACCTGTGGATCACCTTTTTTATATTTTTTAAATATTTAATTTTTATATAGGTATATATTTAAAAATGTAATTATTATGAATGATGTTTCATCGAGAGTATAATAATAGCTACCCATATATGTCCCACTGCTGGGCACGGGTCTGTTACTTCTCTTAGCTCTCTAAGAGAAGTAACAGACCCGTGCCCAGCAGTGGGACATATATGGCCCAGCAAAGAGGGGCTTTAATTCGTAGTAAACGAAATTGCGGTTAGGAGGACATTATATTTTAAAAAAGCTTTTTGACAGGATATCCTACAATAATCATCAAATGTTTAGTATATGAAACGTACAGACAAACTAATAATAATATTGAATTAAACAATGAATTGAACGGACTGCCTGGTTGACCCCATGTTTTAGGGACCATGCTACAATGGACACATTTTATAAAATTTTGAACGTGTGCAGTGACTGGTCAAAGTTTTTTTTTATTTTTCTTTAAAAAGACAACTCCCGCACTATAGAAGAAGCTCTAAGCTGTGTCGTGGGGGACTTTACAAACATACAATTAACGGACACAAATTACACCCAGACTCAGAACAATTCTTCGTGGGTCACACAAAGTTTTGTACTGTGTGGGAATCGATCCCACAACCTCGAGCACAGCAGGCGCATACTGCGGCCACTGGACCACCGAGGCACCGATAATATTAGTAGAATTCTATTTCATACCACTCAATCGAAGCCACAGGATAAAGTTATGTATAAAAAGTAGACACAAATAAAATATAGATCAACTAGCTGTTGCCCGCGGTTCCGCCCGCGTGGATGTCGGTTATCGTTGTAAAAAGTAGCCTATGTGTTAGGAGTAACTCATCCCTAAATAAGCGCTGGAAACCTGTACTTAACACATAAATACAACTGCACCGCTGTGTGTAGTTATTTGGCTGTGGTTTTCTGTAAAGTGTAGATCTTTCCCTAAGCGCTAACATCTCCGCCTGCGTGGATGCTGGAAGTAGCCTATGTGCTATTCCAGACTATAATCTATCTCTGTGCCAAATTTTATCCAGATCCGTTCAGTAGTTTTTACGTGAAAGAATAACAAATATACATCCATACAATACATCTTCATAAACTTTCACATTTATAATATTACTAGGGGTCGCCTGCGACTTCGTCCGCGTGGTAATTTGGAATATATTCCCCGATTTTGCAACATATCTCACTACTACTCCGCTCCTATTGATCATAGCGTGATGTTATAATATATAGCCTATAACCTTCCTGGATAAATGCACAATTCAACAAAAAAAGATTTTTTCTAATCGAACCAGTACTTGTTGTCACCACCCCCTTCTATCCCGAGGGTGTCG
Organism: Trisateles emortualis; assembly: GCA_947095525.1. NCBI lineage: Eukaryota > Metazoa > Arthropoda > Insecta > Lepidoptera > Erebidae > Trisateles > Trisateles emortualis. The sequence continues at coordinate 9,529,428 of OX352754.1, read as the reverse complement.
TAAGAGTCGACTAAGGGAGTAAGTTTAGCAGGCTATCCACCGCAAGAGAGGGAAAACTCGAAACAAAACCCTATACCAACCCGTCTGGCTAGCGTGGTATAGTAGGCTAATATCCCTCCAAATGTTTGGAGGAGACCCGTGCCCAGCAGTGGGACGTTTATGGGTTGAGATGTATGTAGATGTATGTATGTATGAACCAGTACTTTCTGAGATTAGCGCGTTCAACCAAACAAACAAACTGTTCAGCTTTATAATATTAGTATAGATTCCTAGGATTCTATTTCATACCACTCAAACGAAGCCACAGGATGAAGTTATGTATAAAAAGTAGACACACCACAAGACACACAAATAAAATATAGATCAATAAACGCGCGGCCATTGTGAATATGTCTCAACGACAGCTGTTCGATGTTCATTGTTACTTTTATATGAACTTGGATAATATCCGGCTGTATCGCACATACGTACATACATACATTATTATGTATTGTGAGTACCTAGGTGGCTCAGTGGTTGATGTGTGTGACTGCGGATCATGAGGTCCCAGGTTCGTTTTTTTTTTAAATACTTCTTAGGTGGCAAACAACGTACGGCCCGCCTGATATTAAGCAGTTACCGTAGCCTATAGACGCTTGCAATACCAGAAGTATCACTTGCGTGTTTTACACCCCCGTGCCTCGAAAAACATTTAAGAGGAAATGCGGGCGGAGAGACTTTTGAATATTAGGTATTTGAATAAACTATTGCTGTCGCTCTGCGAGCGCTCGGCCGCGCGATTTGTGCGACAGGGACAACTGCATATCCGACTAAACAGCATAAGTAAAAAGTCGTAATTCGAGGTTTGGCTCTCGCCTATTTCCTCCTCCATTATTAGACAAATTTAAAAGATATTTCGTAAACTGCGTGATTAGGATATAAAATGTGCCCCTATGTTTTCCTTTTTTCAATAACAGTTGTCATATTTGTATACCAGGCCTATGTTGACAGCCGTCTAAAATGGTTATTTTGAGCATTTTTAAGGGTTTCTAGTGCTTATAAATATAATGAATCATTAAAAAGGAAAACATAGGAACATACAAGAAGTTGATATTAATTTTATTGCAAAAAATGTTTACTTTAAGATCGTAAACCAGGTAGAAAACAGGCGAGAGCGTTTCTATGGAGAATAGACACACCGCATTTCCTCTTAAAGCTGTTGGTCCTACGCCTGATCTCTCTCCAGTCGTGCTGGATTGTCGTCCCATCGGACTATGCTCTCATAGTCCGATAGAACGAATAAAGAGGGAATAAAGAGTGCACTTGCGTTTGCACACACTTGTGCAGTATAATATCTCCCGCGCAGATGGCTAGTCTCTGTCGAGATTAGCCGCCGTGACCGAAATTCGGTTAGGAGGACATTATTATTACGTACTATCTGTGTGCCAAATTTCATCCAGATCCGTTCAGTAGTTTTTACGAAATTTTCAGCAGCAGTATCAAGTCTGAAAGAAACATGGATGTCATTGGTCTCTGCGCTGCCTATACCTTCTGGAAACAAGTCATGATACTAGAATATCCCTTCCGCTACCTACCCACCCCACTCATAATAGTATCAAGTCTGATTTAAATAATTATTCAATCAGACTTCCCATCATTTTCTCACGACAAACTAGTCTTAGAAACAAAACTCTTTTATCTTTACCATCTTGTCTATGTCCCGTTCCCATAAACAACAAAGGACTAAAACAAACCGGTTCCTTTTTTGAAATTTCGCTTTTTGAATTTAGAAACAAAAAAATTGTGACATTATTAGTACCCTTATACACCTTTAGAATTCGTACGTTGATTTGCATAAATTAAAGGGTCAAATGGATCCTTTATGGTTTTTTGCAGTGTTAAGTGTAGAACGGATTGATGAAAGACTTATCTAGTGTTGTGTTACATCTAGTTTTTGTAAGGGTTATGATTTTTCAATGACATTTTGTTCTGTTTTTTGTTTTTTCGTTGTTATAGTTAACCCTTTTTGATATGAATGTTGTTTGGGTTGATTTTGGTCCGATATGAAAGTGCTTGTCTCATACTATAGTTTTATATTATGTTACGACGGCAACTGAGTGCGGCTGCTGATCACCGAGGCCTGTGTTCTATTTCCAGGTCAGGTCAAAAATATTAATTTTGGATTTCTGACATAAATTTACAATAGACGCTTGAACTTAGGAAATTGGCTCTACATCCCTTTGCCTCAAAAAACAAGCAAAAACGTTGATTCTGCGACTGATTTCTAGAAAATGAGAGAGACGGGAAATGGGAAGTGTATCTTTGTTTGCGCTCACACTTGTGCACGTCAAAATTATGTGACCAAAATTTGTTTTAGAGAACGTTATCAATAACTAACTTAATTGACAAGCCTAGACATCAAACCTACACTAATTTTAAAATCATTACTCACGAAACCTACCCTTACATAATTAAATAATAACAATCGTTACAAGCGCGGGAATCAAACCAGGTGACGTCGTTTGTATTTTTTTATTTCAAAGAAATAAAATATTTATGAAAAAATAATAAATGGTCGAAAACATAACGAGTTATAAATACATAATATTTATAACTCGTTATGTTTTCAACACGCAAGTGATACCAGAGGTATCACTTGCGTGTTGTCATCGCCCATTTTTTTATACTAGGCCTTTAAGATGGGCGTATCCCTGGAATAGGAATAAATTTCTTTCAAAACGCTTCCCTAAATAAGCGCTGAAGACCTGTTCTTACACAGGAACATAACTATACTGCTGTGTAGTCATTTGAAGACCACAGCGGTCTATAAGGTGGAGGTCCTTCCCCAGTTAGGCTTGCTCACTAGTATGGTACCTCTCTCATATTTTTTTTAATTAACAACTATTAGCAAATTTGTTGTGGCTAGTAAAAAATTATAACTTACTAAAATTTTAAAGAAAGTTTGTGAGAATCGATGGATGGATAGATGGATGTTTGTAACTCTTTCACGTACGTACGTGCAGATGTGTAATAGCAACCCATATATGTCCCACTGCTGGGCACAGGTCTCGTTTCCTCTATCAAAAGAGAGAGAGAGGGTGCAGGCCTTAATTCACAAATGCTGGCCTAATGCGGGTTGATACATGTGGGTTTCCTCACAATGTTTTCCTTCACCGTTAGCAGATGGTGAATGATTTGATTAAGTACATAATATAAACTCCTCAAAGTGAAATTCACATTAGTACGACCACCCGGGATCGATTATAGATTTTAAGTGTACTACTCTTATATTATATAGAGAAACAAATATTTATGTTTGTTTCTAATAAAAAAAGCTCTTAAACTACTGCTCCGTATTTTTAAATTATTTAACCAGAAGCAGGCCTCCAAAAAGTGGACCGACGATCTGGTAAAGGTCGCGGGCAACCGATGGACAAGGTCAGCTCAGAATCGAACGATGTGGAAAACCTTTGGGGAGGCCTATGTCCAACAGTGGACGTCTTATGGCTGAGATGGATGGATACTATATTATCATTGAGTAACATAAGCAAGATATATTTTATTAAACGAAATAAGCAACTAGAAGACGCCACAAAAAAATATAACAACGCCATTACAAAAACCAGCTAATAAAACTATATTGACAAGATATCGTTATTAAAAATCAATTAGAAAATACAAAATGGCATATGTCAAAAATAAAATCTAAATATACAACTCAAATAGAGCATTGTAAGGGTTGAAACAGTCACGGGGGGGTTGTAACGATCGCTCGCTCACGCACCGCGACCTATTTTTAATCATTTTTGGAAGAAATTGTGAAGGGTTAAGTTTAATAAGTATGGAAGCGGCATCTTATACTTACTACAACTTATACCTTTATTTTTTTGCCCTCCATGAAGTATTAAAAAAAAAATTGGACTGGCCACAACACACTAGCAAATGTTTTGTTGCTACAGTGTGTTGTGGCCAGTCCGTATTTTTTATAGAATAGAATAGAAAACTCTTTATTGTACACCAGTTACATTAATGATATATTATATGATGTATATACTTCTTGGAGCGCAAAAAAATTACAGCCCTACTGATGTTCAACAGTTACCGTAGCCTATGGACGCTTGCAATACCAGAGGTATCAGTTGCGTGTTGCCAATCAATTTTTTTACACAGGGATAGGAAAACGTTTTTTTTCAAAATGCATCCCTGATTAAGCGCTGGAGACCTGTACACGGGAACACAACTACACCACGGTGTATGTATTTGGCAGTGATCTATTGTAAGGTGGAGATTCTCTCCCAATCGGGTTTTCTCGCTAGTATGATGCCCTACGTCTCTTATCCATATTTTAAAAATAACTTTTAAACTTTTTATATCGTCGAAAATACATTTTACGTTTTTTTTAATCCTATCTTTTACTTTTTTATCAAAAACAAAACTCAGGTATTACAAGATGGAGAACGCTATGAAAATAACTATTTTTTTCTCACTATGTATGACTATGTTCTCAATTCATGGGAATCTTTTTTTATGTATGTTCACCGATTAACTACTCGAAAACGTCTGAACCGATTTGAAAAAAATATTTTTTGTTGCAAAGGTTATAGTTCCCAGTTGATTAAATTTAAGAAAAATCTAAATAACTGAAGCAGTTTTTTTAAAAATCAATAAACATCCAAAAATTGTAGGTATACTTAAAAATAATATGTATATTTCTACTGTAACTACTTAACATCAGGGCCCCAATTCTGCTAATTTACGGAAACCAAAAATGCTACTGAAATTCAATTGAGAATCAAATCAGATTCAATTGAGCCATCCGTAAATTAGCAGAATTGGGGCCCAGGTGGATTGTATGCTTGTTTGCCACCAAAGTAGTATTAAAATATATATAATAAAAGCCATTTCCATATAAGTTATCAGAACATTATTGATGCGAGAATGCCGTGCGTGTTGGACACAACCGTCTTGTATGTCTGTTTGTGTGATCGATATCTAACAAACAAAAGCGTGCTATACTTTGATATTTTTGTTGGAAAAAGTTACAGTAAAGAAAAATTTACAGGCCTTATATTGACTGTTAAAGCGGTGGGAAAGTAACCGACTTGCACGCAAGAGTTGCGAGTTCGATCCCGGGCAGTATCAATGTGAACTTCACTTTCTGGAGTTTATATGTGCTAATCTAACAGTTCATGAAAAGACGATAAGCTTTATATTATGGGTTTTTTTTAATTATTAACTAATTGGATTGTACCAAATTTTCCAAACAACAGATTTGTAATATTTCCTTGTTTTTCAACGACGCAAACTTAAATTTATTATTTCCTGTTATTCTACTAATTAACCTTTAATAATTTATTATCTGTATTGTATGTATTAAACTAAATACATAGTTACATAATGTGTAAAAATAATTAGGAGAAGTAGGGCAGCATACAAGCGAGCAAGCCCAACTGGGGAAGGACCTTACAGAAAACCACAGCCAAATAACTACACACAGCGGTGTAGTTGTGTTCCTGTGTGTGAGTACAGGTCTCCAGCGCTCATTTAGGGATACGTTTTAAAAGAAATGTATTCCTATCCGAGAGATACGCTCATCTTAAAGCCCTGGTGTAAAACAATGGATTGGCAACACGCAAGTGATACCTCTGGTATTGCATGCGTACAAAGGCTACGGTAACTGCTTAACATCAGGTGGTAACCTGTATGCTTGTTTGGCACCCAAGTAGTATATAAAAAAAAAATGGTTAAAACTAACAATATTTTGAAAGTCAACTCCTGTAGGAAACAATCCCCTGGTCGCAGAGGATTTTATTAACATTATTCACTCACACAAAGTACTCTGTTAAAATCTTTGGGCCTAACCAATATTTGTTACATATGGGAATCGAACTCACAATACTTGGCACAGTGTTAGTAGCCAGTTAACCACTTAAACCACCATGCTTAGTCCACTACGTGCAGTTTAACATATTTTTTGCTTAAATAATAATTTAATCTATCTTATTTGAAAAATAACTACAGAAAATAATAAAAAAACTACACGTAATAAAATTCATAAGTCTACTGAAAAAAAGAAAACATTAGAAAAAAGCTCAATAACCCTATTAAAACAAAGAAAAAACATACCAGTAACAAAAAACCACATCAAATCGACCGTTAAATAATTACAAAAGTATCAATCTACATTAAAACGAAATGAAAAAAAAAAACAAAAAAAATAATAAAAAACCACCCCTGTCTAAACATCGCGTGTCAAATCCCACAGTTTACAAAACGTTATTTGAAAAAGGCCCACGTGTTAATCTGAACACATTAAAAAAGTGGAAAAAAAAAATAAAAAAAAACGCCCCTTCTATCGGCAGGCCAATAAAAAAAGCGAAAAAAATATGTTAAAACCAGCTACTGAAAAAAAATGAGTTAATTGGTTTGAGTGCCACCCCTATTGACGTTTTTTCTACCGTGGGGTGCATTTTTTGCTTCAATTATGTTAACATAGGCCCGCGCTGGCAATTTGTATTTGTATTAATATTTTCTATGCGTTTAACACTGTATAATTTTAATCATAAAAGATTTTTATGTAATAGGCAGGTACAGTTAGCAAAATGTTTTTAACTAGCTGAGATATTTTTTGACTGCACGGTAAATAAACTTAGTGTAATATATAAATAGGTATTTGTTTTAAGTCTGGGTGTACTTTGTGTCCGTTAATTGTATGTTTGTAATTCCCTCATTATACAGGGCTCGATCCCTAGCGCAGGAGTTTTCTTAAAGAAATGTTTATTAGCGCGGCAGTCATCCTAAAAGAAGATAATTTAATTTGTATTTGTATAAAAGTTTTTTATTTTTTCAAATTTATTTTTCAGTTTTTAAAATTTTGATTAAAAAAAACTATTGAATTGAAAATAGTTTTTCTTGTCTAAAGATTATTGTTTATAACTTAATTTAGTACATAAACATAATCAATATTTATAATATGATAATTATAATTTATATGATATAAATATTAACCCTAAACGACCTCGCCAACGATATACCAGTATTATTCAAGCAAATATTATTGACAATTATTTTAAATTCAAAACTAGCGATACGCGTTACACTTTTATTTTGATGTCTCTGAAATTACCTAAATAATAACATAAGTAACTATAATGAAATTAGAAATATAAGGCTAAGGGAAATGAAATGTGTTTAAGTAGATATATCACATATTTTAGGCTAAGACAAAACAGTTAAGTACCTTTTTTGATCTTAACCATAGCTCGTTACATTAAAATTCTAAAATAATTATTCCAATATTATTTATATATTTATTTATCAACCGATAGCTATATATTTTTTTAAACAGAAAGTTTTCCCCGGTTTAGATTAAATGAATTACGGGTGAATTAAATAATTACTTATTCATGAATATTTTATTGTAACCGTGTAAACATTTTTCAACATTTTATTTTAACGCGACTATTGTTGAATTAAAAAAATATAATTATTCACGAAAAACTATCTTTTAGAAGTGGTCGTATCTAATTTTAATTAAGTATTTGAATAGAAGATTTTGTTGTTTAAAACCTTTAAAAAGTAATATACCATAAGTCTACGGTAACCTTAACATTCTTATAAGAATAACAAAATAAGATTTTAATATTTATTAGTGTCAGCGCCATCTACCGGAGAGTATAACAAAACGAACTAATTAATAGATAACGTAACCTATAAGTAACTAAAATATTTTTTACATAAATAATATAAAGTTACAAAAAAGTATTACGTGCGAACAGCAAAATATCCACTTGAAAATAATACTTATCAAATGAAGTACTGCTAGTATTATCTTTGATTATATAATTAACACTTATAATCACATCTTTGTTTATTCCTAAATCAATAACTGACTGGAAATAAAAAAAAACATATTGGAAAAAAAATAACACTTAAAAAAATATTTGTTTTTTTTTGTATAAAACGCGTTAAGTATTAATAAATGATCGCCACAGTCAATAACTTTACAGAAAACAAAGGAAATGAAACGTAAAACATCAAAAACAAAGAAAAAAAAACAGATTTCATCAAAAACTTAACAATTACGTAATAGTGGAAATTTTTTACCTCGATATGTGCGAAAAAACAACCGCCTCGGGCCGCGTCGACTTATAAAATTTCCATTTAAAACCTCCAGCATTATTATCATTTTTCTAACGAAAAAAATGCAATTTTTAATAGAATTTTATACGTCGAAAATACCTCGTAACTACACACAATTTTCAACCTTAACTCTTTAGAAAATAATGATAATTTTGACTGAAGTTGTTCCAGTGTTGTGCTGTTTCGGTGTGGGCTTGCTGCTTCTTGGTCTACTTTATTAGTTAGTGATGTGCCTTGCACGTTTAAGACCTAGTCAAGAAATATAATAATTATATACCACAGAGATTACTTTTGCATTTATGTTCATTCTGTGAACAAAATTCTCATTAGAAATTTCTTAAAATCAATTTTAATGAGATATCGGTCCTAATTAGAATAGTTAAATCATTTATTACTCGACGTTGACAGTATATTTATATTGTTTTATTAATTTGATTCTTACTTTTTATCTTTATTGGATATGTATTATTTTAGTATGCAAGGGTTTTTATTTTTTATGTTTAAGTGATAAAAAATAGCAAAAGAGAGAAAAATGGTAATATCGACTCGGGATCGAACCTACGCCGCACAGTGGTTAATCGCGAGGTAACTATACTATAAAGAGAGTTAGGGCACCATGCTAGCGAGTTATCCAGACTGGGTAAGGATCTCCACTTTATAGAAGACCACAGCGGTTTAGTTGTGTGTGTACAGGTCTCCAGCGCACATTTAGAAATGCGTTTTGAAAAAAACGTTTTCCTATGCCAAGAGTACTCTATCTTTAAGCCCTGGCAAAATAAATGGGCCGGCAACACGCAAACAAGTGGTACCTCTGGTATTGCAAGCGTCCATAGGCTACGGTAACTGCTTAACATCAGGCCGTATGCTTATTTGCCACCCAAGTAGTATAAAAAAAGCACTAAAGCCGCTGAACCAACTGTGCAGTCAAACGGTGGAGTCCTTCCTCAGGTATGTTGGCTTTTATAGTAGTCTACCTCCCTTATTTATAATTTTAAGATCATGATTCTAATTAACAACATGAATTTAGTCTTATAACTCATAATGAAACTACAAATTGAGCTAAAAATACGACTTCTATTTATTTTTAGTTCAATTTAAGCATATTGGTGATTTTGTAACAAGTTTATTATAAATGCAATCATGTAAACACAAATAAAAAATAATTGAATTCGTAAAAAAATATTCATAAAATTCTTATTGGAATAACAAAAGTTTTATCAGAAAAACATAAACTAGTAAGACAAAAAATATATTTTCGACATTAAATTGTAAAGCATTTTTTTAAAATGAATATTTATTTAACACTAGCTGTTGTCCGTGGCTCTGCCCGCGTGGATGTCGGTTATCGTGATAGCAGTACTATATTCGCTATTCCAGACTATAATCTATGTCTATGCTGAATATAATCCAGATCTGTTCTGCAGTTTTTGCGTGAAAGAGTAACAAACATTCATACATACATTCATCCTCACAAACTTTCACATTTATAATATAAGCAGAATTAGTAGAATGATTTTATTGAATCGTGAAGTTTATTTTCATTTATTATAGATAAAGAGAGAACCATGGATGAGTATTTCTTATTTACTTTAAAATTATGGCTATAAAAAGATTGTAGTCCAGCCACAATAAAGCCCTGGTGTAAAAAAATGGGTTGGCAACACGCAAGTGATACCTCTGGTAATGCAAGCGTCTATAGGCTACGGATACTGCTTAACATCAGGCGGGCCGTATGCTTGTTTGCCACCCAAGTAGTATAAAAAAAAAAAAAAAAAAAACAATAAGCGCCATTGTATATTGCATTGTAAAGTTCTACATAATATTACATAATTCGTATAAAATTAGTATTTGTACTAATTATTTATTTAAATTGTTGCATTGCATTGTAACTAGGGGCATGTCCCGGCTTCGCACAGATAAACATTTATTAAGTTTCTTTAAGGATCCCGTAATTTTTTTTCAATAAAACATAGTCTATGTTACCCACTAATAATGTAGCTTTCTAATCCTTACTAATATTATAAATGTGAAAGTTTGTGAGAATGGATGGGTGAATGGATGGATGGATGTTTGTTACTCTTTCACGTAAAAACTACTGAACGGATCTGGATGAAATTTGGCACAGAGATAGATTATGGTCTGGAATAACACAGTTTTTGCAGCGATAACCGACATCCACACGGGCGGAGCCGCGGACAGCAGCTATAGAGAATAAATTTTGAAATTGGTCAAGTAGTTTATTTAATTCGTAACAAACAAACAAAACAAATATTTTTTCCTATATAATATTAGTTTAGATATAAGTCATTTCAACTGAAATTATGTAAAACTTTCGACGTTTTTATTGGCAGTGTTAAAAACATATAAATTAAATAAATAAAAATAAGTATCCACCCTGTTCCATCTCGTGGGTGTCGTAAGAGTCGATTAAAAGAGTAAGTCTGGCAGGCAATATCCACTGTAAGAGAGGGAAAACTCGAAACAAAACGCTATACCAACCTGTCTGGCCAGCGTGGTATAGTAGGCTAATATCCCTCCAAATTTATGAAGGAGACCCGTGCCCAGCAGTGGGACGTTTATGGGTTGAGATGATGATCCATAAGAAAAACTAAATAAAGCCATGATGGCGACACGGGCCTCTAGTTTATGAAGTCTAAATAAATAAAAATGTATGTACGCACATAACTTCCGATCGGCTGCACCAAATTAGATAATTCTTTTTTTTTTATGTTTGTTATAGTCAGGACAAGGTTTGTATAGAAGAAAATTAAAAGAAAAATAAATGTGGCGGTACGAATTTCGCCGGTTTAGCTAGTCAAATTATATTTTTATTAATAAACTATTTGTTTAAAAATCTAGACTGCACACACGGTTGGTTCAGTGGCCTAAGTCGTTACCTCGCTATTTACCACTGTGCGGAGTATTGTGGGTTCGATCCTGACACGGGAAAAAAACGTAATTCATTAATGGTTGTCCTTTATGTTCTTTGTGTCCGTTAATTGCATGTTTGTAAAGTCCCCCGCGACACAGAGCTTGTTCCCTAGTGTGGGGGGTTCCCTGGTCTTTTTAAACAAGAAGAAAAAATGCTTTTTTATTATTTCTTATTAACCCGTATGTCAATCAATAAACACAGTGTAACACATAATTGGATTTGATCGTTTTGTAACTTCCAATTACATTTTATTTTTATTTTATTACTCGTTCAGTAATTGTGGGAGCGAGAAGCCCAGGATCGTGCTATGTAGCTTACACTATGTCCAGCATTGGACTACGATATGCTTATGAATAGTTAGGGATGTAGATTCTTATTAAGTTAATTATTAAAGCTAATGCTTAGTACTAATTTATGCCCGCGACTTCATTCGCGTAGATTTTTTATTTATAAAAGATAATACCTTCACTAACAAGCTTTGTCTGTCGAGGGGGACTTTAATATTATAAATGTGGAAAGTTTCGTTGGATGTTTGTTACTCTTTCACGTAAAAACTACTGAATGAATCTGCATGAAATTTGGCATAGAGATAGATTATAGTCTGGAATAGCGAATAGGTTTTTATCGCAATAACCGACATCATAGCGAGTGGAGCCATGAGCAACAGCTAGTTAATTTTGTCTAATAGGTGCCTTTACAATAATTTACTCGGTTTGTCCCACTATAGAAAAAATACCGGGCGTTGATTACAAATTAAAATCGGCTTCACCCCCTAAATAATACTCAAAATATGAATAAAAAATAGTCAAAATGCTATTCCAAACTATACTCCATCTCGGTGCTAAATTTCAGGTTCTTTCAGCCATTTTTGCGTCATTGAGTAACAAATATTAGTACATCTAAACTTTCGCATTTATAATATTAGTAGGTATAGATTGAATAAAAATATTTGTGTGCTGTGTGGGACGACCTCCCTCCCACAAGGTAGACCGATGACCTGGTCAGAGCTGCAGGCACCCACTAAATGCTGGCCACTCAATACCGGCATCTGTGGAACCATATGGGGGAGGCCAACGACCAGCAGTAAACATAATGCATAGTGGTATTTCATCTGAGCGTCTCCGTGCTTCGGAGGACACGTTAAAAGTCAGTCCCGACAGTTAAAACTCGTAAGATCACAACAGAGGCCTAATAGGCGATCTAAATAACTCTGTCACCAGTTTGACCACTAACCAAACTATAAGAAGAAGAAGCAGTAAACATCAACAGTCTGAGAAGAAGAAGAAGAAAAATATTCAATTTAGATACTAAAATCGATCGATTCTACCCTAGGTATAATCTAGCTCGACTAAGTGCAATAATATTCGCATCACTATTCGCACACTAACGCATGTTATCTCAACGTGCTGTAGATAAAATTTTGAAAAATCCACCACTTTTCCAGCGATAACCCCGCCCCAGTGCTGAGAAAAAAAGCTTAAAGACCGTATTTATAGTCTAGCTAGATCGTCATATCGGTCAGATGAGTTGAAATTGTGACGTAATATTTCTGTGGTCAAATGTTAGATGAATAATACTATAATAATAATAGCAACTAATATAATATATGTCTGATTGGGACTACTGGGCACGGGCAAGAGAGTTCTATTAAGAGAGCATCTCAGCTGCTCTCTTATAGCTGAGATTGCTAACAACATCTCTCTATTTATGCATATATTACTTGTCCTAACTTTCTGACTGAGTGATTTATCAAGGCAGAGCCGAAACCACGGAGGCAACAAACTTGAAACTTTAAACAAAGGTTTTTTTAAATGACTTAATTAAGCATTAAAAAAGATTTTTTGGAAATTCAAACCCTAAACAGGTCAAAAAATTGTTTTAATATAGCTAGTTGCACTTGTTGATCCGTAAACGAGCGGGTTAAGCTACCTATGACTCAGTTAATATAAGGATGGGTAACCACATAGTGGTATTTTATGTAAGCATCTCCGAGCGTTGGACGTTAAAAAAAAACCCGTCGGTTACTTTCCCTCTCGGCTACCACCTATCATTTATTACTTCGTCACAAAATTTCGACCACAAAACTGACCACAAAAAATACCCGACCACAATATAAAACCGACTATAAATACGGCACATCTTATAAATAACAGCGTTATCATTGGACTAAGTATAAGTTGACTGCATGTTGCAATCATAGAGTGTCTTTGTATAACAGATAAAGGCGCACTACTATAGGTACAGCCAGCGAGCAGAGCTGCGCAAGCGCACATTGCACTGTGACAGCTTGTGAGTAAAAGTATTTTACAAAACTTATTTATAGATTTAGATATATGCAAAGACTCTTGCGCAGGTTTGTAGTGAAGATTTTTATTATTTATAAGTCGGGAAATAAATTAGATTTATTATAAATCATTTAAGATTTTTATGACGTGTGTAAATGAACGCCTAAACCAACCAGCCCTCAGTATTATTTAAATATTAAAAAATCATAACTAAAAGCCTACAAGGTTGTGAGTTAAAGTATTTCACAAAATTTATTAAATTTATAGATTTAGATATATAATTTTCAAAACGATTTTTAGTAAAAGTTTTAATATTTAAAAGTTAGGTAAATTTATTAATTAATTTATTCTATAAAAGACTTAACAAGCAATAGGAAAGTGTTAGGATTTAGTTTTCGCTTCTATAAATTTGATATGCAAAGACTCTTGCGCAGGTTTCTAGTGATGATTTTTATTATTTAAAAGTCGGGAAATATATTAGATTTATGATAAATATTTTTTAGATTTTTATGACGTGTCTAGATACAGGGTTAAATGTCCACATATATAGATAGGTAGAGGCCCGTGCCCAGTGGGACATAAATATGGATTTTTATTAATAATATTATGACGTCACCTGATGCGCCGCGTGCGTAATTTATTACACAGATATGCGTAAGAGTTTATCGTTTACTTATTTTGTAATATATGTTCACCAGTTTGTCTAGTTTACTTAGTTTAAGGAATAGATTGCGGTGTGAGAATTGCCATAGATATTATTTTTATTTCTTAAGTTGAATATAATAAAGATGCCAAATTTTGAGAAACGTTATTTTCAGTTGTATATTGTTTAACACGTTTTTATTACTGTCTAAATGCAAACCGTTACTTGAAAATATAAAGATTTTTTTTTTAACTCTTAATTTTTTATATTTACATTTTGAGAATTTTCAGGCATGTCAGTTTGTTGAGAATACATTTTTTTTTACCATCAGAATTAAAGTCTATTTTTATGTTCTGTTTATAATATTAGTTTTTCTTTCAATAAATAAAAGAAAAACTAGTATTATAAACGGTACATAAAAAACTGACTTTAATTTTAAAAGACCACAAAAAATAGGAAATAGTTCGTACGTGTGGCGTTAGACCATTCAGCTTTGTGACCACAAACTTAACTGTGACCACAAATCGACGGGTTCTCTGTCGGCAGCTTTACTAAGTATATACTTTTTAATAAAAATACACTACATGATGAAAATTTTCAAAATGGTGGCGTTAGATAAAAAATAATTAGTTTGAGTTTACACTAGCCAGCGTGTGTGCATTAAGGTCTGACACTCTCTCTCTCTCTCTCTCTCTTGATAGGGAAGAGAAGACCCATGCCCAGATGTGGCCTCCACCTTACAGAAGACCACAGCCAAATAACTACACACAGCGTTGTAGTTGTATTCCTGTGTGTGTAAAGGTGATGCGTTTCGATATAAATGTTTTCCTATCCCAGGGATATTTCATCTTAAAGCCCCTAAAAAATTGGACGGCAACACGCAAGTGATACCTCTGGTATTGCAAGTGTACATATGCTACGATAAGTTCTTAACATCAGGCGGGCCGTATGCTTGTTTGCTTCCCAAGTAGTATTAAATAAAGATCTTATTATAATTCTAAAATTGACAAATATTTAAGTCCTATATATTTATATACCTATGACATTATAACTTCTTTTACTCGACGTTTGGATGGCTAACTCGGCTTGCAATATTTTAGGGTTGTAACTATTCTATCGATATCTTTTTATGACGATGTCTTTCTATACGTATCTGTCGATGGCGATCTCTGTTACTAATGGTCATACGTCTTCGTTCATATGTTCGTAAAAAACCCACAGTTGAACAAGTCAGGACTTAAAAAAAAAAAAAAATTATAACAAATAACACTCAGACTAAGAACAAAAATATTTTTTCGCCCATACTCAGCGCGGTTTTAGTATTTACCAATCAATCAATGTTAAAGCATTTACCAACATTTATTGCATTTACTAACTAACAATTTTTATAATTTTTTTTCTATTTTAGGACAGCGTTTGGTCATAGCAAGCAGTTCTTGGGGTATTCTGTTCTTCGGAGACTCTCATTTGTCAAGGTAAGCATATAAGTTTATTTATTTATTTAAAAACTTTATGCATTATCGCATATAGTCGGACTTATTCGGATTATAATAGAAATATAGTAAAATATTTACAAGCATTATCAATACAGACGTTTACCTATTTTCTTTTACTTCGGTGGCAAACAACCATACGTCACGCCTGATAGTAAACAGTTACTGAGCCTATGAATGCTTATAATACTTTATAAACATTTTGATTCTCGCGGGTGAAATCGCGAGTAAAAGATAGCTTGGTATTTTATTGTTGTTAATATTATATCATCTCTTTTTTCAGAAACAATCCACCAATCAAACTCCTGGCTAATTCCAAGAAGACAAATAAGAAAAAATCTCATTAGAAACAGCAATCCAATTAGACAAAATCTCAACGATAAATTTATCGATATCGATATTCCAATTACCCTGCACTAGAGGTCGCTAACGGAGTCTGCGCAAACGCAGTGTTGCGCAAGGCTCTGAAGATAAATCTTTTTACGGCGTACATTGATTAGAAAATTCCTTTATTAATTGACTAGCTTAATTAAAGCAATTTCCTTGTGCTAAAATTATGTTTATAAGAAATTTTAATATTTAAGTAGTCAGGATATACTTTTGTATTTATACGAAACTAGCGGGCCACCCTGACTTCGGCCGAGTTCAACCATTTTTTACCTGTTTTCAAAAAGTCCTTCTTAGTGTTTAGACACTTTCGTCAGTTTAGAAACCTTTGCGCAATATTAAGCTTATAGTTCCAGTGGATCTGCGTTTACAAGTCTAGATAATTATTTTAAAGTACGTAAGTACCTATTATTTGCTTTTAAAAGATCGATAAAAGTTAGTTTTTTTTATTGCAATCATGAATTTTTCAGATTTTGTAATTATATTTATAGAGTGCGTGGCAGCCATTTGTCTTATAATTTTCATTTGATTTTGAAAAAGGAACATGACCACAAAAAAGAAATAATCAAAATTTTCATTAGACTCTATTTCAAAATAATTAATTAAATTGAGTGAATTATTAATTAATAATGAAATTGAAATTAATATTGAATTTCTAAAAATAGAGTCTTTCCAAAAACGTTCAGAAAAAGAAAACTTTAAAATTTCTTAAAACTCCAAAAGAGCTACTTCAAGTTCTTGAAGATTATTGATTAAATTCTCAAAAGCTTAAAAAAAAATAATAATTTAAAAAGCTGATTTTTGAAAACCCTTATCCATATCAATTTTTTTAAGGCATCCTTGATTCTAAGAAACGCAGGGCACTTTACAACGTCCTAATAAATACAAGTTCTCACCGCATAAAAAATAAATAAAAGCAAAAACTTAACATTAGATCGAAAAAGAACGTATAAAACGGAATAGTATTAGAAAACATCCCCAGATAAAATAAGAAAAATAAATGAGCCTGCGAGTCCTAGCACAACGGACACACACGGAGTGAAAAGGACAAAAAAAAACGTAAGAGCAAGACAAAAAAATTGCAAAAGCGACGCGAATATATCCGAGGCGAACGACCTGCGAAAAATAAGACGAAAACATACTCCCGCGCACATGTGCGTTCGTCCATTTTTTTGTTTCCCTCTCGCTCTTACGCCAAAAAAGGTAGGCGTATGCGTGTATTAGAAAGAGAGAGGGGATAAAAGAAAGCGCGCGGAAAGAGTTGGCGGTCGTTCGCGCTCCGGTTTAGTTCCGAACACAGCGACTAGGGGCGCTGGCGCAGCGGGAAAATTTCTTCCTGTTTCGAGTTTGCGCAGTCCTTTTTTGAGGAACGTTTGTAGCGCGTGAGTAGGTGCGTCGATATATTTTATGTTTATGGACTATTTTAGTCTATGTGTGTGTAATATGATTTTGTTTTAGGATTTTTATAGTAAGCTATGAAATCGTTTTATTCTGATGTATAGTAACATTTTTACTTAATAAATTATTACATTTCATAATGTATTTGAACTGACTAACGATATCATGTAGACAGCCACTTTTCTCATCATTAACCTTTGGCAGTTAATTGCAAGACTTTTCAAAAGATATATGGTTCTTTTTTTTCTCTAAACATCTAGTTTTTTTCTAAACTTACTCGAATGTAAATTACTTGAGGAATGACACTGTAAACTTCAACAGTACCTACATTTTACAATAACGAAGATATATGTGATAAATTCCATCTTGTAAAATGTATTTGTAAAATTACTGTAAACTAGCCGGTGGTCGAAATTCGACTGCAGTTCAAAGAGTTTTTAAGTTTAAATATTTTTGGGGTTCTTTTGTCAAAAAATATGTATACTTTTTTAAAATTGTGTTTTAGTAGCTGCTAACATATATACTTACATTCTGTGTTTAAAATTGACGGTATGAGTGCAAACAAGAAATATTTTATCCATATACAAATCCCGCTAATATTATAAACGCGAAAGTTGGTATGGATGAAGTTTGTTAGGTACCCTTTCACGTAAAAACTACTGAACGAATCTGAATGAAATTTGGCACAGAAATAAATTATAGTCTGGCTTAGCACATAGACTAGTATCGCGATAACCGACATCCACGCGGGCAGAGCCGCGCGCAACAGCTAATATATTATAAATGTTAGTTGGTTTGTATACGCTTCAAAAACTCTTAAACAGCTGAACGATTCTTAATACAATTTGTCAATGGGATAGATAGTATCTTGGAGAAGGACATGCCGAGCCCCCGACGACAGCTAGATTTATATAATTTGATGTATTTGTAATACATATTTAATCTGTCATTTTTACTGTTTTTTTTTTTTAATTTAACTACACTTATCTTCCTTCGTGAGTGCAATGAAAGGAATCTGAAGATTTTCCGTTATAATTATCAAAAATGTAATTGTTTAACGAATAAATGATTTCAGAACTGTAATTTTTTATTTTATTACTAGCCATGCACTTTGTTCACAAATCTGCGCGGGCGCAGTGTAAACACATCTTGTCTCTTTATCCGAAGCTATCATTTAATAGATCTATATTTATTACGACACAGTAATTTTTAAAAGGTAAACCATTTAAAATTTACATTTTATGTAACTTCATTAAAGTTGCAACACACGTACAAAGTAATCGCACTGCTCTATTTTATCCTAAGGGTCTGTTCTTCTTCTTCTTCTTATCCAACCAGTGGCCAACCTGGTGACAGAGTTATTTAGATCGCCTATATTTAGGCCTCTGTCGTGATCTAACGACTGTTAACAGTCGGGACCGACTTTTAACGTGCCCTCCGAAGCACGGAGACGCTCAGATGAAATACCACTATGCGGTTACCCATCTATAAGGTAACCGCGCCCTTGGTAGTTTAACCCGCTGATCGTTTACGGAACAGCGAGTGTACCAGGCTATTAGCGCCTAAGGGTCTGTTTACACTTCACTACTAGTGTATTTATTTATTTATTTAACAAGTGCATGTCACGCACAATGTAGGGTTCCGAAATTGCCATTCCCAATAATGCGGACTAAGAATAAAGTATCTATAGTTTCAGTATTCATGACTTTTGAGAACGTATAGCAATGGTAACAATTTTAGTAAAGTCTTGATATAAGGCTTCGCTCGGGTAGATTTTTATTTAGCTTTCGTAGAGGTATCTTAATGCTTTTAAATAAAATATAGTTAGTCTATGTTACTGGCTGATAATGTAGCTTTCTAATGGTGAAAGATTTTTTTAAATCTGTCAAGTAGTTTTTTAATTAAATTGTAACAAACAAAAAATCTAATCTTTCCTCTTTATAATAATTAGATTAGGCTGTGGAATAAGCCCCCTGAGGTTTTCCCAAGAGACTATAGTATGGGGTTCTTCAAGAAGGAGTTATAAGGTTTTTAAAAGGTCGGCAACGCGTGAGTGACACCCCTGGTGTTGCAAACGTCCATAGGCTACGGTAACTGCTTACCAGTAGGCGGGCTGTATGCTTGTTTGCCACATAGTTAGTATAAAAAAAATAGTTTAGATAATCATTATATATATTAGATTTTGACAGGTTACAGTTCTAACCTAACCTATTGATTATTATAAAATGGTCAGATATTTCTACTCCTATATATGTTACAAACAACGAAAATTACAAAAATCCGACTCATTTCCACGATTCGTGATTTTACGAGAAATATAAAAAATACCACTCTGTCGAATGGGACTTTACAAACATACAACTCACGGACACAAAATCACATCCAGACTCGGATCATAAATTTATGAATCACATAAAGTTTTGTCGATCGAACCTACGGCCTCTGGCTTCGTCAGAGCCACTAACTACTAGACCAACAGTGTTAATTGCTTCACTGGTGTAGTGGTCATTGAGTTCGACTGCTGACCACAAGTTCTCGGGTTTGATATCTGGGTCGAGTCAAAGATATATACTGGGTTTTACTGTCAAGAAATTCAGTGTATACACCCTGGTGAGAAGCACATGAAGATGTTGATTTTACGTCTGATCTCCCATCAGTAATCGACTATGAGAGTGAGGGTATAAAGAGAGCACCTATACGCACACACTTGTGCACAAAATATGCCTCCATAATTCGGTTTCGAAAGTCGTTCAGGAAGGTATTAGATTTTTTTATGTATGTAAGGTAACCCACATTTCTTATAAGAAATTCTAAAAACATGTCTGATCCACCAACCCGCAATAGGCCCGCGAGCGTGTGTGGCTTACTACTAAACCTTCTTAGCTCTCTTGATAGAGGAGAGAATACCCGTGCCCAGCAGTGGGACATGTAAATTATACCTAATAACTACATAATAACGTGATAATCATTAATTATGCATATATATATATATATATATATATATGTTTTCAAGTCAAAGGGTGAGCTAATAACCTATGAGTTTATAGTGCAGTGAGATCCTACTGGGTTATCTGTCACTATGCTAGTTATTAAATATAAACATATTAAGTACTTAAGAAGAAGTTCTCTAAGATGTACTCTCGTATACATAAGGTATTAAAATGAAAGTAACTTAACCTTAACTACTTACAAACAATCAGATATTGTATTACCTTTAAATAAAATACCTGATTGAGGTCGAAGTTCTGAGGAAATGTGCCCAAAATACTGGCTACATTTCCACGCTGGATCGCAAGTCTAATGCGTTGATTCAAGTAAAGGCCAGCCTTAGAATCATGAGATGACTCAAACAGCTCAAAAATATGTCATCATGATGACGTAAACTGTTAAACGTAGGCCTGCCTATTTTCACAATTGAAGAATTATCAATTTAATAAATTCTCAAGATAGGTAGGGCACCATACTAAAGAGCAAG
Organism: Trisateles emortualis; assembly: GCA_947095525.1. NCBI lineage: Eukaryota > Metazoa > Arthropoda > Insecta > Lepidoptera > Erebidae > Trisateles > Trisateles emortualis. The sequence goes on along the minus strand of OX352754.1, from coordinate 9,508,694 downwards.
CTCGACTGGGGAAGGACCTCCACCTTACAGAAGACCCGCGGTGTAGTTGTATTCCTGTGTGTGAGTACAGGTCTCCAGCGCTCATTTAGGGATGCGTTTTGAAATAAACGTATTCCTGTCCCAGGGATACTCCCATCTTAAAGCCTTGGTGTAAAAAAAAATTAGTTGGCAACACGCAAGTGATACCTCTGATATTGCAAGCGTCCATAGGCCGTAACCGCTCAACATCAGGTAGTATAAAAAAATGCCTTTTAAGATTGTATCGTACAAAACTAAACGCCAGATTTTGATTTTTGATTTGATTTTAAAAAAAGGCAACTGCCGCACTAGAGAACAAGCTCTGTGTCGCGGGGGACTTTACAAACATACAATTTACGGACACAAATTACACCCAGACTCAGAACAATTCTTTGCGGGTCACACAAAGTTTTGTGTGGGAATCGAACCCACAACCTCGTGCACAGCAGGCGCATACTGCGACCACTGGACCACCGAGGCAGTCAACACGCCAGATTGAACCCGCAACCTTTGATCACAAATAATAAAGCCTTTCTATCTTATTCTATGTATATATTATTAATAAGAGCTCGAGTATTGCCTATTTTTCATCTACCATCCATAAACAGCATTAAAAACAAGCCTAGTAATATCTTCCTAATAACTTTTTAGTGTGTTTAAATTTAAACTCTATTTTGGATTGCCTAAGGTTGTTTTTGCAGCTAGTAATTGTAATGAATCTGTCTTAAGATTGATTTAGATGGCTGCAGCGAGGTTTTTAATTGATGCTTTTTCTTGATATATTTATAGGATACTTGTTAAGGTATAGTACCATAACATAATCAATGTTTAATAGCTTATTTTAAATTATAATGACTGGGTTGTTGGTTGGCTGGATTGCGGTTATGTTTAGGTTAATGGTTCTAGGTTCGATTTTGAGCTTCCAGACTCTGTATTTTTTAACATCATATGTAGTTCTGTGTCACTGTCCCTTTCTGCCACGTCTGCGTTTTAAATATTTGCAGATTCGTTTTACATGTTTGATAGAAGAGCACTCCACGCTTTCCTATCCCAAGGATACGCCATATTTAAAGCTCTGGTGTAAAAAAATGGGTATTGCATGTCTTTATAGGCTACGGTAACTGCTTCACATCAGGCGGGCTGTATGCTTTTTTGCCACTTAAGTAGTATTAAAATAAATCATAATAATAATACGTTGCAATGCTGGGCACGGATCTCCTCTTCCCTATCGAGGGATAGAGAAGGTTTAAGACTGTGAATTGAGGCCTAAACCCCGTGGGTGCACGATGGCGATAAAAAGACATGTCTTTAGAATTTCTCCAAAAACATGTGGGTTTCCTTATGCTTTCCTTCACTAATACAATATTTTAATCTTATTTAGTACTTTTCATTAGATAAGTACCTACATATAAATTTCACTAAGTGAAATTTATACTGGTGGTTTTAAGTTGGGAGTATCCCTGGGATAGGAATACGTTTATTTTAAAACGCATCCCTAAATAAGCGCTGGCCTAAACCTTCTCTCTTGACAAAGGAGAGGAAACCCGTGCCCAGCAGTGGGACATGTTACTATTATCCTTACTAATAATATAAATGTGAAAGTTTGTGAGCATGGATGGATGTTTGTTACTCTTTCACGTAAAAACTTTTGAACGGATCTTGATGATATTTGGCACAGAGATATATTATGGTCTGGAATAACACATAGGCTACTTTTTTACAGCGATAACCGACATCCACGCGGGCGGAGCCGCGAGCAACAGCTAGTATATTATATATATAGTACTTAGTTTCCAAGCAATGTTATTTAGTCTCACTTGCATAATAAAACAATGCGGTGTGCGTATATTCAAAAGAAATATAATAACTCTGTGTAGTTGTGCTAGCCGGCCGGGGCTTGTCAGACCAGTTTTTAAAACTATATCGCATAAGTATAGCCTAGCTTGTTTCACTTCTAACTTAGTTAGATACAATTTTATTAACTTATTTTGTTCTTTCATGTTACCGATGTGAGATGTAAGTGTTATCTACGATAGTGAATTAAATTTTGTGGGATTTTATGATGAAGACGGTTTTTGAGTTATGTATATATTATTTTCTAGTTTTTAAAGAATATATATTATAGTAATATATTATCCTTACTTCCTTACTAATATTATAAATGTGAAAGTTTGTAAGAATGGATGGATGGATGTATGGATGGAGGGATGGATGGATGGATGTTTGTTACTCTTTCACGCAAAAACTACTGAACGGATCTGGATGAAATTTAGCACAGAGATAGATTATGGTCTGGAATAACACATAGGCTACTTTTTACAGCGATAACCGACCAACAGCTAGTATATAAGTATATAATAGTAATAATAATAATAAAAACGTTTACTTTGTGGGAAGAGAATAAACGTTTTTATTATTATTATGTCTCTCTTTATCACGGGTATTTTCCCATCATTCAAGGAGAATACCCGGGCCTTTGGAAGGCTTACGCGGGGACATAGATCCAACACGCAGAGGCCCTTAGAGAATTTTAATTTAAAATGGGATGAGACACTTACCATAGTCATGCCACAGCTGCACTATTGCAGTACAGCCATGATTTGCCTATGGCAAGTGTAAAACTATTGGAACATGTGAAATCAAATAATTTTGGGCTATGGGATTGGGTGTTTGGTGGACTGGACAAAGATTATGGGATACAACGTCGCCTGTCATCATTTAAGAGTTGTGATATACTGTTAAACGACAAATAGGCAATTATTATTATTATTATATACATAATACGTAACTAATAATGAATATAGCAGCATTACCACGTTGAATAGGCATTGCCATTCAACGTGGCAATGCTGCTGGTCTTCTGGGCACGTTTCTATTAGACGCCGATGCGGAAGATTGTTTTTTAAATTTTCTATCATTTTTTTTAATAAGTGTAAAATATTGTATCCATCCACCCATCTCAGCCATAAGACGTCCACTCCAGGCCTCCCCCAAGGTTTATAAAAATATTTAAATATAGTTTTATTGTTTAAGTTAAGTTACTTTAATTTTAATAACTATTTTTGTAAATATCTTATGAATTCACTAATAGTAGATTTGTTTTATATAATACCTATTTATTTCGATACTCAGTGTCAGGTCCCCGAGATCTGACTAATGCTGAACGGGACATCTGATTTCAATAACTGTGAGACACATACACGTACTTTGTTTAAGGTCTTGTTTTGGATAGTTTTTTAATTATAGTTCCTTTTATTAAATTATTATTATTATCGTTTGGTTAGTGGCCAACCTGGTGACAGAGTTATTTAGATCGCCCATATTTAGGCCTTTGTCGTGATCTAACGACTGATAACAGTCGGGACCAACTTTTAACGTGCCCTCCGAAGCACGGAGACGTTCAGATGAAATACCACTATGCGGTCACCCATCTATAGGGTTACCGCGCCCTTGGCAACTTAACCCGCTGATCGTTTACCGACCAGCGAGTGTACCTAACTATGAGCGCCTCATAGTTCCTATAATATATTATTACTTTTAGTTCATATGTTACTCTTAAGTGGTCGCTTAAGTAATTGTAGCAATAAAAGTTTATTTTTACGTTTAAACGTTAAGTTAAACGTTTAGTTTTAAATGTTTTAATCAATTTGTAACATATTTTTCATCTATATGTACAATATTACTATATTTACATATATTAAAAAACAAAAAATAATTATAGAAAATAGACGAAAAAAGGGGACGGACTGCTTAATTGGCGTCATAAAATTCCTTCGCATCGACGTCTTTTGGGAAATAGAATCGTGCCCAGAAGACCGGCAGCATTGCAATTTATAAAACCCATGTCTAGTATTTATTGAAATCATCATCATCATCATCTCAACCCATAAACGTCCCACTACTGGGCACGGGTCTCCTCCATACAATTGGAGGGATATTAGCCTACTATACCACGCTGGCCAGACGGGTTCGTATAGGGTTTTGTTTCGAGTTTTCCCTCTCTTGCAGTGGATATTGTCTGCCTGACTTACTCCCTTAGTACTTTTACGACACCCTTCGGGATGGAAAGGGGTGGTGACATTTGTATTCTTAATCCGTCACCACACGGACTATTTTTTTAACCAACTTCAATTTTCAATCATTTTTTTTTTTTTTTTTTTTTTTTTTTTTTTTATTATGTTTGTTACCGCATAACTCCGTCATTTATGGACCGATTTGAAAAATTCTTTTTTTGTCTGACTAGACATACTTCCAGTTTGGTCCCATTATCATCAAAAGAAAGTTCTGATGATGGGATCCATGAGGAATTGAGGGAACTCCTCAAAAGTTATAGGCACACATATAGCAATTTCAAGATTTTTAACAACTAATCAATCATTTGCATTCAGAAAGTGTAATTTGGTCAAGTAAAACTGATGAAGTAGACCACAGATGGCCATCTGAACTTTTCAATAATAAGTATTTTACTGATGGCGATTAGATAAGTTTCGGTTATTGTTGCTAAGCAACTATTAGTAAGAAATAATGACGTGAATGAATTGAGCGCGGATTGCACAGATTAAATATTGCTTTTAATACCTACTTGACCTGTGTTCAGCCCGACGCTCAGTCGATTTTATTCGATTGTAACAAACAAATATTTGAAAATTTTACAACTTGCCGTACTGAAGTCGGTTTTTTTTTGTTAAAATTATTTTATTTATTGAAATAAGTATTTTCAACAAAATGATTGTTCTAAAATTTACGCTTACAATTCAGATACGTTATTAAAGTTAAAGTTCAGCTCAGGAATGCTTAATTGAACAATTAAGTTATCGGTTCTATGACAAAATCTTACTGATATATACTTCTTCGTATCGTTTTTTTTATACTGCTTTGGTGACAAACAAGCATACGGCCCGCCTGATGTTAAGTAGTTACCGTACTTATGGACGCTAACTGCCTCCGTGGCTCAGTGGCCGTTGGTCCTACGCCTGATCTCTTTCCGTTGGTGTCAGATTGCCGTCCCATCGGACTATGAGAGTGAGGGAATAAAGACTACACTTGTGTTTGCGCACACACTTGTGCACTATAATATGTATCACCCGCACTCTTGTGCCCGTGAGATTAGCCGCCGTGACCGAAATTCGGTTAGGATGATATTGTAATTATGGACGCTTGAAATACCGGAGGGATCACTTGCTTGTCGCCGACCCATTTTTTTGCACCATGGCTTTAAAATTGAGTTTTTATATAAAATATAAATAATATAAAAATTGGGATACCGCCGCGTGCGCTTGTATAATAGGCATCATTTTTATAATAGAAGTAAAATGAAATCAATTTAGTGTCGTAGTTTTTATAGTTGTTTTATTCGTGGTCCATCTGATGGTAAGCAGTTACCGGCACCGGCCAATAGAAGCTAAAAAAAAAAGTAATCAAATACACGTTTAATTAAATAAATAATGATCTCAACGCGAACTTTTTTTTTTTTTTATACTACAAAGTAGGCAAACAAGCATACGGCCTGCCTGATGGTAAGCAGTTACCGTAGCCTATGGACGCTTGCAACACCAGCGGTATCACTCGCGCGTCACATTTCATTCTGTACATCCACCATATTGGGTCCAACATTTAATAATGACGCAATTTTTTCCACCTCCTCCATTCACTGATCTATAAATATTGTCTATGCTAGTGGTATGCACTATCCCCCCCAATCCCCACCGCTGCGTGAGTCAGAGGTGCGCGCGCGCAAGTTTTGCAACCAAAATTCTACCGGTTCAAGACAATAGCATTATTAGGTGTACGCCATCTTGGTTTTAACTTAGACTTGTTTTGTCTATGTTTAATTTGTATTTATGTGGTCATTTATTTATGATTGTTTGTTTAGATTTTATTTATTATCATGTTTTTTTTAAATGATTTAATCTGTCTATCTTACTAATATTATAAACGCGAAAGTTTGTAAGAATGTATGGATGTTTGTTACTCTTTCACGCAAAAACTACTGAACGGATCTGGATGAAATTTGGCACAGAGATAGATTATAGTTTGAAATAGCGTATAGGCTATTTTTTACCGCAATAACCGACATCCACGCGGGCGGAACCGCGGTAACCGGTATTTGCTGGTCCACAATATGTTTTAACGCAAAGCCTAAGCCGCTGGGACAATCTTGACGTTTTGCACTAAGAGTAAGTGCGCACTTAGAAGGGATTTTTGGTAATTTCACATTTCCCTACATCTCAATAGCACTGATGGGACGGCAGACCTGGTCAAAGCGAGATCAGGTGTAGAACGAACGGCTTTTTGTGGTTTCTGAGGCTTAAGCTGGAGGTTGTGAGTTCAATTCCCACACAACTTTGGGACAAAACTTTGTGTGGTTCATTAGTATTTGTTCCGAATCTGGGCGTAATTTGTGTCCGTGAATTGGATGTTTGTAAAGTCCCTCACCACATAGGACTTGTTCCCTAATACGGGAGTTAAAAGACCAACGAAGCAGTCAAAATTAAGGTATTTTTAAATTCCACACCTTAGAAAAATGGATCAGCAACATGCAAGTGATACCTCTGGTATTGCAAGCGTCCATAAGCTACGGTAACTGTTTAATATCAGGCAGGCCGTATGCTTGTTTGCCACCCAAGAAGTACACATCCTACTAATGATGGATGGATGGATGTTTGTTACTCTTTCACGCAATAACTACTGAACAGATCTGGATGAAATTTGGCATACATATAGATTATAGTCTAGAATGGCACATAGACTTTTTATCGCGATAACCGACATCCACGCGGGCGGATCCGCGGGCAACAGCTAGTAAATAAATAAAATTACTCTTAAATGAAGGACACACTAGATAGTTCTTCAAGAAATGAGTTATAAGGTTTTGACAGGGTTGGAACGCGCTAGTGACACCCCTGGTGTTGCAAGTGTACATAGGCTACGGTAACTGCTTACCATTAGGCGGACCGTATGCTTGTTTGCTTCCTAGGTTGTATAAAAAGAAATTTATCCCTGAGATATATCATCCCTAAAAGCAGTAGTCCCCAAACCTACAAAGACCTGAGACCTATCAGCATCCTGCCCTGTTTGTCCAAGGTTCTTGAAAAAGCAGTATACCATCAGGTAATAGAATATTTGGAGGTCAACAACCTACTGCCGGATTTGCAATCTGGTTTCCGGAAGGGCCGTGGGACAGCAACAGCACTCTCTGATGTCATTGGCAATGTTCTCGAGGCTAGGGATGAAGGAGAGGCATCAATACTAGTGCTACTGGATTACTCACGCGCCTTTGAATGTATAGATATAACACTACTGCTATCCAAGCTGACTAGCTATGGATTCAGTACAGAGACAGTGCACTGGTTCCATAGCTACTTAACAAGTAGAACCCAGTATGTAGAAATCGGCATGGAAAGTGGCTCTAGAATTTGTTCCCCCCCCCTTCAAGTAAAAAGAGGGGTACCTCAGGGTTCAATTTTGGGACCTCTTCTCTACATAATTTACACAGCAGATATTAGAAACTGCTTCCAGAACTGTAGATATCATATGTATGCCGATGACACTCAAATCTACATATCTTTTAAGCCTTCTGACACAGCTATAGCTGTGCATAAGCTCAATGAAGACCTAGATAGAGTGATGTTATGGTCACAACAGAACTCCCTGGTACTTAACCCTAAAAAGTCACAATATATCATTTTGGGCAATAAACACCAAATCTCCTCGGTGTTATCACTTGGGCCTGTTGTGACTGTTGGTAAGGAGCCAATTCAGAGAGCGGAAACAGTTACAGGTTTGGGCTTGATAATGGATCCTAGTTTGCGATTTGAGAGTTACATTAGCAGGGTCACGAGTAACTGCTTTTACCGGCTAAAAGTACTGTATAACATCAGACCTTACCTAAGTATACAACTACGTAAGCAACTTATGGATAGTTTGATCTTGTCTAAGTTTAATTATTGTGACACAGTGTATGGTCCATGCCTATTAAAGAGAACAGAAGGTTTGATCCAGCGTGTTCAGAATGCCTGTGTAAGGTTCTGTGTCAATATACCAAAGAGAAGTCATGTGACCCCATACATAAACGAACTTAAGGTTCTAAAGATGACAGCTAGAAGGAAACTACACTTAGCAAATCTATTGTTTGGAGTCATTAATACCCAAAAGCCATCTTATCTTCACAATAGGCTGAATTGGAGGTCAGAAAAGCAGAAGTTCAGCAAACGGTCCATGGTAAATCCTTTGTCGGTGCCTAAGCATCGGTCCATGGCCTTCAGGGGTTGCTTCAAATTTGCAGCTACACACTGCTGGAACTCACTGCCTCCACCAATACGCAACCTTAAATCCAAACACACCTTTAAGCTACAATTAAAGAAGCTGTTCCTTAAAGAACAGCTACTAATCTGATGTTATAATTATTATTTTGTTCGTAACATGTGAAAGGCGTAAATAAATATAAAGGGAAAAAATATATACACACTTACCTAATGTTGACAATAATATTGGACTATTGGTATTTGAAATCACTCCAATTTTTCAATGTTTCATTATATTAGTAAGTATATCATAGTATGAACAGTTCTTATTCAATAATACCAATTTCATTTCTATTTTCAACACACACATATTATTAGGGACACTTATACTCTATTATTTATAAAACATACTTATTATCTAATGAAATTTATCTTATTATGCAATTGAATATTGACATGACACATTACATAACACATTGGCATTCAATATGGCGGCGGTGGTGGCGGCGCTTGCGTTGCGTCATCGGCGTCATGTATTGTTAATGTTGCCAAAATGAACACAATAAATAACTTTCTTTTTTGCTATTTTTATTTATTTTTTTAATTTTATTTTTTTTATAAATATATATATTTTTATTTAAGATACCTTATTTAATTGTATTTTTATTTATTTTTCTTTTTACTTTACATTTTTACTCACGCAACACATTGACACGTCGCTCGTCCTGTCCCTAGGGCTCTGCTGAAAATCAGCGCTGTTGTGTGACCCGCAACTATTAGTTGTTGGCGCCGCAGCATTATGCTGAGCAGAGTCCAAATTCCAGCAGATGTGACATACAGTGGGTACAAAAAAAAAAAAAAAAAAAAAAAGGTATAATGTAATATAATGTAATCTATTTTTTTTTTTATTATTATTTTGTTTGTTTAGTTTTAAGTAAGTATTAAAATCTATTTTTTTTTTGTATTCCCCAGTGTATGTTTTGTTTTCGCTGGAATTAAATGCATTTTCTTTCTTCTTTCTTTCTTTCTTTAGATAGGTAAATTTACAAGAACACAACTACAAGACTGCCTTGGTGGTCCAGTGGCCGCAGTATGCGCCTGCTGTGCACGAGGTTGTGGGTTCGATTCCCACGCAGGACAAAACGTTGTGTGACCCACAAAGAATTATTCTAAGTCTGGGTGTAATTTGTGTCCGGTAATTGTATGTTTGTAAAGTCCCCCGCGACACGGAGCTTGTTCTCTAGTGCGGGAGTTGTCTTTAAAAGACATTGAGTGTAGTTATTTCGCAAAAGATTTAGACGAAGAAAAAAACAAATAAACATGTTATTTCTCAAAGTGAGTATTCCTTTAGAACGTGAGAGATACATCAGTGGTTCAGTAGCAAATATATTATATATACTAAATACCTAACTGTTCACAGAGTCTAGTCACGAATGCTGCGTAGGCGCAAGCGGCTCTACAGTTTATGTATTAAAGAAATTTTCATGTATTCGTTTTCAATGAAAAAAAACTGCTGTCGGCAACGCGTGAGTGACACCCCTGGTGTTGCAAACGTCCATAGGCTACGGTAACTGCTTACCATCAGGCGGGCCGTATGCTTGTATGCCATCTTGGTAGATTAAAAAAAAAGATTTTTTTTATACATTACGTTTTTGTTATTACAGGGTTATCCACAACATTTTAATGCTGCTTTTTAACCCGAACTGGTCATATTCCAGATTTATCACATGCCAAACATAGCAGATTACAACGATAGGTAGCCCTAACGCTATTTCAAAAGCAGTAGCGTCTAAAATTTTTATCCAATTATCTATTCTCAACAAACCACGCCCACATACACAAAACTATCCATCCAACCGTTTGCCGAATGTTTTTCATAGCACCTCACCCACACACTACAACTATCTACTCAAAGATCAAACGGTATACACATACATCACCGTTCTTGTATACACACATTAAAACCGTACCTACAACGAACAAGCAATGTATATGCAAGTGTAAAGAGCTGCGAAATATCGCAAATGTTTATTTTAACTGACTGAAAGAAGGCAATCTGGTGTTTGTAAAACCTAGTGCACATGTAATGGTAGTTTTACAACTGTTTACATGTTTAAATTTAGCTTTAGTAAAGTAAAGTTACAATAGGAAATCTGTCAATTTTGTTTTCAGTGTTCATTTCTAGAATGAACGAAGAATGTACGTGAAACAAGGCATCTCTCCGAGTGTACCGAGATCATCACCCCTAGTGTTGTCTTGATTTTGAGTCTGGGTGTATAAATCTGTGAGCGTTGCAAAGACTTCCACGTAAAGGTATTTTTTAAAAGAACAAAAATAAGTAAGCGTTTATTTTTTGTTGATGAATGTGGAAACTGAAGTCAACACTCCTCGCAGTGGAAAATGCCGAGGTGAACACCTTAACTACTATGCTACTGTTAAAGGTAAAAAAGAGAGTACCTTAAGATTTTTATACCCTAAAAATGGACACATCCAAAACATACGGCACATTAGATATTAAGTTAAATCTTTTGATACTGTTAAAAAGTTATCTGCTGTTAAAAAAACAACACTACCCGGAAAGTGTGTAGTGGATTTTTACCGACGACGAGCTGATCTAACCTCTAGCAAAAGTGCACTAAATTTTTTGTAAATCTACATACAGTGTACACCCACCTCAACTATTCTATTTTTAATGTTTAGATCGGTAATGCGGGATGCAATTTTATGCACAAATTTCGTGCGCTTGCGCAGCCCCGCCATTTTTAAATATATAATTTTAGAACCGATTCGCAGGAAGCTCGCCGATCTATTTTTGTGTTTTATTTATTCCTAGGCGCGTTGGCCACTCCTATGAGTGAATGATTTGATTGAACGTTCATACATATGTATGTTTGTATGGATAAAAACTTATGTGTTGTATTGGATGGCTGATTATAGTTTTTTTTGTTTGTATGTGTGGAGTGGGGATGTGCTGTTTTTAAATGTTGTAGTTTAAAATACATAATAATAAGGCGACATCAAGTAATGTGATTAGTTTTTTAGTGTCAGGACATTATTTTACGAATTATTTTACTTCTAACTATTTTACGCAAAAAATTAGGTCGGTAGATTTTTTTTTTAATTTTTATTTTATATCGTCCCTTTTTATACTACTTAGGTGGCAAACAAGCATACGGCCCGCTTGTGAAGCAGTTACCATAGCCTATAGACGCTTGCAATACCAGAAGTATCACTTGCGTGTTGCCAACACATTTTTTACACCAGGACTTTATGATGGCAGTATCCTTGGGATAGGAATACGTTTCTATCAAAATGCATCCCTAAATGAGCGCTGGAGACCTGTACTCACACACAGGAACACACCTACACCACTGTGTGTAGTTATTTGCCTGTAGTCTTCTAGAAGGTCCTTCCCCAGTCAGGCTTGCTTGCTAGTATGGTGCTCTACCTGTCTCTCGTCTACAAAAAAATCAATTTCTACTTTGTTAGGTGTTTTTACACAGAATTACACTTTTTTATACTACTTGAGTGACAAACATGCCTACGGCCTGATGTTAAGCAGTTACCGTAACCTAAATAAGATACTTACGACCTGGTAAAAGTTGCGGACAACCGATGGACAAGGTCGGCTCAGGATTGAGAGCTGTGGAAATCCTTGGGAGAGGCCTATGCCCAGCAGTGGATGTCTTTTGGCTGAGGTATGAGATACTTAGGTATATAAGTAGATACACTTTTTTTTTATACTACCAAGGTGACAAACAAGCATATGGCCCGCCTGATGGTAAGAAGTTACCGTAGCCTATGGACGTTTGCAACACCAGGGGTGTCACTCACGCGTTGCCGACCCTTTAAAAACCTTATAACTCCTTTCTTGAAGAACCCCATGCTATAGTCTTTTGGAAAAACCTCGGCAGGGAGCTCATACCACAGCCTAATCGTACGTGGTAAGAAATTCCTCTGGAATCTTACGGTACGGCAAGTTAGAGGTGCAAGGATGTGAGGATGAACTCCCTGTCGGTGGCGAGAGGTGCGTTGATAAAATGTGGCCGTGGGCATCATCTCGAACAATTCCTCAGAACACAGCCCATTGTACAGGCGGTAGAACACACACAAGGAGGCGAAGTCTCTCCTTAGACTTAGTGGATCAATACCGTCTGTGAGCTTGGGATCGTCAACAATCCTCACAGCGCGTCTTTGGATAGAATCAAAGAATTAATTAATAATGTTATAATACACAAGACATATTTGTTTACTACACGTTGACATGTGTTTGTATTACTGTTAGTGTTTGTGTGACGTAACAGATACCCGACGCCATGACACTTACAGCATAAAGAATATCCTACCGAATAAAAAAAGGATTATCGAAACCAACGGCTCTGTAATTTTTTTATTTATGCAAGGTGATACAAAAAAATATGTATTTACGGGTTGACTTGAGAATCTCCTCCTTTTTTTCGTCGGTTAATAACGGACAAAACGAGAAAGATACTCGATTAACAAAAGGCTTCAGACAAATTTCAATACTTTGGCTTATGAGGGTTAAAAACGCCCATAAGCTTACAGTAACTGCTAACTATTAGGTGTACTAAACCCCTGTCATCGGACAGATTTTATCAAGCTACTTCAAGCGAGGTAGGTCACCATACTAGTAAGTACCTCCACCTTACAGAAGACTACAGCCAAAATAACTACACACAGCGGTGTACTCTCACACAAAACGCATCCCTAAGAGCTAGAGACCTGTCTCTACCGCTGTGTTGAAAGAAACTTTTTCCTATTCCAGTGATACTCCATCTTAAAGCCCTGATGCAAAAAGATTGGTCATCAATACTCAATTGCTACTTATTGCAAGCGTCCATAGGCTATAGGTAACTGGTTACCATCAGGCGTGGTATTTAAAAAAAGCGGCTTGAAAAATTCTGTCTCTCTAACACACCACAGAAGACCACAGCCAAATAACTACACACAGCGGTGTAGTTGTGTTCCTGTGTACAGGTCTTCAGCGCTCATTTAGGGATGCGTTTTGAAAAAAAATCTATTCCTATCCCAGAGTTACTTCCATCTTAAAGCCATCAAAAAAATGGGTTGGCAACACGCAAGTGATACCTCTGGTATTGCAAGCGTCCATAGGCTACGGTTACTGCTTAACATCAGATGGTCTGTATGCTTGTTTGTCACCCAAGTAGTATATAAAAAAACCCAGCTCTACAGAGCTGGATCACACGATGCATCTCTCCGTTAATGAAACTACATATAAGTATAACTTTCTAAAGGTTTATCAATAAATTACTGCCCGTTTAAACATTTTCGTATGTCTTGTCTAATCTCAAAAACGAATGAATCAAAATTTATGATTATTGAAAAGTTATCAATACGAAAATAAACTTCTCAAAGTTAAGCATTCCTATCGAGCATCTCTTTTGTGTTTGTAATGGAAATAAAACTATTAAAATGTCTTCTAAATCTAGTCTTATATTAAAGTCTCTTGTCTGTTTAGCTCATAAGTCTTCTTTCAGACTTAACTGTCAAATGAAGTCTACGCTAGAGTCTAGGTATTGATTTTAAAAACTTATTTTATTTTAGTTTTTTCTTGTCTGACTGCTAAGTCGGTGGTCGTGAGTTCGATTCTCACCTAGTACAAATCTAAACTAATATTATAAAGATGAAAGATTAGATTTTTTGTTTGTTTGTTACGATTTAACTCAAAAACTACGCGACCGATTTAAAAAAATCTTTCACCATTAGGAAACTACATCATCAGCGGGTTATATAGGCTATTGAAGAAAATATCATAATCTCCACCCATGCGAAGCCGGGACTTGTAGCTAATCTTTGATAAACACGATATTTAGCTTGAGCGATAGAGTCTTACTCGGCGTATTCCTTTAGGAAAAACGCATTTTACAAGAAGAACGCATAAATAAATAAACATAAAAACCAAAACTTTATCAATCAATCAAACAGCCTATCGCAGTCCACTGCTGGACATAGGGCCTCTCCCAACACGCGCCATAGCACACGGTCCTCCGCCTTCCGCATCCAGTGCGTCCCAGCGACCTTTTTTAGGTCGTCGATCCACCTAGCTGGGGGCCGCCTTTACGCTTACCGAGTCGCGGTCTCCACTCTAGAACTTTATGTTTTCACAAAATTTGATCCAAATCGTTACAGTCGTTTCCGAGATACATAAATCCTGGTCAAGACCGGACTTACACTGTGGGTATTACAAGTCTTTTACTTAGTCCTCAATAGGCAAATTATACAGCATTAAAATTTGTTTATTTTTCTTTCAGTTGACTGTAGTTCTTTTATTGTTAAATCCTTTTAAACTTTTACAATTTGTATACATATTATTACAATAATTGTCCGTGTGGTGACGGATTAAGAATTCAAATGTCACCAACCCTTTCCAACCCGAAGGGTGTCGTAAGAGTCGACTAAGGGAGTAAGTCAGGCAGACAATATCCACTGCAAGAGAGGGAAAACTCGAAACAGAACCCTATACCAACCGTCTGGCCAGCGTGGTATAGTAGGCTAATATCCCTCCAAATGTATAGAGGAGACCCGTGCCCAGCAGAGGGACGGTTATGGGTTGAGATGATGATGATGACAACGGGTCTAAATCGCGTAATATTGTGAAAGTTTTATACCTTTTTGTTACCCGACGTTTCGGTCAAATTGCAACGACCGGTCACGGGTTGACTCTTTTGAGGTTGGTTTTATTCTTTTCTACCTTTTTCTTATTAATCCCTGCATTTCAGTTTGTTGTAGACAATTTAATAAGAACTGAATCCCCACAATTCCCTAAATCCCTTACCTACCTCACTGTAAAAATAATCCCGCGAATACACTCGTATCTACAGATATTTATAAGAATATGTGAAGCGCATCGGGAATGCACTTGCGTGTTATTTTTAACGAATCTCAACCTTGAATTTTAGTGTATTTTTGTATGCACTTACTGCTGTTGGCTCAGTACATGCCTTGTTGTGATTCGACGAGAAAAAGTGGAAATTCATTCTTTGTTACACTTTTCAAGTGTGTTTTTGTGAAGTGAGGTTTTATTATACTTAATACTACATTAAGTATACAAGTAATTTTTAGCTAAAACTATATTTACACAAATTAGAAATAGGTATATATTCTAACTAAAAAGCAGTGGTGGCCGAGTGGGAAAGTAACCGACTTGCACGCATGAGGTGCGAGTTCGATTCCGGGCGGCAGTACTAATATAAATTTCACTTTGTGAAGTTTATATTATGTACTAATCAAATGATTCGCCATCTGCTAACGGTGAAGGAAAACATCGTGAGGAAACCCACATGTCTTAGAAGTAATTCTAAAGACATGTCTGATTCACCAACCCGCATTAGGCCAGCATGTGTGAATTAAGGCCTAAACCCTCTATCTTGATAGAGGAGAGGAGACCCTGGCCAGCAGTGGGACATAATTCATCATCTCACGCAGTCAGCACGGGTCTCCTCCATAAATTTGGAGGGATATTAGCCTACTATACCACGCTGGCCAGACGGGTTGCTATAGGGTTTTGTTTTTCGAGTTTTCCCTCTCTTGCAGTGGGACATAATTATATGGGTTGATATTATTATATATATTCTAACTATGACTATGAGAGTGAGGGAATTAAGAGTGCACTTGTGAATTATAGTTTTAATTAATATCTATTTAATTTATATCTATCTTTTTTATTTCAATACATTATTTAATATTATGCTACTAACATAGTTATGCCTATGTCCAGCAGTAGACGTCTTTTGGCTGAGATGATGATGATGAACATTGTAGATATAAGTGCACTAACAAATTATGGATTGTTTTAATCTGATTTTAATATATAATAATAATATATCGCAGATGCCTAGTCTTCATCGAGATTTGCTACCGCGACCGAAATTCGGTTAGGAGGCCATAAGTTTTTTTTAAATCAAAAATTAGACTGAGAATCTCGATATCTATATAAGAGAGGTAGGGCACCATACTAGCGAGCAAGCCCGACTGGGGAAGGACCTCCACCTTACAGAAGACCACAGCCAAATGACTACACACAGCGGTGTAGTTGTGTTCCTGTGTATGAGTACAGGTCTCCAGCGCTCATTTAGAAATGCTTTTGAAAGAAATGTATTCCTATCCCAGGGTTACTTCCATCTTAAAGCCCTGGTGTAAAAAAATGGGTTGGCAACACGCAAGTGATACCTCTGGTAATGCAAGCGTCTATAGGCTACGGATACTGCTTAACATCAGGCGGGCCGTATGCTTGTTTGCCAACCAAGTAGTATAAAAAAAATAAAAAAAAACTGTACTTTTTTTTTTTAAGACAACTCCCGCATCTCCTAGAGAACAAGCTCTGTGTCGCGGGGGACTTTACAAACATACAATTAACGGACACAAATTACACCCAGACTCAGAACAACTCTTTGTGGGTCACACAAAGTTTTGCCCTGTGTGGGAATCGAACCCACAACCTCGTGCACATCAGGCGCATACTGCAGCCACTGGACCACCGAGGCAGTCAAAACAGTTTGTTTAACAAAAAGGTATAAAAACCTTCAAACTATTACGCAATTTAGACTCGTTGTGTATTATAGTAATGATATACTTTAGTTTAATTCAGCAATTAGAACTTTTCTTGCATTATAACAAGCGTAGGCCCTAGGTATACGGCGGCCATTTTGAAAAAAAATTATGTGATCATCGTTTAGTGAGACATGATCTTATGACTCAGGATGTAATTTATTTTAGTCCGTGATTTGTTCATAATGCGCACCTTTTTTATTAACCGACTTTAAAAAAGAAGGTAGTCATTTCGTCTGTGTTTTTTTATGTCCAAGGATAACGGTATTTTAGCGTTGGCTTATTTTATTTCTTTTATAGATTTTATTAATGAATCCTAAAAAATATAAAATAATACATAATATAGGGTTAAACCTATTTCTTTTTCTTAAAGCAAGGAACCTGGAAAATCATGATTTTCATTCACTATCTACTAGTGAATGAAACGCATGATTTCCCAGGTTCCAGTTACTGGACAAAACCATTTATGGTCGGCGAATTTCAATAACACTCTGCTTGGATCGAACCCGGGACTTTTGCACGGCAGCCGAATGCACAACCACTGCGCTACCGTAGCAGTTTACTTTTACTAGCTGTTGCCCGCGGCTCCGCCCGCGTGGATGTTGGTTATCGCTGTAAAAAGCCTAGTGTTATTCCAGACCATAATGTATCACTGTGCAAAATTTCATCCAGATCCGTTCAGTAGTTTTTACGTGACAGAGTAATAAACATCCATCCATACTCACAAACTTTCACATTTATAATATTAGTAAGGATTGTGCCCTTTTTCTGAATAGATCTATTTTAAGTCATTCAGTTTTTTCTTTTTCATTTTTTTTTAAAGATTTTTCTATACTAAAATGTATTGGATTTCTAATAGTTAAATGTAGACAAGAACTAATGAAAAACATGACATAAGTGGCTATAGTAACCAGTTAGTATTGAAAAGTTACATAAAAATTACTTCATACTTTCACTATCGTGTATTACCTAGGCTTTTTACTTTTTACTGTTTTCTTTTAGTAAAAAGACCATGTTATATTGTTACCATAATATATGTTTGTTACTTCTTCACGCAAAAACTACTAGACAAATTATGATGAAACAATACAATGTTAGGTATAGTTTTTAGATTAGAATAGCGCATAGGCTATCTATACTATTATAGTATTATGTATACATGTGAAAACTTTGGATGGATGGATGGTTTTTTTTATCAATCACGTAAAAACGGCTCAACGGATCTTGATGAAATTTGGCACAGAGATAGATTATAGTTTAAAATAGCACATAGGCTGTTTTTTATTCCGTAAAAATTACTGATCCCGTTAGGATTAAACAACCAAACAAATATATAAATATTTAGATATAGGGATCCTTTAAAAAAATCAAGCAAAACCAAAGCCGTTAAAATAATTAAACTAGTTATAATACAACAGAAAACTTACCTACATCAAATTAACTCAATAGAAAAACATCATAGAAAAAAAAGTAACTAACACAATACCTAAACTTACATAGCACACAAACAAAACATTGAATACATACACGCATTAGACGCCCACAGTCAAAAATCATAGACGCACACATGTGTAAAACAATTCTGATTGGATATCGCGTGCGCCGCCGCGCAGATTTCAAAATATACGGTAATGTTCATTTTTCGACGTTCTATTTTTGTGTTCGCAAGTTTTTATCCCTTTTGATGCGCGCGCGACGCTTCTTGATACTTTCTAGGTCATGTAAATCATATACTTTATTCTGACTCATAATATAAATGTGTATAAAATTTGTTTATTTGTTTCTGTATCACGTCAAAATAGAGCTTTCTCTTGCTCCGTTACAGTAGTTGTTCATTATTGTCTAGTTAAAACAAAACCAGACATACAAAAATAAAGGCACATGTAAATATAATATTACGATTATTTCTTAATTTTGATATTTTACACTGGCCATTGGACATGGTTCACCTGTAAATATATTTTTCCGTAATTAAATAACCTAATAAATTAACTGGTTTTAAAGTTACAAAACTATTTGTGAACCAAAAATGCGCGTGCTGAGTTTTATGTGAATTACATTGTATGGAATACGTATTTTTTAAATAAAAATAGAAGACATTTTATTGTTGCTTATAATTTTATCATCATTTTTACTAACAGACTTGGGATTCAGGTATGAACTCAATTTAATATGATTCCATGAATATTTTCTTAATGTTTTTACTACAAAATCTTACCAGTCATTCTTGATAATGACCAGTAAATCTGTATACAAGTGCAATAAAGTGTACTTCCTTTGCTAGTTCATAAACTAGCTACTAAGTAGTCGATGGTGTCAATTTTTAATATTAAAAGAGGACAGAGAAACTGGTTTATCGATTTCTATAAATAAACATGGTTTCTTAGAAGCTCAGTAATATACAGCTGCCGTATAAATATATAATTAGATAATATTTATATGGAAAATAAATAAGAGAGGTAGGGCACTACACAAGCTAGGAAGTCCGGCTGGGGAAGACTTTACAGATGACCACAGTCAAATAATTACACACATTGATGTAGTTGCGTAAAAATATGTCTACAGTGCTGTATTAGGGTAGACTTTTTTAAACTTTTTCTCCTCACACCATCGTGTAAAATTATTTGGTTGTGGTCTTCTCAGCTTTCCCAATCAGACAAGTTCACCTGCACGACGCTTTACTTTTTCTTAAAAAAAAAAGAAAAAACCCTAAAGTATCAAAACTATATTTCCAGTACAACTCCTTTGTGTTTTTTGGCACCGCAGCCAAACATTGGTTTATGCGATGCATCCAGTCTGTGTGTGTGAATCTTTCACACACACAAAACAACCGTGTGCGTATGCGCATTGCTAAAACGTTTACGTAAGGAAAACATCGTTTAGGATAATAGCTGATTTGTTTGTGATTTTAAAGAGTATTCTGAGGACATATTGGGTCAGAAGATAAGTGGACATTGCATTAAGATTTCGTAAATATATAATGGAGGATCGCGACAAAGTGGCATACACTTAGAAAGACCTATGTCCATCATTGGACTGCGATGAGATAATTTAATGTTCTCCTACCCGAATTTCGGTCTAGGCGGCTAATCTCAACGGAGACTCACCATCAGTGCGGACGATATTATAGTGTACAAGAGTGTGCGCAAACACAAATGCGCTCTTTATTCCCTCACTTTCATAGTCCGATGGGACGGCAATCCGACATGGCCGGAGAGAGATCAGCTATAGGACCAACGGCGTTTAAGTCCTTTCCGAGGCATGGGGGTGTAAACACGTTCAATTTCTAAACTCCAGGCATCTATTATGAATTTCTTACCAGAAAAACTAAACTATTTGGGGACTGCCGATAGAAATGAAAACTAAGTAACTTGTGAATTGTATCGCCGAGCTATTAAATTATTATTTTTGAATATGGAAAGCGCTGACGATGACGCGAGTTCCATGATTTTTATTCACCCAAAAAGTTCTCAACGCGCCTAAAGAAGATTTCACTTATAAAACATTACCCCTCTTTCTTCAATCTACTTAAGCAGTCTACTTAAGCAGTAGCCTGACATTATGCTGAGCTCGATACCTATTTTGTGCACAGAGACACATGGTACACTGGAGCAAATATATTATATATTTTTTTCTGTATGTGTTTTAATTTCTTACTTTGTACCTAATCTTGCTATCATTTTCTGTCTTTACTATAGTTATGTGTCTTTTGTTCATCAAAATAAATGCTCTTTCTTTCTTTCAATCAGTTTAAATACCTAAAGCATAAGCTTTATAATGATTTTATTGTCCAATGACAGCTCTAGTAGCAGTTTTATACCGCCTTTACCTAACAAACATTACTTAGAACAATGGAGTGTTGTGATAGTTAGCTGTAACATGACTATTAGCGGAAAAACGATACAATAGACTCGCTAGTCCGTTTGTAAATATTACAGCATTTATGATAGGTTAATCATGGTATCTTTTTAAAATTTGTAACTTGTACTTAAGTGTAAGAATAAATATACCTAGTTTGTAAAAATAAAGTAAGTAACTTAGCTTACAACCTACTAGAAAATATTTGCATGCTTCTAATTATGGCAAAATGTGTCCTGCTCTTTTTACCTTTTGTACCATCCTATGTTTGTACCACATTTTAAGCAAATAAACAATTTATTATTATGTCTCTCTTTATCACGGGTATTTTCCCATCATTGAAGGAGAATACCCGGGCCTTTGGAAGGCTTACGCGGGGACATAGATCCAACACGCAGAGGCCCTTAGAGAATTTTAATTTAAAATGGGATGAGATGCTCACCATAGTCATGCCACAGCTGCACTATTGCAGTACAGCCATGACATGCCTATGGTAAGTGTAGAGCTATTGCAACATGAGAAATCAAATAATTTTGGGCTATGGGATTGGGTGTTTGATGGACTGATTTACAATGATTATGGGATAAAACGTCGCCTGCCATCATTTAAAAGTTTGGATATACTCTAAATGTAAAATAGGCAGACGGTGACTCGCCTATACACTAGATGGGCCCCTTATTATTATTATTACCAAACAAGCTGACTTTGATTAAAAGACGAAAAAAAAACGACTGTGGCGCAAATTATGCTACCAACTATTAATTTAACAAAGTAAATTTATAGAACAAAAAACAAAGATGGCGACTGCGCGGTGAAAAAATACCATCTTTAAATTATATTATTAACTAGCTGCCCGCCCCGGCTTCGCAAAGGTGGTATTTCTCAGGATCCCGTAATGTTTTTGTCAGTAAAATATAGCCTATGACACTCACAAATAACTTAGCCTTCTATTGGTAAAATAATTTTCAAAATCGATTCAGTAGATCTAGAGATTACTCTCTATAACGACACAAACTCACAAACTTTATCTCTTTATAATATAGTATATAGATAAATATATTATAGGTAAGTACAACTAAAAAGCATAGAATGATTTTCTATGATTTGTCCAGTTTCCAGCCATATATATTGTACATACGGCAATAATAGCTGTAAAAAAATATATTTTACTCAAATTCATACATTAGTTTTTCTTAAAAACTTATCTTCATATAGCGGCCCTGTATGTCTGTTGTCCACCATAATATGTACTATTTATTTGTATTTATTTTTTTTATTACTTGGGTGACAAACAAGCATATGGCACGTCTGATATTAAACAGTTAGTTGGTACACTTCTTTTAAAAGACCTTTATTTTGATATGATGGTCGTGGTCTCCCTGGGATCGAAAAGCATCCCTATACATAACATACCTAATTGAGCACTACATCAAGCTGGATCTTCTGTAATATCACAGAATACTTAATATGGAGGTCGATACCTAGTCGGGCTGGCTCGCTTGTAAACCCTACCTCTCCTTTCTATATTGTGGAAGCGATAATAATATTAATATTATTATATTAAATATTAATATTGTGATTTTATGGTAAAAATC
The DNA here is from genome assembly GCA_947095525.1 of Trisateles emortualis. Taxonomy (NCBI): domain Eukaryota; kingdom Metazoa; phylum Arthropoda; class Insecta; order Lepidoptera; family Erebidae; genus Trisateles; species Trisateles emortualis. Next base: position 9,486,391 of record OX352754.1, on the reverse strand, counting down.
AAATATACCCGGAATCAGGGATTATAAGGTTTTTACAGGGTCGGCAACACGCGCGTGATACCCCTGGTGTTGCAAGCGTCCAAAGGCTACGGTAACTGCTTAAAATCAGGTGGGCCGTATGCTTATTTGCTTCTTTGATAATAGAAACAAAAATCGAATCAGCTAAATTAATGCAAAAAAAAAAAAACAATATTCTAACTAAATCAAACTAAACTTATTTAAGTAAAAACAAGGATATATATATTTAAATCAGCATACTTAACCATCACATAAACTAGTAGCGCTAGGAGCGCTGCGCGGGCGCAACACATTTTTCTAATCTAACTGTATATCGAGCTTCGATATGTATCGGCTAACTGTTACTTACTCGATAGAATTTGAATAGTTAAAAAATAAAGTTAGCAGTACACTTATACTGTATTGCTATAATATAATTTATAGTACCAGAGCCTCTAGACAAGTGGCATAAGCGATAGTCGAATCGAAAAGTCAAAAAAGAAAATGTATGGGATTTGACGTAAGTTTACGACATTAAATCGTTGACTCACGTCAAATTCCATTCATTTTATTTTTTGACTTTTCGATTCGACTATCGCTTATGCCACTTGTCTACAGGCTCTAAATTATAATTGAAAATTGATAGAGCATCACACAAGTGAGCTAGCCCGACTGGGAAAGGACTCAAACTCAAACTCGCGTTTATAGGCTACAGTAACGTGTCACCATCAGATGGGCAGGTCCCAGGAACTAACATTTGGTTTTTCTGTCAAGAACTTGACAATAAAACCCGAAGTTTAGAAATTGGCGATGTTTATAGCCATATACCATGGAAAGTACGTAAAGCGGTCTTACGCCTGATCTTTCCTTTCGTGACGTTTTTTTAATTCTCATGGGGTGGCAAACAAGCATACGGCCCGCCTGATGTTAAGCAGTTACCGTAGCCTATGGACGCTTGCCATACCAAAGGTATAACTTGCGTGTTGCCAACCCATTTTTTTACACTAGAGCTTTAAGATGAAGTAACTCTGGAATAGGAATACGTTTCTTTCAAAACGCATTCCTAAATGAGCGCTGGAGACCTGTACTCACACATAGGAACACAACTACACCGCTGTGTGTAGTTATTTAGCTGTGGTCTTCTGCAAGGTCCTTCCCCAGACGGGCCTACTCGGAAGAATGGTGCCCTACATCTCTAAAAATTGCCGTCCTATGCTGGTCGGGTCACCATGTGGTTTGCCCTCGTGGCGAAGCACGGTTAGGGAGATATATAAATTAACAACGTCCGTATGGTTCAGAGTCTAATTCATTAGTCTGTTAAAATACATGGTATAGGTACCTATAGATTATATTACATTATGCTGATACATATATTCTTAAGCTACTTACACATTACACGGACTATGATAGTGGAAAAAAAAGAATGTAACTAAAAAATTTTAAATTAAACCTTTGTTTGCATGTGCTCTTATGCAATTAATGTTACTTTTAATCGAGATTAGACACTATGGCAAAAAAAAACTGTTGAGGAGACAATATATAATACAAAGAATATATTTTTTCTGTGCATTCAACAATTTTCCAAGATCTATTAATCAGGCTGACTCACAAAACCGTTGACAAGTACACCCTTACTAATATTATAAATGTGAAAGTTTGTGAGTATGGATGTATGGATGTTTGTTACTCTTTCACGCAAAAACTGCTACATTTTATCAACGCCAACCACCGACAGGGAGTTCATCCTCACATCCTTGCACCTCAGACTTGCCGTATCGTAAGATTCCAGAGGAATTTCTTACCACGTACGATTAGGCTGTGGAATGAGCTCCCTGCCGAGGTTCTCCCAAGAGACTATAACATGGGGTTCTTCAAGAAAGGAGTTATAAGGTTTTTAAAAGGTCGGCAACGCGTGAGTGACACCCCTGGTGTTGCAAACGTCAATAGGCTAGGGTAACTGCTTACCATCAGGCGGGCCGTATGCTTGTTTGCCACCTTGGTAGTATAAAAAAAAAACTACTGAACGGATCTGGATGAAATTTGGCACGGAGATAGATTATAGTTTAAAATAGCATATAGGCTACTTTTTATCGCGATAATCGACATCTACGCGGGCGGAGCCGCGGGCAACGACTAGTAGCATATATTATCACTGGATAAAAATAATCGTAAGATCTTGGAGTTAATCCAAGAAAATCTTGTTCAAACGTGAAACATAGGTATGGGGGACGATTTACACGTTTTCTATGTCTGTACTCCTAACATTGATATTCCCCAGCTGGCCTGGTAGATGTGCTAGGTAAAACATTGTTATATTTAGTAGAATTTCTGTTTATTATTACATACTAGTGGTAGTTTTCGTAGAGATCCTGTAATTTATTTTCTATAAAATATAGCCTATGTTACTCGCAAATAATGTAGCTTTCTAATAGTGGAAGAATTCAAAAAAATGATTTAGTATTTTTTGAGATAAATCGTAAGAAAAAAACAAAACAATTAAATCTTTAATCTTTATAATTTTGGTTTAGACATTTCATCACTCTCGTATTGATTGAGGTAGACAGACTATAACTAGGTACTAACTATACTTCTTTTGCTTCCTCTACATTCATCAACCTATTTTTGCATGTACGTCGGTGGTGGTATTTTTAATTTTGTACTTTTTAGCATATCACTTACTTGGTTCATGTATGTTCGCCTAATGGTGTGAAAATGTTTAGTAACGTTAGTAAACATTTGTTAGCAAACATTTAATCACAAATGTTAAAAAATGTTTTCATATTAGAAAATGTTTAGTAACGTTAAGTTAACAAATTATAACAAAATAAAACATGACTGTGTTACCTTTTGTTTTTAGTAAAATGTTAGTAAATATTAGTAAACATTTTCTATTAGTGTAGGAGCACTTATAACATGTAACAGTTCCTAACAAAATGTAACAATTGACAATATTTGTGAGTAAATGTTTTTATGTTAGAAAATGTTAACAAACATTTTCTAACGGCAATGTGGGAGCACCATAAGGAGTACAGTAGCCACAATTTTTTTGCCACCTAAGTAGTACATAAAAGACAAATTTCTAGAGTTACCATCAAAACCTGCTGAAGAACCAAGCCATCAATTAACCCTTACGTATTTCACAAATTGATTTATATTAGATTTACCTTTAAAGCTTGGAAGTGAAGCAAAACATCGTGACAGTGGGTACACGCTTATTAATCAATTCCGAACGTTTTGTAAACGATGGAGACGCTGTCATGGCGGACACGGAGCGGAATATTGATATGTTGAAAATGCTTGATTAATTATATATTTCTACGGATTACTTTTAAAAAGAGATTGTGGCTAAGTAATGGAGGATCGAGAAATCTGCAAGGTAAAGCAAATTTGCCGCAGTCAGTCTGAAGATGGGTGACCATTTTCTAATAACACAGCAAGATTGCTGCTTAGTAAAGCATATACAGCAGGTTTACCCCGGAATTTATAAGGTCGTGTCGGATTGCCGTCCCATCGGACTATGAGAGTAAAAGAATAGATAGTGATCTTGCACCTATGTTTGCGCACACACTTGTGCACTATAATATGTCCTGCGTAGTCAGCTAATCTCTCGAAATCAGTCTGGATGACTATTACAGCTTGAAAGTTACTCATATTAACAAAGACGAAGGAGAAGTTCTCCCAGCTTTTATTATAGCAATTATCGTATCCTTATGGACGCTTTTCTTTTTATACTACTTAGGTGGCAAACAAGCATATAGCCCGTCTGATGTTAAGCAGTTACCGTAGCCTATAGACGCTTGCAACACCAGAGTTATTGAGTGTTGCATTTTTTACACCAGGGCTTTAAGATGGAGTAGAATATAACCCTGGGATAGAAAATCGCAATGAACGCTAGAGACCAGTACTCACGGTAAGTGACTAAACTTACTTTATTAAGTAATATATGTAATTTAGTGTCAAAGGCAAAGAATAAGTTTTTATTATATCAACAATTATTTCTGAATGCACCTATTAATTAATATCTCTGCACCACCTTAGGTCGACTGTCAGAGAATGCTTATTAGCATTAAGTCCACATAGGTACCATAGGTATATGGGCTTAGATTCAGCACCAAGCCCATATACCTGTTGGTGCTGTAAGTGGAATAGCTTAGGTGCCGAAACCATTGGTGCTCAAAAAATTGGTACCGAAAGAGGAATACTTCAATAAAACATAGGTAGTTCAAAAATATTTTTAAGATAAATTCCGCTCTAGAGAAAACGTTCTGTATCGTTGAGGGCTATTTGTGTCCATGTATGTATGTATGAAAACATACAATTCACGAAAAAAAACACATATTTTTGTTATAAATCTTTATAGATCACACAAAGTTTGTCCCGCCATAATAGGAATCGAACCCACAACAATTGACAAGGTGAAAAACTTAACCGTTAGACCATATGTGCAGCATTTTTGTGCACACTGCTACGAAACAACACTACTCATGTCTATAAGTTTACTCCAGTTAAGTAGCTTAGCCAAGGGACACCGTCGGCTCAGTGATTAAAAGCCGGTCATTTTTATCAAGAAATCTCTATTCGGTTCCCGGTAACATTAAGTACGGCATTTTTCCGACTAGGCTGACGGCTTTATTGAAATATATGTAAATTTGTATATAAATTGTACTACCTCATACGTTCGTGTTTGTTTCCATTGTTTTACTTTCCGAATCCGAAATCCGAATTGTAGTTTTAAGACGGTTACCATTGTTAGACTATTACCCGTACCATGTATTTATAGTGATTTAGTTTGGATCTTAATTTAAATGTCGTAGAATTTTAAATTTATATTTTAGACCGAAAATAAATCGCTATAAAAATCTCCATTTTGTTTTTTAATATATTTTTTCTTACCCCAGTGTTACCTATAACACAAAACCAGTCAGGTCAGCAGCAAATGAGTGAAGCACCAGGTCATTAAGACCTAAAATAAATAAAATAAGCCTTTATTGCTGTGTTTACAAAACTAAACTAACTATAAGTTAAACTATTTACTACTTATTATTACTTTTGACTTTACAATTATTATGATATAATGATTACAATCTAGTTGTGCTTTTCTAAAAGGCTGATTTCTTCCAGCCTTCAGCATTAAGAACTACTGCGGCACAACTATTATAATATTTATTAATATTTTATTTTTCTTTTCTTAATTATTTACTTTCTTTAACTACTGTTAAACCTTGTGTGAACTTAACTACCACGGCGTGAATTATCCCGTCTACATATCTCACCAGCTCTATACCACAAAAGCGAAAGACATTGTAGACAACGTGAACAGAGAGACAAAATACTAGCCGAGAGTTCAACTACTGGAGTAGTACGATTTAGCGACATGCAACTCACACCTCGTCACGGAGAAGAACTTTTAGCCGCGGATAAGTGCCACATGAATGCACAATGACTAGTTTTGTACTTGTAGTGTCTGGCACCAAAGCGGTATAAAAAACCGGTAAAATGCAAGTTGGATTTACGCACCAAGGGTGCCAGTGCCGTAACATCCCGTTTCTTTCTTTTTCTTTATTTGTACAGGGTTTTAGTTTCATTTATACGTCACCTATCCCATTTCTTATCATCATCATCATCTCAACCCATAAACGTCCCACTGCTGGGTACGGGTCTCCTCCATAAATTTGGAGGGATATTAGCCTACTATACCACGCTGGCCAGACGGGTTGGTATAGGGTTTTGTTTCGAGTTTTCCCTCTCTTGCAGTGGATATTGTCTGCCTGACTTACTCCCTTAGTCGACTCTTACGACACCCACAGGATGGAATTAATAATTAATTTCTTATAATACCCCTTTAAAAATTTTATTTTATTTTTATTATTTGTCGAAATATATAGGTACTGTGTGAAAATTTAAATGTCGTCCTATTTTGGTTATGAGATACAGTCCGTGGATTAGATGGACAGACCTTTTCTAGGATTAGGCCTTTAGCCTTTCTTTAAACCTTTTAAGGCAGTCTGCGAAGGGCCTTATAACCGTAATACATTTATGAAACATACTAGCAGACGAAGCCATAGCAAAAGCCTGTTTTATTTCCTATTATATCTTCATTCCCTTTCTTTAAACTCGTAAGACAATGGAAACGCGCCGAGCCAAGCACGTATGCGCGCAACGTACTCAAAACAACTTATTGCCTTTAAAATGGCGTTACGTAACAACTCCTGCGCATGTGTGTGTGTGTGTGCCCATGCGCATGTGCGCACGACATTTGCATGAGATTTTCATTGCGTTAGAATTTTTCCATTTATTTTATATTTTAATGTTAAGATGAGGATAATTGCCTGTTTACTGATGACTTCAGATATTTTTTTATACTTGTTTTTGTTGTGTGTGATTGGATTTCATGACAAAGTATTTATTAAGTTTACTTTTTTTATACTACTTGGGTAGCAAACAAGCATACGGCCCGCCTGATGTTAAGCAGTTAGCGTTGCCTATGGACGCTTGCAATATCAGAGGTCTTGCGTGTTGCCAACCTATTTTTTTACACCAGGGCTTTAAGATGGTGTATCCCTGGGATAGGAATACGCTTCTTTCAAAACGCATTCCTAATACCGCACTATGGGATAGGAGGGCTTGCTCACTTGTAAAATGCCTAACTCTTTAACTTTATATTTTTTAAACTCCCGCGCAACTAAACAAGCCTTGCGTCGCTGATTTTTTTACAAAAATACAATCTCTGAACAAGAAAGTACAGCTAGACTTGGAACATATATTTATGGAACACAAAGCTTGGTCTCGTCTGGGAATAGAACCCACAACACCAAGCGCGGTTTCAAAAGCGAGACGACCTTAACCACTTATATTATTACGATAGAGATTTATAATTATTTTCGTATGATAAGTAGTGCGGCAATCTTAATCCATTTACAGAATGTGTTTTTGAAGTAAAAATTCTTTAGGCGCGTTGAGATCTTTTTGGGTGAACAAAAAACATGGAACTCGTGTCAACGTCACCGAATGCTTTCCAAAAACAAAAATAATAATCTAATAGCTCACGATACAATTCACAAGTTACTTAGTTTTTACTTCTATCGGCAGTCCCCTAAGACTGCCCCGCATGTTTATTTTTTCAATCGTCAAATAGGCCTATAGTTTGCTCTACCTTAGTATTTTAAAGTACGTAATCTAAAGAACTTATGATATGACATGAAATATAACAAAGCCAAGGCATATTTGAATTCAAATGCATTCTATTAAAATTATTATTTGAGATTATAGAAGTATATGGCTTTGTATGCATTAGAGAAATTATACATAATTTTTTAAGCTTTTACACTATAGGTGAGCATTAAAAAAGGTTTTTTGGGAAATTCAACCCCTGAGGTGGGGAAAAAAGAGGTGAAAGTTTGTATGCAATTTCGTCATATTTTAAGATGATCCGAACCTGGAATTGAACCTGGGACCTCGTGAACAGATCACTTCAAAAGATCACTTGACCAATGAGGCAGTCAACATAAATTATAAAGTATAAAACCAGCTCGCATGCTGCTACTTCTATTTTAAAAAAGATTGTAACTATCTGGCGATTAAAAAGAGTGGCCTGAGTTTCTTGCTAGTTCTTCTCAAGTCTTCACGTCAACGAACTAGAGCCGTAGGAAAGGAAAGGACTTCATATTTCTGGCTTATTTATAATTGATGACATTCATAAGTGTTACTTTGTAACCTAAATGAATAAATGAATTTGAGCTAGAGTTTGAAATTGTTTAATATAATTAAATATTTTTAGCATTTTTGCTATGAAATCAGCTCAAATATACTCAAATTTCCACAATAATTTCATATTTGACTTTATTTGAGGTGATTGCATAGCAAAAATGCTAAAAATAATTATTAATAGGGTCGAATCCTGCTCCGGGATACTCAAATATTAAAGCAATGTGGAAAAAGACGAGCTTTTTCCACATTGCTTTAATATTTGAGTATAGTTTAATATGCCTTAAGGCATATATTCAAGGCGGTGTAGTTAGGTGGTCAGTTGAGTTTAACGATGGCACGCTTTTCATATTATTATGTCGTGCTTCCGTGAGCGCATTCTATTCGTATTTCTTTTGTAAGATTAGTTGTAAAATCTGAAGGCATTCATACTCGGAGGATGGCTCGACAAAGCTTTGTTTTTAAACATAACTTGGTGAAAATGCTAAGAATGATCTTACCAATCTGTAGATTTATTTATATTTACAAGTGTTGTAAATATAAATACAATAAAAAATAAAAGTAACTTAACCTAAACTTCTTACAAACAATCAGATATTGTATTTACAAATAAAATATTTTACTGCTTCGGTGGCTCAGTGGTCGATGTGTGACTGCTAATCGCGAGGTCCCGGGTTCGATTCCCGGGTCGGGCCAAAAATTGATATTAGGTTTTTCTGTCAAGAAATTCATAATAGATGCCCAGAGTTTGGAAATTGGCGGTGTTTACACCCTCGTGTCTCGGAAAGCACGTAAAGCCGTTAGTCCTACGCCTGATCTCTCTCCGGTCGTGTTGGATTGTCCCATCGGACTATGAGAGTGAGGGAATAAAAAGTGCACTTGTGTTTGCGCACACACTTGTGCACTATAATATCTTCCGTGCAGACGGCTAGTCTCCTTTGAGATTAGCCGCCGCGGTCAAAATTCGGTTAGGAGGATATTATCTGATTGAGGTCGCAGTTTTGAGGAAGCTGCCTAAAGGTGTACTACTATTATAAATGCGAACGTATGGATGGATGGACGTTTGCTACTATTAAACCACGCTAGAACGCCTAAACGGACTTATAAAATTTAGCACAAAGATAGATAATCTCCAATAGCATATAGGCTACTTTTTATCCCGGAAAAATGTACCGTTCTTGTGGGGACTGTTCTCACGAGTAAAGCTGCGGGGTAAAGCTAGTTTTTATATATACTGACAGACATACATATTGTATCTAATAATGTAGATATGAACTTTCAAGCTATTCTTCAATCCGTCATTTTATAGTATTTTAGAGACAGTTTTTTACTGCAATGTTTGCGTATCGGATTATTTTAATACTTAAAGAAAGGTAGGACACCATACTAGCGAGCAAGCCCGTCTGGGAAAGGACCTTACAGAAGTTTATTGACTGCATACAGTGGTGTTGTTGTTTCTGTGTGAGTACAGGTTTTCGGCGCGTTTTTAAAGAAACGTTTTCTCTCCTAGGAATATATCTCCATCTTATTAAAGCCGTGGTATAAAAAGAATTAGCTTGACAACACGCAAGTGATTCCTTTAGTATTGCAAGCGTCCAAATACAGTAATTTATTTAACACCTAAGTAGTAAGCATGAAAAACTACAAAGTCAGTTACTTCCCCACTCGGCTATCTAATATTTAGCTTTTGTACACCGCTGTGTGTAGTGATTTAGCTATGGTCTTCTGTAAGGGGAAGGTCCTTCCCCAGTTGGGCTGGCTCTCTTGTATGCTACCCTACCTCTCTTACTGGCATTCATACGTACGAAAGAATCAATTTATTTACGATCTGTTAAGGATGTAGGAAAACATTGTGGGTGTAATTTGTGTCCGTCAATTGTATGTTTGTTAAGTCCCCCGCGACACAGAGCTTGTTATCTAGTGCGAGAGTTGTTTTTTTTAAAAGAAGAAGAAGTACGTCCCACCTTCGCACGGGTGGGCATTTATCAAGTTTTCTTAGAGGTCCCTTAATTTTTTAAAATAAAATACAGCCTATGTTACTCGCTGATAATCTAGCTTTCTATAGGTCAAAGAGTTTTTTCAAATCGATCTAGTAGTTTTTGAGTTTTGTTAGTTAGAAACAAAAATACAAATCAATTAATCAATCAGCCGTGTTATATCAGCCGTGTTGTGGAGGCCCTATGTCAGGACATAGGCCTCTCCTAACACGCACCACAGCACACGGTCCTCCGCCTTCCGCATCCAGTCCGTCCCAGCGACCTTTTTTAAGTCGTCGGTATATAAATACAAATGTTATATTTTTACATAAAAAAAACAGTCAAAGATTTCTTGGGATAAAGTAGGTACTTTATCCCAAGAAATCTTGTGATTGATTTTTTTAAATATAATTTCAATTTTTTGTTGGCAAAAGAGGCGCTCTTACTTACTAATTATAATTAATGTAAGCTAATGTAGTTACATTAGCTTAAACCTAGTTAGGTTTAACAACAAATATCTAAAGGTACTTTATGAACAGTTTTAATACTGGAGGATTCATATAGATATACTTTTACATCTATAAGAAGTAAAAGTATATACCTCGGGGATCCCGGGTTCAATACCCAGATACGAAAAATTTAAGCCCGGAGTATGAAATTTATTGTGCCCTGTATACTTATAGCGGTAGATTCGCCTCAATAAGACCTAACATTACTAAATCTGATTGCTGTATACTTCTGCTTACCCCTTGTAAAGGCATGCTGCTATACTAAGTCTAATAATAAACGGTATTATGTACCTGTATATATAATGTGTATACTAGGAATTTTAGTCTTTTTTTATTTTCAAAGGTGACAAACAAACATACAGCCTGACTGAGGTTCAGCAAATAGGTACCTATCTACAATTTAACCAAAAATTAAATTAGTATAATTAACTAATTAATCTTCATCATTAATCTGTCCCACTATTGGGCGTGGGCTTACAGGAAGCCATTACTCATATATTTTGACATTGCATCTCAAAGTGCATTTAATATATATAGAGTTTTAAAATTACATTTACTTCTAAAAGTAGCAAGCCTATTGCATTTATCGGGCACAGTTCCAATGCCACTATAACGGAGCCAATAGTGAAAGATTTTTAACTGGAAAACACTTATTTTTACATACAATTATATTTTGTACACACTAAAAAAACCTACAATTATTTTTCATACATTTAAATAATAATATTTAAAAGTCCAACACAAAGCTTTTCAATTGTTTTTAAATTTTGAAATTAAAAATTTTTGTTTCAAAAATATGTTAATTATAAAATATTTTCAAAAATTCGTCGTAACAATGCAACAATTTCTGAATTTTGATTATTAATTATATATTCTTGTCAGATTCAATTTCGGAACTATAAAAAATATGAAATCATAAAAACTGTTTATTTATTATTACAAAATAATGACAATTAAGTTTTTATTATATGTGTTAGCATACTTAATTACATGCCGTGTATGTTGAATGGGAAAATTATAGTCATTGTAAATGTAATAATCATAATTATGATAATCATTTAAATGAAATACCTTATTTATTATCAAGATTTTATTATATCCATTCTCAAAGTTTTATTTTAACATTTACTTCTGTTTAAAAAACTATATGCAATCGTTCCGAAAATTAGACATAAAAATATCAGCCGTAAAGCCGTTTTCCGATAAAAATGAAATCGCTTATTTTATAATAAAGGGGTGTCTCGTTGAAAAATAATAACGTAATTTTAACATAAAATAACGTTTTATCAAAGGAATAATGAAATAAATAAAACAAAAAATAAACTAACCTTACAATTTGTCCATCACAACACAAAAAGTCCGAATTTTCACTCACATTAGAAGTAAAAAACAAAATAGCAATTTACCGAAGTCTTTTGAATTTTTTACAAAACTCCTTTTAAGATTGCGCGCCAAAATCTCTAACGTAGTGACGCACACTTTTTTATTTTCTAGTTACGCAATAAAGCATTTTTTCTCCAATTTCACGAGTCAGCGAGCGTAGATAATAAAATTTTTGTTGTTATAAAAAAATATAAAAAAGTCATTTCACAATTTAAAAATCACAGTTCCAAAAATAACTGTTTGACAGTCACATTTTTGAAAATCGTACGCGGGCGCGGCGGCGCTGCGCCCGAATATATAAACCGAAATGGCGCGAACACATCGAAACGTTCTAAAATGGCGTTTAATAATTGGAATTTTTCATAAAATATCGTTGAATTTTCATTGTATTTCTTGGTGCAGTCGCGCGCGTGTGCTGTTTCTACACATTATGATCTAACACTGGCTGACTCTCGATTGCAGAACATACTTATTCTAAGTCAACTTACATTCGTTCATATTTGCCTGCGGGGCGTAGGGCTGTGCTGAGATGTTAGAACCTAGACTAACGCCTTTTCCGTATTCTTTAAACTACTTATTGTTGTTAAGAATGCTATTCTATTTACATTACAATAGGCGGCCACTTATTTTGTATCTGTCAAGTAGAAAATGTTGGCTATGGTATGAATAGAATTAACTTTGACAGGCAAATATTTAGTACCTAGTTTGCATTTTTAGTATTAAAATTAAGGATCACAGTTGCTAGTTATATCAAAATTGAAATAACCCGCTGAAGTTTGCTGTCTCTTTCTTTTATAATGACTCTGAGAGTGATAAAATCTAATCTTGCATTATCTTCATAAAGTGTCAATAAATTTATCAATATCCACTTATTAAATAACAATATTCTTATTATTATTATAAACTTGAAAGTTTGTGAGATGTATGCTTGTTACTCAAAAAGTACTAAACAGATTTTGATAAAGCTTTGCAATGATATAGCTTATACATCAGAATAACACATACATAGAATACATTTCACTTAAAAAGCACCATCCACTCGGACAAAGCCGCTGGTAAAAGCTAGCAGTAAAATAAAAGCTTCAGTAAAATAACTATACGAATTTATGAGAAAAGTAGCTATTATTATCATAAATCACATACTAGTATTATCACAAAAGATATATTATGATATTAAAAGTACCTAAGTACAACATTGTATTATGAACAGCCCTATCCTCGCGTAGTACAAGAAACTTCTTGCATATAATAATATGTTTTAGCCTATATTGAGCGCTTACAGGCACAGGCGGCGGTGCGCATGCGACTGCTATTCGTACACTGCTATTTTTAACTTTAACTTTACTGCTTATTAGTAGCATGTTAATTTTATTTAACTTTTGAATTTGGAATTGTTATAAGCATATAATTATGTGACAGTTACATAAAATTATAGAAGTTTTTGGTTTCAGTAACTAAGCTTTATAGAATTTAAACATAAATATACATAGATGCAACATGCCACTTGATACGATTCTCGATTCGATTTGATATTATTAAATGATATCTTAGTAAAGCTAAAAATAATTAACATATTTCATTTGTTTAATTTAATTTAATACGACAATAATTTAATAATCTAGCTTATCGTCATAATCACAGCTGAAAGACATTCACCAATGCGACCGACGGATATCAATGATTGCCTTGGCGTGGCACATAGCTCGCAGAACCTATGACCGCTGGAGTAGAAAGTTTTATAGTAGCAACCATGAAATGAAAGACTCTGCGTGGGCAAGGCACTCCCCTTTTAATAACTTGGACTGATGACCTAATAAAGGTTGCAGCCATCTGATGGACAACCTCAGCTCAGGGCTGAAAGTTGTCAACATGCTTAAGGAAAGCTTATGTCCAGAAATTCTAGATAACCTTCTACAATTAATTTCACTTATAATTTCTTATAAAAACCTTATAAATAAATCAATATAGCCTGTTATTATTAAACCAGTACAGTAAAATAAAAAAAATATCATATTAAATATAGCAATGATTTCAAAATAACGGTTAAAGAACAGCACTATTATTCGTTACTCGCACAACCGCATCACTACTTAGTTGTATGCATCGTGCATTGGCCTGCACTGCCGTGATATTAATCTTATACAAAAAATCATAAGAACCATTTCACTCCACTCAAAAACATACCTTAGCTTTACAGTTTTAAAGTTGATTTTTGTAATTTTTATTTTTTGTATTTATAATTTTGTTTGGTGACATTTTTGAAGCTAGTCTCTTACACTTATTTCGCTATGAATTTTAGATAGGTATAGTATTAGATATAGAAAGAAATGTTAGATCTGTGGGCGTTATACGTTTCTAGGACACGGCAAAATGTTAGAAATCTTCGCTTGGTACGATATATTGTTGTATAATTATTGGAAACGGTTTTCATTTAAACTAATATTATAAAGAGAAAATATTTTTTGTATGTTCGTTTGTAATGAATGAACTCAAAAACTACTAGACCGTTTTAAAAATATCACTGATTTGTGGATAAAGATCTCAGCTCTCTTGATAGAGGAGAGGAATATGTGACATAATATGGGTTGCTTTTATTATCATTACTATTCTTTTATATTTGAAAATAACTCTGTCTGTTGCCTTTTAGACGAATAAATTGCTGAACGAATCTGTAAGAAATTTGGCATGGAGGTAAGTTGGTATTCTAGGAAAAATATACATTTTATCATGATACGACGCGGGCGTAGCTAGTGGGCTAAACATATTTTTTTTAAATAAAAATTTCGATAGCGGTAAATACAAATCTATGCACTAACTGCCTTATTAGCCCCATAATAATAAGATTTTATTTTTGTTGCGGCTAAAATTAAATAAGAGTGGGTGTAGAGGGGTTCGATTTCCAGACAAAGTGATTTTTTTATGCCCAGTTTAAAGCATGTATCTTTGCTGTGACTCATTTGAGAAAAAGTGTCTAAAATCATTTTTCTAAACGTTACCAGTAACAAAAACTATGTAATACTAGATTAGACTGGGCAACACTCGTAATATACTACAATAACTGCTTACCATACGGCGATAGACATGTTACCTAATAAACAAAAAATCGGATCCTACCACCTTTCATTATTAAACCTACAAGTAACGCCATCTGTTGATAAAAGACGAAACATGCGATAGATTTAAGCTGCAACTTAAGTATGTATGCCCTTAGGCAATCGCCTACGCATTCTGAGTCATCATTCAGTTACAAGCTATCCTTTCACTAAGTTTTGTGAGATTTAGGTTACTTATTTTGGGTCAGCTAGACAATCTAGGTATACCTATAGGCATCTACTAGAGCTAGAGATCGCCCGAAGGTGGCAATTCGACCGTAATTAAATAATAATTGAAGGAAGAAAAAAAACTGTTTACATTTATTTTATTACGTACATTTCCCCGATTTGGCAATGTTAAAAAATCGGGGAAATGTACTTTGAGATATGTATCTCACTACTGCTCCGCTCCTATTGATCATAGCGTGATGTTATATAGCCTATAGCCTTCCTGGATAAATGCACTATGCAACAAAAAAAGTTTTTTTCTAATCGAACCAGTACTTTCTGCGAATAGCGCGTTCAACCAAAGAAACTTTTCAGCTTTATAATATTAAGTATAGATTAATTATGAATCTGCTGTTGCCCACGGCTCTGCGTAAATGTCGCAATATAAAAATCTATCCTAACCTATTCTATGTCCTTTTCCATGATACCATCTATCTCTTTTCCAAATTTTATTAAGATTTGTTCAGCCATTTAGGCGTGCAAAGGTTACAAACAAAAACTTTCGCATGTACAATATTAGTATGGATACATTTTTAAATATACGTATATACCTATTAAACAATATGTACGAAACAAAATAATAAGTTTATTTAGATTTTAATCCTTGCCCAGCAGTGGACATCTTTCGACTTAGATATTATACTATTTAATCGAAGCTACTAGTCGACCCGGCAAACCTTTCTTTGCCATAAAAATTATTTCTACTAAATATTTAAATACGGGTTGGTGGTAGAAGAGTGAAAATGTTGGTGTTATAACTTATTTCTAATGCCAAATATATTTTTGTCCAAAAAATAAAAAATAAAATCTGGAGTGGGTAAATCATAGAAGAAAAAATAAGAAAAAAATCTTTCTTTCAGAACCCATCCCTAAATGAGAGCTGTACTCACACACAGGAACACAACTACTTGTTTGTAATCATTTGGCTGTGGTCTTATGTAAGGGGGAAGCCCTTACCCAGCCGACTGAGGAAGGACCTCTGCTCAAGCCCAACTTCCTCGCTAGTATGGTGCCTCTCTTACTAATATGCTAAGTAGTTTATCACCTTAATATTATCAAAAAAGGTACAGCAATTTCTTTTTACGAATCTATACTGTACTAATATTATAAAGCTCAAGAGTTTGTTTGTTTGGTAAAACGCGCTCATCTCAGAAAGTACTGGTTCGATTAGAAAAATCTTTTTTTGTTGAATAGTGCATTTATACAGGAAGGCTATATAACATCACGCTATGATCAATAGGAGCGTAGCAGTAGTGAGATATGTTGCAAAATCGGGGAAAATATTCCAAATTACAACGCGGACGAAGTCGCGGGCGACCCCTAGTATATTAATAAAACGTAATGCTAATTTAATATTAATGTACAATATAGTCTTATTCATGGCATCTGGTAATGGAATGTAGCCAGAAGAAGAATGTTGTTAAGTAAAAACTTCGTGTCAATATGTGTCAATGATATCACTGTGGCTCTGCCTGATTTAAATAAAGGTAAGGCACTACACCTTGTCCGTGTGGTGACGGATTAAGAATACAAATGTCACCAACCCATTCCATCCCGTGGGTGTCGTAAGAGTCGACTAAGGGATTAAGTCAGACAGACAATATCCACTGCAAGAGAGGTAAAACTCGAAACAAAACCCTATACCAACCCGTCTGGCCAGCGTGGTATAGTAGGCTAATATTCCTCCAAATGAATGGAGGAGACCCGTGCCCAGCAGTGGGACGTTTATGGGTTGAGATGTAAGGCACTACATAAGCGCGCTAGACTTACTAAGGGAAGGCTGCAACAGAAGACCAAGCAAGCCCGAATCGGGAAGAACTGAACCTTCCAGAAGACCACAACCAAATAACGACATACTGTATGTAAGAAAGTACAGGTCTTCATCGCTCATTTAGGGGTGCGCTTTGGACAAAACGTTTTCCTATCCCAGGGATATTCCATTTTAAAAAGCACTGGTGTAAAAAAATGGCTCTGGTAATAAAAGCGTTCATAGGCTGCGGTAACTGCTTAACTTCAGGCCGTATGCTTATTTGCCATCCAAGAAGAAAACATGATGGTTGGTTTTAAACACATAATGGGTGGTTTGAGTAATTACCTCGCCTCGTTTGATTCCCATATCGCATTGATTGTGTCATCTCAAAACACAAAGTCAATTCATTCAGATCAATTGCTCGATACTTATAAACGTCAGAGAAACAAAAGTCAGCGTTTTTTTTTCCTACAGCCGCTATCCAGGGTCCATCTATAAGTGTGTGTTGCAAGGTGGGCTGTATTTTGTGTTTATTAAATTGTGGTTCATAAATTATCTCACTTCTCTACCCAGGACTAGTTGGATATCGTTACAATCGAATAAAAAATAACACTATTAATATTTCACAATCCTAGCCATATTTCAGACTTCTTGGTACTATAAGGCATACTCTATATTATTTACTAGCTGTTTCTCGCGACTACGCCCGCTCGCGGTAAAGGTACTCTATGGTTTTTTTAAAGACAGCAGCAGCAACATCCTGGGTCGCGAGGGACTTTACATCGGAAACAAAGTAAACCTAGACTCGGTATAACCATTTATGTATGACACATTTTTTTATCCCGTGTGGGGATCGGCGAAGCGAGGTAATCACTTATGCCACCGAACCAATAGTGCAGTCAGACAAACTGTTCTTCCCTAGGATACCTTTTTTTATCCTACGAAGGGTTTGCCTCCTCGGTAGTATAAAAATGCATACGGCCCGCCTGATGTTAAACAGTTACTTTACCCATTATATCTCATTACCCAATATCATTAAGATCCGTATAGTTATTTTTCAGTTTTTGAGAGTACACAAATTAACTTAATAGTTTTGTCACAACCGTCTGAAGAAGCAACAATATCACAATACGGAAGTAGAGCAACTTACCGATGCACAACGATTGAACTCGCATCAATTTTCTAACACCATTATCGTCGCCTGCGCAGCTTTTTGTTCAAGAAAAATGCGCCTTATTACATTATGTGTGTTTGTGTTCGTGTTTTGCACACATTTGTCCACGATATCGTGATGGACGACTTATACGGATCATAATGATATTGTTTGTGGCTTTTTTAAAAACATGTTACATGTTTAGTATATATACCTAATAATATTAGTAGGATGTCCAAAGGCTGGCAAAAGGTCTGGCAAACCCTCGTTGCCATACAGTGAAAAGCTTTTTTTTTTCTTAATTGTTTCTTGCAGTGGTTATTGTCTGCCTGACTTGGAATGGGGTGGTGACATTTGTATTCTTAATCCAAGAGAGGGAAAACTCGAAACAAAACCCTATACCAACCCGTCTGGCCAGCGTGGTGTAGTAGGCTAATACCCCTCCAAATTTATGGAGGAGACCTGTGCCCAGCAGTGGGACGTTTATGGGTTAGGATGATGATGATAATGATGAATTGTTTCTTTATTTATCAAATATTTATACCTAAATTTAATTTTGTATGGTATATTGGTTTCCGTCCCTTTTTGTTAACACTAATATTGCAACTCATGTCAAATTGTAAATGTTATAGTCTGGCGATTAAGAAGAGTGACCCGCGATTCAGCGAGGCTTGAATTGGCCGTAGGAAAAAAGTATGCAGGCATTTGTTTGTGACGTTCATAAGTTCATGTATTTGATCTAAATGAATAAATGAGTTTGACTTTGACGTACACGGTTGGTTACGTTACCCCGCCATTTACTATGGCGACGTATTGTGGGTTCGATCCCCACACGGGACAAAAAAATGTGTGTTTTAGAAATGATTGTCCCGAGTCTGGGTGACTTTGTGTCCGTTAATTGTATGTCTGTAAAGTCACCCGTGGTTCACGATCCTACTCTAATACGAGAGTTGTCATTTAAAGAAAAATAAAAGTTATATCTATCACTCTATCAGGATAACTCAGAGTTTCAAAAAATGAGTTATAGGGCGTTTCGCCCGCCATTTGTTCGCCCGAACGGGCCAAGCGACCAAATTACAAAAATTATAATATTTGATTGGGCGTTTCGCCCGATGGAGGTTTTATTACTTTTAATGTACAGGCAGATTTTGATGCTGTCTGCACATGAAAAGTAATAAAACCTCCAGCGGGCAAAACGCCCAATAAAATATTACAAATTTTGTAATTTGGTCGTTTGGCCCGCTCGGGCGAAGAATTGGCGGGCGAAACGACCTATAACTCCGAAAAATACTCAAATATAGGTACCTAAGTACTATCTATCAGAACGGTCGATCCTTCTAGTATACAGATATATTATATTTAATTCCATAAATCACGGCCTATGTTATAAGTTATATTAAACAAAAAACATCCACTTATAAACATTTGCTAATAAAACCGTAATCTAACTTTTTCTCGCGGCGCGGCTCGTGTATTTAATATAAAATCGCATTAAGGACAGCGCAGCGCCTAATGATTCAACTAACATACGGACAAAAAAATATTATTAGTTTGTTTAGTAGATATTTATTTTTTTATAGCTTCTTGGAAGCTATTAAGTTACTGAGTTTTTTGTAACACCTTGTTTTCTTCATCATCTCAGCCAAAAGACGTCCACTGCTGGACATAGGCCTCCCCCAAGGCTTTCCACAACTCTCGATCCTGAGCCGACCTCGCCCATCGGTTGCCCGCAACCTTTACCAGGTCGTCGGTCCACCTTGTTGGAGGCCTGCCCACGCTTCGTCTTCCAGTTCGTGGTCGCCACTCTAGAACCTTTCTGCCCCAACGGCCATCAGTTCTGCGAGCTATGTGCCCGGCCCATTGCCACTTAATGGAGGCAATTCTTCGAGCTATGTCGGTTACGTTGGTTCTCCTACGGATCTCCTCATTTCTGATTCGATCTCGCAGGGAAACTCCAAGCATAGCTCTCTCCATTGCTCGTTGGGTGACTTTGAGCCTTCGCACGAGGCCCATAGTGAACGACCACGTCTCAGATCCGTATGTCATCACTGGCAACACACACTGGTCAAAGACTTTCGTCTTGAGACACTGCGGTATTTGGGACGAGAAGATATGACGTAGCTTCCCAAACGCTGCCCAGCCGAGTCGGATTCGACGAGTGACCTCTTTCTCGAAGTTGGACCTACCTAACTGGACTGTATGTCCCAGGTAAACATACTCGTCAACAACTTCGAGTGTAGAGCCTCCATTTGTGACAGAGGTGGGTGCGACATGGACATTTGCCATAATCTTAGTCTTGTCCATGTTCATTTTAAGACCCACTTGTAGTGAGACTCTACTGAGGCCATCGAGCATTGCGCCAAGGTCTTCCATGGTCTCAGCCATGACCACGATATCGTCGGCAAATCGAAGGTGGGTGATGTACTCGCCGTTGATGTTGATGCCGAGTCCATTCCAATCCAGAAGCTTGAAAGCATCTTCCAGTGCAGCGGTGAAGAGTTTCGGGGATATGACATCTCCCTGTCTTACACCTCGCTGCAACTGGATAGGCTTCGTGCTCTGATCATGGAAACGGACCGACATGGTGGCGTTTTCATACAAACACTTCAACACTTCGACGTACCGAGTGTCAATTTGGCACCGCTGGAGAGACTGTAGCACAGCCCAGGTCTCGATCGAATCAAAGGCTTTCTCATAGTCCACAAACGCTAGACATAGAGGCTGGTTATACTCCTCGGTTGTTGTCTTAGTTTAAAAGAATAATACGAAGTAATAATATAAGAGACAGTCCCATACAAGCGAGCAAGCCCGACTGGGGAAGAACCTCCACCTTATAGAGGACCACAGCTAATTAACACACAGCGGTGTACTTGTTTCTGTATGTGAGCACAGATTTGCGCTCATTTAGGGATGCGTTTTGAAAGAAACGTTTTTTCAACTTAGGGATTTCCTTGTCTTGACCAGACATATCTTTTGAATTTCTTCGAAGACATGTGGGTTTCCTCACGATGGTCTCCTTCACCGTTAGCAGATGGATGGTTAGCAGATCATTTGATTAGTACATATAAAGCGCGTTCCTTCAAGTTGTGGAAGCTTGTTATTGGCATTTTTGATATATTTACTATCGTATTTGTTTTGAAGCTGTAAGCTCCCCAAATAAAATAAAAAACTTGAGAGGTGTCAAGGGACGGATGGAACGAAGTTCCACATAACACACATATTTTTATTTTATTCTTTAAAAAATAATAAATTATAATTTAATTACTATTTAATTAATAATATTAATATTTTAATATAAATATATTATTATAATGTTATCTTTCTATAAGAGAGAGAGAGAGAAAGACAGACAGAGAAACATGCGCACGCCGAACAGCTTACAATAGCTTACTATAGAAAAAAGTGCCGTGACAACTTTTCGTAAGATTTTTTTCGTCTAGCCCCCTTTCACAACGCGCGATAAGGAACTTCGTTCCAATAAATAAAATAAAAACTCCACAAAGTAAAATTCACATTGGAACTGCCACCCGGGATTGAACTTGCACCTCTTGCGTGCCTCGGCCACCACCGCACTTACGAGAATGAAATCGCAGAAAAATGTTAGATACTTAATAATAATGTTAGACGGTTAGATCCTGATGAGCCTGATGAGGTGAACCTGATGCAGAAGGCGGTCCTCTTGGTCATTTTGAAGCGCACCTAATGAGGCGCTCCTTTTTTATTCCTCGGAGCGCACCTTTTAGGTGGAATAAAATTTTAATAATTATTTTTAATTTCTATCGGGAGCGCTCCTAAAAGGTGCGCTCAAAATGGTTCGAGGAATACCTCCTCTTGGACACGGCGCGCATCTTGAGGAGGTTCTTGTGGCTGGAGCTCTTACCATTGGTAGCTTGGTCCCTGTACCCGATACCGGTAGGTCTCCTTTTTTATATTTTTAAATGTGTATTTTTTTGTATACTTAGGTATATATTTAAATATTTTTTTGTGAATTATAGCAAGCTATATATGACCCACTGTTGGGCATGGGTCTTCTCTCTCGTTGGTCTAGTGGACGTTGAGTGCGAATGCTGATTACGAGGTTCCAAGTTCGATGCTCGGGTCAGCCAAAAATAATAATAAATTTTGGGTTTTTCTGAAGAAATGCACAATAGATGCCCGAAGTTTAGATATTGGAGGAGTATGCCGTGCCTCAGAAAGCATGTAAAGCCGTTGGTCCTACGCCTGTTCTCTCTCCAGTTGTGTGTGCATCTGTGTCTAAACACACACTTGTGCACTATAGTATCTACTAAACCGATGCGAATTTTCAACCTGGTAATAATTTTTTCATGAAATTGTAACGTTTTGTTTTGATTTAAAATTTTAAACCTTATTGAAATCAGCTCAAGTGTCTTGTAAGACATTCTTTAAGGAGCTAAGTTTCTTTAAGTCACACAGTCCATCTTAAGAAATTTTAACTGCATAAGTAAGTACTAAATACTTTTTTCTCTTTTACTCATTGTGAATTACAGCTTCATGTAGAACTTCCTTAACCTTACAAAATATGAAAGATTTCTTAAACAGTTAACTCCACCTTACGTTTTAAATATCTATTCAAAGTTTACTGCCTTTTCATTAAAAGTATCAACAGTAACATCTATAGCTTCATCAATTACGTTCCACACAAAGCTAAATACCTCAATATTAAATGCACTAACAAGTCTAAAAGCTTAATTAATGATATCGAAAGGATCATAATTAAATAAACCATCGACAAGCGATGGCAATAAATTTCCATACAAGGGGCGTGACCAACAGAATTTAATACAAAACCCGCCATTTTGATGTGTACATTTTTTCCAATCTCCCTACCCCATCCTACTTAATTGTGCGTTGTGAAAACTATCACGTTAGTAAATGACGCTCCCCCCTTTCCCCTCGCAGTTTTCAACATGGCCGGGATCAATAATTTGGCTGGGCAATGACTGTGATGACTCGGGCATGCGCAAAAGGGTACCTACGCCGGAATCATCGCCAAAACCTGAACTTGACTTGGCGAAAACGAAAGTTAGAGCGAATGTTTCTACAATGTTCTTGGCATCCGATACTGACACAGTACTGGTTGTAACTTACATGTGATATTTATTTTCCAAACAAGACATTTTTTTTTATTTTTTTTACTTTTTTCATAAGAAAAATATTTTCTTGATAGCTTTTTTAATAAGAATAAAGAATTTGATGATCAAAATGATGTTAGTGATTTAATTAAGAGGGTAGATAGAAAAGAAAACGGTTGTGCTAACGATTTTGGGTGAGGCCGCGAAAAAGATGAAACAAACGTTGCGTTTCCAGTAAGTGCGAGCGAGATAATAGATGTCAATTTTATAGTAATAGCTACTAAAGCTATGTGTATATAGGATATCTATATACGTGTCTCTTTCCAAAATTGGATAGACACCTGCATTACGACGATATTTAGTATAAAGTCGACGAAATAAGCATTTCTTGAGGATTTTTTCTTAAGACGACAAAAAACGGCTGAAAATTTTATACAGTTTTAGTTGCATAAAATATATTTTGACTTACCTTTTCAATGTCCTCGGGAAGAAGAATCAGATCTGTATAAGTTTTAAGTGTAAAGTTCTGTAAATCTTCTTCAAAGTCTTAAATTAGAATTTTCTTCTTAAATATTGTTTCTCTTCTACTTCTTCTCTTTCTTCTGTATTGTCTTTTTATTGTGTATAGCCCTTGTTTAAGCCCATTAATTATACATACTCATATAAAACGTTATAGGTATAGAAATAACGTAAATATGTAACTAAGTCTTAACGTTAATTTATTTTTAATTTTGTACTATTTAAAGAAATCTAGAAGTCCATCAACAAGTAGGTAAACTCGATAAAATTTAGATATCTTTTTGTAATTTTTTTTGAGTAATTTTATCTTACCTTTTGTTATTATTAATTTAAGGCCAATTTAAGGCACAAGAATTTGTATTTTTTGCTTTATTTAATATGTTTTCATCACCCATATAATCTGAAGCGGTTGATGAAACTTGGTCGAATCTTCTTCCAAATCTTCTTTTCCAAACGTTTCAAATATCACTTAGCCTTAACAGTTAGTTCCAGAGTTTTTCACTAAATTACTTTCACTAATATATATAGAGAGTTTTGTATATAAAAATCAATTTAAATTATAGTTTAAAGTTCCAAAATTAACCAGTGTTGTTTAAATGTACTTAAAGAAATTAAGATTTAATATTCTCTTTCCTATTGTTTTCTTGTAATAACGATTGATATAAACTTAAAACTTGTTCTATTGCGAAAAAACGTGTTTCTTTATCGTCAAATGGCGCCGCCTGTTATTTCATTTGCTAGATTCCCCTTTGCTATGAAATCTTGGCTTTCTTCAGCTTCTTGCGCATTTAACTTATTTTAGTCCGCTTCTATAGTGCCATGGTCTTCTGCACGGACTTCCCATATGGTCTTTTCTTCTTCTTCTTCTTCGTTTTTTTCTTTATTGTTGTTATCGGCTGCTTCTCCCGGATGGTCGTTGATGTTATATAGCCCTGTACGACTAATCCGAGCCAAACTGCCAACAGTTGCCTTATCACTAGTTTTACAGTATTAAATGAAACCGGTTGTTTAAAATGTTTATAGAGTTCAAGTGTTGCTGAATACTATTGATTACAAATTCACTTAGATTCTAGATTATGATTATGGTGTGATGTGGAAAAAATTAATAGCGTCTATTGCATAAAACTATTTCTTGAATGTGACGGCGGGCGGCGATAGTGCGTAATACGCATGCGCGAAAAATTTCGAATTACTGATACCAAAAATTGGTTTTTGTTGTTATTCGATTTTTTTTGAATTTAGGCCGTTTTGTTTTTAAAATTTGTTTTGATTTATTTATTTGTTTTTATTTGAGATTATTTTTTATTTGATGTCGCGCGGTTGGATTTATTTCGCCGTTGCGTAGGTGGTAGACACGCGGCGTCGTCACCAGCCTCGCCGGCCACACTGATGCCAGTTGGGTTGCATTGCTGCTGCATCGCTACCCCACGGCCCGAGGGCTGTGGGATGAGAGCCTCCAACCGGCCACCACCCACCTCACCCCAATGATCGCGTACCTCGAAATCATCAAATAATGATTTTACGTGTTTATTATAAAACCTCTCTGTTGTATGCTTGTGTGTGTACAATATAGGAAATTCTGAGCGTTGATGTGATTGTGTGAGTTTCTATTTGTTTGTTATTTGAACGTTAGAATAAACTATTTACTGAACATTATATTCATAAAGAGCTTTATGGAAAATTGGATCAATACCTTTATATACTTGCAGTACAGTTATGTAATGAATGATTTATACAATCGGTCGGTGTGTACATGTTTATGTATTCTTGAAAAGTGTACGTATGTGTGTGTATTTTATATACTTAACTGCTGTAATTAAGTAGAGGGAAGAATAAAGTTTTATATATTGGGGTGGAAGAGTAATTATCTTTAATACGGCGATATTAATCTCTAAGTTAGCTGTGAGTTAGTAACTGACCTAAGGTAAGCTTTCAAGGATAAGTTTTCATTCACACTTCATGGTCTAGTGATATTTTACAAAATATACAAAGAACTTAAATAACTAAGGTTAGACATAGTTCTATTCCTCCTATTTTATATTTAAGGTAGGTTTATATCCAGCTGTGGAGGTTTTTTAACTGAGATGAGTTAAGAGATAAAGACAGAATTACAATATCATCAATACTTCTAATGTACTATATAGATAAATAACAATCTTTAAGTCAAGTTAGGAAAATTAAAATGGTGTATTTTTCCAATTTGCAAAGAGCTAGACGATGTAGATATACCATATATAAATGTGTATTATAATAGCAAAAAACTATCCAGAATTGAACACGCGACCCTCATCATGCGCGGGTGTTCTCCCTCTCTCACTGCGCCATTCAAATCATTTCAACCCCCATCCCACCGTCATTCTATAGACGCCCTATAGTACTGACTACGACACAACTCAGAGGCTACCTCGCCTATCGATGTAACATCGACTTTGTGTAGTGTTTGTTATGTGTCAATTTGACATTTGACATTTGAAATGTCTATTTTTACGCGATGTTTTTATAGTCATTATGTATCCTTGTGTAGGTTGTATAGGCTGAATAGCTTGTGTAATGTGTTAAGGTTTTCGTATTTACTGTCAGAGTTCATGTTGTTATAAGGTCAAAGGTAGGTAGGCTCAAAGTTATTATTATAATGCAATTTAAAAATGGAAATTTAATTGATTTTTCCTTTTTTTTCAAGGTATTCTTAGTAATCTTGATACCATTACAGTAGACAGTGGCTTGAATATATCCCTGGCATTGCTAAAGTCTATGAACAGCGTTATCACTTACCACTTACTTGGTGAGAACTAATGGCAATTAAAAAATAATTAAATTAAAGTGATTTAATCCCTCTAAGTCTGTTTGTGCTTGTAAAATATTAATGTTTTAGAGCTTTACACTTGTTTTAAAGCTTGATCAAATTTTTATGATATCATCACATGCCCAACACGTTGCTAGACTGTTACAGAACGTAATTAGTCAAAGAACAATAATATAGTTTATCGGTGAGTTTATTTCATAATTTGACAGCTGTCAAAATTGAACACATTAACCCTGTGACAGATAGTTGTTATTTTTTTTCAATAAATAAGTTTTTTTGACAGAATTAGCAGTGATGCATATAGAATAAGACGACTTATGTGACTTTTTTTATTTCGAAATGCGTGTAGAGGGAGCGAAAGAAGTATGTCCGGATCGAAGCAATTGGCGTACCATAGCCTCTACCTACCCCAGTGGAAGATGGGCGTGATGATATGTATGTATATAATATTCGACTGCCTTGGTGGTCCAGTGGCTGCAGTATGCGCCTGCTGTGCACGAGGTAGTTTTCGATTCCTACACAGGACAAAACTTTGAATGACCCAGAAAGAGTTGATCTGAGTCTGGGTGTAATTTGTGTCCGTTATTTGTATGTTTGTAAAGTCCTCCGCGACACCGAGCTTGTTCTCTAGTGCGGGAGTTGTCTTTTAAAATAAAAAGAGAGAGAAAAGTAAAAAAAAACAACATTTTGTAAACTTTCCAACATAAATTCCACCATATTGAAGGGACACCTACTTAAAACAAAGGTATGTTCCGCTTTATTTAGGATTCATATAAATGTTAATGAGCCTGATGATGATGACGATGACGCTGATGACGGTATACACAGAGTGTTGTCGCGTCACAGAGTAATCCAACAGATTAAGGGGAGTGTTCGCAAAATTCTATATATCATTATTAACAGCATACGGTGCTGCAACGTGGAGAGTCAGCAAAACAAAATTGTGAAGTTCTGTACTAAAAAAAAACATGCGGGGCAGTCTTTGGGGACTGCTGATAGAAGTGAAAACTAAGTAACTTGTGAATTGTATCGTCGAGCTGTTACATTATTATTTTTGAATATGGAAAGCGTTCGGTGACGATGACGCAAGTTCCATGATTTTTGTTTACCCAAATAGTTTGGAAAGCGTTCGGTGACGATGACGCGAGTTACATGATTTTTGTTCACCCAAAAAGTGCCCAACGCGTCTAAAGAAGTGTTTCAAATTCAAATGTTGACATATGTTATAAATGGTCTATTGGTCTAATGTTTAGTGAAACTGAGTGTTTAGCCAGCGGCCTGGGTTCGAATCAAAACAAGCACAAATTAATTATGATGAGCATTATTATTTATTGTTCTGTGTCTGGCTATGCCTTGTTCTGGATCTACTGGACCGTTTTAGAAAATTCTTTTACCTATAGAAAGCCACGTTATTTGTGAGAGTCATAGGCTATATTTTATTGACAAAAACATTACGGGACCCCGGGAAATACCACCCGTACGAAACCGGGGCGGGCGGCCAATCTAAAAAGGGAGTAGAAGTAGATATAAATATAGATTTTGACATACATATTTTAAAGGCTAACCACTGAGTATAGAATTTCCAAAGATTTGTAATAGATATTCGGATAAGTAAAACGTTTTTTTATAAATTCATCCTCAAATGAGCACAGGAGACCAATACTTACGCACAGGAACACAACTACACCACTGTGTAGTATCTGGCTGTGCGGTCTTCTGTAAATTGAAGGTTCTTCCCCAGTACAATTTGCCCGCTTGTATACCTCCTACCTCTCTTAAATACATTTTAAATTAAACTTCGTTGCTGACGCTACAACGTTACCGAACCCATAAGCCTCGTGAAAATGGCGGTGCATGTAAAAATTATCAGAAATTAATAAATATATATTTTATGTATGGTATAAAAGCCAGCAGTTAAGTGTTCCATGTTTATTTAAATAGCCATATGATCCTTACATAAGCCTATATATGATGATCAAGAATAATAACATAAAATAAAGTTAGCGCCTGCTGTGCACGAGGGTTCGATTCCACACAGGACAAAACACAAAGAGTTGTTCTGAGTCTGGGTGTAATTTGTGTACGTTAATTTTATGTTTGTAAAGTCCACCGCGACACACACTTATGACTGCATGGTTGTTATTTTCCTTAAAGTCCGATCTAGGAGTACTAGCCAGCAAGTCCGACTGGGGAAGGACCTCCACCTCACAGAAGACCACAGCTAAACAACTAAGTTCACAGCGGTCCAGTAATGTTCCTGTATGGGAGTACAGGTCTCCAGCGCTCATTTAGGAATGCGTTTTGAAAGACACGTATTCCTATCCCACGGAAAATCCCATCTTAAAGCCCTGGTGTAAAAAAATGGGTTGGTAACCCGCTAGTTATACCTCTGGTTTTACAAGCGTCCATACATCGGGAGGGCTGTATGCTTGTTTGCCATCCAAATAGTATAAAAAAAGGAGCGAGTGATACTCCACCAGGAGTGGTACTCGCGCTCTGTGTGACAGACGTATTCCTGAACCCGTTCACCAAAAAAGTTTAAATATGGACAGCGTTCGGTGACGATGATGCAAGTTCCATAATTTTTAATGTACCCAAAAAGTGCTCAATGGACCTATAGATGTTTTCACTTCAAAAACTGCTACTGTCTTTTTTTCGTCTTCTAAAAATATATCATCATCATCAAGTCAGCCAAAAGTCGTTTACTGCTGGACGAAGGATTTCACAACTCTCGATCCTGAGCAGACCTTGTCCATCGGTTGCCCGCAACCTTTACCAGGTCTTCGGTCCACCTTGTTGAAGGCCTGCCCACGCTGCGTCTTCCAGTTCGTGGTCGCCACTCTAGAACCTTTCTACCCCAACGGTCATCAGTTCTGCGAGCTATATGCCCGGCCCATTGCCACTTAATGAAAGAAATTCTTCGAGCAATGTCGGTTACTTTGGTTCTCTTACGGATCTCCTCATTTCTGATTCGATCTCGCAGGAAAACTTCAAAAAAAATATATGCTTAAGGATATTGCGACTAAAGTGTCGACTTTTGCAAGCGTCCATGGGCTAACGTAACTG
This sequence comes from Trisateles emortualis, assembly GCA_947095525.1. Taxonomy (NCBI): domain Eukaryota; kingdom Metazoa; phylum Arthropoda; class Insecta; order Lepidoptera; family Erebidae; genus Trisateles; species Trisateles emortualis. Next base: position 9,457,118 of record OX352754.1, on the reverse strand, counting down.
CTTAGGCGGGCTATAATGCTTGTATGCTTGTCTATAATAGCAACTAATATATGTCCCACTGCTGGGCAGTAACACATAAGAGTGTCTCCTCTCCTCCATCAAGAGATTAGCTTAGGTCTTAATTTACACACGCTAGCCTAATACGAGTTGGTGAATCAGACATGTCTTTAGAATTTCTACTAATACATGTGTGTTTATTGTTTGTTACAATTTGACTGCCTCGGTGGTCCAGTGGTCGCAGTATGCGCCTGCTGTGCACGAGGTTGTGGGTTCGATTCCCACACAGGACGAAACTTTGTGTGACCCACAAAGAATTGTTCTGAGTCTGGGTGTAATTTGTGTCCGTTAATTGTATGTTTGTAAAGTCCCCCGCGACACAGAGATTGTTCTCTAGTGCGGAAGTTGTCTTTAAAAAAAAAAAAAAAAAGCAAAATTAACTCAAAAACTAATCGACTTATTTTACAAATTCTTCCATCTTTAGAAAGCTACATTTTTAGCCGGTAGTGTAGGCTGTATTTAAAAAAAATTAGGAATTCCTTAATTTTTTTAAATACAGCCTACACTACCGGCTAAAAATGTAGCTTTCTAAAGATGGAAGAATTTGTAAAATAAGTCGATTAGTTTTTGAGTTTATTTTGCTTTTTTTTTTTTTTTTTAAAGACAACTTCCGCACTAGAGAACAATCTCTGTGTCGCGGGGGACTTTACAAACATACAATTAACGGACACAAATTACACCCAGACTCAGAACAATTCTTTGTGGGTCACACAAAGTTTCGTCCTGTGTGGGAATCGAACCCACAACCTCGTGCACAGCAGGCGCATACTGCGACCACTGGACCACCGAGGCAGTCAAATTGTAACAAACAATAAACACACATGTATTAGTAGAAATTCTAAAGACATGTCTGATTCACCAACTCGTATTAGGCTAGCGTGTGTAAATTAAGACCTAAGCTAATCTTTTGATGGAGGAGAGGAGACACTCTTATGTGTCACTGCCCAGCAGTGGGACATATATTAGTTGCTATTATAGACAAGCATACAAGCATTATAGCCCATCTAAGCAGTTACGGTAGCCTATGGACGCTTGCAAAAGTGGACACTTTAGTAGCAATAACCGATAAGCATATTTTTTTTTTAAGTTTCCCTGCGAGATCGAATCAGCAATGAGGAGATCCGTAAGAGAACCAAAGTAGCCGACATAGCTCGAAGAATTTCTTGCATTAAGTGGCAATGGGCCGGGCATATAGCTCGCAGAACTGATGGCCGTTGGGGTAGAAAGGTTCTAGAGTGGCGACCACGAACTGGAAGACGCAGCGTGGGCAGGCCTTCAACAAGGTGGACCGACGACCTGGTAAAGGTTGCGGGCAACCGATGGACAAGGTCTGCTCAGGATCGAGAGTTGTGAAATGCTTCGTCCAGCAGTAAACGTCTTTTGGCTGACTTGATGATGATGATATATTTTTAAAAGACGAAAAAAAGACCTTAGCAGTTTTTGAAGTGAAAACTTCTATAGGTTCATTGAGCACTTTTTGGGTACATTAAAAATTATGGAACTTGCATCATCGTTACCGAACGCTGTCCATATTCAAACTTTTTGGGTAAATAAAAATCTAGGAACTCGCATCATCGTCACCGAACGCTGTCCATATTCAAACTTTTTTGGTGAGCGGGTTCAGAAATACGTCTCTGTCACACAGAGCGCGAGAGACCCACAAAGAATTGTTCTGAGTCTGGGTGTAATTTGTGTCCGTTAATTGTATGTTTGTAAAGTCCCCCGCGACACAGAGATTGTTCTCTAGTGCGGAAGTTGTCTTTAAAAAAAAAAAAAAAAAGCAAAATTAACTCAAAAACTAATCGACTTATTTTACAAATTCTTCCATCTTTAGAAAGCTACATTTTTAGCCGGTAGTGTAGGCTGTATTTAAAAAAAATTAGGAATTCCTTAATTTTTAAGAAAATAAGACCAAATATAGGACGTGTCTTTAACGTGTTTATTAGTTAATCGAACCTGTGACCTCAGAGTTGGCAATAATCACTCAGCTATCACCGCATTCATAATTGAAATATCACATTATTTCTGTAATCGAACCTCCACTCTCCCCTAAAACCATTTAGGAGCAATGATCTAATCGACACGCCCTAAAGGACATGACTGAATTCTATCATCATCAGTCGAATAGTTTTCGAGATTGGTTTGCGTGGACAGATATAATTAGGTACATTGTTAATTATTTTGATATAGTGGGGTTTAATAAGTGTTAGATATTTTGTCTTAAAGCAATGCCTACCTGACTTACAGAAGACTATAGGGAAATATCTACACATAGTGGTGTAGTTTTCTGGCAAGAGGTTGAAGTAACTGCTTTTTTTCGGATAACTTTATAAAGAATATTGCGAGTACTGAATATGAAAGAGAATAATAATAATAGTTTATTTCCAAATAAGATTACAATCTACATTATAATTAGGTAATACATATGAAATTGTATATAATTATATTATTTATAAAATACAATGTGGGATTCCCGAAACTCCCCACACTAGGCAATGCCTGTCCCGCAGGGAGTTTACATTGAGTTTCCTAGATTGTTTTACAAATTGCGGCTAGTTTTCTTTACATTTTAGATGACAAACAAGCATACGACCCGCCTGATGGTAAGCAGTTACTGTAACCTGTTACCTAACTGACGCTTACAATACTAAAATGTCACTTGCGTGTCACCGAATCAAAAAAAAACAGGGTTTTAGTGAAGGAGTATCCTTGGGTTAAGAAACGTTTAAAAATGCATTCTTAAATAATAACTGGAAACCTCTTACTCATAGGAACATAACTACACTGCTGAATGTATAAATAAATGGGGACAATTGTGGAATCACCTTATGCTTTTATACCTACAAAAAGAGACGATGCCTCATTACCATACTGATAGATTCTTTATTATGATTGTGTAATTGATACGTTGTTTATTTTAATTACTTAAATTTAAATTTCTTTTTTTTTTGGTATGGTGTGTTGGTTCCGTACCTTTTTGTTACCTACTTCAAATTGTAACTCATACCAAATTGTAAATATTATACCTTGGCGATTAAAAAGAGTAGAGACAGTAGGTTGTAAACTTACTGTCTTGGACCCAGCAACTAATTCAATCAGAAGTAAATAGGAGGAGTTAGAAAGAAAAGTTTCCACTTCCCTCCATAGCAAAGCGGAAGACGAAATAAAACTGTAGGTATAGGTTTGTAGCCTATGAATAGAATGCTATGTGCATAAGTTATTTGGCTGTGATCTTCTGTAAGGTGGAGGTCCTTTTCCTGTCGGGCTTGCTCAATTGTATGGTATCTCGTCAAAACTTGCTTACCATAATTAGATAAAACTCATTACCTATCCAAATCCATTTTTTATTTAATCTCACAGTTAAATAAATATTGATTACCCATCAAACTCAAACTCAAAATTCATTTATTCATTTAGGTTACAAAGTAACACTTATGAAGGTCATAAATTATGAATAAACCAGAAAGATGATGTCAGCAAAATTTTCCTACGGCTAGTTCGCTGACGTGGAGCCTTGAGAAGAACTAGCAAGAAACTCAGGCCACTCTTTTTAATCGTCAGATAGTTACAATCTTTTGTAAATATCTAAATATAATCCTACATAAAATCACTTCCTTACTAATATTATAAAAGAATGGATGGATGGATGTTTGTTACTCCTTCACGTAAAAACTACTGAACGGATTTAGATGAAATTTGGCACACAGATAGATTATGGTCTGGAATAACACATAGAATACATTTTGCAGCAATAACCGACATCCACGCGGGCGAAGCCGCGGGCAACAGCTAGTAACCTTATAAAGCTATTATTAGTCGTAGTAAGAAGCTTGTAGAAATCAATTTACAAACGTAAAACTAGTTTCTTGGAGAAACAGTAATATGCTTCAGCAGGAATTCGAACCTTGGCCCTTTGACCAATAGTGTTGCTAATAGCACAATAGATAAGGTTTACATCCTGGTAGGATCAGATAGCCAATTTATTGATAATAGGTTCGAATCCCTGGTTATAATTTCCTGTATTTTTAGAGGCCCGTAAGTTAGAAGGAGAAACGTATCTTGTAGTTACTATAAAATAATTTTATTTGTCTGTATTTTACATTTAATTTGTGCTAAGAGAACACTAGATTGATTTTGATAAAATTGCGGTGGAGAAATTTACCTTTTTTTTTTTTTTTTATACTACTTGGGTGGCAAACAAGCATACGGCCCACCTGATGTTAAGCAGTATCCGTAGTCTATAGACGCTTGCATTACCAGAGGTATCACTTGCGTGTTGCCAACCCATTTTTTTACACCAGGGCTTTAAGATGGAAGTAACCCTGGGATAGGAATATGTATCTTTCAAAACGCATTCCTAAATGAGCGCTGGAGACCTGTACTCACACACAGGAACACAACTACACCGCTGTGTGTAGTCATTTGGCTGTGGTCTTCTGTAAGGTGGAGGTCCTTCCCCAGTCGGGCTTGCTTGCTAGTATGGTGCCCTACCTCTCTTAAAATTTTACACACGCTTAAATTTTATTACCTTAAGAAAAAGCTTGAAAGGATATTGACGTAATATAATAGAGGCGTCTTCTTTCTACTACTTAGGTAGCACCTATTGTAAGCAGTTCCATATTTTATTGACATTTGCAATACCTGTGTCATCACTCGCATGTTGCCAACTCAAAAACTAACATCAGGGTTTTGTATTATGCCGTACCCTGTGATAGGATAACGTAACAAAGATTAATTCTCAACACTCAAAGATTTAATTTACAAATGGGAATAGAACCCACGACCTCAGGCTTAACAGTCAGAGTCATTAATCACTAGACTAACATGTTTAATTTTGTATAAATTTAATATGTTAAACTTTTTTCTATTTTTGGTTTATTTTTCAAAAGAGAGCTCCCGTACTTCGGGCCAGGGAGCCCTGTGTCGCGGGGGACTTTACAGACATACAATTAACAGACACAAAGTACACCGAGATTCAGGACAATTAATTATGTGTCACACAAATTTCTCGTCCTGGGTGGGAATCGAACCCACTACACGCCGCGCATTGGTAAATGACGAGGTAACTTAAGCCACTGAAGCAACCTTGTAGACAAAACTGCGGAACCGTATTCGATAAACCAACTCACGTTTGTTAATTATTGTATTTTCCTAGAAAGTCTCACCTCCATCTTTCACTGCTTAACCCTCTAAGAATTAATATTAACATTATTACTATTTATGTATATTATAAGGGTAAATAACGATACAATTGTTTTAGTAGCTACAATAGAAAAAAAAAACCTAGACCTAGACTTTTCAAGAACCACCGTACTTTAGGAGATATTAGGGTACTACACATACATACTTACAACATAGGCTGGGGAAGTACCTCCACCTTACAGAAGACCACAGCTAAATAAGTACACACAGCGGTGTAGTTGTGTTTCTGTGTGTAAGTACAGGTCTCCAGCGTTCCTGCACGACCAACCTGATGACAGAGTTATTCAAACTACCTATACTTATATATAGGCCTTTGTCGTAATCTAACGACTGGTAACAGTCGGAACGAACTTTCAACTTGTCCATCGAAGCACGGAGACGGTTGGTCAAAGTACGGCTACACGGACATCCATCCATAACTCGCTGATTGAGTGCCTCCATCTTTACGTGGAATTCCTATGCATGTAAGTCTTAGAAGAAATACCTGCGAACCAAGAACGCGTAAATGATGCCTCTGGTATTGCAAGGGTCTGTTTAATACGGTAACTGATTACCATTGTCTATAATTTTTTGTTTACATAAGTACTATGCCTGGGCATCAAACCTACAACACGCCGCTCAGTGAAACATAAGTGAGGCGCTCATAGCTAGGTGCACTCGCTGTTCGGTAAACGATCAGCAGGTTAAGCTACCAAGGGCGCGGTAACCCTATAGATGGGTGACCGTATAGTGGTTTTCAAACATTTCATTTGAGCGTCTCCGTGCTTCGGAGGGCACGTTTATAGTCGGTCCCGACTTTTATCAGTCGTTAGATCACGACAGAGGCCTAAATATGGGCGATCTAAATAACTCTGTCACCAGGTTGGCCACTAACCAAACGATAAGAAGAAGAAGAAGTGAAGCATATCAAGATGACTACTTAAACTATGTACTAAGTTTAAGACTAAGAATCCACTAGTACAAGACGTGCAATCAACTTTATTAAATTTTTTATATAACTACCAGCAAACAAACAAATAAAAACAAAATTTCGCAAGATACTTGTTAACATGAAATTTCAAATGCAAATATAATATACTAGCTGTTGCTCGCGGCTCCGTCCGCGTGGATGTCGGTTATCGCATCGAAAAGTAGCCTATATGCTATTCCAGACCATAATCTATCTCTGTGCCAAATTTCATCCAGATCCGTTCAGTAGTTTTTACGTGAAAGAGTAACAAACATCCATCCATCCATCCATACTTACAAACTTTCGCGTTTATAGGTAATATTAGTAGGAAGATAAGTGATTTTTACTGGGTCTTCAATAACATGAAATGAGAAGCAGGTGCTTCAAATTAAAGATTTTAATTTTTAAAAAAACGTAAAGTCACTTTTTTACGTTTTCTCCGGATCTGTGAATCTTTGGTATTTGAGATAAACTCGTATATAGCTCAAAATGTAATGTAGGACGCCCTCAGGCGAGGTGGAGCGACGATCTTCGCAAAGCGGCTGGGAGTAGCTGGATGCGGGAAGCCGAGGATCGTGCTAGGTGGCGTGCCCTTGGAGAGGCCTATGTCCAGCAGTGGACTGCGATAGGCTGATGATGATGATGATGATGATGATGATAGCTCAAAAAACGTGTAATTGTATGCGTTATCTCTCAAATGACAAAACCATGTTATGTTCGTTCGGGAAAGAAAAAAAATGTTTTTCGTTTTGATACCCTCACTAAATCCTTACTAATATTATAAATGTGAAAGTTTGTAAGAATGGATGGATGGATGGATGTTTGTTACTCTTTTACGTAAAAACCACTGAACGGATCTGGGTGAAATTTGGCACAGATATAGATTATGGTGTGGAATAACACATAAACTTTTTGCAGCAATAACCGACATCCACGCGGGCGGAGCCGCGGGAAACAGCTAGTATTACATAATTTCTTTTTCTCCGACACCGTTTAAGATAGACCATGGGTTACTTTTAGCATTTTGCTAAGAATGACTTGTTTAGTAAAATTTAATAAATATTAAAAAATGTCCGCTCTCATGATATTTTAAAAGACTGCGATATAAAAAAGTGAATACCTAAATTATTAAGCCACTCGTGTAGGACGTGCAGAAAACTTTATGCATTTTTTCCAGCTTTAAAGATAGGCTTTTGGCTCATTCTCATCGGCATCATCTCATCATCAAACCCATAAACGTCCCAATGCTGGGCTCGGGTCTCCTCCATACACTTTAAGGGATATAAGCCTACTATACCACGCTGGCCAGACAGGTTGGTATAAGGTTTTGTTCCGAATTTTCCCCTTTTTGCATGTTTGCAATGTTCAATTCAGTATGTTTAAATCCTTTCACTGCAATCATTTATCACTATAATTTTAAACGAATTTAAGTAGACAGTAGTAACAAGCGGTGGTGGCCGAGTGGGAAAGTAACCGACTTGCACACAAGAGGTGCGAGTTCGATCCCGGGCAGTACCAATGTGAATTTCACTTTGTGGAATTTATATGTACTAATCAAATAATTCGCCATCTGCTAACGGTGAAGGAAAACATCGTGAGGAAACCCACATGTCTTAGAAGAAATTCTAAAGATATGTCTGATTCACCAACCCGCATTAGGCCAGCGTGTGTGAATTAAGGTCTAAACCCTCTCTCTCTTGATAGAGGAGAGGAGACCCGTGCCCAGCAGTGGGACATAATATATGGGTTGCTATTATTATTATTATTAAGTAGACATCAAATTAACAATTTAAATTTTTGTCCAACTATAACAATTATATACATTTAATGGACATTTTCTATATAGTACCAACTTGATTATACATCAATTCAGTTTAATAATAAGCGATTCACGATGAAATCGCCTGTATTAATCATGCTAGGATACGTACATACCTAGGCTATGCGATGGATACATTTTTGGTACCCCATCTCACTCTAGCAAGTGCGCAGACTGTAGTCATCGTCATCAACCACCCCTTAAGGGGGAGGCCACCCCATTTCACCCCCAACGTCAATATACACCAAACAGTGTTGGATAAAATAAACTCACACAATCATAGAATGTTCACGGTGTGCACACATTTGCATATTTAAACGCACACTCGCGTAAATTTTATACAAAATTGAGCAGATAATTACATTAACAGTTTGTATGTATGTGTTTGTATTTGTATATATTGAAGGGGTGAACGGGGTGGGGAGGGGTTATAGGTGAAAAATGGAAAATGTTTTTCAGTATTTTTTTTTCTGTTTGCAAAATTCCGAAAGATAGTTTTTGGCGCAAGTTTATTCATGAATGGTTGGATTGCCGGCGCGCCAGACCGTTTTGCTTTTAGGGATATTGGAAATTGGTTTTTTAACGCATCAGGTATTAAATAATGACAAACTGTCTACATTTCGTTTGAGCTTTTAATACCAGTTAAGTTTTTTCTCGTCATGCGAAAACTTGATAACGTTTTCGGGATCATTAAGTGAATTGTTGGTGACAGTTTAAATCTGTATCTTTTAACTTATTGTTTTACACTTTATTTGTTTGCTACTAATATTTTATTTCCAAAAGCGGATTTAATGCCAAAAGCATTCTCTACCAGTCAATCTTTCGACGCAGCGAGAAAATATTTTAAGAGTATTTTTATTCCACTAATATGATTGACAAGCATACAGCTTGCCTAATAATAAGCACTAACCATAGCCTATAGACGTGTTGCCAGCTAGTAAAAAAAGAAACATTAATAACTGAGTTCCCTGAGTTGCCAATACCACATCTTCTCAAAATCAATCACAACTACACCTCCTTTCCCAGTCGGGCCCTACCTCTCTTAAAATCCAGGAATCCATCCTATCCCAAGGTTACTTTATAACAAAACTTCTCTTCTTCAGTGCCCATGTCTTTTGGTGACCTCCTTGTCTTAAAACGGCACTCTAGACATCATTGTGTCATTTTAAGGTACTGTTCGAATCCAGGTATTTGGTGGTATTTTATATATAATGAATAGCAACCCATATATGACCCACAGCTGGCTACAGGTTTCAAGAGAGAGAGAGCATTTAGACCTTAATTCACACACGCTATCCTAATACGTTTTGGCGAATCAGACATGTCTTTAGAATTTCTTCATAGGCATGTGGGTTTCCTCACGATGTTTTCCTTTACCTTTAGCAGATGGCGAATCATTTGATTAGTACTTATAAATTCCACAAAGTGAAATTCACATTGGTACTGCCACCCGGGATCAAACTTACACCTCTTACGTGCTAGGTTACTATCCCACTCGGCCTCCACCGTTTTCTATCGGTATTTTATGCTTTATAAATTTATAGCACTAGGCAGGTACCTGCTTACCATCAGACGGCCCATATACTTGCTACCAAAATTATATCATCACCATCATCATTATCTCGACCAAAAGTCGTCCACTGCTGGACATAGGCCTTCCCCAAGGATTTCCACAACTCTCGATCCTGAGCCGACCTTGTTCATCGGTTGCCCGCAACCTTTACCAGGTCGTCGGTCTACCTTGTTGGAGGCCTGCACCCGCTTCGTCTTCCAGTTGGTTCGTCTCCAAAATTATATACAAAAAACAAATTGTATACTCGCTTTCTGATATGAAATAATAATTCTATTACTCTTTCACAGTATTACTAGATACTATATACTAAGATAGTAACACCTGCATAACTACCTACCCTCCAATTTCATTACTATGTAGAATGTAACAATCTAAGCGCTAACCCCACTGACCAAACAAATGATACACATACATACACACACATAGTACATAAGTGCTAGCTACTCGTCGTCATCAGTTGAATAAGGTCAGTGAACTCCGCGTTTGGCCAGTCAGCGCTTTCACGTTGGTTATATTACTAGGCGGACGTTTTTTAATACATGATTTTCAGGACTTATCCTTTTGATATGAATAGTAATATTGGTAAGTACTTAATGTAAATATTTTTGTATTAAGTTTTGAAGTAAAAAAGTTTTCTTTTTTTTTTAACTACAAGAGAGGTCTCCAGCGCTCATTTAGGGATGCGTTTTGAAAGAAACGTTCCTAAAATTCCTATCCCAGGGATACTCTCATCATAAAACCCTGCTAAAAAACAATGGGTTCGCAACACGCAAGTGATACCTCTGATATTGCAAGCGCCCATAGGTAACTACTTAACATCAGGTGAGCCGTATGCTTGTTTGCCACCCAAGTAGTATAAAAAAATAAAAGAAAAGCTTCCTTAACCTTGCCGACTTAAATATTAAATAGTACCTACTTACCTAGTAGTTTGCTAGCTATTATCAAAATTTAGTGTTGTCAATAAAACATTATTTTTTCAACCACCATTTTATTCAAACTCCGAGTGATTTCTAACTAAAACAGTATTTTTTTGGACATGGATGTTTGGATGTATGTTTGTTTTTTTTTTTATACTACCAAGGTGGCAAACAAGCATACGGCCCGCCTGATGGTAAGCAGTTACCGTAGCCTATGGAAGTTTGCAACACCAGGGGTGTCACTCACGCCTTGCCGACCCTTTAAAAACCTTATAACTCCTTTCTTGAAGAACCTCATGCTATAGTCTTGTTACTCTTTCAAGCAAAATCTACTAAACGGATCTGGATAAAATTTGGCATAGAGATAGATTACAGTCTGGAATAACACATAGGCTACTTTTTATCCTGAAATCTCTGTTCCCGAGCTTTAATTTAGACATACTTCTTTCACTTCCTCTACATTCAATCTTTCTATCAATAAACCTATGCAAACATCCCCGAATATTGACCAATATCCCTGGATAAATCCCTGACCGTGAAAATTCAATCTAACTGACTTGTTTAGATCTGGGTCTCGGGTTCAAAACACCGGCCATTCACTCGGATCCATCCACCTGTCTAATTGGCACGTCTCGATTCGAGTTTCAGTTTGATACTAATAGAAAGTAAATGTTATTTAAACTGTTTTGAATTGTTGAGCCAAAATATTATATACTAGCTGTTGCCCGCGGCTCCGCCCACGTGGATGTCGGTTATCGCTGTAAAAAGTAGCCTATGTGTTATTTCAGACCATAATCTATCTCTGTACCAAATTTCATCCAGATCCGTTCAGTAGTTTTTACGTGAAAGAGTAACAAACATCCATCAATCCATTCTTACAAACTTTCACATTTATAATATTAGTAAGGGTAACACACAGGATTTTTTGATAGGGTATCCCTTGTATAGGAAAACTTTTCTTTAAAAGAAAAAATATCAAACCTATCTAATAGCAACCCATATATCGCGCCCACAGTAGAAAAATGACTTAAGTTGAAGCGTGTTTTTTTTTGCAATTTACATCGTATTCTTAACAGCTAAGGTTCAAATTGCCCAGTGATATTTCTCAAGTTACACTAGTTTTCTACTAAGGATGCGATATCACTGCTGGGCACGTGTCTCCTCTCCTCTATCAAGAGAGAGGGTGTAAGCCTTAATTTACACACACTGGCCTTATGTGGGCTGGTGAATCTGACATGTCCTTAGAATTACTTGTAAGACATGTGGGTTTCCTCACGATGTTTTCCTTCACCGTTAGCAGACGGTGAATCATTTAATTAGTACATAAACTCCACAAAGTGAAATTTAATTAATTTATGTAGCTGTATTAATTATTAATTTATGTAGCGGTGGTGGCTGAGTTGGAAAGTAACAGACTTGCGCGGAAGAGGTGCCTGTTCGATCAGTACCAATGTAAACAAACCTATATCACAAAATTCGACTGCCTTGGTTGTCCAGTGGCGCCTGCTGTGCACGAGGGTGGTAATATTTCAGGCGCTAGGGAATAGTAGATTTGACACATGGATTTTTACTCGATCAGCAGGTTAAGCTACTAAAAGCGCGGTACCCTATAGATGGGTGACCGCATAGTGGTATTTCATCTGAGCGTCTCCGTACTTCGGAAAGCACGGTAAAAGTTGGTCCCGATTTTTAACAGTCGTTAGATCACGACAGAGGCCTAAATATGGGCGATCTGAATAACTCTGTCACCAGATTGACCGCTAACTAATCGATAAGAAGAAGCGACGAACGCTACATTTCACACACATTCGGGATGCCAATCGCATCGATTAGGTTCATTGTTTTATATACATACTAGCTGTTGCCCGCGGCTCCGCCCGCGTGGATGTCAGTTATCGCTGTAAAAAGTAGCCTATGTGTTATTCCAGACCATAATCTACCTGTGTGCCAAATTTCATCCAGATCCGTTCAGTAGTTTTTACGTGAAAGAGTAACAAACATCCATCCATCCAATCTTACAAACTTTCACAGTCATAATATAAGTAAGTAGGTATTACGAAGTGAGTCAACTGCCTTGGTGGCTCAGCGGTCGATGTGTGTGACTGCTGAACACGAGGTCCCGGGTTCTATTCCCGGGTCAGGCAGCTACTTGGGTGGCAAACCCATTCTAATCCAGCTCTAGCAGTGCTTCGTCTACCACTTCTTTTGTTTAGTACTATGTATGTCATATTATTTATTCTGTTTCTTTCTTTTTTTCTGTGTCTATATACCTATCCTCTATTATTGTAATGTGGAATGAAACATTTTGAATTTGAATTTAAAGCAGTATTTTCCAACATTTCATATAAAACAGCATACTAAAAACATAAAACTATATTAAAATTAAATTTCCGTATGTTTACGTATCCATCTTCTAATACGACTGTAAGATACATTGATGTAGACGCCGGGAATCCCCCGACCACAGCCATAGCCGAAGGATGAGATGCCCACCAGCTTCCCGCTCACAGACACTGCTCCTCCACCACTGTCACCCTGCAAATCATATTACAGTGTCATAAATAAATGCAACCCATATATGTCCCACTGCTGAAAACAGGTCTCCTCTTCTCTATTAAGAGAGAGAGGGTGTTATTAAATATTTTTCAGCATTTTTGCTGTGCAATCAGCTCAAATATACTTAAATATTAAAGCAATGTGGAAAAAGACGAGCCCGGAGCAGGACTCAAACCTGTGCCTCTCGGGTTCCGGCCCAGCGCACTACCAACTGTGCCATCCGAGCTCCTACTCCAGAGTTCGAATTTGTCCACCGCTTGTTTACGTCTTGGAATGACATGGTGGACAAATTCGTACTCTGGAGTAGGAGCTCGGATGGCACAGTTGGTAGTGCGCTGGGCCGGAACCCGAGAGGCGCAGGTTCGAGTCCTGCTCCGGGCTCGTCTTTTTCCACATTGCTTTAATATTTAAGTATATGAGAAAGGGGGTGTGTTCTAAACATGACATTCTAGACATGACATGTCTAGAATGTCATGCTTAGAATTTCTTCTAATACATGTGGGTTTCCTGACGATGATTTTCATCAAAGGGAAATTCACATCGGTACTGACACCCGGAATTGAACGCGCACCTCTTGCGTCTAAATCTCTTACTTTCCTACTCATCCACCATCACTTCTTTACAGTGTAATTAAGTCAGTAAAAAAAACTAAAGGTAGGATTTTTAACGTAATTTGGCTATGAGGGTCTGAGGTATCAGTTCATTCTGGGAAAGGGGTCTCTTGACCAAAGTTTTATAGTTTGGGATTCCCTGGTCTTTAGGCTAGTAATATAAATGTGTAGATGGATAGTTCACTAACCTGGCAAGCATCTTGCCTCCACCCTCCAGCACAAAACATTCTCTTAGTCAACGTGTGGTTATACCAGGAGTTGTTCACCTTTTGGCAGGAGCTCATTGGAACTAAATTGACCTTCACTTGCTGCAGAGTCTCGTGGTAATCACCCTGGAAGTCAAATAAAAATCTGAACGGATTTTGTGTGATGAGCTCGATCATTTGTTGTGTCTGGGTGTAATTTATCTATAATAATGTATGTATTTAGAAATATAGTATGTTTACTATGCTCTGTCTAGTTTGGGGTCAGTTGGCGGTGTGTGATTTATCCTGCACAATTTCACTATTTTTATTTTAGTCTAGAATAGCAAATAGGCTTTTTCTCGTGATAAACGACATCCACGCGGGCGGAGCCGCGGGCAACAGCTAGTGCTTATATGCATGTCCTGAGTAATTCAAAAACTGAGATTCTAAACTACACGTAGGTAAGTGGGGTACACTACATAAATACGAAAAACTTTATTCCGTCAGTCACAAATACGAATTTCAAAATACCGATTTTCATAATCCGAATGGTTCAAAACTCCTAATATAACAACGCCGATTTATTACTACTCCTTATAATTCCTAAATTTCAATATTTCTAACGTTTATAATTACTATTCTTAAAATACCGAGCTTTAATAGATCGAATAACAAAAACTCCGACTTAATGATAATTCGAAACATCAACAATACGAATTCCGATTATTAAAATACCGATTAACACAATTATATGATACCTAATGTTTTTTTTTCTTGTTCGTATGTACCTACCATAATATTAGATTCTGGCGTAGGGGGTCACAGTTCTAAACTAACCTAACCGAAGTGATTTTGTAGAACTACATATTGACTTTTAGTTTATTCGAAAGTATTGAAAATCGGAATGTCGTTTTTCGGACCGAGAACCTTTCGAGTATTTGACTCATCGAACGTATGAAAATCGGAAAACTAACAAATCGCATTTACGACTTTCGGGAAAATAAATTTTGTGATTTTAATAATAGACATTAAAATTTTTAAGTATTGTGAAATTCGGACTTTTGAAAATCGCAACTTTGAAATTCGGAATAAAGTATTTCGGAGTATTTGGGTGTTCCCAGGTAAGTGAGCATTAGAATGGTGGTTTTGTAAATTCAATCTTTTAGCGACTGAAAAATTGATTACCCTTTTTTATAAGTCAGGTAAGTAGTATAGTAGGTAAGTAAGAACCTACCATATAGCCTACACTAGTAAGCAAGACTGACTAAGATTGACCTCAACCTTTCAGAGGACCAAAATCAAATAACTACACATAGTGATGTAGTTTTCCTGTGTGTCTAGGGATGCGTTTTGAAAGAAACGTATTCCTATCCCAGGGATATTCCAATTTTGACTGCCTTGGTGGTCCAGTGGCTGCAGTATGCGCTCGCTGTGCACTAGGTTGTGGGTTCGATTCCCACATAGGACAAAACTTTGTGTGACCCACAATGAGTTGTTCTGAGTCTGGGTGTAATTTGTGTCCGTCTATTGTATATTTGTAAAGTCCCCCGCGCCACAGAGCTTGTTCTCTAGTGCGGGAGATGTCTTAAAAAAAAACTTATAGCTTTGGTATAAAAAAATGGGGTGGCGATATGCAAGTGGCACCTCTGATATTGCAAGCGTCTATACTCCATAGGCTACGGTAACTGCTTAACATCAGGCGGGCAGTATGCTTGTTTACCAAACAAGTATAAACAAGACTATAGCATGGGGTTCTTTAAGAAAGGAGTTATAAGGTTTTTAAAGGGTCGGCAACGCGTGAGTGACACCCCTGGTGTTGCAAACGTCCATAGGCTACGGTAACTGCTTACCATCAGGCGGGCCGTATGCTTGTTTGCCACCTTGGTAGTATAAAAAAAAAGTAGTATAAAAAAGAAAGAAGTAGTATAAAACCCTTACCCGTTCTTCTGTATATCCCCATCCAGATACATATACACTATCTCCATGATTCTGACTAATATTAATAGCCTTCACATTCTTTGTAAGGCGTAGTCTTTTCCAGAACTTCAACAGCTGAACATCATAGTCAAATTCGTGTTTCTCCTGGTACCGTGGGTGAATGATATGGCGAGAGATTTTCACTGCTGGACCTTGGAGACGCCAGGTGCTTCCTACTTTTACATACGAGTGATTTGTGCTGGAAGTCAAGATAGTTTTTTTTTTAATGACAACTCCCGCACTAGAGAACAAGCTCTGTGTTGAGGGGGACTTTACAAACATACAATTAACGGACACAAATTACACCCAGACTCAACAATTCTTTGTGGATCACACAAAGTTTTGTCCTGTGTGGGAATCGAACCCACAACCTCGTGCACAGCAGGCGTATACTGCGACCACTGGACCACCGAGGCAGTCACGATAAGTTAATTGAAAGATTCTTTGTTTCTTTTTAAAGACAACTCCTGCACAAGGGAACAAGCCCTGTGTCCTGGGGATGTTACAAACATACAATTAACGGGCACAAAGTACACTCAGACTCGTGACAACCATTCATGGATCACACAATTTTTTGTTCCGGGATCGAACCCACAACACGCCGCTCACTTAAGCCACTGAACCATCCGTGTAGTCAAGATGATTTTCCACTTCTACTCTACACTAGGCCTCATAAATTCTGTTATTCTATAAAAAGCGTCTACTCGAATGCTAATTTTGATTTACATTGAGTATATAGAAAGAAAGAAAGAAAGCATTTATTCGAACATACACAGGATAAAAGATGGTAGACATAAGATGGACACATAATAGCAACACAAAAAACGCTTAGAACACAAAAAAGATATATATATGTATATATAAGTAGGTATATCCTGTGTGATGTCAGAAAAGGTCCCAATCTCAGCTCTGTGCTGCAGCATTTTATACTGCAGCGCTGATTTTCTGATCAGGCCTTGGTGATATCACGGTCAGTTATATAAATAAATAAACAGATAGAATACTTTTTATTGCACACCATACATTTATGGGACAGAATATAATAGGTATAAATACGTTAAACCAAAGAAATATATACATTTTATATATCAGGTATCTATAATAATAATATAAATGCGAAAATTTGGATGGATGTATGGATGTTTATTATATAAATAAAATAACTAAATCACGTCAAAACGGCTGAACGGATCTGGATGAAATTTAGCATAGAGATAGATGATTGTACATTACTTTTTTAAAATGTTCATGAATTTTTTTTTTGTTTTTTGGTGTACAATAAAGAGTTATCTCTATAGTCTGGAATAGCACATTTTGAGAAAAAAACACTATTTCTGTGGGATTGTACGCACAGGCAAAACCGCGGGTGAAAGTAGTATACATATAAATATGAACTTACCCACAATGTGCGGCTGTTAATGCCCAGCTTTTGTGTATCAAGACAGCACCACATGTATCACCATATGCAAGCTGATATGGGGCATCATGGATCTTAATACCGTAACCACCGATTATACTAAACAAAGTCAACAAAACATTTTTATTATTTTTAAGTAGTAGTCGAGCTGACTGAGGAAGAAGACCTTACAGAAGGAGAGAGGTACGGTCGGCAACGGAGTTAGCTGTACAGCCCCTCTAGACAAGTGACATTTACAGTAGGCGAATCGAAAAGTCAAAAAATAAAATGTATGGAATTTGACGTGAGGGTACGATTTAATGTCGTAAACTTACGTCAAACCCCATACATTTTTTTTTTTACTTTTCGATTCGATTCTCGCTTATGCCACTTGTCTAGAGGCTCAGGGCCGCTATAGAAGTAGTTTTTTAGGAAAACCTATGTATGAATTTATGTGAAATGTATACGTATCTGTAGTTTTATTCTAATTGTACACTGTTACCAAATTCAACAGAAATATATACAGTGGTTTTCCTAAAAAGCGAATCTTTATAAAGCGGCCCTGTACAGCTAACTCCGTTGCCGTGTGTACCTTTCAAAAGACCACTGCCAAATAACTACACACAGCGGTATAGTTGTGTTCCTGTGTATGCGTACAAAGTCTCCAGAGCTATATCCCAGAGATACTCCATCTTAAAAACCAGGTGTAAAAATATGGGTTGGCAACACGTAAGTGATACCTCTGGTTTTGCAAGTGTCCATAGGCTACGGTAACTGCTTAACAGCAGGCGAACCGTATACTTGTTTGTTACCCAAACAGAATTGAAAAAAAAAACATAGACCATCAAATCTATACTTATTAATATAACAAAGCTGAAGAGTATTTGTTTCTTTCTTTGTTTGGTTGAACGCGCTAATCTCAGAAATTAGGTACTGGTTCGATAAGAAAGTCTTTTTTTGTTGAATACTGCAATTATCCAGGAAGTCTATATGCTATATAACATCACGCTAAGATCAATAGGAGCGGCGCAGTAGTGAGATATGTTGCAAAATCGGGGAAAATTTTCGGGAACCCTAGTATGTAAATAAATTTGCTAGCCTGTTCAGAGCTGGTATTTCCCGGGGTCCCGTAATGTATTTTTCAATAAAATATAGCCTATGACACTCACAAATAACGTGGCTTTCTATTGGTAAAAGAAAAATCCAGATATTACCCCCTACAACGGCACAAACTCACAAACTTTACTTCTTTATAATATAGTATAGATTGCCTCACCTGTTGGTAAGGTCAACTTGCGTAAAAAATGCAATCAAGAACAGCATTACAACTGAGTCTTCTTGGGAAACAATCACAATTTCAATTACAAATCTATACGGTACCAACTTTCATAAGGCATCAATATTAATTGCTATATATAAGTATATATTACATAATTTAAAATCATTTTTCATGATTTCGTTACTTGATGTTACAAAATCTTCAAAGCCTCTAGACAAGTGGCATAAGCGATAGTCGAATCGAAAAGTCAAAATAACAAATGTATGGGATTTGACGTTAGTCTACGATATAATGTCGTAAACTTACGTCTGTTTGTTCTGTGTCTGGGTGTAATTTATCAAAGTCAAAGTCAAACTCAATTATTCATTTAGATCAAATACATGATACTTATGAACGCCATAAAACAAATGCCAGCATACTTTTTTCCTTTTTTAAGGAGAGAGACTTCTCTCCAATCACCTTTAGGATGCTGTTGTTGCTCCGCCGAACTCTTTGTATCAGGGAAGCTGTTCTTTTACGCATGACAGCTTCAAAGCTATTAGTATTCGCCTCCGCAAACATGCCTGACGCATTGCAGAATCGCCGGAGCCCCAACAGCACCCGAAAGGCGTTATTGTATTGGACGCAAAGAGCGTTGTAGGCCTTCTGTGTATATCTAACCCACAGGCTGCATGTGTATGTGTATGTTTATGCAATTAAATTTATTTTATTTTTATTTCTTTATCATACGGATTCGCTTGTCTTTATACCCAATGTCAGTATAAGATAAAAGTCTTTCTCTGCTTTCAAAATTTGCTAAGTTCAGGTATTCTGTAGCATAAGCTTGATCATCAAATAGAGTCACGATGGCGAATAATTCTCAATGATTAATGATGTTTTCATTTGCTACCTTTTTGAAGCAATCCTGATACTTAGGGCATATAGCTTACATGAAAAGCTTATATTTACTTCAGAGGTGGATGTAATACTTTAAGCTTTTTCTACCAGACAACATTAGGTGATACAGAGATATTGATAGCAGGCGTATGATGAATCTAACTATAAAAATTTATAAAAACATATCTATGCTGCCATTTTGAGAGAGATAGATAGTACAAGCCAAGCTGCGTATTACTACTACGTATAAACATAATAATAATAGCAACTCATATATTATGTCCCACTGCTGGGCACGTTTCCTCTCTTCTATTAAGAAACAGAGAGGGTAAAAGGCCCTAATTCACACACGCTGGCCTTATGCGGGTTGGTGAATCTGACATGTCTTTAGAATTACTTCTAAGACATGTGGGTTTCCTCTCGTTGTTTTCCTTCACCGTTATCAGATGGAGAATCATTTAATTAGTACATAATATAAACTCCGATATAAACTCAGTCCGTGTGGTGACGGATTATGAATACAAATGTCACCACCCCGTTCCATCCTGAGGGTGTCGTAAGAGTCGACTAAGGGAGTAAGTCACCCAAGCAATATCCACTGCAGGAGAGGGAAAACTCGAAACAAAACCCTATACCAACCCGTCTGGTCAGCGTGGTATAGTAGGCTAATTATCCCTCCAAATGCGCCCAGCAGTGGGACGTTTATGGGTTGAGATGGATATGAACTCCACAAAGTGAAATTCACATACGTATAGACATAGCTGATAATATTATTCTTAATAAGTATATAAAAATAAATAATAAACCAAACATGCCAATAATTTTTATATCGAATACAAGTTTTAGACAACCTAATCAAATTCAATGTTAGTGGTTTCCTGAATCCACGTTCGAACTTTAGCCACTTTGCCGTAGACACCATACGATCCAGGAGTTGCACAACCGTAACCGAAAGAAACGATACCAAGGAGACGGTCGTCTGCCACTGCTGGACCTCCTGAATCACCCTGAAAATTAATAATTAACTCATTAAAAACTTTTTGCAAATTTAAAAAATGCGTAGAGGCAGGCAGATTATCTTCCAGGCATTTTGCCGGAGACATAAACTTCTCGTCGTGTAGTTCAATAAATCTATCTAGGGCGTTTGGCACATGGACCGACACAATTTTATGGAAGATTAGGAGGTTATTTTTCTATGTTTTTCATGTAAGCTCTATGTCCTAAGTATCAGGGTTGTCGAAATAGATATATTTTTAATACTTTGAAAAACTATCCAATATCTCACGTATAAATCGTCTTAACTTTTTTGTTTATAAACGTTATCGTACGAAACAACAGTTTTATTGTTATATAAAAATTACTTGATCATAATCAGTCATTATTTTATGGTTTTAAAAGAACTGTTCCTGAGCTTCCAAAGTTCTAAACAATGTGCCAGTGTATGAAAACTTTCAAAGTCTTAAATCTTATAAAAATAACTTGGATATATTGGAATTTATGAAATCCAATATATCCAAGTTATAAAAAAATCAAATAGAAGGTACTTAAAAGGTTTAAAACTATTTAATTACCTGACAAGCATCTAGTTTTCCTTCAGAATATCCAGAGCAGAACATCCTACTTGTCAAACGTCCTCTATAATACGGGAACGGCACATTTTGGCAGAGCTCCTTCGCTATAATAGGAATCCTTATAGCTCTTAGTATATTGGAATAAGGACCCTGAAAACGTAAATAGATTTGTCAGTACATCCAGGAAGGAAAACACAGTTAAAAATTATTATGTAAGGAGTTTCTCAAGGGTCTAACTTGGGACATATACCTAATATTGGACCTAAGTTAGATCCTTGAAGGACACCTTACATAACATTTTTATCCTGATGTTCATGATGACGTTTAAAACATTCAACTAAAATGAATGCATTCAGAACTATCTTAGTGCTGCACACCAATGGAGTCTTGTTATAATTGATTATTTTCAATTTGTTACATTCGAATGGCTAACAGAAACGTGTAGTTGGGCGTAACCAATGAGATTTTAATTTACTGAGCGCGCCTACAAATTAACTTTGAATAGAACTAGCTTCTACTCGCGGGTCTGTTTTCATTTTAATACTGATGAAAGCATCCGTTTCTTTCAGTTAATTTAATTTAATTTGAGAAGTCCTTTGAAATATTACAGGAAATTATTCCTATTTAAATCTTTACAGTTAATGATGTTGAATTACTGTTTGTTTGTGGTGAGTCTTTTGAGCAACCTTTTCTTAGAGCTGCTGCCACAATCAGATATTTTATTAATAGATAAATTACTATGGTCTCCCCCAAGTGTATGGAGCAGAATGGGACGTTTATAGGTTGAGATGATGATGATAAAATTACTATATATATGTATATATTAAAAACGTTGTCTGATTTCTTGTAGATCGTTTAACATTCTGTATTCTTGTAACATCACTGGAATTACACTAACAGTAATATAAACCTTGGGGGAGGCCTATGTCCAGCAGTGGACGTCTTTTGGCTGAGATGATGATGAATATAAACTTATTTGGGTATTTTATATTTTACTGCGTTATACAAGCATACAAACTTAAATAAACCCTATGTACTCAAAGAAAAAAACACGTGTTATTATTTGGCTGTGGCCTATTATAAGCTAGAGGTCTTTTCCCAGTCAGACTTGCACGCTTGTATGCCCAACCTTTCTAAATCTTCTGCTTTTCGGTTTGTTAGGGGCCAACCTGGTGACAGAGTTATTAAGATCGGCCAAATTTAAGCCTCTGTTGCGATCTAGTTGGAACTGACTTTTAACGTGCTCCCGAAACACGGAGATGATGCTCAGATAAAATACCACTATGCGGTCACCCATCTTTAAGCTTACCGCGGCCTTGGTAGCTTAACTCGCTGTTCGGTTACCAAATAGCGACTGCTTTTTTAAAAATCGACCACTTACCCCTTCATAAGTATATCCCCATCCAGTCACAGTGATTACTTTACCAACAATCATATCTTCGACACGGGCTATTTTGATTGGCTGGACATTTTCGTTAAACTTCAGCGGAACAGCCAGCTCTAACAGTTGGAAGTCATAATCGAATGGATGTTCCTTCATCTTTGCACCCCACAGAGGATGGACATAACCTGCTTTTACAGGAATTTTTGTACCACCATTGAGATGCTTTGAGCCCACTTTTACGAAGGGCTTTTTGCTTTGGATAAAAAATTACATTTCAATGCTTATTTTTTTAAATCAATTAATTTTAAACATTAGCAATTATGTTACTGGAAGATCTAGAATAGATCGGTTTTAGCAATGAGACATATTTTTAATATGCAGTTACGGACACATAATCTCCATCGAAGTACAAAATGACTTTCAAAAAATAATATTTTTACATTTCCAGCAGTGAGAAACTGTTTATTCGTATGTCTACCGTTTAATAAAAATCAAAGTAGAGATAAACTTTTAAACAACCATTCCTTGCACCATTTAATCAGCCTCGTCATTTCATAATTACATACCTGCAGAGACTAGGTTTGAGCAGAGACAGCTTTTTACTGGTGGAAAGGTTTGTATAAATATTTGATTCACATTCATACATTCTTGCACAATATACCTCATTTGTTATTCTTCTTGCATCCAAACCATCTTAACGTCCTTACATCTTCTTTCAATCCACATCATTTTCTAGTTTTTCACTCTGTCTAGCGTTCTGAATCCACACATATTCCTCAAAGCTCTCATTTCCACTCCATTAATCTTACAAGTAATATTAAAAAAATTTATTCTTACCCACAATGTCCAGCTGTCATGACCCATCTTTCATGAATAATGCTACCTGCACAATTAAGACCATACGCAACATGATATGGATATAAATTGATATCCACTTCTATCCCACCAACAATTTTATCATAACCATAATTATTATTGTCCCATCGATAACCACCTCTATTCTGCCCTATTCTTCCACCATCATTTTGGTTTCTATCATAGTCGAAGTTAGCCATATCAGTTCTATCGTTCGGTTCTTCATAAGATTCGATATCAAGTCTTCCGTGATCATTTTTTATAAGATATTTTGAGTGTCGCTGCCTTTTTGCTGATTCGACGTGTTGGGAAATCACATGAGCAGGTATTTTTGGCAGTGGTATTATCAAAACACCGCCATAGTCTGTAAAAAGAATTATAGAAATGTATACTATATATAATAAAGTGAAAGAAGAGTGAATGCGCCAATCTCTGGAAGTTTCAATCAAATTTGAAAAAATATTTTATAGCCCAATTTTTAATAGTGTTATAGGTATTTTAGTATCACGATACGACCCTAAGAAGAGTTGTTAACGTAAAACAAGATAAAATCCAAATTTAACGACAGTAAATCCACTGAGAATAGCTAGTAAAGAAAGAACCTGTAATTAATCAGTGATATACCCTGTATTTTTTTAATTGCCCATGATAGCACACAAGCTAGCATCTGATGGTAAGTGGAAAGCTTTTGTTCCTGGACATCAAAAATACCAGGGCTTGCCTTCACCATGCAAGTCATTTAAGTACTGAGATCGTATAAATTTCACTTAGTGAAATTGAAACCACCAACGCCCACATTACATAATTTCTTACTTTGCAACTAGACTTCAAATGTTTATGAAAAAATACAGTTTTATAATTTACCTATTATTTGGCAGCACTGTTAAGTAACGCACGATTTCGAAACACAACTAGTATTTATTTTTACAGTTACATAAACTACAGCACATCGATGCGTGAACGCAGTGTAGTGCATTTTTATGTTTAAACTAGCTTCGACCGCGTGTACAATGACTCGGGAACATTTTTTTTAATTAGGATAAAAGTATATGGTTTTATACTACCAAGGATGCAAACAAGCATACGGCCCGCCTGATGGTAAGCAGTTACCGTAGCCTATGGACCAGGGGTATCACTCGCGTGTTGCCGACCCTTGAGAAACCTTATAACTCCTTTCTTGAAGAACCCCATGCTATAGTCTCTATGGGAAAACTCTATGGGTCTCTATGGGGAGGTTGTTTCCAAAAATTCTTGCTTAGAGCTCACTAACGTAATAAAGGAATCCTTTTTGCAAAATTTTACGTTTGTGGCCGTTTGGGCTCTGTCTCGATGAATCACTCAATCAGGACAAGAAATTATACGAGTACATGTAGCAGATACTGCGCTTCGGAGGGCACGTTAAAAGTCGGTCCCAGCTTTTAACAGATCACGACAGAGGCCTAAATATGGGCGATCTAAATAACTCTGTCACCAGGTTGGCCACTAACCAAACGATAAGAAGAAGAACAGAAAATAGAATAACATTCACTAAAACTATGTCTTTAGAGACGTAGAAGGAAGTATCTAAGCAGTGAGCGAAGTATAGAGAGTAGTCTATGTAGCTCTCTGCCTGATATCTCACTTCTCTCGCATGTATAAGTCTCTGTCTTCGGATTCATTTTTAGTTTTCAGTAATTCACAATACGAGACAACACAGCACAAATTAAATTATTTAATATGGAAAATATTATTATTGAATAAAAATGAAATTGAATTCTAATATTAAATAATACTTATTTATTTAGTTACTTTTCGAACATCTCACATGTTCGAAAAGTAACTAAATAAATAAGTATTATTTATATTATAATTTCATTTTCTTCTTAAATGCACAATACATTTAACACCCATGACTTTGACATGACTGATAGTTTATCACATACGTGCCAAATACTAAAAACTACTAATATTCTGAATTAAACTATTAATTGTATTAAAAAATCGTAAAAATGTATTCTAAAACATGAGTGAAACAGTATAAATTTGACTGTACCTGTAATCTAAAGAAACAGAGGCACAGATTTTTCTTGAAATATTTCAAATACCTTACCATATTTCTAAAGTAGTCAGATTACAAATAATTGATTTACGATCAATTTTTAAATAAAACTTAATTTTATATATTTCTAACAAGATAAAGTTTATATTTTCCAATAAAATTTTGATTTTTTATTGATAATTTCATTTGAAAGTAAAAAGTATACTGAACAATTTCATTAGAAAATTAAAATTCTAAGTATAATTCTAATTAGAAATTTAAAATTAATCTATTTTTCTTTTTAATAAAGTGGCGTGCAGCATGTTTCAGTTCCTCGTCGTTATTTACGACACTACACAATTTATTGCAGCGAGTACAACTTTATGATTTTATTATTTTTTACTCATGGGAAACACGTTATCAGAACAACATAATTATCTATCAATAAACCTATAAAGAGGTATAATAATAAGGTATATTTTTTTACTTCCACAAAGAAATTTTAAAACTAACATTATTTTTAAAATGTAGGTATTAATTTTTAAAAACAACCCTTTGCGGGAGACGGGTATTTAAACGTGGTTTCCCTTTCACGCAAATTATTAGGCCCTCTATTAAGCCACCCATTAGAAAAAAGACGAAGATATAAAAGATAAATAAAACTAATAAATTGAATTAAAATGTCCTGACCTGAATCTGAGGAAATTTGATAAACATTGTATTAAAAATATATTAAAACAAAACTTAATTTTCATTTTAAAAAAACCACACTTACTCTCGAAATTGGCTGGTATTAGATGATAGAGAATAATTAGGGTGATAGTAAAAAAATTAAACATGATTAAGGCGTAAGGTGATAGACATCATGAAGTACTGCCAAATCTTCACAAGAAGAAAGCCAATAAATTCACCATCACTGATTGTTTAATCTTTGAAATTAATTCACCGTGAAATTACAGTCATCGGATAACTTTAAAAACTGAACGAATTTTTATGGCAGACGTTTGTTTTATCTGTTTTACCAATAAGTGAATTTCAAGCCTGAGCAGCGTGAAAAATTTTAAAGTGTGTGCCCTAGTTTCTTTTAAAAGTTTTTTTTATATACCTACTGGTAATTGCTACATCCATGAAAAGGAAGTGTGACTTGCAGGACTCCAATAAGATGGATTACCGACCTGGTAAAGGTTGCAGGCAGCCAACGGATGGCAGCTCAGGAATGCTGTGGATTTTTGTTGTCTTTCGGGTGAACAGATGGATAGAATTGCTGCCACTAAGCTTATGTACAAGCTTATTCAATTTTTTAGGTTTTTTATTGTTTTTTTTTTTACTACTCGGATGGCAAACAAGCATACGGCCCACCTGATGTAAAGCAGTTACCGTTGCCTATGGACGCTTGCAATACCAGCGGTATCATTTGCGTGTTGCCAACCAATTTTTTTTACACCAGGGCTTTAAAATGAAGTATCCGTGGGATAGGGACACGTTTCTTTCAAAACGCACTGGAATAGAAATATGTTCTTTTCAAAACGCTTCCTCAAATGAGCGCTGGAGACCTGTGCTCACACACAGGAACACAAATACACCGCTGTGCGTAGTTATTTGGCTGTGGTCTTCTGTAAGGTGGAAGTTCCTTCCCCAGTTGGGCTTGCTTGGTAGAATGGAGCCCTATCTCTCTTAATCTCTTTGATACGAGTCAAAGAACTTTCGAGTGTTTTTAAAATTTTAGCTTCTAGCAAGAAATGATAAAGGAAGAATTAGAATAGAATTAGTCTAGTGTGTGCTCTATGAGAGTCAATGTTATCGCCCTGTAATTAGAATTGGAGACAGGGATTGTGGCGTAAATGTGTCAATGACGTGGAAATAAAAAAATATACTCAGTTATTGACAGTCCCTTTTATTGTTTAGGTACTAGCGGCCTGCCCCGACTTCGTCCAGGTTAAACTATTTACAGCGCAATTTTTTTTTTACATAGGAACCTTCTTCTGACAATAACAAACACAACAAAAAAAGAATTACGGAAATCGGTCCAGCCATTCACGCGTGATGCCGTGACAATATGTGACATATAGTATATATAAGATAGTGTCAGATGAGTTAGAGTACCACCTGATGATGAGTGGTAATCTATGATCATGGGCTTACAGTAATAATACTGTCCTCCGTCTAAATTTTGGTCATGGCGGCTCGATCTGGTGAATCATGACGGAGAGTAGCTGTCTGCGCAGGAGATATTATAGAGCACAAGTATGTATCTGCAATCACAGATGCACTCTCATTGTCTGATGGGACGGCAATCCGACACAATCTCAGAGAGATCAGGCGTAGGACTTTTTTTATACTACTTAAGCAGTTACTGTAAACTATGGACGCTTGCTATACCAGAGGTATGACTTGCTTGTTGCTGATCCTTTTTTACACTAGGGCTTTCCTTTTTAAAATATAGAGTATCTCTGGGATAGAAAAGTTTTTTTTAACGCATCCCTAAATTAGCACTGAAGACCTCTACTCACACAGAGGAACACAACTACACTGCTGTGTGTAGTGTGTGGCGTTTTGTAAGGCGGAGGTCCTTCCTCAGTCGGGCTTGCATGCGTATGATGTCCTACTTCTCTTAAAAAAAGTACATACTATTATAACAAAGAGAAAAAAAAATGGTTTGTTTATATATTTGTTTGTGATTAACTCAAAAACTACTGGACTGATAATAACATTTCATACAACAGTAGAATGTTATATTACTGACGCCTTATACTCAGATATTTCTAAGATTTTTTAAATTTCCAAGGTATAATTTGTATTACGTATGGGTTAAGACTCAATATGAGTTTAAATTTGTAACCTGACTAGATCACGACAGTAAGTAATAATAATAATAGCAACCCATATAATATGCGGATATGCGACGAATGCGGGTTGGTGAATCAGACATGTCTTTAGAATTTGTTCCTCACGATGTTTTCCTTCACCGTAAGCAGATAGTAAATCATTTGATTAGTACATATAAATTTCACAAAGTGAAATTTACATTGGTACTGCCACCCGGGATCGAACTCGCAACTCTTAAGTGCAAGTCGGTTACTTTCCCACTAAGCCACCACCGCTCCTAAACGCCTAAGTATATCGATCTAAACTCTATCATCAGCCACTAACCAAACGATATCAAGAAGTCGTAACCCGCATTCAACACTTCACACACCTTTTCCGTGCCGTGTCAGTAAAAATAATAATATGTTGAAATCTCTTTGACTAAGCATTGCCTATAATTTGTTGAAGGCGTATAAAGTATGGAAATTTTTACACGCTTTTTATTATATTCTGCTCGTGAGATATGACGGTAAATGGTTACCTTACCTATATTATTTATTTGAATAAATGCTAGTTTTAGAAAATCCTTTGGTACATCGGAATTTCCGTGCGTTTAAACGTTTCTGCCATATATACAATCAAACTTAGCTCACTTAGTTTAAGGTCCTACTCGGTGCTCCTTAGTTTAATGATGGCTATAAAAAATAACATTTTGTTTATACTATTTGGGTGGCAAAAAAGCATATGGCCCGCCTGATGTTAAGCAGTTACTGTAGCCTATAGACGCTTGCAATTTCAGGTATCACATGCGTGTGCCTACCCATTTTTTCCCGCAGCTTTTCTATCAGAGGTTTTTTTTTTCAAGTGTGTTTAGTTTATATTTTCTTGAGATTTATTGATTAATCAGTGAGTGGTATTTCCCTTTTATGTATATAGGTATATAAATATTAGCAATGATATAATATAGTTATAGTTCGAAATAATATATAGGCAGACACTTCTGTTGATATTATTTCTAAAGTCTAAACAACATCTTTATAAAAACTTTTGCCCTGAAGAAAGTATTGGACCAGCGCGATAAACTACAAAAAGAAGTGGACTCCTTCAGTAGTTGTAGTGATATGTACTTAAGTTCTTTGTGTCGCATTTCAGAGTTAGAATTGAATCTAAACTCAGCATTTCAAAAAATTAGTTCTCTTGAAGACACTATTAGGGTTCTCAATAGTAGTGAAACTCAAAATCTTTTTTCTGAGCTCCTAGGTGATAAAATAAATGTGTTAAATGTTTTGAAAAATAACTTTAAGTCAACATTTGTTGTAAATGGTAGAAATAAATATAGGAAACATTTAAAATTAAGAAAATTAATTAGAAAGCTTGAATTTAACCTTAAAAGGTCAACAAACATAAAAAAAATTTCACAAATTAACTGTGATTTAATCAAAGAGCGTGTGACATTTCTTTCAGAGATTGATAATTATAGCAAACAGTTAATAAGCAGTAAATTAATGTATGAGCAGGATACACATGAGCTTGAATTTAAAATTACAGAGCTACAGTCCACGCTTACTAGAATTATCCATGAACATGAGGTGGAAACACATGAGTACATCCTTAAATATGATGAAATTGCGAGGGTTGGTAACGAGAACCTGAAACAGGTGATTTCTCTTACCAATAATAAGGTGTGTTTAACGTGTTCACAAACTACACCAAACAGTAATATGTCACCTATGTGTCAAACACAGTCGCTCAACTGTGAACAATTACTTTACAATGATCCTGAATGTAGTTCCACTAACTCAATAACACATTCAGCATCTAATAGCAAAAATGTAATTATTTTTTCTGACCAATTAGGCAAGAGTTTGGGCAGTTTAATTAATAGTCATACTGAGTACCGCGTCACAAATATTTGTTCACCTGGAAGACAGTTTGCTAGTATTATTAATAGTGTTAAGTCTGCTCATTTTAATGATCAATCCACAGGGATTATTTTACTTGGTGACAGCTTATCTGTCACAAAAAAAGATATACTACAGTTAACTGAAGTAATGATATCACTTCATGATAGTTTAGGGTGTAGGTTTATTATTTGTGCCTTGCCATATTCTTATGCCTTATCACATAATCAAAACAGGCATATAGAAAATCTAAATCTATTAATATATAATAGTACATGTCGCCTTCGCGACTTCATTTTATTTTTCGACACTAATAAATTTATTAGTAATTTTTTATTAACCGAAGATACTATGTATCTTTCCTTATTTTATAAGCGACAAATTGCTAAATTATTAGCATTTAATTTATTTACCGACACAGGTACTCATAGGGTATTGCAGGATTTGGTAGAACTCAGTAGTATGAACACTACCAATAACAATTTACATACATCTAATAGTTTAAACTACTAGATGTGACAAAGGATAGGCAGACATATAGTCTAAACATAGTGCACCAGAATATTCAGGGCTTATCCGGCAAGGAATTAGAAGTAGATTTATTTTTAAACAAACATAGTATTAATGTGCTTTGTGTTACTGAACATTGGTTAAAGAGTGATCAATTATTATTATTTAATAATGAACATTACAATATTTCTAGTGCATTTGTAAGAAAGAAGGCTATTCGTGGTGGCTCTCTAATATATGTTAAAAATAGTACAATTTGTAAGGAACGTAAAGATATAGCAAATCTTTCTATCGACCGCACTATTGAAATGTCTTGTGTTGAGCTTGTAGAACATATCATAGTCTGTGTATACCGTCCACCGCAGAGCGACTTCAACTTATTCGAAGCAATTATGGAAGAGGTTTTAAAACGTTTAGGTTTTGGAAAAAAGCATGTTATAGTATGTGGTGATTTTAATGTTAACTTACTTGAGCAGTCACAATTTTGTATTAGATTAATTAGTTTATTTAAGTCTTTCAATTTAGATTTTTTATTTTCTGAACCGACCAGAATCACCTCTCATTCTGCAACATGCTTAGACAATATTTTTTATAACTGTCAGTACCTATATAAGACTATATTAAGTGACTTAACTTCAGATCATTGCGGGCAAAAAGCTGGATTTCCTTTAAGTACACCTGTTAAAGTGAACAAGATCACGTGTAGGCCAATGACCTCTGTTCGCCTAAAACGTTTCAATGAGAGTATTGCCGCCAAAGTCACCAATATTAGTCTAATCCAGAATGATCCTGATGATCTATACGAGTAATTATTTAATGTAATTCAATTGGAATACAATACTATTTTTAAATCTAAGACATTTACTAAACAAGCTAACATCAAATTCTGTGACTGGGCAACATCAGGAATTTACAAAAGTAGAACTAAGTTGTATGAACTTTATGGAATGAAACAATATAATTTTGAGCCAGAATTTGTTCAGTATGTTAGAGATTATTCGAAAACTTTTAAAAAGACATGTGCAGCTGCTAAATCATTATATTTAAGTAACAAAATTAAGCAGTCTGACAATAAAATAAAAACTACTTGGAATATAATTAATAATGAAACTGGTCGTATTAAATTGCGAGATAATAATTTTCAATTGAATATTAACAATAAAATAATTTCAAATAATACAGATGTAGCTCAAACCTTCAACAATTTTTTTGTAAACGTTCCTTCAAGCACAACCAGCAGCTTGAATTCTTGCCCAGTCAAAGCTGAATCCTTGGTTAGGCGCAGCGTGAAAGAGTGCAGTGACCTATTTAGTTTTAAATATATAGACCCCAATGATATAATTAAAGTTTTTAAGTCGCTTAATTCAAAAAAAACTGGTGACTTATGGGGTATTTCTGTTAAATTAGTTGAAAATATTATTTTTAATATAGCGCCACATCTGGCTGTAGTATTTAATAGATGTGTGGATGCAGGTGTGTTTCCCAATTTAATGAAACACAGTAAAGTGATACCGTTATTTAAAAATGGATCTAAGAGCGACCTTACTAACTTTAGACCAATATCCATATTGCCCGCTATTAGTAAAATCTTTGAGAAAGTTATACTGCAGCAATTAGAGAGTCACTTTAACTTACATAAATTATTACACAAAGAGCAATATGGTTTCACAAAGGGTCGCTCCACCGTAGATGCAGGTGTTACATTAATAAAACATATCTTTGATGCCTGGGAAAATTCTATGGATGCTATTGGTGTATTCTGTGACCTCTCTAAAGCTTTTGACTGCGTTGAACACAATACGCTTTTGCGAAAGCTAAGTCATTACGGTATTAGGGGCGTTGCACTTAATCTTGTTGCTGCCTACCTGAGTCACAGGGTTCAATACGTAGATGTAAATGGAAATAGGTCTTCTGGATTACCAATAGCAATGGGCGTGCCCCAGGGTTCAATTCTAGGTCCTTTTCTCTTTTTAGTGTATGTAAATGATTTACCTTTCTTTGTACAGGATTTGTGCGACATAGTGCTATTTGCAGATGATACATCACTTCTCTTCAAAATTGACCGTAAAGAAAGTAACTTTGATGTTGTAAATGGTTCTCTCGCACAAGTCCTGGACTGGTTCACATCAAATAATCTACTGTTAAATTCAAAAAAAACTAAATGCATTAAATTTACCATGCCTAACGTAAGAAGTGTTACCACTAATTTAAGTCTAAATAATGAAGCTATTTCACTTGTTGAGTCTACAGTTTTTTTGGGTTTAACTTTAGATCGTAAACTTCAGTGGGGAGCCCATATATCATGCCTCGCAGGTAAGCTTAGCTCTGCGGCTTTTGCAGTTAGTAAAGTAAGACAACTTACTGATGTAGATACGGCTAGATTAGTTTATTTTAGTTATTTTCACAGCGTCATGTCCTACGGCATATTGCTGTGGGGCAAGGCTGCTGATATTGAAACTATTTTCTTAATTCAGAAACGAGCTGTACGCTCAATTTACAACCTAGGCTCACGAGTTTCTCTTAGAGAACGTTTTAAAGAAATAGGTATTTTAACAGTTGCATCTCAATATATATTTGCAAATATTATGTTTGTTAAACAGAATATTGATCTATATAGTAAGAACAGTGATATTCATTCAGTAAATACCAGAAATAAGCATAAGTTAGTTGGCACGTACCATCGTTTACACAAAGTGCATAATTCATTTGTAGGACTCGGTATACGTTTTTTTAACAAATTACCGAAAGAGATAATGAATTTGCCCTTACACAAATTTAAACCTACTGTTAAAAATCATCTCATAGGGAAGGGCTATTATACAATAAATGATTATTTTAACGATAAAAAGTCTTGGAATTAGTTGCATTATATAGTTGTTTGTTTAATTTACAATAAATCAGCTTAGTACATAAGTTCTTATTTGTGACGTGAGGCACATTGTGAATTCTAGTGATAATTCTGTACTTTTTCTTTTTTTTTTCTTTGTTTATTTCTTTAGTAGCAATACGTAAAATTTTACAATATAAATTGTCACTATTCACATATTGCCTTATTCTTTAATAGCAATATGTAAATTGAAGCAGACTTTAACACCATACTTTATTTTTTTTTTCTCGCACGACCAGTACTAAGTACGATTACCTTATTTTATCAATATAGTTAGTATCGTGTTTTGTCTGCATCAGCTTGCATGCTATCATACTTGTATTTTACAAAAGATTGTAACTATCTGGCGATTAAAAAGAGTGGCCTGAGTTTCTTGCTAGTTCTTCTCAAGGCTCCACGTCAGCGAACTAGCCGTAGGAAAATTTTGCT
Source organism: Trisateles emortualis (assembly GCA_947095525.1). NCBI lineage: Eukaryota > Metazoa > Arthropoda > Insecta > Lepidoptera > Erebidae > Trisateles > Trisateles emortualis. Next base: position 9,423,362 of record OX352754.1, on the reverse strand, counting down.
GACATCATCTTTCTGGTTTATTCATAATTTATGACCTTCATAAGTGTTACCTTGTAACCTAAATGAATAAATGAATTTTGAGTTTGAGTTTGAGTTTGAGTTTGAAAGAAGTTAGTGCAAAAGGTTCTAGAGGGGCTACCACGAGCTGGAAGACAAAGCGAAGGCAGGCCTCCAACAATGTGGACGACGACGACCTGGTAAAGGTTACGGGCAACCGATGGATAAGGTCGATTGAGGATCGAGAGTTGTGAGAACCTTGGGCGAGGCCTATGTCCAGTAGTGGACGTATTTCGGCTGAGATAATGATGATGATGATACCCTGAAGAAGCTTCACACGGGTGAACATTCATTTAGTTTTCATAGGGGTATTTTTTTTCAATAAATTATATCCTATGTTACTCGCTGATAATGTAGCTTTCTAAAGATTTTTTAAAATCTGTTGAGTAACAAACAATCTTTTATATTTCTTCCTTTCTTTTATATAGGCATGACACTTATGCAGATCAATGAAAAAATTCCAAATGAATGCCAAGTTTGTTGACTTAACAGACAGGGGTAGAGCCTAAGGAAAAAACCAGGAATATTATATTTCTTTAAACACCCTGAATAAAATTACACATAGGTACACAGAGGACACCAGTGTGAAGAATTGACTCCATATTTTCATCGTCATCGTTGTTCCCTCATTGCTGAGGATCGCGACCACATACATACGTCCAGCTATGTGGTCTTCTGAAGTGTGGACCGCACGGTACATGCTACCTCCGAACGCCTTCTTAATGACGTCTGACCATCTTGCCGGCGCTCTGCCTTGAGCGCGTTTACCTTCCACTCGGCCCAGAATCAAAAAATATTATTTGGTATCTAAATATTTTATTTGGTATTTAAGTATCATGCATAAAGACGTCCATTGCTGGACATAAGCTTACCAGTGAGTTGTCTACCAGCTGCTAGGATGTTTCAGTATAATTTAATTTAAAATATAAGACTTTGACTTTGATTTCAATTTTTACACCAGCCATGTATATCTCTGAATCACCCTAAAGTTGACTGGTAGAATAATAATAGCAACCTATATTATATCCCACTGCTGGTCACGGGTCTCCTCTTCTATATCAAGATAGGGAGAAGGTTTAGGCCTTAAATCACACACGCTGGCCTAATGCGGCTTGGTGAATCAGACATGACTTTAGAATTTCTTTAAAGACATGTGGGTTTCCTCACGATGTTTTCTTCACCAGGTAATATGTACAGACTATGGTTAAAGTTAAGTATTATACTTAAGACAATAATTGGAGCGTAACTAATGTGGAACTAATAAACAAAAACAACATAAATATTTCACAAAAACGCGTCCAAAATGGAAGACATTCAGGACTGATGTACTATCAAAAAATACTATAACCAGAACTGCAGAATTGTATACACCTGATCTCTCGTGAATAAAAATAATTTATGAGTGAGTCAACTAATTCATTTAACGAACAGAAGTATATATATAGGAGCAAATAAAAAACGAAACGTTCCAAAAACATTTATATCGAATAAACAAAACCTATTCAAACTTGATACCGGTTGTCTGTTCGATCCAGGCTCTAACCTTGGCCACTTTACTATAGACTCCGTAAGAGCCAGGGGTCGCACAGCCATAACCGAAAGACACCATGCCCAGGAGACGGTCGTATGCCACTGCTGGTCCTCCAGAGTCACCCTGAAAACAGTCTAACTTGAGTAAAAGGATAAAGTAATAAATAGTGAAGTTAATGGTGTTAAAGTATCTATTATAATTATGTTAATTCAAGTAAAAACAGTATTTCTAAAGTGCAATTCAAAATAGACGTTTCATACATTTTAGTTATTAATTTTTTCAATAATATAAATATAATGTTAAATTACCTGGCAAGCATCTTTCTTTCCTTCTGAATAGCCAGCGCAAAACATCCTAGCAGTTAAACTGCCTCTGAAGTACGGGAATGGCACATTTTGACAGTGCTCCTTGGATATGATAGGCACCCTCACTGCTCGCAAAATTGTGGAGTATGGACCCTAAAAATAAGATTACGTTGCTGCTGAGAGAACAAAAAATTTTGCTGACGTCAACTTATTTAAAGTAAATTTAACTAAGTAACTATAGTAAGCTTTTGATTCGTTTGCTATTGGTATAAGCTAATATTACTTCAAACACACCTGGGTTCCCTCAAGGATGTAACATGGGACCACCGTTCATGATAAAACATTTTTTTGCAATAAGCCTTAAATTTCAACTCAATGCCAATGCAATCGCGTCTTACTTTATGTGATTATTTTCAATTTGTTACATTTGACTGGCTAATAGAAACGTGTCGATAAGTGTAACCAATGAGGTATTTATTCAATCTTTCTAACAAGCACATTTATTTTCTACTTAGTATTATACAGACCTAAGTTTCACCCGCGACTTTCTCTAGTTAAATATCTATGATATACAATAGCGCCAATATTTAAATTTGATCTAATATTATTGCATTATATAAGTTTAGTTTCGTAAGCTTCTCTACTGCTTGAACTTGATTCAAGTTCATCTTTATTATTGCCCTTTTTATCATATTATAGGAATCTGTTTCTTCCGTTAATTGAATCCTTATTCCAATTCTTACTACTAGTAACATAACTGTGTGTTCACCAATATCTACTACGCACTACAATTTAGCTATAGATAACGTCACAACCAAAGTATTCGGTATGTCGTAATCGATTTCACAATTCTCCACACACAAAATTTAAGTTTTACTTAATTGTAATACTTACATTTTCCTCTGTGTTCCCCCATCCAGTTACAGTAATAACTTTACCAATAATCATGTCTTCAATATGAGCAATTTTTATTGGTTGGACATTCTCATCAAATTTAAGAGGTTCATTTAATTCTAGAAGTTGGAAGTCATAGTCGAATGGATGCTCCTTCTTCTTTGCTCCCCAAAGAGGATGGATGTGCCCTCGTTTTACATTTACCTTCTTTCCTTGGTTGATGTATTTTGAACCCACTTTTATGTAAGGCTTCTTGCTTTGAAAAGAAAGAAAATGCTAAATAATATAAATAAAATATTAGTTTGATTCATCATCATCGAAGGGTGAATCATCATCAGCATTACTTAACTAAGAAACGAGATAGAAGGCTATATAAACGACAACGTGGCATCCTCTATGTATTATATCTTTGATTTTAAGTTTGTCTAAAAGACTTTTTTAGTTTCAATACAAAAAACTTTAAAATGGTCTTACCCACAATGTCCTGCCGTTAAAACCCACTTCTTATCAATAATAGCACCACCACAGTTGGTACCATATGCCACATGATACGGATATAAGTTTATATCAACTTCTACACCACCAACAATTTTGTCATCACCATAATTTGACTCAAAGTCGTCCCTTGATTCTCCAGCCCTTTCACTTTCTCGGTCTTTTCCATAGTCAAAGTTGTCAATATCCGGCATTTCAGTGGGTTCTTCATAAGACTCGATATCAAGTCTTCCATAGTCATCTTTTTTGTACCTATTTGTGTAGCGTTGCCTTTGGGCAGGTGCTGGATAGATCACATGTCTCGTTTTGATCGGTATTTTCTGTACTGGTATTAACAAAACGTCGTATTCTGAAATAAAAAGTAAAGTTATTAAAAAAAATAACTTGAAAATCGAATTTCTATTCTATAAATTTATGACGACACATTTTTATTACATAACTTTTAAAAGTAAAAAAATATAGGTACACCGTAATTTAAATTTGAATGATATAAGATAACATAAGGTTTTTATAAGTCATGATCAAGACCTGTTTATTATAATTTATAAAAATAAAATACGTATTTAAAATATTAATATTTTAATCGATATTTTTTCAATTTTTATTTTTAATAATTAATTTTAACATAAATAGCGTTCCGTTAGCTAAATGTAAAGTAATTAAACACACGTACTTTCAAATTGTGCGGGTATTAAATAATGAAATAAAATTATAGTAATTATTATAAAAGAATTAAACATGATTTAAAGTCTATCGTGATATGCATCACGAGGTACTGCCCACACTTCGCTTTCGGAAATTCAATTCAAAACCAATGATTGTTTGGTCGTAGAAGTTAATTCACCATGAAATTAATAATTCCGTATCATGTTTTCATTTTTTTGTTAGTTTCCCTCCAGTGTAACTTATAATTGATACATCGTAACTATTATCAAGGAGGTTGTTCGCAAAAAATAAAAACTGAAATTATTTTTTCATTATTTTATAGAAAATAATTAAAAAAGTATGATTTTTGTATAAGAATGTTTGTTTTAGCGTTTCGCGTGTATGTGCTGACATCTACCGCTCACTGAAGTAAAATTAAGTTTGTTAAAAGTGCCATCTATGCATTTATTAAGAAACTATCTTTTTGAAGTTTATAATTCTCATTATAATTTGTTTTCTTACAAGAATACAATTTTAATACTACAAAAATACTAAAAATAAATTTAAATAACGTTAGTAAGGCGAAGTTAAAATAGTTTTAAATTGTACAAAATTAAAACGACACTAGCGCCACCTTGTATCGAATAGCAGACATATTAATAAAAATATATTTTTTATGCAATTAGCTGCGGTATTATTCCCAGATACGGTATGTAGAATAAGTAAAAAAGAATAATTACTTAAATCATAACTTTCTATTAACTATAAATTACCGTTTCATAAAGGTAAATTAATTTTATATTTGATGATTTTCGACTTTCTTTCAACAATCTTTACTTCTATGCCCGCTACACACCTTCAGTTTTAACTTTGCGATTTAACTATACAGTCGGACTGTACAGATAAATCATTAGGTGTGTAGGACAAACAGATGAACTGGGCTAGACTGTAGACCTACGATGTATCTGTACAGTTCGACTGTACAGTTTTTTTTTTATACTACCAAGGTGACAAACAAGCATACGGCCCGCCTGATGGTAAGCAGTTACCGTAGCCTATGGACGTTTGCAACACCAGGGGTGTCACTCACGCGTTGCCGACCCTTTAAAAACTTTATAACTTCTTTTTTGAAGAACCCCATGCTATAGTCTTTTGGGAAAACCTCGGCAGTGAGCTCATTCCACAGCCTAATCGTACGTGTTAAGAAATTCCTCTGGAATCTTACGGTACGGCATGTTTGAGATGCAAGGATGTGAAGATGAACTCCCTGTTTGCCTGTTAAACTGTAAAGTGAAAACTGAAGATGTGTTGCGGGCATTAGTCTTAAATTAGCATCTGTGGACTACGTGTAACGTAGCTGCTTACCACCTAGCTGGCTGTATGTTTGTTTATCACTTGAAAATCATTAAACATCAATCAAAAAATGCATATTCTTAATTCTTGTGTTTTTTTATACTACTTAGGTGGCAAACAAGCATACAGCCCGCCTAATGTTAAACAGTTACCGTAGCCTATCGACGCTTGGAATACCAGAGGTATCACTTGCGTGTTGCCTACCCTTTTTTGACAGCACGGCTTTAAGATGGAGTATCCCTGTGATAGGAAAACGTTTCTTTTCGTTGTCGAAAGTTAAATTTCGTTCCGTTAATTACGTTATTATTGTTATATTTATGTGAAACACTTTCTTTTTATTAACTACACACAGCGGTGTACTTGTGCGTGAGCATAGCCCTGCACCTGTCGTCTGATGGTGAAGGTGGTCGCTTCGCCACCAACTCAACACCGAGTGTTATGGATTGTGTTGTGGGTTCGATCCCCACACAAAAAATTGTGCAATCCATAAATGTTTGTCTTGAGTCTAGGTGTACTTTGTGTCCGTTAATTGTATGTTTGTAAAGACCCCGCGACACAGGGTTTATGACTTAGTGCGGGAGTAGACTTAAAAAAAACACTTTTCTTTAAAAAATCAGCGCCTAGCATTACTGCCAGGCATTATGCGGAGCTGGATCCCATTATGGATAAGACACATAATGTACTATACTGCCCTGCTAAGAAAGAACGACGTAACTGCATGATAAAGGCTACGGTAAAAACACATGTAACCTATCAGATTTAAGACATGTTTTGCTTTGATACTTGTCTTGCATTTGCGTGGTTCCTTGTAAGCAGGGCAGTATAATTAAGTTCTATTTTTTTTTCTTTTTGCCAATTTTTTTTTGTGTGTTTCTCAATTAGCTTGTTTGGAGTTCTTTAAGAAAGGAGTTATAAGGTTTTTAAAGGGTCGGCAACGCGTGAGTGACACCCCTTGTGTTGCAAACGTCCATAGGCTACGGTAACTGCTTACCATCAGGCGGGCCGTATGCTTGTTTGCCACCTTGGTAGTATAAAAAAAAAAAAAAAAATTACTGTCAAATAAAATATTCTTTCTTTCTTCTTTCTTTCTTATCTCTATTCTTATTGTTATTTTTTTGTTTTGTTTGTATTTTTTCTTTCTTTCTTTCAAATAAAAGGTTAAAAAAAACTTTGTTTTTATAACCATAACTAATGATAAATCTAATAATAAAGCGAAACTGTGACGTATGAGTACAACATAAGAATATATTGTACCATTTGTTCTGCTCTGATTGGAATTACCTGCCTGTGATACACTTTAATATGTTACATACATACATATCATCACGCCTGTCTTTCATTGAGGTAGGCAGAGACGGTATGTCCTTAGATAAACGTCCCACTGCTGGGCACGGGTCTTCTGCATACATTTGGAGGGATATTAGCCTACTATACCATGCTGGCCAGACGGGTTGGTATAGGGTTTTGTTTAGAGTTTTCCCTCTCTTGCAGTGGATATTGTCTGCCTGACTTAGTTTCTTAGTGGACTCTTACGATACCCTCGGATGTAACGGGGTGGTGACATTTGTATTCTGAATCCGTCACCACACGGATATATACATTATATTGGGGCTAAATTGTATTTGACACCAGGGATTTAAGATGGAGTATCCCTGGTATAGGCAAACGTTTCTTTCAATACGCATCCCTTAAATAGCACTGGAGACCTGTACTCACAGGAACACAACTACGCCGCTGCGTGTAGCTATTTACCTGTGTTTTTCTGTAAGGTCCTTCCCCAATCGGGCTTGCTCGCTAGTATGGTGCCCTACCTTGATGTCTTCTCTGTCAATATGTCAATTGCTTCGATTTATATATACTTATTTCATAGTTCTGAATACTTTTAATTACCTCGTTGGTATTAAAGTCGGTGAGAGCTACTACTGATTACGCGGTCCTAGGTTCGAATCCCGATGTGGGTATATTCTGTCAAGATATTCACCATAGATGTCCGTAGTTTGACAATTTGGTAGTGTTTACTTGTTAAAGAAGCACCTACTCGGAAAGAACGTTAAGACTTATGACTGTTTTTTCTAGTAGTTCAGGATTTCCGTTCCATCGGACTATAAGAGAAAGAGAAAAGAGAGTGCACCTTTGTTTGGGCACAATCTTGTGCACTATAATATCACAGCATTCATCCATCCATCCAACTATCCTTATATATAACGTAGTTAGATATTTAAGGTGTACCCGGCCGCGTGGGCTAGGCTAGTTTTTTTTTTTTAAGACAACTCCCTCACTAAAGAACAAGCTCTGTGTTGCAGGGGACTTAACAAACATACAATTACCGGTCCCAAATTACACCCATAGGTACTCAGAACAATACTCTTTGCGGGTCACACAAAGATTTGTCCTGTGTGGGAATCGAACCCACAACCTCGTGCACAGCAGGCGCATACTGCGGCCACTGGACCACCAAGGCAGTCAAGTTGACACGCCACCGGTTAGGATCACACCAAAGAAAACACTTTTAACACAACAATATTACAGCACAATAGAGAACACTAAACACTCAGGGACGTAGGTCTTTAGGCACGAAGTTCATCGTGTGAGTATAGATGGATGGATGGATGTTTGTTACTCTTTCACGTTAAAACTACTGAACGGATCTGGATGAAATTTGGCACAGAGATAGAATATGGTCTGGAATAAGACATTTTTACATCGATAACCGACATCCACGCGGGCGGAGCCGCGGGCAACAGCTAGTAAGAAATAATATTGCATATGTGAAAGTAAACAATAATTATTTATTTAACTTTTTTCACAATAAAAAAAAAATCGATCTGACCTGGGAATCGAACCCGAGACCTCGTCATCAGCTGACACACTCACCAACCACTGGACGAATGAGACAATTACTGGCACTACTAAGGTGTGTCTATACCTACGTAATTACTCCAAGGTTACACGTGATTACGCTATGTTACGTAGGTTACGTGTAACATAAACATTCGTCCCTACGTCATTGATGACGTCATAGTTATGTATACTAACAATAACAACAGGAAACATTGTTTTCAAATAAGTTGTTTTTTTTATAGGTAATACATATAATTATATATAAGAGAGGTAGGGCACCATACTAGCGAGCAAGCCCGACTGGGAAAGGACCTCCACCTTACAGAAGACTACAGCCAAATAACTACACAGCGGTGTAGTTGTGTTCCTGTGTGTGAGTACAGGTCTCCAGCGCTCATTTAGGGATGCGTTTTGAAAGAAACGTTTGCCTATACCAGGGATACTCCATCTTAAATCCCTGGTGTCAAATACGAGACAATTACTGGCACTACTAAGGTGTGTCTATACCTACGTAATTACTCCAAGGTTACACGTGATTACGCTATGTTTCGTAGGTTACGTGTAACATAAACATTCGTTCCTACGTCATTGATGACGTCATAGTTATGTATACTAACAATAACAACAGGAAACATTGTTTTCAAATAAGTTGTTTCTTTTTATAATACATAGGTGGCAAACAAACATATGGAGGAGATCGGTGCCCAGCTGTGGGATGTTTATGTGTTAAGAAGAAGAAGAAACAAGCATACAGTCCGCCTGATGGTAAGCAGTTACCGTAGCCTATAGACGCTTGCAATACCAGAGGTAGCATTTACTTGTTGCAACAATATTGTAGGCAATTGCCTACAATTCACTTAAAGTCAAACTCATTTATTAATTTAAATCAAATACATGATACTTATGAACGTCATAAAAACAAATGCCAGCATACTTTTTTTTCTTTTCTTTTTAAGGATTTCTGGATTTGCAAGCGTCCATAGGCTTCGGTCACTTGCATGTTGCCACATTTTTTTACACCAAGGCTTTATGATAGGACTATCCCTGGGATAGGAATACGTTTCTTTCAAAACGTATTCCTTAATGAGCCTGATCTATACTCACACACAGGAACAAAACAACAACACTGTGTGTAGTTATTTGGCTCTGGTCTTCTGTAAGGTGGAGGCCCTTCCCCAGTCGGGTTTGCTCGCTAATACGGCGACCTACCTCTCTTATACTGTGGCTGGCCTTTTCATTACCATAATCGTATTACCTAACTAATTATTTGCATTTAGGTACCTAGGCACTTAATAAAAAAGATTTACCCTTTTTCTTTCATCAAAATAACCTTAAAACACCATAAAATACCCCTAAACAGCACCATGGACAGAAACGCCGACAAGACATAGCCGTTCCCCAAAAACTTTTATAATAACATTATTAACCGCACAATAAATGGGGGGGCTAGGGGGGAGTAAATAAGCTCCAAGGGGATGAATACATAATGAAATTTCGCCCCTTACCGTCCGTTAATCAAAAACTGGTGCAGAGGAGAAATACTGAAGAAAATGGAAATTTTCCATCCCTCCTTTTTCCTGTTAGACTGACTCCCCTTTAAGGAGAGAGGTTGGACAGTCTCCCTTCGAGGAAAGGAAAGGATGGAGACGGCTCTTTCTATTATTTTTTAAAGACAACTCTCGCACTAGAGAACAAGCTCTTTTCACGGAGGACTCTACAAACATATAATTTACGAACACAATTACACCCACACTCAGAGCAGCTCTTTGTGTGTCACACAAAGTTTTGTCCTGTGTGGGAATCGAAATCACAATCTCGTGCACAGCAGGCGCATATTGCGGCCACTGGAGTTAGGCAGTCAAATACAATTTTACTGTAGAAGTACCAACAAAGGTACGGCCCGCCTAATAATAAGAGAAGTAGGGCACCATACATTTAGGCAAGCCAGACTGGGGAAAGACCTTACAGAAGACCACAGCCAAAATACTACACACAGCGGTGTAGTAGTTCCTGTGTGTCAATACAGATTTCCAGCGCTTATTTATGCGTATTAACGAAACTTTTTCTTATACCAAGGAAATTCAATCATAAACCCATAAACTCCATCATAAAAAGGTGTACATTTTTTGGGTCGGCTACACTTCAATGATACCTCTGGTATTGCAAGCGACCATAGGCTACTGTAACCTAATACCATCAGGCGGGCCGTATGCTTGTTTGCCCTATCATAAGATATAATGTGATTTTAGCAGAGTTGGAATATAACCGTCTTGTAGACATTAGGTGTGAGTTCGATAATAATAATAATAATACAACCTAAAAACAACCTTGTGGACTCGGAGGTGCCGTACTATAGGTATGTGCCCGACCCAGTTCTCGAGAATGGTCGTGCCACAATATATTGGGATCGGTCTATCATTACTGACAGGACTATTGTTGCCAATAAGCCTGATATAGTGGTGATAGATCGATTAGAGCGCCTTGCAATGATCATTGATATCACTGTCCCACATGACGAGAATCTCGTGAAAGCCGAGAAAGAAAAACAAATTAAGTATTTGGATTTGGCTCACGAGATTGTTGACATGTGGGAGATAGATTCAGCGATCATTGTGCCGATAGTTGTATCAGTCAATGGACTGATCGCCAAGAGCCTTCATCAACACCTTAGGAGGCTCTCGTTAGACGGTTGGATTGTGGGCCTGATGCAGAAGGCGGTTCTCTTGGACACGGCGCGCATCGTGAGGAGGTTCCTGTCTCTGGAGCCCTAACCACCGGTAGCTTGGTCCCTGTACCCGATGCCGGTGGGCCTCCTTTTTTATATTTTTAAATGTATATTTTTTATAATTGGTATGTATTTAAAAATGTAATTAAGAGATGAAAGTTTAATAAAGGGAATAATCATACTCTTTATTGTACACCAAAAAGATTGAACATAAAATAAAATAAAATTAATCAAAGATGAGCAACTGTACAATGGGCGGTCTTATCGCTCAAAAAAGAAAAAACTCTTCGATTCCAGGTGGTAGTAAAAATTAGGTCCTTCCCGAGTCAGCTTTGCTAATTCGTATGCCCCTTTTAAAATTTTCTGATATTATTTTATTTTCATATACCTACTTATTGTATTTATTTATTACATAATTTGTATGTAACTATGCTATCTGTATGTATGTATATTTTTACTTTATATTGATATATTATGATAAGTAATAGGTATTCATCTGCATCTAATTGTTTTGATCTATCTCCTTTCCTTATTATAACTACACCAAAACCCTCCCACTTTTCTTTATTATATTTAACTTTCTTTTCTGTCCATCCAAAGGTTGCCTGTAAGAAATTGCTTTTTAGCGATAAGGCCGCCCATTGTACATAACTAAGTATAAATAATGTTTGTTATCAAAATGTAATTGGTGTACAATAAAGAGTTTTCTATTCTATTCTAATTTAAAAACATAACTTTGTTAATGAAGCCGTCTCCATATAATCGCGCCTCCCCCTTCTGCAACACCCCCAACCGAATGCAAATTTTATAACTCGACGCCCGTTTTCTTATAGGCATTGTCGTAAACTCTCTCCATATACACTTAGCTTAGGTCATTTGTTCAGATTCTTGAATATTTATAGTCTAGTGATACTTTATTTTTATTATTATGGCTAAAAGATTTAAATAGCGGTGGTGGCCGAGTGGGAAAGTAACCGACTTGCACGCAAGAGGTGCGAGTTCGATCCTGAGTGGTACCAATGTGAATTTCACTTTGTGGAGTTTATATGTAGGTACACACAGCAACGGAGTTAGCTGTACAGAGCCTCTAGACAAGTGGCATAAGCGATAGTCGAATCGAAAAGTCAAAAAAAAAGTATGGGATTTGACGTAAGTTTACGACATTAAATCGTAGACGCACGTCAAATTCCATACATTTTATTTTTGACTTGATTCGACTATCGCTTATGCCACTTGTCTAGAGGCTCAGGGCCTCTATATGAAGATTCGTTTTTTAAGAAAACCATTGTATATATTTCTGTGGAATTTGGTAACGGCGTGAAATTAGACTAAACCTATAGATAAAAATATATTTTACACAAATTCATACTTACATTGGTTTTTTTAAAAACTAATCTTCATATAGCGGCCCTGTACAGCTAACTCCGTTGCCGACCGTACTAATCAAATGATTCGCCATCTGCTCACGGTGAAGGAAAACATCTTGAGGAAACCGACATGTCTTAGAAGAAATTCTAAAGACATGTCTGATTCAGTAACCCGCATTAGGACAGCGTGTGTGAATTAAGGTCTAAACCCTCTCTCTCTCTTGATAGACTAAAGGAGACCTGAGCCTAGCTGTGGCACATAAATGGGTTGCTATTAGTAATTGTCGTCCAGATTGATTTTACAACGAAGATTAGCCATCTGCGCAGAATATAATATTAAAGTGCATAAGTGTGTGCGCAAACACAAGTGCACTCACTATTCCTTCACTCTCATAGTTCGTTGGGACGGCAATCCGATATGTCTGGAGACTCCGAAGAGAGTGATTTCTCTCCGGTTAAAATGAATTTAAAAATTAGTTTTTTAAGAAAAGCAATGTATGAATTTGTGTGAAATTTATATTTTTATCTGTAGGTTTAGTCTAATTGTACACTGTTACCAAATTCCACAGAAATATATATTATTGTTTTCTTAAAAATCGAATCATCATATAGCGGCCCTGTACAGCCAATAATAACAAATTTTGTTGTATACATAATTATCTCCGTTGCCGTGTGTGCCTATAGGTATCTAGTTGAAAATAAAATCACTCAAATTAAATAAAAACTCATTTATTTATTTTAAAAAACATCCACATTTTTATTATTTATAAAATACAAATTGTTACAACAATATCTCAAGATAAAAATTTATTTAAAATAATTTTAAATCAGCGACGCCATGTAACATCTTTATAATAAAATTTCAACAATACTGATTCGATTTTCAAAATCAACATAAGCCGTCACGATAGAACACAACTCAAATTTAAAATTAGGTACGTTCCGTATTTGTTCGTAACACGAATCGAATAAGGAAATTTAAATTTCAAAATAACGAATCGAACGTTTCTGAATTCAAATAGGCCGTACTTTACTGATAAAGTTTGGTGAAACTACAGAACAATATTAAATTTATTTTATTTATTTACCTCAGACTAATAGAATAAGATAGACGGAGCGTGTAGAACAAATCTGTGAAGCCACAAAGCGCTGTCAATGTCGTGTGACGTGGAAAACGATGTTGCCAGCAAATGAAATACTCCCAACAAAAGTTGAAACAAAACTGTTAACTCGTGATAATAATATGCAATATCAATATTAAAAATTATACTTCAAATTGTTTGTTTAAATAATGTTATTATTTATAATTATTTTACATTAATATTTCAAAATAAATAGGTAACAATAAACACTAACTACATGCTTTAATTTCTGACGAATAAAATAAATCTTTTTAAATATAACATCATACATACACATTAAAATAATAATAAATAATACACATTAAAAAAAGGTTTCTGTTAACAAACATATCAAGACAAAATACAATATTATATTAAAAAAACAAACATAAAATACAAAACATATTACTCGTAAAACAAAACTGGCAAAAATTGTATCTAAAAAAATGTATATATATGATGTATGCTTGTTTACTATCCAAGTAGTATAAAAAAAAATTAAATATTTAGCGGCAAGCGGTAAGAACAAATTTTGTTCATACCGCTCGCCGCCGCCGCTCACAGCCGTGGTTAGGATGTAAATACTTTTTTTTAAATAAATCATAAACCTAACATATCTACTTATTTTATGAATTTAAATGATCAATTATTATTATTATATTAATATTAATTGATCATCATCTGAATAACATAGAAAAACATTATCTAAGTACCTACCTAGGTACCTCTTAAAATCACTACAAAAATACGGAATTACTCGCTAAATGCAAACAACAATTTCTTTTTTTTTTCGCGTGGATCCCCAACTATCATTCAGATTTATTTTAAATAGTATATCGATAGACTGATTAATATTGTTTTATATTCCCACTAACACGTTGCAAAATATTTTAGGAAAAAAGATATGCTAAGAATGGCAACACTGTAGAACATGGTAGAGGTTTTGTGTTCCTAGTTTGTGTAAGTAAAATATTTACGAAAACAATAAGAAATCTATAATGTTAAAATTATTTACCTATGGAACGATACTCCAGAACTCTTTTTGAGATTTGCTGAAGTATTTTTACAACGTTTTACTACACAATACGGCATTATAATAATATTTTGTCAGAACGTGTTTAGACGTGCGTACTCACTAGCGGCTCAAATCGACTGCGCGCGAAAACGTATGACATTGCTATTTAGTATTGCTTTTGGCGGCTTCACGCGCGAGTTCTACACGCTCCGTCTATACATATAAATATCAAATATTAACACTCCTAATCTTATGAACTAAATATAAATACATAGGTAATTAATGTGTCCCACAATTTATAAAAAGGTAATAACAAATACACAATAATATTTTTCAGTAGGTAATACGATGAATGAGAATAATATAATAATTACAATTAATGCTCATTATTTCAAACGAGGAATAGACTGTCGAATCTGAATACAATATTTGTCACTATCGCCTTATATAAGGTCAAATTAAGGTTTGATTTCCAGCCAAGAAAAAATGTTGAGTTATGAAGACATGGTATTTTTATTCATTACAATAAGATGATAGGTTTAGGATAAACATTTTAAACATTCTAAATCTAAAAATTCTTTTACCTTTCAATCAATCAATCAATCAGCCTATCGCAGTCCACTGCTGGACATAGGCCTCTCCCAACACGCGCCATAGCACACGGTCCTCCGCCTTCCGCATCCAGTGCGCCCCAGCGACCTTTTTTAGGTCGTCGGTCCACCTAGCTGGGGGCCGCCCTACCTTACGCTTACCGAGTCGTGGTCTCCACTCCAGGACACGTCTGCTCCATCGACCGTCGGTCCTTCTACAGATGTGACCAGCCCATTGCCACTTCAGCTTACTAATTCTGCGAGCTATGTCGGTAACTTTGGTTCTTTGTCGGATTACCTCGTTGCGAATTTTATCCTTCAAAGAGACGCCGAGCATAGCTCGCTCCATAGCCCGCTGTGTGACTTTCAATTTGTGGACTAGTCCAACTGTGAGCGTCCACGTCTCGGCACCGTACGTCATAACGGGTAGGACGCATTGATCGAACACTTTCGTCTTCAGGCATTGCGGTAAAGGCGAAGAGAAAACTCGACGTAGTTTGCCAAATGCTGCCCAACCCAACTGGATCCTGCGGTTGATTTCTTTCTCGAAGTTGTTTCTACCAAGTTGGACACATTGCCCAAGGTAGATATATTCCCGAACAACTTCGAGCATCGAACCGTCAACGTAAATCGGTCCCGGCGTGACATGTTCGTTGAACATAATCTTGGTTTTGTCCAAGTTCATACCGAGACCGACACGTCGTGAGGCTCCATTCAGGCTGTGCAGCATTCCGCTCAGCTGTTCCAGCGACTCTGCAACGATGACGATATCATCGGCAAACCGAAGGTGTGAGATGTACTCGCCATTGATGTTAATGCCCCGTCCAGTCCAGTCCAGCGTCTTGAAGACGTCCTCGAGCGCGTTGGTGAAAAGCTTGGGGGATATTACATCCCCCTGTCTCACCCCTCGACGCAACTCGATCGGGTTGGTCTTTTGGTCCTGGAGCTGGACGGTCATAGTGGCAGTGTCATATAGACATCTCAGCACCTCTATGTAGCGCCAATCAATGCGACATCGCTGCAGAGCTCCCAAAACTGCCCAGGTTTCGATGGAGTCGAAGGCTTTCTCGTAGTCCACGAACGCCATACACAGCGGCTCATTGTACTCTTCGGTCTTCTGTACAATCTGCCGAACAGTATGGATGTGATCCACGGTGCTGTAGCCTTTTCGAAACCCGGCTTGTTCCGGAGGCTGAAACTCGTCGAGTTTTCTGGCGAGGCGGTTTGTGAGTACTCTCGAGAACAACTTGTAAACGTGGCTCAGGAGTGAGATGGGTCTGTAGTTCTTCAGCAAGGCTTTATCACCTTTTTTGAAGAACAGAACCACCGCACTCCCGCTCCACGCTTGAGGTGTTAGGCCCTGGTGTATAACGGAATTGAAGAGACTCGCTAGCTCTTTCAGGATTGGAGTCCCGCCTGCTTTAAGGAGCTCTGTGGTTATTCCGTCATCACCAGGCGACTTGTTGTTCTTAAGCTGCTCGAGAGCCACTCTGACCTCGCCCTGGTTGACATCAGGGATGTCTTCCGTGTAATGGCGCGTGAGTGGGGCTCTGTGGTCATCAGCGCTGGGTCTCGTGGGTTTAGTCATCCGTGATGCGTACAGGTCTTTGTAGAAACTCTCAATTTCCTCGAGAATCCCGAATCTTGAGGTCACGGTTCTGCCATCCGCAGTATTTAGTTTCGTCAGATGGGATCTACCTAGCTGGCGAGCGAATACTTTGGTGCCTCTGTTCTGTTCAATCGCATCCGCGATGGCGCGGGCGTTTGAACATCGGAGGTCACGTCGCACCAGCTTCCGGATCTTCCGGTTGAGGTTTCTTCCATCTGACGAAGACGTCTGCGTTGATGACATTTCCCGTCTTTGCCTCATAAGTTCGAGAGTCTCGAGCGAGAGTTTAGATCGTCTGTTTACGCTTTTTCCGGGAAACACCCTTCGAGACACATCCTGAAGCGTTCTGACCACTGTGTCGGTTCTCTCGTCAACAGTGCCTTCGGTTTCCAGCAGATCGAAACGATTTTGAAGCTCCAGTTGGAACTTTTCGGACCCTAGTGTTATTTGAGGCGCAGTAGGTCTGAGAGTAGACTTAATCATGCGACGCCTTTCGGCTTTGAAGTCTATATTTAGAGTGCCTCGTACAAGTCGGTGATCACTGCCGGTATTGAACCTGTTGATCACGGAGACGTCTCCAAACACAGACCTCCTGTCAGTCATGATGAAGTCTATTTCGTTCCTCGTCACAGTATCGGGGCTTCGCCATGTCCACTTCCTCTGGGGCTTCTTCTTAAAGAAAGAATTCATTAAGAAGAGCCCCTGTGACTCCAGAAAGTTGACCAGCATTTGCCCCCTGTGGTTTCGGCGCCCCACGCCGTAGGATCCGATTTTCGTTTCGCCGCGTTCTTGTACTCCCACTTTGGCATTGAAGTCCCCCATAACAACGTTGTAGTGAGCCTTGGTGGTACCATGTAGTGCCTTGGCTATGTCTTCGTACATGGCTTCGGCTATGTCGTCGCAGTATGTCGAGGTCGGCGCATATACCTGTACCACCTTCAGGGAGTACCTGTCGGTGATTTTTATTATGAGGTACGCTACCCGTGTCGACACACTGCTGACTTCCACAACGTTGTTAGTGAGGGTTTTGTTGACCAGGAAACCGACACCGCCCTGAGAGGGCCGATCACCTTCTCGAAAGTAGAATAGGTGCCCTGACTCAAGGGTTATCGTATCCTCTCCCTGTCGTCGGACTTCAGATAACCCCAATATGTGCCAGTTTAAGCGACCTAATTCTACCTCGAGTTCGGTGAGGTGTTGGTCCAGCCGTAGAGAGCGTCCGTTATACGTCGCCAGGGTCAGGTGTTTTTGGTAGCCTTTCGTCGTAGCCCGGAGATTCTTCGCACCCCCTATCCCGCTGTTACCGAGACCGCTACCGTGGCCACGGACAGCGGGACTACCGGGAACTGGGGGCCTTTGCTTGTGGCGTCTTATCATAGGAGGTTTTGGCCTTACTATACCACGCTGGCCAGACGGGTTGGTATAGGGTTTAATTTCGAATTTTCCTTTTCTGGCAGTGGTGTTGTCTGCATTTTAGTTTAACGCCATATGGAAGGCGCGTCACAGTTTAACGTCATGTCGGGGACTTTTACCTTTAATACATATTAATCTCCATAAGTACCCTTCAAATATGTAAAGTCTAATAACAATTGGATGTGTAAGTACATTTTTGCGTACGTTAGTACCTGCCTTTCTCTACCAAGATAAGTGTAATAAAAGTTTTGCTAATGTAGAAACTTGGTAATGTTATCGGTATACGTGATCTCGCCGGCTTTTCGGCTTGGCTCGGCTGTTTTCGGATGTGTTCAGCAACTAACGTTTTTCGAATTTGAAATTGGAATTGGCAAAAACTGTAATTGTCTGCAGATCGTTCTAGATACGGTATGCTGACGTTTACTATTGAAATTCGATAAGGACCATTTTGTTTTAATTTTATACGTTAGGTACTTCACACAGGGTCACAAGATCACCCATTAGACTAATCTGAAGATTGTCTGAAAAAATCATTAAAATCAGTCAGTTTTGTAGTGTATAGAAAATGCACATAAACACATCGATTTATGTACTATAACAGCCTTACAAATAAAAATTTGTTATATCACATTTATCTCATTCTTATACGAGGTATAGTAATACGAGTTATAAATTAAAAATTAATCAAAAATATTTTTTAACAAATAAAGCAGGTATTACTTTCGTATAACTATACATCCGTTATGTCAAATTGCACGATTTGGCAACAGCACCACCAAAGAGAAACTTCATAAAAAAACGTATTTTGTCTATGACAACTGAATCTATTTGTCAACAAAACTTTTTTCTACAGTTTTTAATTTTTAAATCTCGTTGAAATTTTCCATAACATGAAGATGTTCGTTTATAGTATGTGGCATGTAAATGTCATCGATTCTTTTCTTTAATATAGACTGCTGAGTCAAACCGTGAATGTCCACAGCATCTTCTTGCACTTGAAGGAACAAGAAACGAGTAGGTAGTTAAATTTGTATATTGATAGAACAGATTTAGTTACATGTGTGAATATCCAAATGTTCTTACCTATAATAATAATATAATGTTCGTCCCCAGTATCTCAAAGCAATAATCAATTGTAGAATAAAAGGTAATCCGGGTGGATTACCTTCTATTCTCCATATTTAGATATCTACCAAATAATGTATCCAAAAACATCATACCACTTTTAGAAAACCGACATTTTATTTGACTTTTCTTGCAGCCTGTATTAAAACAATAACGTTATTTACTTGTTCTACTTCTTCTATTGCTTTTAAATCCATTTTTTGAAAATATAAACACGTAAACAAGCCCGAATCGTAGTATTTTTATGATTATACTAGGTTTATACTAGGGTATGGGCGCGTATAACTTCAGAATAACGATTGTATGAACAGAAATGTCAGCGCTATACTTAATATAAGTTATTCTTTGTTTATTTGTAGACATTTTGCTAATTCTCTGTTTATACTCGATATATACTGTTATACCACGTTTATTTGTAAGGCTGTATAAGTATAATTATATAATTTTGATTTTGTGAAATTCTGAAATTAATTTTATATATTTAAGCTACTCTTCATATCACGCGGATGAAACTAGTTTTAAATATTATATGTATATTCTTAATATTTAGCTGCTCTAAATACGAACAAACTCACCATTACAATCCAGTTTACATTCTAGAATATATCGAGAACATATAGTAGGGTGGTGGTTAAAGCAACCGCGTAGGATTCTTTCAGACATTATTCCGTCGAGTTATAATCGACTTTCACGATATCCAGTTTTCTATACGTATGTAAGTACCTACTACCGCATATTTTCTAAAGTACCTCCCCAAGGTTTTTCCCATGTGGTTACAAAAGTTATTATTTTGTTCGTTTGATGTTTCTTTATGTTATGATAACTCAATGTTTTCATGGCTTTGGATGTGTTATATAATATAGTTTCGTACGCATGTGCTAACGAATATTATCTAATGATATATTATACAAAAATGAATCCCTATTTGCCTTGGTCACGGCATCACGCGTGAACGGCTGGACCGATTTCGCTGATTATTTTTTTACTGTGTTTGTTATTGTCAGGAAAAGGTTCTTAAGTTTAAGTTGCGCAGAAAATTAGAAATTTTTAAGGTGGTACAAAGTTCGCTGGGACATTATGTATCGATCGTGTAAGTAGTAGGTACCTAATATTTGTAGAGTATGTACCCATTTTTTGGTAATAGTATTGATATTTTATGGCAAATCAATAATTCTTATACATTGTAAGTTCTTAATCTAAAGTTGGTAAGTACAGTTTATTATTTTAATTGTAAGTTATTTACAATTTAAATTTTGTTCTATTTGTACGCCAGCTGGCCGAACATAACGGTCAAATTTGTATTTCAGAAAAAAAAATATTTTGGTTGATATAACAACCAAATTTTATTACATTATTCCATTAATTTATTGAATAAATTTATTAATTGATTAATAAATTTATTCATAGATTACAAACTGATCACAATGTTTATTTATTTATTGTAGTAAATACTTATTAGAAATAATTATAATGGGAAAGAAAACATAATGCCAGCAAATTTATTTACTTATTAGAAGGTTGGTTATTAGGTGAAATCAAGATTCTTATAAGTAAATAAATTTATAATAAATAATTTATAAATGAAATTACAAATCAACATTACAAATAGCATAACACAGATTAAAAATAAAAACAAACATAACTTCTAATTCGAGACATAAATAAAACTAATTGGGAATTTGATATACAATTATTTATGAAGTATTTTAATTTTTACATTTTATGTTTTATCTTCTATCTTGCAATAAGTTCGATATACAATTACATATTAATGAAGTTTTTTTTTTACTTTTTCTGTTACTAAGGTTAGCTTCCATCTAGCAATTAAGTAGGTAAATACGGAAGAACGACGTAACTGCATGATTCAGGCTACGGGAAAAACTTTTGTAAGTCTAGTTTTAGAAGTCTTATTTGCCCATACTGGAAGAAATCCATTTGCATTTGCATGGTCCTCTGTTGGCAGAGCTGAATAGCCTATTAAGTTTGAAGGTAGTCTAAAGAAAGAACCGTCAATCTTCTTCATCTAATAGGTATTATACCTGAGGTATATAACAAAATGATTTTAAACAATAGCCGATTCTTTACCCCCGCCTTCTTTGGCGCATTTTCATTAAGTTTTCCCCGTAACGATTTGATACGTTCACATCGGCAAAGCTCGTAGATTAAACTCCCGAACGAAAGCTTTCATTTGCATAGAAATTAAAATTTACCTGGACCGTACCGCACTACTGGACGAAAGTGGAATTCCTTTGCCCAACTATGGCGTAGAATTTCAAAGCGCGTCGAATTCGAATTTGGTATTCAGTATAAAATGGCGGCAATTAACGGTTTTTACCGCGGCGGATTTGTTTTTGGAAGGGATTCATTATACAATGTTGCCACTAGAAATGTTTTAAATTAAAATGTATTTTGTAGGGAAACTTGAAACTGTATTGCTTTTAATGATGCATAGAGGATTTTAATGTGAATAGTATATTTTCTAGCTTTTGCTTGTAACTTCGTTAACATGCAGATTTTTGAAATGGTATTAGGTAAATGCTATTTTGTTGTACAAGCTATAAAATTGTAAAGTTTCATCAAAATCAGTAGTTCTTGCCTGAAGGAGTAACAAATATCCATACATCCTCACATACTTTTGCGTTAACAGTATTCGTAGGAATATAATATGATTTAGCTGTAGTTGTATGTTGGGTGTTTAGTATAAGTCCGGTAAAAATAATAATATTTTAAGTATTCAATTTTTTTTAAATAGCTGATTGTCATAATTGACTATTTAACGACTTTAATTCTAGAAAAATATAACCACAAAATTCACAAAATCTAATTACCTCCGCTCCTATTATTAGAACGAGTTTCACGTGAACAAAACTTGCAAGGCGTTTACACCTAAAACGTATAAATATTACTCGAAGAAAATTATATCAGAAGTTCTACTGAGGTATTCACGAAAAGATATTTGGTAGAATTAAAACAACACTTCGCCGAGAAAAGTGGTTCCCCCTGCGCCTGCCGCCCTCTGAGGGGAGGGTGCACCCCACGGTACCCAATCCCAAGATGGCTTCTTTTAAATGGGGTGGACGGTCGGCCCCTTTAAGAATAAAAGTGTGCCGTACCTTTCATAGATAGATATTCAAGGTGGGGGAATAAGAAGCGTACGCTGTTGTCGGCGTTCGATTACAAACTAAATTGCTTTTTGAAATTCGAATATTATTTATGTCTTTGTTCTTTTTTTATTTGGCCAAAAACATCGTCTTTCAACGTTCAATTTGCAGTTTTATTTGAATTTAGAATATGTTTTTATTGAATAAATTAATTTTAAACCTGTACCTACATAACTAATCGTTTTCTAATTAACAAGAAGCGTTAGAATAATTCAAATTATGATCTTCATCCATTATAGTTTTAAATAAATGAACACCGTTAAAGAACTTTCCATAAAGTTTGAAATAATCAAAACTTTAATTGATACGCGAATAGTATTTGAGTTCATACGTGTTTCTAACATGGTAAATTGAATTTTAATGCTTAGAAACAAGGATTAAAATGGTTTGTTGAATGGGTGGAGGGTCTTTAACCTTTACATACGTTACTGGGTCAATGTGTGACGTGTATGTTTTGATTTTAAAGGCCTTGTCTATATTTAGGTCAGGACTTCGGGCTTTGAAAATTGAAGAAACTTTTACACATTGCTTTACGTTGTATTTTTTTGTTCTAGATTAAAACTAATTACATTATTTATGATTTTAATATATTATTGCCATCATAGGCCTATATGAAGGCCTTTGGGGTCAGATGACCGTGTATCGTAAGATCCGCATACGCGACAAGAATTTGTGTGATCCATATATGGTTGTCCCGAGGTTATGTGTACTTTGTGTCCGTTAATTGTATGATTGTAAAGTCCCCCGCGACACAGAGCTTGTTCCCTAGTATAGAAGTTGTCTTTTTAAATCAACAAGAATTATAATACCTAGGTCGAATTATCGGCAAAGTTTATGGAACCGGTAACTACTTATTATTGTAATTGTATTTCATCTATGGTATTATTATTATCATAATCCTTAAAATATTTTATCAAATTTTATTTATAAATATGTATTTATTTTCATATATCGATTTATTTAATTGTTTAAATTTTTCTTATTTATTTAGTACGCCAACTACTACCGCTGTCTCTCACTAACACAATATCCAAAGGTTGCCTGGTAGAAATCGCTCTTAGCGGTAAGGCCGCCTATTGTACAATCTTATTTATTTTAAGTTACTGTGTAAAGTATTATAATGGTGTACAATAAAGAATAAATAAATAAATAAACCGTTGAGGCAGAAGGGTTGTAGAGTGGTGACCATAAATTGGAAGGCGCAGCATGGGCAGTCCTCCAACAAGGTGGACCGCCGACCTGGTAAAGGTTACAGACAGGCAGGCTTCCACATACAGAAGACCACAGCCAAAAGACTACACACAGCGGTATCGTTGTGTTCCTGTGTGTGATTACAGTTCTCCAGCGCTCATTTAGGGAAGCTGTTTAAAATAAGATAAGATAAGATAAGATATTTATTCGCTCAGAACATGGTACAAAAGATGACAGAATACAGAAGTGGCCCGACATATTCACCTTTGGAAGGCATGCGAATTTTTTAAATTACACAAAGCAATACATAATTACAATATATTATACACAATTCATGTCTTACACTTAAAAAACTCATCTAATGTGTAAAAACGCTTTTCAAGTAGCCAATACTTAAGTTTAGTCTTAAAATGTGTTAATGGTAGCTCTCTTATTATTTGAGGTATTTTGTTGTAAACCCTTATTGACATTATGAAGCTATTTTTGTGGTGAAGCGTGGTTTTACATATTTCATTCCTTAGTTTGGTAGGATCCCTTTTTAGTATTTTACTGTTGTCGCTAAATTTACAAAAAAAGTGTGAATTATAAACATTATCCTATCCCAGGCATACTACATATATAAATACAAAAGTATTTAATAAAATGGGTATACTTAGAGAGGAGCCTAAATTAAGTATAGGCAGGTTAAAGGTAAGACTGAGGGATTTGTGTCTCGAAAATGAACAACCTGGCTGATAAATATCATAACGGCTGCTGCCATCGAGAGACAAATCCGCAGTATTTCAGTAGTTAGTATATTAGTTTTATTAGTTATTATTTTATTTAGTATAAGGTTAAGGTAAATATTAACACTTTTCTTTAAATAAATTTAAAAAAAAAAAACATCTCAAAGCCCAGGTGAAAAAAAAATGGGACTGCAACACGCAAGTTGATACCTCTGGTATTACAAGCGTTTATAGGCTACGGTAACTACTTAACTTCAGGCGGGCCGTATGCTTGTTTGCCACCCAAGTAGTATAAAAACATGCGGGGCAGTCAGTTGACTGCCTTGGTGGTCCAGTGGCCGTAGTATGCACCTGCTGTGCACGAGGTTGTGGGTTCGATTCCCACTCAGGATAAAACTTTGTGTGACCCACAAAGAGTTGTTCTGAGTCTGATGTAATTTGTGTCCATTAATTGTATGTTTGTAAAGTCCCCCGCGACACAGAGTTGTTAGTTGTAAATAAAATATATATATATATAGAAAGTCTTTGGGGACTGCCGATAGAAGTGAAAACTAAGTAACTTGTGAATTGTATCGTCGAGCTATTAGATTATTATTTTTGAATATGGAAAGAATTCGGTGACGAAGACGCAAGTTCCATGATTTTTGTTTACCTACCCAAAAAGTGCTCAAGAAGTTTTCTCTTCAAAAAAGACAGCTGATGGCCAATGCTAGGCAAGGTCAGCTCCCAGAGTCCAGACCGAAATCTCTTTATATATATATTTTTTTTTTTTTATACTACTTGGGTGGCAAACAAGCATACGGCCCGCCTGATGTTAAGCAGTATCCGTAGCCTATAGACGCTTGCATTACCAGAGGTATCACTTGCGTGTTGCCAACCCATTTTTTTACACCAGGGCTTTAAGATGGAAGTTACCCTGGGATAGGAATACGTTTGTTTCAAAACGCATTCCTAAATGAGCGCTGGAGACCTGTACTCACACACAGGAACACAACTACACCGCTGTGTGTAGTCATTTGGCTGTGGTCTTCTGTAAGGTGGAGGTCCTTCCCCAGTCGGGCTTGCTCGCCAGTATGGTGCCCTCTACTTATACCTCTCTTAAATATCAATACAAATTATCTTTGTCTAACAATGAGTCATTGTAGTATAGTATACCAAAAATAGAAACAATCACCTAAATATCTACCTACCCACTGTAGACAGAGTGTGATGACGTAGGTAAAGGTAGGTAGAAGGCTTTTGTTGTGTCAACAATAACATTGTTTATAGCCGAGTGGATATAACTGTGGATCGATGGATGGATGAGGTTAAGTAACGAATGCCGTGGTCTGATCGTGGATGGGTGAACGTTTTTATAAATTTCACATAGTATACACCCTATCCTACTAATATTATAAATGCAAAAGTTTGTAAGAATGGATGGATGGGTGTTTCTCTTTCACGTAAAAACTACTGAACGGATCTGGATGAAATTTGGCACAGGCATAGATTATGGTCTGGAATAGCACATAGGCACATAGGCAGCGATAACCGACATCCACGGGGGCGGAGCCGCGGGCAACAGCTAGTTAATATTATAAACGTGAAAGTTTGTAAGTATGGATGGATGGATGGATGGATGTTTGTTACTCTTTCACGTAAAAACTACTGAACGGATCTGGATGAAATTTGGCACAGAGATAGATTATGATCTGGAATAACACATAGGCTACTTTTTGCAGCGATAACCGATATCCACGCGGGCAAATACACTTATAGTGTACTAGCTGTTGCCTGCGGCTCCCGCGGGCAACAGCTAGTACACTATACCTAAGTGTATTTCACATAGTATGGGTACCGCTTTACATTTTTCGATGAAGATGAATGAAAATGATTGAATCAATCTCTTACTAATAGGCTTATTGAATGAGGCGGCCGCAGGATGGGAAGTTGTTACCGTTGTTCGGTAAACGATCAGCGAGTTAAGCAGTGAAGGGCGCGGCAAACTATGGATGGGTGACCATAAAGTGCCCCGCAACACATGGCTTGTGCCCTAGTGCTGTAGTTGTCTTTTGAAAGAAAATAAAAAAATGTAAAAATAGTAAGTATTCCTACTAATATTATAAACGCGAAAGTTTGTAAGTATGGATGGATGGATGGATGGATGTTTGTTACTCTTCGTTCGATTATGGTTCGGGAGGTATCCCGGCTTATGTGTTACTGGTAAGTAACACATAAGCTTTTTACAGCGATAACCGACATCCACACGGGTGGAGCCGTGGGCGACAGCTAGTAAATAAATAAAGTATTTTTCTCGAAGCATTGCCTTAATAATGTGGCAACCGATGAGGACTTCTTCCTCATCGGTCATAATCGGTGTAATTTGGTCGTTTAGCCCGCTCGGGCGAACAAATGGCGGGCGAAACGATCTATAACTCTAAATTATTTCTGAATCCATCGATCTTATTTATAGGTAAATACAATATCTGATTGTAAGCAGTTTAGATCAAGTAACTTTTATTTTAATAACTATTTATATAAATACCTATCTTATGAAATAAATGTGGACAGAGATATCTAAAAAAAAAAATTCAAACGACCATATTTCAACGCAATAAAAAAAATTAAAAATGTCTGTCACCTACAGCCGTGCATTGACAAATTTTTTCTTCAACAATAATTTCGAAAGTATAATTAATTGTACGGGCGGCGCCCGCTTTAATTGAATCTCTTACCCTTGCCCCCTCAAACTCCCCCAGGAAAAACAGCCCTTTCTTATTTTTCCACTCTTTCCCCCATCAAGACGATAAATCCTTGAGAGAGACAGTAGGGAGATAACTTGCTGACGTAACACTGCCTTTAGAAAACTAAAATTTAATGCAAAACAATCTTTAATGCACTGAAATAGGGACTACATTAGTCTATGTTTTGTTTGAGTTTAAGCAAAATAAGTTTTGTTGTTTCGAACAAGAAAAACCCTCTACGAATCGTCATTGGAATTCCGCGGGCGAGTTTACGGCTTCCATTTTCAAACTGTGTGCTTTGGATTTCGAATCGATATTCTATGGTTCTGTGATTTTTAAATTTTATTCTTTACGCGCCAGTATTGTCAATCAAAAAGAGTAAAGTAGGGCGGGCGCAAACGAGAAACTTTGTCTCTGCAACTTATTTGTCTCATCACATTAATATAAGTCTATGGGCTAGTATGAAAGTGCGCCCACGTAGCAACGCGACAGCCAGGATACTTTTCATACAAAGTTGCTTATGGGCGCCCTACCATAGAGAGAAAGACTATGTCCAGCAGTGGACCGTGATAGGCTGAAAATGAAGTAGATAAGTATGTTTTCCAGTTGTCTGGTTACATAATACAAACTGCCTAATTTAGTAGCAGACGGCCATGTGTGGGTGGTCCACTATATTATATTTAGTAAAATAGTATCTAAATGAATACTTCAAAAAATAAAATAATGTTAATAGTATTTTTTTATGAATCGGAAAAGTGCTGTTGATTACCAATTTTTTTCTCTGTATAATCATCATAATAAAGAAAAATGTGCAAAAGATAAATAATACAATAATTTTTTATATTTATTTAACTTTTACACAATTTTATTTATGTTATAAAAACATGTAATAATAATGTTTCGAAAAATAATTTTCTCAATAATTTTCTCAATGCGCGCCAAATAATTACTTAAATAAAATAAAAGAGAACAATTGGAACATAATTTTTCGTTGTCCTTTCAAATTGTTTTAAAGAACAGGCCATGTTACTCACTGATAATGTAGCGCCCTATAAATAAAATTATTTTTGGGTAGTTTTAAATTTACTTTTTATAAAAATAAACGAATCATTTCTTTCTTTAATATTAGTTTAAAAGTTTAGATAACATGTAAACAAAGCCACAAACATGAGCTAGTATTTAACAATAAGAACTCAATATCCTACTAATATTATAAACGCGAAATTTTTTGAGAATATGTATGTATATTTGTTACTCTTTCACGCAAAAACTACTTAACGGATCTGGAATAAATTTGGCATAGAGATAGATTATAGTCTGGAATAACACATAGGCTATACTTTTTTACGAAAAAGCCTCTGTTCACGAGGGATTGTACGCGGGCGAAGCCGTGGCGTGGGTGTAAGCTAGTTATACAATATGATCGTTCGCCAGAGTTAAATTACCAACCGAGTAGGTACAAAAAGTAATGATAAAACAATTTCACATAATTTCACCCCTCGAAATAAGAAGGGTAAAGTATATTTTTTAGGGAACGCTAACACACCCTATCAAGGGTCGGCAACCAGTCAAGAAAGACCTTCAAAGTCTTAAGCTTTAACGAAATTTGTACGAAGTTTTTAAGTAATTGGCGAGGGGTGGGAGGTCAAGTTACGTTGGTAGTTGAAAGGGGGATATGGGGGGTGGTTACGGTAAAAGAAGAAGGAATAAATGAGAACAACCCCTGTTTTAAATTGCTAAGATGCGAGGGCGACTCGCTGGCTGTTGTTCCTTCATTTTGTTTTGGGTATTTTTAGAATTGTTATTTTACTTTATATATCTACTAGTTTCGCCCGTGGTTTTGCTCGCGTTTAAAATACCTTAATGTATAATGTGTCTATGTGTTATTTCAGACTATAATCTATGAATATGCCAAATAACATCTAGACCCGTTTAGCCGTTTTGGAGTAATAGAGTAACAAACATCCATCCATCCAAATTTACGCATTTATATTACTCAGTTCTAAATACTTCACGACTGGCTAAATGATAACTAATATTATAAAAAGGAAAGATTTCATATTTTGTATGTTTCTTACGATTTAACGCAAAAACTACTTAACCGATTTTAAAAATTCTTTCACCATTACAAAGCTACATTATCAGTGGGTAACATAGGCTATATATTTTATTTTAAATAAGAAGAAGATCCCTACGAAAACGAAATAAGTTTTTATTAAAATAAATTTTGATATTTTTTTTGTTTTTAGTGAAAGATTTCTTTCGGTCGAGTAGTTTCTGAGTTAAAAGATTAACAAAAAATCGTGGTCGTTGAGTGCGGCTGCTGATCATGAGGCCTCGGGTTCGATTTCCAGAATAAAAATATTTTCGTATCAAGAAATTCTCAATACATGGTCGAATTTTGAAAATTACAAGGCGATATTTACATCCCCCTGCCTCGACAAGCTTCTAAAGCCTTTGGTCCTACGCCTGATCTTTCTCCTGTTGAGTAGGATTGCTTTTCTTTAAGTAAAGTCTTGGCATAAATATTGCAGATATATTCTTTTTAAGTAGACTACTCCTGCACTAGGGAATTTACAAACATACAATTCACGGACACAAATCACACCTAAACTCGGAACAAACATTTATGGATCACACAAAGTTTTGTCCCATGTGGGAATCGAACCTGCGACCTCTGGCTTAGCAGTAAGGGTCATTAACCACTTGACCAGCAGTCCAGTATTTGTCTCCTACTCATAATTTGATGGAAAACACCGACAGCTGAAGAAAGAGTAGACTTCAATGTGCTTTGAAGAAAACGGTCACCTATCTCAAAATTGTTTTTTTTTTTTATACTACCAAGGTGGCAAACAAGCATACGGCCCGCCTGATGGTAAGCAGTTACCGTAGCCTATGGACGTTTGCAACACCAGGGGTGTCACTCACGCGTTTATTTTTCTATTTTTTTTTAATTGTTTATTTTAAGAGAGGTAGAGCACCGTACTAACGAGCATGCCCGACTGGGGAAGGACCTCCACATTACAGAAGACCACAGCCAAATAACTAAACACAGTGGTGTAGTTGTGTTCCCGTATGTGAGTACAGATCTCCAGCGCTCATTTACGGATGCGTTTTGAAATCAATACGTTTCGTATTCCTATCCCAGGGACACTCTCATCTTTAAGCTCTGGTGTAAAAAAATTGGTTGGCAACACGCAAGTGATACCTACCTCTGGTATTGCAAGCGTTCATAGGCTACGGTAACTGCTTAACATAAGGCGGGCCGATTGCTTGTTTAAATCATTATTCTCTGTACAATATATCGACAACAATTACCTAAGTACATATATAAGATTTTTTTTTATCGCAGTAATAGAAAGCGTTGAATCTCCCATCACCCCCATCATCTCCTCTTCCCTTAAGTCCCCTCAGTAAACAACATTATGTATAAGAAGGGGTGTAAAAATGCACTCAGACATCACATTAAAAGATATAATTAAGGGGGTGGGCACACCCTTAGGGAAATTCGTTCCTTCTTTTGACATTTTAAAGACCCCTTTTCTTAACACGGAACATGGAATTAGTTTTCTATGGAATATCCTTACTAATATTATAAATGTGAAAATTTGTAAGAATGGATGGATGGATGGATGTTTGTTACTCTTTCACGTAAAAACTACTGAACGGATCTGGATGAAATTTGGCACACAGATAGATTATGGTCTGGAATAACACATAGACTACTTTTTGCAGCGATAACCGACATCCACGCGGGCGGAGCCGCGGGCAACAGCTAGTCCTTAATATTTTTAAGATAAAAGTAATCACGGCTAGTGATACCTCCGGTATTGCAAGCGTCCATAGGCTATGATAACTGCTTACCATGCTTGTTTGCCACCTTTGTAGTATAAAAAAATATGTTAATTAAGAAAGAAAAAATACTTGTTAAATTAATTCAATTTTAGTTTAATTATAAGTTCAAATAATTACCATTCATGTTTACCGAATTGATTTTATTTCTTATTATTGTTTTGCGAGCTATGTGCTCTGCTCATTGCCATTTAATTGAGACAATCCTTGAAGGTAAGTTAGTTGCCTTTGTGGCAGAAAGATCTTGGAGTGACGACCACAAACTGGACCAGTGAGGTACCGTGGACAGGTCTTCAAGAAGGTGGACTGATGACCAGGTGTAGATTACGGGACAATTAAGACTTGGTTACTAAACTTTGCAATTAAGACTAGGTTGTTCGTGAGGTGACGGACTAAGATTAAGGGAGAATACCAGGTAGATAATACCCACTGCAAGAGAAGGAAAACTCGAAACAAAACCCTAAACCAACCCGTCTGGGCAGCGTGGTATAGTAGGCTAATATCCCTCAAACTATATAAAGAGGAGACCTATGCCCAGCAGTGGGACGTTTATGGGTTGAATTGATGATGACTTGGTCAGCTCAAATCCGAGTACCGTGAAAATCTTTAATGGAGGGAAGTTAAGCAGTGATCATTTTTAATGATGATTATATTGAAATTCTATCCATAGTGCACAAGCCATTTTGTGCCTTATATAAAAGGCGTAAGTTTCTTTTTATATTACCAACTAGCGGCTCGTCCCGGTTTGGCACGGGTGGACATTTTTGCCGTTAATTATTTACAATAAAATTTGTTACCCGCTGATAATGTAGCTTTCTAATGGTGAAAGAATGTTAAAATCGGTCCAGTAGTTTATGAGTTTATTCGTTACAAACAAAAATACAAATCGTTTGTCTTTAGGTATATATAAGTATAGATGAGGAAAAAAACGTACGGCCTGCCCAATAGTATGCAGTTACCGTGGCCTCTAGATACAATACCAGTGGAATCAATGCATTACCGACCCTGTAAAAATCGTTTATTACCATAGTCTGTTCTATTATCTTTATATTCGTGTAATTCTACCCCAAGAATGTTTAAAACGAATAACCCTTATAATTACTACTTTGTAGAAGTTTTATTGCAATTTAAAAGTTAATAACCTTACTAATTATGTACCTACTTATATAAAGAAAGGTTTGAGAATGAAAGAACCTAAAGAGACAATTTAAAATTACAAATGTCATCTAAAATTTAAATAATAACATCGTCATCTTAGCTGACCTCCCCAAAGGAATTCTACAACATTCGGTATTGAGCTGACCTTGTCCATTAGCTGCCCGAACCCTTAACTAGGTCGTCAGTCCACCTTGTTGGAGGCATGCCCACGCTGCGTCTTCCAGTTCGTGGTCACCACTCAGGAACTTTTCAAATATTTAAATTTAGGTAAATATATTTATAGAATTTATTTAAATTTAGAATGACAACAAAAAAACAAAAACAAAATTCAAATAACGAATAAATACGTTCAATGCAGCAAAAAAGGATAACGAATAAAAATAATCGAAAAAGGATGTAACAAAAACGTTTGTCTTTTAAAATTGGCTGAATTTTTCGCTTCACCGCCAAAGAGGGATGTGTCAAAAAAACCGTTTAAAAAGAGTAAAAATAAGGAAAAACCGGAGAGAACAGTATTATCCCTGTTAATTCCCTGGCTAATTTAATTCACTCCTAATTCTATTTGCCGAGTAAAACGGGGAGGCGATAATTGTACGACACTTTTTTGTGATGAAGGAAATTCACCCGTTTTTTGTTACAAATGACGTTTTTAAACCTTTTTACCGCGTGGGAAAACATTGTTTTTATTCGTGTTGTACAAGTAGGTTCTTA
Source organism: Trisateles emortualis (assembly GCA_947095525.1). Classification (NCBI taxonomy): domain Eukaryota; kingdom Metazoa; phylum Arthropoda; class Insecta; order Lepidoptera; family Erebidae; genus Trisateles; species Trisateles emortualis. Next base: position 9,390,755 of record OX352754.1, on the reverse strand, counting down.
TGTTTTATATGAATGTTTTTTAACTGTGTTAAAATTAATTAATAAGGTTTTAGTTAGAAAATATTTAATTATTTGTAGTTTTAGATGGATAACGAGTTGTTGTTTTTTGTATTTAAATGTTACAACTACTTTAGTAAATATTATAACTTTAATGGACCGACCGTAGTCACGGGTCAGTCTACCCGTGACCACGGTCGGTGCAATTCGACCGAAACGTCGGGAAACAAAAAGGTATGAAAACCTTTAAAATATTACGCGATTTAGACCCGTTGTCCATTATAGTTATATTATGTGTACAAATCATGAAATTTACAAAAGAATTTACTTTAGTAAAATATATTATTTTATAATTTAGACTGCCATATTAATATTAACGTCCATCTCATATTGGTGTAAGCAGAGACTATGGTAGATACGTCAATTGCTTCGATTTACACATAGTTCCTTAATTGCCATACATACATAATACGTTTATAAATAAATAAATAACATAAATAAATTATTACTGGGGCAATAATTGATATTGTGTTATGAAACGCTAATTACCACTAGACTTTAACACTAACACTAACAACTTATAGCGTTAATTACCCGAAAAACTTAATTAGTATGTAATAAAATTCACTAAAACTTTTGACACTTTTGATCACTATCACCACCGTCACGCAACACCACAGAACACAAACTGACCATCGATTAACTGGACATTTAAAAAATAACAATAATTATTCACAAAATATCCCTTTTACTCACCTAACCGGTTTGGACAAAACACAAAACTGACCGGTGTCCCCCAAGGGTCAACTCTAGGACCCATTGTCTATTTTTGTGAAGGTAAAAATCTGGTTTCGCTGACCCTTCCTTGAACTTTTTAGCATTTGAAAGTGTTGTGCAGCTGTTGTTCAACCGGTTTTTGTGACAAATAGTATTGTTTGCATATTCAGGAATTCGTAATATTATTAAAGAATTTCTTGTCGATAATATTTTGATATTTATTAGTTTGGTGTTGCAGCTTTTTGGAATTCTTGAATTGATATTATCGAATGCTAAATTATTGTATTTATCTTTTACAATATAATAAGGGCCATGTTTTGTAAAGGCAACGTTTTGATTTTTCCAGATACTGCTGTAATCCCTACTATTATAAATAAGAAAGTAATTCTGCCTATCTTTTGCCCTTTTTACGAGAGCGGATGTTGATTATTATTTACCAGTAGTTTGGTTGCCATAGTACAAGCTATGCCTAGTTTGGGATTGGATGGCGATGTGTGATTTATTATTTGACCTGTGGATATATAAATTCCTGGGGATGGACATAGGGATGTTTTTCCCCAGGATACCGTCTTCTCCTTGCCAAATTTCATTAAGATCCGTTCTAACAAAGAAATAGAGTTTTTTTGCATTTATAGTATTACTATGGATTACGTCATTTCAGCAAATTTTCAGCTATCTATATATAAAAGTAGGCACAGTATTATGTATGCGCAGTGCCGAATTGTCGAAAGATAATGAACAAACAATTTATATGAACCTCTATTCAGTAACTTATGTACCTTGCGTATTTTATAAACGGATACAGGGACGGATTTGTGTATGTCAATTTTGTTTTTTGGGTCAAAATATATGCGAACTGTAATTTCAATTACTAGGAGCTGTATATACATAATATATCATCACTCCCGACTCCCATTGGCATAGGCAGAGTCTATGGTACACCAATTTCTTCGATCCAAGCATACTTTAGCTTCTTCTACATTCATCAACCTCTTCATGCATGAACGTCGATTCTGGGTACTTTTAATTTAGGCCTTTTTAGGAGCTTTAATATTCATATATGTCCCACTGCTGGGTACGGTTCTCTTTTTCTTTATTTAGAGAGCTGAAATTATATTTATCAAGGACTGATTCATGAAAATTATTATCAAATTGGAAATAAATTAAGACTAAGTCATTTATTAAGAGAGGTAAGGCACCATACGAGCTAGTAAGCTTGACTAGAAAAATACCTCTATCTTATAGAAATAATTCCTTTCCAATTTGTCAATAATTTTCATTAATCAATCTATACCTCCGTTTACTTTAGTATTATAAAGCTGAAGAGTTTGTTTGTTTGTTTGGTTGAACGCGCTAATCTCAGAAAGTACTGCCCCTTTAGAATAAGTGATTGTCGAATCTAAAAGTCAAAAAAGTAAATGTATGGGATTTGGCGTAAGTTTACGACATTATATCGTAGACTTACGTCAAATCCCATACATTTGCTTTTTTGACTTTTCGATTCGACAATCGCTTATGCCACTTGTCTAGAGGAGCTGGTTCGATAAAAATCTTTTTTGTTGAATAGTGCAGCTATCCAGGCAAAATTGGGGTAAATATTCCAAATTACAACGCGGACGAAGTGGTGGGCGACCCCTAGTTCTAAATAAAGGTCTAAACAGTTTCAGCCCTCTAGATAAAGGAGTTATAGTATTATTACTACTGAGATAAAGAGTTTTCTATCTATCTATCATTTCCCAAGTCCATATCTGTACAGTACCGCTCCCGGCCACACGGCACTATGTTCGCGACCATCACGCAAATGCTCTATAAAATTTCAATCAACCGAAAGATGACGGTTTTTCATCGATTGTCCCGTTACTAAGCTATTTTATTTACCGATACGACATTCTATTCTATTCTTTATTGTACGCCATTTTCTTTTCCAACAAACAATAGTTATTATTATATAGTTACACGTTTTACTAGACAGTAGCGAGTGATAATGTAGCAAATACAAACAACAAACATACAATAAACGGACTCAAATTACACCCAGACTCAGAACAATTCTTTGTGAGTCACAAAAAGTTTTGTCCTGTGTGGGAATCGAACCGACAACCTCGTGCACAGCAGGCATACTGCGGCCACTCGATCGCCAAGGCTGCTAATGGTTGAATAGTTTTTAAATTAAATCATAACAAACAAATAATCAAATATTTCCTCTTTATAAATATTAATAATAAATGAATAAATTTAAATTAATCTTTAAAAAATGTATTTTAGAATGCAACAATTATTTTGATTGGTATATATTAAAAGATATTTATTTTTATAATTTAAAAACCTTGTTTATTTAATAGTCTTCAAAGTAATTACAACAATATTATTCTAGTAGTTTAAGACTCCTGTTTTTTAACTCTCTCTCTTTCTATCTCTCTCTCTCTCTCTCCCTCTTGATAGAGGAGAGAAGACCCGTGCCCAGCAGTGGGACATAATTATATGAGTTGCTATTATTATATTATTGTTTTTTAATTATGTTTAACTATTATTCGGCATTAAATTTTAGACTCAAAAATTACAGCCATGTTGCAAAACGAGACAATCTTTCTTAGTTTCTTTCCATATTTTGTTTTTACTACCAAGGTGACAAACAAGCATACGGCCCGCCTGATGGTAAGCAGTTACCGTAGCCTATGGACGCTACACCAGGGGTGTCACTCACGCGTTGCCGACCCTTTAAAAACCTTATCTCTTAACTTAATGTCTTTATATAACCTTAATATCGTATAGTATAAAAGGTATTCCCCAAACAAGTACAATATGACTTATATTACGTAGTTAGCCTTCGTTTTGTGCCGCCATTTTATTTTAGGTTCCAACTGATAAACGCTCGGTACTATTTTTATATGGCTTGGTACCATTTAGTGCCTATGTCATAAATTTTGTAGACATAGCTATAAATTGGTACATAATATCTATGTAATAAATTTTAACAGTCTTGTGCTTATATTTTTATGTATGACTGTATTTATATCGTTACTTAATATTATAAAGCTGAAGAGTTTGTTTATTTGTTTGGTTGAACGCGCTAATGTCAGAAAGTACTGGTTCGATTAGAAAAATCTTTTTTTTGTTGAATAGTGCATTTATCCAGGAAGGCTATAGGCTATATAACATCACGCTATGATCAATAGGAGCGGAGCAGTAGTGAGATATGTTGCAAAATCGGGGAAAATATTCCAAATTTCCACCCCATATATTAGGGCGACCCCTAGTATATTCATATATATTATATATCACGCCCGTCTTTCATTTGGGGTAGGCAGAGACTATAGTAAGCCAATTGTTTCGATCCAGACATACTTTTTCCGCTTCTTCTACATTCATCAACCTCTTCATGCATGATCGTCGGTTCTATCGGTCGGTATTTGTTGTTTATCTTAGAAACGGCTATAATGATTTTGATCAAATTTTGTAATTAGATACTTGGTTTTGCTTTTTGAGTTTATATAGGTGTTTTGGTTAAAATAACCCAATTTTACAAAAAAATCGGCGATCGGAAAAATACTCTTAGTACAAATCCTATCGTCAATATATGTATGCTTTATTTTGTTAGGCAAACAAGCATACGGCTCTCATGTTGGTAAGAAATTCTATAGCCTAGAGACCCTTGCAATACCAGGGGCATCATTTGCATGTTGCTGACCCAAAAACTAAAACTATAACAGGCTTACTTAGAACTAATCAAAATGACAGTCTTTTTTAAATATTTCAACACGATACCAAACACTTAACCCTAAAATGCTACCAATTCCACTAATAGCCGTTGTCAAACTTTCCCTTAAAACTCAAAAAAAAAAATCTTAACCCTTCAATTGATACTTTACTGTTCACGCATCTGTTAAACAACAAAATGGTCATTTTTTAACCATAATCATCGAATATCAACTTTTTGTGACCATAAAGTAGCCAACCCTTCCAATAACAAATCAATAGATAAGGCGTGACTAAAGATGTTTTTAACCCATCCGCGGCATATGGCCATTTCGACCGCATTGTTTATTTTAGTGAACGTGACTGTTAAAAAATGGTCGGTCCTTTAGACCGTTGTCCACACGTCCTGTCTTTTGTTAGGGTTTTATTTGTTATTTGTTGATAATCAATAGTTTATATTGTATGGTCGGAGACCAGTTATGTAGGGTTACCATGATCTTTCAAAATATGTTTTTAAGGGATACCTAATATAAATATACACCTACTGAATAATAATAATAGCAACCCATATATAGCCCACTGCTGGGTACGGGTCTCCTCTCCTCTATCAACAGAGAGACAGGGTGCAGACCTTAATTCACATCCGCCGGCTGATACTCTAAGAAACAGCGATGGCAAACTGACAGTTGTGATTGCTCGGTGACGGCACAATCTATTGACTAAACGTCAAAAAGGTCTCTTACGGAATACCGATTTTTAATCTGACAGCCAGATTTTGCTCGGTTTTTGCGGTGGCTCGGTTTTTGCTCTTACGGAATACCCCTTCCGCTGGCCTAATCGAATAATAATTAAAATTAATTCCTATAGCTTGATTGTGGATTGGGCACATAACTTTCAGAACCGATAGCTGCTGGGGCAGTAATATATTGAAATGGCGACCACTAACTGGAAGACCAAGGATAAGTACGCCTCCAACAAGATGGACAGATAACCTGGTCGAGGGTAGCCAATGGACAAGGTCAGCTCAAAGACGTATGCTATAGAAATCCTTGGTAAAGATTCGCAGCGGATATCTTTCACCTAATGACAGGAGTAATAGTACCTTAAACACTAAAGTGTTTCAATTATTACAAAAATAATGTCTTATAATTATAATACTAAAATTATTATATCAACTATATACTATTACTTCAGGCATTCAGACAAGATCACCTTCCAATCATCCACAAACACATCACATTCTGGTTTGGACTCAAGGAGAGTATTGATTGAGAGTCAAAAGTGTTCGAGGTGTAGGAGATATTATAAATTATTCATTGTAGCATAGTATTTTTATTACAAATCTTAACATGAAACGACATAAATAATAATTTATTTAAAACCATATTTCGTTGTCCGGTCACCCCTACAATATGTAGACACCACGGGCAGTTATAACCGGTTTAAAGCGGACACACACTGTCCGGATCCGGTTTGACCAGCAACTGACCCCTTCTTCAGGGTCCTATTGTACCCTTCTTGATGCTATTGTGTCCTGTAAGGTACAAAGGTCAAGCAGATGTTACAAAATTGCATATTATTATTGTTGCGTCACGTAAGAATAAAATTCACATCACAATCACACATTGAGCAGTGTAAGGGTTATTTGTTAAATTTTATTTTTATGAATGACTAGTTATTGCCTGCGGATCCACCCGCCTATAGTAGCCTATTCGCTATTTCAGACTATAATCTATATCTCTGTCAAATTTCATCCAGATCTGTTCAGTAGTTTTTTTGTGTGAAAGAGTAACAAATATCCATACATCCTCACAAACTTTAAAATTAATAATATTAGTAGGATTTAAATAAAATGTAATAAGATATTACTTTTATTTTTAGATTTAAAGGCTCTCAACAACCGATGGACCGAGACGGCCTGATGATGATGGTTGCTGGCAGCCGATGGACTCCTATGGATATCATTGATTATTTTTTTGGTTGACACGGTCACAAATTAAATGATTAGAATCTCAAAAAAAAATCCTATTATTAAATAGCTTTATGATCATGGTTGCTGGCTGCCGATGGACTGCTATGGAAGTCTTTGACGGTCACAAATTAATGATGATAAGAATCTCAAAAAATATTGCTATTATTAAATACTAGCTGTTGCCCGCGGCTCCGCCAGCGTGGATGTCGGTTATCGCTGCAAAAAGTATGTGTTATTCCAGACCATAATCTATCTCTGTGCCAAATTTTATTCAGATCCGTTCAGTAGTTTTTACGTGAAAGAGTAACAAACATCCATCCATCCATTCTTACAAACTTTCACATTTATAATATTAGTAAGGATTTTAGACATTTTTGTTATGCAATAAGTAAGTAATGTGGAAAAAGACGAGCCCGGAGCTAGATTGCTTTAAATATTTAAAAAATAATAATAGTAATGGATTCAAATAATATTCATAAGTAGAAAAAGACGCAAGACTATCATAAGACAAAAAATGAGTACATTCGACGTTCGAGCGCGCACGTAAACACAAGCGAATGTTCTTTTTTTTAAAAACAACTCCAACATTAGACAACAAGCATGTGGGATTCGAACCCACAACCTCCGGCGTAGCAGTCAGAGTCACTAACCACTAGACTAATAGGCCAGTCATTTTATATCCTACTAACGTGAAAGTTTGTAAGTATGGATGGATGAATGTTTGTTACTCTTTCACGTAAATACTACTAAACTACTGAACGGATCTGGATGATATTTTACAGCGATAACCGACTTCAATGGGGGCGGAGCTGCGGGCTACAACTAGTTACATTATAATAATACACACACACGAAAACATTACCATATAAAAAAATATAATGTTCCAACAAAGGCGAGCTTAACTCATAATGAATTATTTTGCCGCAATAGGTAATCACTGATTCGAATAGTCACTTAACTGTACAAAATCAAAACGACAATAAAAGCTAGTCCCATTTTGAAATAACTTTTAATAGACAAATCGTGCTGTTTAAAAAGCAACCCTTTCGTATTAGGAAGCAGATGTACGTCGACTGACCAAAATGAACAATAGAATTTCGCAAGAAGGGGTCACTAACTGGTCAAACCTGATGGTGAATAGCTGTTATCAACGAGGGTTGGAAGAACTGGACACTATTGTGATAGAGGTATGACTAAAGCGCAAATATGATCCGGTTTTAATCCGAAATAATAATAATAGTTGTTATTTAATGTACCTACCTAGGATTGCGCCGTAACTTAGCACACACAATTTTTTGTCCCGTTTGACGAAAAATTGTGTGATCCTTATATCCAGGCCTTCGTGACGTCTGCCATAATAAATCGCTAAGCAAAGTCACGGCGTAATCCTAGGTAAAAAAAATTGCATAGTCAAACTGACCAATTATATTTTTGAGCGTCATAAAAACAAATGCCAGCATTTTTTTCCCCACTTTCTTCCGCCTTTCCACTTTCTTTCTATATCACTAAAATAAAGCAAACTAAAATTTTCAAAGTCGCAAAGAAGATTTATGTTTGCAGTGCCGGGTATACCCGGGTACCGGAGTATTTGTGAGGCAAATTTTTAGTGTGACGTACGGATATCCGTCGCGAAGTTAACTATTCCTCTCAAGCCGGATAACCGGTGTAAATCTTACATTAGATCTGCGTACACGTGCAAGTTGTTGTGGATTTAGATGTTGGGATTTTTTTTTGTGCCCGGCACATAAATCGCTTTCTTTTTGCGTTTGATATACCTAATTATGAAGAATGGTATAGGTTATATTAGGTCACGCTACTGCCCTTAGGAGTTAAGCAGCTACCATGCTAATATTATAAACCTCTTTCTTCTTATATTATAGGCTTTATAGCAAGTTCTTGTCAGAATCATCTTTAAATTCTCATTAATTTGGTATTATTTACTTATCTTTTGTTTATATTTTTATATACTTATGTTATTTATATCTGTATGTTTATTGGGATATATTTATCATACAATATATTTATTATCTCTTGTCTATTTATGGTCTAATAATATTTAGTAAAATTAGTTTTCATATCATCTCTGGTAGAGAATGCCTTTGGCATTAAGTCCACCATTGTACTATTATGTCGTGCTTTTAATAAAAAATAATAATAATAAACTGTTGTATAATTGTAAGAATATATGGATGAATGTTTGTTACTCTTTGACACAAAAACAACTGAATGAATATGGATTAATTTGGCATAGAGATAGATTATAGTCTGGAATAAATCTCTGTTCCTGAGGGATTGTACGCGCAGGCGTCGGAAGCTAGTACTAAATAAACGCTTGCAAGTCGGTTACTTTCCCACTCGACTACATCGCTTATTTACGATGCCAACTTCCATATAATAATAGCAAGTAGGTACCTAACAGAAAATCATGGGATGGGTATCGAGCCGAAGACCTATAAAAAGTAAAAGTAGTAGATATCCAAATAATATGCCTATTTATCGTACCGTTTTCATTATTGCAAAAACACCAGCCACCTCTCCAAATCCATATTCGACTAAAACTTCGATACTTACCAAAACTTTGTACTCAAAACAAAAACTTATCAAGCCTACCAGTTCGTACCGAATACGATACTTCAAATACTAAGTATCTTCTACAGCAAAAGTGTAAATTGATATGCTGTTCAACTAAAAACGGGTCACGGTTCGTTCGTGAAATAAAATACATCTTTACTAACAATACCCTTTGAAAATTTATGTATTTAGATATTATTTAGGTCTTAGATTAACAGTCATAAAGTTTAAGAGAGGTATGGCAGTTGGAAGCCGACTTACACAAAAGAGGTGCGAGTTCGATCCCAGGTGGCAGAACCAATGTAAATTTCACTTTGTGGAGTTGATATGTACTAATCAAATGCTTTGCCATCTGAAACCCACATGTCTTAAAAGAAATTCTAAAGACATGTTAGATTCACCAACCCGCTATAGGCCAGCGTGTGTGAATTAAGGCCTAAACCCTCGCTCTCGCTTGCTACAGCTCGCTACCCATGCGCAGCAGTAGTACGTTTATGGGTTAAGATTCTTTTTTCTTTCTTTAAAAAAAAACAACTCCCGCACTAGAGAACAAGCTCTGTGTCGCGAGGGACTTTACAAACATACAATTAACGGACACAAATTACACCCAGACTCAGAACAACAATTTGTGGGTAACCCAAAGTTTTGTCCTGTGCGGGAATCGAACCCACAACCTCGTGCACAGCAGGTGCATACTGCGACCACTGGACGACCAAGGCAGTCATTGTAGCCAAGATGATCAGATGGCTAGTCTTTTTTTATACTACCAAGGAGGCAAACAAGCATACAGCCCGCTTGATGTTAAGCTGTTACCGGAGGTACCGATGGTTGAACGTTTGACGCTGGGAAGGTCTGGAAAAGCTTTTGATTCTGGAACGAGTTGAAGGTAAACGCGCTCAAGGCAGAGCACCGGCAAGATGGTCAGACAGCATTAAAAGGTAGCATATACCGTGCTGTCCACACTTCAGGAAACCGCATAGCTTGGAGACGCGTCATATGTGGTCGCGATCCTCAGCAGCTCAGTGAGAGAACGACGAAGAAGAAGAAGATGGACGCTTGCAATACTCGCGCGTATCCGACAGTCTTCATCAAGCGGCTAATCTATACATAGACTAGCCCAGAAGATATTATAGTGCTCAAGTGTGTGCGCAAATACGACTGGGTGGTTCTTTGTGTTTGCGCACACACTATGGTATCAAATAAGTGTACGGCTCATCTGATGGTAAGCAGTTACCGTAGCCTATGGACGCTTACTGGCACGTTGTCGACCCAAAATGTTATTCAGGGTTTAATTAATTTCATTTATTCATAAGTGGACGCTTGCAACACGCGCGTATCCGACAGTCTTCATCAAAAATTGTGTTAGAAGGACATTGACTGGCCTGTTGGTCTAGTGGTTAGTGACTCTGACTGCTACGCCGGAGGTCGTGGGTTCGATTCCCACCCAGGACAAATCTTTGTGTGATGAGCACAAATGTTTGTTCTGTGTCTGAGTGTAATTTATCTATAATATGTATGTATTTAGAAATATATATGTATGTTTATCAGTTGTCTGGTTACCATAGTACAGGCTCTGCCTAGTTTGGGATCAGATAGCGATGTGTGAGTTGTCCTGAAAATATTATTATTATTATTATTATATTGAAGGTAATCTAAATCTAATCCGTGGTGCGAGTGTACACCTCACGACAGGAAAGCGGCAATAATTCGCCGGTGTTTTCGCGAATTCTTACCGCTGCGGTATACCGAGCTTCCGCTGCTACTCCACCACCATTTATTTTACCTACCTTATCTGATACTTAACTTCTAAATGTTATGGTGGATTTTCATCTATTTTACTATTGTTTTGGGTACCTTCCTATATAGAATGCCTGCGGTTCTGCTTACGAACATAATTAAGAGTTAAGGTAGTATACAAGCGAGCAGGTCTGACTGGGGAAGGGCTTTACAGAAGAACACAGCCAAAATCCTATACATAGGTGGTGTGGGGGTACAGGTCTCTAGAGCTCATTTAGTGATGTTTTTTTATCGAAACGTTTTTCTATTCCAGGAATACTCTATAATGAATCCCTGGTTGTGTTTTTTGGGTTGGCAGAATGCAAATGATATCTGGTATTCCAAGCGTCGATAGGCTACAGTAACTGCTTAACATTAGGCAAACAAACATATGGCCCATATGTTTGTTTGCCACCTAAGTAGTATCTGCTTCGATCAAATATATAAGATTAAATTGTACATTTGATCGGAGAAAATCGAAATCGGAAAGTGTCTAACAAAAGAAAAAAAACATTTATTTATAACTCAAAAAAGAAATAAGCAAATTCAAAAATAATAGGCACAATTACAATTACAAACGGCTTTATGTACTTTTTAAGGCACGAAGGCGATAGGTAATGGTCATCCATCTTTAGACTAACCATAACAAGCTTGTTCAATGCAGGATGAATCCCTCAAATCACAAAAAAAAGAAAAAAATTGACATTACTTTCTATTAATATACCCGTGTATAATAATAAAACAACAAAAAACCTAAACTCATTATGTCCTCAACAAGTCATAAATTTTATCGCGCCATAAAAACAGGCGTTCTCATAAACCTATCAAAACATTTGGACAACTAATAATAAAAAATAAAAAAAAGTTTGACAACAGGTGGCGGGCAAGGGCAGTTACTATACAGCCAACACGTCAACACACCTGTGACGACATCGTTCGACAGACGAATAACGCCTTGGAAGGCAAAGACCATGTTTGTGCAGATCCGATAATACAGTTTTGTACCTTACCTTTTTATTATTTACAATGTCATTCTAAATGAATTACGGTCACGGCGGCTAATCTCGACATAGACTAGCCCAGGAGATAATAATATTATAGTGCTCAAGTGTGTGCGCAAACACAACTGGACACCACAGTATCAAATGAGTGTTCGGCCCATCTGATGGTAAGCAGTTCCCTACTGTAGCCTATGGAAACGTACTCGCCCGTTGTCGACCCAAAAATTTGCAATATCCTATTCATGGAAAAAGGGAAGGTACAGGAACACGACTAAACTAATGTTTTTCTGTAAGGTAGAGGTCCCTCCCCAGTTAGACTTGCTTGCTTAATGGTTATAGACTTTTAGGAATGCAAAGACTGGGGCAAGTTGGCCAATACGCACACAAGCCACCAGAAAGTAAGCTGTTATTGTGGCCAAATAAAATCCTACCTACTAACTAATTTACATTAGAAAAACTAGTCTCATCTTTTACTTTTAGTCTATGGCCGAACTTAACAAGGTGTCGATCGTTTATTTATTGAAAGCGAAGTTATTGAATTTAAAATGGATCCTTCCGTCTTGGATAAGCAAACAAAATTATAGGAGGTACATGTGTAAGCTATCACTTCATTTTGAACCTTGTTCCATTGCAATAAGATTTTATAAACGGCATTTAAAATAAAAATAGAATAAATATTTTATAGGTCAATATCAAGCATCCGATTCATAAAACCATACAATAATCAACCTTAATTTCTTAGCAATAAAGTGTAAAACATTTTTTATTATTATTTATTTTAAAAAATAAAATGGAACGATTACTTTACAATAATGCTCAAGCAGTTCGAATTTTAAAATATTTCAAAATAGCGTCTTCTTTCCTTGTAATATGGACTATGGAAATAATTTGGCGCGTATTTTTGTAAATGGAATAGAAAGTGACACATGTCATGTAGAAAAGGAAAGCAAGGACACACACGTGGTCGTACAAAATCATTTATCGATCGAACATAATAAAAACAGGTGGTCAGAGAAAGTGCTTTAACATTATTGTGAATAAATTTTGATTTGTCGGTTTTTATACTACAAGCATAAGCCCGCCTGGTGATGAGCAGTTACCTAGCTTGTAATAATAATATTATGTTTGTTTGTTATATTAGATATAGGTCAGAAAATAATAAATAAAACGCAATCCTTAATAAGCACTGGAGACCTGTTCTTCATCTGAGCGTCTCACGCTTCAGAGGGTGTTTCACGTTAAAAAGTCGGTCCCGACTGTTACAGTCGTTAGATCACGACAGAAGGCCGGGCGGAATATGGGCGATCTAAATAACTCTGTCACCAGGTTGGCCACTAACCAAACGATAAGAAGAACTGTTTTTATTCTAAATTCTATTCATTTTCAGCCAGCTATATTTTTATCTCTCTCATAAAACACAACTCCCGCACTAGGGAACAAGCCCTGTGTCGCCGGGGACTTTACAAACACACAATAGAGAATTCTACTAAGTTTGAAAATCGCTTGAAACTTAGTAACAATTTTATAGACATCTAAAGTTTGCGTAAATCGCGGCCCAGCGTGGCGAAAAAGCACACAAAAAACGGACAAAGTACACCTAGACTCGGAACAATGGTTTACGGATCAAACCAATTTTTATCCTGTGTGGGCTTCGATGTGATACATTTTTGGTCAAACTATTACGTCAACAAATAGTCATTATTTTCTGGACGGCAATATAAATTCAATACATATTTAGTTCCTTACGTATCCGATGCCACTATTTGGCGTTATTTTTGTATGAAACCGTATATTTCGAACCCAATCGAATTTTATAAGATTTCTTTTAATACGGTTTCTCGTAAATTCTATTTCCCAACCTACTTTGAAGCGCCTTATATATTATTGTTAGCAAGTTTCCTTTGTACTTAACGAAGGCCTTCCACGAATGACACAATTACAGACTATGGCCAGACATAATTAAAGACTATAAAATTATTGATTCGTTTGGAAATAAAGAAAATGTGGCTTCTTTTAATTAAGTCTGTTTCATTTTCTATTTTCGAACGTCGACATTTTATTTAGTTTAGATGTTGGTTTTTTTTTTTTTATACTACCAAGGTGCCAAACAAGCATACGGCCCGCCTGATGGCAAACAGTTACCGTAGCCTATGGACGTTTGCAATACTAGAGGTATCACTTGCGTGTTGCCAGCCCATTTTCTGACACCAGGGCTTTATGATGGAAGTAATTCTGGGATAGGAATACGTTTTTTTAAAACGCATCCCTAAATGAGCGCTGGAGACCTGTACTCACACACAGGAACACAACTACACCGCTGTGTGTAGTTATTTGGCTGTGGTCTTCTGTAAGGTGGAGGTCCTTCCCCATTCGAGCCTGCTCGCTAGTATGGTGCCCTGCCTCTCTTAAAATTACCGTTCCATCCGTACCGATTACCGTCCCATCGAACTATGAGAGTGAAGGAATAGTAAGTGCAAGTGCACGCAATATTACTGTGTAAGTACGTGGCTGCGCACACACTTGTGCGCTGTAATGTGTTCTACGCAGTGGGCTAATCTCCGTTGAGATTGGATGCCGTGACCGAAATCTATTTATTATTATTACTATTATAAAAAACTGCCATTATTAACAAAATTGCCAGTATTATTAATATAATAATAGCAACTCATATAGGTCCCACTGCTGGGCACGGGTCTCCTCTCCTCTATCAAGAGAGAGAGAGGTTTATGCCTTAATTCACATACGCTGGCCTAATGCGGGTTCGTGAATGAGACATGTCTTTATGTGGGTTTCTTAACAATGTTTTCGTTCACCGTTAGCAGATGGCGAATCATTTGATTAGTACATATAAACTCCACAAAGTGGAATTCACATTGGTACTGCCCGGGATCGAACTCGCACCTCTTGCGTGCAAGTCGGTTACTTTCCAACTCGGCCACCACCGTTATTTTTCTTCGTTCGCGTTATAAATATGTAAAACACAAATTACACCCATACTCATTATTTAAATAACAATAACAGAAATAAGTGGGTAGGTAGATAAAATGGTAATATTCAATTTGCGAAATGGTTTTCGTTATGGAGTGGTGACTTTAAATTGCGAAGGAGTAAAAATTATATGCAATTATTTATGGTCCGTTGGTAAGTAAATAAGGTAGGTACCTATTTATTATTAAAGCTCCGCCTATTCTTAAGTAACTTAGGTACTACCTTTATAAGTTAAATAGGTTACCTTTATAATACTAGGTAGTTAAGGTACTTGTGTGGGAAACAAACATACCTACAGGCCGCCTGATATATATCAGGCGGCCTGTATGGAGCCGCGGGCAACAGCTAGTTTGATATATATCAAACTAGCTGTCACCCGCGGCTCCGCCCGCGTGAATGTCGGTTATCGCTGTAAAAAATAGCCATGTGTTATTCCAGACCATAATCTATCTCTGTGCCAAATTTTATCCAGATCCATTCAGTAGTTTTTACCTGAAAGAGTTACAAACATCCATCCATCCATCCATACTTACAAACTTTCGCGTTTATAATATTACTAAGGATTTACTTCAAAATTTTAATATTATAGGTACCTCATGCATCTATACTAATATTATAAAGCTGAAGAGTTTGTTTGTTTGGTTGAACGCGCTAATCTCAGAAAGTACTATTTCGATCAGAAACAATTTTTTTTTGTTGAATAGTGCATTTATCCAGGAAGGCTATAGGCCATTACATATATAACATTACGCTATGATCAATAGGAGCGGAGCAGTAGAGAGATATATTGCAAAATCGGGGAAAATATTATAATTTTCTGAGTTTCAAATTACCACGCGGATGAAGTCGCGGGCGACCCCTAGTAGTGAATATAATGAAAAGAAAAATTGGTAAAACAGTTCAAAATTATTAGCGACTAGTTGTTGCCCGCGGCTCCGCCCGCGTGGATGTCGGTTATCGCTGCAAATAGTCCATGTGTTATTCCAGACCATAATCTATCTCTGTGCCAAATTTCATCCAGATCCGTTCAGTAGTTTTTACGTGAAAGAGTAACAAACATTCATACATCCATTCTTACAAACTTTCACATTTATAATATTAGTAAGGATACAGCTTTCTCCGTGTGTACTTACCTACCTTTATGCAAAAAGGTGAACTTATAAGATTAGCAAAACTAAGATGAATAAGCAATGCAACTTTCTTGTGATATATAGCTGTCAATATTTTGGTAGGCGCTTTAACAAGAAGACTCATATTGGTACACACAGCAACGGACTTAGCTATGCAAGGCCGCTATATGAAGATTAGTTTTTCAAGAAAACCATGACATATATTTCTGTGGAATTTGGTAACAGTGTACAATTAGACTAAACCTACAGATAAAAATATATTTCACACAAATTCATGCATTGGTTTTCCTAAAAAACTACTTTCATATAGCGCCCCTTTACAGCTAACTCCGTTGCCGACCGTACCTAAATAGCTACTGACTATGACTAAGTAAGTAAAATTGCCTGGCCCGTTGGTCTAGTGGGTAGTGACCCTGACTGTAAGTCCGGAGGTCGGGGGTTCGATTTCCATATGGGACAAAACTTTATGTAAACTATCAATGATGGTTCCGAGGCAAGTGTAAGTTGGGTTCGTGAATTGTATGTTTGCAATGTCCCCCGTGACTAAGGGCTTGTTTAGCCCTTCCCTTTAAAAAAAGTCATTTTTTTAACTCTCCATACATATCTCGTCCTATTTTTCCAACGATATCTACTAATCAAAAGAAAACACTAAACAAGTACCTATATATCTGACTAAAACTTATTTCATTAAAAAATAAAATTAAAAAGCAATCAGGGTTGCCGCGTTATAATTTATTCCCGGAGAGACCGAGAGTCCGCTACAACTTGCACGTAACAAATCTCCTCTGTCGGGAAGAAAATATAAAAATTATAACAAGAAAAGCCTATATACAACCTTATTCAACCATACAAAAACCAACCTTAACTATAATAAAATAAAACTCAAATCACTCTGATCAAATGAGTTTTACATTCTTAAAGAAATTTAACCCAAAAAGTTGTAAGTCACTTAACAATGTATTCAATATTCGATCTTAACGTTATAAAAATAAAGTTGAAATTGGATTGTTGAGTATTCTTGATATAAGTTTTGTATTCAAAACTGACATTATACAGGGTGGCCAAGACAGTGTTGGTGGAAATTCCCCAAGTGTTGGTGCTTCCCCCTACTTCTTTGCTGTGTTAATTTACATTTTAAATTGCACTTACATAGCTAAGCGGCGAGTTGGCCTGTTTTGTACCGTCCTGTATAACGGGGGAGTTACCTATATATTAAAGTATACTGTTATAAAGTTTTGCTTCGATTAAGAGGGTTTTTTGGCTGATTAGAAGATAGAGAATGAAAGACTTGAGATCTGATATAAAGCTTTTGTTGATCGTCATCTCGCAAGAGATACCTTTGGTATTGCAAGCTTCCATAGGCTACGGTAACAGTACAGGTAGTACAGGTAGGCCGTACGCTTGTTTGCAATCCAAGTTCCAACTATAAAAAAAACTTCCACAAATTGCCTTTAACCTTAAAAGAATTTCATGACATACCTACGTATCCGATTTTCATGAGTAGGAATGAACTAGAACTAAGTATCTGGAGTTTTAAAAAAAGGCCTGACTTTATTGAAAAGAAAAAAAAATAAGAAAATTACATTTATTGACACAGTAATTTTTTTTGGTATGAGTACATTGTAGGTACCTTATAACTACTGTGTCAATGAGGTTACCACTCAGCATAATGCTATGTTGTGGTAACAACACAGTGGTAACCCCAAGTGACGAACTATTATATTATAATATTGCTAGTTCTTCTCATGGTTCGACCTGTCATCGAACCTATCTATCATCCACTAATGGACGAATATTATCAGGAAGAACATGGGCCGTATCATGACATTCTTGTAGCCACGTATTTTTTGGTAAAATGTCAACTTTATTACTTACTAGCTGTTGCCTGCGGCTCCGCCCGCGTAGATGTCGATTATCGCGATGGAAAGTAGCCTATAAGCTATTCCAGACTATAATATATCTCTGTGCCATATTTCATCCAGATCCGTTCAGTAGTTTTTGCGTGAAAGAGTAACAAACATACATCCATCCATCCATCCATCCATTCATCCATCCATTCTTACAAACTTTCACATTTATAATATTAGTAAGGATTTACCTTGGTCATTGATATTAATTTAAATTATGACCGAAAATAAATCGTTACAGTCTCATGTCCTGATACAGATCCAGAACTTGAGTTTCTTGACAATATTTCTTTCACTGTCCTCCGTATTTAGTCCAAGGCTAATAATAAATTAGTAGATAAAGTCAATTTTACAAACTGTAATTAAAAACTAATAGTTAGTCGATCCGCCCCCATGCTTCGGAAAGCACTTTTAAAGTCGGTTCCGCATGTCCCAACTTACCAGTCGTTAGATCACGATAGAGGCCTAAATATGAGCGATCTAAATAACTATGTTACCTGACCCTCTAGACAAGTGGTAAACAGTAGTTGAATTGAATAAAATAGAAAACAAATTATAGGATTTGAAGTAAGTTTCGTAAACTTATATCAATTCCCATTAGTTACTAACCAAACAATAAGAAGAAGTTTATTTAGACAAGGGATATTTAGGAAGACCATAATTATTTAGGTCTAATGCACCTACTTTTAGTAGTCAGATTGAGTTGAAATACTTAACTCACACTGAATTATTTAACTCATACCAAATTGCTAATGTGTACTCTGGCGATTAAAAAATTGGTTCGAGTTTCTTGCCAATTCTTTTCGAGGTATCCTATCCCTGGTCAGCGAATTGGTCGTAGGTAAAAATATGCTGGCATTTGTTTTTATGACGTTCATAAGTATCAAGTATTTGATCTAAATGAATAAATGAATTTGAGCTTGTATATCTCTCATCTTATAGTCTTGAAATTTCAACAGGTCTTGGTCAAGGTTTGATTAAACGTTTCCTGTCCCAGAGATACTCCATCTTAAAGTCCTGGTGTTAAAAAAATGGGTTGACAACTCGCAAGTGATACCTCTGGTGTTGAGGGCGTCCATAGGCTGCGGGAACTGCTTAAGATCAGCCGCATCGTATGCTTGTTTGCCACACAAATAGTATAAAAAAAAAAATTCTAAACCACATAATGTATAAAAAACTTACGTAATTACTTATATTTATATACTTACTAAATATTTTATTTATATTTTAAAGCACTGCTGTTAAAAAGACCCGTGCCGCCATATTGCAAAAACACACAAAAAACCTTCTCAAGGCGTCTCCTTGGTGGAGCGCTGAGGCCACTTCTTTTTTCTCCCCTCTCCCCCCACTTGGAGGAGGAAGGGTGGGGAGGTGGGAGGGTCGCCGAGAAATGGAAAACTCGGGAAAATTGTAGCATTCTTGAGGCGATGCCGACGCTCGGCTCACACCTTCTTGCGGCAGAGATTACAAACATTTTGTAGATGGTAATGTTTATTTGTTACAATTTTTTTTTTTTTTTATGCTACTTGGGTGGCAAACAAGCATACGGCCCGCCTGATGGTAAGCAGTATCCGTAGCCTATAGACGCTTGCATTACCAGAGGTATCACTTGCGTGTTGCCAACCCATTTTTTTACACTAGGGCTTTAAGATGGAAGTAACCCTGGGATAGGAATACGTTTCTTTCAAAACGCATTCCTAAATGAGCGCTGGAGACCTGTACTCACACACAGGAACACAACTACACCACTGTGTGTAGTCATTTGGCTGTGGTCTTCTGTAAGGTGGAGGTCCTTCCCCAGTCGGGCTTGCTCGCTAGTATGGTGCCCTACCTCTCTTAATTTATTTATTGTACCTATTTTCTAAATTACTCTTGAAGGTATAGTACTTTTAGAAAACGAAAATAGATAATTATTAGACAAATTTCAAATGACTTGAATTTTCACAGATTGGTAGACAATAATTATGGTGTGTTAATAAATTGAAATAGATGTGGTAGGTAAAGTTATAGGTAGGTACTTTAATATGTCTTCACTCGTGATTGCTGTACGAACATAATTATCATAATCTTATATTTTTCAATGTATATGTGGTGGTAAAATAGCTGCCAATACAAGAAATCCTTTTTATTAAGTAGTTAATTGTCAGGCTATAATCAGAAGCTTGTAATGATTTTCTTACAAAACCGGCAGAAGGTTTTAAATCTACAGGAATATGCATCATATCTAAATTGTATTGGGGTAACATAGTCTCTGCCTACCTATCCCTAAAACGTGCCAAGCGTTAAAAATACTATAATGTTATGTAAGCATATTTTTTTATAAAAAAATAAATTGAAATAAAAATAAGAAAATGTTGGTAACTTATGTAACGGCGCGCAACGTAAAAAGGAGCGCTGTGTCGGACGCCCCCCCATCCCTTCCGCGCGCGCGCGCCCACCCCTCGGCCACGGACAGCGTCTCGGGGTACGGACTTGGGACGTACTTTAAATTTAAATATTTATTTTAAACAACAAATTTTATACCACGTAAATTCATTTGTGGAAGGAGCTTCTTTCTGAGGTTTTCCTGAGAGACTAAAGCATGAGGTTCTGTAAAAATGGAGTTATAAGGTTTTTAGTGTTACCCCTGGTGTTGCAAGCGCCCATAGGCTACGGTAACCGCTTACCATCAGCCAAAGCGCTAATAATAGCAACATAGCGTAACAATTTTTTTTTAAATATATATTTTTAATAGCTTAATTTATCACAATAAAAATTATATATGTTGTTCTTCACTATATTTACGATAATATAGTTGTCTTCGAAATACATTTAATTATAAAAACATACATTTAAAAAATCACCCTTTTTTATAGAAAAATTATCTCGATTATTTATTGAATTTTATTTAATTGGTAATATATATTATTACTAATATTAGCTGATTATAACATGTTTAAAAATATTGCTGTTTTACATTTTTAATTATGCCACAACTTATTTAGTAAATACTAATTTTCTCAATTTTGTACTTAATATCGCATGCGCCGACTCAATTATATTATTTGCTTCTCTTTCATTCCTATGCAGATCGACAGTGACCAAATGAGTATTTAATTCTCCAGGTCGTTGGTAATTATCAGTGTCTTAAGGCTTGTGATATCGCCAACGACTTTGAGCATTTGGGCGAAGCAAACATGACCTAATTCTCTAGGCGAGCGCGGGGATACAAACAGATGTACTCTTTGAATGGACGTCTTATTAATTTTTAATAAATTAAAATTTAAACTTATTCTAAATATAACATTACCAAATTATAGGTGTATGTTTTCTTCAAATATTGTTGTTTTATTCATATTATTTGATAAAAAATGAAGTCATAAAGTGGTTACATCTCAATAATTTGGTGCTGATTCGATGATTTTTTTACAAACTATTTAGAATTAATATACAATTTATGACAAAACCATATTATGAAATACATATTGTAGATTAATACTGTATTTTTTGGCAGTCATTTGTCAATAAATGCCAACAAAAAAATGGTTTCATTTACACCTCTTTTTCATCATTTTTTGAGATAGGGGCCTGTAGTGTATGCGCTAAAGCATGCATACGCTGTCTCGTGTGTACCTGTATTGGCTGTATTGGTTAACTAAACGACACTGTGACAGTTGCACAAAAGCGCGGCAAAGGGTAAGCGACGGGCGGGTATGTGAACTGGGTGAGTGAGCTTTAAAACTGATTACCAAGTACAGGGCATTGTCGAGCCAGTGTGATAACGTGAGTTAACAACAAACACTACAGGGCCTTAATAGAATAACCAAAAAAAGAAAACAATAATATATTATTGTATGGGTACACAATCATGCTTTTTAGATTGCTTGACGTTTCAACCAGTTTAGACCGGCCTTGGTAATACCTGACATTGACCGCGTTTGTACCTGAAGTAGGTACGTATACAATACAGGTAGTACCTATATCATGCAACGTGATAGCTTAAAAGTTAAACACTATAAAAAACAGTTTGTTTTAAATTACTTTTTGAAGTGAAAACTTCTTAAGGCGCGTTGAGCATTTTTTGGGTGAACTAAATTCATGGAACTCGCGTCATCGTCACCGAACGCTTTCCATATTCAAAAATAATAATCTAATAGCTCGACGATACAATATACAAGTTACTTAGTTTTCACTTCTATCGGCAGTCCCCAAAGATTATTATTATTTTTTACAGCTCCTTACGATAGGTACTAACACATAATTCATGGATGCTAAGGGAGGTAGGTGGACAAGGTGGGTTCAGGATCGAGTGTTGTGGAAATTCTTGGGGGAAGTTGAGATGATGATGATGATCATGAAGCGAGGCAAGGCACCAAACAAGGACTACACCACTGCAGCAGTGGTGCAGTTATGTTTCTATACGTGAGTACCTACCAGATCTCCAGTGCTGAGATGTATTGTAAGAAAATAAATCCTATTCCAGAGATACCTTATTACAAAACCTTTAAGTGCCTACTTATCTATTAGATCCTACTAATATTATAAATGCGATAGTTTGTAAGAATGGATGGATGGATGTTTGTTACTCTTTCACGTAAAAACTACTGAACGGATCTGGATGAAATTTGGCACAGAGATAGATTATGGTCTAGAATAACACTTTTTACAGCGATAAGCGACATCCGCTGGCAACAGCTATAGTTACAAAATATGTTGATGTCGAAGTTTGTTAAAAGTAGCATTCATTACAAACCTCTGTAGTTTTCGTAAGGCTACAATACCATTTTCTGTAACTATTGTATTTAATATGTGAAATAAATGAAAAAAAATTACGAGTCCTTAGGCTACGGTAATTGCTTAACATTAGACAGCCCGTATGCTTGTTTTCCACCTAGTATAAAAAAAACACCGTCACACAAACAAAACACATCTACACAATCAGGGTCTCAACAAAACCGTCCGCATAAAATACAGGCATTGTTGCGTCTATTTCAAATACCTACTACTAATACTACACTACAAATTGAACTTTATGTAATTAGCTTAAGATTGAATTTTTAAAAAGAAACTGTTTTATTATTAGGAAAGTACTATACTCAGCTGCTGGCGCCAGTTTTGAGTATTTCTTTTATTCAAGGTTGTGTATCTTGGGTTTTATGTATTCAAACACTAAAATTCAAAACCTATTCCTTCATTGTTGGTTAGGAAATTTATTATTATTATTCCACTGACTGATATTTAAGAAAAGAATGTGTGCTATTATACGGTTTTAAATAAAAAATACAAATTCTCAAAAAGTCTGATCCATTTCCAAATTCAAAATGAATCTAGAGTGCTTGTGGCAGGTATGGTCAGCAAAATAAATAAAAATATTGATTCGGTAAATTTTGACTAAATGTTTCTTTCGTTCAAAACAAAGTAGATCTACGCAGAACTATGTGGAAAAGTAAAAACAAAGCATTAGTAGTGATAATAAGACAGACAGTGCTACTCAATTGTGACGTCACAAGGATGTAGATGTAACGCTGTACAGTTTTTATTATTACAAGGTTTCTTTAGTGTAAAAGGGACAGGAACCTACTTAATTTGCTATTTTCTTAAATTTTAATAATGTGCATTATAAATTAATATTTCGTTTGTCAAATATCTTATAACTTATGTAACGTTAAATAAAAATATATGAGACACTTGAATTTAAAATATTTATTTTTAAATTAAAGTAATGCAAATGCGACATGAAACACAACAATCTTAAAAATAAAACATAAAATAATTATAACCACGTAAAAGGAGGGAACATTCAAAGTCAATCTTGACTTTCAACAGTCGTTTGATCACGGTGTGGACCTATATGGACGATCTGCACCACTCTGTCACCAGTTTGGCCAGTAATTACATTAGAAATCATATAAAATCAATCAGTAGTTTATATTATGGAATCATTAGAATTGTCATCAATATCCGTCCAATCGTTTGCTGAACCATCATCGTCTGATTCTTCAGAAGAGCTAGATGACCAATATTCCATTTCTGATTCGCTACTCGAATCAGTATCACTTAACATCCCAATACTATCAAGAATATGTTCAAATTCTTCTTCTTTAATAGCATCGCGGACCCAATAACGTTCTTCAATTTTTTTAACATGGTTGATTCGTTCTTTCCAATCCTCTGCAGTTATGGACCTTAAAGCTTTAGATATTAGATCTTCAATCACGTCAAGATCCCCTTTTCTTTCTTCAGCTACCCGCAATATTATTTTCGTTCCTACGTACTCTAGAGGATTCAAATCAGTGTTGACGTAAGGAATTCTAAGGACTTTGTGTCCATACCTTGCTAGTAATTCATCAACTGCGTATTTTTTTATTGGATACGTTTTTTTTATAGCCACTATGAGTTCTGCCTTTAACATGTCTTCTTCAAACGGTATGTTATGATTGATTATCCATTGTTTTATATATTCTTTAGTATTCATCATTGTAGGTATAGCATCGACCTCCATATCATGTAGTGGCGAACTATTCATGACCACAATGCATTCCGTTGGTAGTTTTGGTATTACATTATTTTCTATAAATTTCAAAAAGTCTTCAGTTGCAGGGTTTTCTTTTTTTAATGTATATTTGTACAGTAATTCATCACCTATGAATCCATTCTCTGAGCCGGCGAAAAAAATAAGCCATTTTGGACCGCGGCGTGTCGCTTGTTTACCGTTTTTTGATGATACCTTCTTGATTAGGCATTCACCAACGTAAACCAAAGGTTTTTTATTTTTACCCAAAGCATCGTTTTTTTTAATACTCTGTAAGTAGTTTATTCGCAAAAGTTTAACCCAATTACGTTCTAAAACTATGTTATTGTTTGGGTGGTGTTGGTTAAATTTAAACCCGAGTTTGTTACGTAAAATGCCACGTACTTTTGCCCTGGAACCTTCAAAATTGAGGTTTTTTCTTGCAATTCTGATGATTTTACGTACTGTAGGTATTTCCATATCTTCATAAATATTTTCGATGATTTCTCTAAACGCACATAGCTCGTCGTGGCTTAGAAATATCTTTCTGTTTTTTTCTTCTTTGTCTGATGTAAGAACTTTGGAAGAAGATTGCTCCATAACAAGACCTGTGAACAAAACAAAATAGGTTTCTAAGATTTTTTTATAACAGTTTACTATTTTTGAAATTCAGTAACATGCTAAAACATAAACACACCATATACCTATTACCTACAAATGCCATGCAATATTATTCTTTATGCGGAGCTTTTGTATAAAGACAAAATTAAAATGGTGTCTTCTAGTTTACGAAATCATGACGTGTAATGCAAAAAAAATACCCAAAGAATATTCAAGCTATAAACAGGAAACAACGTTTATTTATTTTTTTGTAAACAGTACCTACTTTATTAGCCATAGACAAAAGATACAATAAAAAGTTCGTATTATAAAATTGTTGTTTTTATAATGATTTTCATTTAGCATCATGAAGTAATAGGTATTTGTTCAGCAAAATTTTCTTGCAAATTTGCAGGCAAAATAAAACAGCAAACAAATAAGACGTCTAGTTATAGCAAATAGGTAGCAACATTTGATACATTACGAACATGTTCAGCAAAAACATTACGACTTAAAAATGACATTGCAATAAATAAAATAAATTACTTATTAAGTTTACATATTTAAAAATTGTAGATCGCTTCTAAACATCACAGGTTCATCAGTTAATCTGAAGATTGATTGTTTTTTTTTAACAAAATCGGCTCAGCCGTTTGAGATTCCTTACTTTTTTCCTTGGTTCCTACTACCAAGGAGGCAAACAAGCGTACGGCCCGCCTGATGGTAAGCAGTTACCATAGCCTATGGACGCTAACGCCAGGGATAGGTAGGTATCACTCGCGCTTTTACTGACCATTTTTACACAGTCTAAAATACAATAAAGTAAGCTACTTCGTGCTTACCTTCTTTTAAAATCTTCGACAATTCGCTCACAGGCAGCTCAGTAGCTACAAGAGCTCGTTCCCCACTTTTTTCATAAGGCTTACATTTTTCTTTATCATAATATTTAACCTTATATACTAGTTGTTTCTCTTTGCCACGCTTATGTAATTTACTCATATTTAAAAAGAAAAATAACAAAATAATATCGTAATGTTTTAAATTTGAAGTGCGTGGAAACTGCGTCAATGCCAAACAGAGACTGAGCGGGCGACGCAGGGGCGCCGCCGCGGGCGGAGAAAGGAGACCGGGTTTTGCGCATGCGTGATTTGAAAAAGGACAAGTGTATAGGTGTGAGCGGGACAGAAAGCGTCGTGACGCTCACGACTATGCGACTGTTCCACGAATATCGATAAGTTTATTGACCGTTGCTGTCTAAAAATTTAAAATAAATAACTTAACATTATTTTTATATTGCATTATGTCAATAATGGTGCTAAATAATGTTGTAAATTGTACAATATTTATTATTTACTTATTAATAATCATATTATGTATTAATTTGTGCTGCTACAAACAATGGTATGGCGGTCTTTATGTAGAGGTCTGAGTCAATCTGCGGATTGCGGTAAGTAAGTTTAAGAGAGGTAGGGCACCATTCTAGCGAGCAAGCCTGACTGGGGAAGGACCTCCACATTACAGAAGACCTCAAATAAATAACTACACAGCGGTGTAGTTGTGTTCCTGTGTGTGAGTAAAGGTCTCCAGCGCTCATTTAGGGACGCGTTTTGAAAGAAACGTATTCCTATCCCAGAGATACTCGTATTTCCATCTAAAAGCCCTGGTGTAAAAAATGGATTGGCAATACGCAAGTGATAGGTACCTTCGGTATTGCTGGCTTCCTTATGCTACGGTAACTGCGGCCGTTGGACCTGATGTTAAGCAGTAGCCGTATCCTATGGACGCTTGCAATACCAGAGGTATCACTTTTTTATAATATATTGACACCAACAATTGTATAATTTATTGACACCAGGGCTTTAAGATGGAAGTAACCCTGGTATAGGAATACGTTTTTTCCAAAACGCATCCCTAAATGAGCGCTGGAGACCTGTTCTTACATACAGGAATACAGCTACAGCGCTGTGTGTAGTTATTTGGCTGTGGTCTTCTGTAAGGTGGAGGTCCTTCCCTAGTCGGACCTGCTCGCTAGTATGGTGCCCTATCTCAAACATGTTTACAAATCAATTACTTAAGTACTTACATTCCCATTTAGCTACCGCTAATCAAAAAATTCTCAAAAATAAATTATAATTACTTACCCCATTTTAAATGGTTACCCCAAATCCGTCCCCGTGACCGTCGCCGCGGGTTCCGTACCGGCGTTTTACATATTTCTTCAGTTCACCCCCATTGTGAAAACGCCGCGTATTGAATCAACTGTACGTATTGTGCACGTATATATACGACTTCTTTGTTTCCAGCCAAGAGATAATGCGCAAAATTACGGGGTAACTTTGAAAAATTGTGGGAGGATTATTTTTCGTTTGTTGAAATTTTAAGTTATGTAGAAATATCTTTCATTTTTCTGTTTAAATCGTTGTTCATTGTTCTTGAAAGAAAGTAATAATAATCATTTATTATTACTGTAAATGAAACACAATGCAATACTACATTAAAACAATTTTTCTAGCTACATAATATTATATTCTCTAATTTTTTGTAGCTACTACATAATAATATAATTATGAGCATTTAATTTTTTTAAATTTATTTTTGCATTATTATGATCTCTTCTGATAAGATTTTACCTCCTTTTTCAATAGGTACGTATTAGGTAAAACAATTACAAGTTATTTAAATTAGTGGTTCTAGAGTGGTGACCAGGAACTGTAAGACGTAGCGTGGGCAGGCCTCCAACAAGGTGGACTGTGATGTACACCGAACCTCAAGTGATGTGGAAAACTTTGGGTTAAATGGATGGATGGAATAGAGGTAGGCAGTCAGGTCTGCGTACATCTGCCTATCTCTCTCCAAATTTTAAATTTATTTTAAATAGTTTTGCTGCTTATTCTTATCTTGAAGCGTGGCAGCGACCACAGGTCAGGCGTTGGCCTGACAGACATCTTGGATTTGCAAATCCTTCTTTTTCCAGCAACTCAACTTTCAGGATTTTCCAGCTGTAGTTTACATTTAAAAACACATACAACAGCGGTTATTAGTTAGTAAAAATATACATACATACATATCATTACTCCCGTCTCCCATTGGGGTAGGCAGAGACTATGGTAAGTTCGTCAATTGCTTCGATCCAAACATACTTCCTTTGCTTCCTCTACATTCATCAACCTCTTCATGCATGAACATCCTTTTAATTTGGCCAGTTTTTAAAATTATGCGTAAAACGTAAAATTACCAAAATGGGGTAAACAAATAAATTCTTACCCCAAATCTCAATAAATAGCTACAACAATAAATAATAGTAGTACCTTACCATTCATCTTAAATACAACTCACCCTTTTCCTACCCATTATAATTTTCTTAAGGCTTTTTGCATCATTTACGCTGAGCCAAACAAAACATTCACCTCGCAACCCACCAATTTAATCTGACCTGCCATCTTCTAAACTTAACCCTAAAACACGCGTGAATTTTTAAACAACACGGATTGAGAAGGGTCTATGTAAACTGGTCAGATATTTGCTGACACACTGGCGGATGGTGACGTCATCAAGGGGTGAGATACACCCCCCTTTTATCTTAGATCTGTAAAAATTATTATTATTTCGTTGATGGAGTTGTTATTCTGTAGTCGTAAGCTAAAATCCATGGTATAATATCCTAGTCCTACACTTATATTTTAAAGAGAAAGAAAGTATTATTGTTTGTAATTAATAAACTCAGAAATTTCAAGTCTAATAAACAAAAAAAAAATACACTCGAATTGATAACCTCCTCTTTTTAAAGTCGGTTAATAAAAAGCTATATTTTCACTAAAATTTTTGGGACCTGCATCTGTAATTTATTTAATTTGGAGAGATAATAAAATTTTAGTATTTTCATTTTTTTTGTATTTTCAAACATGTGTGTGCTTGCATAAAGTTATATTATGATGGTAAGCAGATACCATAGCCTTTGGTCGCTTTCAATACCAGAGTATCACTTTCGTGTTGGCAACGTAAAAATTAAGACCAAGAATTATTGATGGAGTAGGATAGGCGATCTTTTAGTTAAAAACGTATCCCTAAATGACCGCTGGAGACCTGTAGGTACTCAAACAAAGGAATACTATTAAACCGCTGTGTGTGAGATATATGCACAGAAATAGATCAGGATCTGATCTATTTCTGTGGTTATATGGAGTATTTTTTTTTTTTTTTTTTATACTACTTGGGTAGCAAACAAGCATACGGCCCGCCTGATGTTAAGCAGTATCCGTTGCCTATAGACGCCCGATTACCAGAGGTATCACTTGCGTGTTGCCAACCCATTTTTTTACACCAGGGCCTTAAGATGGAAGTAACCCTAAAACGGATTCCTAAATGAGCGCTGGAGACCTGTACTCACACACAGGAACACAACTACACCGCTGTGTGTAGTCATTTGGCTGTGGTCTTCTGTATTATACTCCATCCATCCATACTGTGGTTATAGTAGATTAAGAGAGGGCACCATACTTGCGAGCGGGCCCGACTGCGGAGGGACCTCCACCTTACAGAAGACCACAGCCAAATAACTACACACAGCGGTGTAGTTGTGTTCCTGTGTGTGAGTACAGGTCTCCAACGCTCATTTAGGAATGCGTTTTGAAAGAAACGTATTCCCATACTAGGGTTACTTCCATCTTGAAGCCCTGGTGTAAAAAAATGGGTTGGCAACACGCAAGTGATACCTCTGATATTGCAAGCGTCCACAGGCGGGCCGTACGCTAATTTGCCAACCAAGTAGTATAAAAAAAATGGCCTCTGTGGCCTTCTGTAAGATAACTGCATACCATCAGTAAAATAAAAATATAGAATACTTTTAATTTACTAACAAATACTTTATAACCAACAAATTGCAAGAATCTCAAAACTTAATTTAACATAATAATTATTTAACCGTTCACTAGCTCGGTACTTTCGACCGGAGTCGTTGCCAGCCTGATATGTTGCCAAATTTATGTTTTTTGCCAACTACTGGCATTATCTCGTTTTAATGTTAGACGAGGAGTATTTTCGCCTTTTTATTGCGTTTGGCATGATATGGTGTCGCATTTTAGGGTTGACTTGGCAATTAGTTTTAAGATAGTGGCTGTTTTTATTGTATGAAAAGTTTTAAGTATGAAAATATACTGTTTGGTAGTTTTTAATATACTTATACATTTTGTCAGCAAAATAAATTTATTTTCTTTCTTTTTCGGTTGTAGATGATAGGGGTCGCCCGCGACTTCGTCCGCGTGGTAATTTGGAATATTTTCCATGATTTTGCAACATATTTAACTACTGCTCAGCTCCTATTGATCATAGCGTGATGTTATATAGCCTATAGCCTTCCTGGATAAATGCACTATGAAACAAAAAAAAATTCAAATCAAACCAGTACTTTCTGAGATTAGCGCGTTCAACCAAACAAACAAACAAAGTCTTCAGCTTATTATTATATTAAGCATATTAAGTATAAATAGATATAGATATGGTAATGTTATGATACAAGAAAGTTATCTACCTGTTTAGTTATAACTTTCTTATATACATAATATAGGTATACTAAAAATAAATTCTATATATATTTGAGTAATGATAAGTAATTTACAAGTAAAACTTTTACACAAATTATAAATAAAATCTAATAATAAAAACAACACAAAAAAGGGTGGAGGACTGCTTAGTAAGCGTCGTAAAATTCCTCCGCATTTTTTCAAATCCCACGTTTTCAGTAGACATCGGTCTACTGAAAACATGGGATTTGATTCCCGCTCGCGACAAATATTATTGTACCACGAAAGTTGATCCGAGTTTAGGTGAAATTTACATGTGTACAACTGGTCAGGATTGAACTCACACCCTATGTTTTTTTTGCCATTCGGTTACCACCGCTACCCATCCTTTTCTTAAACTCATTTTAAAATTCTTACTTAAATTTAATATTCTACCCTAAACGTCAAAAAATGTCTCATTTTTCGAAGTCCGTAAAAGAAAAAAATAAAAGAAAAATAAGTTCTCATATTTCAAAGTCCATAAAAATCCCTTATTGCATATCAAAACCTTAATCTTAACCCTAAATCACTAACGTAAAAACAAAAATCTCTCTAAAAACAAGTCCCCAGCGAACAATCATAAAAAATCTTGCGGTTACCCACACAAATGCGAGACTAACACAGCTGCATGCCCACCCCTATAAATACACAAAGGAATGCATCTGTGTGAGTGCTAGCCGTAGCCTCCATTGGGCACGAAGCTATTTCTTTATTGATCCATATTTCTTCTTCTTTAGACTGGCCCACGGGGGGTTGCTGGAGTCGGGGTTCCCCTCACTACCCCCCGGAGGTGTTTTTCTACAGTTTTAATGAACGAAGGACGCGAAAATGGCGCGTAAGGAGTTTTGGGGTAAAGGGGGGTAAAGTTATTAATGCTTTTTAAGCTGAGTAATATTCACCCTTAACGTTTTTAGACGCATACTTCGCTTTTTTAATGTATTTTTTCGTTTGTGGTTTGTAATTAGGTAATTAGTTGATTATTTAAAGTATGGCGTAGTTAATGTTGGATGGTAGGTGTTTAGATTTGGCTTGGGTGGATTTGGATAAGACCGGCCATTGTCCAAAACTGTTTAAAATATTATTTGCATCAAAGTTTCTTTAAGAAAGGAGTTGTAAGGTTTTTAAAGGGTTAGCAACGTGAGAGTGGTACCCTTGGTGTTGTAAGCGTCCATCGGTAAATACGGTAAGTCCCCCGTGACACAGAGCTTGTTCTCTAGTGCAGGAGTTGTCTTTTTTAAAAAAGAACTAAGAAAACTCTTTTTTTATAGTGCACAAGTGTGTGCGCAAAACAGGTGCACTGCAAGTTTATTCTTTCAGTCAATACGATGTTAATCCGACACGACCGGAGAAAGATAAGGCTTTGAATAAACGGCTTTACGTGCTTTTCGAGGCACGGGGACTTAAACACCAAGCTTCGGGCATCTATTGTAAATTTTGTCACGGTCCGGCCTGGGAATCGAACCTAGGACCTCGTGATTAGCAGGTGCTATTTTTTTGCTTCTTTTTTTTTAAACTCCCGCATAAGGCCTGTGTCGCGGGGTACTTCACAAACGTACAATTCACGGACACAAATTACACCCAGACTCAGAACAATCATTTATGAATAACACAAAGTTTTGTCCCGAGTGGGAATCCGAAGCTACAACCTCTGGCATAGCAGTCAGGGTCACTAACCACTGGATCAACAGGCCAGTCAAATTTTGATTTTCAGGGATCGAACTCACACCTAATATATTACAAGACGGTTACTTTCCCATTCCGCGTCTACTTCCTAATGAACAATCGAATAACTCAAAAAACATTCCTTCATTATAATAAAAAAATAGCATAAAACAGAAAACCATATTTCATACAAATAATAAGATACTTTATCTCATACATACACTCACCAAAAAAAAGAAATCTGCTCCCAACAAATTTGAAAAAACAACCCTATAATTTGGCTCATTACCGAAACGGTGGAAAACATATTCTACCCTTATAGTCATCATAAATAAAGGCGAAGGGAAAAATTTTATTATCCCTACCACCCCATTTTACCCCTCAAGGAGAAATATGAAATAAAATGAAAATGTACCTAATGGGGAAAAAATACTGAGCGCGGTAAGACAAAGGGATGGGACGGGGTACGTTGGGGTGGAAATGGCTTTTTTTAAATGTTAAGTACTCTGTTATGGATGTTTTTTTACCAAAGATTTTTGATGACTGTATCGTGAGATACAGTTCAAAGTCAAAGTCAAACTCATTTATTAATTTAGATCAATACATGATACTTATGAACGTCATAAAAACAAATGCTAGCATACTTTTTTCCTACGGCCAATTCGCTGACTATGGTAGGGCCTCGATAAGAATTGGCAAGAAACTCGGGACACTCTTTTTAATCGCCAGAATATAACATTTACAATTTGGTATAAGTTACAATATTATTGGTAGGTAACGAAAAGGAACGGAAACCTATATAACTACCATACAGAATGAAATTAAGATAAATATTAAATTAATTAATGAAACAATATAATGACTTAAAAATGAATTTAGTATGGTAATGAGGGATCGTTTCTTTTTGTAAGAATACGATAGAAACGTGTCGAGATCACATTGCGACCAGTTTGTGGCTGGCCTTACTTGGGTCAACGTATTAGCCTTGCGATCCAGCGTGGAAATGTGGCCAATCTTTTGGGCACCTTTCCTCAGAACTGCGACCTCAATCAGATATTTTATTTATAGGTAATTACCTTTAAATACAATATCTGATTGTTTGTAAGAAGTTTAGGTTAAGTTACTTTTATTTAATAACTATTCATGTACATACCTAAATATCTTATGAAATAAATGTTTAAAATTAGTTTTTTTATAATAATAATATTTTCGGGACAACTCACACATCGCTATCTGATTCCAAACTAGGCAGAGCCTGTGTGGGGTTTTTAAAGGGTCGGCAACGCGTGAGTGACACCCCTGGTGTTGCAAACGTCCATAGGCTACGGTAACTGCTTACCATCAGGCGGGCCGTATGTTTGTTTGCCACCTTGGTAGTATAAAAAAAAAACTATGGTAGCCAGACAACTGATAAACATACTTGTATATTTCTAAATACATATATGATTATAGATAAATTACACCCCGACACACAACAAACATTCGTGCTCATCTCACAAAGATTTGTTCTGCATGGGAATCGAACCCACGACCTCCGGCGTAGCAGTCAGAGTCACTAACCACTAGACCAACAGGCCAGTCATGTTTAAAATATAAGTGTTGATATTATTAAAAACCAAAATAGCATTGTTATTAAATTTTATTAGATTTTGTACACATAATCCGTCTCCATAGATATTATCCTCCGTGGGGCGGGGTTGACTCCACAGCCTCCGGCACCGAAGACTCATTCCTATAAATCTGCCTTATCATAAAAATATACGCGTATCTACCAACGGTTTTACGATTGTGGTTATATGTACTTTTACTTTTATTCTATATCTTATGTTATACATAGGTATTAGTATTATAGAAATGTGAAGATACATGAAGCCCGATATTATAAGAAAGCTTGAAAACTGACAACAAAAAAGGCCGTTGGGGCAGAAAGGTTCTAGAGTGGCGACCACGAACTGGAAGACGAAGCGTGGGCAGGCCTCCAACAAGGTGGACCGACGACCTGGTAAAGGTTGCGGGCAACCGATGGACAAGGTCGGCTCAGGATCGAGAGTTGTGGAAAACCTTAGGGGAGGCCTATGTCCAGCAGTGGACGTCTTTTGGCTGAGATGATGATGAAAACTTTAAAAAAATAAAATGAAACCGACTTCAATAAAATCATCAGTCATCGATAAGTATATACCTACATTTTTTGAATTTGGTTGAAAATTTATTTATTTACTATCTTACGCCCGCGGCTTCGCACATTCCTTCGGGAACAGAGTTTTTTCCGTGATAAAAAGTAGCCTATGTGACCAATAAAAAGCCACGTTATTTGTGAGTATCATAGGCTATATTTTATTGACAAAAATATTACGGCACCTCGGGAAATACCACTCGTGTAAAGCCGAGGCATAAGCATCTGGTTATTTTTAACCGACTTCAAAAAAGAGGAAGTTCTATGTTTTTATTCTACTTTTAGATAATTATACAATAATTTGACGGGCTTGTTGGTCTATGGTTAGTGACCCTGACCGCTAAGTCGGAGGGTTCGATTCCCATACAGGACAAAACTTTGTGTGATTTATAAAATCGTGGTGTAATATGTGTCCGTGAATTCTATGTTTGTAAAGTCCGCTGTGACACAGTGCTTATTTTAAATATTCATTTAAGGATGCGTTTTGAAAGACGTATTCCTATAACAGGGATACTCCATCTTAAAGCCCTTGTGTAAAAAAATTCGTAGGCAACACGTAAGTGATACCTCTGGTACTAGAAGACGACACAGCAGAGCACGTTTTGCTGCATTGCCTGGAGGTCGCTGCATACAGGAAGAAACACCTGGGCAGCCCAAGTTCAGTACGAGAAGCGGCCGACAACGTCAGGCGGCTGCTGGACTTTTTGGACGAGCTGCGGTGGAAAGAGTGACCCCAACACCAACCACCCGCACGCAAAATACGCGCATCAGCGTGGAATTGCGGACAACAGCCCGCCATGCGATATCTCTGGTACTGCAAGCGTCCATAGGCTACGGTAACTGCTTAACATCAGGCGGGCCGTATGCTGGTTTGCCACCCAAGTAGTATAAAAAAAGAGATCAGGATCTATCCTGACATCACACAGAATAATAAACATTTTTGTTTTTTAGTGTTTATTATTGTTTTCTCTGTTATCCTATCCTATAGTGTGGCCATTAGTGCTGTGCACTCCCTGAGGTATGCACGGCGAGGTGGGGGGCGAAGAAAAAAGTGCATGAGTTCACATGAGGTCGATACATGTCGGACAGATCTTACGATATCAGTTTGCATTTCTAAGGCAAGACTTGTGGCGGGACGTTGCGTTGGTCGGAGGCTATCTATCTGTAATATATACTTACTTTGTTGATTAAAATGTAACCCAAATATACTCATATTTTATTAAAAATATGCAGGTGATAAATAAGAATTAAAAGTTATAATTCACAACAGGACTTGTTTTATTAAACATTTTTTATATTTACAAACAATTATATATTCTAACGAAAGTTATTCTGACATAGATTCTGTTTAAACTTCATCTTCCATTTCGTCATCATCTTCATCTTCCTCTTCGCCACCGGAACTTGAATCAGAGTCTTGCAAATTTATTATGAATGAATCGATAACATTATCGAACCTACTATCGCGACTCCAGTAATCATTTTCATTTTTCTGGACATGATCGTCGCATTTCTGCCATTTTTCCGCCGTGAATTCCGAAAACAATTTATCCAATAAGATTATCTTTTCGTCTAGAGAAGAATTAATATAGTTTTGGGCTATGTTGTTTTTAATATCAGCCCAGACCAACTCGATTGGATTTAAATCTGGATGGTACGGAGGTAAACGCAGAACAGTGTGTCCACTGGCTTTCAGGAGTTCGTCAATTCTATACACGGGTTCTTTTTGTGTATTTTTGATAAGAAGTAGCAGTTGAGCCTTTGACATGGTTACTGAAAATTCTACATTATGGCGTAGCAACCAGTTCTGCATTTCACTTTTGAGGCTTGATATAGTTGGTTTCTTCTCAATCTGAACGCTGTGGTAAGACGCGTTGTCCATTACAACCACAGAATTCGGCAGCAACTTATCTTTTAACTTTTCATCTACCCACTTATAAAAAGTAGGTCCGCTCATATCTCCATGATAGTCACCGGTTCTAGCATCGGATTTGAATATAGTCAATGTATCATCCACTAAGCCATTTCGACACCCAGCGTGGAGTATTACTAGTCGCCGTCCTTTCCCAATATCAGCATGAATACCGGGTTCTGACGATGATTGCCAACATTTGCTGGCATGGTGACTGGCGTTGATGTATGTTTCATCAAGAAAATATATGTTTCGGTTTTCCGTTCTGTAATTTCTGATTTGTGTAAGATATTTTTTCCGCCACACTGTAATATTAGGCTGCTCTGTAAGGAGATGTCTCTTTGATTTGCATTTTTTGTAACGGTAGCCCATTTTGTGTAAAAGCTGTCTTAAATATTGCCGTCCACAATTCAATATGCCATCCTGTCTCAAACTTGATAGTAACTTACGGACACTTGGTATTTTTTTTTCAACTTCGTAAAACTGATGAATTTTTGCTTCTGATAACTCCAAGGTCAAAATCATCCACAACGTGTTTTTTCTTTAGAACTTTTGGTTTTTTTGGCGATTGAAATTTTAATTGGCTTGAATTTTCAATTGATAAATAACCCGCAGAAATCACATTATGTACGGTTCTTTTGCTGTATCCCGTAGCCTCCGCAACGATTTTAGCAATATTCACGTCATTTTTAAATTCAAAGCTTTCTTTGTCTGCTTTTCTTTTCTTAAAATATTCAGCCACCTTAAAAATGACAGTCTCATATCACGAGATAACGCACGACCCATCTTTGAATATTTATCTCGTGTGCGTCTGACATAGACAGTCCGATACAAATAACACTACCTGCCGTCACAAGCGTTGACGGCGCACTGACAGCGCAGCAGCCGATTCTAACCCCCCCGTCTCACCGCGCGCATACCTCAGGGAGTGCACAGCACTAATGGTCATACTATACTAATATTATACACTAGCTGTTGCCCGCGGCTCCGCCCGCGTGATCTATCTGTGTGCCAAATTTCATCCAGATCCGTTCAGTAGTTTTTACGTGAAAAAGTAACAAACATCCATCCATCCATTCTTACAAACTTTCACATTTATAATATTAGTAAGGATGTGAAAGTTTGTGAGTATGTATGGATGGATGTTTGTTACTGTTTCACGTAAAAACTACTGAACGGATCTGGATGAAATTTGGCATTGAGATAGTTTATAGTCTGGAATAGCAAATAGGCTTACTTTTTATCGCGATAACCGACAACCACGTGGGCAGAGTCGCAGGCAACAACTAGTCTTAGTTACCAAATTCCAAACTTCTGGTATTTATCGTGAACTTTTTGACAAAGATCTAATAGGTAGATAACATACCTCTTAGTTATATATAATAGTTTTTGCCTTCAACTGGGAATCGAACCCGGTTCTTGTGATCAACAGTCACCATCAACAACCACTACCTATATTAAAGATGCAGTTTGAATTAAAAAAAAAAAATTATGCGGCAGTTTTGATGGTGTATGGATGTATGGATGTCTGGTACTCAATCATGCTAAAAAAGCTGAACTCTAACGGATCTGTATGAAATTTGGAATTGAAATAGATTATAGTCTAGAAAAGGATGCCTCATTGCCATACAGTGGAAAGCTAAATTCATTTTTTTCCATTCATTGTTTCCCTATTAAAAATATTTTTACTTAAATTTAATTTTGTATGGTATATTGGGTTCCGTCCCTTTTTGTTACCACTAATGTTGTAACTCATACCAAATTGTAAATGTTATACTCTGGCAATTAAAAAGAGTGGCCCGAGTTTCTTGCCGATTCTTCTCGAGGCCCAACCCTAGTCAGCGAATTGGCCGTAAGAAAAAAATAATGCTGGCATTTGTTTTTATGACGTTCATAAGTATCATGTATTTGATCTAAATGAATTAATGAGTTTGACTTTGACTTTGAAAGCACACAGGCATTTAATTATCTACCTTAAGACTTATATCAAGTGCTATATTTATTTTGGATTACCGCGGGCAGAATCGCGGGCGATACCTAATAGTATTATAAATTAATTTACACAAAATATAAACAAAAAACCTATATTCCTACTTAAACCATTCAAGTGAAAAATCCTTTCCTTCATAAGCTTCAAACGATCCTTTTCATTGCTCGCAGGTAAAAGAAAATCGGGGCCCTTGCAAAAATTAGCTCTGAAAGGGCCGGAATGGGGAGAGTATGGGGTAAGAGCATTTTTCAACATATGGGGTGGTATATTGTTCGTAGACTTTTTGTTCCAAGTTTTGGGGTAAGTGAATTTTAGAGATACGGTTTTTTTGGTGGGGTAGGCACAGATAATGGTTTAATGCAGTGTTTTGAGTGGATTAATGATGTGTTTTGTTTTTTAGACGTAGGATACTATATAAGCGAGCAAACCTGACTGGGAAAGGACCTCTTGCTGAAGGCCACAGTCAAATAACTACGAACAGTGCTGTAGTTGTATTTAAGGGTAACTTTTTTTTGTATTACTTAGGTAGCAAACATACGGCCCGCCTGATGGTAAGCAGTTACCGTAGCCTATGGACATTTGCAATACCGGAGGTATCACTTGCGTGATAACTACGCGAAAATAAACGCATCTCTGTGAGCTCTGGAAAACTGCTTTAAAAATAACATATTCTTTATCTTAGGGTAACCCATGACACAGAACTCTGGTGTTTTGGTATTACAAGCGACCATAGTCTACTGCTGCTTTTCTGTCTTCTACTTTTTTTTTGTACTACTTAGGTGGCAAACAAGCATACGGCCCGCCTGATGTTAATCAGTTACCGTAGCCCATGGACGCTTGCAACATCAGAAGTATCACTTGCGTGTTGCCAACCCATTTTTTTACACCAGGGCTTTTTGATGGGATCCCTGGGATAGGAATACGTTTCTTTCAAAACGCATCCCTAAATGGGCGCTGGAGACCTTTACTCACACACAGGAGCATAACTACACAGCTGTGTGTAGTTATTTGGCTGTGGGCTTCTGTAAGGTGGAGGTCCTTCCCCAGTCGGGCTTGCTCGCTAGTACGATGCCTTACCTCTCTTACCCTCTAAGCGTAATATTAGGTGACAGTATGAACTTAGCACCGACTTCAATCTGTATTCAGGTTTTTGAAATCGGTATTTTTTTCATTTTTTTTTTAAACACACAAAAACAAAGTGGCTCTCGTCTTTGTCACGGTAAACAAGTAAAGCTGTTGGTTCTTGACGCCTGATCTCTCTCCAGTAGTGTAGGATTGCTGTCTTATCGGAATATGAGACTTATAAGAGTGAGGGAATAAAGAGTGCATCTTTGTTTGCGCACACACTTGTGCACTAGAAACCCAAACTGAAACACAAAATTCATTATTCATTTAGGTTACAAAGTAACACTTATGAAGGTCATAAGTTATGAATAGATAAGCCAGAAATATGATGTCAGCTAAATTTTCCTACCGCTAGTTCGCTGACGAAACTCAGGCCACTCTTCTTTTTATTATTTGTAAGAAGCAAGAAATTCAGGTTACTCTTTAATCGCTAGATAGTTACTTTTTTGTAAATGACATTAGGGTGGCATCCAAACTGATGCAGTCCTTCCCCAGTCGGGCTTGCTCGCTAGTATGGTGCCCTACCTCTCTTTGACTTGCTTAACTTTGTATATCTATTGATTTTTGTAGCTAATATAGTAAACCAACGAATCCTTGTCATAAAATTACTTCAATACGACCCCATCTTTAAAAAACCCTTCGATTTTTTACAGACACAAACCCCGCCTTACCTCCGAGGGCCGAGGGCATCCTCCCCTCCAAGCTTATAATTGGGAGTGGATCCGAAGTTACACCCTCAGATTAAAATATTTATTTTTGCGACGGAAAGAAAAAGTACGGTACGATGGTAATGTTGGCGCCAAAATATTTGGACGATGATTATTTTTTTAAATTTTTTACTGAGAAATATTTGTGATGCGGAGGAATATTATAATGCTTTTTACATTTTAAGTAATTAATTAGGTTTCTGTATTTAGGTTTAGTTAGTTTACATGATTATTTAGTAATTTTTGTGTATAAATAAAAAAAATGTTTATGTTTAGAATGTTTAAGGAGAATGTATTTTTTTTAACAAATTAGGTATTATTTGGTTTAGTTTTTAGGTTTTTTTAATAACAACGCCCGCAAAATACATAGTAAAGTTTGTAAATCCACGGCTAAAAAATACACCTAGTCTCATAAAATATATTTATAGATCACACATATATTTGTCCCAAGTGGAAATAAATGCAAGTAGGCTAAGATTGTTTTTCAGATAGAATGAATTTTCAATTTGAGACTTTAGTTTGTTTCTGAACTCATAACATAGTGTTAAATCGCGATGTGTGTGTGTGTCATTTAGACTACTTAACCAACCATTCAGTCAATCCAATAAATAAAATGTATTTATTTATTGGATTACAATCAATGCACCATTACCCTGATTCTAAAAGTTTACTTAACATAAATCGTAGTTTCAAAATACATTACGACGTAAGAAATACAAAATACAAAAGTTGACCTGTCACTCAGACGTTTTAGGGTTACGTCAAAACCAATCAATATGATAAAATAATAAAGTTGGACATAATTATGTGGCCGACTGTACAAACGCGCGACGATACACCGTCCTTAAAAGGGTTTGTACCGAAATATAATTTCGGAGTTGACTGTACTTAGTTTTTACACAAAAATGTATGGAGACGGTTTGTAGATTGTTTTTTATACTGCTTAGGTGTCTTACAAGCATATTGCTTGATGGTAAGCAGTTACCGTAGCTAATAGACGCTTGCAATACCCATGTTTTGCTAGATTATGTTAGAAATCATAATATATTATGAGGCGAGCCAATTGCCTATCAGACACAATTCCAAACTTTGTTAAGCTGCTAAGAAATTTCTAATAACTATTTGTTCTACCCAAAATCGAACCCAAATGTCGAACCCAAATGTCGGCTAATATAACATGAGATAGGTTTGAGAAGCGGAATTTATTTATTATGGTTTGTCCACAGTAAAGGTATCACAAATATTTATAATAATTCTTATAGGTTGTAGGCCTATATATTTGCCAATTATGGACTAACCAGCGTGGCTTTTAACAGGCGACAACAAAATAACAAAGATAAGTTAAAAATACGAAAGAATTAACTATGTAGGAAATAATTGATTAACTATCAATGAAGTAGAACGAAAATCAAAATATGGTGACAAAAAAATGTCTTATAAGAATCAAAGACAAATTTTATTCCACGTGTAGTCTAGTGCTTAAGGTAATCACTTCGCCATCAACATCGCGCCAAGTGTTTTGCTTTTTA
This sequence comes from Trisateles emortualis, assembly GCA_947095525.1. Lineage (NCBI taxonomy): Eukaryota > Metazoa > Arthropoda > Insecta > Lepidoptera > Erebidae > Trisateles > Trisateles emortualis. The sequence continues at coordinate 9,349,194 of OX352754.1, read as the reverse complement.
GTCAATAAATGTTCGTTCTGAGTCTAGTTTTTTTTATACTATATGCATATAAATAAGCATACGACCCGGCTAATGTCATGTAGCTACCGTAGCCTATTGACGCTTGAAATACCAGAGCTATCTATCATTTGCGCGTTGCTGAGGCTTTATGATGTAGTATAGGGATACGAAAACGTGTCTTTCAAAACGCTTCCCTCTTGTGTGTAGGTGTTTCCATCTTTTTTTTCTTTACTGGGTGTATTTTATGTCCGTGAATTGTATGTTTATAGATCCCCACGACACAGACGAAAGTTGTCTTAAAAAATATATGAGACTAATAAAGCTCCATGACCGTCTATGTTCTCGAGAACCCGTCTAATGGAAAAAAGGATAAAATTTTAGGGTACCTTTTAATATTTTTTTCATTAAAGTTTTTAATATTAATGGGTAAGTATCGGAGTTACGGTTCAGTGTAATTATTTTCCGGATTTTACGTTTTCCGGACGAAACAACGGTTTACGGTGTAGGGGTATGAAGGCGGCGGTTGGAGGGTTAACTTGTATATTAAAGAAAAAGAAAAAATATATTTAAATCCTGTTGATCTAGTTGTAAGTAACTCTGACTGCTAAGTCGTAGGTCGTGGATTCGATTCCCATTCTTTGTATGGGATACATTACTATAGGTAAAAAACACCCAGACACAGAACAGAGTAAGTATTATGCACAGTAAACAAAGATTATCTTGGGTGGGAATCGAACCCACGATCTCTGGCATTTCAGTCACTTACATAGGCCAACAGACCGTCCACATTTGTCACAATTGTATTGTTATATTGTTGTTATAAAAATAGGGCTTTATGTTGCCATTTTTATACTACTGGGGTGGCAAACAAGCATACGGCCCGCCTGATGGTAAGAAGTTACCGTAGCCTATAGACAATTGCAATACTAGAGGATCACTTCCGTGTTGCCAACCCATTTTATTTACACTAGGATTTTAAGATGGAATATCTCTCGGATATGAAAACGAATATTTCAAAAAGAATTCCTAAATATGCGTTCGAGACCTGTACTCAGACAGGAACACCTGTGTGTAGTTATTTGGTGTGGTCTTCTGTAAGGTGGCCGACAGTAAATTGCACTATCTCTCTTAAAAGAATTGATCGGCTGGACATTTGTTTTCTATTCCATTCGATTCGACTGTCGTTTATGCCACTAGATAGGTTGGTTGACCAAAGACCAAACGATAAGAAGAAGAACCACATCCCCGTCTACTGAAAACCTACGCAAAGCTCCGTAAGAATTTATCCTACTAATATTATAAATGCAAAAGTTTGTAAGAATGGATGGATGTTTGTTACTCTTTCACGTAAAAAGCACTGAACGGATCTAGATGAAATTTGGCACAGAGATAGATTATGATCTGGAATAACACATAGACTACTTTTTACATCGATAACCGACATCCACGCGGGCGAAGCCGCGGACAACTCCTAGTAATAACAATAAACATCAAACGCCATTTTCATAGCTTCAAAACATTTTTTTATATAAATACGAAATATTGTACAGGTGTGTATTAAAATTAATTTGTTTAAGTCTCGCTGTTACTGGTTAATTCCGTCTCGATGCACACCGCCATTTTTAACTGAGCGGTTTTAGATCAGACTGGGAAATATGAAATTTGTGTTTTGTGTCATTGCTATAATATTGCTTTTTGTGTTTGAGGGGTCTGTTGGTTTTTTGGTGAGATTTTTAAGCTGGAAGTCGTCGGTTCGATTTAGAGGACATATTTTAATCTTTGTATGTTGTAGAAAGATTGTTTGTCCGGGAATGTATTTATTTATTTATTTATGTTAAAACGGTTTTTAAAAAACCAATTACAATAACAAATGTAATTTTATCTGAAACCAGCGATTCACTTTGCCTGATGCTGCTCAGGTGCAATTTATCATAAGAAGTGCATGAGAAAATAAAATGAGTGGCTTGTTTGTTGGTCTACTGGTTCACTAACCAGTAGACCAACAAACAAGGGTCACTACCCTGACTGCTAAGCCGCAGGACGTGGGTTCTATTCTCACACATAAATGTTTTTTACGAGTCTGAGTGTTATTTGTGTCTGTGAATTGTGTGTTTGTAAAGTCCCCCGCAACACTGGGCTTCTGTAAGTGCGAGTATGGTCTTTAAATAAATTAAACTCTTCACATCGTGAACGGGTGCTACTTGGGGTGGCTGGTCAATCCTGGCATGATTTATTTTTAAATATTAAAGATATAGTTTCTAGATTTTTACTAAGATTGCAATGTGATCTCGACACGTTTCTATCTGTTTATACTTACAAAAAGAAACGATCTGTCATTACCATACAGAGGACAGCTAAATTCATTTTTTTTATATTGCTTACTCATTAATCAAATACTTATCTAAATTTCTTTCTTATGGTATATAGGTTACCGTTCCTTTTTGTTACCACTATTGTAACTCATACCAAATTATAAATGTTATACTCTGGTGATTAAAAAGAGTGACCCAAATTTTCCCCCGTTCCATCCCGTGGGTGACGTAAGAGTCGACTAAGGGAGTAAGTCTAGCAGACAATATCCACCGCAAGAGAGGGAAAACTCGAAACAAAACCCTATACCAACCCGTCTGGCCAGCGTGGTATAGTAGGCCTCCCTTCAAATGTTTGGAGGAAACCCGTGCCCAGCAAACGTCCTACACGTTTATGGGTTGAAATTCATGATGATGAACACTTTGTTGTTACAAGATCGAAGAGGCGACAACACGCTAGTAATGCTCCTGGTATTGCTAGTGCCCATAGACTACAGTAACTACTTACTATAGGTACGCTTATTTTGTCACCGAGGTAGAATAAAAGTAAAGGATTAGTATCTACTAACGAAGCTAGCCCCCTAGTTAGTTACATGACTAAACTACAAATTAATATTTATCAATTTTATAATTATTATTCATATATCCAGTATTGAATGCCGTTGCTACCTTTGGAATTGTAAAATTATAATAAGGTTAAACGATGACAACGCCATCTATTAGCGAGTAGCAGAAACTAAAATATAAAGTAAAATTTTGGTTTTTACTCAAAGGAATTTATTACCATTTTTAACTAAGATTAATTAAAGTAAATAGGTAAATTCTTAATTCTATTAAATTGCATGCTTTTGTTTCTTTAATTTAAATGTATTCATGGAGTTATTTAGTTCAGTGCCATCTAGCGTTGACTAGCATATACTAACCAAAATCTTATTAGAACGAATATAATATTTAATAACTAAATTATTATTTCTTATTGGCATATATGTATATTTTTATTTCAGTTACCTACATTATAAACTTCCCTGTAATGCAACGTGCATTAATTGTAATGTTTAAATGTCCATCTCAATATTACTTTTTATAAACCCATATTATCGCACTGCCGAGCAAAAGCGTTCCTACCCCATTCCATCTCTCTATATAGAAATTAGTCTCTTTAATAATAAACTAAGACATATTAAAACGCTATAATTTTTGAATGTTCGATCGCGTTAATTTAAAAAATGACCAGTATTCAATGTCTTTTATTTTTAATATTGTGCGTCATTTTTGTGTCAAAATAAATTGTTTTCTTTCTTTCAGTTCAATTATATTTTTTTACACTGATTGAAAGCAATTTTTGTGATTCACAAATGGTTGTCCCAAGTTTGGATATACTTTATGTTTGTTAATTGTATGTTTGTAAAGACCCTCGCGACACAGAGCTTGTTGCCTAGTGTTTTTTATAAATAAATTTTCTATTACTATGATTTTAATTATGTGAAGAACCTGCTAGATTATACTAGAAGTTGCTTATAAAATAATTATCTATGTGTAAGATAATAGAAAAATCAACTACCTACTATTACAACGTATTGGCAACAAAAACACATTTTTTATACTCCTTAGGTAGCAAATAAGAATACAGCCCGCCTAATGGTAAGCAGCATACCAGGCAAATTATCCGCACGTTACCAACCCAAATATATGCAACATCAGGGTTTTGTTATGGGACATCATTAAATGCACCCCTAAATGAGCATGACTGACACAAGAATACAACTACACCAGTATGTGTAGTCATTGGGTTATGTTCTTCCTCAGTCAGCGTTACTAAAAGTTACCTTATAGATGAGTCACTGTATAGTGGTATTTCATCTGAGCGTCTCCATACTTCAAAGATATTTCAGGTATTGTAAGCGTCCGTAAGCTACAGTAAATGCTTAATATCAGGCGGGACGTATGCTTGTTTGCCACCTATGTAGTATATAAAAAAAGATCTGAACAACTCTGTCACAACATGTAGGCCATTGATGAGAGACATTCGCAACAGCATCCTGAAAACTGTTGCGGAGAGCTACAGCTCCCCTATTTTAAAACAGGTTGTTCGTAGGCTAATAAGTACTAATACTAGCATGTAAGTCGTAATGTTACTAACACATATAGAATAATTGTATTTTCTGAAATAAAATTATATTATTATTAATCACTCGATAAAATAAAACAGACATTTGTATATTTAATCTCACCGTCAATCGAAAGCCCGTATCAATACATTGAACAAAAAATCTGAAACGCCGTAAGTCCATCGTGAATTCAATGTAATCCCTCAATCGTCGCGTCTCGCCGTCGAACGCCGGTCAGACAACTCATATGAATTGAATACCGTTTTCATTTCCCCCCACTCTACTCCAGTTTCAGTTGGAGATCCGTTTGAGGAGATGAAAATAAAATTGCGGTTAAAAAAGTTATTTTTTGTGATAGTAATTTGCTAAAAAAATATTCTGGTAATCTTTATATCTATGTAAATCTTCAAAAATATTTAATCGATTTCAATGAAATTTTGTAAATATTTCTTCGTAATAAAATTGGTCCAACTTAAAAGATATTTGTAGTTATATTAGTTTTTAATCTTGTTGAATCGCTATCGGTTTCTTTTCAAAACATGGGCAAAGTGTTATTTATTTTTCATAAGTATCTATAATTTTTATATAAAACTAGCTGTTGCCCGCGGCTCCGCCCGCGTGGATGTCGGTTATCACTGTAAAAAGTAGCATATATGTTATTCCAGACCATAATCTATCTCTTTCCCAAATTTCATCAAGATCCGTTCAGTAGTTTATTCGTGAAAGAGAAACAAACATCCATCCATCTATCCATACTTACAAACTTTCGCATTTATAATATTAGTAGGATAGGTGCTTATACTTATATATATCTATACATATAATAAAATCGTAACCAAGTCGCGTCTGTACATTGAATTTTTTTTCAAAAAAATAATTTATTTACGTTGTATTCATGTTACTGAGGCCAAAAATTTAGTTTTTGGAATTTTTGTCTGTTTGTCTGTTTGTCTGTTTGTGGCCGCGTTTGTACGCGATAAACTCAGCAACCACGCAACCGATTTGAATGCGGTTTTCACTTAAATATTGTGGCAACGTTCCCATAACATATAGGCGTTGTTTTATTCCAATCGGTTCACAAATAAAAAAGTTATGTCAACTTTAATAACACACATGCTATTCAAGAAACGCGCTTCATTCATTTAGCTGAAACTTTTGTTAACTGTAGTTTGTAAAACCACAACTGAAGTTTATATGAAACGAAATTTAAAAAATAATGCGAGGTTACGGAGATATAGCTATAACCAATTTAAGTTGAACTCTCATCAGTATGGACGACCATATTAAATAGAGATCAGCTGACTGGTACAATACGTGTTAACGGTACTAGGTTAAAAGTGACCATTTTACAACGAAATGTGATGGAAGCAGAAATTTTAACAGGATACGGTGCAGGTGATCATCTTTTATGCCCCGGGTTCTTTTGATTCCAAACAATTTTTCGTTTATCAACTCCAGGAAACTCTATATTTTTATCCCTGAACTCCACGCAAACGAAGTCACAAGCACATCAGCTATACATCTATAAATAAAATTGAAGTGTCTGTTTGTAATATCAAAATAACAGCTTTCTATTAAATTCATGTGGCTGTTTACATAGCACTTACAACAGAAATACAATTGTAACAGTTTTGTCTCTCTGTCTGTCTGTTTTTTGCCGCTAAAATTTACGTTAAAGTCTTAGAAAATACTAAAACTATATAAATATACTATAAGTACGAATGAAATGCGTTAATCATGCCAAGACCTAAGACAATCACTGACTAAATTAGTAACGCCTAATGAAACTTAAACACAATCAAATCTATAATATTGCTATTTATTTTTTGAAGGGGCTAACATTTAACAATACCTTAATTTAGGTAATCAGGAAAGCAGCACAGAAAAGAAAACACTTCACCGAATCTGTCTGGTCACGATAAACTCAATAATTACCAAATAAAATTTCATACGATTTTCACCAGTAGACGGCGTGATTCTTTCATTATAGTTTTGTTGATTCTTTCATTATAGTTTTGTGAGTGTGAATTGGCTGTAATATTACGATGATAGTTGAACGAGTCGGACTAAACAAGTCCGCGATATCGTCTATCTTCGACCAAAAAAAATCACTAACAGCGAAACGCGTGATTGGCCTATGTTCAGCAGTGGACGTCTTATGGCCGAGATGGAACTACTTTTGTGGCAAACAAGCATACGGCCCACCTGATGTTAAGCAGTTACCGTAGCCTTTGGACGCTTCCAAAGGTATCACTTGCGTGTTACTAACCCGTTTTTTACACCAGGGCTTTAAGATGGGAGTATCCCTGGGATAGAAATACGTTTATTTTCAAAACGGATCCCAAGTGAGCGTTGGAGATCTATACTCACACACAGGAACAACAACTACACAGTTATTTGGCTGTGGTCTTCTGTTAGGTGGAAGTCCGTCCCTCTCTTAATAAAATATCTTAGAAATCTTTTTGTAATTGACTGAATAAATCTTTTATATTGTTCTAATGTTTTAAGAAATCCATTTCTGGTTATGGGATCCGTTGGGAATTGAGTAACCTTCTCAAATACTATCGGCATACTGCAATAAATCAAACAAATGCATTCAGGAAGCATCAATTCGTTAGTGAAACTAATAAAGAGTACTGCAGATGGCCAACTTCGCAATGTTAAATAATTTGCCGATGAAGATCAGACATAATGTATCTTAATTATGGTAATTAAATGACAGTAACTAATCACATCCAATGAGCAAAATTAAAATGGTATAATTGAACTAATATGATGATACAGCCGGATATAGGCACGGAAACTTCGTAATTAAACAATGTACAAAGTAAAAAACGCACGGTTTCAGAAGAGGAAGGAATCTAATAACTATGCAGTTCAATTTCTGAAATCCTTGAGCACTACGGCGGACTATTACGCCCTTTAGGAATTTAATATTTTTTTAGCCCTTCCAAACTGTGTAACAGTACCTATCAGGTTAGAAGTGACCAATTTAAAACGAAATGTAATAGATGCAGAGATTTTTACAGGGTATGGCACAAATAATACATAAATTCACAATATTAGCTAGGCTATAGGCAAATTAAGGTTGTTCACATTTGCGCTAAGACAATTTGAAGAGCAGAACAATCATACAAACAAGGAATATTTGTTTAAGAAGTTTATTAATTGCAGAATCTAAATGTTTAAAAGAAAAACGTGACTGACTAATCAACAAACGCACAGTTTAAATCACTAGACACTCAGATAGCTATTATGATATAGGCATCCGCTAAGATAGGTATTTTAAAATGTATCCGCTAAAGATCAAAATCAGCCGTTGAAAATTTGTATGGCGATAACTGTAGTTTTCAGATTTACAGTAAAAGACTGAACACGCGAACGAAGTCGCGGGTACAGCTAGTATTATATATATAGCTTATACTTATATAGATACTTAGTTTAAAATATATTTACGTGCATATGTTTTTTTGCATGCGTGTGACGTACACCACACAAAATATTATTTGTATTGATATCCTTTGTTTAAATGCGTGTTTGTATGTTGGGCGTAATTTGTTATTTGTTTGACAACGTTAAATCTATCAGCTATAATATGTATGAATAATACACACACCACAAGATTGATAAAAAGTCCAATAATAATACAGAACCCTTTCACTTTCGCGCCAAATCAGCCGGCATTTTTTCCGACCTTTTACAATTACGCCTCACGCGACTGAACATCAGTGAGAGTAACGTATATTTTGCATTTTTTTCTCTTTTTTACCCCTTTTTACCCTTTTTCAATCTATCTTTTTTTTCCACAACGGGGCGGATTTTTCGCTTATTTACCCGCTTCATTGGCTTGTAAGTGAGATGAAGGGGTTGTTTTTAACTCTTTTGTTTTTTTAAAAAGGGCTTTTGACAACGCTTATTGGATTTGGGTCAAAGCTTTTGGTGAAACGTTCTTATTGGAATGTTTAACAGTAGCGCTCAAGCGGTGATAGTTGGAACTAATTTTGTAGTGACATCTATTGGCGGATAGATTTATAGTTTGTTTTGTGGCTTTATGTAAATTTTATTTTACAATAAGCTTAAATACAACATTTGAGCATGATTTTAAACGTATAAAATATTGCTTGCTGCATTAAATGCTGTATTAAAAAATCTTATACACTAATACGTTTTGAACTTGGCAGCATTACTGCCCTCTATTATCCAATAGTTAAAGTTAATCCTAAGATAATATATACTTTTCACGGCACGTTTTCAGTAGACATCGATGCGGACGAATTTTTTGACGCCTATTAAGCAGTCCGTCCCCCTTTTTGTGTATTTTTTATTATTAGAATTTATTTACTAAGTTTTATTGTAAATATAAAAAAATACTTTATTTTAAATTTAAATTTTACACGAAAATTATAATATTCGTAATTTAATCTGAAAAAGCTTCAATAGGCCGTACGTGTCGCACTTACTGAGTCTCAGTCCACTCTTAGATTTGTATGCGCCCACAGCCATCGGTCTTTTGGAAGGCATGGCTAGTCCACTTCATCTTGCTTATTCTGCAACCACCTGTCTGCAAGGCTTATCCTCAGAGGATCCTCCAACTTGGTTAACACTGATAGTCTGTGGATGTTTGCCATACCAGGAGCATAATTTGAGTGTTGCCGTCCTAAAAATGAGGCATGGTATCGACTCATTGTTGTTCAGTCGCTCTTACCTTGATATAATGTTTCTGTTTAAGATTTTTATAAAAGAATTGACTCATCATCATTATTAGAGAAGAACACGTAGAGTACCGCGACCCTCCTCACGTCTTATGAATACCTTTTCTACCACAGTGTGCAGCACAAACTATGCTAAGCATACCTTTATAAGACGCTCGTGTAATTTATATGACAATAAACTAAATAGTGTCGACGTTTTTTCGAACTCATATACACAATTTAGATTGAAAATAAGTGAATCACTGCTCCAGAATAGTTTAAAGATACGTATATAAATTGTATTCATAAACTTGTATGCTTTGTCTAGTGTTCTCGTTAAAAACGACAATATATTAGTTATTAAGATAATGGAACTTTAGGTCTTTTAGAAAATAAGCTTTGTATTATTACTTTGAAGAAGACTGTTTGATTCCTAAATAAAGTAAAATAAAAATAAAATAAAAAATGTATCCACCAGGGTTTAGGGAGTATCCCTGAGATAGGTAACCGGTTCTTTAAACATGCATCCATAAATAAGCACTAGAGACCTGCACTCTCGCACAGGAACACAACTACACTTTTTTTATACTACTTGGGTCGCAAACAAGCATATGACCCGTCTGATGTTATGCAGTTACCGTAGCCTATAGACAGGGGTATCATTTACGTGTTGACAACCCAAAAATTTGTACACCAAGGCTTAGTGATGGAGTATCCCTGGGATACGAATACGTTTCTTTCAAAACGCATCTCTAAATGAGCGCTGGAGACCTGTACTCACACACAGGAATACAACTACACTGCTGTGTGTAGTAACATGTCTGTGGTCTTCGTTGAAGCGGAGGTTTTTAACAGTCGGACTTTATTACCACCATTAAATAATACAAAAAATATCCCACATAAACCTATAACTCTTCATTTTCCACCTTTAAAACCTAGATTAACATACTCCCGCTAAAAAGTCCCCTAACGGGACAAAATTAAGTCTCAATTACAAGTATCATGTAAAAAATATTCAGTAAACTGGTGGTTGTTTCACCCCATGCTACCCTACCGTAGGGGATGAACGGGAAAATGGATTTTTAAGTGGCGCCTATGTCCAGCCAGTGATTTATTGTAAGAAACAACCTGAAAGGTAGACAAGTATGGAGAGAATTTAGTGTTATTTGAGTTTACCCGGTGTGGTTCTTGAAATTGAAATGGAAAAGAACTGTTTCAAATTTCAGTTTCTTATTTCGGTTTGTTTGTTTATGTTTACACAAGGGGTTGCTCGCGACTTCGTCCGCGTGGTAATTTGGAATATTATCTCCGATTTTGCAACATATCTCATTACTGCTCCGCTCCTATTGATCATAGCGTGATGTTATATAGCCTATAGCCTTCCAGGATAAACGCACTATTCAACAAAAAAAGGTTTTTTTTAAATCAAACTAATACTTTCTGAGATTAGCGCGTTCAACCAAACAAACAAACAAACTCTTCAGCTTTATAATATTAAGTATAGATAAAAATAGAACATCAGTTGACAAACAGAGGAGAAAAAAGCCATTTCACCGTTTTATCTTTATCTACACATTTATTTAAATATAGGATTTATTTGTCATTTTTTTGCAAAACATGACGCCTACTTTATTTATCTAGTTAATATATAATATAATATAAGCAATGTTTGCACGCCATATTGGATATGCATAAAAACTACAAATTCAACACCTTTCCACCATATTTTTGCAGATAAAAAATACATTAATTTAATTATTTATGAACTATGTAGGTCGCCCGCGACTTCGTCCACGTGGTAATTTGAAACTCAGAAAAAAAAAATATTTCCCCGATTTTGCAACATATCTCATTACTGCTCCGCTCCTATTGATCATAGCGTGATATTATATAGCCTATAGCCTTCCTGGATAAATGCACTAAATGCACTATTCAACAAAAAAGATTTTTTCTAATCGAACCAGAACTTTCTGAGATTAGCGCGTTCAACCAAACAAACAAACTCTTCAGCTTTATAATATTCAGTATAGACAGTGGAATATTAATTAGGGAGAATAATGAATTTCCCAATGGTTAATATAAAAATTGATTTTTTATAATTAAAAACAGTCTCTCTCCACACAACGCAACTGCGTCGTTGTTTTTTTCCCGGACACACGCTCTGGGTGTCCAGATCACAGCCAACACAAATCTGTTAATCGCTTACACCGCTTTTTTACCGCTCTTCACCGCTGCTTACCGCTTTTTTACCGCTACAGTTAATTTTATACTTGTTTGTGGTAACGGGGTGTGTCTGGGGAAACTTTTTTTGTTTAACTTGAAGAGTTACAGCTTGATTTGAGAGGGGTAGGACTCGAGCAAGCCCGACTGCGGAAGGACCTCCGCCTTACAGAAGACCACAGCCAAATAACTACACATAATGGTGTAGTCGTGTTCCTGTGTGTGAGTACAGGTCTCCAGCGTTTATTTAGGGATGTGTTTTGAAAGAACCGTTTTCTGTCCCAGGGAGACTATATCTGGTTTAAAAAGATGGGTCGGCAACACGCAAGTGATACCTCTGGTATTGCAAGCGCCAATAGATTAGTTATATGGGCTGTTTGCTTGTTTGCCACCTAAGTATTATAAATAAGATTAGGTATGCAAGTATGTAGTATCCAATATTTTTTAGGTCTCCAGTGCTTAGTTAGGTATGCGTTTTCATGGAAACGTTTTCTTATCCCAGGGTATATACGTGAAGGATGCCCCAGGTATTTCAAACGTCCATAAGCTACGGTAACTGCTTACCATCAGGCGGATCGTTTGCTTGTTTGCCACTTAAGTAATAGTAAATAAAGAAGCGGTGGTGGCCGAGTGGGACAGTAATCGACTTGCACGCAAGAGGTGCGAGTTCGATCCCAGGTTGCCACCTGGGATCGAACTCGCACCTCTTGCTAACTCCACTAAGTGAAATTCACATTGATACTGCCGTATCAATGTGAATTTCACTTAGTGGAGTTTATATGTACTAATCAAATGATTCGCCATCTGCTAACGGTGAAGGAAAACATCGTGAGGAACCCACGTCTTAGAAGAAATTCTAAAGACATGTCTGATTTACCAACCCGCATTAGGGCAGCGTGTGTCAACAGGCCTTACCTAAACCCTCTCTCCCTTTCTCGATAGAGGAAAGGAGACCTGTGCCCAGCAGTGGGACATATATAAGTTGCTATTATTATAATTAAATAAATACCTGTAAGAAATTGCTTTTTAGCGATAGGGCGAGCGGCCTTATATTATTGTACATAACTAAGTATAAATAATGTTTGTTATCAAAATTGGTGTACAATAAAGAGTTTTTCTATTCTATTCTCTTCTACAAAAACTTACTGAAAACGTAAAAATCATTATAAAATCTTACACAAAATTAAATCTTATAATCCTTTATACGTTATTAAAACCTATACACAAGCAAGAACATAGGATATTTAAATAATATGTTAATACTATGTTTGTGTTGCCCCCAAAAACTTTCCTACCCCTAGCGATATTTCTTCATCACCCGGGTGGTTGGGGGGGACACCCCACATTTTAATTAAATCTACTACAAACACGGGCCAAGTATAAGACGTTTTGGTATTTTCTTTGTGTCACAGGTGAAAGTTGGAATGTAGAGGTATACTGTTCTATTTGTGAAGCTAGAATTTTGTTGTATATTATATATTTTATGTACGTTGTGTATATTTAAGTGTATATTAGTATGGTCTATGTAGAGTGCTCGACCTTATTGTACTATACAGTTATAATGAAAGAGACTGATTAAATTATTAAAAAAATAAAATAATATCGTGCTCTTTGTGGCAGTAGTTAGTTATCTTAAAAATATATATTATTTTTATATAATATATATTTTTATTATTATAAAAAATTACCCGCGTTTCTTGCCAATTCTTCTCGAGGCCCTACCATAGTCAGCGAATGGCCATAGGAAAAAAGTATGCTGGCATTTGTTTTAATGACGTTCATAAGTATCATGTATTTGATCTAAATGAATAAATGAGTTTGACTTTGACATATTCTCCTTATGTAACAATTAATTAATGTATTTTTTATTTGCAAGAATATGGTGCAAATGTGCTACATTTATAGGTGTATGCATATCCAATATGGTGTGTACACATAGCTTATTAAGATATTAGGTATTATATTTTACAAAAAAAGTTAAATAAATTGTTTTTATTACGTATTATCTATATTCAACTATATACGTCAAGACAAAACGGTTAAATAGCTTTTCTTTGCTCCTCCTTGTCAACTGATCATCATCATCATCATTTCAGCCAAAATTCAGTCTACTGCTGGACATCGGCAATTATTTTCTCAACTCAACTGATAAAAATAATAATTTCCATATACCACAAAATACGATAATAAGAGAGGTAGGGTACCATAGTAGCTAGCAAGCCCGACTGGAAAAGAACCTCCAGCTAAATAAGTGCACACAGCGGTGTAGTGTTCCTGTGTGTGAGTACAGATTTCCAGAGCTAATTTAAAGATGCGTTTTGATAGAAACGTTTTCCTATCCCAGGGATACTCCATCTTAAAGCCCTGGTGTAAAAAGATTGGGTTAGCAACACGCAAGTAAAACCTTTGGTATTGCAAGCGTCCATAGGATATAATTCCTGCTTAACACCAGGCGGGTGTATGCTTGTTTCCCAACCAAGTAGTATAAACTCGATTATGTAATATATAGATATTATTATTATGTAAAACATTTGTACTCCACACGGCAAAGAATAGTGCCTCAAACAAGCTCTGTAACATCTCTCACTATTGAATACCTACCTATGTTTAATAATAATAGCAACCCATAATGTCCCACTGCTGGGCAAGGGTCTCCTCTATCAAGAGAGAGACAGAGACAGTTTTAGGTCTTAATTCACACACGCTGGCCTAATGCGGATTGGTGAATGAGACATGTCTTTAGAATTTCTTCTAAGACACGTTTTCCTTCACCGTCAGCAAATGATAAATCATTTGATTAGTACATATTATTATAAACTGTACAAAGTAAAATTTACATTAGTAGGTACTGCCACCCGGGATCGAACTCGCACCTCGTGTGTGCAAGTCGGTAAACTACTCGGTACTTTCCCACTCGGCCACCACCGCTTTTTACAAATAAAATATTCTATTCTATACTTGCAGTAATTACCCGTTAAAAAAACATTGTTATAAGCACTGTAGACCTGGTTTTCATCCTCCCAGTTTTCCTTTGACACACGTTTTAATATGACCATAAATATTGCATCCTTAATCAGTTTACCGTCTAAAAGGTATACCAAGTTTCATGATCGAGTCGTGTAAGTAATTGAGTTACTGCGCCTCGCCAATATCTGCAATAGCTTCACGAAATAATTTAATATCCTATGGACAACATCATTTTAGATACACAAGCATACAGCGCGACTGGTGGTAAGCAGTTATTATTATTATCATTTTAAAAAGACAACTCCCGCACTAGAGAACAAGCTCTGTGTCGCGTGGGACTTTACATACATACAATTAACGGACCAAATTACACCCAGACCCAGAACAACTCTTTGTGGGTCACACAAAGTTTTGTTCTGTGTGGGAATCGAACCCACAACCTCGTGCACAGCAGGCGCATACTGCAACCAAGGCAGTAACCGTAGCATGGACGCAACTCGCTATACAATTGAGTAAGCTCGACTAGGGAAGGACCTTTACCTTACAGACACCCTTACAGGCAGACTTTTTGACTGCCTCAGTGGTCCAGTGGCCGCAGTATGCGGTGCACGAGGTTGTGGGTTCGATTCATACACAGGACAAAACTTTGTGTGACCCATAAAGAATAGTTCTGAGTCTGGGTGTAATTTGTGTCCGTTAATTGTATGTTTGTAAAGTCCCCCGCAACACAAAGCTTGTTCTCTAGTGCGGGAGTTATCTTTTTAAAAAACAAAAAAAATATACAAAACAGTAGACCACAGCCAAATACTACACACAGTGGTGTAGTTGTGTTTCTGTTGGTAAAGTGCCCCGCCATACATGGCTTGTTCCCTAGTGCAGGGATTGTCTTTTTTAAATCCACACAATTTACGGACACAAATTACACTCAGACGGGACAAACATTTATGAATCCCACAAAGTTTTGTCCCGTGTGGGAATCGAACCCACGACCTTCAGCTTAGCAGTCAGGGTCACTAACCACTAGAGACCAACAGGCAGGTTAAACTGTAGATTACAGTTTAAAATATAATATACTAGCTGTTGCCCGCGGCTCCGCCCACGTGGATGTCGGTTATCGCTGTAAAAAGTAGCCTATGTGTTATTTCAGACCATAATGTATCTCTGTGCCAAATTTCATCCAGATCCGTTCAGTAGTTTTTACGTGAAAGAGTAACAAACATCCATCCATCCATACTCACAAACATTTATAATATTAGTAAGGATCTAAATGTTTTCGTTTACCCTTGGAGAAGATACTTAAAAGCTCTCTTGTAACAGATTCTAGGGGTTAACTCAACTATTATATTAAGAACTATAAATATTATATAAGTATAAATAGTAATGTTATATTAAAGATATGTAAGGGTATCATATAAGCGGGCTAGCCCAACTAGGGAAGGACCTCCACCTTATAGAAGAGCAAAGTCAAATGTAATACCTCTGGTATTGCAAGGCTACGGTAACTGCTTACCATAAGGCTGGCCGTATGCTTGTTTTTTTTTTAAATCAACTCCCGCACTAGTGTACGAGCCCTGTGTCGCGGGGGACTTTACAAACATACAATTAACGGACACAAAGTACACTCATACCCGGGACAACAGCTTATAGATTTTTTGTCCCTTGTTGGGATTGAACCCACAAAACGCCACCCAATGGTACACGGCGTGGTAACCACTTGAGCCACTGAACCAACCGTGCAGACAAAGTTTGCTACCTAAGTAGTATATAAAAAAGATTAAGAAAATAAATCGCTTTAAGGACGTTATGGTACCCGTAAACTGATTTGTCTTTACCTAATAAGTAAATATATTTATTCCTTCCATTCATTGAATATCAATCCTACAGTAATTTTAAAATCATTGAACCACCTACAAAGCTACCTACCCCCACAAAATTTCATAACACAACCATATATTCCATAATTAAATACTCCAAACTTCTAACGATTTAATAAATTTATAAATTTTCCCTGCGAGAGTGCTTTTCTTACAAAGAGCGAGTAATTTGGGCGCACACACACGTGTGTGCGTGCCCTGTTGTACACGTAGTGAACACACATACATACTTGTGCAATTTAAGATGAATAATTATGTGGCAGTACCGCCTTGCTACGTTGAGGAAATGCGATGATAATAGAGAGGATAAGACTTGTATATTTTTAAGTTTTTATTTGTTTATTTATTTATTTAATTACATGGAAATCTTACAGCTAGATGTAACAAAGCAGTAACTTGTATGGTAAACAGACAGCTAATTACAAGAGTTTTACAGATTAAAGATAATGTGAACAAAATTATTAACTCATTGCCCTAATTCGTGAATCAGTAATAATATATAAGAATTTCAAGTAAATAAAGCAATAAACCCGCATTAGGCCAGCGTGTGTGAATTAAGACCTAGACACCCCTCCCTTTCTTGATAGAGGAGAGGAGACCCGTGCCCAGCAGTGCGACATATATGCTACTAAGGATCGCCCGCGACTTTGTCCGCGTGGTAATTTGGAATATTTTTCCCGATTTTGCAACATGTCTCACTACTGCTCCGCTCCTATTGATTATAGCGTGATGTTATATAGCCTATAGCCTTCCTGGATAAATATACTATTCAACAAAAAAAGTTTTTTTCTAATTGAACCAGTACTTTCTGAAATAAGCGCATTCAACCTAACAAACTCTTCAGCTTAATAATATTAGTATAGATTAGAAGCAATAAATTAGGTCACATCCACACTATGCCTCCACTTCCTCAAGCAGCATACCCTAAGAAAACACATACTACACTTATTTATCTACGGAGCCCCCACTTCTTATGAAAGGAATGATTAATGTCTGCTGGCATTAGGGCTCGCTAACGAACCCCCCACCCTCAAAGAGGGGGCCCCCTCTTCTAATTATTATTCGCACTTATAAGAGTTTTGAGATCAACCCCCCCAAGATAATGGCGGCCTTTGTTACTTACTTGTAATTTTATTGTCGACATTGTGTTTGTGTGTGTGATTCTTGAATAAAGTTAGGTAAAATTGTTTGTATGGCGTGCATAGGTAATATACGTAGGTTATATTCAATCTTCAAGAAAGGAGTTATAAGGTTTTTAAAAGGTCGGCAACGGGTGAGTGACACCCCTGGTGTTGCAAACGTCCTTAGGCTACGGTAACTGCTTACCATCAGGCGGGCCGTATGCTTGTTTGCCACCCAAAATATATATATGTATATACCTACTCGTAAAACTATAAACTGTCGCATTTGTTACTTTGCGGTTATGAGGGTTTGTTGTAAATTCGTCACAAAGTAAATTTGTCACAGAAAAACTTTTTTCTGTGACAAATTTACGAAAAATTTAAATTTTTTCGTAAATTTGAATTTCGTGCGTTTTTTTTATACCTATTATAAGCGTCTAGATTCGATTGTTGGGTTGAGAAAAGTGGTTTTTCTGTTATATATTATAATTATGTCCTTCTTCATGAACTTTATCGAACCTATAACACACTGTGTGTGTGTTGTATTAAGCCACAAGTTATTTTTAAAAATACACTACGCTCGCTGAAATGAATAATAATAATCCTTTTCTTTATTTCTTTCTCTAGGGCACAAGCTCGCTGTCGAGGATAACTTTACATACATCTCAACAGTGTTAACAATTGTTGGTGAGCCAATAAAATAAAATAAAATACACGTTCACAGACTATACCTAGACTCGAAACAAGCATTTCTAGATCACATTTTTTTAATCCTATTTCAGCATCGAACCTGTAACACGCCGCGCTGTGAATAATAACTAGTAGACCACTTGAATCTACTAAGCCACAAGTACAAATTTCAGGCTATCACACTTCTACATCACTTGGTCAAAATTTCACACAAAAATCCAATCAAAATTCAACCGTAACTTCTAAGAAATAAACTCGTTATTAGTACAGAGGTTATGCAAGTACCGTCAGCAAATTAGGTGCAAAGATCATAATAGCAGGACAAACAAGTCACAGGTACAGTTAGCAATTTAACCTGTCTATTGTGTACTTATTAGCTCTAGAATATTCTCTGGGGAGTTTTGTGGACGGTACACGACTTATACGGCTTTGTGATTGGACGATTACAATGATGGTATATTGTCGTCTCATTCACACAGTAAAAAAATATATATTAGTGTTTAATCAGATTATTGCACGAGTAGTCAAGTTGTAAATGTTATGACATGCACCGAATGTCATCGGTTCAATTCCCGCGCAGGAAAAAAATATAAACGACTAGTTGTTGCCCGCGGTTCCACCCGCGTGAATGTCGGTTATCGCGATAAAAAAGCCTATGTGCTATTCCAGACTATAATCTATCTATATGCCAAATTTCATCCAGATCTGTTCAGTAGTTATTGCGTGAAAGAGTAACAAACATCCATCCATACTCACAAACATTCACATTTATAATATTAAGTAGAATTTACAAAAGTTTGAATGTACAGACAGCAACGGAGTTAGCCGTACATGGTCGCTATGTGAAGATTAGGTTTTTAGGAAAACCAATGAATGAATTTGTGTTAAATATATTTCTATCTGTAGGATTAGTCTAATTGTACACTGTTACCAAATTCCACAGAAATATATATAATGGTTTTCTTAAAAACGAATCTTTATATAGCGGCCCTGTATAGCTAATTCCGTTGCCGTGTGTACACTCGATGTAATGCATGCTTAAAACCATTTTATTTAAACTGTTACGTAAATCACAAAGAGAATAAGGAGGCTATAATGAATAAATAGGTGAACTTAGATACTGTGTTCTTTGAATAAATGATTTCAATCAATCAATCAATCAATCAGCCCATCGCAGTCCACTGCTGGATATAGGCCTCTCCTAAAACGCGCCATAGCACACGGTCCTCCGCCTTCCGCATCCAGTGCGCCCCAGCGACCTAAATAATAAATGATTTATTTATCGATAAATACCAAGACTACGATTGAAACGTTGCGTCAATCTTTAGTGTTCCTGCGCGGGAATCGAACCAACTACATTTGGTGCGTGTCATAACATTTACAACTAGACTACTCGTCTCGTCCCTTAATAATAATGTTTGTTAAACACTTCATAGCTCAGGGCTTGTGCCCATAGCAAGGGTTATCTTTTTAACTTGTACACAGCTATCTAATTTGAAACTAGATAGAGCCTATACTATGGCAACAAGCAAATTAGAAAGCATACTTATATCTAATATAAATGCGGAATTTTGGATGAATTAATGGATGTAATAACAAACATTCATACCGATGTGTGGAGCCAAAATAGCTGAACGGATTTAGATGACATTTGTCACAGAAATAGAAGATAATCTGGCATGGCTCCTTTTTATTCTGAAATACAATGACTGTTCCCTTGGGATTGTCCACACAAGCGAAACCACTGTACGCGTATATAATATACTAATATAAAAGTCGGGTTGTTCGAACACTTATAACTCGGGTTCGGCTGAACCGATTTTCATGGCTTTAATTTTGTTGGATTTGTCTCTATCCTGAATAGCAAAATAACTATTTAAAACATTGGAAAATTTATTTTGTGTATAATCCAACCTCCACGTGGCGGAGCCACGGGCAACAGCTAGTATTAAATTACACCCAGCAGAATAAAGAGTCGTGCTCATCACACGAAGTGTCATTAGTAATTACGAATCCCACTTACACTCCAAATCAAACTCAGAAATAATAAATCGAATCAAATCATTTATTTTCTGCAAAAAACACTGTTACAATCAATGGTGCTATTATGTAAGTACACGTTTCAAGTGATTCTACCGTAAGGCATGCAAAATGGATACAATCATGAGTGGTAAAAATAAGTGTAAGTGGAATTCGTTATAACGAATCACACTTACACTTTAGTTAAATTTATTAAATATAGTCAATCTTTCCTTCACTAAACCCAAGTATTATATTGCGGTCCCTTGAATACCTCAAAAACACTTATAATATGTAACTTTGCGGTTTAAATTCAATATCTTTATTCACCTTTCAACCCTACCAACGCTCATGTGGTTTTCCCATAGAATAACAAGGTTTTCCTATTCCTGACAGTTGGGAAGATGGATTATTGTTAGAAACACCCCTGTCTTGTCTAAATTGGAAGATATTATTTTACAATAGGGTAGGACTGAGAAAAATCTTGCTGTTTTGCTTTTTTACGTTTATGAAGTTTACATATTATTTTTTTGACAGCTTCTATTATGTAGGTGTAACACTACTAATATTATAAATGTGTAAAATCGTAAGGATGTTTATTACACTTACACGCAAAAACGGCTTAACGAATTAGGATGGAATTTGGCACAGCGATAGTATATAGATTTTTTTTCTTTTTTTTATACTCATTGGGTGGCAATCAAGCACACAGCCTGTCAGATGTTATACAGTAACCATAGTCTATGGACGCTTGCAATATCATTATTTATCCTGAAAAATCACTACCGCTACCGCGGGTGTAAGCTAGTTCTCTGAATTCTGATTCTTTATAATCGCATCATGATCACTAAGATCATGATGGGGTCATACTCATTTATTATACTCATGCAGATAAACTACTACACTGTGTGTAGTTATTTGACACGGGCTCGCTTGTATGGGTGTCCTACATTACGGCCGTCTCCCATTAGGACGGCAGAGACTATGGTACGCCAATTGCTTCGATCCAAACGTACTTCTTTCTCTTCCTCTACATTCATCAGCATCTTCATGCATGCACGTCGAATTTGTACCACATTTGCCTCACGCAGTTTTGCCCCACGTAAAAAAAAATCGTATTCGTCCTAGATTTTTTTTTATACTACCAAGGAGGCCAACAAGCATATGCCCCGCCTGATGGTAAGCAGTTACCGTAGCCTATAGACGCTTGCAACACCTGGTTATTCCGTTTTAACCCCAAATGTACAACAAACGATTTTTTACTTGGGGCAAAACTTCGTGAATCGCTAATGCGGAACAAATCGAACGTCGAATTCTGGGTGACCTATATACTAATATAATCTCCCACTTCTACTACTATGAAGAATATTTCCTACAATATTCGCCGGGTCCCTCTAACATTATCTCGGCTCCATGACGAGCTTCGGCATCGACATTTTCCTTTCTTAATCCCACCTTTGTTCACAATGGATGTATGAAACGGCACAAGAAAGCTTTTTTGCTGTGAAAAGGCCTTTACCGTCGTTAATTACATGTCTGAGAAAATTGTATACAGAGTGTTTGGTTTTCGAAATAATATATCAAAACATTGATTTTACTCGTATAAGATATTTACATGAATAGTTGTTAAAATAAAAGTAACTTAACCTTAACTATTTACAAACAATCAGATATTGTATTTAAAGGTTCGCAGTTCTGAGTAAAAGGTGCCCAAAAGACTGGCCACATTTCAAATAATATGCCCAATAAAAAAAAACTTGCTAAAAAGTATTTTGAAACAAAACTATTCTCCATATTCACGAATACGAATGTTTAAAAACGTTGAATTTACCGGGTAGTTGGAAGGTTAGTAAAAGACAAAGTTTAAATGAACATTCGACGCGTCAGATGTCACTTATAGACTGCACTAATTTGTAATGAATCTAGATAATTCCACAAACTGAAAGTCACACAGCAGGCTATGGAGCGAGCTATGCTCGGCGTTTCTTTGAAGGATAAAATTCGCAATGAGGTAATCCGACAAAGAACCAAAGTTACCGACATAGCTCACAGACTTAGCAAGCTGAAGTGGCAGTGGGCTGGTCACATCTGCAGAAGGACCGACGGCCGATGGAGCAGACGTGTCCTAGAGTGGAGACCGCGACTCGGTAAGCGTAAGGTAAGGCGGCTCCCAGCTAGGTGGACCGACGACTTAAAAAAGGTCGCTGGGACGCACTGGATGCGGTAGGCGGAGGACCGTGTGCTGTGGCGTGTGTTAGGAGAGGCCTATGTCCAGCAGTGGACTGTGATAGGCTGATTGATTGATTGATTGATCTAGATAATATGGACCAAATCAAGTACCTACTATTCGGAATTCAGTATGGAGCTTTTTGCCAGTTCTACTTGGCTTGGTCTAGTGATAAGTGACCCTACTAAGCCAGAGGTCATGGGCTCAATTCCTACACAAAAAGATTTTTTTGTGATTCATAAATGTTTGTTAAGAGTCTGGGTGTTATTTGTGTGTGTTAATTGTATGTTTGTAAAGTCCAACGTGACACGGGGCTTGTCTATTGGAGTGGGCGTTGTCTTAAAAAAACTGCAGTAGATTGGTTAATAATATAAATAATAGCAACCCATATATCCATATGTTCCACTGCTGGGCACGGGTCTCTTCTCCTCTATCAAGAGAGAGAGAGGGTTCAGGCCTTGATTTACACACGCTAGCCTAATGCGGGTTGGTGAATCAGACATGTCTTTAGAATTTCTTATAAGACATGTGGGATTCCTCACGATTTTTCCCCTCACCGTTAGCAGATGGTATCTAGATTGGTTATTTAAAAAAAATGGCGCGTATTAATAGATCTGCAAAGTTATGCAAGCTTGCGGATCTCGGCTTTACGTGCGTTCCGAGGCACGGAGTCTTGCTGTGTTTTTAGAAAATGGTCACCCATCTACAGACCGACCGCGCGTTTCGTAGATGGGTGACTATTTTCTGAGGTATTCCTCAGAAATAATATTATTATTATTATTTTTACTAGCCTATATTGTCCCACTGCTGAGCAAAGGCCTCCTCCATTGACTTCCATTCCCGTCTGTCCATTGCCTTATTCCACCAATCCTTCTCATATGCATCCAGGTCGTCACGCCAGCGTTTTCTAGGTCGGCCTCGGCGGCGATGCCCATCTTCAGGCATCCACTGTATGACGACACGAGCCCATCTCTCAGGATGCATACGAGAATATTATTATTATATAAACACAATAAAACAACACGCTGTATGTTTCCACAAAATTCGTCTAAGAAAACGTAGGCCGGGTCTGTAGCAATTTATCACGACTCAAGTTATATTAATGTGGATAAATGGGGCGTTCGTTGGGTGGGTGGTTGTAGGGTTAGAGGGGTGGAGACGACGTCTTGGCGATTGGTTTTTTGGGCACGTGTGGGTTAGCGTTTTAAAGATGGCTGATTTTATTTAAATAGAATATAATTAAGAAAAGAAAAAGAGAGGTAAGGCACTGTACTGGCAACCAAGCCTTACAGGGGAAGGACTAAAAAAAACCTCCACCTTATAGAAAATCACAGCCATTATCTACAGGCAGCGGTGTAGTTATGTTCCTGTACGTAAGTTACAATTTTCAGCACTCATTTAGGGACGCGTTTTGAAAACGTACGTATTCCTATCCCAGGAATCCCATTTAGATGGGTTGAGGTTAAATGTGTCGCAATATCTTTAGAGATGAATAGGATCTGATTGCAGAGCAGCTGCGTCAGATAATTTTATATGGCAGCAAATATTTGCACATCATCCTATACTACACAGTATAGCTACTACTCCATTTTTTTCAGCAGTATGCGCCTGCTGTGCACGAGGTTGTGGGTTCGATTCCCACACAGGACAAAACTTTGTGTGACCCACGAAGAAATTGTTCTGAGTCTGGGTGTAATTTGTGTCCGTTAATTGTATGTTTGTAAAGTCCCCCGCGACACAGAGCTTGTTCTCTAGTGCGGGAGTTGTCTTTAATTTAAAAAAAAATGGGGAAGGAAAGACCTCCTCCTTGCAGAAGACCACAGCTAAATTGATATTGAAATTGGTAAATAAAAGTATTCTAATCTAGAGCCGTGGAAAACAGCTAGGTTTTTTTTTATACTACCAAGGTGGTAAACTAGCATACGGCCCGCCTGATGGTAAGCGGTTACTGTAGCTTATGGACGCTTGTAACACTCGCGCGTTGTTGACCCTTTAAAAACCTCATAATTCCTTTCTTGAAGAACCCCATGCTATAGTCTCTTGGGAAAACATCGTCAGGGAGCTCATTCCAATCCATAGTTATCAATATAGTATTATATTTCTATATCGTTTGTAACCAATTTTCTTTGACCTATTATACTAATATGGATGAATCATTGGATTCAGTTAGACGAAGGGTGGTTAATTATGCTTGAAAACGCTTAACCACCGCTTTATCTTTGCATTACTTACATATATGTAGCGTACTAATCCTTGCCTGCGGCATCGCCTGCTAGAATGTCGCGACAATAAAATAAAATAGAAAAAAAATTAGATTGACTTTAAAAATAACTGAATACAGATTGAATTCGGTGCTAGGTTCATCTTGTGGTCCTCTGTAAGGTGAAGTTCCCTCCCTACTCGGGCTTGTTCGCTAGTATGGTGCCCTACCTCTCTTAAAACTTAATACTTACTACTTAAACTTCTGAACCGATTTTGAAAATTCTTTTACCAATAGAAAGCCACGTTATTTGTGAGCGTCATAGGCTATATTTTATTGACAAAAACATGAAGGGACCCCGGGAAATACCACTCGTGTGAAGTCGGGGCGGACGGCTAGTCTTTTATACATCCTACTAATAATATGTTTGTTACTCTTTCACGCAAAAACTACTGCACAGATCTGGATTAGAGATAGATTATAGTCTAGAATAACACATAGACTACTTTATGATCTGATATGATCAATTATGGCATGATTGAAAAAAATATACTCGTATATATCGTTTTTAGATTTTACTAAGATCGCAATGTGATCTCGACACGTTTCTATCCTAAGCATATAAAAGAAAAGGATCCCTTATTGCCGTACAGTGGAAAGCTAAATTCATTCAATTTTTTTGTCTTTATTGTTTCCTTATTACTGAAACTTTTTTAATGTAATTTTGTATGTATATTGGTTTCCATCCCTTTTTGTTAACACTAATATTGTAACCCATACCAAATTGTAAATGTTATACTCTGGCGATTAAAAAGAGTGACCCGAGTTTCTTGCCAACTCTTCTAGAGGCGCTACCCTAGTCAGCGAATTGGCCGTAGGAAAAAAATATGCTGGCATTTGTTTTATGACATTCATAAGTATCATGTCGGCCAATTGAGCAGACGTGTCCTAGAGTGAAGACCGCGACTCGGTAAGCGTAAGGTAGGGCGGACAGCTAGGTGGACCGACGACCTAAAAAAGGTCGCTGGGACGCACTGGATGCGAAAGGCGGAGGACCGTGTGCTGTGGCGCGTGTTGGGAGAGGCCTATGTCCACCAGTGGACTGCGATAGGCTGATTGATTGATTGATTGAAGTATCATGTATTTGACCTGAATAAATAAATGAGTCGTATACACTTATAGTCTAGTTTTTCCGTGTGGTGACGGATTAAGAATACAAATGTCACCAACCCCTTACATCCCGAGGGTGTCGTAAGAGTCGACTAAGGGTGTAAGTCTAGCAGACAATATCCCCTGCAAGAGATGGAAAACTCGAAACAAAACCCTATACCAACCCGACTGGCCAGCGTGGTATAGTAGGCTAATATCCTTCCAAATGTTTGGAGGAGACTGGCCGGCTGATTCTCTAAGAAACAGCGATGGAAAACTGACAGTTGTGATTGCTCGGTGACGGTACAATCTATTGACTAAACGTCAAAAAGGGCTCTTACGGAATACCGATTTTTAATCTGACAGACGGATTTTGCTCGGTTTTTGCGGAGGCTCGGTTTTTGCTCTTACGGAATACCCCTGCCGTGCCCAACAGTGGGACATTTATGGGTTGATATGATATACGCTAGTACAAAATATGTACATACTAACTTCTTTGAAACTGTAACCAGATCTTTTTGTCTTCAACAAAGCTATATAAATATAAATTTCGAACTGTTCTACTTGATAACAATAGCGTAATAAATATTAAACCTGTCAATAAGCATATATACGGGGGTAGTTATCTGTTAGATATTATATAAACGCCTCAGGGTGGTAAGGCGAGGAATTTAATGGGCCGTTTACTATGGGGGGTTGGGAAAGCTGCGGGACGTGCCAAATGATTGCGGTTCTTCGACGTTTTGTTGAAGTAATGGTAAAAATGTTTGATGTATGTGGGCTTGATGGATTTCATTTTTTAGGAGAGAATTATCGTATTAACTATCGCATTTAAGAAAGGTAAGGCATCATACTAGCGAGCA
This sequence comes from Trisateles emortualis, assembly GCA_947095525.1. Taxonomy (NCBI): domain Eukaryota; kingdom Metazoa; phylum Arthropoda; class Insecta; order Lepidoptera; family Erebidae; genus Trisateles; species Trisateles emortualis. The sequence goes on along the minus strand of OX352754.1, from coordinate 9,322,756 downwards.
AGCCTAACTAGGGGAAGGACCTCCATCTTACAAAAGACCACAGCCAAAAAACCTTATTAATGAATTTTAATATTCTTATTTTTTATTATACTACTTATGTGGCAAACAAGCATATGGCCCGCCTGATGTTAAGCAGTTACCGTAGCCTATGGTCGCTTGCAATAGAGGTATTATTTGCGTGTTGCCAACCCATTTTTTACACCAGGGGTTTATGATAGGAGTATCCCTGGGATAGGAATACGTTTCTTTCAAAACGCATCCCTAAATTAGCGCTGGAGACCTGTACACCTCTAAATGTATATACTAAACTTTCAAATTGTAGCAATCAACATGTTTTCCTTTCATAGATAGACAGCGTATTGCCGCAGCGTATTGCCGCTGCGTATTGCCGCTGCGTATTGCCGCAGCGATTTCAAAAACAAGTGTGCAAACCTCGTAAGGTTCGCCGTAATGAGCCCCGGCACAACTTTCTGCAGAGCCGCGAAAGTAGCACGGAAAACTTTAACAGCGTCTTCGTTATATACTACGACTAAATGTTTTTGATACTTTAAATTTATTTATTGCTGTATTTTGGTTTGTATAAAAAAATATTTGAGAAAGTAAAAAAGTTTCAATTAGTTCATTATTACAAAAGACTCTTCCCGACTTCGAACGGGTAGACATTTAATTAGGTTTCGTAGTTTTCCGTAATTATATTTGAATATAATTTTAACAAAAAAACCGAGTTCAATGCGGCAAGTTGTAGAATTTTCAAAAATAAAAGGCGTGTAAAAACAGAATGAATTTTTATACAAACTCTAATCTCCCCTTTCCTCCCTTAAATACGTTATTTTTTAAATCTGATCACTTACAGCTAAAGTGCATCACATGACCATTCAATAATCCCAACATTATTAAATTATGGAGTTCCGATGCCTACCTACTGGCTTCATCATAGGTTCAGTTCACTTGTATTATTTTCATTTGCTACATTACATTTGCTTAGTAATAGTTGCTTAACAACCTTAATCGAAATTATCTAATCGCCATCCATAAAATACTTATCACTGAGAAGGTGGCCATCTGTAATATTCTTCATCAGTTTCACTACGCAAATTTACACTTTCAGAATAAAAATGTTTAAATTGTTGTAAAAAATATTGAAATTGCTTTATGTATGCCTATAATTTTCGAAAAGTTCCCTCAATTCCTCATGGATCTCTTAATCAAATCTTTCTTTCGATAAAAACCGAAAAAATATAATTATTTATAATCATAAATAAAAATAATATATTAATGATTATTATAACTCAATGATGTAATTACTTCACCACAACGAATTTCTGTGTCAATGGATCTATTACATTCTTGTGACATCCCTAACTGACCTTCACACAATAATCTTACAAAATTAGCACACTAGGCCACCCTAATCCTACAGCTAACCCTTTCCCACGCGTTGACCACTGTCCGGCAACGTCTTGGGGTCAAAACGACCCTTCGCTATTGTTATGTTAAAACCTGTTATTTTATAAGAAATAACTGTTATTTCTAGAAAAACAAGTTTTCGTTCCCACATTGGATTGTATAATTTTGTCTGTTATGATAATAGGGTTGACCAGTTGGTTAAAACTTGTTTAAAATGAATACAGCATTAATTGTAACATGTTTTGGATTATAGAACATTATAAAAGCGTATTTTATTCAAAGAACTTTTAAAAGAATTTTTTACCTTCATGGTAAGCAGTTACCGTAGCCCAGAGTTATATGATTTGCTTTTAAAATTATTGTTTTTCAATGCTTGTTAATACCTTTGTTTTATGTAATAGTTAATTCTGGTATAAAAAATATGTTAAATAAGAAAGAACTGGAACTTGTTATGGGTTGGGTGGGTAATATTTTTTTACATCAGGGCTTTAAGATGGAGTATCCCTGGTATAGGAAACCGTTTCTTTCAAAACGCATCCCTAAATGAGCACTGGATAACTGTTCTCACACACAGGTACACAACTAAAACGCTGTGTGTAGTTATTTTTTCTGTGGTCTTCTGTAAGTTGGATACATAATTATGGATATAGAAATAATATTTATTTACATTTTCACTATACAAGTAATTTAAAACTAAAATTAGATTTACACAAAGTAGAAATAAATTATAATAATGAACACAACACAAAAAAGGGAGGAGGACTGCTTAAATGGCGTTGTAAAATTTCTTCGCATTGATGTCTACTGAAAACGTGCCCAGGAGACTGACAGCATTGCCACGCTGAATGGCGCAATGCTTATATTATGTACATATAATTATGTACAAAAAGTACCACTTACGTAACACCAAGTATCAAAACTACTAACACCTCACATACCACGCCCGAGATAAATTTTGGAGCGTCAGTGAAATTTTAATAACTAATTTTCTTGTAGGACTCGCGAAGCAACCCGCTCTGCATCCGAAAATATACATAGAACAACATATGTATATTGTATATACATACATTTAGATGAAGATCATTATATGAGGTGTTAGAGGGTTAAGAATGAGATATGATTTTTTGTAAAAGATGAAATTATTAGAAATGAGATGTAATTTTGAAAGATGAACATATTAGCATGCTATATATGTGTCACTGCTGGCCAAGGGCCGGGAGCAGTGGTGGCCGAGTGGGAAAGTAACCGACTTGCACGCAAGAGGTGCGAGTTCGATCCCGGGCAGTACCGATGTAAATTTCACTTTGTGGAGTTTATATGTACTAATCAAATGATTTGCCATCTGCTAACGGTGAAGGAAAACATCGTGAGGAAACCCACATGTCTTAAAAGAAATTCTAAAGACATGACTGATTCACCAACCCGCATTAGGCCAGCGTGTGTGTATTAAAGCCTAAACCCTCTCTCTCTCTTGATAGAGGAGAGGAGACCCGTGCCCAGCAGTGGGACATATAGTAGTTGCTATTATGGACGCTTGCTATATAAGAGGAATTTCTTGAGTGTTGCCGATCCAAGAAAAAATTAGACCATAGATTTGTGTTAGAGTATCCTTAGGGTAGGAAAATGTTTTGATAAAAACACATCTTTAAATGAGCATTGGAAACCTGAACTCTAACAGATCAAGAGAGGTAGTGCATACTAGCGAGCAAGCCCGACTGGGGAAGGACCTTACAGAAGACCACAGCCAAATAACTACATAGCGGCGGAGTTGTATCCTGTGTGTGAGTACAGGTCTCCAGCGCTCATTTAGGGATGTGTTTTGAAAGAAACGTATTCCTATCCCAGGGATACTCCCATCTTAGCGTCCTGGTGTAAATTAATGGGTTTGAATCACGCAAGTGATACCTCTGGTATTGCGGGCGTAAAGCGGTAACTGCTTAACATCAGGCGGGTCGTATGCTTGTTTGCCATTTACACTACACCGCTGTGTGTGGTCTTGTTCCTGTAACTCCTTCTCCAATCGGGATTGCCCACTTGTATGGTGCTCTACTTCTCTTCTATCTACATTAATATCGTACTACCAACCTAAAAATAAATTACCATTATATTAATAATAAATCAATTAAAAACTTACACTCGACGAATTTGCAGCTACTGGTTACTGAAAACAAATTTAACAAGAGCTCTCTCAACCCTTAAAGCGTATAGAAATTAAGTACTTTTATTGTGTGTGGGAGTTTAAAGGAGGGTCAAGGTAAACTGGTTATTCACAAATTGCCTGAGAAAGGGGTGAGGGGTGGAAAGAGGGGGTGGAAAAGCGTGAAAATTACACAAGAAAATTTCACCATTCAGCATCTTTGTGTTTTCCTTCAAGATGGCGGGTGTTGGGGGACGGCTTTCGGATATAAAGGCGTAAATGTTAATATAATGTTTGCTAATAAAATCTTAAGATGGGTTTGGTTATTGTGAGTATCTGTTAGCTCTGCCGCTTTGAGGTATCGGGTTCGATTTTCTTGTTGGATAGTGTGTTGAAAAATGCATAGTACTATAAATCAGTCTGAAATTTTGGATATTAGATGGCAGTAGACTCGTCTCTAATATAATAAGGTGATAAATTATGAATAATAATATAATTATTTACTATTCATAATTTATCGCCTTCATGAATTTAACCTGGTAGACTAAATGTCTTGTTATTTATACTACTCTATTTAATGATTGCACCATTGCTCGTAAATAACATAAAGCGTAAAAACAGTTCCAATTTAAAATAATTTGAAATTGGAACATTGTTTGAATAAATTCTAATTTTAAATTTATATAAATTAAACTTACATTAAAATTTGCAACAAATTTTTAATAAATTAAAATTTGAAATGGGAACAATTTTTAAATAAAGTCATAAATAAAAAGTATAATGTAGTAGTGCAGTAGCGCGTGTATGCTCGTGACCCGCACCAGGAAGTCGGCACAATGGCTGTGCTTAGCTTCTTTGATCACAGCTTTAATTAACGCTTCTGTTATACACTTTATATTTACTTATATACTACGTAGTCCTTTATCAAACTATTGTTTCATCATTATTATTCTCTATAATTAAAATTGTTTCGTAAATACTTACGAATAATATAATGTAGTTTTTTTTAGACCCGGGAAGTAAAGCGTAGATACGTGTTTGTGGGTGTTCTTTGGCAATCATTTCTTTGATTGATATAAACAATATCCGTCAAGTCCTTAATTTATGAGATACTCTATATGTCCGAAGTTCAGGTACAGGTACAGATACATACGTATCATCACATCCATGTTACTTATGGGGTAGGTTACTAAGCTATATATTACTAGTTTGTCTTTGTCTGCTTTAACGACATTTGGTATCATACAATTATTATTATCCTGTTATAACAAGACACGCATATGGCAACAAAAAAACAAGTTCCAATTTTAAATAATAACAAAAATGAAATCTTTTTAGTAATAGAACACGTGCACTGGCTGGAAGAATAGACAAGAAAATCAAGTTTTAAATTTAAAAATTGTATTTAACAAAACAAGAAAATCAAGTTTCGAATTTGGAATTATATTTTTTCGTAAACCGGTTCCCTTTTTAAAATTGTAAGTGTCCGTTGAAATCTAACCCTTCGATTTTTAATGACAAAATGTTCAACTATTCGAGCGACTATCTGATCGAATTGACCAGTTGTGCATAACAAAGGAATGGACAAGAACTGGTAATTTGTATTGATAGAACCGATTTATAATAATTTAGGGTAATACTTACGTGCTTTGAACTGATGCATGCGTGAAGCAAATTTGAAGTTTAAATAAAGAGACAGAACTTCGCATTCTCTTTTATACTACTTTGTTGGCAAACAAGCATACGGCCCGCCTGATATTAAGCAGGTACCGTAGCCTATATACACCGACCCATTTTTTTACACCAGCGCTTTAAAATGCAGTATCCCCGGGATAGAAAAACGTATCTTTCAAAAATCGTTAAATGAGCGCTAGAGACCTGTAGTTTGTGTCCGCAAAATGTGTTTGTGAAGGCCCTGGCTAAACGGAGATTGTTAGTTAGTGAATTAAAGAAGTTGTCCTCAAAAAAGGACAGCGGGCATGATAGGAATTATTCATACATACATACCTATATAGACTCATATCTATGTAGGTATTTATGTATGAACAATTTATGACCTGTGAGTGAATAACTGTACGGTTTGGTTCAGTGGCTTAACTGGTTTACAATTGCACGGCGCGTTGTATGTTCGACCTCTATACGGGACAAAAATTTGTATGATCCATATAAGGTTGTCCCAAGTCCTTTGTGTTCGGTAAAAATATGTTTCTAAGTGGTCGTTATTTACTGATGGCTGATTGAAAGACATGACATGATTAGAAACTAGATATCCCCCAGTTGGAATAATTTGTGCTAAATCCACCAGTGTACAGATCTCCAGCGCTCATTTAAGTATACGTTTTGAAAGAAACGTATTCTTATCCCAGAGACAGTCCCATCTTAAATCTCTGGTGTAAAAAATTGGCATCATGCAAGTGATACCTCTGGTATTGCAAGTGTCCATAGGCTGCGGTAACTGTTTAACATCAGGCGGGCCGTATGCTTGTTTGCCACCCAAGTAATATAAAAAAAAGCATAGCGGACTGTAGTTTAACTTTCTCTGACCGAATACCGGCTCATACCAAAATGGTTACTATTAAGTTATTTGATTCACTCCTCATTACATGGGTAGAAATATTGGTATGTTATTCTTTTGCCTATGCTTAGTAAAAAAAACGTGAAAAAATACACTGATTTCAAAACCCGAACCCTAAAAATCTACTATCCACTATTGAACCGCTATCATCCCGAACAAAATCAGCGATACAAAAGGCGGGAGGCAAGTTACCCCTACAAAGGCTGGGCAAATAAGCCATTAAAAGCGTTGCGACGGTACTCGGCTATAAAATCTGTGCTTCTTGCCCCCATCCTACCCCACCGGGGTGGGGGGACGCCCCATGCGATAAACTGCTTTTATGCCGTTCCGTAGTATAATTAAAATGGTATGACATTTTCTGAAGTAAGATAAAATATCTAAGACGCGGTCGCAGGGTTGACTACATTTTAATGTTGTTTTGTTTTGTTTATGTTTTAATGTAGATTTGTTTTGTTTTGTTCTTTGTTGTTCTTGCACCGTGAATAAATGAAAACAAGAATAGTTACTTTGTGTTTAAATAATCTTTAGTAAACTGTATTATCATATATGTATTTATAAGACATAGCATAGAATCACGTCCCGTTTTCTAAGTGGTAAGCAGAAGTGTATTACACTCACGTTTTATCCAAAAAAAAGTCGTATAAAATATATCATACTGCTGGCATGAGTCTTCTTTCCTCTATCTAGAGAGCGTGTGTGAATTAAGACCTATTAGGCCTTAATCTACACTGGCCCAGTGTGGGTAGGTGGATTAGTAGGTTGCCTTAAAATGTTTTCCTTTACCTTTAGCAGATGGTTAAATTATTTGATAAGTACGTCTCAATTCCACAAAGTGAAATTCATATTAGTACTACCAGTCGGGATCGAACTTATACCTTCTGCGTACAAGTCGGTTACTTCCCCACTAGGCTATTACCTCTCAATAATAATATTAATAATAACTAACTCGTGCCCACTTCGTCGTGCATTTTTCAGGCCGGCTGATTCTCTAATAAACAGCGATCGCAAACTGACAGTTGTGATTGCTCGGTGACGGCACACACGATTGCTAAACGTCAAAAAGGCTCGGTTTTCGCTCTTACGGAATACCGAAATTCAATCTAACAGCCAGATTTTGCTCCATTTTCGCGGTCGCTTGATTTTCGCTCTTACATAATACCCCTGCCGGTTAATATATAGCTTACTAGCTGTTGCCCGCGGCTCCACCCGCGTGCATGTCGGTTATCGCTGTAAAAATTTGCCTATGTGTTATTCCAGACCATAATCTAACCCTGTGCCAAATTTCACCCAGAACCATTCAGTAGTTTTTACGTGAAAGAGTAACACAATATTCATCCATCCATCCATACTTACAAACTTTCACGTTTATAATATTAGTAGGATGACAATCCCAAATAACGTAGCTTTCTATTGGTAAAAGAATTTTCAAAATCGGTTCAGTAGATCTAGAGATTACACCCTACAAACTCACAAACTTTACCTCTTTATAATATTAGTATAGATAATGTACTTTGAGGTTATCCTAAGTCTTAATTATGGGGTTTCGGCAAGTGTTTAACGCTTAGTTCAATGGTTGAGGGGGCAATTATTAGACCCTGTCTTTCTGTATACCCCTTTTCACCGCCTTATTGGTCTAGTGGTCGTTGAGTTTGACTGCTTATCAAAAGGGACTAGGTTCAATTCCCGGAAGAAAATAGGTATTAGATTTTTCTATCCAGAAATTTCCAATTGATTTCTAAAGTTTGGAAATTGGTGGTGTATACTCCCGTGCCTCGGAAGGTATGTAGAGCTGTTGGTTCCATGTCTCTCCGGCCGTATCAGTTTCATTTGACTATGAGAATAAGGAAATAAAGAGTGCACCTTAGTTTGCACACACATTTGTGCACTATAATATCTTCCGCGATGTCAGGGTGGACCCGCGAGCAACAGCTAATAGTATATAGAAATCCGAGCAAATTTCCTATTTCTACAGCATTTATTCATTTGATTTCTATATACAAAAATTTCCATTCCGCTTCATACACAGAATGAACACAAAATAAAAAGTTACATAATAAATTCGTAGCGCTACGAAATCCGTAGCAATTCTCGTAGCCACGTATTTACGTAGCCAAATATAAAATTATACTTTTGAAACTTTATTACTGTGCATTTTTAGACGGGTTGTATATTTAAAACTTTATTCGTGTGTATATTAGTTGGAGTGTACATTATAATTTCGTTCGTGTATTTTGTTAGTCGTGATGTATTTTTACAAATATTCTTATCAATGTATACGTGTAGCTGATGAAATTTACATATGTAGCTTAATGATCAAATATGAAAATCAAATTAAAATATTAATTAACAAGCAGAAGAACTTAACACGGCAGTCTGCCAAAGTGATAAGCATAAGCTTACCACACAAAGCTTTTTCGTGGATGGGAATCGAACCCACAACTTTTTCTCTAACACTTTCCACGACTCAGAATTCAGGATTATTAACCACTAGACCAAGAGGCTTATAACTATGGTAATTAAATTTAAAAAAATAAAAGTTTGATTCATCGTTCTTATTATATTTAATTATTGTATAATTTCCACGATACATTTATTTCATAATATTTTCATAAGATTTACATGAATAGTTATTAAAATAAAAGTAACCTAACCTAACCTATTTACAAACAATCAGATATTAGAATAGAATAGAATAGAAAACTCTTTACTTTACACCAATTACATTTTGATAACAAACATTATTTATACTTAGTTATGTACAATGGGCGGCCTTATCGCTAAAAAGCAATTTCTTACAGGCAACCTTTGGATGGACAGAAAAGAAAGTTAAATATAATAAAGAAAAGTGGGAGGGTTTTGGTGTAGTTATAATAAGGAAAGGAGATAGATCAAAACAATTAGATGCAGATGAATACCTATTACTTATCATAATATATCAATATGAAGTAAAAATATACATACATACACATACAGATAGCATAGTTACATACAAATTATGTAATAAATAAATACAAAGGTACTGGTATATTTCAAATACAGAGAAGAATACGAAGAAAACTTACATAATGTCACGTTGAGAGGAAATGTTCACATACGATTTTTTTTAAAGTAGTAATTGTCTGTGCTCGCCTAATAGCGACTGGCAATGCATTCCACAAACATGCAGCATGTACGGTGAAGGATTTGTCATAAAATTTTGTGGAATGCATTGGTATTTCCAGCGTTAAATTTTCCGATGATCTCAGGGATCTCACATGTGAGTCATTCAAGAACTGAAAACGTTCTTTTAAATAAGAGGGGGTAGAAGGATTAAATAGGATGTTATAAATTGTATTTAACCTATAAATAAAATATCTGATTGAGGTCGCAGTTCTGAGGTAAGGTGCCCAAAAGACTGGCCACATTTCCACGCCGGATTTCAAGGCTCATACGTTGACCCAAGTAAAAGCCAGCGTTAGAATCGTGAGATGACTCGACTAAACGCTTAGATATCTCACGATACAGTTTGTGGGCACTTGGGCCCCATGGTCCTAGAGTCTCGACCCCAAATGATTTAAAAATGAAGTCTGACCGAGACTTTCATATTTGCGCCGCTTGAGACACTGTGCAGAAATGGCGGCCGAACCCACTTTAATGCCACTCAATGAACGATTGGTAGGCGCCAAGATTTCTACACAGGTAGCATCCCACACTAAGGGCCTTCCCATCCTCCAATGAACGAGAGTCATACAGTCGATGCTTGCCATCATTACGAAACAAACCGTTCGGTTCCAGAACGGCAGGAATACGCGCGCTTACAAGAGCTCGACGGATGACGTCGTTTAGACTGGCATGCCGCGGGATTCTACCAGCACTCCTGCAACAAGAGAGACCATGATGAGCAAGTTGATCAACAACCTTACCACAATTACAGCGATTAGGTACTGAATTAAAAGCTTCTAGATGGAGGCTAACAGCAACTCGAGACGAAATGTTGTCAACAAGTCAAGATCTGTGCCCAGCAGTGGGATATAACTGGTTTAAAAAATCGTATAAAATTACGAACCTACAATTTGCTAAGCAGTGCTTAATGGCGAGTTAACCACTTAAGTAGGTACTTTTTAGCGCTATAACAGTCATTGACGCAGGTGGAGCCACAAACAGCAGCTAGTAATATGTAAATGAACTAGCTGTTGCCAGCGGCTCCGCCCGCATTGATGGTCGGTTATCGCGATAAAAAGCCTATATGCTATTCCAGCTTATAATCTATCTCTATGCCAAATTTCATCCAGATCCGTTCAGTAGTTTTTGAGCGAAAGAGTAACAAACATACATCAAAACTTTCACGTTTATAATATTAGTAGGATTTACCTCGTAGTTCTAAATAGGTATAAAATCTCTTCAGATGTTTACTTCCAGCCTCTTCCACCTCTTCAGCAATCTGTAAATTTGAATAATAAATATTAATTTTGAATATAAACAAGACTATTGTCCTTGAATTTGATATAGGACAAATAAACTACCAAATACATCTAAATTATTAGTGATAATTATATTTTACTACGTTAGTAGGTGGCAAACAAGCTTGGCTGATGGTAAGCAGTTACCGTAGCCTATAGACGCTAACAATACTTAGAGCACCACTCTCGTAATGTTGACTCAAAAATTTGTAATACCAGGATTTTGTGTTCGACTATTGCTGGGATAGGAAAATGCAACTCTACATGAGGACTAAAAAACTCTTTTTTTTTACTTAAAATTTTTATTTTCAGAATTCTAGCCATTTATATTATTGTAAGAAAGACGTAAATATAACACTAGCGCGCGAAAGCTCTCACCTTCAACAGTAGCTAAGTATTATTATCAGTATCTTTCTGTATCATTACTTTCTGTATTATCTATCGCATTCATACTTGAAATGTATAAGCATGTACGCATAAAAACATGGGAACAAAATTGAACGCCGCTCAATTTGATGGTAAAATAAAATAAAATCATTTAAGCTGCCGATAAAATATCCAGAGGCCGTATCATAATACCTATAGAGAAGACTCTTATACTATTGCCAAAATCAAAATCATTTATCGAAATCATATAGGCATATGTAGGTCAATAAAAAATAAATGCCAAAGGAATGTCAGCTAATTTGCCTACTACCGCGTTCACCGACTGAACAGACTAAGGAAAGAATCGGCACGAAACTCAGCCCACACTTTTTAATTTAATTTTTGTTACAATTTGTGATAGCATAGAAAACTATTCAACCAAAAACTCCATACAAACACAATCGATGAAAAATTGTTGCGATAGAAAAGATGAGTGTTTTGTCTGTTGCGATAGAAAAGATAGAGAGAAAAGCCACCGAGCACCACAAAAACCGAGCAAAATCTGGCTGTCAGATTGAAAATCGGTATTCCGTAAGAGCAAAAAACCGAGCCTTTTTGACGTTTAGTCAATAGATTGTGCCGTCACCGAGCAATCACAACTGTCAGTTTCCGATCACAACTGTCAGTTTGCCATCGCTGTTTCTTAGAGAATCAGCCTGCCGCTTTGCTAAAAGTACTCTAACATTTTTAAAGTCAAAAATTAAATCTGAAAATGACAAAAATGAAAATGGAATTTTATGACGCCTTTTTAGCAGCCCTCCCTTTTTCGTTTATTTTTTGTATATTTTTCCTTTTTTAAAAGTGTGAATATATTAGGTATATGGTATATTGTATATCTTAAAATGATGCTTTATGAAAATTAAATCATCATCATCTCAACCCATAAACGTCCCACTGCTGGGCACGGTAAATGAAATGATTTCTATTATCTATGTCGTACCAAAAAACAAGGTAATTAAAATCGTCATATTAATAAGACATCTTATTAATATGACGATTTTAATTACCTTGTTTTTAGTTTGTCATTGTTCACCATTCAAGAGATTTAAAAAAAAATACTATAAGTTATAGCCGCGGCCGGGCCCCTGTCTACCCCCCCTTCTCCGTCTACCGAGTCATCATAAATAACATGCGGGCAGTCTTAGGGGACTGCCGATAGAAGTGAAAACTAAGTAACTTGTGAATTGTATCGTCGAGCTATTAGATTATTATTTTTGAATATGGAAAGCGTTCGGTGACAATGACGTGAGTTCCATGATTTTTATTCGTCACCCAAAAACTGCTCAACGCGCCTAAAGTAGATTTCACTTAAAAAAATAACAGGAAAACAGTTCGTCCAAATATTAAAACAAAAACATTAGGTACCACAAACCTTCAACAGAGTTTCCTTTGCCTAAAACTTTATGTCAATCCAACAACTCATAATCTGTGGTATTAAAACTAAACTAGAATATAACCGCGAAATATAAGGAGCCACAATAGACGCGACTAATCTCCTAAAATCAATACCTTTTTACCTCTAACCCTCGAAAATTTTCGAAACTACCCAACCCCTATTCAATTTAAACGACAAAGTATTATTTAATTTTCGGCGTCTTTTCGCCATTGTAAGGTACGGAGAGAGAGAGCATGACTACCCAGCTTTCTTTACTAAGACATGCTCTATCTCTTTCTTATTAGAAATATTCTGTGAGCGTGAAAGAGACGGGTATACGCAAGACGATCGCTCTCCGTTTTCTTAATGACGTCATATAGATTTATAGATGTGTTGGGGTGGTGTTTCTCCGCCTCGGTGGGGTGAAAAGTTTTTACAGCCCCTTTATGAATGCTTTAGTAGGGTTTTTTCTAATGTTTTTTTATGTTTGCCTTATTTGTTTGCTGAATTAAGTATGAGAGTTATTTTGTTAAACTAAATGAGCATGTGGTGTGAAGTGCTTTGTTACATAGGTATTTTTTATATTCAAGATAAACCTCATAGGTATGTGTAAACTACAGTTTTTTCAGTGCCAATGAAAACATTGTATTGAATAATATTAGGAATAATAAGAGAAAATTAATATGGCTACCTAAAACGAATGATAATTTAAATTATAAATCCGCACCTAAAAAACAAAACTAATCCCAAACCACTAATTAAAAAGAAATCGCCACGTACCAAATTTAAATTACAAGCATTACATTCGAATCCATTTATATTCGAGGCCGCAAGCATAAAACGGTTGAGCATCGTGCGTTCGAAATACGAAAAAGCCAATGTAAATCGCCTAATCTTGAGACCGCGCTCATGACGTATGTAAGGCACGTCGCTTGTAACCGAAGTTCAAATTAGGAACGCCCGCCATCTTGGACATGCCACAGTATAAAATAATCCTATTCTATTTTCTGTTATTTTATTCAGTAGTCCAGCAAAAATAAGGTGGGTTTTTTACGCTATGTGTTGTGAAGGTATGGTAGTTTGTACTTGAATCGAGAGGAATCTTGGCCTCACTAATCCAGCAATTACGCATTTTAATGGCGTTCGTTGGTGCCGCTTTTAATATTCAGTTCCTTGTTTTACGGCAAGGCTTAGCTCGCTACTTAGGTAGGCATTAATGTATTTAGTTATTTTAATTGTGATCTCGGTGGGGTTTTGATATCGTAGTATTAAACTTTCATTTTATTGTGGTATTATAATTGACGATAGCAATTAAACATTTTTTACCTTATGTAGAAATAAAATGGGTATTAATTTTTTTTCGGGACAATCCCACCCACCGCTGTGACTCCTGTGAGCCAGGATTAACAGCGTAGTAACCAACTGATACACCGAGCTTTGACACTCGTGCGTCCCGTCGACAACTAAACCTACTGTCTTGGACCCCGCAACATATTTAATCAGAAGTAAATAGGAGGAGTTAGAAAGAAAAGTTTCCACTTCCCTCCATAGCAAAGCGGGGTATTAAATATCAACAATCAATTCTTAATATTACTTAGAACAAAGAAAAAAATCGTAGTACATTTAAGACATAAATCTGCATTTAATAAAAATAAATTCCAAATTGAATTCAAATTAAATTTGGAAATAATTTGTTAATAAATCACATAGCGATCTTTGGACCTATAATTCTTTTTTTAAAATTCGTAATATATTTTTTAATCGAATTACAACTCTCCTACAACCAAATTTTGCAGTTTAGTGTATTCAATTAAGTTTGATTCAAATTTGATAGCAAAATTTTTATTTACTGTATTTTTTTAAATAAAATGCATTTGGCACTAATCATTTGTCTAGGTGACGTTTTGCTTACGTCATGAACTAAATAACAGCATTCACTGAGTAGTATTTTATCTGATTAGTAGTTTCCAGAAAGTTCCCGACAATCTCTCCCACATGCATCACCTTACGTGCAATTATAAATATCCTGTACCTACTCCATTATTTCTAACTGCATACGAAAAACCAAAACATCATTAAAAAATACTATTATGCCCCGGGCACAGATACAACTAATTTATACACAATAAAAGTTGCTGTCTCTAGCGTAGCATTAAAATGGAATACTCATTTGAAAACGCCAAAAGGTTGGTAGCGAAGCATAAAATTCTGAGCGCGAAAGACGGCCAGCGTTTATTAAAACGCCGGTTTTGCAAAGTTAAAATTAAACATGAAAAACGACGCCACCCCTAGCTCCCTGACTACCTGGGGGGCGACCCGACAACTATGCTCTAGCATTAGGGTTGATGCTTAATAATAAAAAAAAAGTTTGAATCTCAATTCTATATTTAAATTAAATTTGGACTTTTTGGTTTTGTTTCGGATATAATGTTTTTTGTTTATGTTTTTTTTTATATATTTGACGTGCTTTTCAATTTTAAAGTGTCAGCTAGTGTATGATTATTGATTATATTTCATTTGTATAGAATTTCATTTATATATGACGTCTAGTTTAGATTGTCAAGTTGTTGGCAATCTAAACTAAAAGTTGCAAATTGCATACAGTGTAATTTTTTTAGAATTATATCTAATTAGCCTTTTCGCTATCCCAGGCTGCTACCAGCTATAATCTATACCTATCTGTGGCATTTAGCCGTTTTGGCGTGATTGAGTAGCAAACATCCATCCATCCAAAATACATACAATTAACATTTATAATATTAGTAAGATTGAGTTGGCCTCCCCTCTCTCTCTCTTGATAGACAGAAACCAATACTCAGCAGAAGGACATACATTATATGGGTTGATATTATAAGATTAGGTTGGCCTTGATAGGAGAATATAAAAAATCCACTTTTGTATGCGTGTGAGTAGATTAAACTATAGATTTTTTTAAAATAATCATCATAGGCTACTTATAATTGCATATAATACCAACAGATAGTTGGTAGGGTCAATCAATAGGATGTTCGCCAACATCGTCGACATAAAAAACACAACAGTCATATTTCAAAATAAAACCATAAATCACCAAAAACAGATACACATTAGTGACAGCCCTACAAAATTTTATTTCGCGGCGAAATTTGTAAATTTATGTAAATATTCCGCGTCTTGGGGAGGGGGGATGTAGGGGTAAGGCGAATACAAGTACATAGTATGGCATTAATGTGTTCGTGCTCGTGGCTTTTATGTGCGCTATTTATTTTATAAATATATTGCCATGTTTATAGTGTAATATTGTAATGGGGTAATGTTGGTACTGGGATAACTAGTTACCAACATTACCGAGTGTAAGAAATAAATATATTGTTAAAAAATTACTGGCCTGTGGGTCTTGTGGTTAGTAACCTTGCCAAGCCGTGGTAGTGGGTTCGATTCTCACATGAACAAAACTTTTAGTAATTAATAACAGCTTGTCCCGAGTTTGAGTGTAATTTGTGTATTTGAATTGTATGTTTGAACTTATAAAGTCCCCCGCGACACAGGGCTTGTTCTCTAAACAAGCTCTGTGTCGCGGGGGTCTTTACAAACATACAATTAACGGACACAAATTATACCCAGACTCAGAACAATTCTTTGTGGGTCACACAAAATTTTATCCTGTGTGGGAATCGAACCCTACAACCTCGTGCACAGCAGGCGCACTGGACCACCGAGGCAGTCAATTTGACTGTGGACATCTGTATTATATAGGTCCTTTCCGAGTCGGGCTTGCTCGCTTGTGTGGTACGCTAGGTACCTCTCTTACTAAACGAAAATATAATAATCGGTTGATAAATACATAAGAAAAAGGTAGGTATATAACTGTTTTGCCTTCAGATACTTACAAAAACAATATCTCAAACTATTAGCAGAATAATCTTAACGACTATCATTTTTTCAGCCAATATTTATATATATTATGTAAGTAGTATTTATGTATATTTTTATTATTTTGTATTTTATATATGTATATTAATATTTATGTATATTCTTGTAAATTTGAGTATATCTTATTCATATCATTAAATGAGAATAATTGCGCCTACCATATTTTATCTCTGCACCCCCAAAGGTTGATTGGTAGAAAATGCCTTAAGGCATTAAGTCCGCCGTTGTACAATTTTATTATGTGCAAAAGTTTAAATAAATACTTATTGGATTTAGGACTTAAACATATAAATTCTCACTTATTCAAATAACTGTTACAATAAAATGTCAAGAATTTTCATTTACTTAAGAAACTCTGAAGTTTTCGAGTGTTTATATATTTGCTCAAAGAAAAGTAATTAAAACTTAACGTCTAGTTAGATCGAGAACCTTCTCCGTCGATCGTTTGAAGTTTTGAAATTCAATTTAGATTTAAATTCGTAATCAATTTGGATGACAAAAACTAATCTCGCTTCACAAGTTGGGTCCTATTGTATTATGATAATATTGTATTTTATAATATCTAAGTATTGTTTTTAATATATAAGATATTTGATTACAGTATGTAAGAAAGGTAGGGACCATAGGGGTACCATACGAACGAGCAAGCCCGACTGGTCAAGGACCTTTAACTTATAGAAGATCACAGCTCAAGTGGGGATGCCTTTTTAACGATTTTTGAAGTAAAAAGTTCTTTAGGCGCGTTGAGCACTTTTTGGGTGATTAAAAATAATGAAACTTTCCATATTCAAACTTTTTCAAAAATCATGGAACTCGCGTCATAGTCATCGAACGCTTTCCATATTCAAACTTTTCGGTTAAACAAAAATCATGGAGCTCGCGTCATCGTCATCGAACGCTTTCCATATTCAAACTTTTTGGTTAAACTAAACAAAAATCATGGAACTCGCGTCATCGTCACCGAACGCTTTCCATATTCAAAAATAATAATCTAATAGCTCGACGATACAATTCACAAGTTACTTAATTTTCACTTTTATCGGCAGTCCCCAAAGACTGTCCCGCATGTTTTTTTTTCATATCCCAGGGATACTACATCACAAGACCCTGGTGTTAAAAGTTTTTAGATCGGCAACATGCAAATTATGCCCCAGGTATTGTAAGCGTCCACGGTGACTGTTTACTATAGAGTGGGCTGTATATTTGTTTGTCACCCAAGTAGTATAAAAATAAAACATAATTTTAAGAGAGGTATGGTACCATACTAGCAAGCAAGCCCGACTGGGAAAGGACCTTAAATAAGACCACATCCAAATAACTACACACAGTGGTGTAGTTGTGTTCCTGTGTGTGAGTCTCCAGTGCTCATTTAGGGATGCGTTTTGAAAGAAACGCATTTCTATCCCAGGGATACTTTCATCATAAATCCCTGGTGTAAATGGGTTGACAACATGCAAGTGATACTTCTGGTATTGCAAGCATCCATAGGCTACGGTAACTGCTTAACATCAGGCAGGCCATATGCTTGTTTGCCACCTAAGTAGTCTAAAAAAGAACATAATGCACCCTATCGTTTATTAATTCGCTAAAAGTATTACAATTTTTTATTTATTTTATTTTTTATTTTTTTAAAAGACAACTTCCGCACTAGCGAACAAGCGGTGTGTCGCGAAGGACTTTACAAACATACAATTTACGGACACAAACTACACCCAGACTCAGAACAATTCTTTGTGGGTCACACAAAGTTTTGTCCTGAGTGGGAATCGAACCCACAACCTCGTGCACAGTAGGCGCATACTGCGGCCACTGGACCACGGAGGCAGTCAAATGAGGCTCGTCTAGTAATTACTTCGTTAAAGACGTACATTTTTTCCATCTACCCTCATCCACACTCATACATTCCTATCTGTATATAATAAATATAATATTAATGCATTTGTGTTCGCAATATTACCGTTTGGTACAAGCTGAAGCTAATTTAAATTTCTATTAAAACTTGGCAGTCGTGGAGCGCACTGTCAAAGGCAATCACAATGTTTTATGTACACAATAAACCTCTTGTAGTGTGTGTGTGTGTGTATGACTGTGTGTATGGGGCATGTACGTTAATTTTTGAAAATGGAAGAAAGTTGATTAAAGAAGGGGAGATGTTTTATGACACTAGAGGTCGCTTAGTGTTCGAAATTCGTTATTAAATTATTTTTAAAATGGCGGTCAGCCCCGGCTTCGCACGGGTAAGTTTGAAGTTGATCAAACCAAAAAAAACACGTTGTTCCATACAAACTTTGCAACCAAATTTCACCCCCTTAAGGGTCGAATTTTTTAAAATCTTTTCTTAGTGCTTCTCTACGTTATAAAGGGAACCCCTGTGCACAATTTCAAGTTTCTAACCCTTATAGTTTAGGACCAGTGTTGATATGTCATTTAGTCAGTCAGCTTCTCCTTTTATTATAATATATACAGGGGTCGCCCGCGACTTCATTCGCTTGGTAATTTGGAACGTACATTTCCTCGATTTTGCAATATACTGCTCCACTCCTATTGATCATAGCGTAATGTTATATAGCCTTTATGTTAGATTTCTGGATAAATGCACTATTCAACAAAAAAATATATTTTCTTATCGAACCAGTACTTTCTGAGATTAGCACGTTCAACCAAACAAACAAACTCTTCAGCTTTATAATATTAAAGTATAGATATAGATTGAACGTTATTGAGGTTCTTGTTAAAGAGTATACATGTATACTATAAATCATGGCATAAACATTTTTCTTAAATATAAATTATACGTCATGTGTTTGACAACCATAAAGTTTTAGGTACACAATAAACCTTCTTGCTATGCGTGTGTGTGTGGGCGTACGTTAATTTTTGAAAGTGGAAGAAAGTTGGTTAACGAAAGGGAGATGTTTGGTGTCTGATATTGTAAAAGCCATTAAAAGTAGGTAAAGTCGGGTGGGGTAAGTAATACATACTTTACTTAGTATTGAAGATATATGAAATATTCCGCTTGCCCCGGTGTTTCAGTTCCCCCAACTGACTTAATTTTATTATCATTAGAGGTCGCTCAGTGTTCGAATTTTGTAATTAATTTATTTTTAACTTTTAACGTTATAGAGATTAATTTTGAAAAGAGTACCATTAAATACCTACTTTTATTAATAATGCTTTATCATTTTTCAATAATTCCATATTTTTAAATTGTGTTCCATTAAGTTAGCTATTTCCATGTACCTACAAATGCGTCATGAAGTGTATTTAATAAATGAGTAATATGAATGAAAACAATAAATGTTTTTAGGCGCGCGAGTCTGACTTGTGCTTGGCCATTTGTTTATATATTTTGTGATAAGTATTCAATATTTTAAAGATCTTGTAACGATTTATTTCTTCATTGTTCAACATTCAAATTAAACTTAGTAATAAAATTTACAGATCATGAATTTTAAAAATAAGATTGAATATGAATTGCTGTAAGAACGTAGTTGTGATACGGCCCGGGCAAGTTATTAAATTTTAATCTACTAATAGTAGCGAAATTAAATTAAATTTGAATTTGGAATAAGACGTTGGTGAAATAATGGTTTTAACTTTTGATTGTCAAACATGAGGCAAGACGGAACTTAAGTTTCGAACGAAACGTTCATTCAGAAATAGGGATGTTACTGGTATTATATAAATACTACTTTTTGTTAT
This sequence comes from Trisateles emortualis, assembly GCA_947095525.1. Classification (NCBI taxonomy): domain Eukaryota; kingdom Metazoa; phylum Arthropoda; class Insecta; order Lepidoptera; family Erebidae; genus Trisateles; species Trisateles emortualis. Next base: position 9,302,783 of record OX352754.1, on the reverse strand, counting down.
TTTCGGAACCGTGACAAACGCAACTGTTACCGCTGTGATAGTTTTACTGTCATTTGACTGGTCTATTGATAAGTGACCCTGACTGCTGTGCTAAATTAGAGGTCTGGAGATGCATACGCATTGGACAACACTTTGTATTTAATCTAAGAATTGGAACTTTACTAAAATTCGTATATCTATTATATAATTTAGACTCTATAAAGTACGTACTGGTAAAAATAAATTATCATAAATAGTATTAGTTGGACATTTCAGACACATCCACTTATTATAGGTTATATTTACATTACAACTCGCCCACTTACTAAAAATATCAAACTAATAGTTAAATCATTTCAATTTCATCTACGACAAAATTTTAAATTCCCTCTTGAAGTCTAACATTAAGTCTTTCCTTTAGGTATACCTACATAAAAGATATGGTATTAAAATTTTGTCTATCTACGCAGAATCACCGAAAAATATCAGTAGTATGTGTCTCAACTCTAGTACAACTTCAACTAGCTTCGTTGGCTTCGTTCGTGGCAAGTTTTGATAGAATTTTCAATTACCTTCCTTTGTTTCAAGAGTTTCCTGAGCGCCTCTCTAGTGTCGCTACTTCGCTACTTTATGTTTGTCTCTGTTTCACCTATGTAGAGGTAAAACCTATTTAGTTTAGAACGTTTTTAAATTGTTCTTTTTTTGATTGTTCTTTTTTTTACTTTTTTTATGCATTTTGTACATAAACTAGACATCACCTGTAATTTGAATGTTGGGAAAACGAACTGTCATTTTTTTGTTGTTTAATTGTTAGTTTTTCTTTTTATAATTTTTTAAAGCATACTAGTGTACTTAGTGGTCGTTGAATGTGACTGCTGATATCGAAATACTTATTTTGATGGAAGGGTCTATCCAAAAATTTATATTGGGATTTCTTTAATCTTAAATTGGCGGTGATTACTATTCCGTGCCTTGAAATGCATGATTTCTTTCGTTTCGTTTCGATCGTGTCGGGTTGGCATTTTATTGGATTATGAAAGTGAGGGAATAAAGAGTGCATCTGTGTATACTTAAAATAAATACGAGGATTTTGGTACTTAAAATAAGAATTATTATTATTAAATGAAAACCATCTGAGTGATTTACAAATTTTAAACTTATCCTCGACGGAGACTAGCCATTCATTCATAGTGCCCAACACTATTAATGAATGGCTAGTCTCCGTCGAGGATAAGTTTAAAATTTAATAATAATATATTATGCAGACGTCAGTTTTCATTTAATAATAATAATTCTTATTTTAAGTACCAAAATCCTCGTATTTATTTTTAAATTAAAAAGAAAGATTACAATAATTGTTTTCCTCATTATTTGTAAACAAAAAAAGGATCAAAATAATTTTCCTCCTATTTATTTTAAATTTAAAAAAAGAAGTACAAATCAATTTTTCTGCTCTACACACACACACACACAAACATTTTTGAAGTCACTAAAGTAGTACGTAGTACACACAACCTCGGGGGCTTGTTATGACAATATTATGCAGACGTCAGCCTTCATTTGAATTCGGTATAGCGGCAAGATGTCGGCGGATTACATTGTATCTTACGCTTAATTGAATTCTAACAAACTTGTATGTTATTGTTTTTTTTATATTGTTATAAGATTGATATTGGATTTGGTATTTAGGTTATGGAATGAGTTACTTGCTGAGGTTTTCCCGAGAGACTATAGTGTGGGGTTTTTCAAAAAAGGTTTATACAGTGATGAAAGAAAGAAAGAAAGAAAGAAAAAATGTTTATTTGGCACAATAAAGACACGTTACAAAATAAAATTAAAAGAAAAATCAAAGAAACAGAAAAAAAAAGAATACATAGTAGGTATGTGTCTCACAGTGCCAAAATATGATGATGGTGTTGCAAACGCCTATAGGTTTTAGGCGCGGGCTATAATACTATGCTTGTTTGTCTCCTTATTAGTATAAAAACGGTGAAATTAAAAATAAATACATACTGGCTGATATATATTTTGAAAAAAGAATAGGTTTTGACTTTAGGTATATATAAAAAAGAAAATCTAGAATAAAAATGGCCGAACATAATTACGTCACGATGTTTATGTTAAATGCGTCTTTATATTTTATTTTAATTTAAAAATACTGGCTATTTGGAAAAAAAGAATAGGTGGGTACCCACTTACTATATTAAAAATCTAGAACAAAAAATGACCGAATATAATAACGTTGCTTGTGTTAAATGCGTCTTTATATTTTATTTAAATTTAGAATTAATTTATTTTTTGCCATGCTTGTTTTTTTGAGCTCCAGTTTGCTATTTATAATTAACTTGCGATCAATCAATCAGCCTATCGCAGTCCACTGCTGGACATAGGCCTCTCCCAACACGCGCTATAGCACACGGTCCTACGCCTTCCGCATCCAGTGCGCCCCAATTAATGTAGTGAAAATAAGGATAATTTTATAATATATAATGTAATATTTAAAAAACATCTTGAAAGGTAATCTTCTATATATTTCGTAATTTTACCGCCTTCTTAACCCTATCAACGCTTAATAGACGTAACATAATCTGCACATAATTATTTGTTGGTACAGAAATTCACCCAAGAGCATGAAAACTTAATTATATCAAAACAAAATACGAACACTATAATCCACGAACTAAAAAGTAAGATTACAAGGGAAATTAATTAACCAAGCCACGAAATGAAGTTGAAAAATTGATTAAACCGGCGCCAACCGCACGTCGGCTTCAGAGGGGAGGGAGGGGCATAGTTGTACCTCCACGGAAACGTCAAAGTTTCAGGGGGCGAACGGGGTGTGAAAAGGGGGCAAAAATGAACCACCACTAAGACGGATCGCGCAAGTTTAAATTTAGAATTGGTGGGTTTCTTTCTGTTAATGGTTAATGGTAGAATTGTTTGAATTTAAATAATGATTTTTAACTCTTACATTATTGCTTTACCATGTTTTTATCCTTGAGAATAATAATGTTTAAAACCACTTGATGCTTAGGATAATGTAAAACTGTGGAAAGTGTAAAGTCTTATCTTATTAATTTAAAAATAATTAATACTTCTGAATGTCACATTAGGAAAGTGCTGTGGAACTTCTTCTGGGTGTTTTTCAAATTTTTTTTCGACACCGACAATTTTTATAGCACAAACATTTTCGATTTATATTCTAGATAGTGCCATATTAATTTCATTGCCAATGGTTGAGATATTAGTAGACTTATGACAGTCCAAAAACCAAAAAGGTACTTTGGCTTGTCGCCAAATTTGATATGTAATTCTTCGCCTAATTGTGGTTTTCAGAATCGGTTTCTTTAAATTGTAGATTGAATTTGTAGACTTTAAATATTAGATTTAATACCTTATTAACTGACTATTAAGTTAATTAAAGGTTTAAGCATAGACCTCGCAATACTAGGTTTGTAGCAATAAGAGATCTGCTTAAAAGGGTTCAGTTTTCTACAAAATTATGACTACACCTAATAATAACAACACAAGGGGAAGTTTCCAAAACCCTGCACAAAATAGCAATTTTACATACAATTTTCTAAACTAATAAAGGATCGAAAAACGCTACTACCCTACAGTAACTTTTCGAACGTAATTCGTACAATTTTACAGCGGACCAAACTAAAACTATCTGGGGGCCCGAAAGGCTAAAAAAGGTCGGCCTATCCAAACAACCCTTATAAAACACCCTCTAGTGGCTACTATGAAAACGCACACCCGATTTTATTATACATTGCGTGCATCATTGCGATAAGATTATTTTTCTTCAGTTATTAGAAATGTGAGAGTTTGGAAGGTTAGGTAGATGGGTGTTTGTACCTGAATCATGCCTTAATGGAACAACAAATCTGGATGAAATTTGGCACAGTGATAGATTTTAATCTGGAATAATATATAGGTTTTTTATCCCGAAAATCTGCCTGTGTAAAATTTGATCAAGAAATACATTACCAAATTAAACCTCCTTTTTCGTATCCCGAAAAAAATACAATTCCCGTAGACCTTTTTTATTTTCGTGGACGAAGTTTCCAGGCTACACCTAGTTTTCTTTTAAATCAATTACTTTTGGTTTTGTAAGTAATAAAAATGTTTTGTTTTTTTTTTGCCAAAGGATAAAATGAAACCTATTGTTGTCACTATGCTGTCGATCTGTCCTGTATTTTATGCTACTTATTATATTTATGAGATATATGGAAATATCTCATAAATATAATAAGTTACAGGCCTGAAAACTATTGTTTGCAAAGAATAGTCAATAAAAAACCAAATTTTCAGTAAAAAAATCAAATAACGAAGAAATACAAAAAGTATAAAATTTATTGAAAAAAGAAAATTTATCAATCAAGGAACTGCTTCGAGGTAGCAGAGTTGTAGCAATAGTATAAAAAATCATAATATACTAGTGGACCTGGCAGACGTCGTCCTGCCGGAAAAAGCTGAAATACCGACAGCAGCGCCACCTACCGGGTCCAATTGTAAATCTAAACCATCCAGGGCCCTACCCGAACACACACACAAAATTTCATTAAAATCGGTCCACCCGTCTAGGAGGAGTTCAGTCACATACACACGCACACAAGAAATATATATATTAAGATATATTTTATAAATATTTGACAAGGTGTTAGATATTTTTTGGTTTGACTAAAATAAATTAAAAATAGAAACTCACCCGCAATGGACATTAAAGTGAGAACGCAAAATCTATCGTATTTTCATAGTAGGTAACACCGGAGGTCCAAAAACCGTCCAAAAAGGTTGTAAAACTAAAGGAATTAAGGGAGACTGCGAACTACTTTTCAAAACACTTTTGTTCCCCTCTCTGAAATATATGAAGGCCAATTTATATTTTGCGGGTCTGCGGATAAGTGTGGGTGGTTATTGATTTTAGTGCGATTTTACTATTTTAGTGCGATTTTTACGATCCCACAGCGTTTGTAGGGTTTTTTAATTAAACTTTAGGATTTTCAAACACAGTTCTTGCATTTTTTTTAAACATAATATAATTTGCTTTAATTAAAGGGTTAAGTTATATTACTTTTATTGATATTAATCTCTATATACACAATTAAAATAATGAAAATATCTATAATAGGTTGAGTGAAAATTTAAGCTGCATTATTTTGCGTATTTTTTTGGACGCATTTCTTGAGAAAAGACCTTTGTAATGAAATAAAATAATGAATGCAGCTCGTATATGTCTCATTGCTGGGTACGTTCAACTCTTTTATCAAGATAGCTGACAGGATTTAAGCCTTAACCCACACACTGATCTTATGGGCGTTGGCGGATCAGACCCGCTTTTCGAATTTCTTCTTAAACATGTGAGTTCCTTCACGTTATTTTTCTTTACCGTTTACAGATTTTTACGTTGTATTGCAATCTATTACACCTCAAAAAATACACGCAGCACGGGCAGTCTTTGGGGACTGCCAATAGAAGTGTAAACTAAGTAACTTGTGAATTGGCATCGTCGAGCTATTTGATTATTATTTTTGAATATGGAAAGCGTTCAGTGACGATGACGCGAGTTCCATGATTTTTATTCACCCAAAAATTTTTAATATGGAAAGCGTTCGGTGACGATGACGCGAGTTCCTTGATTTTTGTTCACCCAAAACGTGCTCAACGCGCCTAAAGAATTTTTTACTTCGAAAACGTATTATAATTCAAATCAAACCCTACACAACCGGATCAACATTATTTTAAAGCATCAATAGGTATTACCTCGTTGGCACACAGTAACAAAGATACCATTTGTACATCTACAGTGGTAAACATATACTATAGTAAGTATAGTTCACGTTTAACGATAAGAGTGCTTTCTTGAGGGAGGCTATAAATTCCGCGATACGGCCTTAATTGCTACGCCTTTGAATTTTCTATTTACCGTTGTATTGTTTAATTATGTTCGAATTAATTGGTTAGGGGAGGGTTAAAAGAGAAATGTTGCGTAAATCATAATGAACGAACATTTTAAATTTTTAAAAATTAAATTTTGTATTCGAATTTTAATTTGGTATAAAAACAAAAGGCAGACAAGATTTAGAAAAAGAACAAAAGCTAATCTCTTTTTTCTTTTTTAATAATGTCTGAATATGAATAGGTAGAAGAAATAAGGCTTATTTTTTTATTTGAAATTTAATTATAGTTTTTTCTAAAATAGTTTTTGTTCTTAAAAAAAATCGGCGAGGAATAGTGCATGCATATATATTGATAGTCTATCGTAGTCTATACATTATACCTTATAACAAACCCATATATAACTTTTTGGGTTGGCAACGTGCTAATGATGCCCAAGGCAAACGTCAAAATGCTCATCAGGTAGGCCGTATACTCTTGTTTGCAACCTAAATAGGTAGGTAATCCGTTTTAATATTATAAATGCGATAGTTTTTTTTGTGTTTGTTTGTTTGTTACCTTTTCATGACTAAACGGCTGAATAGATCTTAATGAAATTTTGCAAGGAGATAGACGGTACTCGGGGATAGATATAGAATATTTTTTATTGCGATAACTGTCATTCACGCGGGTGGAGCCTAACAAAAATGACACAAAAACTTACTGTTAGAAGTCACATACTTCTGCCTACCCTTTCGGGGGTAAGGCGTGATACTTTTCAATAGTAATAATCAAATATATTTGACTGTAACAATCAAGAAAGTAATATATCTCACAAATAAGCAATAAAGTAAAATTAGAGCCGACATTCAAATCACGAATACCTGACAAAAGTACTGCATTCGAGTCCTGACTACGAACGCCTCGGAACAAATTCAATAAAGTTTAGCCGAACTGCGCTAAGGGGAATACATAATTTCTTAGTGTCTCTTTGTATGGAGTTTAGGGATGGGAAATGTCTTGGTGTTATCGATAATTTTAACGGAAGTATTTATTATCGATAACACCAATTGTGAAATCAATAAATGATTTCACAATTGGTGTCATTCATTCAAATAAATGATTAAACTTATGTTTTATTATACTAAGTACCGCGGTGAGAAACTTCACTGGCTGTTTTTTTTTTCAATTTATTATTATAAAAAATATATTATAAAAATACTACGCACTAGGGAACAGGCCTTGTATACAAACATACAATTCACGGACACAATTTACACCTAGACTCGGAACAAACTTTTATGAATCACATGCAGCATCGAATCCATAACCATTAAGTTAGCAATCAGGGTCACTACCCACTAGACCAACAGGCTATTCAATCATTATATTAATGTCAATTTTTAACCATAATATTAATTTCCTAAAATAAATAAATAAATTTGAATACATCTCAATGTTTTTATCGATAACATTTCATCGATATCGAAACCCCATCACTAAAACGCCAGTAGCGTTACTATTTAAATCTAGTTACAAGTTGTGAATGTATTTTGTTAATTACAAGCAAGTTTGTACATGAAAATTTTGTAGCAGGTGTGCACGCCGTCCTGAAGAAATATTGTAACTTTATTGTGCGTAATGAAGAAGGTAAATGCGTTGTTTAGTTCCTATATTAAAGGCGAATTGTTTGTTATGTTTGTGACGAGAATATTGAGTTTGTAATAAGTGTTTGATAGTGAGTAAGGGTCTTTTTATGGCCTAGGCTGCTGCGGCAGGGATAAAAAACGTTTGGCTTGATAACCTAGATACATACGTAGAAGATTGGTGAAATAAGGTATTGGACAGATGGGATTTGTGGGGTAATGGACGAGGCCTTTGCTCAGCAGTGAGGAGATACAGACTTATAAAAAAGCAGTCTTTTTATGGTCTACTATCTTCTTATCGTTTGGTTAGTGGCCAACCTGGTGAAAGAGTTATTTTGATCGTCTATATTTAGGCCTCTGTCGTGATCTAACGACTGATAACAGTCGGGACCGACTTTAACGTCCCCTCCGAAGCACGGAGACGCTTAGATAAAATATTACTATACGGTCACCCATCTATAGGGTTACCGCGCCCTTGCTAGCTTAACCCGCTGATCGTTTACCGAACAGCGAGTGCACCGAGCTATGGGCTATTCAAGGCATGGTCTACTCTAAACTGCCAAGACTGGTCTGGAAAATGCTAGAATGTCGTTTAAATGTATACGTACAATATTGGTCGAATAAGGCAATTGACAGACGGGATTGGTGGGATAATGGGCGACGCCTTAGCTCAGCAGTAGGGCGACACAGGCAAACAAAAAGCCGTTTAAAAATTTATAGCAGGTGTGTACTCCATCCTGAAGAAATACATATATTAGGTAACTTTATTGTGCGTAATGAAGAAGGTAAATTCAAATGTGTTGTTTAGTTCCTATCATCATCATCATCATCATCACAACCCATAAACGTCCCACTGCTGGGCACGGGTCTCCTCCATACAATTGGAGGGATATTAGTCCTTTTAGTTCCTATATTAAAGGCGGATTGTTTATGTTTGTGATGAGGAATTCGGGTTATTGAGACCGGTATGCACCTAGATAAATGAAATATAAATATCCACCGCAAGAGAGAGAAAACTCGCAACAAAATCCTATACCAACCCGTCTGGCCAGCGTGGTATAGTAGGCTAATATCCCTCCAAATGTATGGAGGAGACCCGTGCCCAGCAGTGGGACGTTTATGGGTTGAGTTGATGATGATGATGATGAAATGAAATTATAATTTAGTAGTTAGTAAAATAAGTGAAATAATAGTTATATAATTTGGTACTGTAAAAATTAGCAAAATGCCGACAGTAAGATATTATTATACTGATCTATGTATTATTAATTTACCTATACGTAATATTACTACCTCGGTTGTCCAGTGGCCGCAGTATGCGCCTGCTGTGCACGAGGTTGTGGGTTCGATTCCCACACAGGACAAAACTTTGTGTGACCCACAAAGAATTGTTCTGAGTCTGGGTGTAATTTGTGTCCGTTAATTGTATGTTTTTAAAGTCCCCCGCAACACAGAGCAGGAGTTGTCTTTAAAAAAAAAAAAAAACTGAAGAGTTTGTTAGTTTGGTTGAACGCGCTAATCTCAAAAAGTACTGGTTCGATTAGAAAAAAACTTTTTTTGTTGAATAATGCGTTTATCCAGGAAGGTTATAGGCTATAGGCATAACATCACGCTATGATCAATAGGAGCGGAGCAGTAGTGAGATATGTTGCAAAATCGGGGAAAATATTCCAAATTACCACGCAGACGAAGTCACGGGCGACCTCTAGTTTAATTTGTTAACACGTTTCTGATAAATAATCTTACAGACTTTTTGTTTTTAATTTTGGAAATAGTTGAAGAAATCGGATGTGATGTAGTGTTAAGTTTTAGTATTTTTTTTAATTAAGTGTTATTTTCTTCGTACGGTGGATATTTATTAAGTTACCGTAGAGGTCCTTTATTTATGTTAAACATAGCCTATATAACTTGCTGATAATGTAGCTTTCTTTAGGTTTTTTTTGTCTTTATTCGTTACAAACAAAAATATAAATCTGTTCACTATATTATATTAATATATAATACATAATTTTTACGTTATCGTATTATGTAAGTATATACATAATAATATAAATTACTAGCTGTTGCCCGCGGCTCCGCCCGCGTGGATGTCGGTTATCGCTGCAAAAAGTAGCTTATGTGTTATTCCAAACCATAATCTATCTCTGTGCCAAATTTCATCCAGATCCGTTCAGTAGTTTTTACGTGAAAGAGTAACAAACATCCATCCATCCATCCATTCTTACAAACTTTCACATTTATAATATTAGTAAGGATATAAAGAGTATATACGTAACTAATGTGTGTTTCAAAATAACTTTATAATCCGTACACAGAGTAAAAACAAAAAACAATTTCCAACTTATCAACCGTAAAACTCTATTCTAGCAACGTTTTTCAACTTCAACATAACAGTTTTTAGTAAAACCGACTATTAAATTTAACCCTTTTCCCGCTAAAAAGCTTATCCGAAAAAGGAATGCACACATTCAAAAAAAGAACACTCACACATTGGTAAAAAAATACGTTAGTAACGTACACATATATACAAAAAAGTGTAACTATTCGTGTTCACGTCGTGTCGCGCCCCCGGGCCCCCGCACGGGTGTTCTTCACCCCCGTTGGCCCCCTCTCCTCATATCCTTGCAGGAATTTTGTTTACTTCTCCCTCTTAGGAAGGAACCGACGCGGCGTTCCGGGAAACGTCTGCGTTCTAAATTGGAACGGTATTGCCGTTCTTTTGATTTCCTTTTTTTTTGTAGTTTGTTTTTATTTAATAGTTTTATTAATTTGATTAAACGATTTTATACCTTAATCTGTTTCAAGTAAGATCTAATATATAGGCGTATGGTATGTGTACTCAAGTGTTTGATTTGTGTAGATTATATACAAATAACAAATATACGGATTGACTTGAAAAACTCCTCCATTTTTTGACGCCTTAAATTCATATGCAAATGCCTACATAATGCTATTATTTTTAAATTGTTGATATAGATTATTTTAAATTAAAATAGACTCGCAACAATCGCTTATAGGTCGTGATCTCTTCTGAGGCCGTTGCTTGACGTGTTTTAGCGATTTATTTTCGATCTTAAATTGATATTCGTAAGATGTCTAATTAATTACCAACCTTTAAGGTGGTTCTTAATTCAATTTAAGATTGAATATAAATTGCTATGTTATGTAAGTTATTATACGATTCCTAATGTTAAGCAATGATGTTGCCTAACATTAAAGCACACTTGCTTAGAAAAAGTTTGTGCACTTGCAAATTGAAAACACCAATTGAAAACTAATATGAAAAATCCAAAAAAACACACGCCGAATCTGTAAATAAGCTACTTTTTAGGTAAAGAGATTATTCTTTGTGTTTTTTTTTTTGGATTTTTCAAACAAAGAGAAAGACAAAGAATAAAAATAAAAATAAATCTGTGATTTCTAATAAGAACAATATGGGTGTCTTCAATTTCCAAGTGCATAGATTTTTTCTCAGCAAGTGTGCTTAATCTTAGGCAACATCATTGTTTAACATTAGGGACTGCTTTTTTTCTTCTTCTGCTACATCAGAACCATGAAGTAGAATAGCTAACCTAAAAAAGCTTTGGCTTTTAAAGGGTTTGTTCTATTATTGAAAGAACCTTTGCTTGTTACATAGATTATGCAAGATTAGAACAATAGCCCGATTTTTTTTTTTTAACTAACCTCACAAGTCAATTTAACGTTCGCAAGCGATTGAGGGGGCAAGGGGGGGTGAAATGGGCGAGAGAGGGGAGTGATATGAAAACTCGTGCCTCGAATACGGAACGCGCTCAATTCAAACTTGAATTTAAACGTGGAACGGCGCGTTCCAAGTTTCCAAATTTGGAAATTAAAGCGACTTGGCGGGAATTAAATACAATATGGCGGGCTTGAGTTTGATGTTCGAAAAATAAGATTAGGTATTCAAATATGTATAAAGGCTTTTGATTTGAGAACAATAATATGCAAATTCCAATTCTATACAGTCTGTAGGTGGATGCTATTTTAGAATTTATTTTTAGACAATTCGAACTGATAAATGTATTTATAAAATAAGATAGGTTTCTAAATGTATAATGCAACTAGGGGTCGCCCGCGACTTCATCCGCGTGGTAATTTGGAATATTTTCCCCGATTTTGCAACATATACTGCCTCACTTCTATTGATCATAGCGTGATGTTATGTAGCCTATAGCCTTCCTGGATAAATGCACTATTCAACAAAAAAATATGTTTTCTAATCGAACCAGTACCTACTTTCTGAGATTAGCGCGTTCAACCAAACAAACAAACAAACTCTTCAGCTTTTTAATATTAGTAGGTATAAATAGACAATACGTAACTATTATTTTGTGCAATTATATTTATTAATCAGAGAGTTTCATTCCACTGCTGGACATAACGTTCGTGCAATTATTAATAAGTCTTCTTAGTCAATTGACATCATTAACTAAAAAGACTGCCTTGGTCCAGTGGGTACAACATGTGCCTGCTGTGCACGAGGTTGTGGGTTCGATTCCCACACAGGGACAAAACTTTGTGTGACCCACAAAGAGTTGTTCTGAGTCTGGGTGTAATTTGTGTCTGTTAATTGTATGTTTGTAAAGTCCCCCGCGACACAGAGCTTGTTGTCTAGTGCGGGAGTTGTCTTATAAAACTATAAAGAAAAAAAAATCTTTTTATATTAGTATTATTATTATCAATTATCTTCCACAAAGGCAACATAAAGCTAAAAGATTACATACTAGCTTCAGCCTGAGGTTTTGCCTGCGCGCACCCGCGGTAATTTGTTTTTTCGGGATACAAAATCATCTATGTACTATATTCTATCTCTGCACCAAATTTCATCCAGATCGGTTCAGCAGTTTTGGCGTGATTGCGTTACAAATATTCATCTATCAAAACTTTAATATAGAATAACATGGCCTTGTGAGAGTCCGGTAACTGCAGTTGAAAACCCTGTCATTCAGATTATACCAGGCCTTCAAAACATTGGAAGTATGACTAGATTTCAAGAATATAGCAAAATATACCCCTGTCAGGCACAGATCTTCTCTTTTTTATCAAGAGAGTGAGAACTTAGGCTTTTTTAATAAACAAGCGCTAGTGGGTTCATTTCTGTTATCGTTTTTAGGCATGCCTTTTAAGACATTATAGGTAAGTGACATACAATTTTTTTAAGACATGTTGTTTCTTAATTTTTCACAGGAGATTTATTTGATTATTTATTACGCATCTAACTTAAATCTATACTAATATTATAAAGCTGTAGAGTTCGTTTGTTTGTTTGGTTGAACGCGCTAATCTCAGAAAGTTCTGGTTCGATTAGAAAAAAATCTTTTTTTGTTGAATAGTGCATTTATCCAGAAAGGCTATAAGCTATATAACATCACGCTATGATCAATAGGAGCGGCGGCGCAGTAGTGAGATATGTTGCAAAATCGAGAAAAAAATTCCAAATTACCACGCGGACGAAGCCGCGGGCGACCCCTAGTTGTTAATACAATTCTAAAATTAAAATTACAATGATACTGGCACTTCGGATCAAACGTACAATTCAATGTGTACCTACAAATCGGTTACTTTTTCAATCGACTGCTACCAGTTTTAATGTAAAATCTACTAAATACAAATATCATAACCCAATAGAAGCTGTATGTAATCCAAACGAATATTTATAACTCTTTGTCTCTTTTTTTGAGTGAATTCCATTTATTAAATAAAAAAAAAATAGATTCATTTATAGCTACATCATACCTGCATAATCAAATTTAAACATAGAAAGAAAAATAACGTACCTATCTAAAATAAAAATAAGCAAAAAGAAAAAAATATTCCAACGCTGCAAATAATACGCCGCGTTCTAAACTCAAACTAGCACCGTTCTAAAACCGACAACAAAAATCAATCCCTCTGCATAGTTGGTTGCTTAGTATCCACCCCTTTTTTAACCCAAGAATTGGTTAAGGCGGGCCATGGGTTGAGGTGGGGGAAGTTTTTTCACCCTTTGAAGAATTGCCCCAAGGCGCGGGGTGGTTTTTGCGCGAGCGGGGCGGGCCAACGCGAATGTGTGTGTAGTAAAGTAAGTATTATTAAACGAATTTAGAAAGGGACATAGTTTTTGAACGAAGCGGTCGATATGCGCGGCTTGAATTTAGAATGTGAGTGTTTTTAATTGTTCCTTTTTTAACTGTGTTTTCATACGGTTAGTTTGTTTTTAAGCAGTAGGTATATTTAATAATTCATTATAATTTATAATTAATGTATATCTATCTACTAGAATAGAAAGTAATATTTGTTTATTTTAATCCTGAAAATCTCAAAAACTAGCTGTCAGATTTCAAAAAAAAATGTTGCTCTTTGTAGTCTTCTGTTTTTCTGTCTTTTGTTTTTTTAAAGAAGGTTATAGAATACTTATACATGACTAGCTGTTGCCCGCGGCTCCGCCCGCGTGGATGTCGGTTATCGCTGCAAAAAGTAGCCTATGTGTTATTCCAGACCATAATCTATCTCTGTCCAAAATTTCATCCAGATCCGTTCAGTAGTTTTTATGTGAAAAAGTAACAAACATCCATCTATCCATTCTTATAAACTTTCACATTTATAATATTAGTGAGGATATCATCACACTACGACCCAAGGGGAACTTAGCAGTACTTATCAATCTTTTAAAAATGTATGATAAAATGTATTTTTTGTTTCAGATGGTCTAACATCATTACTAATAGAACCTACAGCGTAGTTTTTATATTTTTATAGGTATTTAATAATTTTCGTAATAGCTCCTGCCTACGCCAAAAAGAGACAGGTGAAATGTCTGTATATTATGTACCTAATATAATAATCATTGTTTGTTTTTTTGTTCAGAAACCTATTATCGGGGCATTGGCATACCACATTTGAGATGAGCGATGCCAGGAGCTGCAGCTAGTTAAGTTGTTAGTAAAGTAAACTATACTACAAGGATGGCCTAGTTGTTATGCGTATTACTGTGGTGTGCTAAGGTCTCACGTTCAATACCTGGGTCGGGTAAAGTCTTATATAAATTTTCATTCGAGAAATGCCTATCGGCTTGGAGTCTAGAATTGCGATCGGTAAGTAATATATGGGGTTCGGAAGACGCAGGACCATGCTTTGGCGTTTCTTAAGAAAGGCCTATCTGTGTCCAATAGTGGACTGCGATAGCTTGATTGATGATGATGATGATTAAGTATGGCTCGCCCTCCTATTACATGGTAGATACATAATATATTTAAAATAAACACCTCTGCCTACCCCAATGAGAAAAAAAAAATTATTAATAATCACTTCATTACCAATTTGTAATCTACAGTTATTATTCCAAGTCACAGGTGATTAATCATTATTTTACTACTCGATATTATATTTTAAACCAGTACTTCAAATGAGTAGTAGCAATGACGTAATTATTTAATATTACATTTGTATTATAATCTCTTTGGTCACAGACTCATTGAATAAAAACAGATGTTATATTTTGAATTCTAAAAAAAAAGAATATTGGCGGCAATTTTGACATGAGAACGTTTGGATTGTTAAATAAATTTAATATTACTTATTTATAATTAAAGGTTTAAATGAGTAAAGTATATGTTATATAGCAAAATAAAAGTATTTGTATCACGGATTTATAAAGAGTACAGCAGTATTATTTCGCCTCCCTAACTTCTGAATTTTAAACAGGTTACTCTCTACTAATCATTGTGATTTAGAGACAAATGCTATTTTAGACATCATTATTAAATTATAGATAGGTACCCTATGACATTAACGTAATTAAGTTCCAAGTTGAAATAAGAATGGCCTAAGTCCAGTGGTTGATTGTGAAGGTGACATATTAGGTAGGTATAATAAGTATACCTACTTATATAGATTGGAATACGGTGGGCTATTTTTGATTGGCAAGAGGAGAATATATGGTTAGATAGTCAAAAATAAAAAATCCGCATGTTATTTTTAAAATTTATCTTAAAAAATAACATTGTGTTATTTTTTAAATTTAAATTAAAAATAGCAATTATAATAAATTAAAATAATCTAATTTAATTTACAACATAACCAAATAAATGTAAAATAGTTCAGCGAATTCCAATTTAAAATAAGAATATCATTCTAGAACACTATACTGGCACATCATAACTTATTTCTAATTGCAATATGAAGACATAATATTCAACCTTAAAAGGACCTTTTTTAGAGTAAGACATAATATTCAACTTAAAAAGTTTTGCATAAAGTCGATTGTCGTACGTTCGGTTTACTAGCGTTATTCTACAAACGAATTCAATTATATGAATTCGAAGCTTTAAAAAATTCTAAATTTGAAATTTTTTTTTTCTTTTAGACATTTTTAGAACGTCCATCAAAATCTATTTTTAGATATAGGCCATTCCGATACAACTAATACGAGTACTGTCTATATAAAATGAAGCTACCAAGTTTTTTTTATTTATTTAAAATAAAGCGCCTTGAAGAATTTACGGCATTTGGAACAAACCCTGTATCGCGGGTATTAAACATTTATTTTACTGACCAAAAAGTACACTTCGACTCAAGAACTAAGAAGAAGACTATCCATGTATCACACAAATATTTGTCCGATTACTTTTAAGAGAGGCACCATACAATTGAGGAAGCCCGACTGGGGTAAGACCTTTACCTTACAGAAGACCCCAGTCAAATAACTACACACTGTGTAGTTGTGTTCTCGTTTGTGAGTACACGTTTCCACAGCTCATTTAGGGATGTGTTTTTAACGAAACATTTTCAAATCCCAGGGATACATCCTCATAAAACCCCGGTATTATTATTTTTTGGTCGGCAACACGCAAGCCTACGATATATAC
The DNA here is from genome assembly GCA_947095525.1 of Trisateles emortualis. Lineage (NCBI taxonomy): Eukaryota > Metazoa > Arthropoda > Insecta > Lepidoptera > Erebidae > Trisateles > Trisateles emortualis. The sequence continues at coordinate 9,286,408 of OX352754.1, read as the reverse complement.
GATAACTGCATAACATCAGGCGGGCCGTATGCTTGTTTGCCAGTCAAGTAGTATAAAAAACGTAGCTACTATTCAAAACGACTGAATAAACCCGACTGGGGAAGGACCTTACTGTGTGTAGTTGTGTGGGGTATATATAAATCTCCAGTTTTAATTAAGGAATGCGTTTTTAAACGAAGCGTTTTCCTATCCTTACATTTCTACCTTTTCTTTATATAATTTAAACCCCTTCAACAAAAGTATATAAGCAGAAGAAGCGACCCTTTTAACTAAATAATGCATTATAAAAGTACAGGGGTGCCTCGCGAGGGTTAGACGTTAGACTATAAGAGTAAAGATAAGTAAACGAGTTGTTGTTGAATATTTTATACAGGGTGTGTATAAAAGATAAAAAAAAGATATTTTTAAGCTATTGCATAGCTTCTATCGCGGGCCTTGGGCGTGTAGACCGAATCCAGAAATTCCGTTATAAAAATAATAAACCTAACACCCCCCACTCCGACCGGCACAGCGGTGATACTTTTTTTAATGACGAATTCTCTAAACGGCCAATAATAATATGTCAAATTTGTGTAAGGAGGTTTTGATCTAAGAGAATATTAGTGTGAAAAAGATTATAGTATAAGGAGTCTTAAGGAATTATTACAAGTATTCATTTTTATTATTTTATATTTTTATGAATCGTTGAGAATAAAATAAAATGATTTCTTAGATAATTCAGTAAAGTATTTTTTTATTCGTTTCGATAAAAAAATCATACTAAAAAATATGCAATAGCTTTACTGCGGCAGTCCCCGAGTCTTTTTCTTTTATATATAGAATCAATCAGTCAATCAATCAGCCTATCGCAGTGCACTGCTGGACATAGGTCCTCCGCCTGTCGCATCCAGTCCATCCAAGCAACCTTTTTTAGGTTGCTAGGGCGGACTGTTGTCGTTGTAAACGGATTTTTTAAATATAGAATGCATCCTGACAAATAGGCAAAGATCGTTAAGAAGTGGGTGCCTGAAGACGGACGCCTTCGTTACGACCTGAAAAACGCTGGCGTGGTGAGCTGGATGCCTTTGCGGAGGACTAGGTAGATTTGACATTTAATAGAGAAGTGTGGAAGACAGAAGGGACATGGAGACCTTTTCTCAGCAGTGGGACAACGGGTTAAAAAAATAGCATTACGCCTTTTCCTCTGATGATTATTATTTTTGAATATTTTGAATATTTATAAGAGAGGTAGGGCACCATACTAGCGAGCAAGCCCGACTGGGGAAGGACCTCCACCTTACAGAAGACCACAGCCAAATGACTACACACAGCGGTGTAGTTGTGTTCCTGTGTGTGAGTACAGGTCTCCAGCGCTCATTTAGGAATGCGTTTTGAAAGAAACGTATTCCTATCCCAGGGTTACTTCCATCTTAAAGCCCTAGTGTAAAAAAATGGGTTGGCAACACGCAAGTGATACCTCTGGTAATGCAAGCGTCTATAGGCTACGGATACTGCTTAACATCAGGCGGGCTGTATGCTTGTTTGCCACCCAAGTAGTATAAAAAAAAAAAAAAAAAAAAAAAAAAAATGGAAAGCGTTCGGTGACGATGACACGAGTTCTATGATTTTTGTTCACCCAAAAAGTGCTTAATGCGCCTAATGAAGTTTTCACTTAAATTAGTTTATTTCCAATAAACGTTCAGTACATTGTTTAACATTGGTCCCAAACTAGGCTAAGCCTGTATTTTTAGCATACACAGTTTTTATAAAGAGTTTATGGCAATAGGATTCATATTAAAAGCCATTTATGTTCAATTTCATATAATTTGAATTTCGAACAAGGACAAACTTAAAGCTACGTAATAAAGTTAACGTCTTTCGAATTTCAAATTACAAATCTTAATAATAAACTTTCAAGTCTGAATTCTAGATTAGACTTCTAACAGCCTTACAAATAAACGTTGTATAACAGTATACTCGAGTATAAACAGAGAATTAGCAAAATGTCTACAAATAAACAAAGAATTACTTATACCAAGTATAGCGCTGACATTTCTGTTCATACAATCGTTATTCTGAAGTTATACGAGCCCATACCCTAGTATAAACCTAGTATAATCATAAAAATACTACGATTCAGGCTTGTTTACGTGTTTATATTTTCAAAAAATGGATTTAAAAGCAATAGAAGAAGTAGAACAAGTAAATAACGTAATTGTTTTAATACAGGCTGCAAGAAAAGTCAAATAAAATGTCGGTTTTCTAAAAGTGGTATGAAGTTTTTGGATAAATTATTTGGTAGATATCTTAATATGGAGAATAGAAGGTAATCCACCCGGATGACCTTTTATTCTACAATTGATGATTGCTTTGAGAAACTGGGGACGAAATCAGGTAAGAACATTTGGATATTCACACATGTAACTAAATTTGTTCTATCAGTTTCACAAATTTAACTACCTACTCGTTTCTTGTTCCTTCAAGTGCAAGAAGATGCTGTGGACATTCACGGTTTGACTCAGCAGTCTATATTAAAGAAAAAAATCGATGACATTTACATGCCACATACTATAAACGAACTTCATGTTATGGAAAATTTCAATGAGATTAAAAATTAAAAACTATAGAAAAAAGTTTTGTTGACAAATAGATTCAGTTGTCATAGACAAAATACGTTTTTTTATGAAGTTTCTCTTTGGTGGTGCTGTTGCCAAATCGTGCAATTTGACATAACGGATGTATAGTTATACGAAAGTAATACCTGCTTTATTTGTTAAAAAATATTTTTGATTTATTCTTAATTTATAACTCGTATATCTATACCTCGTATAAGAATGAGATAAATGTGATATAACAAATTTTTATTTGTAAGGCTGTAAGAGTCTACATCTTAATACCTACAACAATTTTTACTCACACTGCCACTTGCAAACATAAATTCACACCCTATATAAACATTTTCACCCCAGTGAAAATCTTCGCGACTCATTACTCGCGGGGTAAGGGGGGTGAGTGGGGTGACGTGGGGGGAGTTGAATCTTCGTTCAAATCTGTGACGTTTTATCTAAATGGGCCTCGGAATGGGTGTCGTTTCTGCTAATGACCCCTAAGAAATAGTGAGACGTTCGTCGTGACAGTGAGTTAAGGCCTGGTTTAAGCCTCTGTTTATGTAAAGACGGGCTTTTGCAACAGTTTTGTTTGTATAAATAAACAGCAAAAATATATTCGTGCATAAGTAAAATTGTTTTTTTGCATATAAATCGAAAAAAGACTAAATTTTTCCGATCATAAATCTTGTAATGTGAGCAAATTTTTCGTAAAGAAAGAATGAAAAATAATTCCATTCTTCTATAAGATCGTACCCCGCTCTGTTACGTCAAAATAATATAATAATCTATATAAAAATAAATCCCTATTTCCCTTTGTCACGCCATTATTTAATAACGACTTTACCGATTACATTCATCTTTTTTAAAGTTTTTTAGTAGAAGGTTCTTACGGCAAAAAAAACGACAAAATATTTTAACCCGGGTAAAGTCGGGGTGGACTGCTAGTATTAAGATAAATTTGGCAAACGTCCTTTATCATCAGCCTATAGCAGTTTAATTTTTAACACTTATAAGAATATTTAGGTTTTTTAGGATAGGTTCTATTTTTTTATTCTGCTTAATTTGTATAGTTCATTGTTTTTAAAATTCAATCTAAGTATACATATCTAAACTAATATTATAAAGCTGAAGAGTTTGTTTGTTTGGGTGAAAGCGCTAATCTCAGAAAGTACTGGGTCGATTAGAAAAAATCTTTTTTTTTTAATAGTGCATTTATCCAGGAAGGCTATATAACATCACGCTATATATCAATAGGAGCGGAGCAGTAGTGAAATATGTTGCAAAATCGTTATTTTATCCATCTATATAACCTACAATAAAACTATAGTATTTAGTTAAGTGTTAAAGTGATCTCTATATCATCTCCATAGCGACGTAAATTTTCTAACAAATTACAAAATGGCAGCGTACGTCAAATATAGGTGAATTCTTGATACTTTGGGTTAACATCATTGTAATTTTTGTATCGAAAAAAAACATCAATTTAATAAACTCGCTGATAATATAGCTTTCTATTGGTATATCGATTGGCGGGTTGGTTAATTAGACATGTCTTTAAAAAAAATATTCTCAGACATGTGGGTTTCTTCACATGTTTTTCATTTACCGTGAGATAAGTTGATACTTTTCATTTATTTCAGGTAAGTAATTACACATCCATAGCTTATATTAGTAGGTTTGCTCTTAAATTAATACAAGATTAGCTGTTGCCCGCGGCTCCACCCATGTGGTCTCGGTTTTAAAGTATCTTATGTTCTTCCCCAGGATATCATATATATCTTTGCCAAATTTCATTAAAACCCATTCATCCGTTTAGTCGTTTAGCGTTACAAACAAACAAAATCACTTTCGCATTTATAATATAAGTAGAGACTTTGAAATTGCTTTTCAAATTTTCACAAATTACGTAAAATTTACGCTCAAAATTATATTACCGATATTTATTCATTAAAATTTACCGTTACAAAATTTATCTAATCGATTTTCAAATACAAAATAGTGAGTAAAGGTAGAGAACAACAATAAGTAGAACGGATATTTTGCAGGCTGCGGCGGCTTGGCAATTTAGTTCTAACTGACTCATTTGCCGGCAGAGGGCGCGGGCGTCTTGGGGGGAGATGATTCGTAATTTGTTTTCTGTAGCTCTTGGGTTAGGAATGGGAAGGTGTAGGCAGAAAGTATACGAAATATGTGCTTGAGTAAAAATAGAGCTTAGCAAAATATTTTTTATGTATGGTTACCGTTATTTCGTTATTCTGCCGTGTTATAACTTAAATGCCGTTATCTGACATCTGGTCACGTTGTTACTTAATTACATTTTTGCTTATTTCACACGAGAAACATATATACTTAACGACTTTAAAAAAAAATTATATCTAAAACTATTCAAGATATTAAAAATTCGTAAACACAGATCGATCGATTTTTTTTCTCATTAATATAGCATCAAAAGTTAAAAACGACCAGATGTCAGATAACGGCATTTAAGTTATAACACGGCAGTATTATAAGTCCTTATAGTAATAGCTCCCTACATGTCCAATTGCTGGGCATAGGTCTCCTCTTCTCTATCAAGAGAGAAAGAGGGTTTAGGCCTTAATGCACATACACTAACCTAGTGCGGGTTTGGTTGTTTTCCTTCCGATAAATTATTAGATCAGTACATATAATTTCCACAAAGTGAAATTTCATTACTACTGTAGCTCGGCATCGAACTCACACCTTTTGCGTACAAGTCGGTTACTTTCCCACTTGGCTACCAAAGCCAAATTATAAGTCCTTGTTAAAAAAAATGTGCCGGTAACTCACTTACGGCTATCTGATCCTAAACTAGGCAGAGCCTGTACTATGGCAACCAAACAACTGGTAAACATACTTATATATATTTCTAAGTATATTGTTGAGAACTCACATTCAGGCACAAAACAAAGAATCATGCTCAAATCCAAGATTTATCCTGGGTGGGAATTGAACCCACGACCTTAGGCTTAGCAACCAAGATCACTAACTACTTGTCCATCAGGCCAGTAATTTTGGAATTTACGCTCTGCCTAGTTTGGAATCCGATGGCCCTCGGGTAAGTTTTCCAAATATATTATTTAAATTATATTAATGTATTTTAAAGCACATTTAATTCTATTCATTAAAAAAATCTCAAATTAAAATACCGGTACAAAATAACGTTATTTTTTCTTACAACTCAGAGCCTCTAGACAAGTGGCATAAGCGATAGTCGAATCGAAAAGTCAAAAAATAAAATGTATGGGATTTGACGTAAGTCTACGATATAATGTCGTAAACTTACGTCAAATCCCATACATTTGCTTTTTTGACTTTTCGATTCGACTATCGCTTATGCCACTTGTCTAAAGGCTCTGGTGAATTACACGAAAATCCCGGTAACAAGTTAGCGCACGTAATGAAACGTCTCGTGTTTTCTGCTGCAGCCATCGCTCAAGTTCCCGCCCGCCGCGCACGGCCGCCATGACACTCTGAATAGAATATACTTCAAGATGTTGTGCATTTATTTGCATACTAGCTTTTGTGTTGCATTGTACCTTTTTGAATTTTAGACGTTCAAATTTGGAATTGTATGGTAATGTTGGTAATGCTAGACTGCTGGCTTTCCTTTTGAGTTCGAAATTTAAACTTCTGATTGTATGGAGTTTCATAAAATGGAATTTCAATACTTAACTAATAATAACTCCTCTCTCTCGATGGAGATCTTGAGAGATGCAAGGACATAGAGACTGATATTGCAATAACTTACGTAATTATAATCTTTATTGATTTATTATTAGACGACAAAAAACTAAATAAGTTATAAATTGTATTGTCGACCTATAAGATTATTATTATTAAATATGGAAAGCGTTCGGTGACGATGAAAAAGTGCTCAAAGCACCTAAAGAAGGTTTCACTTCAAAAATATTTTCTTATTTGCTTATTTATATTTCTTATTCTAAATTCAAATAAAGCAGTGGTTAAGACAAGACAATGCATTTAATAAGACGCCTAGCATTTTGTCGTAGGTATCAGTCTCGGAACACTACACATTAGAGACACAAGACATTGGGAATTTATTGGAATTGTTTTTCGAATTGAATGAGAATAAAATTGTTTATTTATTTTTAAAATTGAGCGAGTTTTTTTGAGGTTATTTTTAAAAAACATTTTATATTTAAAAATAATATTATTTTATTTGTTATATTGATTTGTTAATTTTAAAATATGTAACAGTTCTATATCGGTCATTTAGGGATGCGTTTTGAAAGAAACGTTTTCCTATCCCAGGGATAGTTACTACGTCATAAAGCTTTGATGTAAAAAAATCAGGGTCGGCAACACGCAAGTGATACTTCTATTATTGCAAGCGTCCATAGGCTACGGTAACTGCTTACCATCAGCCGTATGCTTGTTTGCCACCGAAGGTTTAAAATCGAATACATTAAATTTATACTTAGCTTCTGTGTCTCAGAGTGCCTGTTTAATAAGGCTGTTGGAGGTAGCATGTACCGTTCGGTCCACACTTCGGAAGACCACATAGCTTGGAGACGCGTCTTATGTGGTGATGATCCTCAGCAGCGAGGAAACGACTTCTACGAGTTTATAATGCTGACTGTGTTCAAACAATAATTTTATAATCAATCAATTATCAGAAATGTTGATCAATCAAAATTAATATAACATTGTCAAACTTTTACACTTATTTTGAATTGTTGATATTTTTACACTATTATTTATCTCACTTGAATTTAATATTACACTTTTTTTTAATAAAAATAAAACTGAAGACTGTCATTAAGACATCGTAAGTGACAAGCAAAGCACTAAGTTAACACTAAATCACTGAACACTCAAGTCTGACTGACCACTTTAACCCTACCAAAGCTACTGGCCATCACTGAAGACGATGCCCACGATGTCCACTGTGGGAAACAAAACCGGTTATCAAAAAGACACGTCTTGAGAAACAAGTTTTTATCATTATAGGGTTGACTTCGGTCGAAATGACCGGCCGGACGGCGGTCAGTGTGGGAAAATGGGGACGATTGGAGGGTTAACACGTAGTGACGACTGTTGATTGATTGTATACAAAGGGTTGTTTGGGTATTTTAAGACGTTGTTTTACATATTAGTAATATTGTTATAAATTGCCTCGATAGTTTAGTGGTTGCTGATCACAATGTCACAGGGTTCGGTGCCCGGGTGGGCAAAAGTTAATATTCTTTCTTTCTCTTTTTTAAAAAGACAACTCCCGCACACAGAGAACAAGCTCTGTGTCGCGGGAGACTTTACAAACATACAATTAACGGACTCAAATTACACCCAGACTCAGAACAACACTTTGTGGGTCATACAAAGTTTTGTCCTGTGTGGGAATCGAACCCAACCTCGTGCACAGCAGGCGCATACTGCGGCCAATGGACCACCAAGGCAGTCAGGGTCAATATTGGATTTTTATTTTTTTCTCCGTGCCTCGTAAAACATTTAAAGATGCTGGTCCTTTGCCTGATCTCTCTCTGGTCATGTCAGATCGCTGTCCTATCAGACTATGAGAGTAAAGAAATTAAAAGTGCACCTGTGTTTGGGCACACACTTGTGCACTATAATCTCTTTGCGCAGATGTCTAGACTCAAAATTAGCCGCTGTGACCGAAATTCGGTTATCAGAACATTATTATTATGTAAGTATGTATGTGTTCATGAGAACGAAAACCTGTTTTTTTTTCATCATCTTAAGTTAAAAATTGTTATCATTCAAATTTATTGAAGGGGTATTTTTGTCCCAAGATGACCAGTATACAATGGACACCGGTCATTGAAGGGTTAATTTAATATTCAAGTTATTCAAAGAAAGATAGAGCCCCATCCATACAAGCGAGTAACCCCGGCTGGGAAAGGACGGAAGACAACAGCCAAATAACTACACACAATGGTGTAGTTGTGTTTTAAGTGCGTTCATATACTTATTTTAGGTCTTTAGTGTACCTACCTTTTTAATTTTAAAAGACATCTCTCGCACTAGAGAACAAGCTCTGTGTTGCGGGGGACTTTACAAACATACAATTAACGGACACAAATTACACCCAGACTCAGAACAACTCTTTGTGGGTCACACAAAGTTTTGTCCCTGTGTGGGAATCGAACCCACAACCTAGTGCACAGCAGGGACATACTATACCCACTGGACCACCAAGACAGTCAAAAAAGGATCTGGATGAAATTTAGCATGGAGTCTGGATTGAAACATGGGTTAGGTACCTACTTTTATCCTGGGAAAGAGTAGGTAGTTAAGGTTCCTGAGGATCGATTCATTTTTGATTTTGATTTTGCGGGCGGAGCCGCAGGCAATAGCTAGTAATAATATAAATCAAGTTGACTGTACGGTTAGTTCAGTGGCTTAAATGGTTACCTCTCCATTTATTGTATGTTTGTAAAGTGTCCGTTAATTGTATGTTTGTAAAGTGTCCGTTAATTGTATGTTTGTAAAGTCCCCCGCAACACAGCGCTTGTTCCTAAGTGCAGGAGTTGTATTTTTTTTACGTAGGTAGGTAGTTAGGTAGGTACTGCAAAACCCCGAAAAAATCTTAGTATAATAATATGCCATAGCATATTATTATGCTAAGATTTTTCTGTGAAACCTTAAATTCGATATCTGCTTCACAGCAGGATGGGTAGAAATAGTTTTTCACTGCTGGGTTGTATGGGTATTATTATTGTGTAAATATTTTTTGATGCAGTTTATGTGTCAGTGTAATACAATAACAACTCCATCTAGTAGTGAAAAGCTGGTACTAAATGAACTAGTATAATTATTATTAGTTTTAGGTAGGTACCGTCATTAAAACAAATGCCAGCATACTTTTTCCCTACGTCCAATTCGCTGACTAGGTTTGGACCTCGAGAAGAATTGGCAAGAAATTCGGGCTACTATTTTTAATTGCCAGAGTACCTATAACATTTACAATTTGGTATGAGTTACAATAATTATTAGTGTTAACCACCAACTCGAATTGGGTCAGTGTGTGTGGCTTAAGGTCTAAACCTTCCTAGGTCACTTGATAGACGGGAGGAGACCCGTACCAACCCAGCAGTAAGGATTATAGGGAGGCGATTGGGACCACAACGGACTCGGACTGCGATCCTAGTCGCCCGATAGCATCTGTTAAATCTGTCGACTGGGGCCATGCACCACATGACAGAAATTGTTCAGACAGCAGAAAAAAATAAAAATGTAGATATTTATTACTTATTTGATACATCAGAAAAGTAAATTAGATTGACTGTCAAGAAAAAATAAGTAGCCAAGGAAACAAACAAGCATCGCCTGATGTTAAGCAGTTATCGTAGCCTAGGACCGCTTGCAATACCAATGGTACTTACGGCAATTTTTAAAAATGGAACTTAAACCCAGGGTTTTTAGGTGGATGCACAATACTAATAATACCTAAGTTAGAAATATTTTCTTATGAGAATATACCGTACATAAAACATATGCTGCCATCTAGTGTACAGTAGGGATAGCTTTGTAAAGCGACATCTATTGTCGGATAGCGTTTGAAAGGTCGAAAGTTTAGAATTATATTTATTTGTGCCATCTGTTATCAAGGGGTACGAAACATAATAAAAAAATACTAATCATTTATTTAATTTAGATAGGTACATTAAATAATCTTTTGTCGGGTTACTGCAATTAAATATATTTTTTAAATAAACGTATTGCTACCCCAGGCTCAATCTTAAAGCTCTGGTGTAAAAAAAACGGGTCACAAAGGTATAACAAGCGTCCATAGGCTACGGTTACTGCTTAACATCATGCAGGCCGTATACTTGTTTGCCACCCAAGTAGTATAAAAAAGGTATAAACCTGTGTTACAGATCAACAGCATCTTTGAGAGGTAAACATTATTACTAGATATCTTAGAGATAACTTAAACCCTGAGTAATAAAGACTTTTTTTTAACATCATACTGGTCAAATGAAACCATGGACAGAAACAAGAATTTAATAATCTTATCTAGGAAATAGCCTAAACCCAATTAAGATACCAGAGATTACATTGCACATTAAGAGACTGCTCGTAAATGTTGGAAATTTAGTCTTGAATACGAGAGAGCAAGCCCGACTGGGGAAGGACCTCCACCTTACAGTACACCACACCACTGTAAGGTGGAGGACCTTACAGTACACCACAACCAAATAACTATTAAAAGTATTTAGCATTTGTTTGAGCATTGGAGACCCGGAGATACTCATGTATCTCGGTCTCCAATGCTTATTTAGGCGATGTGCACACTGCACCGCATCACGCTGCGGGGAATGCGTTTTCAGTGTGTTTAAACTACGCGTGTTTACTTATTTATTTATTATTTGTTGCCCGTGGCTCCGCCCGCGTAGATTTCATCCAGATCCATTCAGTAGTTTTTGCGTGAAAGAGTAACAAACATCCATACTCACAAACTTTCACATTTATAATACCTACATATTAGTAAGGATTATTATGCTTTTTACAAGAAACCTATAAAACATTCGCATTTTTTCATTTTCAATACTGGCCTATATATTGGGCGATATCAAATGTACGTCGGACAGTCTATAGGTGTCACGTAACGGATGACTGACCGGTCGTTGACCCCGCAGGCGCGCACACAAGTAATGGAGACGACTTTGTTATACATTTATTTGTATTTTATTGAGGATATTTACTTTTCTTATTAGTTTTTGTATATAGAAGAACAAAATAATCATTTATTCAATACTGTAATAAGAATAAAATAGAATCATACTGGAAATAAAATTATACATGTGTAAATATATGTATTTTTTTATACAACTTGGGTGACTACGGTCGCTTGCAACACTAGAGATATTACTACATTGATTATAATGTAATGTTTTTTTAAAATTTTATTTAAATTCAATTTACATATAATATAATTTGAGTATCGTAAATAATTTAAAATATCTTATTGTACCTACACACAAGTGAAATTTGCATGCCGAAAGCTGGAATATGAATTAACTATCTAAACTGAAATTCATTTTTGTATCATATTTGCAAAACAAGAAACAATTCAACAGAAAAACAAGAAAACAAAATAAACATTATTCTTCAATTGTTCGTCGTCTGAGTATATTTATTGTACTTACTTGTAAGTATGAGTCAGTGTTAGCAAGCAATCAGCCAGATAGACGGATGACTTGGTAAACGTGGCTAGTATGGACTGGATATGGGTAACCTTCACTTAGCATTGGTTGGCTATGGAATGAAGAAGAGGTATTTGTTTTCGTAATAAGTAATAATAGCACCTACATTTATTAAGTTTAATTTATGTTGCGTAAATGCACCCAGGTTAGGGGGAGAGACGATTGACTCAAAGTTATTGAAGCTAGCTGGATGCGAGAATCTGAGGATTATGCCAAGTGGCGCATTTAGGCAGATGATGACGATGATGTAAAGTAATAGCTAAAGAACCTTAAATGCGGAAACTATTAACAGATTACGTAGTTATAGGATGAGCTGTGAGGCTGTGGTCTTATGTAAGGAAAGTCTAATTAGAATATAAAATATAGCTAATAACCAATAAATATTATTGTATATAAGATTAAAGTTTCTTATAAGATAACTGTTAGTAAATTTGTAATAAAATGTTTATTGGTTATTCTAACAAGACTTATTTATATTTTAAATTTAACTGCTCCGCTAGGTGTCAAATACCTTTCCTAAGGGGTCCTAGCAGAATATCAGCGCTGCAGCGTCTGCGATGTTGCAATTAATCGCTGAGCTAGGTCCTGTTTTGTCTTGTAACCATTATGTATATTTTTTTTATAGATTACTGTAGTAAGATGTAAAGACAAAATAAATATTTTTTCTTTCTTCTTTCTTTCTTTCTTTCTAAGTGTAAGTGTAAATATCTTATGTTTGGGCAGTGAGAAAGCTTGGTAAGATAAAGCGATTAATGAACGCTTTACACGCAACCAGAACGCTCAAAGAATACCCCATATAAGGTGGCAATGGTGTCTGTTTTCTGGACACGTGCGATATGGAGGAATTTTATGATGCATATTTAAGTGGTTTCATTTTAATTTAACCAGTTTTAGGTCTCTTCTACCTACCTCTTTATTTTTTTAGTATAATACCTACTCCATAGCTGTCTATGTGCGGTCTGCGCGGTCTGGACATAAGGTCGTGCTTGTTGTGTAATAGAAAGTGATACCTATAGATAGATATACATCTAGTATTGACAGCTAGTTTGATAAGAGAATCTCATAACAAAACATAATGCCTAAAGAGCTCTGCTTACCCCTTTGAGCGCGTATATGTGACTTCTATAGAAGGTATATTCATCGCCAAGTACGCTCAGTATATATGCTCTAATGCTTCAGGAAGATACATGAATTGATTTTAATTTATTTAATTAGTAGATAAGTTGTACTAACATAGTTTATTAAGTTGTATTACTAACAATCAATGTATGGAATTCTATTCTGAATTAAATGATATAATCCTACTAATATTATAAATGTGAAAGTTTGTGAGAATGGATGGATGGATGTTTGTTACTCTTTCACGTTAAAACTACTAAACGGATCTGGATGAAATTTGGCACAGAGATAGATTATGGTCTGGAATAACACATAGGCTACTTTTTGCAGCGATAACCGACATCCACGCGGGCGGAGCCGCGGGCAACAGCTAGTATACAATATTTAATACACACAATTTTCCCATAATGCGGGAGTAGTCTAATAAAAAAATAATATATTAAACACAATACTACAGGTGTTTTCCATCCCCTTTACTTACCTCGCCATTCTTGTCACCCAAAAGATAGTAATAGAACAGTTCTTTACATTATAAAAGAACCATTCTTAAGATCCACCCTTTAATCTTACGAAAAAAACATTTTTATTTCTTAACCTGTCTTGTAACCTGTTGTATCTCATTCTTAACCCGGTAACCTGTTCTATTTGGTTACAAAATTCCCACAATAACTGGAATGAGTCGGTCAGATCTAGTTCGATCTAAATATAACTGGTTTGCACCGGTTTTGATTTGTAAGATTACTGGAATTGTGATTGTGTTGAGGTCAGATATATGTCATGGGAATGTGTCAGTCTATGGGATAGTGGAGAGTTATTTAGTTAGAGTATTTTTGATGGAAAGGATTTAAGTTATTTGTGTATTTTTTTATACTACTTTGGTGAAAAACAAGCATACGGCCCGCCTGATGTTAAGCAGTTACTGTAGCCTATGGACGCTTGCAATACCAGAGGTGTCACTCGCGTGTTGCCAATCCATTTTTTTACACCAGAGCTTTGGATGGAAATTTAGTGATTTTTTAAATATAATAGGTACTTACTATACAACTAATACTTTTTAAATGTTATAATTTTTTAATAAGTATACAAGAAACAAACAAACAATATCCATTTTAAGAGAGGGAAAACTATCATCGTATACCAACCCGTCTGGTCAGCGTGGTATAGTAGGCTAATATTCCTCCAAGACCCGAACTCAGCATTGGGACAATTATGGATTGAAATGATGATGATGATACAAAAAAGCGGTGGCAGCTAAGTGTTAATGTATCCAACTTATCACCGATATCTAACCGATGTGTCATGGGGAATGTGTGGGTCTATGGGCCTTGTTTTTAATATTGTACCTACTACCTTCCGCCCGCGGCTTCTGTCCCTCGGGAACAGAATTTTCGGGACAAAAAGTAGCCTTTGTGTTATTCCACACTATAATCTATCTCTATGCCAAATTTTATCCCGATCCATTCAATAGTTTTTATCTGAGAGTTTAACAAACATACATCCATACATTCTTACAAACTTTTGCGTTTATAATATTAGAGTAGACAAGACAAACGCATGGCTCATCTGTAGGTAAGCAGTATTATTATGGTAACTACTTACCAAAAGGCAAGCCATATGCTTGTTTGCCACTTAAGTAGTATAAGAAACAGAAAAGTAAAAAGGTGACAAAGACTAAAAGGCTAAGGGCATTAGGTACACACAGCAATGGAGATGTACAGGGCTGCTATATAAAGGTTAGTTTGTTAAAAAAACCATTGTATATGTTTCTGTATAATTAAGTAACAGTGTACAATTAGACTAAACTTACAGACAAAAATATCAATCAATCAGCCTATCGCAGTCCACTGCTGGACATAGGCCTCTCCTAACACTCGCAATAGCACACAGTCCTCCGCCTTCCTCCATCCAGTCCACCCCAGCGACCTTTTTTAGGTCGTCGGTCCGTGGACAAAAATATATTTAACAATCATTCATTGGTTTTTCTAAAAAACTAAGCTTCATATATCGGCTCTGTACAGCTGTCTCCTTTGCCCACCACCTATTTAAAGCCATTGTTCTAATTTAAGTTCTCTAAGATCCAAAATTAAATTCTATTTCTGTCACAAATTGAGGGAGTGGGTCACTTTGTACAATTATAAACAAATAAATAACCTTCTCGCTGGTCTAGTGATCGTTGAGTACTGATCACGAAGTACTGGGTGCGATTCCGATTTCATTCCGGGAAATCTGACCCAAAAAGTCACTTATAATTATGTATTTTTTTGGAAATTAACGTTTTTTTAAAATTAAACCTAGCTAGATCGATTAATCGCCCTGAAACTCCCTGAATACTAAAATCTATTTCATGAAAATCTTTGGAGCCATTTCTGAGATACAGATTATATAGGTATATATGGAGGTACCTGTACCTATATATACAAAGTATTGCTTGTTTAAGGCAAATCTAAAAATATATTCTGCATTTTCTAAAAGAAAACAATCCTTATTGAGTGACTCTGGTACCTTATCTACTTTGCATAGGTACTGTACATTTAGTTATCACTACCTACTATTGCATCGCGCGACATTTCTATGCCTTAACCAAAAAAAAAATGGCTCATACACTAAACTCATATTCCTTAAATTTGTCGCCAGTTCTTGTCATAGTTCGTCACAGAATTCTTCATTATAATCATCTCAGGCAAAATCATCATCATCATCTTAGCCGAAAGACGTCCACTGCTAGACATTTCCAGACATTATTGGTAAAAAAGTTTATTGATATTTTTTTTAAGATTTTCTGACCTAAATTCAAATTAAACACCCATCTACATCATACATACACCTTTCTATTATATCTGTAAGATAAATACTTTTTATCTTTCCTAAATTGTATGTAAAAATATTTAATGCATTGATACATAAAGATTAAAAAATTATAAGTAATTAATTCACATATATAGATATAATGAACTTAATTTTCTTCACAAGTAACTCAAAATACAATCCTAAAAGGTCTTCAAAACGTAAACAATTTCTTACATTCATTATTGTAACGTAACCTAATTTCTTATGAAAGCGGCCGACCCGCCTTCATTTAACGATACTAGCGCCACAGCGGCAGTTCAACGAACCAAATCTATTCCTCCGAGAAATTGAAATAACCGCCTCTAGCACCCGCCATTTTGTACAAGACGTTCGTATAGAATAACTATAAGTACTTTTTTCTACTGAAACGTCTTAAGTTAGATATTTTTGTTGCACTATAGCTCTTATGACATTATGTTACGTCGGCAATTCGCTCGCGGAAAAATAACTCTACTATCCGCGGGGTGAATATACTGAGAATCTCATCTCGCGTATAAAACAATCTAAAATCAACTGTAATACTATATTTTTACAGTTGACATTTGTCCGCAGTAAGAATAAAGTTACGTCATTGTAGAATGTGAATGAGAAACTATTATGATCATGTAAGCAGTTCAACGAGTTGCCGTCTCGTTTTACGTGGTTAGTTTCGAACGCAGTAGAAAGGGATAGATGTAGTTCTGTTGATGCGTTTCACGGGGCGTGGCGAATAGTTAGCATAGTGGAAGTTTGGAAGAAGTTTGGAAGAGGGCACGTTTTGGTAGATTTTATTGGATTTTACTGTAGCACAGCAATGGTCGCGGAATACGCTTGTCATTTGAATATCAATGGCCTTAATTTGGATAAAGTTTGAACACTTTTAGGATATTTTTACATAATTATGCAAAAGTTTTAGGATTTTTTGGATAGATAACTAGTTATTTAATTTGAGTCTTTATATACCTACCTAACTCACTAGTAATAATTGCCTAGTACAAATTGTAATTATTTATTAAAAATAATATTATGCAGTGTTAAAAATACCAATGTACAATTAATGTACTTATTTAAATAATATTTGCATGCCTTTAAAAAAGGCGGAACATTCTTTGTACAAACTATTATATTATTAAGAAATTTATAACACATTTTCCTGTGAATAAATGTCTATTTCTATTTCCATATTTCTACGCTATGTGTAACATTAGAAAATAAGCTTTATTATAGAAATAATAGCGTAACAAGAGATAAATAGTATTCACGTATATAATAATGTTTGTATAAGCAATTTACTCATTACGGGGCTCGCAAGTAATTTAAAAACTATATTTACTGTAATCTAAATATTATAAAATGATGAAGCAAATTTAAATTAGATTTAATTAGTAGAATCTCTCTTAGAATATCTACTATAAAAACAAAATTATAAAAGAAATCATTTTTAGTTTTAGAAAAATTAAATAATAATATCAGCGGCATTAGGTATTTATTTTTTAAGACATCGGCTTAGCTGTGTGTGCATTACTGAGGTCCATAAGACCCGGCATCAATTACCGTTAAGTGGACCGAAGGCTCATCTACCACCTTTTGCAATAAAAAAATATTATAAATGCAGATAAATTGATAAATCTTTAAATTAGAGGTACCTACTTACTTAGGTATAAATAAATAAATAGGTATCTAATAATAGCACATAGGTATTTTTTTATTTATTCGTTAAATTCGGTCAAAGCCGCGGGCAAAAACTAACTAGGTATATAACTATGTATTATTGATTAGCTGTAAAACTATTACTTATAATAAGAGTAGGCACTGAAGAGAATAGGGTGAGTTCCAGTTAGGTATATATAACACAAAAAATACCTCTCAAGGGATAAAACTAAACTCGCTGCGACAAGATCCGTGTGCACATTACACCAAAAAAATTGTCATAGTATGGTGGTAAAAATATACAATAGGATACCTAGAGTGATAAGAGAATTGCTCATCAACTTATTTAGAAAAAAAATGGCTTGTGGAAGGGTGTTTTTATTCTATAAATGAGTTTTTGACATTCAAAGGATGACATAACCTATTTAATTTATTGATTTATTGACATTTTTTAAATATTAATTTGATTTATTGTCATTTTTTTATAAATTCATTTGATTTATTTTTATTAATTTATGTATTAACCTTGTATTGTATGAATGTCGTGAATCTAAATCTGTAATAATATAATTTATGTCATAATCGTAACGTACTATTAACATTTGCATGCCGCCAGACAGGCGAAATATGCTGTACTAACAGCTTAGACCTTAAAAACATCTTGTCGACCATGTTTCTAGCAAATAAATTTTGAATTTTTGAATTCAATTTTGAATTGATATATTGAATACTAGCGGTCCGCCCTGGCTTCGCTCGGTTCAAACAATTTTTAACCTATTTTTTATTAATTTATACCCAATTTTCATAAAAATTAAACTTTCATACAAACATTCATCTCACCAGTCTCCACGTTAGGAGTTGAATTTCCAAAAATCCATTCTTAGTGTGTAGTCTACAGTGTAAAAGGAACCGGCTTTTCAAACGATCCTAGCCCCTGGAGTTTCGGCTGTGCATTGATGAAACAGTTAGTCAGACGTGACAAGCAATTATACATAATTATAAACAACCCTATAATGGTATAGACGAAACCTGTAAGTTAGTTTGCCTAGAATCAGGAGGTATTCCTCGAAGCGCTACCATTTTGAGGCGCTCCTAAAGAAGCGCAGCGAAGAAGGAGGAATAGCTATCGGGAGCGCTCCTAAAAGGTGCGCTCCGATTTTTGTATTACTTACCTACCATAAGCGTGTAGAAAAAGTAGGTACACAATGAAACTTATAACAGCGTAAGTTTTAATTTTATTTTTCCTTTTTAATTTTTCCATTTTAATTTTTAGTTTTCTCATAAAAATAATTTTGGGGTGTAATTTGTGTCTGTCAATTGAATCTAGGTTTGTAAATTCCGCCGCAACACAGAGCTTGGTTCTCTAGTGCAGGAGTTGTCTTTTTAAGGATGATGAAATTTTAAAAAACATTAACAGCAATTGAGGCTCCCACTTCTTTTTTTTATTCACAAATATTAATTCACTAACATTTCACCATGCACAAATAACTTAAATCCTTTCCATCACAAATACTCTAACTAAATAACTCTCCACTATCCCATAGACTGACACATTCCCATGACATATCTGACCTCAACACAATCACAATTCCAGTAATCTTACAAATCAAAACCGGTGCAAACCAGTTATATTTAGATCGAACTAGATCTGACCGACTCATTCCAGTTATTGTGGGAATTTTGTAACCAAATAGAACAGGTTACCGGGTTAAGAATGAGATACAACAGGTTACAAGACAGGTTAAGAAATAAAATTGTTTTTTCGTAAGATTAAAGGGTGGATCTTAAGACTGGTTCTTTATAAAAAGAACTGTTCTATTACTATCTTTTGGGTGACAAGAATGGTGAGGTAAGTAAAGGGGATGGAAAACACCTGTAATATTGTTTTTAATAGAGTTATTTATTTTGTTTGTTGTGGCTTTTTTATTAAGTACTAGTTGTTGCCCGCGGCTCCGCCCGCGTGGATGCCGGTTATCGCGATTAAAAGTAGCCAATATACTATTTTAGACTATAATAAAATCTATTAATTATTATAATTATGTAAGACTAGCTGTTACCCGCGGCTCCGCCCGCGTGGATGTCGGTTATCAATGTAAAAAGTAGCCTATGTGTTATTCCAGACCATAATATACCTCAGTGCCAAATTTCATCCAGATTCGTTCAGTAGTTTTTGCGTGATAGAGTAACAAACATCCATACCTCCTACACACTTTCGCGTTTATAATATTAGTAAGGATCTATATCATTTTTTACACCAGGGCTTTAAGATTGAGTATCCTTTGGCTACGAAATCGTTTATTTCAAAACACATCCCTTGATCAGCGCTGTAGACTTGTACTCCACGAAACACAACTACACCGCTGTGGGTAGCTGGGTAGTTATTTGACTGTGGTCTTTTGTAAGGTGGAGGTCCTTCCCCAGTCGGGCTTGCTTGCTAGTATGGTGCCCCACCGACCAAAAAGAAAAAGAAAATTAAACCGTCTTCAAAAAGCTAAAAATAACTGAAAACAGATTGAAGTCGGTGCTTCAGAATGGCACTGACTTCAATCTGTATTCAGGTATTTTTAGCTTCTTGAAGTCGGTTTGATTTTTTTTCTAAAAAAAAATATTTTTCTATTTTTAGTGATACAGTCTCAAAACAACTAACCACAATTTGTCCTTTATAGAAATCGAACTCACAACATTCAGCGCAGTGTTAAAGGCGAGGTAAGCACTTTAACTATTTCGCCACTCAAGCAATAAGGTCACTATTATTTACTCCCAATTAGCACGTGAATTACTACCCTCAATAATAAACAAACACGTGGCTATTATAAGACCTCTGGGTCAAGGTCATTGACCGGCCGGACAATTTGGCAGTTCTGAAACTTTATAGCGTATCATGTGGAATCTCTGACAGATTACTTGTTTATATCTGGTGTAATTTGTGTCCGTGAATTGTATGTTTGTAAAGTCCCCCGCGATACAAGGCTGGCTGGCTAGTGAGAGAGTTGTCTTTAGAAAAAAAGAGATCGTACAGTGGTCGAAATTGGACCATAATTTTAGCCTTCTACACTCCTGCTAAATACAATCATTGACTATGCCAAATTTCTCTGCCGATTTGACATAAGTTTACGACTATAATGTCGTACACTTACGTCAAATCCCTTTTTTTAATCGGATGTCGGTGCCTTTGTATAAGTCGGATGTCGGACCCAAACAACAATCGGTTTTGACATTTTGCAAGGCGACTGTACACGATTGACGACGGACGTCGATAAAGCTTTTGTTGTGATCTATCGGGCTCGACAACCGACAAAATATTATATGAACTGCCCCTCTTTACAAGTGGCATAAGCGATATTCGAATCGAAAAGTCAAAAATGCAAATGTATGGGATTTGACGTAAGTTTACGACATTATATCGTACCCATACATTTGCTTTTTTGACTTTTTGATTCGACTATCGCTTATGCCACTTGTCTAGATGGGCAGAGCGTCGTACCTTGAGTTGGTACGACGCTGTTCATAAGCCAGCCAGACGACACGATTCTTTTACGGATGTGCTTTCAAAACACCAGACATGTGTACGAGTAGATGTATTATTTTATTAGTACCTGAATGACCGAATCAAATCGTTAGAGCCGTTTCCGAGATTCAGATTATACTTACTAATATTATAAATGTGAAAGTTTGTAAGAATGGATGGATGGATGTTTGTTACTCTTTCACGTAAAAACTTTTGAACGGATCTGGATGAAATTTGGCACACAGATAGATTATGGTCTAGAATAACGCATAGGCTACTTTTTGCAGCGGTAACCGACATCCACGCGAGCGGAGCTGCGGGCAACTGCAAGTAATTTTATATACAAGAATTACCCGTTTAAAGGTATTAGATTTATGGGATATTTAATAACAAATGAATAATTTTTTACGCATTTTTTGCTTATGGACATGCCAAATGGCTTTGCATGCCGCATTGGCGCTATGGTGAAGTTAGCGATCTCATTAAATCTTGTTTGAGGTTGTAGTGCTCTGAAAACCACAGAATCTTCATTCTAGAGCCTACACTTATGTTCTGATATTAAAATGAAAGAAAAATAAAAATATGAATGCTAGACAGAGTAAAAAACTGTGATATAAGAAATCGATGTGGATTGAAAGAAGATGTAGTGACAAAAGTTAAAAAAGGGGATGTTAAGGTGGTTTGGACATTTAGAAAGAATGGATGAAAAAAGAATAACAAAAGAGGTATATCGTGCAAGAATGAATGGAGATGTCGGTAGGGGCCGCCCTAGGAGAACATACAGCGACCAAGTAGGGGATTTGCTGAAAAAGAGCCATATTAAAAGTACCCAGAATCGACGTTCATGCATGAAGAGGTTGATGAATGTAGAGGAGGCGTAGGAAGTATGTTTGGATCAAAGCAAGTGGCGTACCATAGTCTCTGCCTACCGCACAGGGACACAGGCGTGATGATATGTATGTATGTAAGAATAAAATAAAAATTATTTGTAAATACCCGTCGATCAAAATGATTATAATTATCATTGAAATTTTGTTCCAATGCAACCAACATGGCAACATTTTGACATTGACAGCTGTACAGATAGCAAAATTGGTTAATAACGTCTGAATTCCAAATATAATTTTGATCCATTTACTAGAACAGTACCCTAAAGCTATACTACCTTGTTTACAACTCGACAATGTGAGAATGGCCGATATTAGACGTTCGCCCTTGACCTCGGGGCTGTCCGGCCGAATTTGTACCAAACGGTACAGATATAGAATGTGCTTATGTATAATTTATATATCAACATTGGTCTTAGTCGAACGATGATAAAGGAATAATTTAATTTGACTGCATTGGTGGTTGGTTCAGTGGTCGCAGTATGCGCCTGCTGTGCACGGGGTTGTCGGTTCGATTCTTACACAGGACAAAACTTTGTGTGACTCACAAATTGTTGTTCTGAGTCTGGGTGTAATTTGTGTCTGTTAATTGTATGTTTGTAAAGTCCCCTGTGACACAGGGCTTGTTCTCTATAAGGCGCATACTGCGACCACTGGATCACCAAGGCAGGCTGGATCAAATGGCATGGTAGCCTACTTACTGTTTCTAAAATAATTTATTTATTTACGCATACTATACACGTACTATAGTCTCTGCCTACCCTAATACGAGCCAGGCATGATAATATATATGTAAAACTCCATTAATTGACCGACTACGACCCACAAATCGATATTCGATTGACAGGAATACCTGTTTCTGATATCCTACGTCACCAGTACTGTAGGTATATGATAATAGATAGTAGGTAAGTAGCTATAGAACTGTCTGCTTATAATCTTCGATAGATATCTACCTAATGTATTTTCAGTCCCTTTAGACAAGTGGCATAAACTGTAGTCGAATCGAATAGAAAGCAAATTTTGAGTGTACGGTTGGTTCAGTGGTTAGCTAGAGAGATAACCACTTAGGTTATCTCGCCATTTGCCATTGCGCGGCGTGTTGTGGGTTCGATTCTCATAAGGGATAAAAAATTTGTATGATACATAAATAGTTGTTCTGAGTCCGGGTGTATGTTGTGTCCGTTAATTGTATGTATGTTTGTAAAGTCCCCCGCGACAAAGGGCTTGCTCCCTAGAGTGCGGGAGTTTTCTTTAATATACGGACCCGACATAATTTCTGTCTATTCCTCCAGATTATTATTATAGGTACAAGCGATCCTCACTTCGTTTGGATTTTGTTGGATTTCGCTATTATAATATGTAGGGATGTATATGTATATATGTATCGGTTGCGTGGTTTAAAAGAACGACAGACAGCGGGAAATGACTTTATTTTACATTTGCTTGTTTTGGTGCTAAAAAACCTTTATTCTATTCTATTCCATTCTAAATTAATCAAATAGAACGGCAGGGGTATTCCGTAACAGCAAAAACCGAGCCACCGCGAAAACCGAGCAAAATCTGGCTGTCAGATTGAAAATCGGTATTCCGTAAGAGCAAAAACCGAGCCTTTTTGACGTTTAGTCAATCGATTGTGCCGTCACCGAGCAATCTCAACTGTCAGTTTGCGATCACAACTGTCAGTTTGCGATCACAACTGTCAGTTTGCCATCGCTGTTTCTTAGAGAATCAGCCGGCGGGTCATTCCTGATCTATAACAATCACAGACTATAATAATATCTAGACCACAAGTGCAACGTACTTCAATCGATTATTACACACTAACACATATTACTAATTCTATATACGTATCCGGGTCAATTGGCTAAATTACCGGTTAAACAATACATGTATACTCAGATCGATACCCGGCTGATGTCAAGGACAGGCTATTTGATATTACCTATGTATTATACATGTCTAAGAGGCCGTTCAGGGTTAGCGATACAGGTTAACTGGCAAAATGCAGTTAATTGTTAATTGGGATATGGTATTGATCTATTTAGAACGATTGTGGGACAAATATATTATATATTATACTAGCTAACCCAGCAAAAGTTGTTTTGCTACTAAAATAGTAATATTGCTATTAAAAATAGGGGTTGATCGTAGAGGGGTGAAAAATAAGAGTTGTATGTATTTTTGTATGCTGTATCATAAAAAAAAAAATTGCCAAAAAAAAATTTGGGGTAGACCACCCTTAACATTTAGGGGGATGAAAAATAGATGTTATTTGATTCGCGGACCTAACCGATATGCACACAAAATTTCACAAAAATCGGTCGAGCCATTTCAGAGGAATTTAATTACAAACACCGTGACATGAGAATTTTATAGATAAGATATATCTAACCTAATTGGTACAATACATGGCTTCATCATCATCATCATCTCAAACCATAAACGTCCCACTGTTGGTCACAGGTCTTCTCCATAGATTTGGAGGGATTTTAGCCTACTATACCACGCCTAGAAGAAATTCTGAAGACATGTCTGATTCAACAACCCGCATTAGGCCAGCGTGTTGAATTAAGGCCTTAACCCTCTCTCTCTCTTGATAGAGGAGAGGAGACCCGTGCCCAGCAGTGGGACATATATGGGTTGCTATATTATATTATATACCACGCTGGTCAGATGGGTTGGTATAGGGTTTTGTTTCGAGTTTTCCCTCTCTTGCATTGATATTAAATGGCTTATTCAGCAAATAACAACATTCTATCTCAAAATTCTGTACTGAATTTCAATGGTACGCCGTCTCGGTTGTATTATTTGCTTCTCTTTCATTCTTATGCAGATCTATTTATTTTATTTATTTAAAATTCTGCACTTAATGTACAAAGGTGGACATAATGCCTAAGGCATTTTCTACCAGTCAACCTTAAGGTGATACAGAGATTTACAAGGCAGATGTAAAAAAAAAAAGTATATTATAATAATAAGCTTAGATATATAATGTAAGGACAAAAAAATACATAAATAGGAAGATTATAAACTATAATATATATAATAGTAAATATATATAAAAATATATATTTATAATAAATATACAATTAAAAACAATTATTGTGATGATACAGCCAATGTCCCGTTCCTCAGCAATTCACGAACTTTTGTTTTAAACGTCCAGCGATTTGTAGCTCTCCTGATCTCGAGTGGAAGCGCAGATCGACGGTGACCAGACGACAATTTAATTCTCAAGGTCGTTGGCAGTTATCAGCATCTTCAGTATACAAACGTAAGTATAAGTTTTTGTTTCTATACTACTTGGGTGGCAAACAGGCATACGGCCCGCCTGATGTTATACAGTTACCGTAGCCTATGGACGCTTGCATTACCAGACGTAACACATGCGTGTTGGCAACCCATTTTTTTACACCAGGGCTGTAAGAAGGGAGTATCCCTGGGATATGAATACGTTTCTTTCAAAACGCATCCCTAAATGAGCGTTGGAGACCTATACTCACACACAGGCACACAACTACACCGCTGTTTGTAGTTAGTTGTCTATGGTCTTCTGTATGGTGGCGGTCCTTCCTCAGTCGGGCTTGCTCGCTAGTATGGTGCCCTACCTCTCTTAAAACTAGGGTAAGTTACTTCTTCAAAGAACTAAGAGGAATACAGCTCAATGGACGTATTCCCTGAGGCAAGGATCTCGGATGTAAATAGAAGACATCCTTACAAATACTATAGTTTGTAGTGACCTTACTAGTTCGCCGGCTAGATTGAAGTTTCATCGTCGTAATTGTGAATTATTTAATCGTACTAGTCAATGAATTGGGGTATTCCTCGAAGCGCACAAAATGGGTGCGCTTCGAGGAATACCCCAATGAATATTCTAAATTCTAATAATAAATAGTTTCTTAACGCCCTATAACCTCACAAGCTTTTTCCTTTATAATATTACTACCCGCCTGCCCCGGCTATGTACGGGCGGTATTTCCCGGGGTCCCGTTATGTTTTTGTCAATAAAATATAGCCTATAACACTCACGAAAGACGTGACTTTGTATTGGTAAAAAAAAAACAAATCAAATATACTTAATTATTAAGTAATAGGAAATAGACGCGCCTGGAGCAGGATTCGAATTTGTTTTTTAAATTCGAATTGAAATTCCTATTTCAAAAACAGTTCAGTAGATCCAGAGAGCCCTGCTTTCGTCCGCGGCTTCGCCTGCGCGTACGATCCCTCGGGAACAGAGTATTTCCGGGATAAAAATTAGACTGAGTGATTTTCTAGACTATAATCTATCTCTATGCTAAATATAATTGAGATCCGTTCAGTAGTTTTTGCGTAAAAGAGTAACAAACATAATTCATTCATTCTCACAAACTTTCCCGTTTATAATATTAGTAGTAAGTAATATATATAGTATAAATAACAGTACAATTTATATACCAAAACACATGTTTGTCGGTCGGATAGTTGAGTGAGTTGGCATGTCAATCAAATCTCGGCGAGCGAAGCGACGGACGCAAATAGCCACGGTCAGTTTGTAACCCCTACTATGTGAGTTGGGCTACAAGTGAGTAGAGATGTATTAAGTAAGTGTAGTGAGATGAGAAATGAGTCCGTCTGGAGAAAGTGTTTCGCCTTACAGAAGACTACAGTCAAATAACTACTTACAGCTGTGTATTAAGTAATTGTGTGTAAAAGAAATGGGTCGGCAACACGCAAGTGATACCTCTGGTATTGCAGGTGTTCATAGGCTACGGTAACTGTTTAACATCAGGCGGGCCGTAGCAAAACAAAAATGCATTCGTCATTATAATGTCAGCAGAAAGACTTCTAGTGCTTGACATAGACTTTCGCTAATATTATGAAAGCGAACGTAAGAATAGTTTCACGCATAAACTACTGGATCGATTTTAATGATACTTTAAAAAAATTATATAATGGTCGTCCAAACTTAATTCAGTCATGACGGTCAATTTTAAAGTAAGTAGGCGTAAGAAGGTTGCGTCATTGTTTCAAAGATTGCGTGACAGCTCTAACAGCATTCTGGAAATGATAGCTTCCCGCAGCGATTGCCCAATACAAGCTCACTGGGTTGGGATCGCTACGGGGAGAATATAAATCATGTTTTATGTACTATTATTACTAACATAGTTTTTAAGAACATTGTTACTAACACACTATGGAGTAGGTTTTTTAATCCGAAATAAATGATTTATTATTATTATTATTTAAAGGAGATCAGCCAACTACGCAGGACATATTATAGTGCACAAGCGTGTGCGTAAACACAGGTGCACTCACTATTCCTTCACTCTCATAGTCCGATGGAACGGCAATCCGACACGACCGGAGAGAGATCAGACGCAGGACTGACTTCCTTGGTGGTCCAATGGCCGCAGTATACGCCTGCTGTATACGAGGTTGTGGGTTCGATTCCCACACAGGACAAAACTTTATGTGACCCACAAAGAATTGATCTGAGTCTGGGTGAAATTTGTGTCCGTTAATTGTATGTTTGTAAAGTCCCCCGCGACACAGAGCTTGTTCTCTAGTGCGGGAGTTGTCTTTTGAAATAAGATTTAAATAAATAAGGACTAACGGCTTTACGTGCTTTCTGAGGCATGGAGGAATCTTACTGTTTTTCGAAAATGTCAACCATCTACGGATCGGCCGCGGCAAGCTTATATTATCAGTAACTAGGGGATCGTCCCGGCTTCGCACGGCTTTTATCCCGTAATTTAAAAAAATAAAATATAGCCTATTAGATGTTACCCGCTGATAATGTAGCTTTCTAATGGTGAAAGATTTTTTTAAATCGGTCCAGTAGTTTTTGAGTTTATTCGTTACATACAAAAATACAAATCTATTCTTAGATATTAGTGTAGAAAACAATATTATATAAATAAAAACAATGTCGAATATCGAATTCGACTTCCAATAGTAGGGTCATGCGTATTGTTAGGGCTATTAAATTGTAGTGGGCGACGTCCACTGTGTCTGCTATTGTAGTGATTTGCCCAACAGTGGGACTGGGACAATGGCCTTGACACGTAACGTTCGTGCTACAGCTGTTTTGTTGGCGATAACACGAGATACATACGTACCTATGTCTTTCTGTCTAGGTATATAGTAGGTTCAATACGAAAGGTTTGATGAAAAAGGACTTTTGAGATTAATAAATTAACTACTTACATATTTTGGTTTTTTTAATATTTGAAATTTTAAATTGAATTTTAATAATTCGTAAACAGAAAACCGTATAATGTTTGAAAATAAAAACAATACTTTTATTTATTCAAAAATATGAATTTATTTAAACCTATGTATATTCATAATAAATTAATTATAAATATAAATAAGTATTTGTTGTGTTTGTATAAATTTCGAATTTCGTATAATATATTTTTTTATTATCAAAATGCATCGTAAACCTGGCCTGAGTATTCAAAAATACTATTAGAAATAGGTATCCTTATCTATTTTTTACAAGGATTATGAATATTTTAAACTTTAACTAGTTTTTTTGATAATATTTTTGAATATAAATGAATAAATCATTTGAATTTGACGAGTAGTTGCGTTTAAATTCAAATGCCGACGGACTGCGAAGCGGCGCGCGGCGCGGCGGCACGCGACAAATGCTCGGAACTTTGTTATTTTCATATTTTATTTACCTAATCATTTTGAGTTTTCATTATTATCCAGAATATTTAAAAATGAAAAGTTTCGCGTTTATGTAACGTATAATAATGAATGAAGATTTAAAATTATGAATATTTATAATTGTTTAGAACAAATATTTTATAATCTATTAAATTAAAATATATATTATTTATATTTTCTTGCAGGTATTATGGACCGTAATGTACTTATTTATTTATAAGAATAATAAGCAACTGGGAAAATAAATTATATTTCTAATCGTAAATTAAATTATATATTAACAAAATAATCGTTAAATTTTGAAACTTTATCATCAACTAGACATTGCGACATAATGTATAACCAACCATTATCGATACTATTTTTGGGCACGAGTTGTAGACAGCAAAAATAATGTAATAAGTATACATAATGTGCCATCTCGCCAAACTCCGCGATATTGTTTTTAGGGAGTTGACGAATGACTCATAATATTTCAAAAAGTTTACTATTCAAGTACAATTTTATTAATTTACATAATATATAATCTATCAAGAAAAAAGTACCTAGTGTTCTTTGGTTAGCGCATGTCTTAAGTATTTTTTTTCTTTTTCATTGTTTGTGTGGTAGGTACTATTACCTGCAAATAAGGTTGTTGGGGGACGATAAATGCGAAATTAATAATAATAATATAATATTAATATCCGTAGGAGAATCAAAGTTACCGACATAGCTCGAAGAATTACCTCAATTAAGTGGCAATGGGCAGGGCATATAGCTCGCAGAACCGAAGGGCTGTTGCATTGCT
The DNA here is from genome assembly GCA_947095525.1 of Trisateles emortualis. Taxonomy (NCBI): domain Eukaryota; kingdom Metazoa; phylum Arthropoda; class Insecta; order Lepidoptera; family Erebidae; genus Trisateles; species Trisateles emortualis. Next base: position 9,257,174 of record OX352754.1, on the reverse strand, counting down.
ATTGGGGCTGAAAGGTTCTAGAGTGGCGACCACGAACTAAAGTCCAACATAGTGGACCGACGACCAGGTAAAGGTCGCGGGCAACCGATAGACAAGGTTAGCTCAGGACTGGACGATGTGGAAAACCTTGGGGGAGGCCTATGGCAACCAGACAACTGATAAACATACTTATATATTTCTAAATACATACATATTATAGATAAATTACACCCAGACACAGAACAAACATTCGTGCTCATCACACAAAGATTTGTCCTGGGTGGGAATCGAACCCCGGGTGTAGCAGTCAGAGTCACATCAGGCCTGTCTTGTTTGTTCTAGACACGGTATAAAAAAACGTCTGACGGGTCAGCTAGAAATAATATACATGAAGTCGGAATGTCCTACTGCTAGCAAGGGGTATCTATCTTAAATTCTTAACTATCTTGTTTCTTTCTGACGGTCATTTTGAAAAGCACTTTAAGGAAACGTTTTTTTATTTCTTTATATAAGTTTTTCGGTCGGCAACTTGCTGCAATTATCACATATTTGTATTCTACCTAAGTAATATATAAAAATATTAGTTTCCACCCGCGAAAAAAAAACTGTTTCCATGGATTTGTAAGCACAGCCTATAATTCCACGGGAACAGTATTTTTTCCGGGATAAAAAGTAGCTTATTATGTCTTATTTCAGACTATAATCTATCTATGTCTATGGTAAATTTCATCCAGATCCGTTCAACGGTTTTGGCGTGCAATATCCATACATTCATCCATACTTTCGTAATTTAAAATATTAGTGTAGGTTGTCAAAAATAACTGTACCTACAAACTGAAATCAAGAATTTCTAAATCGCACGACGCTAAAATTATTTCTGCTTAACCCCTTATACATTATCTACACTAGTAAATTTACCTAAAAATCAATACATACATAAATCTACCCTTACATAAGTATAAGTACCCTCCCACCCCTAAGTCACCTGCGTGATTAATTCATTTTAAGACGACGGCGTCGCATCCCCTTAGATGGTACATTTGCATATTACAAAGTATGGAAGTTCGCTAACGAACTACGCGGGCCCCCGGGGCCTTGGGGGGTGGGGGGCGTCGCTGTGCGGTCGGGGGAACGGGGGCCGTCTAAGGTTGCTGGTGTAAGACGGGGAATTGGATACAGGGTTGGGTTTAGATGTGAATTTTATATTTACGTACGGTGTTTTTATGAACTACGGTGATGAAATGTGGCAAATGCACGTGTGGTCTACTGGTTTACACTAACATAGCGCTGTGTTATGGGTTCAATTCCCACATGGAATAAATATCTGTCTCACAGAGAATTGTTCTCAGTCTGGAACTCTGGGTGTACTATGAGTCCGCCCCTCAGACGAGTGAGTACTGTGACTTGTTTTTTTTAAAGAAAGAAAATAAAAGAAAAAATACTTCTTTACGATGGGACTAAGCCACAAATTTACAGTCCTAAGATATTCTGGGAGCTATCTTGAAGGATAAATATTGCAATAAGACGATATAATAATACGACTGCCTTGGTGGTCCAGTGGCCGCAATATGCGCCTGCTGTGCACTTGGTTGTAGGTTCGATTCCCACACAGGGATAAAACTTTGTGTGACCCACAAAGAGTTGTTCTGAGTCTGGGTGTAATTTGTGTCCGTTAATTGTATGTTTGTAAAGTCCCCCGCGACACAGAGCTTGTTCTCTAGTGCAGGAGTTGTCTTTTAAAAAAGAAATAAAGAATAGAAAAAAATAAGGATATTCGACAAAGAACCAAAGTTAGTTACATTATAGCTAGCCGATTAACCAATGTTAAGAATCGATGGTTGGGTAGTGTCCGCGAGTGTGCTTTGTCTAAGAGTGAACTAAAACGGACTGATTGATTGAATGATTAATACGGTGTTTATTTTCATTAATTGTCTTACAAAATAGAATTCACATTAGTACTGCTAGACTAGACGGAGCTTTTATTGCAATTACAACCCAATTATTTATAATTCACATTATAATAACGAATATTTAATGATAATAGTAACTCATACGTATATGTCCCACGACTGGGCACTCGTCATGTCACACTCTTATTCCTAAGACGCTGGCCTTTTTCTAGTGTTCAGAGAGGTCCTAACGAACAAATAAAGAATAAATCTAAGGTAATAAAACAAATAGCCAATCTAAATTCGTCTCTGTCCACCTCGAAAGCGGAGAAAGATGAAGGAAATGAAAATGTACGTCGCAAAAAGGGGGAGCCTCCCCTTTCTCTCTGAAGAGGAAAGCCCGAAAATTCTATAAAGAGGGGAGTTGGGACTCGATACCTTTTGTACGATAAGCCCTTTTCCCCCTAAGGATGGAGTGGGGGGAGGAACGGAAACATTACTCTAGCAGACATCTACCACTTCTTATCAGCTAGGATAATTTCCTTCGTTCAGTGTGATGCGGGATGTTTTGTCCTATAGTTTGATGTTTGGTAAATAATTTTCTGTTAAGCAGGTACTGTGGGAACTCCTTTATATACATTGGTAAGTTTGTGACTTTATCGTTAAGTTTTGAGAACATTTGTTGGTAATTATTTTTTATCTTATACAATCGTAAACTCGGTATAGGTGAAACCTACGATTAGGCTGTGGAATGAGCTCCCAGCCGAGGTTTTCCCAAGAGACTATAGCATGGGGTTCTTCAAGAAAGGAGTTATGAGGTTTTTAAAGGGTCGGCAACGCGTGAGTGACACCCCTGGTGTTGCAAACGTCCATAGGATACGGTAACTGCTTACCATCAGGCGGGCCGTATGCTTGTTTGCCACCTTAGGAGTATAAAAAAAAAAAACCTGAAAGTAGTTTATTCAGAATCCTACTAATATTATAAACGCGAAAGTTTTTAAGAATGTATAGAATATGTTTGTTATTCTCTTACGCAAAAACTATTGATCTAGATTAAATTTGGCATAGAGATAGATTATAGTCTAGAATAGGTTATAGTCTACTTTTTATCGCGATAACCGACATCCAAGCGGGCGGAACCGCGGGTAATAGCTAGTCAGTAATAAATTTGAATACAATTATTTTTAAACCACGTAATATTTTGTGTCTTAATAATGTATAAAAAGTCGGACACCCATATTTTAACAGACCACACGCATGCATTTTTTATTAAATAAAAAAATGCGCGATATACCAAAATAGTAATAGTAATTTGTGTAGTACATGTACATACATCAATTTATTGCGCCCTAGCAATCATTTGAAAAGCCAAATAAATTTCCCACAGAACTTTATTTTATAAAGAAACATACAAATCAAATATTACTTCAAAATACATTAACAGGTTTTTTAACAATTATCCTTCACCCGAGCATCGTACCCACGACCTGTCGGTCACAAAACTTGATCAAAACAGGTTGCATTACTTGACAAAATACTTTTATAAGGGATACTCTCGTTTTTGAGAAATGGGGTTCTTTATTTGCGATGGAGAAACCTGTCTTTTCATTAAATTAAAAATATTTTTATAAAAGATAGAAGGTGATTTTTTGGGACGGCAAATGGCGATTGGGAAAGAAAGGTTCTCGAGTGGCGACGTTAAGAAAATTACGGCATGGAATTTTCTGGAATGGAATCACTAGGTGGACTGATGACATTATCAGTGCTGCGGGGAAGTACTGGATGCAGGTAGCTCAAGATCAGCCATTGAAACATACAAGAGAGGGCTACGTTCAACTGTGGACGTCATCAGGTCAGCATGATAATGTCAGCATTATAAAGATTACAGTAAGTGATGCTCCAGGTATTGCATAAGGTGGGATATATGCTTGTTTTGTAAAAAAAATAATGAGGTAGGGAACAATACTAGTGAGCAAGCCCGACTGGGGAAGTACCTCCACCTTACAGAAGACTACAGCCAAATAACTACATACAGCGATGTAGTTCTGTTCCTGTGTGTGAGTACACAAGTCTCCAGCGCTCATTTAGGGATGCGTTTTGAAAAAAAACGTATTCGTATACGTAAAAAGGGTTTTAACATAGGAGTATGGAATAGCCATAGATACTCCCATGTTAAAACCCTGGTGTAAAAAAACGGGTTGGCAACACGCAAGTGATACCTCTGATATTGCAAGCTTCCATAGGCTACGGCAACTGCTTAACATCAGGCGGGCCGTATGCTTGTTTGCCACCCAAGAAGTATAAAAAAAACGATTTCACATATTAACAGTTACTTCAATAGCAGTTAGTGGTCTCTTCTCCTCTATCAAGAGTGAGAAAGGGTTTAGGCCTTAATTTACACATGCTGGCCTAATGCGGGTTGGTGAATCTGACATGTCTGTAGAATTTCTTCTAAGACATGTAGGTTTCCTCACGATGTTTTCCTTCACCGTTAGCAGGTGGCGATTCATTTGATATGAGTTGATATGTACTAACATATCCACTCCACAAAGTGAAATTCTCATCGATACTGCCCTACCCGCGATCGAAGTCGCACCTCTTGCGTGCAAGTCGGTTACTTTCCTACTCATCCACCATCGCTTCTTAAAAATCTTATAGCTAACAATAATAAATTACCTTATAACATAAAGTTTTCATTCGTATACCTACTCCAATTTATCATAAGAATTAGTTGCCACAACTATCGGGCGGTGGTAATTAATGGAGAGGGGGTGGCCAGATGAAAAGGGTAAGGCTGTCTGGTCAGCGAAAATATTGTTATTTTATAACGAATTATTTGGTTTTAGAGAAATGTAGGGGTAGTAATATGAATGATATTATGTGGATTTCTTTTAATTATAACTTAGATACAATTAGTGATTTATTTATTTATTGAATGCACAAAACAAATTACAATTTTAACAAAATCTAGATATGTAGTTGATCCAATTCTAGGTTGTAACTCAAATACATGCGCATATAGTAAAACAAGTAATTAAGTAGGTATTTAACAAGTGATTCTGATCACTTGTTAAATACCTACTACGGTAAGCTTAAATCTATGTAAGTTTGACAATTTGTTACTTACGTCTCAACCCATAAACGTCCCACTGCTGGGCACGGGTCTCCTCCAAACAAAGGGGTATTAGCCTACTATACTACGCTGGCCAGACGGGTTGGTATAGGGTTTTGTTTCGAATTTGTTACTTACTATAATTTAAAAATAATGAAAAAAAAATACATGCAGCCACTAAGTGACGGACATCATTCGTCAGCTGAAGTATCGGGTTTAGGATAGAGGATATCTTTTACCGTCTTTATATATATTCCGAACTGAGAATTAGAGACATCTAAATGTATGTGACCTATTACTAGCTCATTGTATTTTCTAGCCATTCTCACAAGTGGATTGTAGTAGGAAATATTATTTTTGATTGATTCACCAACCCACATTAGGCCAGCGTGTGTGATCTCACCATACTAGCGAGGAAGCCTGACTGGGGAAGGACCTCCACCTTACAGAAGACCGGTTCCAAATCACACAGTGGTTTACTGCGCAGCGTTTGTGGGTTCGATCCCCATATGGGACAAAAAGTTGTAAGATCCATAAATGATTGTCCCGAGTCAAGGAGTACTTTGTGTCCATAAATTGTATGTTTGCAAAGTCTCCCGTGACACAGGGCCTGTTCTGTAGTGGTCTATCGGGAAAATCCCAGGAGTCACAGCGGTGGGCATGTGGGTCATGCCCACCGCTGTGACTCCTGTGAGCCAGATAACAGCGGAGTAACCAACTGATACACCGAGCTTTGACACTCGTGCGTCCCGTGGACAAATAAACCTACTGTCTTGGACCCCGCAACGAATTTAATCAGAACTAAATAGGAGTTAGAAAGAAAAGTTTCGACATCCCTCCATAGCAAAGCGGGAGACAAAATAAATCTGTATAGATTTGTAACCTATGAAAACGAGTCTGTAGTGGTCTTCTTAAAATACTAGGGGTCGCCCGCGACTTCGTCCGCGTAGTTACCTATTTGGAATATTTTCACCGATTTTGCAACATATATCACTACTGCTCCGCTCCTACTGATCATAGCGTGATGTTATATAGCCTATATAGCCTTCCTGGATAAATTCCCTATTCAACAAAAAAAAGATTTTTTCTAATCGAACCATGACTTTCTGAGATTAGCGCGTTCAACCAAACAAACTAAAAAATAAACAAACAAACTCTTCAGCTTTATAATACCTATTAGTATATATAGATAAGTAGGTACGTTAAATGGTTTCTTACAAGAAGAAAAATAACACAGTATACATATATTCGATTCTCAAAGGACAAAATCAAAAGGGTATAAAATTAAATTAGAACTTTACACCCCTTTTTAGTAAGCTCTTGGTAAAGGTACACCCTATCTACCCTCGGAAAATTCCCTAAGAGGGTTGCAGGCGAGACAGTAATTCATATTAGCTTTTTGCATCACTTATTTTTTATTTGTTCTATATAAGCTCCTTAAACTTTATATACCTATTATCGTGTATACGCTCTTATAAAAACTTAACTAAAAAGTAGTATAGAGATATAGTATCGAAGAGGTAGGGCACCATATTAGCAAGCAAGCCCGACTGGGGAAGGACCTCCACCTCACAGAAGACCACAGCCAAATAACTACACATAGCGGTGTAGTTGTGTTCCTGTGTGTTTCCAGTACTCATTTAGGAAAGCGTTTTGAAATCAACGTTTTCCTATCCCAGGAATAGTCCACCTAAAAGCCCTGGTATAAAAAATTGGGTTGGCAACACGCATGTAATACCTCTGGTCTTACAAGCGTCCATAGGCTACGGTAACTGCCTAACATCAGGCGGGCCGTATGCTTGTATGTCACTTAAGAAGTATATTAAAAAAAATGTTTTTCATGACTAAACGAAACTTAATGAAATTTTGCAAAGAGTAAGAAAAGGTACTTTCGCTTCTTTAGTATATCAATACTAGAGAAGCGGGAGTACCTTTTATCATTAATCATTAATTTGCAGTGAATGTAGGTATGTTTTGCAATAAGGTAACTTAATTTATGACCCACTGGCTGTTGCCCGCGGCTCCGCCCGCGTGGATGTCGGTTATCGCTATAAAAAGTAGCCTATGTGTTATACCAGACCATAATCTATATCTGTGCCAAATTTCATCCAGATCCGTTCGGTAGTTTTTTCGTCAAAGAGTAACAAACATCCATCCATCCATTCTTACAAACTTTTGCGTTTATAATATTAGTACGATGTACATTCTACCAGGGCCCCAATTCTGCTTATTTACGGATGGTATAATTGAATCTGAATGGATTCTCAATTAAATCTCAGTAGTATTTTTGGTATTCTGCTAATAAATTTAAGATGAATAGTTGGAAAGCCAATGGTCTTAAATTATTTAGCAGAATATCAATAATGTAATACCAAAAATGCTAATAATTTAAGACCAATGGTTTTCCAAATTTTGGTCTTAAATTTATTAGCAGAATACCTAAAATGCTACCGAGATTCAATTGAGAATCAATTCAGATTCAATTGAACCCGTAAATTAGCAGAATTGAGGCCCTGTAAGGCATGCAAAAATTTGTGTAGTAAACAACTGAACACTGACATATATACGGGTGGAGACGCGGGCAATAGCTAGCAATAATTCCCCCATATTCCTTCATAGTTTATAAATATTGAGTAGGTTTAACAAAACATACCTTGTATGCTTAGCTAGGGGGATGGTAATTAAGCATGGAAGGGTCCCTGCGTCTCATCTTTCTAAGGAAGATGCTCAAAGTTTCTTACTGTATACGAAAATGGAGAATTAGATAAAAAGTCCTAAAGTTTAATTCTAATCTATATATATATACATATATAAATCAGTTGCTGTTCGTTAGTCTCGCTAAAACTCGAGAAAAGCCGGACTGATTTGGCTAATTCTGGTTTTGAATCATTTTTGGAAGTCCAGGGAAGGTTTAAAAGTTAAGTAAATATGAAATAAATGTTTGGAATATGTATATTAAAAACAACAATTTTAATTTCCCTTAGAAAACATATATAAATCAGTTGCTGTTCGTTAGTCTCGCTAAAACTCGAGAAAAGCCGGACTGATTTGGCTAATTTTGGTTTTGAATCATTTTTGGAAGTCCAGGGAAGATTTAAAAGGTAAGTAAATATGAAAGAAATGTTTGGAATATGTATATTAAAAACAACAATTTTAATTTCCCTTAGAAACTATTCCTACATGTCAAACATTTGATGTTCGTCCCATCGCATCGTTTAGAAATAAATTAATTTAAAAGTCGTTCAGATATCAAATTAAATTTAAAAGTGAAGTTTTATTTGGGAACACCCAAATACTCCGATACTATCCGAATTTCATAATTTAAGAATACGTATCTACCTAAGAATTTTAATGTCTATTATTAAAAATCACGAAATTTATTTTACCGAAAGTCGTAAATGCGATTTGTTAGTTTTCCGATATTCATACGTTCAAAGAGTCAAATGCTCGAAGGGTTCTCGGTCCGAAAAACGACATTCCGACTTTCAATACTTCGAATAAACTTAAAGTCAACATGTTGTGCTACAAAATCAGAAATACTACGTCTACGCCAGAATCTAATATTATGGTAGGTACATACGAAAAAGAAAAAAAAACATTAGGTATCATATTATGTAATTGTGTTAATCGGTATTTTAATGAAATGAATTCGTATTGTTGATGTTTCGAATTATCATTAAGTCGGACTTTTTGTTATTCGATCTATTGAAGCTCGGTATTTTCAGAATAGTAATTATAAACGTTAGGAATATTGAAATTTAGGAATTATAAAATAGGATTAATGATAAATCGGAGTTGTTATATTCGGAATTTTGAACCATTCGGAATAATGAAAATCGGTATTTTGAAATTCGTATTTGTGGCTGATGGAATAATAAATATAATAAATTATACTTGAAAATATCTATACATATATTATATGTAATAAAATATATAACAAAACTTTGAGAACCACTACCCCCTTCTCTACTATTGTCTCAAGTACTTGAGTGGCTTTATGAAATTCCTTACACGATGAGACACGTCGTAACGACGCACTTCTATATCTTATTAGCTGTTGGACGCGGGTTCGAGTCCCGTGCTCAAATTTTATGGCTAATAATAGTGTAGTATTAGTTTGTTATGGCTATGTTTCTGGTTCTGTTATGGATACGTAGAGCTGGCTTTGATTTAGATTTATATATACATACTAGTTGTTGCCCGCGGCTCCGTCTGCGTAGAATTCGGTTATCGCTATAAAAATATGCTATTCCAGACTATAATCTATCTCTGTGCCAAATTTCATCCAGATCCGTTCAAGTAGTTTTTGCGAGAAAAGAGTAACAAACACCCATACTCACAAACTTTCACATTTATAATATTAGTAAGGATAGCTGTTGCCCACAGCTCCGCCCGCGTGGATATCGGTTATCGCTGGAAAAAGTAGCCTATGTGTTATTCCAGACCATAATTTATTTATTTAAAACTTCCTGCGCAAAGTTACAGAGGCGGACTTAATGCCTTAGGCATTTTCTACCAGTCAACCTTAGGGTGATGCAGAGATATTAATGGCAGGTGTTAAAATTATTAAAAGTTAAGAATAAATTATATTATTATAGTGTAATCTATCTCTGTGCCAAATTTCATCCAGATCCGTTCAATATTTTTTACGTGAAAGAGTAACAAACATCCATCCATCCATCCGTCCATACCTACAATCTATCTGATTTCGGCTACAGCATTCTACATTTTACATAAGAGACGTAGAGCACCATACTAGCGAGCAAACCCAACTGGAGAAGTACCTCCACGTTACAGAAGACCTGTGAGTGAGCACAGGTCTCCAGCGGTTATTTAGGGATGCTTTTTGAAAGAAACGCTTGCCTATCCCAGGGATAGTCCATCTTAAAGGCCTGGGTAATAAAATGGGTAGGAAGCAAAGTGATATCTCTGGTATTGCACGCATCCATAGGCTACGGAAACTGCTTAACATCAGGCAGGCCTTATACTTGTTTGCCATCTAAGCAGTATAAAAAATATATATTTGACAAATATGAGTAGACTGCACGGTTGGCTCAGTGGCTCAAGTGGTTACCTTGCCATTTACCACTTCACGGCGTGTTGTGGGTTCGATTCCCACACGAAACAAAAATTTGTGTGATCCATAAATGATTGCCCCGGGCCGAGTCTGGGTGTACTTTGTGTTCGTTAACTCTATGTTTGTAGAGTTCCCGCATCACAGTGTTTATTCTATATAGTGCGGGAGTTGTCTTAAAAAAAAAACAAAAATAATTAATGTCGAATTTCGACTACCGATCTATAGTCATTATTTTGCTAAACAAGCATCTTAAATATCCCGTCTAATAATAAATGGCCGCCAGCGAAAACCCAAGCACAATACATTATATACCAAAAACTAATACCACCAAAATTTCTCCTTTAGAAACGCGAAGATGTTTCATTTAATTAAAATTTAATTAAATTGAAACGTCTTGAGTATAATGTTATAGTTCTGTTTACGTAATTTTATACGCACACCCCCTGTGAGGGGGGGAGGTAGGTTAAGGGAGGTTCTCGCGGCCCCATACACCCTCCAGGATTAACAGGATTCCATTAAAATTATTATAATGTTGCGCTATATTACTAAAGGCATCTTCAATGTATGTGTAATCTCTTATGTGGTTTTAGAAAGATCGATAAGAATAAGATTTATACATTACTAGCTGTTGCCCACGGCTCCGCTCGCGTAGAGGCCAGTCAGGCAGGATACTATCGATATCCTTACCGAATTTCATTAATATTCGTTTAGCCGTTTAGTCGTAAAAAGGGTAACAAACAGAGTTACTTTTGCATATTTATAATATTCATAATTAATATGAATATAATATCTCACGTGTGTATAAAATGCATTTATTTTAGTCATCACTACAGTCCGGCCGGCTGATTCTCTAAGAAACAGCGATGGCAAACTGACAGTTGTGATCGCAAACTGACAGTTGTGATTGCTCGGTGACGGCACAATCTATTGACTAAACGTCAAAAATGCTCGGTTTTTGCTCTTACGGAAAACCGATTTTTAATCTGACAGCCAGATTTTGCTCGGTTTTCGCGGTGGCTCGGTTTTTGCTCTTACGGAATACCCCTGCGGGTAAAGTTGTAAAGATTACTTGGCCAACAACTAAGTCACACAAAAAAAAAGGCTGTCGCTCTCTTTTTTGCGCATCGCCGGCCAGTTGAGTACTTACTTATTAGCGAGTCCTCAACGAATCTTGTCTAAGAGTGTACGTTCTTAGGCACAAGATTCGTTGAGGACTCGCTAAAAATTAAGTACTCAGTCCTGACTAGGGTTGCCACCCGTACTTTATAATAAAGTATTATAATGTACGTTATTTCAGGTATTTGTACTCTATACTTTATGAGAACAATAAAGTACACGAAAATACTTTATTTCGCATGATGTGAATCCTTTATGCTTTTTGAAAAGTTTAGTTGTAAATATTTTTTGTTAAACGGAATATATCGATTGGCGCTGAATCGATGTTGCCACTCGCCAGCGCAACACGGGAAACCAGCGCCATAAAGAAAAGTAAATTGTACTTTATTTTGATAACTAATGTGTACTTTGTTTTTCTTGTGTATTATAACCAATGTACTTTAATTACAAGAAAAATATGTGGCAACCCTAGTCCTGAGCCTATCTATCTAGTCTATATGTTTCTTTAGTGTAACTCTTTGTTTTCTTTATAATATCAATAAAAATATCACACCCACAGTGGAAAATTACGTGTTTCTTTTGCAATTTACATCAACAACACAGCTAAGGTTCAAAATTGCGTAGTGAGTGACATTTCTCAAGTTAATCCAGTTTTTTACTAAAGATGCGATCTATCTTACTAATATTATAAATGCGAAAGTTTGTTAGTATGGTTGGATGTCTGTTACTCTTTCACGTAAAAACTACTGAATAGATCTGAATGAAATTTGGCATAGAGATAGATTATGGTCTGGAATAACACATAGGCTACTTTTTGCAGCGATAACCGACATCCACGCGGGCGGAGCCGCGGGCAACTACTAGTATAATATATTTATCTTATATATAAAATTCGCGTGTCACAATGTTCGTTCCCGTACTCCTCCGAAACGGCTTGACCGATTCTCATGAAATTTTGTGTGCATATTGGGTAGGTCTGAGAATCGGACAACATCTATTTTTCATCCCCCTAAATGTTAAGGGTGGTCCACCCCAAACTTTTTTATTTAATTTTTTAGACATTTTTTTTTTGTTTTTATTTTTTTGTGATTCAGTATTAAAAAATACATACAACCCCTAATTGTCACCCCTCTACGATCAACCCCTATTTTTTAATAGCGATATTACTATTTTAGTAGCAAAAAAACGTTTGCTGGGTCAGCTAGTTATTGATATAAAGAAAACGGACGATTCAACTTCGCATAATTGAATAACTAAATACAAACATAACACACCAAGATTGCATCAAATTCCTCATCAATCCGTAAACCATATATAAATACCCCATAAAACTAAAGTACCAAGGACATATCCACCTTATGCAAATACTAACGTAAAACTTACAACGCTAAAACTAATTAATTCCATGGAACATCTAACGTTATATAAGCGAAATTTTGAGTGCCTCCGTCTTCGCTACGTCTCAGGTGGTTACCCACCCCTCACTCACCCTCCCTCACAAAATGGTGGAGGGTGAGGAAAACGCGAGAGCGTCTATTTTCGCGAGTAAAAGCGAATAAGTAAAGCTACAGTTATGCTGTAATCGGGTTATTGATTTTCTTACTGAATGTACTTTGTGTGTTAGGTACGTGTGGGCGTGGGATAAAGAATTGTGTTGTAGGGTTAAGTGTGGGATTGATAGTCTTTATGACTTAGAACCCTTTAGGGGTAGCCCACGTCCGATAATGATCGGTGAACTATTTTTTATAGAAGAAAAATAGAACAAATTTATGGCAGTAGCGCAACCCAATTCTGACCAACTTTTTGTAGGCCGTGTGACCTACAAAAAGATGGTCAGAAATAAACAAATTACCTATTTATTTTGGCCCGCGTGGATGTCGGTTATCGCTGCAAAAAGTAGCCTAGACCATAATCTATGTCTGTGCCAAATTTCATCCAAATCCGTTCAGTAGTTTTTACGTGAAAGCGTAACAAACATCCATCCATCCATCCTTACAAACTTTCACATTTATAATATTAGTAAGGATTTATATTTAATTGGAAAACCAAAAGGTTTTCAAAAAACATAACAAAAAATATTGATAGTAATGTAACTATGTGTGGAATTTGTCCGATTATTATCAGTATTTATATTTATAGGTATATTTATTTATCGGGTGGGCAGTCTTATGCATCTTTTTGCATCGATACTTCCACTACAGAAACGAGAGATATAGTCGCTAGCTGTCAATCAGTTCAATCAGTTAACCGTAGGCAAAAAGTATGCTGGCATTTGTTTTTATGACGTTCATAAGTATCATGAATTTGATCTAATTGAATAAATGAGTTACGACTTTGAATCTTTAAGCTGGGTATCGATATTACGAGGCTGTTACGGGAGGCTGTTCATCTGGCATTGAGCAGTCAGTCAGTCAGGCAACATTCACATTGGCTCGCGAGGCAAATGTACCCCCACATCACAAGGCGCGGAGCCTCGCGATGTTGATACTCACCTTTACTCACTGTGGCTTTTGCATCATTACAGCTACGATGCAGCTTAATAATATCAACCTACATTATGTCCCACTGTTGGGCACAGATTTCCACTCTTTACGAGTTGCATGGCACAGCAAAAAGCGTTAACAATTTACCTCATGCACATTTTTATACGACGTAACTCGACCAGTGTTCACGTCACCCGCGTCGCGTTATAACAATAAGTAATAATATATCAATAAATCATTATAAATCTATCAAAACCGCAGTACCATTTTCTTAAACTCTTATGTTCTGAGTAAACAGCTTAAACACTCTCCTTCATCAAGAAAGCAGAGGGTTAAGACCATAATCCACACACGCTGGTCCAATATGGATTTGAGGATCAGATTTATGCCTTAAAAAAAACTTCTAAAACATGTGGACTTCACGATGTTTTCACCGTTAGCAGATGGCAAATCATTTAATCATTATATTGAGTACTTATATAAATTTTACAAAAATACATATACTCCATTACTCCACTGCTCTGCCTTAAACTGAGGGATAGGGTGCAATAAAAACCAATTATACATTTTCAATTGTATTAACATCACAATCATATTTTAAAATTACATTCATATCTAAAAGTACAATTAAAATTACTTAATTATGTAAAACTATAATTATCTAAACATTATGTACATAACTTACCAGAAAAGTTAAATTATAAAAAGCTAGGTAAACATCGTTTTTAAAAACTACCATGTATACACTTCCAAACACATCACACATACAAAATTCATTTTAGTCTCATTACATCTCATTCTATCTAATATTACTAGAAATAGAAAGCTGTTAATAATTATTATTGAAAATACAAACTACTAGGAATACACTTCTAAACAAATCACACAAACAAAATTCATTTTAGTCTCATTAAATCTCATTCTATCTAATATTACTAGAAATAGAAAGCGCTATAGAAAATAAGACTACTACTAAGAATACACTTCCAAACACATCACACATACAAAATTAATTTCATTCCCATTACATTTCATTCTATCTAATATTACTAGAAAGAAAAAAATGTTAATAAATATCTAAGTAATAGCCCGAGTTGCGAGTTACGATATTTTTTGCAGATGAATATGAAATCAAAATGTATGTTTGTCTTAGTTTCTGCGAAAGCACATTAATGTAATTTTTTTTTATGTTTGTATATTAGTATTCTGGTGATTTATTTTAAATGTCTATTAAATGTTTTATGTTGTATTTTGATAATATATTAAGTCTATGTTAATGTAATTGGTATCAAAGCCTTGTTAACATAAATAAATTTATAGAAAATAAAAGCTACCAAGAATACACTTCCAAACACATGACTCATTTCAGTCTCATTGCATCTCATTCTAATTAATGTACAAAACTAAAAAATACTAAGTATACACTTCCAAAGACCATATACAAATTTCATTTTTGCCTCATTACATCGCATTCTAACTAATATTACTACATATAAAGAGAAAGCTGCTATTAAAATCGAGAAAATAAGATTCGTTC
Organism: Trisateles emortualis; assembly: GCA_947095525.1. Taxonomy (NCBI): domain Eukaryota; kingdom Metazoa; phylum Arthropoda; class Insecta; order Lepidoptera; family Erebidae; genus Trisateles; species Trisateles emortualis. The sequence goes on along the minus strand of OX352754.1, from coordinate 9,241,981 downwards.
GTGGCACAAATTAATAACACTCGCTTGTATTTTGTACTAAAAGTAAAACAGCTTAAACACCAAAATGGTTGAAAAGGAAAATAAGTTTTAGTAGTAGCTACTTAAAACCTAATTATCCAACAGTATTACCCGCAAGGGCAAGCAGCTCAAAGTCAGGAAATATTTATAAGACAGGCATAGGACAGTGAACGACATCAGGTTGAGAAGATGATGGCACTCGGAAAATTCTTTTGTGAAAATGAAACTACCCAACAATGCCATCCATGCAAATATATCTATACGTTCTGAACCTCGGCCAATGACTAATAGATAATAACAATATCCTCCTTATCGAATTTCGGTCACAGCGGCTAATCTCGTCGGAGACTACCTAGCTTTTAGCGCGGGAGATAATGCTCAAGTGTCTGAGGAAAAACAGATGCAATCGTAATTTCGTCACTAAAAACCAATAATTTCCAAATATCGGTCATCTATTGTGAAGATTAACAGTAAAACCCAACAGGACCTGGTAATGTGGACAGTCTAAACCAACGAGTCAGATTTATTTTTTACTAGCCTTTTTATCTTTCTGCGCTGAGCGTCTATCAGCTGATAATATAGTGTCGAGGATTATGTTAATATGGGTCAATTCTATACAGTTTTTAGGAATGTTGTTACCTTCAATGCAGACACTGATCAAACCTCTTGGTTGCCTCTTCATTTTCTCTTGTGAACGTAATACATTGTACAGTTTTTTAACACTAAAATAAGTCAGGTTGTTGTAAGCTAAATTTAAATAGCTCAGAGTGTTATTGCCTAAGCAGTAACAAGTGTTGTCCTCAATGTATGTATTTTCCGGTTTAAACGGATCTTTAAATGGCTCGACGGTTGCTTCAATCTGAGCTTTATCTTGTAAGGTTGATTCAAAAGTATTAATATGTTCATCACTATCAAATATTCTGTTTTTTCTTGTTGGTAGGGGTTTTGTCATAGAATATCTCTTCTTATCATTTTTCTTAGTAGTTTTTTCGTAAAGCCTTTTCGCTCTTAGGTAAGTTATATGCCTAGCTTTCTTTTCATAAATTTCACTGGGGACCAAAGCAAATTTCATCAAGCTGCCTAAGATTCTATCTGCGCCTATATCTGTAATCATATTACCTGCTAAATTTAAATACAGCAGTTTTCTATTTGTTCTAAGGAGATTTCCCAAGGCAAGTCCACCTTCATCTCTGATTTTGTTTGAGGATAAATTTAATATAGATAGATTAGATGTTAGTAATCTTTTAACTAGTGCTTCTATAACTACGTCAGTGAGATTACATCTAGCAAGAGAAAGATGGCTTAGAAAGGATGTAGAATCTAATAAAATGTAATAGTTAGCTTGTGGAATCACTAAATTGTCAAGAATTATGTCAGTGACTTTAGACGCCTCTAAGAGCTTACTAAGTGTATAAACCCCATCTTGGTTTAAACCTTTATCGATAGTAAATGTAGTCAAACGTGGATAAAATTGAACTATCAGAGAGATTATTTTCAATACACCACATGGCACACGTTTATTCCTAGATATTTTAATCTGAAGTAGGTCATCATTGACATCATAAATGCTATTAATACGAACGACATCATCGGCGTCTTCCAACTCCTCACTGACTTTTTTTTGAGTCTTCATACTGTCTCGGTCTTCGGAATCTTGTGCTTCCTTTTTTTGGGCTTTATTAGTCGCCGATTGCTTTGTAGCGTAGGTATCTGAAAATACATTATTACTGTTAGTATTTTAGTTATAATGTTACAGTTTTACTCAACATTTAGCCTTCGTTTCCAGATTCCAATAAAATCAGAATAATGTCTTCTAGCTGAAAATCATTTACATTTCTATTGACTATTGTTACTGTTTTGTTTTTATAATTCTCAAAGTTCGCTTTTACTTACTTACTGACATGGTCAATCATCCGATAACTGACCGTGGCAAAATTACCTAACTTGTACACTTAACGAAGTAACATGTGGTACTACGTGCGGTGTATCAACTGTGTAAATGTCTATACCGGGACTGGACAAGGCCAAGGACTGGGATATAATTCCCAGTCCTTGGCCTTGACGAGATCTGTATGACTCACAATCAAACAACTAAAAAACAATAAGGCACCGTGTGAAAACGGAATCACAAGCGAATAGAAAATGCACCTACTTAAAAGAGGAATTTCGAAAAACCCTTTCTTAGAGGATAGATACCATTTCCATACATCCTCCTAAATTTATGCCTCTAGGAATAGCAGTTTAGGCTGTCGGGAGATATAATGTCAATCAGTCAGTCAGGACTTTGAATTTTATATACCTAGTAGTCTATAGTAATAATCTATATAAATAAATATGAAAGCCCCCAAATGTATGTACGCGCATAACTTTCGATCGACTGCACCAAATTAGATTTTTTTGCGTTTGTTATTATGGGGCACAAGGTTTGTATAGAAGAAAATTTTAGAAAAAAAATGGCGGTACGAAGTTCGCCAGATCAGCTAGTTATTATTATTATTACTACAGAGAGGAATTCGTCTGTATGGACTAAACACGGCTTTTGCTCGCCTGTATGGTATCAAAGCTCTTCTAAAATGTTACTTTAGAAGTCTTACTTTCTTGTATGGTTCTATAAACGATAACAGACACATCCAGTTGCATTTGATTACAAGCCCAGGGCAAATATTCGTCAAAATTATTTGGTGTTGGCTGTTCCCTGATTCTGCCCTCCGAAAAATTTTCAAGCTCCATTTCGTAAATGGTATGGAATAATTGAAATAATTATTAGATGATTCTAGTAGAAATATTATAAGTTGCTCTGTAAAAAAGTATGAAATTTTGTATAGAATGCTTGCTTTGTGTCAATCTGTGACGTTTTCAGAATTTGTTTTTAAAGATTTTGAAAGATTAGTGTCTTTGAAATTTAAAAAGTAATGTAGCGCCATCTACCTATCTGGCCAATAGCACGCTACGTGAGCCAAGGATCTTATATTAAAGTTCCTTGACGTGAGCGGTGACGGCACAGATAGCACTATATTCGGAAACGATCAATCTCCTAACGAGAGTATGAATCGCTCTATGATACTTCTCACTGAGATTCAATAGAAGAATCCTCTCTTTTCGTTAAAGGAATGATGTTGCAGTAACAAAGCGATAGATATCGCACTAACAAAAGCGGCAGTTTTTTAATATTTTCCTTTAAGTTATGGCTCCATCCGTTTTGTTAATTGTTGAAGCCGAATGACAACAGTCAGTCGTTAATCTATCGCTAACTATCTAGCTATCTCTTTCTGTATCCTTATTATCTCAACCCATAAACCTCCCTATGCTAGGCACGGATCTCCTCCATACATTTGGGATTGATATTAGCCTACTTGGCCAGACAGGTTGGTGATAGAGTTTTGTTTCTAGGTTTCCCTCTCTTGCGGTGGACATTGTCTGCTTGACTTACTCCCTTAGTCGACTCTTACGACACCCTAGGGATGGAACGGAGTGGTGACATTTGTATTCTTAATCCGTCACCACATGGACTTATGTTCAGTATCTATCGTATTGAAATATTTTAAGTACTGGCTTAAGAAAACGGCAAAATCTGAACGCCGCACATTATAAAGATAGCTTATCTTTCATTAAATATTAAGGAGGTACAGCAGGCAACTTACATAATAATAGTATAGAAACACTAAAGCGAACAGATGCAACAGAAGGACAGTTCTCGTATCGAGAATGGCCGGTTGACTATTGAGTTAGTGTGATGCAACTTGCTCGAGGACATTTTATTGGCGACGTCGCCAGCATGCTAGATATCCAGACTCCACAAAGTGACCGGTTCACAGTCTATATGTCCCACTGCTGGGCACAGGTCTTTTTTCCTCTATCAAGAGAGCAGACTTCAATCCACACACGCTGACAAATGCGGGTTTATAGATCAGGAATGCTTTTAAAATTTCTTTTAAGACATGTGGGTTTCACGATGTTTTCACCATTAGCAGATGGCAAATCAAATTGAAATTTCACAAAATAAATTTTACTTTCTCACTCCACTTCTCTGCCTTATACTGAGAGATAGAGTCAAATAATAGTCAATAATTCATTTTAAATTGTAATAACATCACAACTATATTCTAAAATTACATTAAAATCTAAAATTACTTAATTATGTAAAACTATAATAATTATTATCTAAACATTATGTACAGAACTTACCTAAAAAGTTAAATCATTAAAAGCTATGAAGAAATCCCTTTTTAAAACTACCATGTTATGTGTATCATCATCATCATATACCAGGTAGTTTTTAAAAGGGATTTTAATCTAGCTTTTCACCGTATACACATCCAAACACATCATAAAAAAATTATTTCAGTGTCATTACATCTCATTATATCTAATACTCGTAGACCTGGCAGACGTTGTCCTGCCTGAAAAAACTGAAATACCGATAGCAGCGCCACCTACCGGGTCCAATTGTAATTGTAAACCATCCAAGGCCCTACCCAAACACACACACAAGATTTCATCAAAATCATTCCAACCGTTTAGGAGGAGTTCAGTGACATACACACGCACACAAGAAATATATATATATATATAAAGATTACTAGAAAGGGAAAGCAGCTATTGTCATTTAAAAAAATATATACTACATCGCACATGCGACATGCAACAATCTGTAACATGTTTTCAAACCTAGGCCTACGCAAGGGTAAGCAGCTCATCAAATCTGTCATTGTGGAAACATATAAGACAGGCATAGGACAATGGACGACATCAGGCTAAGATGAATGAAACTAGCCAACAACGGCAAATATGTGTATAGAATTTATACATTCGGCACTTTATAAATATATTTTATACAGACTCATTTATGAACCTCAGCCAATGACTAGTCATCTCGTCAGAGACTTAGCTACAGCGCGGGAGACAATATAGTTTCATAAGTGTTTGAGGAAGAACAGGTAACTAAACAGAGACATCTAGTATTTTGACAGTAATACTCAATAGGACCTGGTAATCGGCAGCTTAGACCAACGAGGCAGATTTATTTTTTCTTTTTATCTCTCAGCCCTGTGCGTCTATCATTATTCAGCAATATATTGTCGAGGATTATATTAATATGCGTCAGTTCTATACAGTTTTTAGGAATGTTGTTACCTTCAATGCAGACACTGATCAAACCTCTTGGGTGTCTCTTCATTGTTTCTTGTGACCGTAAAACATTACACAGTTTTTTTACACTAAAATAAGTCAGGTTGTTGTAAGCTAAATTTAAATAACTTAGAGTGTTATTGCCTAAGCAGTAACAAGTTTTGTTTCTAATGACTATGTTTTCTAATGTAAACGGATGATCAAATGGCTCCACGGCTGCTTCAATCTGGGCTTGTAACAATGATTCAAAACCCTTTAGATTATCTTCACTCTCTACCATTTTGGATTTTTTCACTGAAAGAGGAAGTTTCGGAGTAGATTTCTTTTTATTGTCGTATTTCTTAACAGCTTCTTCGTAAATCTTGTCAATCAGATCCTTTTTTTCTTTTAGGTAAATTATATGTTTAGCTTTTTTGTCAGATATTTCATTGGAAACTAGAGCAAATTCCGTCAAGCTGGCAAAAATTTTATCTGCACCTATATCTGTAATCATATTACCAGCTAGATTTAAATAAAGCAGTTTTCTATTTGTTCTAAGGAGATTTCCCAAGGTAAATCCACCTACATCTGTGATTTTGTTCGAAGATAAATTTAGTATAGATAGATTAGATGTTAGTAATCTTGTAGCTAGTGCTTCTATAACTACGTCAGTGAGATTACATCTAGCAAGAGAAAGATGGCTTAGAAAGGATGTAGATTCTAATAATATGTAATAGTTAGCTTGTGGAATCACACAATTGTCTAGAATGACGTCAGTGATTTTAGACGCCGCTAAAATCTTACTAAGTGCATAAACCCCATCTTGATTTAAACCCTTATTGATAATAATTGTAGTCAAACGAGGATAAAATTGAACTACCAGAGAGATTACTTTTAATACATCACATGGCACACGTTTATTCCTAGATATTTTAATCTGAACTAGGTCATCAGCGGTATCATAAATACTACAAATACGAAGAAAATCAAAATCGAAATCTTCAAAATCCTCACTGCTTCTTTTTTGATTCGTCGCACTTCCCGGATCTTCGGAATCTTGTGTTCCCTTTTTGTGAACTTTACTACTCCCCGATAGCTTTGTAGTGTAGGTTTCTGAAGATATTAATTTAAGTATTAACAAACATTCAAACGCAACAATAATACATTGAATTCATTGACATTTTGACAACCAAATTAGCAGCCGAACGAATTACACAGCTATAAAAAAAATGTTTAGCAGTTCTCTAAAAATTGTATCAAAAGCAAACACTATGTTTAAGATTAGTCCGTATAATTTAAGTGCTCGTAATATTCAAAGCGATGGTAGACTGAAAGGAAAAGTGGCCATTGTCACAGCTTCAACTGAAGGTTCGTCAAGGTTGACAAGATAGAAAAAAAAAAGAAAAAAAAAACTGGATGTTATTATGTATAGACTTGTTGTATTGTTTGACCTGTGCTATAATTTGGTGACAAAACTAACGCAGAGACTCGGAAATGAAGGGGCTTCAGTAGTTATAAGCAGCAGAAAGAAAGATAATGTTGATAAAGCTGTAGAAAGTCTGCGCAAAGATGGTATAACAGTGGAAGGTGTTGTGTGCCATGTTGCTAATGCAGAACAAAGAAAAAAGATTTTTGATGTTGCTAAGAGCAAATTTGGTGGTATTGACATACTTGTTTCTAATGCAACAGTTAATCTAGCCGTATCACCAATCCTCGAGACAGATGAGGCTGTTTGGGATAAAATATTTGAAATAAATGTAAAGTGCTCCTGGCTTTTGGCAAAAGAAGCATATCCTGAACTGGTTAAAAGGGGAGGCGGAAGTATTGTATTTATTTCATCTATAGCGGGTTATCAGCCAATGGAACCTTTAGGACCATACAGTGTCAGTAAAACAACTCTTCTAGGATTAGGTAAAGCAATAGCTAATGAAGTAGTCCATGATAATATAAGAGTGAACTGTGTTGCTCCTGGTATAGTAGCCACGAAGTTTGCATCTGCAATAACAAGTTCAGAAGCAGGCAAAGAAAAAAGTTTAGCTATAGTGCCAATGAAGAGATTTGGCAAACCTTCAGAGATTGCTAGTGCTGTAGCATTCTTAGTGTCTGAGGATGCCAGCTACAAAACAGGAGAAACTATAGTGGCGGCAGGCGGAGCATATTCTCATTTATAATTAACAAATTCAAGATTGGTGAAGGATTTTTTAAAATGTTATTTGTGAAATCACAATTTTATGATTCTATTGTGAATGGTTATGGTGTTTTACTTTTCTTAATGTTTTAATAAAACAAACTAAAAAATACCATGTTTGTAAAATTATATACATGTAAGTACAAGATATAAGTGTTATTGTTTCATGTTTCATCATGTATCCCACGAAATTCTTGTTGGGTTGCTTGGGTTTTGAGTCTTTTCAAGTTAGGCGAGCAAGTGATCAACTTACGACCGCCTGTAAAATTTTAGATGGAGCTATAGATTCACCTGGCTTGCACGGGGAGCTGTGTCAATTTTACGTACCTAACAACTACAATCGAGCGAGGCGGCATTCACTTTTTGCGGTGTCGCACTGTCGCACGGTGGCGCGGTCAATGTCTCCTATCCCGCGCATGTTAAAGGGTCTAAACGCGCTACTAGAGACAAATCCTGGACTGGATTTGTTTGCTGATGAATGGAAGATGATTTTGTCAGCATGCATTAGGGTTTTGTGAGATGACGGAATGAAAGGTTTATTATTTTGTTATCTTGAATGTAATCAGTGTAATTGATGTTTTGTCGTTCTGATTATAAATATAAATAAATAAATAGTCAACAGAGTCGAATGTTATAATTTTACGCAAAATTTATTCTACGTTTCTAGATTTTAATATGACCAGAACCAATAAAAATGCCCTCATAGCTGAATTTTGGTCTCGGCAGCTAATTGTTTGCTGTAAGTTAGATTAAACATCATGATAAATGAAGAGTTAATGGGGAATATTGAAGCAACTGGTCCGTGTATTAGAATATTGATACAGAATATTAATAGACAGAAAAAAATGGTGATTGTTAATGTGGCGAAGTTAATACTAATATTATAGTCTGTAAAAATACTATTGCAAATCGGCAAACTATCGATCAAAATTGCACGATTCTGATACCGCGATCGAATGCAAAGAGTCACCAAAACGCGATGCAGCATCGTGTGATTTTGCAACTGTATCGATATACAGTTGCAAAATCACACGATTCTGTAACTTCGATCGAACGCAGAGAGTCTCCTAAACGCGATGCAGCATCGATACAGTCACAAAATTGCACGATTCTGATACCACGATCGAACGCAGAGAATCACCAAAACGCGATGCAGCATCGATACAGTCACAAAATTGCACGATTCTGATACCACGATCGAACGCAAAGAGTCACCAGAACGCGATGCAGCATCGATACGGTCATTAAATCGCGCGATTCTGATACCGCGGTCGAACGCAAAGAGTCACCAAAACGCGATGCAGCATCGATACAGTCGCAAAATCACACGATTCTGTAACCTCGACCGAACGCAGAGAGTCAACTAAACGCGATGCGGCATCGATGCAGTCACAAAATCGCCGATCGCCGATGATAATGCTTCACAATTCTTACCAATTGTAGATCTAGTTACGACAACAGCCGTTAGCATTCCTAAACTATAGCAAGCCCAGGGTATATATTCGTCAAAGTTTTCTGGTGTTGGACGATACTCCTGTTTCTCATCGTCATCCATTTCTTCAGGTTTTTCTCTTTTTTGCTTCTTATTTACGTGTAATAGGCAAATATTACGAAGAAATATTCCTGTTAAATATTTTTTGTATAAGTATATATTATTTGTATATTTTTTTGGTGAATCACAATTTGATATCTGACAGAGCGTGTCTTATGTACTTAATTTTATTTAATTTCTATCAAAATTGTTTTACAAAGAAGACTTACTCCTTCGTGTCGATGGTACGACAGATATAATACGTGTCGTATCACGCGCAAATAAGGGTTCCGTGATTGCCCAACACAATTATGTTTAGCTTAAAATGTCTGAAATCATAGGACGATGGTAATAGTTTTGGTAAATGTCTTGAAAAAAAACCCCACTCTACACATACAATAGGTACCTACCCTTTTTTTTATACTACTTGGGTGCCAAACAAGCATGCGGCCCGCCTGGTGTTAAGTGGTTACCGCAGCCTATGGACGCTTGCAATACCAGAGGTATCACTTGCGTGTTGCCAACCCGTTTTTTACAACAAAGTTTTGACATGGGAGTATCCCTGGGATATGAATACGTTTCTTTCAAAACGCATCCCTAAATGAGCGCTGGAGACCTGTACTCACCCACAGGTGTTACTCACTCACTACACTGTACCTGTACTGTACTGTAACTGGCTGTGGTCTTCTGTAAGGTGGAGGTCCTTCCCCAGTCGGGCTTGCTCACTAGTATGGTGCCCTACCTCTTTAGTCTACCCTAAAAAACATTTTGTTTTTGTTTCATAATTTTATTTTACCACTGTCAGCATTAATGAATTAATGAATGTCAGCATGAAGAGAGGTAGGGCACCATACTAGCGAGCAAGCCCGACTGGGGAAGGACCTCCACCTTACAGAAGACCACAGCCAAATGACTACACACAGCGGTGTAGTTGTGTTCCTGTGTGTGAGTACAGGTCTCCAGCGCTCATTTAGGAATGCGTTTTGAAAGAAACGTATTCCTATCCCAGGGTTACTTCCATCTTAAAGCCCTGGTGTAAAAAAATGGGATGGCAACACGCAAGTGATACCTCTGGTAATGCAAGCGTCTATAGGCTACGGATACTGCTTAACATCAGGCGGGCCGTATGCTTGTTAGCCACAAAAGTAGTATAAAAAAAAAAAAAAAAATTGTATATTCATGCTAAACTATAGCTTTCTAGTGCTAAAAGTTTCTTAGATAAGCTGCGGACAGACGGACGGACATGGGCGAAACTAAAAGTTTTTAAATTGTCTGCTACGCAAATATTTGCATGCCTTACAGGTACATGGTACCCAAATTATATAACACCTTATGTAAAACATACATTCATTGCAAATAAATGACTCTATTATCCTTACTCCTTACTAATATTATAAATGTGAAAGTTTGTAAAAATGGATGGATGGATGGATGGATGGATGGATGGATGTTTGTTACTCTTTCACGTAAAAACTACTGAACGGATCTGGATGAAATTTGGCACAGAGATAGATTATGGTCTGGAATAACACATTCTACATTCTCATACTTTGTAAAAGAATCTTAAGCTAAAATTACGCGAAAATTGCGCTGAAAATTGTTTAACCTGGGTGAAGTCGAGGGCAGAGCCTGTATTATCATCTCAACCCATACACGTCCAACTGCTGGGCACGGGTCTTCTCCATACATTTTTGGAGGGATATTAGCCTAGTATACCATGCTGGCCAGACGGGTTGGTATAGGGTTTTGTTTCGAGTTCTCTTGTTTGCAGTGGATATTGTCTGATAGACTTACGACACCCTTGAGGTAGAATGGATGGTGACATTTATATTCTTAATCCGTCACCACACGGACAGTAAACTTGATTTATTAACTTTAAAACAATTCACCTAATAAGACCTAGAAAGGATTGCATTATTTAATTAAGCGTCATAGTATTCCTCAATCTGACTATTTACTAGGAACGTGCCCAGAAAACTAGCGACATTGCCACGTTAAATGACAATGCCAATCTCCAAGCAAGAAACAGGCTACATGCATGCAAAATCTGCAAAATGTCGGCATCGATTATTGAATGCTCTATAAAACTAAATAATAAATATTATAATAGGGAAATTCAAATAATGCCTCTAGAGAGAAGACAAGTAGATTAGAAGTTATGCAGGAACAGATGAAGATCCATACATACAAACATACATACAGGCTCAAATCATAACCCTCCTTTTTGCTTCACCGTAGTCGGGTAATAAATTAAAACAATTTTAATTTTTTATCTTATTTATTTGACGTACATTCAAATCTAAAATAACAATTAAAATTAATATTATATCAAAACACTTTTAAATATATATCAGTACATAAAAATTACAATTGTATCTAAATTAATCTAAAAATAAACAATTATTATAAAAATACATTTAAATAAGTTATTAAATATAACTAAAACGATTATTAATATCACAATTCAAATATTAATTAATGAATATTCTGCGCGAAACTATCTCAAGGTCATCGGTCCAACTTGTTTAGGCCCATAGCACACGGCGTATTTTTTACGCAGATGACGCGCGTAGGTAGTAACCTACGCGCGTCATCTGCGTAAAAAATACGCATTTGAACGCAACCTAGTAAGGTTGCGTTCAAATCTCGTATGAAGCGCGTAGCTTCGAACGCAACCTAGTAACCTAAGCACACGGGGCGATCGTGAAACGCGCCTCTACTGCGCGTATACGCGCTGTAGATTATTTATCTCTGTAATAAAGCGGTTGTTGTCGCTTCTTTGTACGCGCGTTTGTATCGCTTCAAACGCCGTGTGCTATGGGCCTTAGGGCGTGCCCACGCAGGTGGCGGACCAAGAGCTGTGGAAATCCTCAGAGGAGCCCTATCTTTTGACTGCGATGATGAATCCTAATTAAAACACTATATTAATCAATAATCTAAGGGCATCAAAAATAACAGCGTCAGATCTATTCCTTATGTTTTCTACCTGACGTTTTTATTTCTGCCATAACACTAGCCAAATTATTTTTGATCATGCGCTCAATTTCCCTGTACTCAATACAAGATTTAGGTATTTGGTTCCCTTCAATACAGACATTGACTAAACCTTCTGAATGTTTCCATAATTTCTGTTGTGAATAGAAAACGCTGTATAGCTTTTTAACGCTGATATAGGACAAATTGTTATAGGCTAGATTTAAATAGACCAGAGTATTGTTCCCTAAGCAATATGTGATATTATCTATAACAACTACGTTGTCGATATCATACGGATGAAAAAATGGTTCCAGCATAGTTTCAGCAGTCGCCTTAGCTTTCTTAATTAACTCCATATTTAAATGCATTGGCAAGGTTTCACTTGTATCTTGTAAGTTTTCAAGTTTCCCTTTTTTTGTTAGTATAGGCGTTAATTTCTTTTTAACATCTCTTTGATCTTTTGAACGCAAGTCTGCAGTAATTTTCATTATAAGAGCATGTTTTTCTTTTAAATAATTTGTATGTTTAAATTTCTTGTCAAATACTTCTTTTTCAGTTAGAGGAAATTTCATTAGGCTGCTCAATATACTATTTGCTCCTTTATCAGTAATCATATTACTTGCTAAATTTAAATATCTAAGTTTTCTATTGCTTTTAAGTACTTTACCTAAATGTATTGCACCTTCATCTGTTATTTTATTAGTGGACAAATTTAGTACTGCTAGATTACTTTGGTCTAATCTAGAAGCTATTTTTTCTACTGCAGCGTCATTAAGACAGCATCTAGCCAATGAAAGATATTTTAAACAGTCATTATTTTCTAATAATAAGTAATAGTTAGCTTGTGGGATCATCGTATTATCAAGAATAACGTTAGTAATTTTAGAATTGCATAGTAACTTACTAAGCTCATACAGCCCGTCTTGAGTCAATCCTTTATTGATAGTTATTGTGGTTGTATATTTTTGAAATTTTATTATGAGAGATATTAATTGTAATAGTTTTATTGCCACATGCTTATTGTTAATAAATTTTAAATGAACTAAATCATCTGTGTCGTCATAAATAAGTTTAATTTGAACAGTATTTACAGGGGAATCATCTCGTGTTTGAGTTCTTTGTAGACTCAATGATTTTTTCTCCTCTGAACCAGCAGCCGGTGTTGCCACTTTGCCAGAAATGGTTTTTCTTGAGCGCGTACTGCCCGGAGTAACCGGAAAGTAGGCATCTAAAAATATTAGCATGTACTTATTATGATTTTGTAAATTTTCTAGACCATTACATATTTTCTATATTTTTGTGGACTACAGGCGGGATGTTGTGGTGCGAACTATGAAACACCTATATCAAGCAGTGGACTGAAAGAGGCTAGGCAGGATTATATTTTAATAATGACCGTAGTTGTAAATATGTTATAACAAAGGCGAAACGTATCTATAACAAATGTCTATTAGTTATTACATTTTTCTACTAAGTAATTAACAATACGTGCTTTAATAAGCAGAAAACTGTTGGTCCTAAGCCATATCTCTCTGTGGTAGTGACGAATTGCTGTCCCACTGGACTATGAGAGTAAGAGAATAAAGATTACACCTAAATTGTTTAGTGCATACTTGTAAACTATAACATCTTCGCTAGTCTCCGTCGAGATTATTAATAATATTTTCGTGACAACTCACACATCGCTATCTGATCCCAAACTAGGCAGAGCCTGTACTATGGTAACCAGTCAACTGATAAACATACTTATATATTTCTAGATAAATACATATTATAGATAAATAGCACCCAGACACAGAACAAACATTCGTGCTCATCACACAAAGATTTGTCCTGGGTGGGAATCGAACCCACGACCTCAGAATTAATTAATTAGCCGAAGAATTAAGTTAAAAAGATAGTTAGACGATATTACCTTGATAAACTTTAGTTACAATAATATCAAAGGTAAACAACATTTGTTTACAAGCCCACGGAACATATTCTTCGAAGTTTGCTGGTGACGGTGGAAATGTGAGTGAGTGAGATTTGGACGCGAGGTTCATTACTAATACAAATAATAATAATATTCAATATATTAATAAAAGTAAAATAAAATTCTCTAGAATAGAAGTACTAAATTGACGTAAAAATGACGTGACAGTTGTTTTATAAAAATTGTTTAGCGTTCTTTGGTTTTAGTGACTGAGAGAGAGTAAAAAGTCTTTATGACAAAAAGTGTACTAATAGATTGCTAAGATGCTTTGTGTCTTGATGAGAGCCGTCCATTGGTTTATCGGAAGATGGTTGCTGGTATAGGCATAGGGTAAAAACCCTTCCTCTTTCATAGATCCTTAGATGGTGGTCTAATACAGTCCTTATTCAAGGATGCACCCTGGCTATGAAGCGGTCATACCCCGTTACTCTATAGATGGGTGATCGCACAGTGGTATTTTATCTGAGGGTCTCCGTATTTCCCAGGGCATGTTAAATTAAGATTAAGATAGAAAAGATGTAAAAGATGTTGCTGGCACTGCTACTTGATGGGTACGAAATTAAACATAACGCTTTTTAAACATTACAATTACTTTTTATTACTAATATTTAATATTATGCAAAAATAATTATTATGTATTTATATCAAAATCCATATTGCATATTTTTATGTCAAAAATAAATTACATATAATAATCATATTATAAAATAAATTAACGTACATCTTTATGTCAAAAAATAATAAAAATAAATGATTAATAATCATATTCGAAAAATAAATTAACGTACAATGCACATATTTATGGCAAAAAATAATAAAAGTTAATTACTAATAATCAATTATTACAAAATAAGTTAAACATACAATGCACAACTCATGTCAAAAATCAATAAAAATAAATTACTAATAATTATATTAAAAAATAATTAAACGTACAATGCACATCTTTATGTCAAAAATTAATAAAAGAAAATTATTAATAATCATATTAAAAAAGCAATCAAGAATTATTCTAAAAATATATCGAAATCAAAAATAAATATAAATACTATTTCATTATTATCAAATCTAAACATTTTGTATCAAATAAAAATAAAAAAAGTTAAATTATATTTACAAAATTAGTTGAGAAAGAGATTATACATTGAAAATTCAATACAAACACTTTTCAGTCTCATAATTACATATCGCTCTATCTCTTTCTATCACCTCTTTAACAAACGCTGCTGCATAACAGAAAGGAGACAGCAAATGTGTATCTACAAGAAAATAAGTTAAAATGAGACTGCTGCCGCTGATTGGAAAATTATGTTCAATAATATTCAAGTGTAGACTAAGTTGTTTTAAAAATACATTTTAGATATATTATGATTGGAAATTCAGCTTGGCACTTTCTTTACAGCTTTATATTTAGCTTTTACGACTTTTTAATAATGTCTCATCATTATGTAAAGTGCTATTGATGATGTAGCTTATTTCCTCCAACTCCATACAAGTTTCAGGTACATTGTTCCCTTCAATACAAACTCTCATCAGACCTATTGGCTTTCTACTTAATTTTTTCTGAGTGCATAAAACGTTATATAGTTTTTGAATACTGAAATAAGTCAGGTTGTTGTATGCTAGGCTTAAGCAGCTCAAAGTGTTATTGCCAAGGCAGTAATTAAGTCCACCTTTAGTGACTATTTCATCTAATTTAAACGGGTCACAGAATGGGCCGAGCATAGTTTCAGCGATGGTACGAGGCGTGATTTGCGACAATTTTGGTTCAAGTTTTTTGTTCCTTGGTGTTTTTATTGGTGATTTATTTTTATCGTGTTCTTTGACTAACTGCCGTTTATTATGAACCTTATTAGCTTCAGTGGCTTCTTGCTCTTTTGTAATTTTCGCTTCCAAATCATTTAGCTGCTTCAAGTAAGCCAGATATTTAGTTTTTTTTTCATAAATTTCATCAGGATTCAGAAGGAATTCTGTTAAGCTGCTTAATATACTATCTGCTCCTATATCAGTAATCATATTACCTGATAAATTTAAATATTTAAGTTTTCTATTTGTTCTAAGTGCATTCCCTAAATAAATTGCACCTTCATCTGCGATTTTATTTGAAGATAAATTCAATACAGTTAGATTAGACGTTGGTAATCTTAAAACTATTTTTTCTATTACAACGTCATTGAGACTGCATCTGGCTAATGAGAGATAGGTCATAAAGCTTTCTTTATCTAATAGTATATAATAGTTAGCTTGTGGAACCATGGTGTTATCGAGAATTACGTCAGTGATTTTAGTTACACTCAGAATGTTGCTGATTTCATTTAATCCGTCTTGATCCAAGCCACTGTCGACGTTAATCGTGGTCAAATTTGGCTGAAATTTTACTATTAGAGATATAACTTGCAAGATTTTTGTTGGTACGTGTTCATTTTTTATAAATTTTATCTGAACCAAGTCGTCAGTGATATCATAAATGGCTTTAACTAAAACAATATTATCGATTTTGATTTTCATACTCAATTTATCAATGGTAGTGCTTCCATCTGTTTCCACTTCGCTTGCTTTTTCATGTTTGGTTTTGACGGCTCTAAATGATTTTCTGGTACTTGAGCGTACACTGGTTGGAGTGTAAATATCTGAAAATATTAATATTATAAATATATTGCACCCAGGTACGGAAGAATAGTGCTCATTACACTAAGATGTTCAGTGGGAGTCGAATCTTATGATGCTTACAATACCAAATTTAACTACCATTTCTTTTTAAGACGAAGAGAAAACACATCCCTAAAAAAGCACTGGAGACCTATAAGTACTCACTCTCGGGAATACAAACTACAGTAGTATTTGGATGTGGCCTCCTATAAGGTGGAGAGCCTTTCTCAGTCGGGCTTGGTTCTTACTCACTTATATGGTACCGTACCTTCCTTATATCTCTCTCTTTCTCTCGTATCATGGCATGAACTCGTCCAGCACTTATCCAGCAGTGAACGAATGGCTGATGATGATGAATACCATGACTTGTACACTTACTTTGATGTCCTCGATTGACGACAACAGCATAAGGAATTTCTAGTTGATTACAAGCCCAAGGCAGATATGCGGCAAAGTCTACGGGTGAAGGTTGAATTTCTCCCTTAAAGACAGTACTCCTTTGCAGGCAGCTAATAGTAGCCATTTGTTAAAGATAATAATAGTAATATCAAATACTATAATAAAAAAATCTAGTAAAATATCTTAGCAAAAAAATATAGTTTAGTTTGTTGGCAAGTGACAAAGACAATGACAATATGAATTAAAAAATAAATTTGACTTGTCTCTTTGAGATTGTAGAGTTTGAACTTTTTGGTTGTGAGGTTTTAATGCCTTGTAATAGAGAAATTTATTTATAAATAGGCTAAGACGAAATAGTTTTTGCTTCGTTTGTTAACATAATTTTCTTTCCTTTTTGTTTATTAACTATTAACTACTAGCTTCCGGCCGCGACTTCGCCCGCCCGTACAGTCCCTCGGGACAATTTTTTTTCCGGAATAAAAAGTAGCCTATGTGTTATTATAGATATCTATCTCTATGTCAAATTTAATCCAGATCCATTGAGTTTTTGCGTGAAAGAGTAATAAACATCCATACATACATCCATCCTCACAAACTTTTACATTTATTAATAATATGACTTGGATTCACAAAGGTCTAATGAGTCAAGAAGTTAACAGAAGAAGAATTAAAATTGAACAGTTAATTTAAAAATGGGCGCGTGGACACTTTTTTCGTCAACAGTAGCTAAGTATCTTAATTTCATCTATCACTATCTCTTTCTGTATCATTACGTTCCGTATTATCTATCGCATTCATACTTGAAATATCTAAGCAAATACGCACTAAAACATGGAAACAAAACTGAACGCTGCTTAGGGGCTTACCAAGAAGTTTCAAACATGAGTCGTTCAAGCGAGAAAGAGAGATGCAGCTATACACGCTATATAGCTCTGTCCCTCTTTGTTGCTTGAATGATGCTTGCTTATGGTAAGTATCTTTCTTTATAACATCATTGCTTTTACCTATTTTGTATTCAGTAGGCCAATGTTCATCATCATCAACATCATTAAGACGTGCACTGCTGGACATAGGCCTCCCCCAAGGATTTGCACAACTCTCAATCCTGAGCCGACCTTGCCCATCAGTTGACTGCGACCTTTACCAGGTCGTCGATCCACCTTGTTACAGACCTGCCCACGCTTCGTCTTCCAGTTCGTGGTCGCCACTCTAGAACCTTTCTGCCCCAACGGCCATCAGTTCTGTGAGCTATGTACCCGGCCCATTGCCACTTATGTAGGCAATTCTTCGAGCTATGTCGGTTACTTTGGTTCTCCTACGGCCAATATAACTAGTATATAAGTGAAAGGTCTATTTAAACTGGTCTTTATTTATTGAAACTTAAGTTCCATCTTCAATACTACACCGACTTTTATAGCGTATTGCTATATTCGTTTTGAGGAGTAAAATAAGACGATGATTTTTGCTTGTAATCGACTGGTCTTTATTCTTAATCTTAATCTATTTATATTAAAACATAACAAAGGAAAATACAATTATGTGTTGGAAGGGATTAAACGATGAACGTGAGTAATGTGCAGTGACAGCACTTTGCCATATTAATGTATTTACACGTTCACACGTTTTACAATATTAGTTATGGCTGTTGCCATAGATACTCCCTCCTTAAAAAAAAAATATTTACGATTAAACTTATTACCCTACACCACGTTGGTTTCTCGTATCACACGCATAAATCTCTTCTCGATTTTTGTTCCGATCGCTCGGAACAACATGTAGACACTGATGATGCATATTATTATTATCACTGCGATAATCGTTATTGTGATCCAACCTCGTATGCTCTGTAGGTCCTCAGCGAGCCTAGAGTGTATCTGCAGTAACTCTTCCGGAATGGCTGGCGCGTTGTTTTGCACCATGTTGACTTGTTCTTTCTCATGAGTACTTGTGTTGGATCCCATGTTGCGTGTGAAAACTTTTTGTCGTGAGTGGTGATTGTAGATCGTTTGTATAGCTTTATATATCATAGCTGGAATCGAACCGTTGGGCGTGAGATTCGCCCTGCACGTGTTTTTTTATTTGCTAGATTATCTTGCGTTTCTACAACTATTTTCTTATCTACTGATGTGCGATTTCTTATCTCCTTATCGTTTATTACGAAGGCGGGTTTTATCCTGTCGATAGATACGGTACTGTGTCTTCCGTTTATCAATATCGTGAATAATTTATCGCTCCGTCTAATTACGAGATAAGGTCCGTCGTATGGCGGCGTCAAGCTCGGCCGCAATCTATCGCATCGTAAGAATACGTGCGTGCATTCTGCTAATTTTGGATGTACAAATATTTTGTCATTTGTGCGCTCTCTCTGTGGCACGGAAGTTATTCGTTCGATGTTTTTCTTCAACTCTTCTACCATTTCAGTGTAGGTTGTTAGGCTTCTTGTCTCGAAAAATGCTCCAGGTAACGTTATTGTTGTTCCATATACTAGTTCGGCTGCCGAAAATCCAGTATCCTGCCGTAAGCTGGTACGGATACCGAGTAATATTGTGGCTAGTTCCTTTGTCCAGTTTGTAGTGTTCCCTCTTGCCATTAATGCTGCTTTCATAGTTCTGTGTAATCGTTCGACTTTCGAGTTTGACTGTGGGTGATACGGAGTTGTCCGTATTTTATTTATTCCCATGAGTTTTGCCAAACTTCTGAATATTCTTGATTCGAATTGAGCTCCCTGATCTGAAGTTATGTATTCAGGACATCCGAATCGGGTTATCCACCCTTCGTATATCACTCTTGCAATTGACTCTGCAGTGATGTCTGACGCTGCGAAAGCTTCTGGCCATGACGTACATCGGTCAATCATTGTTATGATGTATCGTTTATTCTGGGATGTTGTGAGGGGTCCGACAATGTCGACGTGTAGATGAGAGAATCTTTCTGCTGGCATGAATTTTCCAAGTGGTGATTTGGTGTGCCGATGTATTTTTGAACGTTGACACTGTAAACATGCTTCAGTCATCTTGTTGATGTCCGTGTTCATGTTTTCCCAAATGTAGTTCGCTGCAATTAACTTCCTCGTAGTGTTTTTTCCGGGATGGCTTATATTGTGGAAACTCTCGAAAATGTCTCTTCTGAATTTAAGGGGAAGAAATGGTCGTTGTTTCCTGGTTGATAAGTCGCAGAATATCTTGATTCCTTTCTCGTGAAAATGTACCGTTTCGAACCGTAATGATTTATTTGATTTCAATCGTTCGAGTTCGTCATTGTTTTGTTGACAATTTGCTACCTCCTTCCAGTCTATATTGGATGGTAATGATATCGTTTCAACAACTCGAGACAAGGCGTCTGCAACTGTGTTTTCCTTGCCGCTAATATGTGTTATATTAGTGCTGAATTGCGATATGTAGTCCAGGTATCGAATCCGCCTCGGTGTGTCATTCAATGATGGCTTCTTATCGAATGCCTGAATCAATGGCTTATGATCCGTGTAGACGGTGAATTCTCGGCCCTCGATGAGTCTTCTAAAATGTTTAATTGCCATGTAAATTCCCAGTAACTCTCTGTCGTAAGTAGAGTATTTCGTTTGAGCTTCGCTTAGTACTTTTGAAAAGAAAGCTATCGGTTCCCACTTTCCTTTTTGTCGTTGCTGTAGGACGGCGCCTACGCATTTTAAGCTTGCGTCAGTCATCATTGCTAGTTGGGTTTGGCTGTCTGGGCAGGCTATTGACGTTATTTGTCGTATATCCTGTTTGCAGCGCTCGAAAGCGTGGTCCGCTTCTTTATTCCACTGAATGATTGTTTTATCATTTTTCTTCGAATTTCTCAAGTATCTATTTAGAGGCGCTTGATGCTTCGCTGCGTACGGTATGCTGCTTCGGTAGAAGTTTAACATGCCTAAGAAACGACGTAGTTCTTTCACTGTATTTGGTTTCGGATATTCGTTAATTGCTTGAACTTTTTCCGTTGTAGGCGTCAATCCTTGGCTCGTTATATGATAACCAAGAAAATCAATCTCCGATTTTGCAAATTCACACTTGTTTGTGTTAATTGTAATGCCGTTTTCTTGCAGGCGTTTGAATATTTCTTCTAAGTGTTTGTAGTGGACGTCGGTTTCTGAGTCAGCAATTAAAATGTCATCAACGAAAACATATACGTAGTCTAAATCTCTAAATATAGAGTCCATCCACTTTTGAAATGACTGTCCGGCGTTCTTTAAACCGAACGGAAGTCTTGTAAATTCGAAAAGTCCGAACGGCGTTATTATCGCTGTTTTCTCTGGTTCAGCGACAGCAATCGAATAGAATGCTTTCTTTATATCGATTTTACTGAAAATGGTTTTTCCGCTTGCGATATACGTAAAATCTAACAGTCGTGGCAATGGGTATCTATCCGGTACGGTAATTTTGTTGAGTGCGCGGTAGTCACCGCATGCTCTCCATTCGCCATTTTTCTTCTTGACCATATGAAGTGGGGATGCCCACTCACTGCTTGAGGGTCTGCAAATTCCCATATGCATCATCTCCTTGAACTCTTGCTTTGCGATTTTGTATTTGTCTGGAGGAAGAGGACGTGCCCGTGTAGCAACTGGGAACCCTTTTGTTATAATCTCATGCTTAACATTGTGTTTCGGAGGGTTCTTCATCGATCCAGGCTTTGTAATATCTTCATACTTTTCTAACAAGCACCTGATCGAATCTGGTAAGTTCGAGTTAATTGTTCGTATTGATGAAATATTTGCTACTATTATTCGTGCAGGCGTTTCTAATCCCGTTTCTTTGTCGATCAATTTTCGTCCGTGTATATCCACTAACAGCTGGAAATGCTCGAGGAAATCGGCTCCTAGAATCGGCATTTTCACGTCGGCGATGGTAAAACACCATTTGAATTCTCTACGGAGTCCGAAATTCAGTGTTAGCGTGCGTTCTCCATATGTGTTAATTGGGGTTCCGTTGGCGGCGTATACTTGGTATTTGCATGCGTCGCTATCATGTTCCGTGCGATTTAAAACGGAAATGTTTGCACCGGTGTCGACTAAAAATCTATAACTACTGTTTAAGTCGGTTATAGTTAGACGGTTAGCGGGGTGCATAGCACAGAGATCCGTCGCTTTCTGTGCTATTAGTAGTTTTCCGACATCGCATTCGTATTTTTCTTCCATGTACACGGCTGCCGGCATTTTATTGCATTTTGCTTGAATTTGTTATGATAATAACAAATGCCATTCTGCGGCTTTCGATAGTGCGACATTGACCGTGAGCGTGAATCATTACGTGACCGGAAACTGCTGCGTTGTCGCGTTCGAGACAGACGATTGTTGCGAAGCTCGTTTATTTCAATTTGCATCGCTGCAATTTGTGACGTCAGGTTTGTTATTAAACTGATGTCAGCTGTCGACGATATGGCGCTCGTTCGTGTATACGTTAGATTCTCGTGAATTTTGTCGGCTATTTCGCTCAGTTTTTCCAATGTCAAGTCTTCGGATACTGCAATGATAGATGTAATGGTGGCTGGGAGTTGTCGGAACCACAGGAGACGTATCGTATCGTCGTTCATCTTCCCGCTGCCTGCTTCCCGCATTTTTCGTAATAGCTGGGAAGGTTTCTGGTCACCGAGGTCCATCTCTGATAATAGCTTTTGAAATTTTCTGTGCTCGCTCTCCTCGTAACAGCTTATAAGGCGATCTTTAATAGCCGTATATTTTTGCTCGTCTGGAGGATGTGTCAGGATGTCGCTTACTTGATGGATCACCTCCTTTGGCAATTTGGCAATTACCATGTTGTACTTATATTCCTCTCCTTGTTTCTGGGGAGCCATGATTGCTTCGAACTGCGCGAACCACAATCTTGGTGAGTCAGTCCAAAATTGAGGCAGTTTCTCGGTAACTGATATCGCTGCAATACTATCAGTGCTGGCGTCGCCTTTCGCTGGAGTCGCTGGTGGAGCCATGGTGTCTTGTTTGTTTTCTATCACTTTCTAGATTTGATGCTGAAAACCAATTTGGGTTCCGGTCGTCCCGGTATTATATCAGCACTAGAGAAGCGGTAGCCAGTCGGGGTCACCAATTATAGCGTATTGCTATATTCGTTTTGAGGAGTAAAATAAGACGATGATTTTTGCTTGTAATCGACTGGTCTTTATTCTTAATCTTAATCTATTTATATTAAAACATAACAAAGGAAAATACAATTATGTGTTGGAAGGGATTAAACGATGAACGTGAGTAATGTGCAGTGACAGCACTTTGCCATATTAATGTATTTACACGTTCACACGTTTTACAATATTAGTTATGGCTGTTGCCATAACTTTCACACAGCAGTGAATTATATGTAATTATGTAAATAAGTAAACGGTGATGTAGTAAGTTATCACGCGGGACTTGAGCCCCCTACCACTACCGCCCCCTAGCGGGCCGCGCGAAAACTACCAGCGATATAATAACTTCGTGTGCTTAGCGTGTCTATAATATGGAGACGGACTTTTACCCGTGGCTTTAAAACTTCTGTTGACTCGCAGAAGTTTTTACTTCAATAAGAAGATTTCGCTTTTGAGTTGACACTTTTTGAATAGGGAAAAAAACTTCTTAGTGTCGATGGTACGATAAATAATTAAATTGTACAAGCCCAGAATTTTACCACCTCTACGGCGTGAGTAAAATTCTGGGGGTTGGCCCTTAAAAGGGCCGTCTGGGGTAGGTCTTGGATAAGACCGATTCGTACAGTCGGCATCGGAGTTAGCTGTATAGGGACGATAAATGAAGATTAGTTTTTATGGAAAACCAATGTATGAATTTGAGTGAAATATATTTTCATCCGAATTTAGTTTAATTGTACACTGTAACTAAATTCCACAGAAATATATACAATGGTTTTCTTAAAAAACGATTCTTTATAAAGCGGCCCTGTATAGCTAACTCCGTTGCCGTATCCGCTCCGATCAGTCACCTAGACTCTGCGTTACCGAGTGCTAGGTGTATCTTGGCTTGGGTTCACACCGGCTGATTTTCTAAGAAACAGCGATCGCAAACTGACAGTTGTGATTGTTCGGTGACAGCACACACGATTGATAAACGTCAAAAAGATTTTCGCTCTTACGGAATACCGATTTTCAATCTGACAGCCAAATTTTGCTCCGTTTTACCCCTGCCGATCTATGACGTCGTTCGATTGCTCATCCTCAGGTACATAATAATTACGTGTGTGTTCACAAGTTTGTGAAGCTAAGAAGTTTTTACTTCTGACGCTTCGACTGATAGTTTTATTCATCTTTTTTTATAATCATTTGGTGATAAATCAATTAAAATGAATATTAGTAATATAGATCACAATGGTAACATTTATGTAGGTGGATGAAAAATATCAAATGACTTATCTATACTCAATATTATAAAGCTGAAGAGTTTGTTTGGTTGAACGCGCTAATCTTAGAAAGTACTGGTTCGATTAGAAAAAATCTTTGTTGTTTAGTGCATTTATTCAGGAAGGCTATAGGCTATATAACATCACGCTATGATTAATAGGAGTGGAGCATTACTGTAAAACTAAAATCGGGGAAAATATTGCAAATTACCACGCGGGTGACCCCTAGTGTACCTATATGCACCCATAGGCTACGATAACTGTTTATCATCGGCGGGCCGAAACCTTGTATGCCAGCCAAGAAGTATTAAAAGAGAAAAACAAGCCGATTCCATATTATCCCCGCCGACGCTACGCGAGCTCTAAGAAGTGTTTCAAAGCGCCGCCATCTTGGATCTCATCTCCTTACACACCGCGAGATAATGTATTAAAATATGTACATACTATGTCTATACTATCTACCCACTTATATAGGTATACCCTACGTATGTGGCGGATAATTCATTTGAATAGTATACATACCTACTTCGTGTAGAAAGTAGGCATTAAGTATCTTGCTAGGTATACGATTGTACAGCATGTGTAGGGGGACAGTTTATAAATTAGGTTTTAATATAGGTTACAGGTTGTCAATGGTCGATATTCGACTGTAATTCATTGGTTTTTTTTTATACTACCAAGGTGGCAAACAAGCATACGGCCCGCCTGATGGTAAGCAGTTACCGTAGCCTATGGACGTTTGCAACACCAGGGGTGTTACTCACGCGTTGCCGACCTTTTAAAAACCTTATAACTCCTTTCTTGAAGAACCCCATGCTATATATAGATATACATATTATATAGTTTTTTGTAAAGAGTGTGTATATCTATACTAATATTATAAAGCTGAAGAGTTTGTTTGTTTGGTTGAACGCGCTAACCCCAATAAGTACTAGTTCGATTAGAAAAAATCTTTTTTTGTTGAATATTGCATTTATCCAGGAAGGCTATAGGCTATATAACATCACGCTATGATCAATAGCAGCGGAGCAGTAGTGAGATTTGTTGCAAAATGTACGTTCCAAATTACCATGCGGACGAAGTCGCGGGCGACCCCTAGTTACTTAATATTATAAAGAGATAAAGTTAGTGAGTTTGTAGGGGGTAATCTCTGGATTTTCTGAACTGATTTTGAAAATTCTTTTACCAATAGAAAACCACGTTATTTGTTAGTATCATAGGCTATATTTTATTGACAAAAACATAACAGATACGGGAGTAAAAGCGGTGGTGGCCAAATAGGATAGCAGCCGACTTAAACGCAAGAGGTGCGAGTTCAATCCGGGTGGCAGTACCAATGTGAATTTGACTTTGTGGAATTTATATGTACTAATCAAATGATCTGCTAACATCGCAGACATACATCGTCAGGAAACCCACATGTCTTAAAAGACATTCTAAAGACATGTCTGATTCACAAACCCGCATTAGGCCAGCGTGTGTGAATTAAGGCTTAAACCCTCTCTCTCGATAGATAGAGGAGAGGAGACCCGTGATTGTGGTACATATCGACGACTCCTAAGTATACTGAGTCAACTATACTTCTAATAACTTTACAGGAAGGCGATAAGAAGAGCGAATGGTTATATTAAAATTGTTAATACAACCAAGAAAAAATAACTATCATCTGTACATTTCACAATTTCTTATTATTTTATTAATTTCTGAGATAATGTAGATATACCAGTATACGGCGATTATTTGTTTATTAAACATGGATCTATCCTATACTTGAGCCAGTATACGCTATTTTTGTTATTTATGGAGATATGAATTTTATTTTTTACAGGTAAATAGGAAATGATTTAATTGTTGTTAATATACCTACTAAAAAGTGCAATTCTCAAAATTTGTTAGTTGACTCAGTATACTTAGGAGCCATCGATATATGGGTTGTTATGTTATGAATAACCCGGCTGAATTGGCAATGCTTGGTTCACATTTGCCGAAGAACTGCTAACCATTTGAACAAAGAGGTAGGGCACCATACTTGTGAGCATGCTCGACTGGGAAAGGACCTCTACGTTACAAAATAACTACACAGCGGTGTAGTTGTGTTTCTAACAGTGAGCTTAGGTCTCCATCGCTATTGACTACCTTGGTGGTCCAGTGGCCGCAGTATGCGCCTGCTGTGCACAAGGTTGTGGGTTCGATTCTCATACAGGACAAAACTTTGTGTGACTCACAAAGAGTTGTTCTGAGTCTGGGTGTAATTTGTGTCCGTTAATTGTATGTTTGTAAAGTCCCCCGCAACACAGAGCTGTTCTCTAGTGCGGGAGTAGTCTTTTTAAAAAAAATGAAAATGAATTAAGGGATACGTTTAGAAAGAAACGTTTCCCTATCCCAGGGACATTCCATCTTAAAGTTCTGGTGTAATAAAGTGGGTCGGGAACGCAAGTGATACCTCTGGTATTGCAAGCGTCTATAGGCTTCGGTCTATTGTTTTACATCAGGCGAGCTGTATGTTTGTTTGTTTGTCTATGGACGCTTGCAATACCCAAAGCATCATTTGCATGTTGCCAACCCAAACTTAGTAAGCATTTTACCCGTGATCTCTTAGACAGGAACACGATTGTCCTTACCGAGAAATAAATCGCTATATGTAGGTACGTCATGGTACAGCAATAGGTCATTACCGTCCCATTATATTACAGAGTGCAAGGTGTGTTTGCGCACATACTTGTGCACCATAGCTGAAACTCGGCTAGAAGCACTCTAATACTAAATTGGATGTTTGCAAGGAATATCCCATATCCATAACTCCTAGCGAAAATTCTTACCGTAAACCAAACATCTTAGTTTATAAATCGATAAATTACCCCGGAACAAGTTGGAGCCTCCCTCGAAGCAGGGAAATATATTTGGAATTAGTGGCAACACAAATAAATCAGGCACTCGCCGACCGACAATATAATCGCGAACTTAGAAACACGTACTTACTTATGAACACCCACCACCCCGCGTTCCGTTTTGAATTTCGAATACATAGGGTTGCTACACTACATAAATTTATTTTCATTTTCTTCACTAAACAAGTCCTGTGTCGTTTATCATAAATAACCAGTAGGTATAGTACCGGATCTCAAATTAGTGTGTCAATTTAATAGGATGGCAACACGCGAGTGATGTATATAAACAAGCAACTATAGGCTACGGTAACTGCTTACCATCAAGCGGGCAGTTCCACCTTAAAAGTATAAAAAATGTACCACTAGATGATCGAACTCGTCACAAAGTAGGTACGTATCAGTAAAGTAAGCCGTAATCTTTATTTTTCTTTTCTAAAAAGACAACTCCTGCTTTAGGGAACAAGCCCTGTGTCGCGAGGGACTTTACATACATACAATTAACGGACACAAAGTACAGCCAGACTCGGGAGAACCATTTATGAATCACACAATTTTACTGATATTTTGTCCCGTGTGGGGATTGAATCCACAAAACGCCGCGCAGTAGTAGGTAAATGACGAGATTATCACTGAGCCAACCGTGCAGTCTTTAGTAAATCAGTCCCCCATCATTATATATAACTAGCTGTTGCCCGCGGCTCCGCTCGCGTGGATGTCGGTTATCACTGTAAAAAGCCTATGTGTTATTCCAGACCATAATCTATCTCTGTGCCAAATTTAATCCAGATCCGTTCAGTAGTTTTTACGTGAAAGAGTAACAAACATCCATCCATCTATCTATCCATATTCACAAACTTACACATTTATAATATTAGTAAGGATATAGTCCAATGAAACGGCAATCTGACACGACTGGAGAGAGATTAGGAGTAGGACCAACGGTGTTACATACTTTCAGTTTTAATTGTAAATTTCAAATTATTACAATTGCTCATTTCATACTGTACCTTTGGTACCTATCAACAAATATTTTTGCCAACCCTAATCGGCTTGAATAGAACAAAGTTAGATTGAGAGCGAACGAAGCAGCGGCGTCGTTCTTAAGATTCGCAAGCCGCCATCTTAAGTTCTAACTCATCTGTGGTGCACCGTGCATGAAATAAATAGGTGAGCGGAATTATTTAATAAATAATTTAATGACTCGGTATTCGGTTTTTATTCGATTGTACCTAGTATCGTAGTAAATCGATTTCAATCCAAAAACAAAGTTAAAAAAGTTAAGTTAAGTACTTAACTTTTTTAACTTTGTTTTTGGACTTTTTTTTTTGCGGGCTAATTTAATGTTATGTATGTTCATCAGATAATCGCACACACGTGGGACTTTATCCACACACGCGAACTGTAACGTATCAAAAGTATTTTACCTACAATACCTACATATTTTCAGCTCGTTTTAACACTTTCACGGACAGTAACGTAGACACAATAGATGTTTTATTGTCACGACGTCTATAGGCATTCGCTGTCCTTCAAAGTGTTAAAGTTATAAGATTAACCATTTCGAGGCTAGTAATGTAGACATAATAGATGTTTTATTCATAACGTAGGTATATAGACGTTAATTGTCCTAGAAAGGATTAAGTATACCTATTTATTTTCCGCATTTTTCTTTTTCACTTTGCACTCTGGTTTATTGACTATTCGGCCTCGCCGTATCTTTTTTGTCACATTCTTATGTTATTAGATCAAAAGCCCTAATAAAAAATAAAATAGACACATCATATTATATTTAAAAAAATATATTATAGTCATGATGAAAAGGATTGGTGGAACAAGGCCGTCTGTCACGGGAATGGAAGTCAATGGGGGAAGCCTCTGCTCAGCAGGGAGACAATACAGGCTGATAAAAAAAAATCTAAATTGATAGGCACTCAGGTAGGTTAGTAATTGACATAAGTACCTACGCGAACGACTTATCGCCATCAGCAAGTAAAAAACTAACATAGTTTTTATAACATCCAAAATATTAAAATTCAAGCTCATGAAAACATCAAACAAAAGCTTAGCATTATTCGTAGTAAGCCCGCCTGATTAAATTTTAAAAAAGGAACATCCATTTTCAAAAAATAGTACCATCAT
Organism: Trisateles emortualis; assembly: GCA_947095525.1. NCBI lineage: Eukaryota > Metazoa > Arthropoda > Insecta > Lepidoptera > Erebidae > Trisateles > Trisateles emortualis. The sequence continues at coordinate 9,212,760 of OX352754.1, read as the reverse complement.
AAGGAGAACAAATCAGTGTGCCAACAAAATAGCGCGGTGTAAGTGCGGGGGTGTGAGGTGCGGGAGCCGGAGCCGCGTCGATATTCGCGCTCGCTCGGAAGCCATCTTAAAATATAAGTGCCTCCCTCACCCCGCGCGTCTCACGCCTCCTTAGACGCTGGCTTTTTCAAACTCCGCCGGTGTGGCGGTGAGGTTGACAACATTTTGGTGCATTTATAAATTACAACGACTTTACCAATTATAATATATTATAGAGAAATATAATCTATCTTCATACTGGGTGCTTATTATTAGTGACGTTTAATCCGGTGAAGAAAACCGTTCATTGTTTTTAGAAAGAAAGATTATTTCTTTTGTTTGATGAAGTTTAATAAATAAATAATAACCTAATAGTTAATGGGTAATCTTTGCTAGATAATTTAAATCTAGGAGTACTTGCCCATTCTGGGTTAGTGGAATAATAAAAATAGACATTTTATAGTTTACGATGACATATTTTACAAGTTGTGACAAACAAACGTACGGCCAGCCTGACAATAGCGAGCCATGACGAGCATCACTTGCGCATTGTCAACCCTACATCTTGTAACTTCAACATTTTGTGTTTCTAATTTCAACACTTACCTACTAATATAAACTGGACTGCCAATCTCTGTCAATAATTTGATAATAAAAATCTTAATCATTGCAGCAATTACATTCGTTTTATCTTATACGATATAAAGGTAAAATTTAATGAATATTTTTATTGACTAATATTTTTGAGACAGCTCACACGGCCATCAGATCTCATTGGCAGAGCCTGTACTACTGGCAACCAGATAACTAGTGAACAATTATATATTTGTTATATACTTATAAATAAATTATACCTAGACCCAGAACAAAGAGTCGTGATAACACAAATTCTTTTTCCGTGGGAACGAACCCACGACCTTGGGCTTAGGTCACTAATCACAAGCCCCTTTTATCTCATTTCATGAATTCATAAAAAAAAATACAGCGGTAAAAAAATCCAATTTTTGTTTACCTACTCAACAAAATCTCATGTCATAAAACAACAAAGTAATCTTATCCATCAACTGTCATTACCATTCGAGTTAAAACAGCAAAAACAATTTTCGCTACGATATTAATATCCCCTCTAAACGTCCTTACTAAACCAACCCAACGAACTGGAAACTTTTATATCTAAAATACTCGTCTTTAAGATCATAAACTTGCTAACTCCGCTGTACAGGCTGAATCAATACGGCATTAACACACACATCTTCAACTCACACCCACTGTTGCAACGCAAAAACTATTGAAATGAAAATATAAGCACACATACTTATTCATACTCACACAGAGTTAGGTCGCAGGTGTGTATACGAACCGCGGTGCTCCCCCTCACCCACTCTCCTCCCTCAGCGCGCCTTAGACGTTGGCTTTTTACATGAGTATAAGCAGCCGTTCAGGTGTTTGAAACATTTGGGAACTTTCTACAAATTATACGAGTAGATAATTGTGAAACGTATTTTACAAATTTATATTGATGAATGTAAAAACAACTACAAGTACTTACTAGTTTGATTGCATTTAAGTTATATAAATATAATTTTTGTATTTTAATTCAATGTCTATTAATTGTTTAATTAATTACTAAATTGTAACATTTCAAACTAGTGAATTGTAAAAACATTTTTGTAACACAAAATCTGTACCACTTTAAGTGCAAATAAATTTTTTAGATTTGTGACTACGCTAGCATTTTGTACTAATTTTACTTAAAAAAACCGGAATGTAATTGTAACACTAACGCTTATAAAATTATAAGTTTGTTTTTGATTGTGCAAACCTACAATAAAAAATGTTTTTTTATAAAAAACTTTAAAGAAGAAATATTTGAGACACCCTTTTTAAAACCGGTTTCTACAATTGGTATCTTAATTCTTATTAGTGTGTCCGTCCATCCCTTTGTGTGACAGGTTTTGAAAAAAGCAGTGACTTTGGATAGCCGTGTGGGAACATTGGTTCAAAATTTTATCTTTTCTGTATTGCTTGACCAACCTGTCTTGATAGAATCGGACTACATTTATCAAAACGGGTTTACTTCTTTAAGGAATTTATTTTATCGTGATCCGGGTTAAAGGACTATTGAATTCCTGTTTTATAGGATTTTTAAGGTCATGAGAACGTTGCTGGGTTATGGGTAACATAAATGCTTTATGGAAACATAGCTCTAGAAGATTCTTGTTTGACGAGTTTACTATTCAAGTTAATTTTATTTGTATCTTTGCTCAATACTATAGTGTATTTGATTAAAGGTTGCCTGGCAGAAATTGCTTTTAGCGATAAGGCCGCCCATTGTACATATGTGAAATAATATCTGTATTATAAATGTAATGTGTGTACAATAAAGAGTTTCTATCTATCTACAGTTCTTACGTTTATGGAAAAACGGGTCAAAGTGCTGGCAAGTGACACATTGATTAATATAACCATGCGGGCAATAAGGTATTGAATATATATTTTAAAACAAAGATTTGCGGTCTTATTTTATTTGGTAGACGATAATAAATATTTTATAAGCATTTGAATATTCAACAATTAAACTAGTCTGTCTTATCTCAACATAAATCCTAGAACATTAGCAATTATTCACTGATATTACCACACAAGGGATTTTCAAGAAAACTAACATAATTTGTAATCTATATATCTATCTTCATGCGTTCATTTGTTACCCAAAATTATCCACGTCTTTGTTTTTAGTTAGACGATTTTTTTTTACTTTTTTTTAAAGGGTAAAATAAAAACAGGTCTTGATACTTTTTATGCGAAAGTTCCCACGAAAGAAGTAAGCAATTGAACTTGTTATAATACGGTCAGATTTTCTTAACAATACATTTCTTTAGGAACCTGTTGTTTGTCCGTGAAGAGATGGGGTGCCACAGGTGAAAGTTTACGAAGGGAGTTTTTTTATATATAGACACACATTTGTTGTAGCAATTGAAATTAGTTGAAAACTAATGTCAGTTGTGAATTGGACGTTAACCCAATAGAAACGATATTGAGTACTGTCTTGTGGTATGTTTTTTTCTTTATTCTATAAAGATATACTTTTTATTATTTAAGTGTAGTGTTTGATGTTAGTGTTATTTCGTATACTGACAATGGTCACAGTGATATTGTTCAATTACTGAGTGCAAATAATATTTTAAATCTTTTTGGATTTAATGGCGAGCTGTAAGAGTAAGGTAAAGAAATTTCATTATTACATACATACATTATCATAACGCTTGTCTCCCTTTTATATACTACTTGGGTGGGAACTTGGGTGGCAAACAAGCATACGACCCGCCTGATGTTAAGCGGTTAACGTAGGCTATGGACGCTCGCAATACCAGAGGTATCACTTGCGTGTTGCTGACCCATTTTTGACACCAAGGCATTAAGATGGGCTATCCCTAAGATAGGCAAACGTTTCTTTTAAAACGCATCCCTAAATCAGCGCTGAAGATCTGAACTCACACACAGAAACAAAACTACACCGCTGTATGTAGTTATTTGGCTGTGGTCTCCTGTAAGATGGAGGTCCTTTCCCAGTCAGGCTTTCTCGCTAGTAGAGGCGAATTAGTAGAGACTATGGAACTTTAATTGCTTTAATCTAGACATAAATACTTCTTTCGCTTCCTCGACATTCATCAACCTCTTCATGAAAAAATCAATGCAAGCGAGTAAGCCCGACTGGGAAGGACCTCCATTTAAGAAGAAGAACACAGTCAAATAATTACACACAACGGTGTAATTGGGTTTTTGTGTGTGAGTACAGGTCTTCAGCGCTCATTTTGAGAAGCGTTTACGGGAACTTGTAATTATTCTTTTTTTAGCATATCACGTACCTACTTTAGCGAACCATTAATAACTTAATCTCTATTGTCACATATTTTATTTTACGCCTAAACTATTCCCTTTTATTTAATTAATTAGTTTTCCGTATTTAGGTTTAGGTAGTTTAAATAAAGTTTAAATATTATTTTTGTCTATATATATATATGTTACGGTAAATCTGATTAATTGAAAATTATTAATATTTTTACAAAATTATTATAATAATAACCACATGTTTTGGTAAATGTGAATAATCGATCGAAATTTATTACTTTTAGTAGTAATTATTAATAATTCACGACACATATTGGTAAAAGTTAAAAAATAAATAAAAACCTTTTTTTTTTTTTTTTTTTTTTATAGAGGGGAAATGCTTTACGCATACCACCCCGCCTGGGGTAACGAGGCGGTTATGTCGGACTCTCCGGCTCAAAAATGGTAGGCGACCGGCATACCGACTAAAACCCCCCTGTGCACCAACACCCGCTTTCACGGGTGGACCACTGGAACCTGATATGACGTCAGTGGTCCACCCAGCGGCTGCCCGCTTTGCGCGGGCTCCATCCCCAGTGACAGCGTCCGGGTGCACCGGGAACACTGTCCCTCCGCGGAAGGGTGCGGGTGAGACTCTGCTGCCCCAGTCTCCCCGCACCCTCACTATGGCGGCATCAGACGCTCGTAAGCGCGCCGACGCCGTCCAGTTCGCCGGCGACGGATCGGATCAGCGAGGAGATTTTCCTCTCTGATCCGCTCCGCCGCCTCCTTCCGCGAGATGATGTCCTCGCAGAAGGATGCGACCGCCCTCCACTCCCTGTCGCTGGTAACCATGGACCGCGCCACGGCCGACAGCGACAGGTCTACTCCAATGACTGCGACGAGGTCCCGGCGCTGCCCCGCCCAAGCCGGACACGACTCGAGCGTATGCTGCGCCGAGTCATCGTCGCAGTCGCAGTGGTGGCAGACGGGACTCGGTTCCCTCCTAGCGACCTTGTGCAGGTAGTGCCCGAAGCAACCGTGCCCGGACAAAACCTGAACCAGTCGGAAGGAAAGGGTGCCGTACTGCCGCCCTGCCCACTCTGACAAGATCGGCTGGAGTGCCTCCACGGTCCTGAAACCGGCCCGTGGAGCCCCCAGCCGAACCGACCACCGGGCCATGATGGCCCTGTGGGAGGCCTCGCGCCACTCGCGAATTTGTTCGGGGAGAGGGGACCGCTGCTCTGCCCGAACTGCAGCCACCCGCCGATATACTTCGGCGAGCACCTCCGCCTCCAAGTCCCACGGGGGAGTTCCGGCCAATGCGCACGCCGCGTCTGTGGACACGGTGCGGTAGCCGCGTATGGCTCTGACCGCCATTACACGCTGTGGCCTCGCCAGCAGCCGCCTGCTTTCGGTGGTTAGAGACCCAGCCCACACCGGTGCGCCGTAAAGCGCCATTGACCGGACCACCCCCGTGAACAGCCGACGACAGGTGAGGCTGGGCCCGCCCAGGTTTGGCAAAAGCCGTCCCAAGGCGGACGCAGCCCCCTCAAGCCTCGGCGAGAGACGACGAAAGTGCTCGTCGAAGAGCCATCGCCCATCCAACACCAAGCCCAGATACTTCATCTGGGCCTGAACCCGTACGAGGACCGAACCGACGGATATCGAGGCGCCAGCAGGTGGACCACGACGGGGCCCATGGAATAAGAGAGCCTCCGTCTTTTCGAGGGCCACCCTAAGCCCCAGCGCCCCGATCCGCTCGACCACTTGTGAGACCCCAGTGGTGGCCAGGCGCGCCACGTCTTCAAACTTACGACCCCGAGCTGTGACCAGTGTGTCATCGGCGTAACAGAATACGCCCAGCCCGGGGGGTAGAGCACCGCGCAGGACCCAGTCGTAGCCGATGTTCCACAGGAGAGGGCCAAGGACGGACCCCTGCGGAACACCGCTCGAAATGGTCCTGCGCTGGACGCCGCCGTCTCGGTCCTCGTACAGGACACACCTCCTCTCGAGGTAGTCTGCCACTAGCAGCCTCAGGTATTTGGGCACTCCATGGAACCGGAGCGCCTCCCTTATACTGCCAAATGGCAGACTGTTAAAAGCGTTGGCGATGTCCAAAGACACCGCCAACAGCACTTCGCCGTTCACTACGGCTTCCTCGGTCGCGGCCCTAAGGGCCAATATGGCGTCGATCGTCGAACGCCCAGCACGAAAGCCATACTGGGCGTCCGACAGGTCGGGGCCGACCTCGCTCAGGTGCCGGACGATGCGGGAGGCGAGAATCCTCTCCAGCAGCTTCCCCGCCTCGTCCAGCAACACGATTGGCCTATAGGCCGCGACCGAGTCCGGGGCCCTCCCCGGCTTCGGTAGAAGCACCAGCTTTCCCACTTTCCAGGTCTCAGGGAACCTTCCAGACGCCAAGCAAGCTTCGAAAAGGCCCCTGAGGCGGTCTAACCTAACCTAGGCCTAGGTTAGGTTAGGTTAGGTTTTTAACCTTATGTGAGCCGTAGTCAAGTGTAATTATTAATAATTCACGACACATATTGGTAAAAGTTATAAAATAAATAAAAACCTGACCTAACCTAACCTAGGTTAGATTAGGTTAGGTTAGGTTTTTTTTTTTTTTATTTAACCTAACCTAACCTAACCTAACCCCCCGCGCCTCTCGCACGTCGCACACACCGCCCCGCCCCGCAATCCTTGGCCACTTATTACATTTATCACTACTGGGGTTAAATTATTAATAATAACCGACAAATGTGATTAATTTATCAGTTTAACCTCGACTTTCGGTAATTATTAATAATAATAGATAATTATTAATAATCTTCAATTATTCACTCTTACCGTAACATATATATATAGTTATAAACTACGTTATTATATAGTCGTGTCGGATTACTGACCCATCGGAATATGAGAGTGAGGGAATAAAGAGTGCACTTGTGTTTGCGCACACACTTGTGCACTATAATATCTCCCGCGCAGATGGCTAGTCTCCGTTGAGATTAGCCACCATGACAAAAAATCGGTAAGGAAGACATTATATGAATAGCAAAATAATTTTATTTTAAGATTAATTTAATTTTAAAAGCCTCATACCCATAACATAAAAAAATGTTTTACCCATAAAGTTTCATAATAAACATATATGAAACATGAAAACGTCCATTCAACTTTAACTTGAATATAAAAGCAAGAATTCCCTAGGGTAATAAGTATAAGTAATCCAAACTTTTCGACATTTTTCGGCAATCCCACTAAGTGCACACTTTATTTTAATAAATAAAAACAGCAACGTGCCGTAACACCCCATGAAAACAAAACCCAGATTACTGTACAAGTTAAATTTCATACGCGACTCATATTATGAAAACAACACAATACCCTAATTAGGCATTTAATTATAAATCCACCATGAATTCTTAACCGACTAGACATATTAAAATTTCACTTCCCCATCCTAACTACGCCTATAGCGTATCGCGTAGCCCCATCTCCGCTGTCTTTCTAAGGGGACCGCATAAAATAGTTATAGAGGGTAGGGGGAGCTACTTAACCGTTTTTAGGAGACACCCCGCCCGACGCAGAAACACCCCGCTACTTCAACCCCACTTCCTACCCCCGACCCCCTCTCCTTAAAGCTAGGGGTTGGGCCGTACTATAACTATTGCTATATTTTTGTAAAATAGAATTCTTACCGTGGGTTGATGATACCTGCGCTTTTATAGTTGCGTTCCAAATTTAAATACGAGTCGTTCATTGGTGTTTTTGTTTCTGTAGTTGTGTGCGGGGTAGGGGGGCTGTTCGAAATTTGAATTCGGGTCGCGCGATTTAGTTTTAATTTGGCGGGATTTTGGGTGAAGCGGCCAGTGTTTTTGTTATGGCGAATGAGGTTCGCATGATAAGTCGAGTTATGGGAACCCTTTAAGTCGATTTTTAATTGGAATATGATACCTACCTACTACTACGTCTTTAATATTATAATAATATTTTCATTTTCATTTACTTACAAAGAACCAATGCTGTTAGTCTATTGGAAAATAATTTGGACTACACAGTTCAGTTGCTTTAGTGATTACCTCACCAGTCACCACTACGCGGCATGCTGTGGGTTCGATCCCTATACAGTACAAAAAGCCAGTTTAAAAGAAAAAAATCACAATTTCGATTATTTATAGATAGATAGAATATTCTTTATTGTACACCACTTAAGTACTATAACTAGTACAAGTAAACAACATAATTAAAAGCGATCTCTGCCAGATTTTAGAGTGGTATTGATTAACAACATCTACATAAATACAAGCGAAGCCACCAGATATTATAGCAAAGAAGTCCATAAAACTAAATACAACTTTAAATTACTAAGTTAACTCGATATCGACAAATAACACGTGTGTTTGAATCCCTATACAGTACAGTAAAGTTTGTGAAATAGGGTCATTGCGCCAGTTTTCCGGCCAGCTTCAGTAACCGGCCATCTGACGGACTACATTTATTTAAATCATGATAATAACATTTCTAGAGGTAACATAAATAAATAAAAAATCTTACGCGTTTTTTAAATGATTGTTAAAGAAGAATTTATGCAGTTTGAAATAAATGGTTTAACCCAACGCCGAAGAAAAATTACTCAAAGCGCATGATAATTCAGTAGTGAGCGATTGTGTAGTGATTTAAGAAAAAAATAACACGACGCACGGCGCTCAAAGGTATGTTTCATTACTTATTTCATGTCGTATACACAAGATAGATGTTTGATAAGTTCAATTGTTAAGTTGTTGTCATTATTTAATTGTATTTTATTATTTTTATACTTAATATTAAACTAATATTTAGTGGTCGGTAACCGAAGTGCCTGTTTACTAAAAACATCAAATTGCGGCCACATGGTCGCAATCTGACACATACAGCATTATTTTGTTTTGCTTAGTATGACTTAAATATTTATACAGGACTATAATAGTTTAGGGTGTAGCGTTGTCAAAGTGTTAACATGCAAATTTTCAGTTAGCGACCACCAGTTTCTTTAAGAAAGTTTATTTAATTGACCAACAAATAAGTGCTAAATAGGTGGCCGTTAACCCACATAATTGAAATATAGACATTAGTTTGCGGCCACCATCATTTAGTTAGAGAGAAACAAGGGTACCGTGTGTGTTTTGAATTTGGTTTAATTTTCAAATGTCCGTTTAATAATTATTATTTTAGCAAGCAATCTGTCAAATAAGGTTTATACCAGCATTAGAATTAGGCAGACAAAATAATATTATATCGGTATTCAGTACACTAAAGAAGCATTGCAAAAAGCTCATAATGATATTCGAAAGGAAGGGAATAAGAGAAACTTGTAGACTGTGTATCAGATCCCTCGAACCACAATTGGAGATCGGCTTACTAAAAAGTTGTGATACTATCGAGATAAGGGATCCAGATCCTGCCTGGTAAAAAGGCGAAAAGCAGGTAAAAGAGTGGATTCTCGGTTAAGAACATCGTCCATGACAAACCGGGTATTTAAACTTTTTAAAGCGCCATCCTGATATATCATGCCGCGCAGCCGAAGGAATAAATAAAGCTAGAGCTAGAGTAACCGAAGTATCTATAAGAGCTTGGTTTAATGAATTTGAATATTTCTTGAAAGAGACATTAGATTATTGAATGCCCAGAGTGCATCTTTAATGAAAATGAAAGCGGTTTTTCTGTGTCCTAAAACCAGGATTTTTTTAACGCCGAAGGGATGGCAAAATTTGTACCAGGTTAAAGCGGGAAATGAAAAGGATAACTTGACAGGTCTGATCACCTTCAATGCCAGTGGCCAAGTAAGTCTGCCGCTCGTTGTTATTGCCTACATACACCCTCCACGAGCAGTTGTAGAGAGCATGCCCGAAGAATGGTGATGGCACATCAGCAAGGGGATGGATGCGCATAAATGTATTTTTGAATATTTTACACATATAAATAATTGGGTGGATCGTCCAACTGTTTAAAACCCGTATTACTGCTAATGGTAACAAGTCACACATGTCATTGGTCTTGAGTCCATCCATCTATCCATCTAGCCAAAAGACGTCCTCTGCTGGACATAGTCCTACCTAGGTGTTTCCACAGCACTCAGTCCTGAGCTGACCTTATCCATCGGTAGGCCGCAACCTTTACTAGGTCGTCGGTCTACCTGGTCTCCATGTGCAAAAAAAATAATACTTCATCAAAACCTTACACCACATCATAAAAATTACTGAAGTTGATAATTGTTAACGATATACCTAAAAAATGAAAAAAGAAAGGCTACACCAAATGATTACCTTATTGTTTTCGTTAACAATTATTATTTCTGTAAATATACTTTATTAACAGAACAAATTTAAAATATTTAAATTAATTTTAATTGTTTTATTGGCATATTTTTAATATTAAAATCAAAGACTTTGTTATGAAGTCAAGGATTAATATAGTGGTCGCAAACTAGCACTCTGGTGGTCGTAAACCGCCTAAAGTGGCCGTAAACCGACGTTTGGGCTATATTTTCACTTTTTCAGCTTTTAATAATATTTCATGGATAAAAGTACTATATTTTGTGTTTTATATCCAAACTACACTATACTTGGGACTAATTTACACCAACACATACTATGTTGCGTGTAGATAACATTTTTTTATACTCATCTGAATTGGGCAACCCAGCTAAATGGTCGCTAACTGGCGCAATGACCCTACTTCGCAAATTGACTTTAATTATTACTAGCTGAACCAGCGAACTCCGTACCGCCATATTTGATTTTCTTTTAATTTCCTTCTATGCAAGACTTATCCTGACAATAATGAATACAAAAAAACATATGTAATTTGCTACAGTCGATCGGAAGTTATGCATTATTTATATACTAGTTGTTGCCCGCGGCTCCGCCCGCGTAGATGTCGGTAAAAAGTAGTCTATATGCTATTCCAGACTATAATCTATCTCTATGCCAAATTTCATTCAGATCCATTCAAAACTTTTTGCGTGAAAGAGTAACAAACATACATCTATACAGTCTTACATACTTTCGCGTTTATAATATTAGTAGTATTATGAAGATACTAGTTGTTTCCCGCGGCTCCGCCCGCGTTGGTGTCGGCTATCGCGATAAAAAGTAGCCTATATGCTATTTCAGACCATAATCTATCTCTGTGCCAAATTTCATCCAGATCCATTCAGTAGTTTTTGCGTGAAAGAGTAACAAACATCCATACATTCTTACAAACTTTCGCGTTTATAATACTTATTAGTTAGGATAGATTATGATCATATTTTATACTACTTAGGTAGCAAACAAGCATACGGAAAAAGATCTAAAGAGGTAGGGCACCATACTAGTGAGCAAGACCGACTGGGGAAGGGCCTCCACCTTACAGAAGACCACAGCTAAATACACACAGCGGTGTATTTGTGTCCTATGTGCGAGTACAGCTCTCATTTAGGGATACGTTTTGAAATAAAACGTTTTCTTATCCCAGGAATACTCTATCTTCAAGCCCTGGTGTAAAATGGGTCGGCAACACGCAAGTGATCTCTGGTATGCTACGGCAATTGCTTAGCATCAGGCGGGCCATATGTTCGTAGCCTGTGGACCAACATTTGTTACTACTGAATCGTTTTTTAAATTGTAATTTCTCTTTATAATATTAGTAGGTATACATTGACTGCCTTGGTGGTCAAGTGGTCGCAGTATGTGCCTGCTGTGCACGAGGTTGTGGGTTCGATTCCCACACAGGACAAAACTTTGTGTGACCCACAAATAGTTGTTCTGAGTATGATTGTAATTTGTGTCCGTTAATTCTATTGTTGTAAAGTCCCCCGCGACACAGAGCTTGTTCTCTAGTGTGGGAGTTGTCTTTTAAAAAAAATATATATTAAAAAAATATAGAAAAGTAAAAAAAAATATGTCCCACTGCTGGGCACGAGTCTCTCTATCGAGAGAGCAGACAATTAAATTCTAGCCTCTGGTTAGTGTATCCACAAGTCAACTCTACTTAACCTACTTAAAATCAACCTAATAACTTGATATCAAACAAAATTCTATATACCATTAAATATCATACATAGAATACCTAATATACGTAATTACTGTCTTAGTAGAGCATACTCTATATATATATAGAGACGACAGTACATAATAAATACGTGTAGAGCTCGCGAGGCGACGTAAAATTTGTGGGGGTAGACGGGTGTAGTGTATGTTGGGGTAAGTGTAAATTTTGTAAGTGATATCTTGGGTCTTAGAATTTTGAGTCTAATATGACAAAGTAACGTACTGATTGCTTGATAGTAAGTAGGTCTGCTTTTAAAATTATTAATAACTAGCTATTGCCCGCGGCTCCGCCCGCGTAGATGTTGGTTATCGCTGTAAAAGTAGCCTGTGTTATTCCAGACCATAGTCTATCTCTGTGCCAAATTTCATCCAGATCCGTTCAGTAGTATTTACGTGAAAGAGTAACAATCATCCATCCATCCATCCATACTTACAAACTTTCGCATTTATAATATTAGTAGGATATATATTATAATCTTAGCAATCCCTTGATTAATTTGTCTCATGTTTCAACTTAGAAATTAATTTTATAACATTAATACGTATTTGTATTAAATATACAAAAAAAAACTATTCTCAATAAAATTATATTAAGAGAGGTAGGGTACCTACCATACTAGCGAGCAAACCCGACTGGGGAAAGACCTCCACCTTACAGAAGATCACAGCCAAATAACTACCCATAGTGGTGTAGTTATCTCAAGCTTATGAGGCCACAAGTCCGCACACTCCTTGGCCATGGGGCCTGTGATAGCTGATCCCTTTATCTCCCCCTAGTTGTTCACTATCACCCCCGCATTATCCTCGAGGAATATAAACACCCCATCCCGCCTTCTGAAGGGTTTTCGTTGTCTGATCACCACTGCCGGCATTACCTTTTTCCTTAGTTGTGTTCCTGTGTGTGAGTACAGGTCTCCAGCGCTCATTTAGGGATGCGTTTTGAAAGAAACGTATTTCTATCCCAGAGATACTCCCATCATAAAACCCTAGTGTAAAAATGTGTTGGCAACACGCAAGTGATACTTCTGGTATTGCAAGCGTCCATAGGCTACGGTAACTGCTTAACATCAGGCGGGCCGTATGCTTGCTTGCCACTTAAGTAGTATAAATAAAAATCACTTTAAATTCTAAAATCTAATATTACAGAATTAATAATACAATTTCCCGATTAATGATACTCGAGTAATCATAGAGCAAACGTTTATAGGTACATACTTAAATACATATGCCGATTATTTCAGTAGACTCAGAAAACGGCGCTCGTTTAGCTCGCTCATTCAAATACTTGTACTTACAGTAAGCGTAATTTAATTAGACTGAAAAAAGCGTATGTTAACACCTGGGTTTTATGGTGGAGTATACCTGGGATAGGAAAACGTTTTGTTAAAATCTCATCCCTAAATGAGCGCTGGAAAAATACAATTACACATGAACACGACTACACCACTGTTTATAGTTATAACAATAGCACCTCATATATGTATGTCCTACTGCTGGGCATGGGTCTCCTCTCCTCTATCAAGAGAGAGAGAGGGTTAAGGCCTTAATTCACACACGCTGGCCTAATGCGGGTTAGTGAATCAGACATGTCTTTAGAATTTCTTCTAAGACATGTCGGTTTCTTCACGATGTTTTTGGTGAATCATTTGATTAGTACATATAAATTCCACAAAGTGAAATTAACTCTTGCATGCAAGTCGGTTACTTTCCCACTCGGCCGGCACCGCTTTTGTAGTTATTTGGCTATAATCTTCTGTAAGGCGGAGGTCTTTGGCGGAGGGCTTACTCACTTATATAGTGCCTTACCTCTATTATCATTATTATTATTAAATTTAAAATAATCACTTACACCCTTATTCTTTAATACCTTCCACGTCTTGATACAGCATATAAGTCGATCGCGGGGTGGTTTTTACATTAACCCCTCAAGAGTACCCACCCTACCGCGGATCCCATTCACCCCCCAACACATACACTTAACACTCACCCCTATCACATACACGATAAAGGTGTGAATCGCGTACATAGACGAAAGATCTTAATATTGATATCATCTTGGGAGTCTGGTGTATGATGAAGTTTTATGTCATGTGTACAGGATTATGTAGGTTTAGTATATCTACGTATGTTTTATGGTATTATTGTATATGTTATTATTACCTACAATAATAGCAACCCATATATGTCCCACTGCTGGGCACGGGCCTCCTCTCCTCTATAAAGAGAGAGAGAGGGTTTAGGCCTTAATTCACACACGCTGGCCTAATGCGGGTTGATGAATCAGACATGTCTTTAGAATTTCTTCTAAGACATGTGGGTTTCCTCACGATGTTTTCCTTCACCGTTAACAGATGGCGAATCATTTGATTAGTACATATAAACTCCACAAAGTGTAATTCACATTGGTACTGCCCGGGATCGAACTCGCACCTTTTGCGTGCATGTCGGTTACTTTCCCACTCGGCCACCACCGCTTATATTATTATTATTACGCTTATTAGTATTATTACCTATAGTTATTGTAATTACTATTCGAGTAGAGTATTGAAGAGAATAAGGCTGCCGTAAATATAACCTACAAAATCAGCATTGCCATTCAACGTACATACCTATAAGAAAGTCAGCGATTGGCTATAGGAAAAAAAATGCTGACTTTTGTTTTTATTATATATTTTTGTATTTTTACGTTCATAAGTATCATGTATTTTTTTGACTGCCTCGGTGGTCCAGTGGTCGCACTATGCGCCTGTTGTGCACGAGGTTGTGGGTTCGATTCCCACATAGGACAAAACTTTATATGACCCACAAAGAATTGTTCTGAGTCTGCGTGTAATTTATGTCCGTTAATTGTATGTTTGTAAAGTCCCCCGTGACACAGAGCTTGCGTGCGGGAGTTGTCTTTAAAAAAAATGTATTTGATCTAAATGAATAAATGAGTTGAGTTGAGAGAGACTGGGAAAAAACCAAAACCAAATGACTACACACAGCGGTGTAGTTATGTTCCTGTGCCAGCGCTCATTTCAGAAAGCGGTTTTAAAAAAACGTTTTCCTATCCCAGGGATACTCCCTCTAAAATCCCTGATGGAAAAAAATGAGTCGGCAACTCGCAAGTGATACCCCTGGTATGGCAAGCGTCCATAAGCTACGGTAACTGCTTAACATCAGGCGGGCCGTATGCTTGTAAGCCACCCAAAAAAATACTCGGAGATATATTTACCGGCACTGATTTGTTCACACAGCTGTTAATAATATGACTTATAACTGCACGATTAATTCAGTGGCTTAAGTGATTACCATACCATTTACCATTGCGCGGTATGTTACAGGTTCAATGCCCACACGAGACAAAAAATGGAGTCATCCACAAAATTGCTGGGTGTATTTTGTACCTAGCAACGGAATTTACACATACAATCCTACTAATATTATAAACGTGAAAGTTTGTAAGAATGGATGGATGGATGGATGTTTCTTACTCTTTCACGTAAAAACTACTGAACGGATCTGGATGAAATTTGGCACAGAGATAGATTATGGTCTGGAATAACACATAGGCTGCACTTTTTACAGCGATAACCGACATCCACGCGGGCGGAGCCGCGGGCAACATTTCAATTGGCTTCCCACAAGCGGGTCCCACCAATTGGAATTTCAAGAGGCAATATTCACGGTTATTATCGCCGGCACGTAACGTCAAGAAAATGGCAACATGTCCTAAGCAGAACGCAGCCGGTACGAACTACGTACCAGTTGCACAACACCAGATCGCTCCGCCAGTTGAAGACAGAGCGTTGATAGAAACGCTCTCATTACAGTCTCGTATATCAGACTTCTGGCCGGCGTACCCTACGTTATGGTTCGCCCATTTTGAAGCAGTGATGGCCCCGCAGAAAAAAGGTGACGATGCGCAATTCCAAGCGGCCGTTGCCCGACTCGGCTTAGATGCGTTGCAGCAAGTAAGCGATATAATCGCGGCTCCGCCTGAGTCTGACAAATACAAGGCGTTAAAAACACGTCTCATTAGCGCCTACGAAGAGTCAGAGGCTCGCAAGCTTCAGAAATTGATGGAAGAAATGGAACTCGGCGATCAAAAGCCATCTCAATTATTACGCAAGATGCGTGAATTAGCCGGAAGCAAGATTCCCGACGATACGCTACGCATAATGTGGACAAAACTTTTGCCACCGTCAGCACGAGCCGTTTTGAGCGTCGCCGACCCAAAGGACTTAGATCTGCCCCCGATAGTTAAAAAGACGTATCTAACAAAAAGTAAAAACGGAGAAATAAATATTTTAATGAATGAAACGGGAAATCGTTTGCTGTCTTCGAGTAAAAAAAAAATTTAAATACTAAAAGTTGAAAATAATACCCTCTAATAATTGGCTTTAACTTGGTTTAATAATAATATGAATTTATTAAATTATTATAATAAAATCAATGAAAAAACAGTTTCATCTTAGCATAAAAAATTAAGGAAAATATTACATACTTAATTGAATAGACGTAAACCGCTAGATGCGTCCTTTAAATTTCAAACGCTTTTGGCTGTACTTTTTTTCTAAGTATTTAGTTTATCTGTCTAGTATTTGATTTTAACAGAAATGGGCGCAAATAGGTATTTCCGCCTTTTTTCTTAAGAATTAGAAAGTATGTAGATAACCCTTGGCTTAGATAAAATGTTTATAAAATTATTTAATAATCCTTTTATCTAAGGTAGTATATCAGAAATAGTACAGTAGGTTCATGGTTATCATATAAGCCATAGCCTAATTTATTATTTGCAAATAAAACACAATTGATATAGTCAAGTATTTATTTTAAAATCTTTTGACCCACATAAACAAAAATGCTATCCATGGCACAGTAAAAATCAGAACTATTTATTATACTTGAGCAAAGTTTAGCTTAATCAGTCTTAAATAGATACAGATCTATTTATAATTATCTCCTTAATCTTTATTTTAACAAACACGTCTTAAAAAAAATAACATTCTTAGGCTAATAATCACATTACTATAAGTGTTTACACAAACAATATTATGATTATTATGTGACTAAAATATCAAAGTAAAAAACATTATAAAATCAATATCAAAAATTAAAAAAAAAAACATCAGTCTTAGTTAAGACTGATGTTTTTTTTTTTTAAATTTTACCTTTTTTTTTTTTTTTGCTAGAATCTAGATTCTCTTAAAATCTAACTTTAACGTAAGATCACAGACAATTAATAATCCTTGGACAAATCTTAAAAATAAGTATAAAAATTGCTTTTTTGAAAAAATATTGTATAATCTAAAAATTCTGTATTTAGAATTTTTACTTCGCTGGTCAATGCTATCTATTGATAGCATTGACCAGTGAAGTAATTGTAGTTTCACTGCCACCAAAGAAAAAGAGCTGCTGTTGCTTTGTGTGCCTATTTGTCAACATCTTCCTCATATTCGTTAATCAAATCGACAGAGTTGTCATTAACTGGCAAATTTCGCCAAAACGCCCTTCGGTTCTCCGGCATTGATTGAAACTGATTTATTATATCAGATTTTCGCTTTTCATTAACTCCTCTGAATTGAGTTTTTATTACTGGTCTTGGAATGCCAATTTTAATATTTTTCACTCTCAGGAAGTCCAGTTCTCTTTCTAAGCCATCAAAATCAGTTCTGAATGCTAATGTATTAATTCCCCTTCGAAAAGTGACTTCGCACATGTTACTCAGATATACTCTTGGTATCATATTTTGAAGTTTATAGGAAGAAGAGCAATCTTCAAATCTGCAAAAGTCGCTGACGACCATTTTCTTCACAGTAATTTTACGATGAGTATCAGAAACCGCGTGATGGAAGTCTTCGAAGTCATATATTCTTTTCTTCTTTTTGAGTGACAACTCGACCTGGTGATGAAATTCATCCGCTGACATGTAAGTGTGTCCTACTTCCAAATATTTCAGAGTGATAGTTTCCAAATTGACATCGCTTGAGTTTATCAGGTACAATAAATAGGAAAAAAGTGTCCAGTTCTTATTTTGAGCGGCACAGTTATCTAGCCACAGAGTTATGTGCTTGACATCACGATAATGCAAAAAAAAGGCTCGGAAACAGCTTATGATGTCATCTTTTTTCCTGCCAGCAATAGCTTCGTGCCAGATACAAGCAAATGTGTCCCTCGCGCCTCGAAATTTCTTGTCTCCCAGAGGTACGAAACTCTCGTTAAATAATATCAGTCTTGGGCAAAATATAGCAACCTTGAATTCATCTAGACGAGGGCACATTATAACCTTTTCTAGGTCTACTGAGTAATACATAGCGTCACTGGTTTGGTCTTGCATACTCATTTGACGAGATTTATCTTCATCGTATTTCTGTCGTGCTAAAATGTATCTTCTGTGATGTAATTCGTATTCCTTACATTCAGTGCAATTTCGATGACGGATCTCCATAATATCAGGGTTATGTAATTTATATTTTTCGCATATTTCGCACTCCTCATTGCCTAGTTTTGCGAAAGAGATATTAAGTTCTTTAATAACTCGTCGGTA
Organism: Trisateles emortualis; assembly: GCA_947095525.1. NCBI lineage: Eukaryota > Metazoa > Arthropoda > Insecta > Lepidoptera > Erebidae > Trisateles > Trisateles emortualis. Next base: position 9,194,304 of record OX352754.1, on the reverse strand, counting down.
GTGATCATAAGATACACAATATTCGGGAGCGGACTGCTCAGTTATACCCATCTTTTCACAAAAGTCTTTGTACATATCACGAATATTTAGCTCCGACGGTAAATATTTTCGATTGGGTGCATGTACCCTTCTGTAGTGTGATACAGCAGGATGAAAAGAATTAATGTGATCAATGATGGGCTTATTATCGATCTTTTTAGGGTTGGGATTACAGCCTCGCATATCCGTTATTTCTTGTACTTGCGCTTGTTTTAAAGCGTTTCGCAGAACCTTGTCGTTTTTTTTCTCAAATCCAAGTGTCGTCAAAAAAAAAATCTTGCACACCGTTACTCTCTCATTATTTTCATTCAACATAAAATATGTAATAGTTTTTCCTCGGTTAATTACTTTTGAGTTAGGATTTTTTTTTGTTCGCCTGGCCGGTAAAGTTTGAGATGTGTTGTTAATTATATATATGTATTGTTCTCTCCAGGTGAAATTACGAAACTGCTTATTTATAATACCTCGCTGGTTTTCAGATATATTTGAAGAACACTTTTTTTTACATTCTTCGCCACAACCTGGTTTAACGCAATACTTGGTAATAGTCTTCAACTCTTTCTTAGCTTTAGTACGCTCTCGCAATGAAGTATCGTAATGTTTGCGTTTAAGTACACTTCCTTTCTTCGTAAGTTGGATTACATTTTCAAAAGCCTGGTCAGTCTGATTTTCGGGCTCAAAATCTTCTCGTTCAGGTGACTCTGATACGCGAATGTTGTTTTGTTGTGAATTCTCTATGAAATCAATATCTGAATCTGAGTCGATAACACTACTTTTGTTGTTTTTTCTTTGTGGTGGAATGTAATCTTTATCAAAAACTGAATCATCAGAGTCAAAATCACTTACTGTTGAACTGCTGCTGCTGCTGATAGTAGGTGCAGTGGTGGTATTATCGCAGACTTTATCCGGAAGAACATTGTCAGGTGTAGAGACGTGGTTAATTTCTTCACCATGGCTTATTTGGCATGGGTGTTGGTCATTAATTAAGGGATACAGCGAAATTCGCTCCGTATTTTCTGCTGCAGTACTATTTGCACTTTCCGTACTTGTGGAAGCTAAAGCTTTAGTAAGTAACTCAAAGCATCGACCTTTTTTCATGTTAGTTTTAGCTGTAACAACAGTAATTAATAATGTTAGAATACATTATAAACACACACAATTCAATAAGATTTTCTCAATAAAAGCTTACTTCAGTTAGTATCACTAATGTATTATAAATTTTATTCAAGGAAATGATATAATTTCTATCAAAACAAGTCTTATACAATTTGTATTATTATTTGGCATACTACGGTTGAATAAAAATGCACACATAAACAACAAACAAACTTATCAAATAAAAAATACTTACTTTGTTACGACGAATCACGCTGCAAAATATTGCGCGACCGCGACACGTCGTGCTCCTAAACCTCCTCGGGCGCAACTGACATAGAAACTGATCAGGCGCCGTACTAAACATACCCCGCCCGACCCCCGCGCAATCTCCGCTTGATTCACAATTCTAGGAAAAAAGGACGTTTCTGTACACTTGCGCCTTTTTTATTAAGTATCATATTGTAATTATTTATTCAACGTAAAGTATTAAGACGCTTATGGCAAATGCGCCTATGCTAAAACAATTTTACGAAGTAAATAGGGCGCAAGTGGTCAGATGTGGTCTTTTTTCTTAATGTGAAAACAGTTTTTTATTAGCGCGTTAGTCGCAAATACCTATTTGCGTCTTATTATCTTCCTCTTAGAAATAGGGATAAATATGCGTCGTTTATATTACTGAACTAAAAAAAAAACTATAAAGTATAAGGACATTATCTACATAAATGCGACTTTTTAATTAAGTTTCACATAAATTCGTCTTTTCATCTTCAATCGGGTGTAAAAAAATGAACAGAAGCGCCCTATTTTGTTGTGCTAAAACCGCACTGGAGGAAGTTAGAAAAATATAAAAAATACAGGCAGATGCGCCTTTTTTTTCTGATTCCGGCAATATATATAACTCAAATCTGGAAAAAATGTTAGATGCGCCTTTTTTCCTATCGGGGGCAGAGATAGTCTATCAAAAATTGCTGACAAGATAATTGAAAACGTCATGCCGCAAAACCAGATCGCACAAGTTTCAAGTAGCAATGACATGAGCTATCTTCGCGCGAAATTAGACAGTATGGCTATGGAGATAGCAGAATTAAAGAGAGGCCAAGGACGAATAGGAAGATCACCGCACCGCGAAAAGTCACGTTCAAGGTCAAGATCAAATTCACGGAAAGCAGCATGGATATGCCGTCCACATATGAAGTATGGCGTAAATGCGTTTAGATGTTGGAACGAACAAAAATGCGCATTCCGAAAGCCGTCGGAAAACTAACATTGACTCCGACTGTGGCAGTACTCGGCGTCAATAATACCCCAAACTGTCGACTATGTGTTACCGACTTAAACAGTGGTACACAATTTTTAATAGACACGGGGGCAGAGGTATCGGTGCTGGCAGCGAAGAATCGAAAAGTCGCAAATAACTCAAGCGCGTACACATTATACGCTGCAAATGGAACATCTATACGTACTTACGGCGAAAAAACAATGCATCTCAACTTGGGACTACGTCGCGTCTTCAAGTGGACATTTATAGTAGCTGACGTACGACGTTCCATCATAGGAGCAGACTTTCTACAAAATTATAAGCTACTCATCGATTTACACGCGAGAAAATTAATTGATAAGGTCACTGAATTATGTGTTATTACCAAGGCTACGCAAGATGCCGATGCGACAATTCGCACGATCAACCGTAATAACACGTATTATGACATCTTGCAAAAATACAGTGAGTTGACTAAACCGCGTAATAACAGCATTCCGACGCATACAATTCAGCACAGAATAATAACAACAAACGTGAACCCTATTCACGAAAAAGTACGCCCATTGAATCCAGAGAAATACAAAGCCGCCAAACGTGAATTTGAGAAGATGATGGAAGATGGAATATGTCGACCGTCCAGCAGTCCTTGGGCATCTCCCTTACATGTGGTGAAGAAGAAAAACGGTGAACTTAGGCCTTGTGGCGACTACCGTCGTTTAAACGCTATTACGGTTCCCGATCGTCATCCGATTTCCCGGATGCAGGATTTCGCCTACATAATGAAGGACAAAACAGTATTTACGAAACTGGACATTCGCCGGGCATTTCACGTCATAGATATCCATCCAGATGACATCCCAAAAACCGCCATCATAACGCCTTTTGGACTTTTTGAATTTATGAAGATGACATTCGGTCTACGCAATGCTGCGCAAACGTTTCAGCGATTTATGAATATGGTGCTAAAAGGTCTGGACTTCGTATATAGCTTCATCGACGACATTCTCATATGCAGCGATGAAAATAGTCATAAACAAGACCTGGAAGAAGTATTTAGAAGACTTCAAGAACATGGCATTACACTAAATATAAAAAAATGCGAATTCGCCAAATCCGAGTTAGATTTTCTCGGATATCGCATAAATGAAGACGGTATACGACCATTACAAGACAAAATAGATATTATCTCAAGCTATCCCAAGCCGAAGACTATACAAGAGCTCAGGCGATTTCTCGGGATAGTAAACTTCTATCGTGCTAACATGCCTCACGCAGCTGAACACCAAAGGGAACTGAACCTGTATTTACACGGTGCTAAGAAAAACGACAAAAGACTCGTTCCATGGACAGAGGAAGGAAATAGGGCATTTGAAAAATGTAAACAAAGCATCCAAAGCGCTGTCACACTTTTTCATCCCTCAATGACGTCACCTCTGGCACTTATGACGGACAGTTCAAATACGTGTGCGGGTGCTGTACTACAACAGAAGATCGATAGGCAATGGCAACCACTTGGTTTCTTTTCCAAGGCTTTAAGCACGGCTCAACGAAACTACAGCACTTACGATCGTGAATTATTGGCAATATATATGTCTATCAAACATTTTCGCCACATGATAGAAGGAAGAGAATTTACAGTCTATACCGACCATAAACCGCTAACATTCGCACTTAGCAAAGCCTCATCCAACAATGACACGCCTAGAAGACTACGACATCTAGATTTTATCTCGCAGTTCTGCTCGGAGATTAAGCACATCCCGGGCGAACAAAACGCTGTAGCAGATGCACTATCGAGAATCGAGGAAATTAGCTTCCCTAGCTTTATTAACTATGGGGAATTAGCCACTGAACAACAACAAAGCAAAGAATTAGCTGAATTGTTGCAGAATAAAAAGCTACACTTTAAACGGTACACAATACCTAATAGCGACTTACAAGTCGTATGCGAGACGTCTACAGGAAAACTTCGACCCTATTTACCACTGCAGTTCCGGTACCCAGCATTCACAGCAGTACATGGTCTCAGTCATCCGGGGATACGAAGCACAAGAAAGATGATGTCTGAAAAATTCTTCTGGCCTACCATGAATAAAGAAGTTGGAACATGGGCAAAGACATGCATAGATTGTCAAAGGACAAAAATTAATCGTCACACTGTCTCTCCACTCAACGAGTTTCCAAGAACAGAGAGATTTGAGCACATTCACTTAGACATAGTAATACTACCTATATCACAAGAGTATCGCTACTGTGTTACCATCATCGATCGGAAGACAAAATGGCCCGAAGCAATACCCGTAGCAAACATCACCGCTGAAACCATATGCACGGCACTAATAAGTGGTTGGATTGCGAGATTTGGTTGTCCATTAACGATAACAACCGACCAAGGAAGGCAATTTGAATCAGATTTATTCCATCAGCTGACAAAGCGTCTCGGAATAAATAAAATTCGTACTACGCCGTATCATCCGCAAGCGAACGGGCAAGTTGAAAGATGGCACAGTCTAAAAACAGCATTAACTTCATGCGAAAATAGCTCGAACTGGGTAGCTAACTTACCAATGATTCTACTGGGATTACGCACTGCAATTAGCGAGAAAAGTGGAATAAGTGCAGCACAAAGGACGTACGGAACAATCTTGCGATTGCCAGCTGATTTTTTTGCTGATACAATCAAAACATCGCAGTCCGACGCCGTATACGTCACACAGCTATCGAATGCTATGCGCGCCCTACAAAGCGAGACAGCTACGAGACATAATACGAATAGAAAATGTTACGTGCACAAGGAGTTAGAAAAATGTGATTATGTTTTTCTTAGAAGAGACATGATGAAAAAGTCACTGTGTGCTCCTTACGAAGGTCCTTACAAAGTTCTGCGACGTGAAGGAAAATGCTACATTATCCAGCTTCCGGACCGAACCGTCGTCGTGTCCATAGATCGTCTAAAACCAGCATTTATTCTACAAACTACAGAGGACAAAGTGCAGAAAAATAAAACAAAACAAACATCGGTTACATCACCCGCAGCCAATGCACCTGATAATGAAGCAGCGTTTGCAGAAAGAAGCTCGCGACTAGTAACTCGATCCGGTCGCATTGTAAAACCGACCGTGAGATTTGCATTCTAAGCAAACTGTTTGTTTACATTATTATAATAATATGTTTAATTGTTTATACCTAGTAAATTAATTAATTGTTTTATATTGTTATATACATTTTTACACTAGGATACTTTACTATTTTAAGGTTTTTACAAACGGTATACATCCATTGATAGTTTTAAAATTTTACAATGTATTTAGTTTAATATTATTAAATATAATGTTTTCCTTTTTTTTTTCAAAAGGGGGAGTGATGTGGGCTCAGCAGTAATGAGTATTTAGATAATATCACGTAGTTACTTCCACGTACTCCCCACCAATATGTATCGGAGATATTGCCGATACATCATTTATTATTGTATAAATACACGTACATTTATGTTAATAAATAACTTATATTGTGTGGAACTTATGGCTCTCATTTATCCACCTCTATACGTTCACAGCTACTAACTAATAATACAGTGCTGGGCACGGGTCTCACATTTACAAAGTAAATCACAATTTGAAATAAATTAGGTATTTTATAATTTATAAAAAGGGGTCTCCTAGTACAGGTATAATTTTATGCTTTAAAGGAGACCTCAACCACTAACTTCAGAAAGAATCATTATCGGCATTAACAATGTATGGTCATTGTTAATGCAAATTAAGATTCTTTTTTATTGGTTTTTAGAGTAGGTAGTGATAGTCTTATCTAATGCTGGAGTTAAAATAACAGTTACATTACTGGTGATCTTCTCATTAGGCAAGCCTGTATTCTGGCGATTAAAAAGAGTGGCCCGAGTTTCTTGCCAATTCTTCTCGAGGCCCTACCATACTCAGCAAATTCGCCGTAGGAAAAAAGTATGCTGGCATTTGTTTTAATGACGTTCATTAGTATCATGTATTTGATCTAAATGAATAAATTAGTTTAACTTTGACTTTGAGAAGATCATAAATTTATGAAAAATATAATTATTATTTATCTATTAAGATGCTTTTAAGGCATTTTTAATAAACATTTCGCAACAAGAATTGATTACAGTACAACAAAGGCCAAGTTATCGGAGCTTAGACCAAGTTGCGCTATGCGGGCAACTACATAAATTTTATTGGTATAATCTTACCCGCCACAAGATTCACTGGGTGGAAATTTTAAGATATACGGATTTTGTAGCGTCAGCATAAATAGTTAAAGTGGCTGTAAGAAAACTTAATATTGAGTTAAATTCGCCTTTGTACATGTTTTTTGTTAAGTTGTTAATAAGAATCTGATAAGAAAAACTAGGTTTAATAAGAGTCAGACAAGAAAACCTGCATACATAGATTTTTTTTTAACCTTGAACTCAGGTCAGAATCGAAAAATAAAACTTACATTATTTCTATTTGGATATCGATTGTGTAGATCATATGCAGTAAATGTTACTACAAAACATGATATCTAGGATGTATAAAATGTATTGTATTTTATTTAATTTAATTAAGTAGATGTTCAAAATGACAACCACTTTTTGCAACATTCAATTTATTTAAATTCTATATTAAAATCATTACCGATTTCAATGTAGAATTTATATATTTAGGTGGTAAATGTGCGTTTAAATTGACTCTATGGCTGCTTTTAGGTCTTCAATGGTGTCGTAGCTTGTTTTATAAACTTCATCCTTAAATTAACGGGGTTAAATCGGGCAACCGTGCGAAAACATGAGGTGGAAAAAATGTATTTTAAATTCTACTAGTAATACATATTTTATTATCCATCTCAGCCATAAGACGTCCACTGCTGGACATAGGCCTTCCCCAAGTTTGTCCACATCGGTCCTGAGCTGACCTCATCCATCGATGGCCCGCGATCTACACCAGGTCGTCGGTCCACCTTATTGGAGGCCTGCCCACGCTGCGTCTTCCAATTCGTGGTCGCCACTCTAGAACCTTTCTGCCCCAACGGCCATTTTATTATACTGAAATTAAATTTAATAAAGTTAATAATAAAAAGACAAATAATTAATATTTATAAATCTGCTGACGCTACCTGCTTTATTAGGTCAACTTCTAACAACGTCTTTGCGTTTAATCAAAGGAAATTTCCAATTAAATTGATTACGATCTGGGGCGGAGCCCCACGCGGGCCCCGGAGCCCCAACTACAGCCAACTTATACTTAAGTTAGTATACAATACATATTAAATATATTATACACATACCTATGTATAATATGTTATATATTATTAGAATGATCCGGATACGTGCCTCAGAGGGCACGTTAACAGTTATTAAGAGAGGCAGGGTACCATACTAGCGAGCAAGCACGACTGAAGGACCTTACAGAAGACCACAGCCAAATAACTACATACAGCAGTGTAGTTGTGTTCCTGTGTGTGAGTACAGGTTTCCAGTGCTCATTTAGGGATTCGTTTTGAAAGAAACGTATTCCTATCCCAGGGATACTCCATCTTAAAGCCCTGGCCCTATAAAATATATTTAAAAAAAACAGTCCCACTGTTACTCAAAACAAAAAACTCTGGTGTTTAAACTCAAAATTCATTTATTCATTTATGTTACAAAGTAACACTTATAATTATAAATTAATGCCTTGGTGTCAAAAAATGGATCGGCAACACGTAAGTGATACCGCTGGTATTTCAAGCGTCCATAGGCTACGGTAACTGCTTAACATCAGGTGGGTGTGGTATGCGTGTTTGCGACCCCAATTGTAAAAAAAAAGAATAAGCCAGAGAGATGATGTCAGCTGAATTTTCCTATAGCTAGTTAGCTGTGGTGGAGCCATGTGATGAACTAGCAAGAAACTCAGGCTACTCTTTTTAATGTAATTTTTTTTCACGTGTGATTCCTCAGGTACTGCAAGCGTCCATAGGTTATGCTTACTGCTTGTCACCCGGTCGACAGTATGCTTGTTTGCTGCCTACGTAATATCCCAATACTAACTGGGCGGCTTTCTATTTTAATTGATCTGACTACGTACTATTAAGATTTCTGTGCTACCGTTTCTGCCAATTGTCTAGAAGGGCTGGTCAGCCATATACTTATCTTATTACTTAGTTAATTTAACTACAGCGCATCCCTTAAGAAATGCTTACTGCAACACGAAACTCCAAAAAACACTCGGAAATAAATAATATCAATGAAAATAAACACTCAAATAACATCTCCATTAAAATCACACTGAATTTTAAAAAATGTCGGCATTTTTATTGCGTCTCCATTGCCGTTGGGACAGTATTACCATAAACGAAAACATTTACTGCAATGAATTTAAAAAAAAATCACGTCTACTTTGTAAACCTCCCCCGGAGCGTGTTAACGTGTTGGTAATAAAAAAAATAAACGGAAAAAAGTAAAATAAATGCCAATGAATGTTAAAAAGGAGTAAAAGGTAGTGATACACTGAGTACACAGATATTAAAATTTATGTGATAAAATTTTTGGGTATTCGAAAAAATATCTTTACTTCTTTACTAATATTATAAACGCAAAAGTTTGTAAGTATGGATGGATGGATGGATGTTTGTTACTCTTTCACGTAAAAACTACTAAACGGATCTGGATGAAATTTGGCACACAGATAGATTATGGTCTGGAATAACACATAGGCTACTGTTTACAGCGATAACCGACATCCACGCGGGCGGAGCCACGGGCAGCAGCTAGTAAATTCATCATTTTGAGAGATACCGAGACCGATTTCTCTGTAAAAATATCTATTACTCAAAACTGTCTGGGCGGCAAACAAGCAAACTGTCGATATGATGACAAGCTGTTAGCATAGCCTATGGACCCTTGCAATACCCGAGGTATCACTTACGTGTTGCCGACTCATTTTTGACACCAGAGCATTAATTTAGGTTACAATTGTAACCTAAATGAACCAGGTGTTAAAACAGGCCCCAGGCAAGGCGGTATGCGTAAAGCATTTCTCCGCTACAAAAAAAAACAGGATTTTTGGGTAACAATGGGCCTGAAAAATGTGTGTTCTATAAAAATCTCGTATGGAAAAGAACTTCCAACCTTAAAAATGCTTACAGACAAAGTAACTACCCACAGTAGTGTAGTTGTATACTTGTGTACAGGTCTCTAGTACTCATCAGCGTCATCACAATTTGGAGATGCGTTCTCAAAGAAAGTTTATTGTGTCAGAAGAAGAAATTGAGTCGGCAACGTAGGATTGTTACCCCAGATATTGCAAGCGTCCATAGGCTACGGTAACTGCTAACCATCACCCGGCCCTTTATGCTTATTTGCCCACCTAAGTATAAAAAAAAACTTATTTGAAAACCATATTTTTTCTAATAAGAATTTGTCATTATTTATACCATTTCCACAACACAATTATTTATATATCTTAAAAGTATGCTAATTATATCTAAATTAATGTTTTTTCTTTCTTCCTTTATAAAATCAAAGGATTATATACAGAAAGAAATATCATGTCGTACAACCTATTTGAAAACTATAAGTCCATGACTTTCCAATACAATTCTTATTAGAAGTATTTTACGGTAAAGTGAAAGTTCTGTTAAGTGCTCATTGTGTCCCCAGCCGATCACTCTCGGGACACACGGCCCGGACGGCTCGGCCGAGTCTGGACGGTCCCGGGCCGGTCCCGGGCCGGTCAAGTAACTTGTTGTGCCGAATGTTTACCGTACACTCAAGCAATATATAATATGAATATATAAGTGTTTTTTATGCTATTATTGTGAATAAACAACCCAACTAGCAAAATTGCTTTATAAAGAGTCCTTTATAAGAATTAAGACATTATAAAAGTTTTATATCCATCCTGACTAAGAAGGCTTATCTTATAAAGGCATGTTAGAAGACATTTTGTGCTAAACGAACATTTATACTTATTAAGTACTTTTGTAGACGTTTGTAAGGAATCTTTATAAAACATTTGTCAGAATGAAGGTTTTACAAGTGCATTTTATAAGACTAATTGGTCTTTACATTATTTACACTTAGTAAAGCATCTTACAAGTCTATTCGTTCTTAGTGACTTCTTGAGTAAGTGTGTCATTAGAATTTTACTCTTACTAAAACCTTGTATATAACTGCTGTAAAACCATCGTCTTTAAGTATAATTTGTTTTGTCTAAGTCATTCTAAAGAGCAGAAGCACATTTGAAGATCAAGTTTTATAAGATCAAGTTATCTTATAAGAGTCATAAGACACTCTTTTATAAGGAACCCTATAACATGTCGACAGAAAGATTGTCTCAGGTTAGTGTTTAAGAAGAGTAAAAGACTTGTTATTGACTAAACAAGTGTTCAATAAGATAAATTAGCCTTACAATAATCTTTGGAAGTGGGCAATTGCTCTTTTAATAATTTACACAAAGTTCATTTGATTCACATTTAAATTTCACAAATTATTAAGTATATTTATAATATTTTACACACAAGCAGTTACCGTAGCCTATGGACGCTTGCAATAGCAGAGGCGTCACTCACGCGTTGCCGACCCTTGAAATACCTTATAACTTCTTTCTTGAATAACCCCATGCTATAGTCTCTCGCTTGCAATATACTGAGTACAATTCCTGAAAGAGTACTGCCTGATCCGGGAATCAAACCCGGCACCTCAGCTCAGCACTATCACTAAGCCACACACCCAGTCACACTCCCTAATATTCGCCTCTATCACCAAATTTTACCTAAACGAAAAAAACCCACATAAACTGCAATCAATTAATCACCACATCACATAAATTGACTCGTTAAACACAGATTAACCCTTAAACACCCACGCTTCACTGAAAACAATAAAAATAAACAAAAAAAGCCCTAAAAACTCTCGTCAGTATCATGGGACAAATTGCTGGCAAATTACAAGTTAAAAAAGCTTTAAAAAATGTGTAAAAAAAAAAGGCGTCGACACGTCGGAAGTCAGTAGATTAATCACTGTAATAACCCACCCGGATATCCGAGTAAAAAATCTGTTAAACCACACAGTTGGCCGGGCAAAAAATACCTTAAAAGCACTTAAAATGCCATTTATATTCGTGACTCGTGGAGGGTTGAAGGAAAAAAGAAAGTGAAATATGTTGTAAGGGAGAAAACAACATGCTCCTAAGGGATGCTGATATGGTTATTTTCCGGTTAATTTCGGTTTCCTTTCCCATTTTGTTCAGTGGAGAACACATCTTTATTAATTTATTTATTTATGTTTAGACTGGCCTGTTGGTCTAGTGGTTAGTGAGTCTGACTGCTACGCCAGAGGTCGTGGGTTCGATTCCCACCCAAGACAAATATTTGTGTGATGAGCACAATCGTTTGTTCTGTGTCTGGGTGTAATTTATCTATAATATGTATGTATTTAGAAATATATATGTATGTTTATCAGTTGTCTGGTTACCATAGTAGTAGGCTCTGCCTAGTTTGGGATCTGATAGCGATGTGTGAATTTTCCCGAAAATATTATTATAATAATATCGCACCCCCCACCGAATAAAGGCGTAAGATGAAAATATCAACTTTTCAGGAAAATTAAAAAACCGTTTTTAGTGAATAATTTAGCAACTATACGTCCTATCAAAATGATTGAGATGTCAAATGAAAGCTAATTTTTTTTCTGTTTAAATTACTTCAAAACAAAATAAATATTAATAAGATTCTCTTAAATATTAAGGAAAACGTATAATACCATAAATTGAAATTATTACCTTGTTGGTAATCATCTATTACCACTGTATTCGTGGCAAAAAGTTGTCCTCGCAATTAGCGTAATAATCAACAGTCACTTTATTCGGTAAAAAATGCTCGTTAATAACATTCAGTAATGTATTATGACGGCTTTCTTTCGATTAAAAATAAAGTAGACTTTGTGCGTTATGGTTTATGGCGCCTCATTTTCTACAAGAGTAATAATGTAGCTATAGCAGGGGAGCCCATGAAGGGATTTTGGGATTTACTAAAGCGCGGCAGATTAATATACAGAAGGATACCTTGTACCTGGTTACGTACCTCCACCAAATATGAGCACCATATGGCCGCCCGTCAAGGCTAAAGGATCAGATTAGTAAAAAAAATAATCATCATTTATTCTCGAGCGCATCAGATTAAGGTAGGGTGAGTTAATTAGATGCTAAAAAGTGTATATTCCACTAATCTGAGAATTTGCGAGTGACGTAAAGAAAGGGGAGGGCTGCAAAGTTGTTTAAAAAAATGTCATCTCGTCATTCTCGAGCGTGGCTGATATTTTTTTATTTTGTAGGAAATAATTCAAGAAAGACAAAAAATATAATTATAATAATGACGATTTCTACAAGCCGATGTAACAAAAATTAGTCGATTAAGTTTAATACGTGCAGCTTTGTGATGCCTCATTCCCATATTCCCTTCTATTCCTCTCTCACTTATTCTCTATCTATTACTCTCTAACTCCGCCCCCACTCTGGTTTCTGTTGCCATTACATGACTGTGTAAAGGATGTTCCAACATTTTGGAGCCCACTTTTTGTATGGCAGCCATCACAACTTGCGCCTTGTGAACGGGTGCGTTGTCGTATAAAAGCAGCACCCTTTTGGTCAATTTGCTCCGCCTCGTCTCCTTCACAGCATCTCGCAATTGTTCTAGCAGTGCAGCGTAGTATTCTCTGGTTATATTGACACCCTTTCCCTTCTAATTTATCAACAAAATTCTTTCTGTATCCCAGAAAATCGTCGCCATAAGCTTTCCAGCCAATTTCTTAGAGGTGGTGTACCCTTTTTGTGCCACTGCATGAACTCCGGTTTCGACTCATGCTCATAATGGTAAAGATTTATCCCCAGTCACAATCCGGCCCAAAATGGCTTCTTTGTTCTCAGCACAGAGGTCCATAAACTCTTGACAACACGCAACTCGTCGCTGCTTCTGATGTGGCGTAAGCATTCACGGTACCCACCTTGCGCACACTTTTGACATGCCAAGATTGTCGTGTACACGACTGTGATCGCTTCAATAGGCCGCCCTGCACTGAGGTCGTCTTCTAGTGAATCTCTGCCGAGCTTGAAGAGGTTGTGCCACTTTTAAATCATGGTTTTACCAGGGCACGAGTGTCCGTAAATAGAAGACATCTCTTTTAAAATGGTTTGAGGAGGTTTTCCGTGCTTGGTAAAGAACTTGATGACAGCATTTGTGTCTGAAATTAGTAGCACTCTTTCCAGAGTCTCTGATTGGGGACGACTAAATTTAGTTCAATTTAACCCCAGTAAGCCACAAGTTTACGCGTTCACCGCTAATATAGCCCCATTCACTGTGGCTCCACGATTCCAAGACACAGCCGTCGTCCTCGGCGTCGACATCTTCAGCGACGTACAGTTCCGACATCACTTGGAAAGACAAGGCTAAGCTGGCATCTAGAAAGCTAGGTGTGTTCAACAGGGCAAAGTGGTACTTCACCGCGAGCCAAAGACTGCTGCTCTACAAAGCGCAAGTCCGGCCTCACATGGAGTACTGCTGCCACCTTTGGGCGAAAAACATCCCCATCATGCAAACGATCAGATTAACATACATGCATTATTAAAAATACGTAGGACATGGATGCTATCAATATCTGACGCGCTCGAGTATGTCCATGCAACCGTTTTTTTACGTATTTTAAAATCTATAGCTGCTTCCCCCATCGATAAAAAGGATTCATTATATAACATTTTTTACTTTTTTTCATCTAAGTTTTGCAACTCAATAGGTCTCTACGACGCTCGAGTAAATCCCCATTTAGCATCGTGGCCTCCCCTACTGCTATGATAATTGTGAATTTCCTTATGCTCCTACTTTGTGCAAAATTCTTTTCAATTTGTAGATTTGGTGAGAATTAAAAGACTATAACGAAAACCTACGTTAATTTCTTCTCGCGAATAAAGTGGTAACCGCGTCTTACAAGTTAACACGGTTTATTTTATTTCGATGTATACAGCCGCCATGTCGTATTACATGCTCTTAACATACTTTTCTAAAGTGTAAATGTTTATTACGATTTTGTTCGACGGAGGAACGTATTTTTTTCATCCGAGGAATAAAGAATTTATGTTAATATTATTATTAATATTATTTTAAAAAATCTGAAAAAAATCTGAGAGATGTATTTGACCTTATAGATCACGAAAATGCAAAAACATTAAAAAGGTGGTAACCGCGCTTACGACTTTATTCTGCGGGGGGTGCGATATTATTATTATTTATTCAGAAAACAAACGGTCATACACAAACATAAATGTTGAGAAATATGAGTACAAAAAGACCTATAGTTTCATTAATTTAAACACAATCAGAGTAAAATAAAACATTGAAACATTTGGTAACGTACAGCACTATTGTAGTTGCATATTTTTATACTAGAATAAACTTTAGACCTAGACTTTAGAGTCTATAATATTTGTTAAAATTAATAGACAATGGGTCTAAAAATATGAGAACGCAAATACATCGGTGCATCTATTAAGTTCTGTGATCATTTAAGACAGGTAGGGCACCAACAAGTGAGGAAACCCGACGGGGGAAAGCCCTCCACCTTACACAAGACCACAGCCTAATACTACACGCGGCGGTGTAGTTGTGTTCCTGTATGTAAGTACAAGTTTCTACCGCTCATTTAGGGATGCGTTTTTAACGAAACGTATTCCTATACTATGTATTCCGCTCTAGTGAAAAAAATGGGTTGGCAACACGCAAGTGATACCTCTGATATTGCAAGCGTCCATAGGCTACGGTAACTGCTTAACATCAGGCGGGCCGTATGCTTGTTTGCCACCCAAGTAGTAAAAAACATGGGATGCGTTTTTAACTAAGCTTTTTCCTATCCCAGAGATACTCTAACACAAAACCCTGGTATTCATTTTTTTGGGTTCGTAAGTTAATTTTTACGTTCATAGGCTACGGTAACTGCTTACCATCAGGCGGGCTGCATGCTAGTTTGCCACCTAAGTAGAAAATAAAAGCCTAAAAAACCAACGAAGATGTTAATTTAATTTTTTACTAGCTATTGCCTGCGGCTCCGCCCGCGTGGATGTCGGTTATCGCTGTAAAAAGTGCCAATGTGTTATTCAGACCATAACCTATCTCTGTGCCAAATTTCATACAGATCCGTTCAGTAGTTTTTACGTGAAAGAGTAACAAACATCCATCCATTCATCCATACTCACAAACTTTCACATTTATAATATTAGTAAGGATGGGTCGAATTTTAAGTTTGAGTTTTTGCTATAAAATTATTCTAAAATGAAGTAGGTATCCAGTTTAAAATATGTGAGCTACACTTTATTAATATTTATAACTTTAAAACATGTAATCCAGTTTCTCGCCTGCGAAAATATTTTTAAACCACGTAACATTTTTTTCATAGGTAGGTAGGTACACACAGCAACGGAGATATGTATACAGGGCCGCTATATGAAAATTAGATTTGTAGGAAAACCAATGTATAAATTTGCGTGAAATATATATGTATCTGTAGGTTTAGTCTAATTGTATACTGTTAACAAATTCCACAGAAATGTCATCTCAACCCATAAACGTCCCACTGCTGGGCACGGGTCTCCTCCATAAATTTGGAGGGATATTAGCCTACTACACCACGCTGGCCAGACGGGTTGATATAGGGTTTCATACATCCATACCCACAAACTTCCACATTTTTAATATTAGTAAGGATAAAGAATAAGAGATAGAAAAAAATAGTCTCGATAAAACCTAGTAAGTAATATTATAAATGTTAATGTTTGTGAGTATAGATGGATGTGTGTATGGATATTTGTTAGGTTATTTACTCTACATACGTTCAATCATCACGCTCGTCTCTCAAATGGGTAGCAGAGACTATAAATTCATCATCACCAAGCTATCGCAGTCCACTGATGGGCAAACGTCCTCCTCTTCAAGTACACTCTAATAGGCACAATTCTCGGCTTCTCGCATCCAACGATGTAGTAAATACAAAGTCCAACTGTTCCCAAGGATTATTTTAAGATCGAATATAAACTTATTCAAATCAAATTATTTCGTGCTAAATACGCTAAGAAATACTCAAAAAGTTATAAAGTAAGTTCTAAGCAAATATGCAACCCCTTTATAAAACATTGCCAAAGGGGTAAATCTGTGAAATGAAGAGGGTGAAAGTCTGCCAGTGACATCTATTATCGAATAGCTATCACTAAAATATAAACACTTTACATTTCATCCAAATCGAATTACTTTTATTTATTAATATTTTTAGTGGCCTAGATATATTTAAATACGTCTGTAAATTATTATTTACTACTTATTTTTAATATTTTATAACTCTGATATTTTGTTTTACACTATTCACCGATAGACGGCGTCCTAAATGTTTTAGTGCAAAATATTAAATATAGAGGCCGCTTCTAGTTCTACCAATGGAACACCAGAGGGCCCAAAATTATTTTAGTTACTCGACACTAGGGGAACATATTTTTATTTGGTCTATTGGATACTAGATGTCGCTATATTTGAAATCGTAATATTGCGAATATTTTAAGTTACAAAAGTTACTATCTGTTCAGTTACGTTTGATGACACAAAAAAAGAAAGCTTAGGATCAAAGTTGTCTTAAGATATTATAATATTATTTAATACTTAAATAAGTTTCAAGCGCGAATTAGAAGAAGCCTATATCTATCAGTGGTCTTAATTTCTGAAACAGGCTAATTGATTATTTGATTAAAACAACTTTTACTATAATATTCTTAGAGAATTGGCAAGAAGAAGATAGAAGAGAATAGGTCTTTGGTATTGCAAGCGTCTATAGGCTAGGGTAACTGCTTAGCATCAGGCGGGCCGTATGCTTGTTTGCCACCCAAGTAGGTACTTAGAAAACAAAATAGATAATAATATTATTTTAAACGACAACAAACCGTTACATCCTCTCAATCTCACAAGATGCCCTTGAAGACAACCCTTAATCACTGAGAAAAAAGCGCGGGTCAAACGGACCCCTGTGTATTATTATTCAAATTAATTGCCACTTATTATAACGCAGCATCCTTGGGGTTAGAATAATATTTGTCTTTTATAATAAAGGACAATGGACAAGATGTTCAAAAAAATGCTTTTTGTTTTGGAGCAGTAGCCCCTATGGCCTGTGAATTTAAGATGTTGCATCTGCTTATTACCTATGTTCATACTTTGAGAAATGTATCATTAAATAACTAAGTGATACCTCTTGTATTGCAAGCATCCACAGGCTACGGTAGCTGCTTAACATCAGGAGAGCCGTTTGTTTGTTAGCCACCCAAGTACCGTATAAAAAAATAGAAAGAAAGAAAGTTTTTTTACAACATAAAATAAAACATATAGCAAATAAGGTTCCTGCGTCAGCTTTAATGTTGGGCCTGGACCACAACGCTGGTATTCTCGCAGGACCTAATGACTACCTATGACTGACGACGGAATGGTCTGAATTATCATAATTCAGACCATTGTAATCGCTATTTCTTGTACTAAATAGTAAAATATCTTCTTATCGTTTGGTTAGTGGCCAATCAAATGGCTGAGTTATTTAGATCGCTCATATTTAGGCCTCTGTCGTGATGCCTGTTAACAGTTGGGACCGACTTTTAACGTGCCGTCCGCACGGAGACGCTCAGGTGAAATACTACTATGCGGTCACCCATCTATAGGGTTACCGCACGCTTGGTAGCTTAACCCGCTGATCGATTACCGAACAGCGCGTGCACCTGGCTGTGAGCGCCTCAACTAATATTATAAATGCAAAAAAAAACTTCTTCACGCAAAAACTGCTAAACAGATTAAGTAAAAAAGTAAAACTTTTCAATAGTTACGTTTTTTTTTAAATAATGAGACCCCTTGTTTCAGGATTTATTTTGCGATTGTTTGTAGTTATCGTCTACAAGATGTTCATGCAGACGAGTCCCTTCACACCAAATTAAAAATTTAAAAAACGCGGCGCAGTCTTTAGAGACTGCCGATAGAAGTGAAAACTAAGTACTTACCTAACTTGTGAATTGTATCTTCGAGCTATTAGATTATTATTTTTGAATATGGAAAGCGTTCGGTGACGATGACGCGAGTTCCATGATTTTGGTTCACCCAAAAAGTTTGAATATGGAAAGCGTTCGGTGACGATGACGCGAGTTCCATGATTTTTGTTCACACAAAAAGTTTGAATATGGAAATCGTTCGGTGACGATGACGCAAGTTCCATGATTTTTGTTCACCCAAAAAGTTGAAGGAAAGCGTTCGGTGATGATGACGCGATTTCCATGATTGTAAATTTTTTGAAGTGATTAGAAGTTCTCACTTCAAAAAATTTTTTGGCCGAATTCGAAATGGCCAAAGCAAAAGTGGCCGAAGCCGAATCTTTATGTTGAGTCAGACATTCATTCAGAAGTTATTTATGAGTGTCGCCATAGCCTACGATACGTCTACGAAGGGTAACGTCACTTCTTTCCATTCTACGTGATAATTACCGAACCGTTTGAACTTTGAAGGACATAATTACTTATTTACTCTTTATTTATTTACTATTCTTAAAGACAATAAATATTTTATAATTATGGCTGTATTAAGAAACAATAAGTCTATATATATATCCTACTACTATTATATATATGAAAGTTTTTGTGAGAGTGGATGGATGTATGAACCTGGTTGAAATTTTGGGATAGAGATAGATTATAGTCTGGAATAGCTACTTCTTAAAATCATAAACGAGTGAGGTATAATCTCCGTATTGCGGGAAAAAGCTTTTTTTTTCGTTTAGAAACTAATCTCTGATATTGCTGTTTCGATTTTAAAAGTTCTTCTACTAGTAGGAAGCTATATTATTCCTGAGTTAATTTTAATGCTGGGCTACTTTTTATTGATATGCCACGCAAGAAAAGCCGTGGACAGAAGTTAGTCTAATATTAAAGAAAAACGTTTTTTTTTTGTATATTTGTAATACATAAAACTAAGAACTACTTGACCGGTTCTTAAAATTGCTACCTCTATAGAAAGCTACATTATCAGCAATTAACAAAAGCTTTATTTTATTTTCAAAATAATAAGTAATTCCTATGAAAACTAAATTCCTTGACCAGAAATGCCTTCAGAATTCTACGACATACTATATGGGTTTTCTTTCGATGTTTTTTTTTACAGGTAGCAGATGGTAAATAATTAAATTATAGCGTATGAATTCCACAAAGTGAAATTAACCAATGTCAATAAGTAAGTAAGAAATTAAGCTTTTAAATTTAAAATTAATTAACCAATGTACTACCGATCGGAATCGAACCCACACCCCATATGTACAAATTAGTTACTTTCCCACTCGGCAACCACCGCTTTTACGCAAAAATATTCTCCATCAGAATTTAATTTAACCGTTTAAATGATAATAACTAATTCGGTTGAGGTGCGAAATGAAGACATACGTGTCGACCGGCCGGCTGCAACCCTTCCGACGCCGTGAGAACCGGTCCGGCGAGAATGCAAATCAGGTCTATTGTACCCCCTGGACAATTCTTCGCTTTTTAATTGTTGTTTTTTGTGGACGGTTGGACATAATTCTGTTACGTGTCGATGGTTTTTGTCGATAGAATTTTATAGTGGGTTTATTTAAGTTTTTAAGTAAGCATTCGAAAAAAAATAGATTTTAGGTAATTTGTATTAAATAAAATATACATTGTTGTCAAATCGTGTAAAATTGACAACTTTACTTTAAAAAAGTACGCCTGCTCTAGGAAACAGGCCCTGTATAGAGAAGGACTTAACAAACTAAAAAACTCGGAGCAAATTGGTATTTATGGATCACACAAAGTTTCGTCCCATGTGTGGTATTTGACGGCATTTTTACCACTAAACCACACGTGCAATAAAATAATATCTACTTTCATTTTAATAAACAATACGCCAAACATAAAATGAATCTATCGATAAATCCAACTCAATATTTTATTTTTATCGACATCAAAATTTTCAACAAACTTACACTCCCTAACCCTAACGTCCCAAAAACCGGTCAGGTCAGTTCTGCAAAAATCACAATGGCCAACCCATTGGATACTTAAATAGGTCCAAAAATATAATACGGTACCGCTATTATTAGTAGCCAGTTTTTTACCAAAAGGTGATTCAGTTGGGATCTATTATGTCCAGTTGGCACCCTTCTGTCCTTTGTATAGAACCCCGCGGCAAGATAACCGGTAAGACAGCTTTTGACCCACTCGCATTTTAGGGTTAAACTTCAGTTGTATTTTGACCATCTATGGGTGTAGTTCTACGATATTTTTATAAATATATAAGTGAGTTTAGTGTTAAAAATGTCGTCTTGGTCGAAAATTGAAGCGTTTATGAATTGGTTTTATAATTTGTTGAGAGGACGAGTGACTCCCGTGTTGCCAGAAAGTCCTTCTGAAAGTCCTCCTGAAAGTCCCCCTGAAAGAAAAATCGTTCATACATTTTGGTATGAACCTATAAACTTCGATACTGAGGAGTACAGGAACTGGTTTCGACCAAACCTGGCTCCAAGAGGCGCTTAATGAAGCACTCTATTTCTATCTACTTCTTCTTTTTCTTAATAAGCAATATAAATGAAGGAAAATAGCTGAGTTCAAAATTCAAAATTCTACAGTCTTCAAACTAAATGAAGATGGAAAAATATGTCTATGGTAAGTTATATTTAATTAACTAATACCTCTCTCTGTCTCTTTCACACCTTACGCGTCGACATCTTTTTATTTCGTATTAATAATAAACCTAATATTAACTGATAGCATACTAGACGTTTGGTTTGGTAGATAAAGTGGTCTGCTTGCTACATACACCGCACCGAGTGTTTAGGGATCGATGCCTACACTCTCCAATCCGTAAATGTTGACAGATGTTGTTTGGGTGTACTTTGTGTCCGGGAAGTTGTATGTTTGTTAAGTCCTCGCGATACATCAGTTGTCCCTAATGCACGAGTTGTTTTTAAAAAACTTTACATTGTCATCCTTACTAATATTATAAATGTGAAAGTTTGTGAGTATGGATGTATTGATGTTTGTTACTCTTTCACGTAAAAACTACTGAACGGATCTGGATGAAATTTGGCACAGAGTTTGGTACTTTTTATCGCGATAACCGACATCTACGCTGGCGGAGACGCAGGCAACAACTAGTTTTCAATAAAGCCATTGCCATTGCTAATTAAAAGGAAAATTACCAAATCCTATAACTGAAAACCTGTATTCAAGGCTTCTGAAAGGAGGTCTTTCCCCAATCTGGCATTTTTTTTCTTTTATACTACCAAGGTGACAAACAAGCATACGGCCCGCCTGATGGTAAGCAGTTATGCCGCCTATGGACGTTTGCAACACTCAGGGGTGTCACTCACGCGTTGCCGACCCTTTAAAAACCTTATAACTCCTTTCTTGAAGAACCCCATGCTATAGTCTTTTGGGAAATCTTCGGCAGGGAGCTCATTCCACAGCCTAATCGTACGTGGTAAGAAATTCCTCTGGAATCTTAGCTTGTTCCCTATGGTTTGGTATCCCTCTTAATAAATGAATCTGTAAAACTATAATGATACATTTTAACAGGAGGTAGGGCACTACACTAGCGATCAAAAAAGACAAGGAAAGAACCTGCATCCAATGTAGTCCAATTTCCATTTAAACTTTTTTTTTCTAGTTCGGGTTTAAAAAGTAACCCTTCACCTTCTTCTAATACCTCATTTCAATATTTTTAAACCCACCCCCGCCTCTCTATTGATTATATTTTTAAAAGCACCCCCGACATTCGGGCACCCCGCATTTTTGTGTTCAATTCAAAAGGTTTTTCTATCGGGGGCGTCTTTTACAGGGTGGGGGTGGATACCAACATGGCTGATGTCTTGGAAAAAAGTGATAAACGTGTTATTTTTTAAAATACTGTAATATTAATGTTAAATTAATGTAATGTTTTTATAATTTCACTCACTTCAATATAATAAATCTATGGAATAAAAGTTTGTAAGTTTGTTTGTATGTAGGGGCTGATCTTTGAAACTATATTTCTTCTGAGTGTTACGGGGGCAACGCTACTTTTTATCGATTTTATTATTTTAAAAACCCTCCTTAACTAAGTTTCGGTCATGGAAAGAAAGAAAGAAAAACAATTTATTTTCACCGACAAATTGTTAATCTCGACGGAGATTACCATCTGTGCTGCAGATACTATAGCACAGAAGTGTGTGTGCAAACTTAGTTACACTTTCTAGTCCTTCACTCTCATAGTCGGAACGGCAATCCAACTCGACCGGAGAGAGATCAGGCGCAGAACGAACGCCATTACGTGCTATTTAACGTATTGCGTGATCTATTTTAGATGGATATTATTTTAGTTTTCAAAGTGGTCCCTTAATTATTTTTAAATAATATATAGCCTATGTTACTCGCTAATAATGTAGCTTTCTATATGTAAAAGAATTTTTTTAAATGAGTTCAATAGTTTTTGAGTTTATCTAAACGTATATTATACATAGGATTTTTTTGTTTGTTTGTTACGATTTTACTCAAAAACTACTCGACCGATTTTAAAAATTCTTTCACCAATAGATAGCTACATTATCAGCGCGTAATATAGGCTATATTTTATTTAAAAAAAATACGGGACCACTACTAAAACTAAATAAAATAATGTCCATCTAAAATAGGTCCCGCAATACGTTAAATAGTACGTAATGGCGTTAGTTCTTCGCCTGATCTCTTTTCGGTCGTGTTGGATTGCCGTTCCGACTATGAGAGTAAAGGACTAGATAGTGAAACTAAGTTTGCGCACACACTTGTGCGCTATATTACGGGATCCTTACAAAAATTTAATAAATGTCCACCACCCCAAAGTTCAAAGCCGGGACGTGCTGCTAGTATATTTCAAACAATTTATAATATAAAAGAATATTTCTTGTATATCCTATCTTACATAGTTAAGTAGGTACTATACATTTAAAGTTAACTTAAAGCTATCACATAATACTATCATTGACAATTAAGTTGAAGTTTTGAGCAAATTTTTCAAGTTGTCAGGACTTCGGGGCCCGAGGAGAACTTTTCGAAGCCAATTTACTCGTTAATGGCACTCATTTGTTTGTTAAAAACATTCTGGAGATATCGGCCGAGACGCCGAAGAGTTTACAGCTCCTGTTTATCTACGTATTTAAAAATAAACGAGTGTTTTTGATGTTATGATTGAAGCGTTTTGTGATTTAGATTTAATTTATTCTTAAGTTATAAGCATATTTAAATCAGTACATAACGTGGTTGTAAATATTTAAATTTAAAACATAATTCAAAACTACAATTAATAAACTTTTTTTTTAATAATACAAACTTTTTAAGGTACGAAAACAAAATCAGTTTACGAATAAAAAGAAAAAGTATGAATGCATACAAATTGAAAAAAAGTTTTAAATAAATTATAAAGGTTTTTTTTTATTTTTTTATGCATTCGATATTTAAAGCAAATTTAAAATAATGGAACATTAAACTTTTTTTTATATTTTAGCTAAGAAAGTTAATAGATAGGTGACGGAGGTTTTTAGATTGTTAATTAGTTAGTTAGGCTTTATTGGAATTTAAATAAGGAACACTTAGTTCCATAATCATATTTAAGAAAGTCTATTTTTTTTATAATATTGATTTTTAAACAACAATCTCATATAAAATATGTACCGTTTTAGTACAATTCAATTCTAAACGAAATTGTTGATCGACAATCTTCAACTTTATTGTGCAACATTTGAATTGTTTTCTAGACAAGAACTAATATTCTGTCTGGGATAAACAAAAGAATAAAAATATAATGTTCATTTAATTAAAATTAAATGATTTATTTAAATAAATGTGGACATAGGCACACACAGATGATAAATCATATTAGTATAAATATTACATAGCGCCACCCGGGATCGAACTTTTGCTTCATGCGTACAAGTCGTTTACTTTCCCACTCAACCACCGCTTCTTTACAATATAACAATTAAATATTAAGGTTAATTACCTACTAGATACTTTTGACACAGAAACGCGAAGCGCCCCAATTTATCAAACTTAATTCTCGTTGAAAAACCAAATCCATAACCTGCAATTCCAATTTCGAAATTCTAAAATTTCAAAACTCAAGATGGCTGCCGTCATTAAAATTTTGTCTTAAAACTCCGGTCCCCTAATTAAAAAATCGTGTCGAGTCTCAAATAAAATCAATTCCGCCCCGTTTTCACCCCTGCAACGGTTCCGAGGAGTTTTTCTTACCCCTTTACCTCCGTAATTATATTTATATAATGATCGCCAACTTTGATGGACTGCTAACTCTCGTTATTGTATATTTTTAGCTAGGTTTTTACTTCGATTATATTAGATTGAGACATAGATGATTATATCTTAAAACAATTTATTAACGCCATTTGATATTAATCTAAGCAGACCTTTTACTTACTACGAAAAACAGACAACTGATCAACATACTTATAAATTTCTTAACACATATACGCAAACATCGGTTGATAAAACATAGATTGTATTGTATCCTCGACTTGCTGACGATTCGGACACAATACATTCGGTCACAGTGTCTAAATTGACACATTTTTAAAATGAAAATTTCTTTATGCGTGTTTAGCACTTTTTGGGTGAACATAAAATCATGGAACTCGCGTCATCGCATGGAACGCTTTCCAAATTCAAACATAATCTAACAGCTCGATGATATAATTCACAAATTACTTAGTTTTCAATCGACAGTCCCCAAAGACTGCCCCGCATGTTTTTTTTATTTGACCTTTACTTTCTTGATCCGTTGGGATGGCTGTTTTTAAAAATGGTAACCCATTCACGGAATGACCGCATAAGTTAGCTTAACTTTTCAGGTTAGTTACGAGTCTGTCAAAAACATATCCATTAATATTACCTGTTTTTTCGTTTAGAAAAAAATCATTTTAGTTTAAGTGTAATATCTCAAAGATCTTCAATAACAAGGAATGAAAGACGAAAAATATTAATTCTAAGGGTGGCTGCCTCCCTCTTTAAGTACCTACTTTTTTGACGCCCACTAAGCCCATTTTTCGTAAAGGGGTGCATTTTGCAATTTAAATTTTATCTCTTGGTAATGAGTGAGACGGAAATAAGTGTAAATCTAGAAACAACTGTTTGATAAAAAGGGTGAACTTACCCCCTGCATGTTTTGATAAAAACTTGATAAAAATTGTAATGATTATTTTTAACCGACTTCACAAAAGAAGAAGATTATGTCGTTGTGTGTGTTTGTTTTTGGTTTGTTAAATTTTTTTTTCTCATAAGAAATTTGTTATTTTTTATAGGTGTAATAATGTCAAATTATGTCAAATAGTGAAAATAAAAATAAAATTACTCTAAATTATAAAAACCATTAAATTATTGATAACTAGCTGGTGCCCGCGGCTCCGCCCGCGTGGATGTCGGTTATCGCTGTAAAAATAGCCTATGTGTTATTCCAAACCATAATCTATCTCTGTGCCAAATTTCATCCAGATCTGTTCAGTAGTTTTTACGTGAAAGAGTAACAAACATCCATCCATCCATCCATTCATACATCCATCCATCCATACTTAAAAACTTTCACGTTTATAATATTAGTAGGATAAGACGGAAATAACATTACTGTTTAATGACGTCACATTCCAGTAACGCCATAGTAGCAGTCAGTTTTACCGAATCGAACCTACGACCACTGGCTTAGCAGTCTGTGTCACTAACCACTATAATACCCACAATATAATAGCGGTGCGTCCCGACTTTACCCGGGGTAAACATATTTATACCCCGGTAGGGATTGAGTTTTCAAAAATTTTTTTTTTTATACTACCAAGGAGGCAAACAAGCATACGGCCCGCCTGATGGTTAGCAGCTACCATAGCCTATGGACGCTTGCAACACCAGGGGTATCACTCGCGCGTTGCCGACCCTTTAGAAACCTTATAACTCCTTTCTTGAAGAACCCAATGCTATAGTCTCTCATTTTTTTGTAAATATTCCAAATTTCAGCTTTCTCGACTAATTTAACTGTGCTTTCGTTGTCAGTTAAAATAAACGATTTTGTATGTAATGGTTATCCCAGCGGGACATATTAGAATGTTCTATTAAGAAATACCTACCTACATTTATTACTGTGGTTGTTAACCAATCATATGTAATCAAATTACCACAGAAATTGGTTTAAAAGAAAATTATCTTCCTTTTGAATTAACCCTCCTCTTCATCGTGAAACAGTACTAATGAATATTTGTCTATTTATCGAATTATATTGTCAAATTATTAGATTTTATTTGTGAAAATAATTGATTTTCTTGACTGACTCATTCAGAAACGCAAAGCAGAAACTACGGGGGCTAGGATCGTAAATATTTGCATGCTGGTTCCTTTATACTGTAGGTTAGCACTAAGAAAGGATTTTTGGATATTCAACCTCTAAGGAGGTGAAAAAGGGGGGTGAAAAAGGAGAGTGAAAATTTGTATGAAAGTTTTTCTTTCTGAAGATTGGTGTTTGAACTGGTAAAAAATAAGGTGAAGCCCGGGGCAGGGTGCTAGTTTACTTTATAGTCAAATGAGTTATTTATACTTCTTTTTAGAAAGCAATTGCTATAGCATTTACATTTATAGGTTTGGTTATTAAAAAAAAACTATTACTATTCCGCAGCGTGTTTTGGTTTTGATTCGATTTGGTTTGACACGGGATGAAAAATTATGTGATGCGTTTTTAAAACAAATGCAACCTTCTACAAAGTATTAGAAAACTATAAAAAAAGAGGAATGAAAATGTGTTCAAGGTTAAAATCCGTAAACTACTATTGGTAGAATCTTCTCGACAATAATCTATATTTATTTACATTTCTATAAGTATATATATATATATATATATATTATTTATTTATGATGACTATACTATTCTAGTATATATTATTTAGTTTGTTTATACTCGTATGTATTTTATAGGATCTATGTATAAATATCCTTAATCTTGTTTTCTCTATTATTCTAAATTTATTTATATGCACCTACTTTGACCTATCTCTGCACCACCTTGGGTTGACTGGTAGAGAATGACTCAAGCATTAAGTCCGCCTTTATACATCATAGTTTTGTGTATAATAAAGTTTGAATAAATAAATAAAATGGTCAAGTCATTCTCAAGTTATAGTGTGACCAACGGAAAAACATATATTGATAGCTAATAAGTGACATCGTTTAATGTATTATTTAATAGATAATATAAAAAAATAATGAACAAACAAAACACCATTAGCCTATTTATGTAAAACCCAGCATCAATCATTTTAAAGCTTAATCAGAATGAACCAAATACCTTCGGCGTGAAAGAGTGAAAATTAAAAAGTTAAACGTTTAAAACCAAAATGGTGGATGGAATAGTTGAAAGTTTGCGAGCGAAAGTGTTCGGCAACTTTTTAATTTGTGAACGGACTGCGTTAGGTAGCATAAGTAGCGGGTAGCGGGGAAACATAAGCGCTAGCGGGTAAACATAAGCGTAATAATTACCTGAAAGTAATTGAATCAGCAATAGATTCGAGAACAATATTATTTAAAACATATTTTATTTTGTCCCAATAATGTATGAAAATTATTTAATGTGGTCACCAATATTTACTTACTATGAAAATCAGACAACTGATAAACATACTTATAAATTTCTTAACACATATACGCAAACATCGGTTGATAAAACATAGATTGTATTGTATCCTCGACTTGCTGACGATTTGGACACAATATATTAGGTCACAGTGTCCAAATTGACACATTTTTTAATTTCTTTATGCGTGTTGAGCACTTTTTGGGTGAACATAAAATCACGGAACTCGTGTCATCGCATAGAACGCTTTCCAAATTCAAACATAATCTAACAGCTCGATGATATAATTCACAAATTTTTTCAATCAATTTCATCAATTTCAATCGACAGTCCTCAAAGACTGCCCCACATGTTTTTTTTTATTTGACCTTTACTTTCTTGATTCATTGAGATGGCTGTTTTAAAAAATGGTAACCCATTCACGGAATGACCGCGGCAAGTTAGCTTAACTTTTCAGGTTAGTTACGAGCCTGTCAATCTATCAAAAATTACTTATTTTTCCGTTTAAAAGAATTTCATTTTAGCTAAAGTGTAATATCTCAAAGATCTTCAATAACAAGAAATGAAAGACGAAAAATATTATTTCTAAGGGTGGCTGCCTCCCTCTTTAAGTACCTACTTTTTTGACGCCCACTAAGCCCATTTTTCGTAAAGGGGTGCATTTTGCAATTTAAATTTTATCTCTTCGTAATGAGTGAGACGGAAATAAGTGTAAATCTAGAAACAACTGTTTGATAAAAAGGGTGAACATACCCCCTGCATGTTTGGATAAAAACTTGATAAAAATTGTAATGATTATTTTTAACCGACTTCCCAAAATAAAACGATTATGTAGGTATTCGTTGTGTGTTTGTTTTTGATTTGTTATATTTTTCTTCTAATAGGAAATTTGATTTTTTATAAGTGTAATAATGTCATGTTATGTCATATGTCAAATACTTAGTGAAAATAAAATTACCTACTCTAAATTATAAAAAATCATTAAATTATTGATAACTAGCTGTTGCCCGCGGCTCCGCCCGTGTGGATGTCTGTTATCGCTGTAAAAAGTAGCCTATGTGTTATTCCAGACCATAATCTATCTCTGTGCCAAATTTCATCCAGATCTGTTCAGTAGTTTTTACGTGAAAGAGTAACAAACATCCATCCATCCATACATCCATCCATCCATACTTAAAAACTTTCACGTTTATAATATTAGTAGGATAAGACGGAAATAACATTACTGTTTAATGACGTCACATTCCAGTAACGCCATAGTAGCAGTCAGTTTTACCGAATCGAACCTACGACCACTGGCTTAGCAGTCTGTGTCACTAACCACTATAATACCCACAATATAATAGCGGTGCGTCCCGACTTTACCCGGGGTAAACATATTTATACCCCGGTAGGGATTGAGTTTTCAAAAATTTTTTTTTTTATACTACCAAGGAGGCAAACAAGCATACGGCCCGCCTGATGTTAAGCAGTTACCGTAGCCTATGGACGCTTGCAACACCAGGGGTATCACTCGCGCGTTGCCGACGCTTTAGAAACCTTATAACTCCTTTCTTGAAGAACCCCATGCTATATATATAGTCTCTATTTTTTTTTGTAGATGTTCCAAATTTCAGCTTTCTAGACTAGTTTTAACTGTGCGTTCGTTGTCAGTTAAAATAAGCGAGTGTGTATGTAATATGGTTATCCCAGCGGGACTTCTTAGAATGTTCAACTAAGAAATACCTACCTACATTTATTACTGTGGTTGTTAACCAATCATATGTAATCAAATAACCACAGAAATTGGTTTAAAAGAAAATTATCTTCCTTTTGAATTAACCCTCCTCTTCATCGTGAAACAGGACTAATGAATAATTTGTCTATTTATCGAATTATATTGTCAAATTATTAGATTTTATTTGTGTAAATAATTGATTTTCTTGACTGACTTATTCATAAACGCACAGCAGAAACTACGGGGGATAGGACCTTAAATATTTGCATGTTGGTTCTTTTTACACTGTAGATGAGCACTAAGAAAGGATTTTTGGATATTCAACTTCTAAGGAGGTGAAAAAAGGGGTGAAAGTTTGTATGAAAGTTTTTCTTTCTGAAGATTGGTGTTTTAACTGGTAAAAAATAGGATGAAGCCGGGCCAAGTTATGGCCTGACCAAGGGAAGAAGGGATACATTTTATGTATCAAGACTAGCTGACCCCGCAAACCATATATTGTTTTGCCATATAAAGTAAAAATAGGGTTTGAAAGGTGAACATGTAGGGTTGTATGTATTTTTTAATGCCACATCATAAAACATTTTCTTTTAAAAAGTCAAAAAATGGGTTTTATCAGTTAAAATAAATAACAAATTTCATCAAAATCGGTGAAGTCGTTTTGGAGGGGTACGGTAACTAAAACTGTGACACAAAAAAAAATACATATATTAGATATACTTTATATTGAAAGCCAATGTATGACATTGTTTAATGTATTATTTAATAGATAATATAAAAAAATAATAAACAAACAAAACACCATTAACCTATTTATGTAAAACCCAGCATCAATCATTTTAAAGCTTAATCAGAATGAACCAAATACCTTCGGCGTGAAAGAGTGAAAATTAAAAAGTTAAACGTTTAAAACCAAAATGGTGGATGGAATAGTTGAAAGTTTGCAAGCGAAAGTGTTCGGCAACTTTTTAATTTGTGAACGGACTACGTTAGGTAGCATAAGTAGCGGTTAGCGGGGAAACATAAGCGTTAGCGGGTAAACATAAGCGTAATAATTACCTGAAAGTAATTTATTTAGAATCAGCACAAGATTCGAGTACAATAATTTTTAAACCATATTATTTTGTCGCAATAATGTATGAAAATTATTTAAAGTTGGACACCAATATTTTAATGGGCCATATTTTTATTTTACAAATGCACAGTTAACCGAAATGTTTTTACTCTAGTATGCGCGGTGCTAGTGGCGTTTGTCGTGGCCGAACACCGTAATTGTGCACCCAAAACTACACAATTAAATCAATTTATAACTTCGTGGCGTGAGTGAATAGTTACGCAATGCTTTGTCCTCTTCTTTCAAATTTCAAATTACTGATGATAGAATGAGAGATAATATATTAAAATTACACTTATTCTATTTCACATTTGTTAATTTGGATGACAAAACAGAAAATTTTATTGCAGATTTCATTAAATAAAAACTTTTAAAATAGTAAACCTTTCAACTGTTCATTGAAGAGAGGAGACCATGGGTCTCCGTCCCAGCAATGGGACATAATGGATTGTTATTATTGGTGCTTTTATTATTCATCATCTCAACCCATAAACGACCCACTGCTGGGCACGGGTGTCCTCCATACACTTGGAGGGATAAGCCTACTATACCACGCTGGACAGACGGGTTGGTATTGGTTTTGTGTCGAGTTTTCCCTCTCTTGCAGTGGATATTGTTTGCCTAACTTATTACCTTAGTCGACTCTTACGACACCCTCGGGATGGTGACATCTGTATTCGTAATCCTTCACAACAGTACGATGTTATTCTACTTCTTCTTCTTATCGTTTGGTTAGTTTAAGTTTATTTAGTTAAATTAATTTATTTCGCTCTCAGTCGCACCTAGCCTACTCTGGTCGCATTTTTCATCGCTTCAGAGTCAGCTAATTTGGAGGTGAGACTATTAACAGACAAACTTTTACTTAGTTCTTGGAACTGGTGATCGTTTTTTTTATACTACTTAAGTGATAAACAAGCATATGACCCGCCTGGTGTTAAGCAGTCACCGTAGCCTATGGACGCCTGCAATCATTATTAGAGCATCATTTGCGTGTTGCTGACTCAAAAATTTGCCACTTTCTTTGGAAAATTGGATATGTCTGGGATAGGAAAACGTTTTTTTAAAATGCATTCTTAAATGAGCACTAGAGTTCTCACGTAGAAGAACAACTTTACATCCATTATTGGTAGTTATTTTGCTGTGGGCTTTTGTAAGATAAGGGTACTTCCTCAGTACAGCGTGCTGGCTTGTATGGTAGGTCCCTACTTTTCTAGAATAGACTCGATCATATTATATGGGATGTAATATAGCTGACGAAAGGTATACCTCTACTCACCCTTTTATAGGCGTGATACTGTATTATAGCGCAATGCTTTACAACCCTTACAAGGTAAGCAGAAATAATAGTAAACAATTACCTACTAATAACTCCCTAAT
Source organism: Trisateles emortualis (assembly GCA_947095525.1). Taxonomy (NCBI): domain Eukaryota; kingdom Metazoa; phylum Arthropoda; class Insecta; order Lepidoptera; family Erebidae; genus Trisateles; species Trisateles emortualis. The sequence goes on along the minus strand of OX352754.1, from coordinate 9,162,015 downwards.
GATTCAAACAAATTATACTTAAAACTAAGTTTAAATTTACTTCTTCGGTGGGTGAACATGAAAAATTGCTCTAATTCCGTAAACTTCCAAGTTGAAGCGTTCGAGCGGATGTGACGTAATGGGTGGGTTCCGGTCCGACAGCAGCTTCCGCCGGATACTCATGTTATAGTTAGAAAGTAATAATTAGGTTAGCCTTCGATGACCAGTAACAGTATAATAATATAAAAGAGGTAAAGAGCTTAAAAAGAGGCTTTTTATTTTTCCGTCTTGGGTGGCAAACAAGCATACGACCCGCCTGATGTGACTGACTGCCTCGGTAGTCCAGTGGCCGCAGTATGTGCCTGCTGTGCACGAGGTTGTGGGTTCGATTCCCACACAGGGACAAAACTTTGTGTGACCCACAAAGAGTTGTTCTGACTCTGGGTGTAATTTGTGTCCGTTAATTGTATGTTTGTAAAGTCCCCCGCAACACAGAGCTTGTTCTAAATAAATGTTAAGGAGTTACCGTAGCCTATGGACGCTTCCTATACTAGGTATCACTTGCGTGTTGCCAACCAATTTTTATTTCTTACACCAGGGTTTAAAAATGGACTATCCCTGAGATAGGAATACGTTTTTTTCAAAACTCATCCCTAAATAAGCGCTGGAGAGGAACAAAACTACATCGTTTTGTTTTTGGCTGTGGCCTTCTGAGAGGTGGAGGTCCCCAGTCGGACTTTTTTTTTTTTTTTTTTTATACTACCAAGGTGACAAACAAGCATACGGCCCGCCTGATGGTAAGCAGTTACCGTAGCCTATGGACGTTTGCAACACCAGGGGTGTCACTCACGACCGACCCTTTAAAAACCTTATAACTCCTTTCTTGAAGAACCCCATGCTTCGTCTCCATAGTCTTTTGGGAAAACCTCGGCGGGGAGCTCATTCCACACTTCTACAGCCTAATCGTACGTGGTAAGAAATTCCTCTGGAATCTTACGGTACGGCAAGTTTGAGGACTTGCTCGCTAGTATAGTGCCCTACCTCTCTTGGTTAGTAAATCGAACTCACACCATGTGTGAACGAGACGGCTACTTTCCCTACTCGACTACTACTGACTCTACATTAATAACAACGCTTAATATTATGTCAGTTAAAAATACAATCATTTCAAAAAATTTTTCGCAACGGAAAAGTTCAAATAAGTCAACCCCTTATAGAAATATTTTTATATAAATTTTATATAAACGTTGTTACGGGGATGCTTTACCTAAGGGTGGCATTGGAGGTTAAGGAGACGTACTTTTTACAAGGGGTAGACACCCCATTTTATTTTTTATCGTTGCCAAATTATTGGTATGGCAACTGGAAAGTACGTTGCCGGTTGAATGTTCATTGTCATAAAAAAACTAAAATGCTGTGTATTAAAAAACTTACGCATGCACTATAAAAAAACAATAGTAAAATGTTTTTTTTTATTTTTTGAAAATCTTTTTGGCCGTCCTATAGTTAGAATAGAATAGAAAACCCTTTATTGTACACCAGTTACATTTATGATACAGATATTATTTTACACATTTATGTACAATGGGCGTTCTTATCGCTAAAGCCAATTTCTGCCAGACAACCTTATTTATTAATATTATTTCAAAATGATCTTAAAAACATTAAAATATTAACATTTTTAATCGTCATACTCCCTTCAAACAAAATTAATCGTGCCTAGTTTATTTAAGTTAGTTCTGGTTAGAAGTTATTTAACTTAACTAATCAAATTTCCAATTAGTATTAGGTCACAATATAATAAAAAAGTATACATATTGTGTTTTCTGCTAGGTAAAATTAAGATGTTTGATAATTGTGAGTGAATTATTACCTTCTTGGCAATCGCATTCCATGATATACATTACCACTAAACATCTGACAAAATCATTTAAAACTCTCGCCCAACCTGAAAAAAAAATCCAAGTTAGAAGAGTAAGATGGTGTGTCACTTTTCAAATTTGATATTCCAATAAGAATATTATGATTTGTGTACCTACCTTACAAGCACGTTAAACAATTATAAAAGTTTAAAAATTGAATTTTAAAAAATCCTGTCTCACGTCATTTAAGAAATTTTCATGCAAAGTTTCAAGTTTGTACATCAGATTAAGCTCTGCGTTAATGAATCAGTAGTCATACACATAATTTTACCAGTATTTGTATAAATTGAAAAAAATATTATTTAATAGCAACCCATATATGTATGTCCCACTGCTGGGCACGGGTCTCCTCTCCCCTATCAAGAGAGAGAGTGGGATTAAGGCCTTAATTCACACACGCTGGCCTAATGCGGGTTGGAGAATCAGACATGTCTTTAGAATTTCTTCTAAGACATGTGGGTTTCTTCACGATGTTTTCCTTCACCGTTAGCAGATGGCGAATCATTTGATTAGTACATATAAACTCCACAAAGTGATAATCACAATGGTACTGCCGCGCGGGATCGAACTCGCACCTCTTGCGTGCAAGTCGGTTACTTTCCCACTCGGCCACCACCGCTCAAAAAAAATATTATTTCTTCTCAAATATTTTTTCGTAATTTACCACTTACTTTCGTGCACACTGTACCACCCTTTATTAGGTGGCAGCAAAACTTATTCCTCGGACCCCTAGATAGGGAGAAAAATAAATCTAAATTGGCCCAATCCTTTGAAATCCCCCACTTTTTCTGCTGTGTCGTTTCCAAGAATAATTGTCGCGAAGTAACTTTAAGAAAGTAACTTTGAAATTTATAATTTAGACTTTAAGTTTATACTGGCACGGTTTAATTTTGTTTGAAATGAGTATGACGATTAAAAATGTTAATATTTGAATGTATTTTAAGTTCATTTTGAAATAATTTATATTGTTTATGGTTTAAAAAGTAAGTTTTTGATAAAGACTATATTTTTGCTAGATATTCCCACATAATACGATAGTCTTATAAGAATGTTTAAGAGAGGTAGGGCACCATACAGGCAAGCAAGCTTAACTGGGGAAGAACCTCCGCCTTATAGACGACAACAGCCAAATAACTACACTTATTGGTGTAGGAGTGTTTTTTGCGTTTATGGGCTACGGTAACTGCTTACCATCGGGCCGTATACTTGTTTATTACTGGGGAAGAATAAATAAATCATAATCAACATCATAATTGGTCTGTTAGTCTAGTTACTAACCCTGACTACTACGCTGGAGGTCGTGGCTTCTATTACCACACGGGACATAACTTTGTGTGTTCCGAGTCTGGGTGTAATTTGTGTCCGTGAATTGTATGTTTGTTAAGTCCCCTGCAATACAGGGCTTGTTCCCTGTGCGGGAGTTATCTGAAAAAAAAAAACAGGTTACCAGAATTCCTGGAGGAGCACATTCCTAAAGAACTCAGGAGTCTTATATTCATGCATATTATGAATTAAGCCCTGGTGTAAAAATAATATGTTTGCAACACGCAAGTGATACCTCTGGTATTGCAGGCGTTCATAGGCTATGATAACTGCTTAACATCAGGCGGGTCGTATGCTTGTTTGACACTCAAGTAGTATAAAAAAAAAGATTTAAGGATACGTTTTTCTATCTCTGAATACCCCATCACAAACCCGTGGCAATACACAATTTATTTAAAAAGGAACTTAAGACGATTGTTTTTTTTTTAAGTTATAGAACACATAACGTCTGGCTGGCATTCTTCCAGAAGACTACGTCTGTCTCCATCCGTTTCCGGAACTAACCCCCAAAATATGTTGCCGTTCAATCTTATTAATGGTTTCTTTGACCTCATGTGTTTATTAGAAAATTAATTATATTTTGTTTAAAAACTACCGTTCCACTCTTTACAAAAAACTTTAAAACAGATCTCCCGCAATTGTTTAGGGATGCGTTTTAAAAGAAACGATTTCCTATCCCAGGGATACTCCATCTTAAAGGCCTGGTGTAAAAAAATGGATTGAAAACACGCACCTGTACTCACACAGGAACACAACTACACCGTGTACCGCTTGTGTAGTAATTTGGCTGTGGTCTTCTGTAAGGTGAAGGTCCTTTCCAAATCGGGCTTGCTCGCTAGTATGGTGCCCTACCTCTCTTTCAGGTAGGCTTGCACGGGTGACCACTAATGTTACTCGCTGATATCGTAGCTTTCTACAGGGGAAAGATATTTTTTAAATCAATCCAGTAGTGTTTGAGTAGATTAATTACAAACAAAAATTCAAAAATATTTTTTTTTCTTACAGTTATGTACAATAGGCTGCCTTAATATTTATTTTGTCTTTTGTTCTTTTTAAAACACAACTCTCGCACTAGGGAACAAGCTCTGTGTCGCGGGGGACTTTACAAACATACAGTTTGCGGACACAAAGTACACACAGACTCGGGACAACCATTTATGAATCACACAAATTTTATCCTATGTGGAGATCGAACCCACAACACGCCGCGCAGTAAATTGCGAGGTAACAACTTGAGCCACTGAATCAACCTTGCAGTGACGTCAGTTTTCCTATAACTACTCTTATTTTTCTATAACTACTCCTTTTAGAATAAAAAACTTAAAAAAAAAAAAAAAAACCCTATAGATGAGTGACCGCATCGGAGGGCATGTTAAAAGTCGGTTCCGGCTGTTATCGGTCGTTAAATCACGACAGAGGCCTAAACATGGGCGATTTAAATAACTATGTTACCAGCCCCTATAACTATACGAATTTTATTCTTCTTCTTCTTCTTATCGTGTGGTTAGTGACCAACCTGCCCATCTAGACAAGTGGCATAAACGGTATTCGAACCGAAAAGTCAAAAAACTAAATGTATGGGATTTGACGTAAGTCTACGATATAATGTCGTAAACTTACATCAAATCCCATACATTTGCTTTTTTGACTTTTCGATTCGACTATCGCTTATGCCACTTGTCTAGATGGGCAGGTTGGTCACTAACCACACGATAAGAAGAAGAAGAAGAATAAAATTCGTATAGTTATATCGTATTTTAAAGATATTACATGGTACTTGCAATGTTTCTTGTTAAACATTGTGTACCTGGCCAAAATAGACATTATTTTTCTTGTAACAAGTTGCCAACATTTCTCGTCCCAAGCTTAAATTAAAAACAATTATGAAAGGGGGACGCGCCCCGAGCGAAGCGAGATGAAAAATTAAGACAATTTAAACATAGCCTGGCTACAGTTTTATATAAGAATAGTGGGTAAGCAGCTACCATGATATTTTGAACTAAATTTTGTTTATCTTAGGTAAAAGATGTCATGTTAATTGACAAAGAGCTGGCTTTAAAAGAGGTAGGGCACCATATTAGTGAGCAAGCCCAACTGGGGAAGGACCTCCACCATACAGAAGACCACAGCCAAATAACTACACTCAGCAGTGTAGTTGTGTTCCTGTGTATAAGTACAAGCCTCCAGAGCTCATTTAGGGATGCGTTTTAAAGGAAACGTTTTCCTACCCCAGGGATTGATTTACTTTGATTCTCACCTCGGTTACTATTTAAAAATTCAAGGCAATTCTTAAATAATGTGTAATCATCTAATTTATGTTCAATAAGCAGTAGGTATGTAAAACGTGGTGGTAGCCGAGTGAGGAAGTAACCGACTTGCACGCTAGAGGTGTGAGTTCGATCCCGGGTGGCACTACCAATATAAATTTCACTTTGTATGATTTATACGTATTAATCAAATAATTCACCATCTGCTAACGGTGAAGGAAAACACCGCAAGGAAACCCACGTGCCTTAGAAGTAATTATAAAAGCATGTGTATATCTCTCAGCACTCCTTTTAATCTACTTACCTGCATTAAGACAGCAGGTATAGATAGACTAAACCCTCAGCACTCTTTATAGAGAGGAGGAGACCCTTGCCCAGCACATGATGATGATTTCAGACCTTATACATAGATAATCCTTAATAATATTATAAATGTCAATGTTTGTGAGTATAGATGGATGTTTGTTACTCTTTAACGTAAAAACTACTGAACGGATCTGGATGAAATTTGGCACAGAGATAGATTATGGCCTGGAATAATACATAGGATTACAACAAAACTTCCAAAAAAAATATATTTATCAGTACTTATAAATGTAAAGAGGTTTTCCTTTAACACCTCTTCAAAAACACGGTGCGCAATTACAAATCTTCTCTCAAAGAAAAGTAATAAAAAACAGACCGATTACCGCAACTCTAAGAAACAAATTAACATAACCACCTACAATAAGATAAAACGCCACCCCACACCCCTAGTCAACAAAAAAAAATAAGAAAAAGATAGAAATATAACTTCGCACAAGTTAGAATGAGAAAGGGGATCGCCCCGCGAAAAATTAAGATTCAAATAGTAAGAAAATTAAAATTCGCGGAGCGGTCAGCTTTGCCTCTCACTCGCGCTTCCTGTATTGATGTATTTCTGTCACTTTCCCTCAAAAAAAGATGGGGCTGATCTGACTTCCATCAAGAAGGGACGGAATGGTCTTATTGGAATGGTAATGACAAGGTTTGTAGACTCGCTCTCGATGTGGAATAATTAAAACTTAAAACTATAAGACGTTTTATCTTGAACTTGGAAAAGAGTTTGTTTAAAATGAGGTTTTATTTTACATATTAAAACTTTTTATAAGGATGTTCGTAAATTTCAAATTTGACCTTTAAAAAAGGAATGGCCCATAATATATGATTTCTTTACTTTATAAGTAACTAGCTGTTGCCCGCGGTTCCGCTCGCGTGGTTGTCGGTTATCACGATAAAGTAGCCCATTCGCTATTCCAGACTATTATCTATTTCTATGCCAACTTTCATCAAAATCCGTTTAGTAGTTTTTACGTGAAAGAGTAACAAACATCCTCACAAACTTTCACACTTATAATATTAGTAGGATGTTTTGACTAACTTGAGTTTGATTCTATTTCTTTGTAGAAGGTTATAACTGCAAAATATAAGACAATTGCGCAGATTAGAGACAATTGTATCTAATAAGAAATAAATTTTAATATTTACTGGCCATTTTCTAATATTATTATGTAACTAATAAGCGCGTTTTGGAATCTTCAAATGTAAATACTCATGATATGTATATTTTCTTTATTATTACGGTAATAGAGAAGCATACGGGCCTCCTGATAAACGCTTGCAATACTCGTAGCTTCACTCGCACGTTGGCCGCACGACCGCTACGTATCTTGTAAGAGTTTTTTGTTATAGGTAACCGCGATATAGAAAAAGTAAAAAAAAAAAACAATTAAAATGTGTGGACGCGCTCATAGCCAGGTGCACTCGCTGTTCGGTAAACGATCAGCGGGTTAAGCAACCAAGGTTGCGGTAACCCACTGATCGTTCGTTTCGGAAGGCACGTCGGTCTCAGCCGTTAGATCACTACAGAGGCATGGGCGATCTAAATAACTCTGTCACCAAGTTGGCCATCAACCAAACGATAAGAAGAAGAATTAAATGTGCACTTGAGATACTCACGCACAGAAACACAAGAACATCACTGTGTGCACATGAAGCAAAGATTTTTTTATTTTATTTATAAGTCCTGTTTCGCAAAAAACTTTACAGACATACAATTCACGGTAGCATATCCAACCTCAGAACAAGATTTATGAACCACAAAAAAAGTTTTTTATTTTTTTTACTTTATTTTATTTTATTAAGAAACAAACAGTCATTTAAAATATAATGGTTTTTATGAACTATCTTAATTTAGAACTAGACCTATAGTTTCCTTAATTGATACTAGATTTGATCCTAATTCGTCATCTTCTTAATTAGTCATATTCCAGAATCGTCATATTCCAAACTCGTCACACCATGTACACGCGGCAACGGAGATAATATTATATATGTATATAGGGCCACTGTATTAATATTCATTTTTTAAGAAAACCATTGTATATATTTCTGTGGAATTTGGTAACCGTGTACAATCAGACTAAAACTACAGATAAAAATATTTTTCACACAAATTCATACATTGGGTTTCCTAAAAAACTAATCTTCATATGGGGACCCTGTATATCTAACTCCGTTGCCCACTGTACATTCACGAAATCCTCTGTGGTGAATGATTTGATTTCTAACTCACAAAACTAGACGTACAGTCCTGTATATCAAAAAGTTTTTAGTCGTCTTTATAGTCAATTACTTTGGCCATATTTATTCTCAAAATATAAGTCAAGGTTGCTCAAGGGGCATAATAATAATATGATACACATACCCTCTACGCCGTAGCGCTACACATCCACCTACGCCGTAGCCGTAGCTTCGTAGCTGTAAACAAGCACCATTTTAAAACGATTTTTCTTTAAAATAATTAAAACATCGCTTCGTCAAAATGTTGCTTGATCAAAGGGGGTGCTTTAAAAATGTCCCCCAGAACCCCCTGGGGTGGGGGGGTTCGTTTCTTTGTCCCGCGTTATCTATACAATTATTTGAAGAAAGTAAAGTCTCGCAAAAAGATAGGAAGGCTGGACCTCGATGCTGTGGGGACCGTCGCCTCTTTTGAATAAAACTTTCTTGATATTTATATTATTTTGTTTTTGGTTGAATATTTAGCGTAATGTTGATATGCGTTGCATTGGATCTATGTATTCGGATAAAATACGGTCACCCTTCCGTAGGGTAGCCACACCCTTGGTAGCTTGACCTACTATATAGTCGTTTACCGATCAGTGTGTGCACTGAACTATGAGCACCTCCCTAATAATCAATTGTAACCATTCTTCTTCTTTAAAAGTCAACTCCCGCACTAGGGAACAAGCCCTGTGTTGCAGGAGACTTTACAAACATAGACCACCAAATAGTTGTCCCGAGTCTGAGTGTCCTCCGTGAATTCTATGTTTGTAAAGTCCCCTGCGACACAGGGCTTTTTCCCTATTGAAAAAATTGTGTGATCCATTCACACAATTTTTTGTCCCGTGTGGCAATTGAACCCACAACGCGCCGTGGCGTTTGTGGGTTACCACTTAAGAAACATAACCGACCGTGATGTCAGGCCTACTCTTTTTTTATGCAGTATTATAGCGCCATATCTTAACCGAGTAAGCAGTAACAATAGCAATCAATTACCTACTTATAATTCCCTAATGATCAATCATACATAAAAGTCATAAACAAAATATTTAACATAAAATATTTCTTATTTTCAGAGCCGCTAAAGAGTAACACCACCATCGCCGGACGCCCTACAAAAACGATCCGCGAAGGGGAGTCGCGGCAAAAATGACGCTCTGGAATAAAATAAATACTTGGCCAGTATACAAAGACCTCCCCCGTCCCCTCCACAATGAAGAAAACACTACAAAGAAGGTGGAAATTGAACGTATACCAGAGATCTTTTACATTGGTCGTTGTGTAAGGCAAAGAATCTATTGTATATAGGTAGGTACTGTTAAGAGGTAAAAATTTATTGGTGTATAATTTTTTATTGTAGGTATTTGTTTTGTATATAAAATTTAGATGTTTTGATAGAAAGGGTTTTGACGTAAGTTTACTACATTATATCGTAATCTATTCGATTCGATTACCGTTTATGCCGCTTGTCTAAGAGGGATGATAGAAAAGCCTTCTCAAATATCGATTTCGGTCAATCAATCAACCTGGGTTGTACTTTTTTTGTATGTTTGTAAAGTCCCCCGCAACACAGTGCTTGTTCTATAGTGTGGGAGTTGTCTGTAAAAAAAAACATACGGGACAGTCTTTGGAGTCTGCCGATAGAAGTGAAAACTAAGTAACTTGTGAATTGTATTGTCGAGCTATTAGATTATTATTTTTGAATATGGAAAGCGTTCGGTGCCAATGACGCGAGTTCCATATTTTTTGTTCACCCAAAAAGTTTGAATATGGAAAGCGTTCGGTGCCAATGACGCGAGTTCCATAATTTTTGTTCACCCAAAAAGATTGAATATGGAAAGCGTTCGACAACGATGACGCTTGTTCCGTGATTTTTGTTCACCCAAAAAGTGCTCAACGCGCCTAAAGAAGTTTTCACTTCAAAAATCGGTCAATCAATCAACCTGGTTCAGTCCACAGCTGGTCGAAGGTATCTACAAATACGCGCCACAACAACCCGTCACCTACCTTCAGCATACACACCCTTTTATATTTTAAATACTAGGACCTAGTCCAGTATTTTGTTTAAAAACACAACTCCCGCACTAGGAAACAAGCCCTGTGTCGCGGGGGATTTTACAAACATACAATTAACGGACACAAATAACACCCACAATCAGGACCACTTTTTATGGATCAAATTTTCGACCCGTGTGTGGATCAAACCCACAACACGCCATGCAGTGGTAAATGGCGAGGTAACCAATTAAGCCACTGAAGCAACCGTGCGTCAACATTGTTATTATACTAGCTGTTGCCTGCGGCTTCATCCGCGTGAATGTCGGTTATCGCGATAAACAACCCATCACCTACCTTCAGCATACACACCCTTTTATATTTTAAATACATACTAGAATAGAATAAAATAATTCTAAGTACTCATCACCCTGACAACTAAGGCTTAGCAATCATTATCATTAACCACTATCCTATTGGGCAGTTTATTTTCAAATCTACATTTTAATCGCCATTTACTAATAATGTTTTGATAAAAAGAGACGCAAAACCTTGTTGTTTCATTGTCGACTCGTCCATAGCAATTTCTTAATAGACGCCATCTTGGTTTTATTTGGAATGCTTAAATATTTCTGAAGCTATTGAAATAATTATATTTATTTACAAGGAAACATTTATTTATTTACTTACGCAGCGTGGGCAGGCCTCCAACAAGGTGGGCCGACGACCTGGTAAAGGTCGCGGGTAGCCAATGGATAAGGTCAGCTCAGAACCGAATGCTCTGGAAATGTTTGGGGGAGGCTTATGTCCAGCAGTGGACGTCTTTTGGCTGAGATGATGATGATGATGACACGGAAAATTACTTATTTTTTACAAAGTATTATGATTGGATAACATTTTCTTTCTTTTATCGATGCACTAGCTTCGATCCGCGGCTTTAACCGCGTAGAAAATGATGTTGGAAATGTCTTAGAAGAAATTCTAAAGATATGTCTGATCCACCGTCCCGCATTTGGCCAGCGTATATGAATTAAGACCTAAACCCTCCCTCTCTTTTAATACACGAAAGTAGACCCTTGCCCAGCAGTGGGACATAAACGGCTTGCTATAATTATACTATTAAACCTTAGTATTAAGAAATACATAAGTATGTCTATAAGCTTTCTGTATCCTGTCTTTATAAAGGCAGGAAGCACTGCAATTTCAATCTAAAATCATTTTTCAAATAAACATTTATTTCATAAGATATTTACATGAATAGTTATTAAAATTAAAGTAACTTAACCTAAACTTCTTACAAGCAATCAGATATTGTATTTAAAGGTTTTAACCTATCAATAAAATATCTGATTGAGGTCGCAGTTCTAAGGATTTTGCCACACTGACATAATAAATAAAAAATGGTTTACTGTCTTAAACAGCCTATGAATATATACACCAAATGAAGCCATAGATCCAACACTAGGACCCAGTCTAGTACTTTGTTTAAAAAGACAACTCCTACACTAGGAAACAAACCCTGTGTTACGGGGGACTTTACAAACATACAATTAACGGACACAAAGTACACCCACAATCAGGACCACTTTTTATGGATCATCCAAATTTTCGTCCCGTGTGTGGATTGAACCCACAACACGTCAGTAGTAAATGGCGAGGTAACCATTTAAGCCACTGGACCTACCGTGCGTCAACATTTATTATACTAGCTGTTACCCGCGGCTTCATCCGCGTGGATGTCGGTTATCGCGATAAAAAGTTTATATGCTATTCCAGATATAATCCATATATAATCTATCTAGGTGCCGAATTTCATCCAGATCCGTTTAATAGATTTTGCGTGAAAGAGTAACAAACATAGGTACATACATACATTCTTACAAACATTCGCGCTTATAATATTACTAGATGTGGCCCGCGGCTCCGCCCGCGTGAATGTCGGTTATCGCTATAAAAAGTATCATATATAAGTAGTAGTATCGTATGTGTTATTTCAGACCAAAATCTATCTCTGTGCCAAATTTCATCCAGATCCGTTCAGTAGTTTTTACGTGAAAGAGTAACAAATATCCATCCATCCATTCTTACAAACTTTTGCATTTATAATATTAGTACGATGGGTACTGTGTCGTTTAACATTCCAAGATCAATGAAAATTAAAGACGATTAAATTAAAACCTATCGATAGCCTGTTGGTTAGAGATAATCAATCTATAACCAACAGGCTATCGATAGTTAATAATTTCAATAATTTTATTTCATCTTCGTCATAAAATTTTAAACGTCACTGTACCCATGCTATATGAAAGAGACTATAGTAGGATGTATTAAATGTTAAATATGTATCATCATCATCTCAGCCAAAAGACGTCCACTGCTGGACATAGGCCTCCCAAGGATTTCCACAACTCTCGATCCTGACCTCGTCCATCAGTTGCCCGCAACCTTTACCAGGTCGTCGGTCCACCTTGTTGGAGGCCTGCCCACGCTTTTCTAAGTATACTAAGTATATAATATAAATACAATAGTAATAACAATCATTTAGTTAGTAGATATAAAGGCGCCCAGTCACGAGCCGGCTCCGTACCGACTCGTCTGGCAATTTCCTATCTGACTGACAATTTCCTTGGCTCGCCCGATTTTAATATAAAACGAGTGAAAAAACATCGCATCGCCCTCGACTTCTCTAGACGGTGTTAGATTAATATGGATAAGACAGTCATATTTTGTTGTATTAACTATAATACAACAAAATATGATACTGTCTTATACTAGGTACTAACCTAGTAATTAAAACGGAAAATATCGTGAAGAAACCCGCATGTCTTAGAAGATATGTCTGATTCACCAACCCGCATTACGCCAGCACGTGTGAATTAAGGCCAACACCCTCTCTCTCTCTCTCTATCTCTCTTGATACAGGAGAGGAGACCCGTGCCCAGCAGTGGGACATACATGTATAGGTTGCTTTTTATTGTAAATTTTAGATTGTGCAATTATCTACAAAAATTGTCTTTATACTTTTCTCCTAAGAGTTACCAGTTTCTGAGATAAAACGATTCAAAAAATTTTAAAAGTTGTTTTGTATAACAAGCATAAGAACGCTACGTACATATTTTATATGTACATTGAATTTTTATACATAATTGGATGATCTACAACTTTATTTGACCTAATATTTTTTTTATTTTTAAATACAATCCCGCACTAGAGAACAAGCTCTGTGTCGCGGGGGACTTTACAAACATACAATTAAAGGACTCAAATTACACCCAGACTCAGAACAACTCTTTGGGGGTCACACAAAATTTTGTCCTGTGTGGGAATCAAACCCTTCAAATCAATCAATCAAAACCTTGTGCACAGCAGGCGAAAAATGCGACCACTGCACCACCAAGGCAGTCGCTTTTTTAAATTTACCGTTTGGTTGAAAGACTCAAAAATCCCATACCTATGCGAACATTGACTTTTTTTTTCACAACACTTAGCACGATTTTAGTTGCTTCATGACCTTAACCATTGGACCACGTGGGCAGTCACTCGGCTATCATTGCCTTCAAGGAACACAAATTGTATCATTTCATGAAATATTTAATCACATAATCCTACCAATATTATAAACGCGAAAGTTTATAAGAATGTATGGATGTATATTTTCACGCAAAATCTACTGAACGGATCTGGATTAAATTTGGAATAGAGATAGATTATAGTGTGGAATAACACATAGCATAATATTTTATTGTGTAGCATAAAAAAAATTAACTAGCATACGATAAGTAAAATATTGTTACTAACACTAATATGAGTTGTATTTTACTTAAAATAAATAGATTAATAAAAAATAATAGGCTTTTTATCCCAGAAAAAAACTCTGTTTCCGAGGGATTGTACGTGCGGGCGAAGCTAGTACATAATCATTTTTTTTTTTCGTTACGTTTAAAAGAATGTTGTAGGAAATCCTGTAGTACAGATCACCAGGCTTGCCCTCCGTCTATATAAGTTTAAATTCTAGCTAACAGTCTTATCCATACTAATCCACCGTTCCTTTCAAAATGGCTTTGGCGAGAGAAAGAAAAGTGGTTCGCGATGGCCGACACCCCTCCCCCTTCCGTTACCGCCCGTCGACCCCCCCCTCCATCGTGTTATTTTACAAAAGATGCTGTTTTATTCAACTCTCCATTGTATTTTTGTATAAAATACATAGCGAGCTTATAAAAATGTTTTCTTGCCAACTTAATAAAAAAGGGATATTATTTCCTTTGTTTGTTATTTTTTTACGATAAAGTGGAATATTATACACAGCATCTCGCCTTTATCGTAAAGGGATAGGTAGAGTTGTGTGATATAAATATTTCTTCAATGCGGTTAGGTCCCAGACTGCATGGTTCAGTGGTTATCTCGTCATTTACCACTACGCGGCGTATTTTGGGTTCAATCCAACATGAGACTCAAATTTGTGTGATCCATAAATGGTTGTCCCGAGTCTGGACGTACTTTGTGTCCGTTAGTTGTTTGTCCCCCGCGACACAGGGTTTCCCTTGTACGGGAGTTGTCTTTTTAAAAACAAAACTTATACATATGTATATGCATTACTATTTTCATTATATTAGTGCTATTTCATCTGAGCGTCTCTGTGCTTTGGAGGGCACGTTAAAAGTCGGTACCAACTTAACAGTCGATAGATCACGACAGAGGCCTAAATACGGGCGATCTAAATAACTCTGTCACCAGGTTGACCACTAACCAAACGATAAGAAGAAGAAGAAGAATTATTTACATTTTGTTTGAACCTATGATCTCCGAGTTACAAACTAAATAAGTTTTTTTTTCAGATGATTTTGAAGAAAATACAGAACGCAGTTTGAAGTACGAAGAGTTTTTCTGGCAAAAGATGTTTGTCTACGATTTCGTTTGATAATAAAATATGAAGTATTCGTCTTTATATTTAGCATACATAGATACTCAATGCTATTCTTGGTATGGTAAAATACCATAAGAATAAAAATAAAATTTTAACTCATGATATTGTAAGCTGATTTCATTGTGTAGTTTTTCCTGCACAATTATGTTCACTTAGCGAAATACCTAAAAAAGTACATACTATTTCGGTATATTGATTTTGTAAAATTAAAATATGGGTATAACTAAACAATTTTCATACATTATTGGTACTAAATATAACATTATTTAAAAATATATTGTACTCGAATTCGAAACTATTTTCTGGTTTCGCCAAGAATAGTATTGTATATAAAGATAGGATAAAATAGTTTTGGAACCAAAGATTATATTAAAACCTCATGTAAACCAAAGAACTCAAAGAAATATATACTTGCATGTACAGGCTCATAGCTCCTGATAAATAATACCTAAGCTTATTTTTCTTTCAGATATCTGCTTATTTCTTTCTTCTCTGTTTACTATATTTCCATTTCTTTTTTCCTTTCTTTTATTAACTATCAATCGAATAAAAGTGTGATACAAAAAATAGGTCTTTTATTTAAGTAATCCTAGTTTTGAAAGGAGAGAAATGGTTTTAGTGTGATGACCACGAACTGGAGCGGAGTGAACAGACCTTCAATGAGGTGGACCGATAGCTGGTAAAGGTTGCTGGCAGCTGATGATGACAAACAAGCATACAGCCCGCCTGGTGGTAAGCAGTTACCGTAGCTTATGGACGCTTGCTATACCATAGGTATTACTTACGTGTTGACGATCCATATTTTACGCTAGGAAAACAATTTCAAAGCACATCCTTAAATGACTGCCAGGTCCAGTAGCCGCAGTATGCGCCTGCTGTGCACGCGGTTGTGGGTTCGATTCCCACACAGGATAAAACTTTGAGTGACCCACAAAGAATTGTTCTGAGTCTGGGTGTAATTTGTGTCCGTTGATTGTATATTTGTAAAGTCCCCCGGGACACAGAGCTTGTTCTCTAGTGCGGAAGTTGTCTTTAAAATAAAAAAGGCTATAATCTATCTCTATACCAAATTTCACCCAGATCCGTTTAGTAAATTTTGCGTGAAAGAGTAATAAACATCCATACATTGTTACAAACTTTCGCGTTTATAATATTAGTATAGATACTACGGAGACAATCAAGCATACAGTCCGCCTGATGGTAAGCAGTTACCGTAGCTAATGGACGCTAACAATACTGTTGTGTACTCACTCAAAGAAAAACAATTACACCATTATATGCACATCACAACATTTCTTCCGTTTAGGAGGTGTTCAATTACAACGAAAAGTGGCATTGTGTTTTTATATATATACTAGCGGGCCGCCCCGACTTCGCCCGGGCTAAACTATTTTCAGCGGAACTTTATTACTTTTTTCTTGCGTAAGAACCTTCTTCTGACAATAACAAACACAACAAAAAATAATTAGCGGAATCGTTTCAGTTGTTCTCGAGATTTGCGCTTAGCAACACATTCAGCGATTCATTTTTATATTATAGATAAGGATAACACCCAATGTCCAAATTTCAGGCATCTATCGCGAATTTCAACTCAACCCGGGAACTGAACCCACGACCTCGTTACCAATAGTTACACTCAACGACCACTAGACCAAAAAGGTACTAAAATATAAGTCTTGAATAAAAAAAAGACAAATAGAATACCAAGCTTAAAGTAAGTTGATATATTTAATTCAAAGCGGCTTTGGTTACTTTGTTGAATAGTTAAACTCGACGAGGAAGCTTAACTTTTCTTTTGTTCGTGAAAATAAGAATAAGCGAAACTTTAAACTGTTTTATATTTTTTGCTATTAACGCATGTACTTTAGTATTTCTGTAACTGAATAATTAAACTCATAATTTGTATATAATAAGTACGGTGGACAGTGGAGATACCTGTAGAATCCCACTAGACAAGTGGCCTAAACGGTAGTCGAAAGAAAAATTTCAAAAAAGCGAATGTATGGGATTTGATGTAAGTTTACGATATATATATACATACATTTGTTTTTTTTTTACTTTTCGATTCGAGTACCGTTTATGCCACTTGTCTATCTAGACTATTCTAGACAAGTGGCATAAACGCAAAAAGAGGTTGATAAATGAGACGGGTACACACGGCAGCGGAGATGCTAGAGATGCAAGCTACACCTGGCAACTAAAAAAACTACAAACAGTTATACCAAGACTGGATATACTTTGTGTCCGTTAATTATCCTTACTAATAATTATAAATGTGAAAGTTTGTAAGAATGGATGGATGGATGGATGGATGTTTGTTACTCTTTCACGTGAAAACTACTGAACGGATCTGGATGAAATTTGACACAGAGATAGATTATGGTCTGGAATAACACATAGGCAGCACATACTTTTTGCGGCGATAACCGACATCCACGCGGGCGGAGCCGCGGGCAACAGCTAGTATATTTATATAGTTCCTCGCAACACAGGGCTTGTTCCGTAGTGCGGGAGTTATTTATCCTTTCCTTTTTTTAACTAACAAATTAAGAAATAATCCCTGTGTCGCAGAGGATTTTACAAATATATAATTAACCGACACAGAGTACGCCTAGATTCGGAACAACTATTTGTGGATTATGCAATTATTTGTCCCGTGTGGCGAATCGAACCCACAATAAATATGCCGCGCAGTGGTATATAATAATAATAATCATTTATTTCGTGTCGTATAAACACAGAGATAAATACCTTATAGACTAGCATTCATATTATTATAAACATACAATTTGGGTTAGTATAAGAGTTAAATAACTATGTTAGTAATGCTCATAGAGAATAATGCTTCACTTGCACTTTAAGTCTTTGCGCGTTCGGGTGGTACTTGTTAATTATATGGCGAGGTAACCACCCATGCAGACAAATTTCGTTTCAACGTGTATACCTAGTTACAGATTTGTGCAGAAATAAGCTCAATTTATTAGTCTACATCTTGAAGAAGCAATCCACAAGATCCACCTCAATATCCTCACTCCGTCTCAAGCACAAAATAAATATAATAACGGCTGCTTTTAAGGCTTTCGTTGAAAAAGCCTTTTTCCCTTTTCGATTGATTTGTATTCTCAAAGATAAGTAATTAGGAGCCCACTCCGGGCCGAATCCATAAATCCAGGGGTGGGTGGAGAAAAAAGGGGGTGTTCTTCTTATATTTAAATATCGAACCCCTTCCGGGTAGGTGCCACGGTTTTTCCAGTAAAAGGGGTAAGTGACAGAAGCAGGGAATATAGGATGGTATGGAGTAGGTAAGGGTGTTGTTATTTTTTTTTAAATAGGTATTAGGATAGGTACCTACGTGTAGGCCCTGGAATGAATAATATGTTGCGCTGTTTCCAACGACATTTCCCTCAAATAAGTTTTAAAATAGAAATAAAAAAAGGATGAAGGAAACATGGCACTTAAATTTTAACAGAACTCCAACTGAAATTAAAGGCCATACTTCATTGGGTCATAGAGTTTTCCCCTCTAGTAAGTAGTCTCCTGAACTACTACGGGGATGCCAAAGTCTACACCTACGTTCGAAACTAAATCGTTTTTAGATAGTATAGTGGATCCTTGATGTTCTGGTTTTTAATGCTGATATTGCACTCTTGCAAGAAAAGAAAGAATCTGCTGGAGGAGGGTTGCTCTTTACAAAATAAATTAAATCGGTGACATTTTAAACGACATTCTAATACATCATGTCAATATACTTATTAAAATCCAGCAAACTTAAAGAAAAAACTTATTTATGTATTACACACACAAAATAAATCAATTTTACAATACAATAAAATTATGCGTGATATTAACGAAAAAGTTTGCATATAAATCTACTCAACATCTTTTTCTATTCTGTCTCAAGATGGACTTAAGAAGCAAAAAGGAAAGAGTGTAAGGGGCGGCCCCTTCCGCCCCCTAGCCCATTGGAATACAGAATAATAATCGCCAAAAGAAACGGGGTGGGAAAAATATAAATAGCCTATCTCCCTTAGATATTAAAATTTGTACAAGAAAACAACTCGGCCTCGTTTCAATTTTGTTAAAATAAAATTATTTTCATTTCGACAAATGGCTGCCCTCCCTTTGAAACATTATTTTCTCTTGTTTCGTCCTAAGGTTCCGTTTTGTGTATCTCGTTTTTGTGTTTATAAACTGTTTGAGGAAAAAAACGTAAACGTATTTAGGGAAGAATATAAATTGTTTGGTGTGTAAGCAGTAATCAGCTTATGTAAAACAAGGGGACTTTGTCTTGACGAATGAGTTTTTGAAGGTATTTAGAGTTATTTAAATAAATTTCATTTTTTATACTACTTGGGTGGCATACAGGAGTGGCATTTAAGAGAGGCATCATACTAGCAAGCAAGCCCGACTTGGGAAGGACCTCCACCTTAGAGCAGACCACAGCCTAATAACTACACACAGTGGTGTAGTTTTTTTTATAAACTACCAAGCTGGCAAACAAGCATACGGCCCGCCTAATGTTAAGCAGTTACCGTAGCCTATGGATGCTTGCCGTACCAGAGGTATAATTTTTTCACACTAAGTTTTTATGACGGAGAATCCCTGGGATAGGAAAAGACACCCAGGAACACAAAGGCATTTCCTACCATGTACGACTAGATTGTAGAATGAGCTACCTGCCAAGGTTGTCTCGAGAGACTATAGCATAGGGTTCTTTAAAAAAAGTTTTTAAAGGGTCGGCAACGCGCGAGTGATACCCCTGGTGTTACAAGCGTCCATAGGCTATGGTAACTGCTTACCATCAGGCGGGCCATAGGCTTGTTTGCCAGCTTGGTAGTTTATAAAAAACTACACCACTGTGTGTAGTTATTTGGCTGTGGTCTGCTCTTAGATGAAGGTCCTTTCCTAGTCGGGCTTGCTTGCTAGTATGATGCCTCTCTTAATTATTTTTTTATTAATAAATGATTTAGTTCACTACCAACCAGTTCACGTCCATGAGAGAAGAGTAATTATATCTTATATAAAATTCTCGTGTCACGGTGTTTGTAATTAAACTACTCCGAAATGGCACGACCGATTTTCGTGAAATTTTGTGTGCATATCGGTTAGGTCTGCGAATCGAAAGACATATATTTTTCATCCCCCTTAATGTTAAGGGTGGTCCTAAATTCTTTTTTTTTATTTCTTAGACAAAACTTTTAGTTTTTTTATGATTCAGCATACAACCCTTAATTTTCATCCCTCCATGATCAACCCCTATTTTTAATAGCGATAGTACTATTTTAGTAGCAAAACAACGTTTGCTGGGTCAGCTAGTAATATAATGGTTTTCTTAAAAAAGTAATCTTCATATAGCGGCCCTGTATCCATCCATCTCAGCCATAGGACGTCCACTGATGGACATAGGCCAAGGTTTTCCACATCGTTCAGTCCTGAGCTGACCTTGTCCATCGGTTGCCCGCGACCTTTACCAGGTCGTCGGTCCACCTTGCCCTGTACACATACAAGTATTTCCGTTGCCGTGTGTACATAGACGTAAGTATACAAAGTATGCTCAAAGTAGGTATTATATGCGTTAGAGATTGTTTAAGAATGTGAAAGTGAGTCCAAGTGCCGCTACTCAGAACAACTTCTTACTTTTGAACAACTTAAATCGCGTTAACTTTAGTTTTTGAACTTGTACCGACAGCAGAAAAAATGTAAATTTAATAAAGTAAAATAAAATATTAAGTATAAGCAAATATAATAGGTCATTTTTTAGGCGTGACTAGTAGTACTACCTTTAAGTTAAAAATAAGGACCTGAAAGACAATTTACAAGCTCAATTACAGAAGATCACAGCCAAAAAATATGTTTTCATTACTTATCTTTTTTAGCTTTGCGTACTCTTCTTCCATATTCTATTTAACGAACGACGAACGTACCAAACATACTCATCTATGCGGACAACGTATTTAGAAAAAAAGGAATCCAAAGTTTTTGCTTACCTTAGCAAACGTTTGTGAGAATCAATGGATGTTCGTTAGGTCTCGCACAGACTACTAGAAAAATGTTGATAAAATATTATAGCTTACACCCACATCATAATAGAACACAGACTTTAACAGCCTTACAAATAAAAATTTGTTATATGACATTTATCTCATTCTTATACGAGGTATAGTTATACGAGTTATAAATTAAGAATTAATCAAAAATATTTTTTAACAAATAAAGCAGGTATAACTTTCGTATCTATATCCGTTATGTCAAATTGCACGATTTGGCAACAGCACCACCAAAGAGAAACTTCATAAAAAAAACGTATTTTGTCTATGACAACTGAATCTATTTGTCAACAAAACTTTTTTCTACAGTTTTTAATTTTTAAATCTCATTGAAATTTTCCATAACATGAAGATGTTCGTTTATAGTATGTGGCATGTAAATGTCATCGATTTTTTTCTTTAATATAGACTGCTTAGTCAAACCGTGAATGTCCACAGCATCTTCTTGCACTTGAAGGAACAAGAAACGACTAGGTAGTTAAATTTGTGAAACTGATAGAACAGATTTAGTTACATGTGTGAATATCCAAATGTTCTTACCTGATTTCGTCCCCAGTATCTCAAAGCAATAATCAATTGTAGAATAAAAGGTAATCCGGGTGGATTACCTTCTATTCTCCATATTGAGATATCTACCAAATAATTTACCCAAAAACATCATACCACTTTTAGAAAACCGACATTTTATTTGACTTTTCTTGCAGCCTGTATTAATACAATTACGTTATTTACTTGTTCTACTTCTTCTATTGCTTTTAAATCCATTTTTTGAAAATATAAACACGTAAACAAGCCTGAATCGTAGTATTTTTATGATTATACTAGGTTTATACTAGGGTATGGGCGCGTATAACTTCAGAATAACGATTGTATGAACAGAAATGTCAGCGCTATACTTGGTATAAGTTATTCTTTGTTTATTTGTAGACATTTCTCTGTTTATACTCGAGTATACTGTTATACCACGTTTATTTGTAAGGCTGTAAGGCTAAAATAAACATTGATATACATATAATATAAACATACATTTGTAATTCATTTATATTAAACATGCAATGAAATTAGACTTATAATTCTAACAAATTATGTATAAAAATGGTGTTCTAAGCGGACGAAATTTATTTTCTTAATAGTAGGTACTATTAAGAAAATAAACTTAGCTAGCTCACAAATATAAGCCCCGCCTGATGGCAGGCAGTTACCATAGCCTATAGAAAGACGCTTGCAATACCAAAGTAATCTTTGGGTTTTGTGTTTTTTTGAATTATAATAACAAAAACTATTTATAAATTTTCAAGCTTCATATTTTGCTGCTATCGGTACATACGAACATTAGTTAAACAACCTGTTGAAGCGTATCTGTACAACATGTTATCAGAATTCAATATTTATCGTTGTCAACAAAGACTAGGGGCCGTACCATGACGTCTTAATATCGATTTATTATCGGTCTTAATTTAAAATTAGTTAGATGTCAGCTTTATACCTAGCTTAAGTTTTCATTTATTGACATTTGAATTAAGATCGAGAATAGATCGCTATAATGGATGTCATGGTACAGCTCGTGAGTCTTCTTGCCTGATAAACTGGGTCAAGAGATTTTTGCATTTTGTCTATATTAATTAAATGAATAAATGTCAAAAATGAATCGCGAATAGGATGTCATGGTAATGCTCCTATCTTCTGTAATCTGTTGAATAAAATGGGTGGCCAGCACAAAGCAGTTCTTGATGACAAGCTTAGCCAATGCCTAGTTGTAAGCCGTTACCGCAGCTTATGAACGTTAAAAGTCGGTCCCGACTGTTAACAGTCGTTAGATCACGACAGAGGTCTAAATATGGGCGATCTAAATAACTCTGTCACCAGGTTGGCCACTAACCAAACGATAATAATAATAAAATAATGAACGCTTAAAACATTTACATTTTTACCATGAAGATTTTCTATATATTTTTTTATACTACTTAGATGGCAAACAAGCATACGGCCCGCCTGATGTTAAGCAGTTAACGTAGCCTATGGACGCTTGCAATACTCATAAACCAATCTAAGATCTCCCATGGCATACGTTTTGTTTGGATCCTTAGGTTCGATTCTAAAATTCTGGGCTTGAGTCTTGATGTGGGCAAAGTGTTATTGGGATTTTACTGCTAGAAAATTAAAAATTGCTACTAAAATTGTCGCAACTGAGAATTTTCTGTATAAAAAATTGCGGCATAGATAACAAAACGTAGATCTTTAACCTCTGCTTACCGCGTTGGATAAAATACGTAGATAATATTACAAACTAAAATATGCGCTTAATAAAATATAATAACAAAGAATACAAACACAAAATTTTAATTAAAAACAAAACAGAAATGTTTTCTAAAATAAAACAAAAACACTTGAAACAAATTCATTTTGAATGGCGGATTTAATAAATGCTTCAGTGGGAGAGAGCACACTGTTATTTCTCTTTGAAACTGGCCAAAGAGAATAGTATAAGAAAAATGGGTTGCCGCCACCCACCACCCTCAGGAGGTATAGCTTTGAATAAAGAAAAGTTAAAATTTTCTTAAAACTCCCCCCGGGTAGGGGTGGTCGCCTATCTATCTTCGTTTAAGTATTGGCAAAAATTACCCCCCACTGTTGCTATCTCGTTCCCCCAAGTTTGTCATTGGATATTTTTTAAGGGTACCGTTTAAGATGATTGCTCGTTTTTAGGTGTTTTTAGTTGTGCCACAAACTGTAGGTAATGAACCGGCGAAAAATTTGAGGACAAAGAAAATTGTTATAGGTAGACGAAATTGTTTGAAATATTCAGGCTTTTGAAGGCAGGTTTTCGCGTTAAGTACCTATATTATCAAGCTTATTCGTTTTTATGAAACAGAACTTATTGAAGTGAAAACTTCTTTCAGCACGGTACGCATATTTTAAGATGAGATAAAATCTCTGTATTCGCGGCACCGATACGAGACGCAGCTTGACGTATCCGAAAAATCTTTTTTCGACTGTCACGTTATTAAAGCAAAGAGGCGATATATGCATGTACGTATAGCAGACCGCGGACGATAGCGGAGATAAATAAAAAAAATATATTGCTATAAAATTTATACCTAACAACTGTTTTGCCTAGTGTTGTCACTTCTGTTGGCACTCCCGGAGTGCAGATATTTTTTTACTTTTATATTTATTATGGTACTTAAGAGAAAAACAAGCTTTGAAGCAAACATGTTTTAAGTTTCTTGTATTAATTACCTATAAGTTATTCTATAACAAAGTAGGGAATTTTCTAAAAAGTACCCAGAGTAGACGTTCATGCATGAGGAGGTTGATGAATGTAGAGGAGGCGAAGAAAGTATGTTAGGATCGAAGCAATTTGACTGCCTTGGTGGTCCAGTGGTCGCAGTATGCGCCTGCTGTGCACGAGGTTGTGGGTTCGATTCCCACACAGGACAAAACTTTGTGTGACCCACAAAGGGTTGTTCTGAGTCTGGGTGTAATTTGTGTCTTTGTAAAGTCTCCCGCGACACAGAGCTTGTTCTCTAGCGCGGGAGTTGTCTTTTAAAAAAAGAAAAAGAATTGGCGTACCATAGTCTGTGCCTACCCCACTGGGAGACGGGCGTAATGATATGTATGTATGTAAGTTATTCTATTTGCTTATTGTAATTTTGTTGGAATACAAAATATATATGTTTCTTTCTTTATTTATTTATTCCCGTCGGATGGTAAGCAGTTACCATACTTGACGGACGCTTACAAAATACCTAGAACATTTCTTTTTTCTTGCGTGTTGCCGATCCAAAAAATGTTACATCATAGTTTTGTGACGAGATATCCGTGGTATGTAAACATTTCTGTAAAAAGGCGTCTGTAACTACTTATGTACTTATGCACAGAATCACAACTAAGTACATCGCTGAATGTATGTAGTTATGTGACTGATGGCCACAGCCAAAATAAAGTTTTCCAGTTAAGAATAATATTAATCCTTACTAATATTATAAATGTGAAAGTTTGTAAGAATGGATGGATGGATGGATGGATGTTTGTTACTCTTTCACGTAAAAACTACTGAACGGATCTGGATGAAAATTTGGCACACAGATTATGGTCTGGAATAACACATAGGCTACTTTATGCAGCGATAACCGACATCCACGAAGGCGGAGCCGCTGGCAACAGCTAGTTTAAAATTAATGTAACTTTTTCGAAAAACATTAATTATAGTACCTATCTATCTTAGGTATTAAATTTGTTTGTTTTAAAATTACAACTTTTTGTACTTATACTACTTGGGTGGCAAACAAGCATACGGCCCGCCTGATCACACAAATTATCCTATGTGGGAATCGAATCTACGACCTCCGGCGTAGAAGTCAGGGTCACTAAACCAACAGGCCAGTCTTGAAAATAATATGCGTTGGTTATGATCGCTTTCTCGTTCGACAGGGTCGCGTAATCGCCTTGTCGACGCCGAAGGCAATGTCGTAGAGAGGTAATTAACAATGTCCAGACTATTCCAGACAGACAGATTGGCGTCAGGCGCTAGCCTGGTAGTTAGATATATAGGTATCTAGATGGATATTATATTCTAGGTAAACTACCTACGTGTTCAGTTAGGTAGGGTAGGTTAGCTGTAGGGTAGGGTAAGTATTGTATAGGTCTACCTATAGGTGGTTGCACGCTGACCGTGTGGCCATAGATAAAGCTCAAGGTGTAAGTATTCTGTACTTAATATTATAAAGCTGAAGAGTTTGTTTGTTTTTTTGGTTGAACGCGCTAATCTCAGAAAGTACTGGTTCGATTAGAAAAAACT
The DNA here is from genome assembly GCA_947095525.1 of Trisateles emortualis. Lineage (NCBI taxonomy): Eukaryota > Metazoa > Arthropoda > Insecta > Lepidoptera > Erebidae > Trisateles > Trisateles emortualis. Next base: position 9,136,177 of record OX352754.1, on the reverse strand, counting down.
TTTTTTGTTGAATAGTGTATTAAGGTATCCGGGAAGGCTATAGGCCATATAACATCACGCTATGATCAATGGGATCGGAGCAGTAGTGAGAAATGTTGCAAAATCGAAGTAAGTATTCTATATTGAGCATGTGTTTTAATGGCACCTGAGTGAATGGCACCTAAGGTATTCCACATTGGGCACCTACCGATATTTTTATATCGATATGTTCCACTAATGGCACCTGCGAAAAATATCGGCAGGAAGTAGGTATTGTTTATCCACTTTATTCACCACGTTTATTAATGAAGCGACTGGAGTTTAAAGAAATTAGGTAAGTAGGTACCTACATGATTCAAATATTTAAAATTGATATTGTAAAATAAAAATGATAATTGGTAAGTCATATGCGAATTCCCTCTCTCTCTTGATAGAGGAGAGGAGACCCGTGCCCAGCAGTGGGACATATATTATGGGTTATTAAAAAAGCGAATTCTGATAAAATAATTATCGTGATTATTTATTTTATATTTGATTGTGAATTGGAATTATTAGGTAGGTAGTTTTGACGAAAGAAAAGTACATAAGTATAAACAAATAAATATATTATGTCACTGAACTCCTCTGCTGGACGGCTGGACCGATTTTGATGAAATTTTGTGTGTGTGTTCGGGTAGGGCCCTGGATGGTTTAGATTCACAATTGGACCCGGTAGATGGCGCTGCTGTCGGTATTTCAGCTTTTTTTAGGCAGGACGACGTCTGCCAGGTCCACTAGTACCTATATAAATTACGAGTCACATGTTTATCCGCTATGGACTCCTAAACTAACCGATTTTAATATAATTTTGCACACTGTGTGCAGTTTTATCCAACTTTAAAGATAGGATATTTTTTATCTCGATAAGGGCCTACAATTTAATCCGGGCAAAGTCCGCTAGTAATATACCTATATAAACAAATATAATAATGTTTTCATTGTTAAAGAAATACACACGAAATACATTGGAGACCAGCCTGCCTATACTCATATCTCGTATGCCAATCGAGACCCCAATACATTCGACACGACCAGAACTGGGGCTCCACTGTACCTAGACATTTGTAGAATCTAGTAGTATCTATGTTCACGGAACAAAGAATCGTGTTCACAATTTATACCGTTTATTTCAAAACGTATCCCTAAATGAGCGCTGGAGACCTGTACTCATACACAGGAACACAGCTACACCGTAGTGTGTAGTCATTTTGCTGTGGTCTTCTGTAGGGTGGATGTCCTTCTCCAGTCGGGCGTGCTCACTAGTATGGGGCCATACCTCTCTTTGATTGATGATTTGTCTTGGACGAGAATCAAAATCACGACCGCCGTTTAAGCAGTTAGAGTCATGATATAATTAATGAAGTGACTTAGTTAACTCGATAGCAATATCCCTATTTGCAAACTTTAAAAGCTTTTACGAACATGCATCTATACTAATATTATAAACAATTTGGAACATACATTTCCCCGATTTTGCAACATATCTCACTACTGCTCCGCTCCTATTGATCATAGCGTGATGTTATATATAGCCTATAGCCTTCCTGGATAAATGCACTATTCAATAAAAAAGATTTTTTCTAATCGAACCAGTACTTTCTGAGATTAGCGCGTTCAACCAAACAAACAAACTCTTCAGCTTTATAATATTAGAATAGCTGATATTATAGATGCGAAAGTTTAGATGTTTATTGAACGGAGCTGGATGAAATTTGGCATAGAGATAGATTATGATCTATCTCTATGCCAAATTTTATTCAGACTACCTAAATAAATAAATAAAAAATAATAATAATAAATTATAGTCTAAAATAGCACATGGCCTTTTTATCCCGGAAAAATCACTGCTACCGTGGGATAGAATGTGGGCATTGCCGAAAATAAATATTTCCCTCGCTTCTTAATTCTATTAAAGTACGGATCATACTTTACTTGTCTAGGGTATAGGAGTAGTAAGGGTCTACTTTGTAAAACCAACTATCATTAATTGAATAGTTGTTATAACTGCCATCTAGTAGCAGTATAAGTAAAATACAATAGTCCTTACAACACTATTCATGTACGGAAGCTCGTAGTTCTAATTGTAGCCGTTAGATGTCACTATGTTAAATAGTCTTTTCAACAATATTCATGTACGAAACTACGAAAGCTCGTAGTTCTAATTATAACCGTTAGATGTCACTATGTTAGATAGTCTTTACAACACTATTCATGTACGGAAGCTCGTAGTTCTAATTATAGCCGTTAGATGTCACTATGTTAAATCTGCACCAAATTGAACTGTGCATGAGAAGAATTTGATAAATATATAAAAATATGGGGATAATCGTAGTTCATCTTAAATTATTATTGAATAAAATCTTCAATCGGCTTAATTTACAGTAAGCACTGCTATCTAATAAATAAATAATATAAAATATTAAACACCAAACGTTATTTAGATGTCACCATGCTAAATTGATATTGAGGTGTTGGTTCATGAGAATTAGAATTAAACCAAAAACTAAGCAGACCTTCTTTACTTTTTTGATCATTTTTCATTAAATTAGTTTCCTAAAATGGTTTAATTATGTAATTTTCCATAACACTACATCTGTTATTATGTAGTCCTAAGGAAGAGCGGGACCACCTAACACAAGCATTACTACATGCTTCCTGGGTTGTTCCGGCAACTGAATAATATTGTATAAGAAAAGTTACAGAAATAAACTATTTTTATTTTTTATTATCAACCTGTTTTCAATTTTAATGAATGGCAACCAATAAAGTTAACATCTTACAAATTAGCAATTAAGTTTAGAAAGGGAATTGCTTTATGGACACCATGATGATACGGCCTCTGTAGTTGTCTCTTTCACGCACAACTTGGAGATATTTTAAGAAATGAGACAGGTATTTCATAATAAGAGAAAAATAAAATGCATCAAATCATTCGTATGTATTTTTTATTGAAATCCGATTTTATGTTATTTTCATTTTTTAAATTACAATTAGCTCAGACCGCGTAATGACTAAAACTCACGTACTCATAACGATTTATATTACAATACAAGCATGGGCGCCGGCAGATTAGGTAGGCATACCTAATGAGGGAGGTGCAGTGTATGTGGGGCACACACTACACGGTCATAAAAGATAAGGATGCTTCCTTTTATGACCCAATGTTTTACAATTGTAGCGTCTCAATCACAGTGATCTGACAAATGATTGTTGAGTGTGTGGGGAGTGCGGAATGGTACCAAAGAACACGCAGAAAAAGGGCAGACTTCTAAAAGCCATTCCAAGACATTTAGAAATAACAATTAAATTCCGTCCGTCCAAATGTCCAATATTCAGTGATTTTTCTTTTCATAATATGCTATGTGGGGGGAGGGTCTCGCTAACGGAGTCAATCTCTTTATTATGCTATATTTCTTCGCCTGCAAGAGGTTGGGGGGAGATGTAGAGTATGCAATGATCAGTGCTCCCTCTACCGGCGCCCATGAATACAACTTATTTTTACAATTCAGCCGCACTCAGACTGTAGCGGTCACACTCATATGCTATGAGGACACTATATCAGTACAAGCATACCTTTTTTATGCCATATTTTCTTCTGTTCTTTTTTTAAATAATATTAGAATTAACTAACGGAAATATTGGGATGCTTATTAGAAGAATGTACCTAAATAATAAAATTTAATACTCACATGAAGTTTTTTTTTATTCTGCTAAGAAGGTAATAAGCATACGGCCCATCTGATGGTAAGCAGTTATTTTAGCTTATTTATTTATTGAATTGAACGGTACAATATTTAACAAACGTAAGAAAAAACCCCATCAAAAAGCAAAAATAAATTTGGCGGCGTTGAAAATAATAGATTTTCAAAATGGGCGGTCAAAATAAGATTGAAAACCTCCTCTATAGACGCTTGCTCCACTAGGGTATTACTGACGGGTTGCCGACCATGTAATAAGTCTCTCTATGCCGACCATGTAATCAATTTGCGGATACCCCAGATATTACAAACGTCCAAAAGGTAACTACTTACTATTCGGCAGACTGTATGCTTGTTTGCCATCTAAGTAATATAAAAACCCCTATGAAATCATAATTTTGAGAAGAAAAAACAAAACATTTTTTTCCCAGCATTAGGTACTTTTAACATGATTTTGGCACTAAAAACACTATAATAACATAATTCATCAATTCAGTGCAGTACTTCTTATAAGTTTAACAGTACTTTTCTTATAATTTTGGCATTAGTTATTACAGTCAATTATTATAATAGTAGGTATATAGTATCATTATAATCTAGCTCGACATTTTTATTATAATAAATATATACACTTTTAATTTTTGCAAATTATATTTTTTTTACATCATTTAAAATCTTTTAATTTTTCATGATTTGTACAAGTAATGGTGTTATAAAAGACAATGGGTTTAAGTCGTGTTTTTTTTTTACTAACAAGGTGGCAAACAAGCATACGGCCCGCCTGATGGTAAGCAGTTACCGTAGCCTATGGACGTTTGCAACACCAGGGGTGTCACTCACGCGGTGCCGACCCTTTAAAAACCTTATAACTCCTTTCTTGTATTATTTAATTTAAATTTTGTTAGCAGACATATTGGTTAGGGCACCAACCGACAAGCACTATGTCGCAGGGGGCATCAACAAACATGCAATAAATGCACAAAGTACACCAATACTCGGAACAAAGCTTTATGAATAACACAATTTTTAGGAATCGACCTATCAACACTCGGCGCTGTGTAGGTGGGGGCTGTGCTACAAATGCAGTCAAGACTGACTGTTAACAAAAGGTACACAATTTACACCCATTGACAATTTTATTAATAAAACCATTACTTTTGTATACACATAAACTTGGAATATATCGTTTCAAACGATATAAAATTGGGATAATTTTGATTTCATCTTATACATCACAAATAAAATTTAATATAGGTATATTTTTAATAATACTTTTGTGGTTTATAAACCTACTTTTAACATTTTGAACACCACTGTCGAGTATATCCGACAAAGACAATGCTCACTACGCCAACGTCGGCAAGTGACGACAAAATATCTTCATTTGTCGGCTATATCCGACATGCATTAAAAGGGTTAAAAGATAAAATTATCACAGAAATAAAAATACTGAGGTTACTTAAAACTAGGACAATGTTTGACTAGATTTTTTTTAAATACACTTAGGAATGTAAAAATATTGCAGTCCTTCAAGTAGTACGTAAATTAAATAAATAAAAGTCCATTTACAATAAACAAGATTTGCAAAACCTTTATCATGTGCTCTTCTCTTCTTTGTCTATGTATAAATAATTAGCTTGTATAAATTACAAGAAAATTGTAAAATTAAGTCAATAAAATAAAAGTCCAAAAAATGACTAGATCGGCATACAAAATAATTAATCTTAAAATCAATGATTAAAACACCGGAACATATAATTGGGAATAATCACTGAAGTTTTGTATATTCTTACAATATAATTATAATATAAAATAGGTTCAAATCTGGAAGACTGAAAATAGGAGTTTATGACAACATAATCTTTGGCAAAAATGGGTCGTCTATTAAATTATACTGTTTCAACTTGAGATCCGTCCTAACAGCCCTGTCACGAACACACCACTGAAGCGGCAGCGGCGAGCTGTGAGAACACAGAGTCGCGCGATTTTAGTATATTTGTCGCCGGGCCGCAAGGGAAGCTCTACACAATAAGCTGGTCAATATATTCGGTTCGGCAGTAATTAACTGCCTTCTCTGCTTAGTGTTCGTTAAGTGCAACTGCTGATTATCCATCATTCAGTTTTTTTTATACTACCAAGGTGGCAAATAAGAATACGGCCCGTCGGATGGTAAGCAGTTACCGTAGCCTATGAACGTTTGCAACACCAGGGGTATCACTCACGCGTTGCCGATCCTTTAGAAACCTTATAACTCCTTTCTTGAAGAACCCCATGCTATAGTCTCTTGGAAAAACCTGGGCAGGGAGCTCATTCCACACTTCTACAGCCTAATCGTACGTGGTAAGAAATTCCTCTGGAATCTTACGGTACGGCATGTTTGAGGTGCAAGGATGTGAGGATGAACTCCCTGTCAGTTTGCAATAAGTACCTGGGTGGGTTGTCTGGAGTATACTTTGTGTGGCTTTTTGCTGAACATTCTTCTTCTTATCAATATATTTATAGTTGGTTTTACCGCCCGGCTGTTCCTTTAATGCCGGATAGCTTATGTGTAAAACGTCTCTTACAATTTTAACGACCAAAAATTTATTTCATTTAATGATATTTCAAATACCTCCATTTGTTTTAATTATTGTTAGTCAGTTGACTGTTCAATATATAAATAATATACGTACATTGTCAATTTTAACTCTATTAAATTACATTCGGCACATAGACGAGAATACTTTGCTTTTACAACTTTCTATATTTTTATCGCCTGAAATTAATAAATCAATCTAATCCAAAAATCGTAAATTATTAATACGACTTTTAGACTATCGAGTTGCATGATTTATATTTATTGATTGATTTTTTTTTGTATTTACATAATTAATGTGTTACTTTGCCCTCTTATGGAGAATAAATCATTTTTCATTTTTCATTCATTTTAATGTTTCGACCAAAATAGACTGGCCAATATTTTGAATATTAAATTTAATATTTAATATTATATAACTTTTCCATAATTCTTTCTCTTTGATTTAAAACAAAATATTCAGTTTTACTGTAGCTTACAGCATTATTGATTCAATCATAAAATAATATTACTTATTTGACACTTTGTTAAAACCAGATTACACCATGCAAGATATGCAAAACAATTTTATTTCTCTCTGTGTCTCATTCATCGATAATAACAGAGATAGGTATGCAAGATTCATACTTGCATTACATCTTGCATGTACTTGCATCGTGTAAAAGACGCAAGTTATCATTATATTACGATACAAATTCTAACTGGTCAGTTCTACCGTCAATGGTTAAACCAAAATTTATTTTGTAACGTTTTTTAAAACATATTTTACTCAAAGTAGCATTATAATAAGATTGTATAATATTTATAAGTAAATTTTGATTTTTAATTTGGCAAATCTATAGAAGCACTTGAAAATTATGGCAGCTAACCTGCATAATATTAACGAATTTTTTACATTATTTTCGAAATCCATGCAAGTGATAATATTTACCAACGTAATAAAGAAAACGATCGCACAGTCTTAGAGAAATGATTACTTACTTTTCCACCTATACAACAAACATTCCATGTATTATAATCGACGAATATTCGTACAAACGTCAAAGAGAACTTCGTCAAAGAGTAGTGCCTTTTTGCCCTTGACGATTATCCAATCAGGCTGGGTAATGGTGAACGGTTAGTCGTTAGCAGTTGTATATACATAGACTGAATCTCTGTGAGAATTTCGATAACGCGATTCTTATAGTTTTATTTATAAATTTTATTTTTATATAAAGGTACAATATATTTATTGATATTGTCTATACTTGACTTTAGCAATTTTGATACTTGGATAAAGGTGTCTTTATGCAAGTATCAAAATTGTTAAGTACCCTTTTCTTATCTGTCTTTTAGACGATTTCCTTTTTAAATTAATAAATACATTTGGAAAGACTTTTTGCGACTGATGAGTCGCAAAAAGACTTGCCAAAGGTCGATGGACCTAATGAATTATGGTCGAATTTCGACCAACTCGTAAACTTGAGTTTGTACAAATACACGAAGAAAACTAACGCTTATATATACATTATTCAATATATTCGAAATGTTTGTCTATATAGGTGTCTTGATCTTTGGTGACAATAATTGAAGTCATGTTGTCTCGTTATAAACGAATTAACTTTTTTAGCTTGTTTGCATCGATGCTAGTGAATATTGTACGAGCTGACATGTGTCTTCAGAAAAACATGGATTAAATATCATAAAAGCTCTTGATGGGTGACAAAAAATAGTATTTTGAGCGTCTTCGTGCTTCGGAGGGCACGTTAAAAGTCGAACAGGCTGTTATCAGCTGTTAGATCATGGGAGAAGCCTATACGGGCATGAACACGGTTTGGCCATTAAACATTCATTAAAATAAATGATATGAGTAAGCAATGAAAATAGCTGACTAAAATAGTTAAAAACGCATTATATAATGCCCAAAGTTTGAAGTTCATTCAATTTTTAAAAACTTTGGAGGTTACCACACACCTACAACGAAAAGGGAGGATCCTCTGACCTCTGACTCAGGAGTCCTTGGGAGTTGGATATATATAGAATCTCAGTTAGAACTTCAGTGTGATTCAGATGGTTGGATGTTTCTGAGAATAGTGCCATCTGTGTCTTCTATGTTGCAACTTCATTTTATTTTATAAGGCGCTGCTGCCTGATAGATGGCGCTACAAAACTCAAATGTTCAGCTGTTTTTTTGCAATCGGTACAATAACATCAATGGTCTTATTTCGATGGAACTCACATGCATCGATGCAAACCAACGTTCAACAATGTAGTTGTAGCATTACAGGGCCGCATTTAGCGAGCCAATTCGATTCTGTAAGCCAATATTTAAGTATTAAGCTCGATCATTTTCATTGTATTAAATCCACCATAACAGTGCCTAGACTAACTCACTCCGAATTTTAAATAAAAAATAAAAAGACGCTTATACTACGTCGATCCGCACTCAATATTATTATTATTGGTATTTTCCATACAATTTGTTTATTTATTTGAATTGTGACAACCCTATCTAGACTTATCTATCGTTAAGTATTACTTTAATGGTTTTTTTATTTTATAAAATTATTCATTAAGGTGTTTTTGTAGACATATGTCATTGCTACCATCTTCATTTCCTTCGAAAGACGTCCCAACGTAACGTGGATAGGCCTCCAACAAGGTGGACTGACGACCTGGTAAAGGTACGGGCAGCTGACATACAAGGTCAGCTAAAGGGCAAATGCCATATCTGTTATTCTCACAGTGAAAAACAAAAGCAACAAAACTCGCAAATACAGCAACCCTGTATTTAGAAAGAATTAGATAACATTTTTGAAAATGTGTTTTGCGGCTAAATTAGTTGTTATCAAGTTTGGCCAGCTGATGGACAAGGTAAGCTCAGATCCGAATGTTGTGGAAATCCTTGGAGAAGACCTTCCCCAGCAGTAGACGTCTTTTGGCGATGACGATGGAGAAGCCTGTGTTACATTCAAGAGTTGAAGACCCAAGAAATATGTCGGAATTTTGCAATTACCTAATTCTATTATTCACTGTTCCATATAATTCTTTAGATTGGTATACTCTAACTACATACAAGGTAAAAGTATAAATACCATTAAAGTAACACTGTTATATTAAATTCCTTGAGGTAGTTGGACAATAACTAACAAAAATTACAACTATATTGTTTTTAAAGCATTTTGTTCAAGTATCTCGAAGGAAATAACAAATTTGCTCAGTAAGGGTTGACTCATACCTGACGAGGCGATAAATTCCTACTAATATTATAAATGTTCGCGTTCGCATTTATATTGTAATCCTGCCTGACAGACTTTTGACTTTTCACGACACACTAAACGGATTTAAATAAAATTTAGTAAGGAAGGGTATAGTGAAAAATTATAAATATAAGTTGAATTTTAGATCTGCTGCTACTGCATTTAGGTAAAAAATGCAATTAGATGCATACAAATATCACCAGTTTAATGTCTGCATCACACTTGGCTAATAATAATAAATATTTGTGTTAAATTTACGCAGACATAGTCGATACTTTCTTTATACTACTTCTCATTTCATGTCGGCGAGCGGCAAACATTCAACCGTAATAATTTGATGCCAGTATGAGTCAACCCTTACACACGAAGGGAATGATTAAAATATTGTTAGTGATACTTCGACGTAGTGTTATTATATTATTATAAAGCCTCACTCTCACTGCACGAATCTTAAAAACACTATATTACAATATCTACAAGGAAGCCAAGCTCAGTTAATATAGAATTAATAATAAAAATCGCGATAACTATTATTAACTATGTGAAAAAGCTAATTATAACTTCAAAACGGGATGTCTACCGCGAAAATTGTAAAATTACTAATACTCGACTTTATTTTCATTTTGATTTTTTTTTTAGTTATGTAATTAATTGGCCCATTTATTATGTTTAAATACTAACTTACATTTGGCACTAGTCTCCTTTTGTCACGGTATTTCACAACACTGTCACTATATACTCGCTCTGTGTGGTGGCATCTGGAAGGTGAGGGTATCATTGACGAAGTACTGGTCTTGTTCCTCATCATCAGGTAAGTAGTAACCATAGCTGCCATCTTGGGAAACAGCATCAGCATTCTTCGGCATCTCACATGTATAATCATCCCAATTTCTTTCAACAGATTTTCTTCTTTTAGCGAATAATATCGAGCCATCAAATGCATATTCATCATCAAAATGTAATACTGCGTCATCATAGAAATAATTCTCCACTCTTTTGTTGCTGGTGTTCCTCGCTATGTTCTTCATGAGCTTCTTCTTCGCATAGCTAGACTTCTCTGAATCATAATCGTCTACTAAAGGATCATTGCTGCGGTTTTCTGATCTTAAATTCATGGAATATAATGAAGAGCTGTGTGGGCTGGTCTCCAACCGAGTACTAAGACTGTGTCTATACGGATGTAGGTACTGTTCATTATTGTTACATCTCATTTCATACATCATCATACCTCTTCGGAGTTGTTCTCGTCTCTTAGCAACAATTTCTCTGAAGTCTTCAGGGTCTAATTGGAAGTCATTGGCTTTAGCGTTCATATATAAGTAGCCGGATGCTGAGTTGAGACGTAGAGATTGTGAATGGTGTTTTGATGATGATTTTTCAATGTAGCGGGGCATGTTGCCCAATTCTCTGTAGTTTTTGGATTTGATTTGCTTTATGTTGGTTGGTGGAACCGGTGATAGTGGATCGCGGTATGGTATTGACCTGGAAATATTAGTAATATTATGATAATGCTACAATAATATAAATTCAGGCTAGGTGGTTTAAGAGAGGTAGACCATATTAGCGAGCAAACCCGACTGGGTAAGGAGCTCCACCTTACACAAGACCACATCCAAATAACTACACACAGCCGTGTAGTTGTGTTCCTGTGTGTGAGTACAAGTGTAAAGCGCTCGTTTAGGGATGCAGTTTAAAACAAACGTTTTCCTACCCCAGGGATACTCCATCTTAAAGCACTGGCGTAAAAAAATGGGTCGGCAACACGCAAGTGATACCTATGGTATTCCAAGTGTCCAAGGGCTACGGTAAGTGCTAACATATATTTAAAGCAAAGAGATAAAAGTCAAGCCCGGAGAAGGATTTGAACTTGCGCCTCTTGGGTACCGACCCAGCGCAATACTAATTGTGCTTTCCAAGTTTCTACTTCTGAGTTCAAATTTGTCCCCCACCTTATACTTCTTGGAGTGACGTCACCGTAGTACCTACTTATTATACATTTGTAACTTTTGATTCAGTTGAAAAAGACGCAAGTTTTTGTCTTTCATTACAAATAAATGTAAGCCTTTTGGTTCAAGAAAAGGTTAATTTTACACCCGTAGGAAAACTATAGTATGCAGAATAAATAAGAAAAGAGACCGAAAGGGTCTCTAAGTAATAAAATTTCACTAGCCTTTACAATTGGTAGGTAATAAAATTTATAGATACAGTACACATAAAATCGGGGTTTTCCTGGTCAAGGAATTTTATAAACGCGAAAGTTTGTAAGTATGGATGGATAGATTTTTGTTACGCTTTTACGCAAAAAATACTGATCGGATCTGGATGAAATTTGGCACAGAGTTATATTATGATCTGGAATAACACATAGGCACTTTTTACAGCGATAATCGACATCCACGCGGGCGGAACCGCGGGCAACAGCTAGTATTTAATAACTCTCAAAAACGGTACTTAATAATATTAACTTACTTATTTGGTCCAAAACAGTTGCAGGAACAGCTGCAAACGCTGGGAGCATATTCCTCGTCAACATACAGCGGTACCAGAGATGTGTCACCTGGAATCAAATATACATTCATATTAACTCCTAAAGGGCTGGACAGACTTTGAAAAGTTTGTTTGAATAGTGAAGACCAGACATTTATGCATGAAGAAGTTAATGAATGTAGAGGAAGCGAAAAATGTATGTCTGGGTCGAAGCAATTGGCCTACCACAGTCTCCGCCTACCCCAATGGGAGACAGAGATGATATGTATATATGTCTGTATATCATACTAATATTATAAACGCGAAAGTTTGTATGGATTTATGGATGTATGTTTGTTACTCTTTCACGCAAAAACTACTAAACGGATCTGGATTAAATTTGGCATATTTAGAAGACATCCAGACTCAGAACAACTCTTTGTGGGTCATACAAAGTTTTGTCCCTGTGTGGGAATCGAACCCACAGCCTCGTGCACAGCAGGCGCATACTGCACCCACTGGACCACCAAGGCAGTTAAAGATAGATTACAGTCTGTAATAACACATAGGCTACATTTTATCCCGGAAAAATCTCTGTTTCCGAGAGATAGTAAGCGCGGGCGAAGCAGCGGGCGGAAACTAGTACTAACATACAACATATCATCACGATCGTCTCCCACTGGGGTAGGCAGAGACGTCAATTGCTTCAATACAAACATACTTCCTTCGCCTCCTCTACATTCATCAACCTCTTCATGCATGAACGTCGATTGTGGGTACTTTTAATAAATACTAGCTAGTACTTAAATAAGAAGATTACCTGATTACTACTACCTTTAATTCAATTAACAATAATTAATATATATATTAATTATTGTTAATTAAATTAAATTAAAACTATTTATGTTATTATTATTGTGTTCTCTTCATTAACTAATGTAAAAATATGTATCCTTACTTATATTATAAATGTGAAAGTTTGTAAGAATGGATGGATGGATGGATGTTTGTTACTGTTTCAAGTAAAAACTACTAAACGGATGTGGATGAAATTTGGCACAGAGATAGATTATGGTCTGGAATAACACATAGGCTACTTTTTGTAGTGATAACCGACATCCACGCGGGCGGAGCCGCGGGCAACAGCTAGTCTTATATATTTCTTGTGTGCGTGTGTATGTCACTGAACTCCTCCTAGACGGCTGGACCGATTTTGATAAAATTTTGTGTGTGTGTTCGGGTAGGGCCCTGGATGGTTTAGATTCACAATTGGACCCGGTAGGTGGCGCTGCTGTCGGTATATCAGCTTTTTCAGGCAGGACGACGTCTGCCAGGTCCATTAGTATATATATAAGAATAGACAAGTAGTCAAACACACATACTATTAAAATATTACATTTATTGAGGTGTTGTTGAAAATCAGCGCTGCGTCGTCGTCACTACGATGTAGCTTTAGGCTGAGCGACATCTTTTTTTGACGAATTCGATGACACACATTAATAAGTAATAATAATAAATGTTTTATTTTCTCATACATACATTGCACTAGTATTTAATTGTTCTCGTAATGTTAGTTATCATTTTTTTTTATTGTTTATGTATATTTCATTTAGATTTATAATTAACTGTTCAGTTAATTGTTGTCTTTAAATATCCTACTAATATTATAAATGCAAAAGTTTGTAAGAATGGATGGATGGATGTTTGTTACTCTTTTATGTAAAAACTACTGAACGGATCTGGATGAAATTTGGCACAGAGATAGTTTATGGTCTGGAATAACACTTTACAGCGACAACCGACATCCACGCGGGCGGAGCCGCGGGCAACAACTAGTTATAATATTAATTGTGTTATTGAAATTCGTTTAATATTAATGATTATTCTTTCTTTCTTACCTGTCCCTCCCTGTCGAGGGTCAGCAGGCAGGCGAGTACCGCGCGACACTCCTCTCAGCACCGCACCGTCCGCCGTGATCACGTCTCCTTCTAACCGGACAGCCACTTGCTGCGCCTGAGCATACACAACAACATTTATTATTATTGTTTGATTGTATCATCTGCCTCGTTAGTCCAGCGCTCGTGGAATGCGACTGCTGATCACGAGATTTCGGGTTCGATTCCCGGTTCGGGTCAGATATAAATTTTGGATTTTATTGTTACTAAACACATGACAGTAGGTACCAATGTAAATTACATTTTGTAAAAATGATATCTCCTAACAGTAAAGGAAAACATGTCAATACTCAAATGTCTTAGAAGAAATTCTAAAAGTATGTCTGATTCATCAACCCACATTGATACCTCGCTTGATACAAAAAAAACTCGTGCCCAGCAGTGGGACATATTTTGGATAATATTCCACAATGTGTTATACCCGATTTTTCTAACTGTGCAGTTGTCAATGTCAAAATGTTGCCATGTTAGCTTCATTAGAACAAAATTATCATCATTTTAATTGATAATGCACAGTAATGTGAATAAAAATCATTTTTATTATATCAAAGAGGGATATAGACACTTAAATAGCACAGAAAACACGAGAGTACAGACCGTACTGACAGAAGGTAGGAAGTGAAGCGGGCGGGGGAATTCAATCATTGCAACTTAAAGATTTTGACAGCTCCAACTGCACAGTCATAGAAATTAGGTTATATTTATAAGATAATGAAACATTTATAATCTTCCATGAACCCAGTGGGCCTGTATTGGGCGATTGCGCTGCTATTTTATAATTTCATCATCATCGACATAGGCCTCCCCCAAGAATTTCCACAATTCTCGATCCTGAGCCAACCTTGTCCATCGTTTGCCCGCAACATTTACCAGGTCATCGGTCCACCTTGTTGGAGGCCTGCCCACGCTTCGACTTCCAGTTCGTGGACGCCACTCTAGAACCTTTCTGCCACTTAATGCGAGGCAATTCTTCTAATTTTATAATTTAATTAATATTAATTCTTAAATTATTTATAAGTAAGTACTGATTGACATCCATGGGTTACTGCCCAATGGTTCCAGCTGAAATTCAGCCGCCTAGCATTACTATCCGGCATTATGTAGACCTGGATCCCATTTTGGAGTAATTATGAAACACATTACAGTACATTTGATTACAGTAAGCAAGTTGAAGTGGCAATGGGCAGGCCACATCGCTCGACGAACCGACAACCGATGGGGAAGAAAGGTTCTCGAGTGGCGACCACGTACAGGAAAACGCAGTGTGGGACGACCTTCCACTAGGTGGACAGATGACATCATCAGAGCTGCAGGAAAGCACTGGATACAGGCAGCTCAAGATCAGCCATTGTGGAGACATATGAGGGAAGCCTATGTTCAGCAGTGGACATTATCAGGCTGACATGAGATGAGATGAGACACATTTTAATAATAATAATTGTCAATTTTGTAACCCTAGTCAGCGAATTGGCCGTAGGAAAAAAAGTATGCTGGCATTTGTTTTTATGACGTTCATAAGTATCATGTATTTGATCTGAATGAATAAATGAGTTTGACTTTGACTTTGACTTGACTTGACTTTAACATACTTTGTTTTCTAAATTACTGCCAAATAAAATATTCTTTCTTTCTGTATATGTAGTACATACCTGTTCTGCTTGAGCCTGATCTCTCTTCTCATCTTCAGTGTTCATAGTGACGAATCTTAGCACAAGCAAGTTGAGACAGGCAGCTACGATGGCCAGCCCGAAGAGTATGAAGATCAGGGCGAACATCACGTATGATGGCTTGCGATTCAGTGCGTTGTCTTTCTGAAGGGCTACCATGTCGCCGAAACCTGGGGACAGAAGTTGTCAATAAGTTTTTTTTTACATTACTTAGGTGGCAAAAAAGGATACGTGAAAGAGTAACAAACATCCATCCATCCATACTTACAAGCTTTCGCGTTTATAATATTATTAGGATTTGGTAGCCAATTCTTGATGACAAGCTCAGCCAATTCCTAATGGTAAGCTGTTACCGCAGCTTATGAACGCTTACATAATTTATCATCAATTTTAACATGAAGATTTTCTATATTCTTTTTTATACTACTTAGGTGGCAAACAAGCATATTACCCGACTAATGTTGAGCAGTTACCGTAGCCTATGGACGCTTGCAATACCAGAGGTATTAGTTGCGCGTTGCCGACCCATTTTTTTTACACTAGGGCTTTAAGATGGAGTTTCCGTGGAATAGGGTTTTTTTATACTACTTTTGGTGGCAAACAAGCATATGACCCGCCGAATGTTGAGAAGTTACCGTAGCCTATAAACGCTTGCAATACCAGAGGTATTACTTTCGCGTTGCCGATCTTTTTTTTTTACACTAGGACTTTATTTAAGATGAAGTATTCATGGAATAGGTAGACGTTTCTTTCAAAACGCATCTGTATTCACACCACACACAACTACACCACTGTGTGTAGTTGTGTGTGGTCTTCGGTAAGGTGGACGTCCTTCCCCAGTCAGGCTTGCTCGCTAGTATGCTACCCTACCTCTTTTAAAAGACTGATAAAATCTCCTTCTATATACTTCATAATGCTCTTACTCTTATACATTTCTTCTATTACTATAGGTTTGCTGTTAAAAAACTCAATATTGAGTTAAGCTCGCCTTTGTACAGGTCTTTTGTTAAGTATTTTGTATTGTTACTATAATTTGTGTGCAATAAAGAATTAAAATTAAAGAGAGGTAGGGCACCATACTAGCGAGCAGGTCCGACTGAGGAAGACCTCCACTTTACAAAAGACCACAGCCAAATAACTACACACGGTGGGGTAGTTGTGTTCCTGTGTGTGAGTACAGGTCTCTAGCGTTCATTTAGGGATGCGTTTTAAAAGAAACGTATTCCTATCCCAGGGTTACTTCCATCTTAAAGCCCTGCTGACAAAAAATGGGTTGGCAACACGCAAGTGATACCTCCGGTATTGCAGGCATCCATAGGCTACGGTTACTGCTTAACATCAGGCAAGCCGTATGCTTGTTTATCACCCAAGTAGTATAAAAAAATAAAGAGAATTATTGTAAAGAAGTATTAATAAATAAAATACCACTAATTCTGCTTACCTATAGTAGTTAGCGTGATAAAACAATAATACACGCTGTCGAAGTAACTCCACCCTTCAAACTTGGAGAAAGCTGCCGCTCCCCCCGCTATGGTCAGTGATGATAGTGTAGTAACCACGCAGATGAGGTCCACCTCCGATGCACTTGTTTGTTTGCAGTTCATTGCCCGTTTTATTGATTTTATTATCACACTGTAATATTAGAAAGAGGATTATATATTGGGATGACTCACACAAGGTCATCTGATTCGAAACTAGGCAGAGCCTGTACTATGGCAACCAGATCATCATCTCAGCCAAAAGACGTCCACTGGACATAGGCCTCCCCAAAGATTACCATAGCATTCGGTCCTGAGCTGACCTTATCCAGCTAACCAGATAAATAAACTTAATATATTATTTATTTATTTAAACTTCCTGCAAACAAAGTGCACAAGGCGGACTTAATGCCAAAGGCATTTTATGCCAGTCAACCTTCGGGTGATGCAGAGATAAGCATGGCAGGTGACAATAATAATAAATAAATATATTAGCGTCATCTATCACGCCACAACAATCAACGAAGTTCAACATAGAAAACACAGATGTCACTATTCCTAGAAACACGCAACCGTAGAACAAATATTCGAGAAGCTGAATTGCGATATTGAAGTTTACACAGACACTCAGTATATTATACAACACCCAACGACTAACCATTGGGCCGCGGGCCGCCAGGCACGATCACCTAGCCTGGTCGGAGAATCTTCCCTTTTCATTGGAGGTAAAAGACAGCTTCCACAATATATTTCTAAATAACTTAAAAATCCCATAAACTTCCTTGATACACTAGGCGGGATATATTAGCCTACTATATCACGCTGGCTAGAAGGGTTAGTATAGGGATATGTTTCAATTTTTCCCTCAATTTATTAGACTTTGACATTAAAGGACGGGGCCCATATAATATTTGTTTTTTTTTAATAATATTTTCGGGACAACTCACACATCGCTATCTGATCCCAAACTAGGAAGAGCCTGTACTATGGTAACCAGACAACTGATAAACATACTTATATATTTCTAAATACATACATATTATAGATAAATTACACCCTGACACAGAACAAACATCCGTGCTCATCACACAAATATTTGTCCTGGGTGGGAATCGAACCCACGACCTCCGGCGTAGCAGTCAGAGTCACTAACCACTAGACCAACAGGCCAGTCAATATTGTGGTGCCAACAACATAAATATAAAAAACATACAGATTCTGTTTTGCTCACTTACCTACTAAGTCTGTTGACCCTTTCACCAATACTCTGGAACATGATGAGCCCCAGAGGTATTCCAACTATAGCGTAAAACATTGTGAACAGTTTCCCGCCAATAGTTGCTGGTGTTGAGTGTCCATAGCCTGCACAAAAAGTATTACAAACTTTAAATAACTAACCTTAAGCTCACCGCCGGAATGGAATGGAAGCGACTTTTTGCGACTGTCGGACATTTCCCCTAGCTACCTAGGGGAATTCTTGAGAATACGCGAGGATTCCGCGGTAGACGCGCGAACTTTTTTTTGACTCCTATTTAGGTTGTACTAGTTGTTGCCCGCGGCTCCGCCCGCGTGGATGTCGGTTATCGCGATAAAAAGCCTATGTGTTATTCCAGACCATAATCAATCTCTGTGCCAAATTTCATCCAGATCCGTTCAGTAGTTTTTACGTGAAAGTGTAACAAACATCCATCTATCCATCCAGTACTCACAAACTTTCACATTTATAATATTAGTAAGGATGTTATACAACTGACAAAGTTCATTATGCTATGTACAATTTAGTTGCAAAAAGTCGCTTCCATTCCATTCCGCGGCGGTGTAAATTGAGCGTTACAAGAAACATTTTATCGCGACTTTTTAACTAAAGCGGTTTGCTATCAATCAGAAAGCCAGTTTCAGTCCACTACTGGACGTGGGCATCTCCTAATTCCCACCACAACGTTTGACTTGGGTGTCCCACCTTATGTTTACCAAATTAATGATTAGGCTATGTTTAAACGAGATACCAGTGTCAGTCACTTGCAGGCACGGATCCAAGGGAGGGGTAGGGGGGCTGCAATGCAGTTTCCATCATGCATTGTTTAGATAAATTAGAGCCGGTCTAATATAAGGTTTAAAAAAATCAACATTAATTGGGAAACTGGTTTTTTTTTATACTTCTTAGGTAGTAAACAAAGCATAGTGCCCGCCTGATGATAAGCAGTAACTATAACCTATAGTCATTAACAACAAATAAAAAGAATTTCTAAACACTTTCTATGCCAAGAAAGCCGTTACTTTTTAACTCAGTCAAAAAAATAGTTTTATTCAATTGGTTTAAGAAAAGTATTAAATTACCAACCCTTACTATTTTGCAAACCAACAATAGGACTCGGTAGCCGAGAGCTAGGCACGAGGCCAGATAATTAATAACTATCTATAGATGGACTCGGTAGTGGGGTTCTCAGCATATAGCGTACCTATCAAAGAACCCGGGAGCCGGGTTCTTGGCACTAAAAGTGTTGATTCAAACGATAATTGTTTTAATTAATAACAAAACCCTTACCAATAGTAGTAAGAACAGTAGTGGCATAGTAGAACGCGCCAGTGAACTTCCACTGCTGACCAGCCTTGTGTGGCTCCGACTTGAGGACTACAGTCTCCATCACACGGAAATCTTCTTCAGTTATATTGTACTTCCTGATTATCATACCTTCAATAGCTGTGGATAAACAAAATGTATATTGAAAGCAATTTGTTTTGAAATTAAAATAAGGCATGCCATTTAAACTTTTTTTTAAGACAACTCCTGCACTATGGATCAAGCCCTATGACGTAGGGGACTTTGCAAACATCCACGGACACAAATCACACCCAGACCTGGAAAAGCCATTTATGGATCACAGTTTTGTTCCGTACTTATTGGAATCGAACCCCGTTACCTCTAGCTTAATAGTCAATAATAGTTAATAATAGTTAATAGGGTAGAATAGATTTTTTGTTGATGGGATTAAATCCCAATTACGAAAATCTTGTCAGAATCTAAGGTCTTGTGAATGGTTACCCTGATTGGAACTTTAATAAATTTCAAGACTAATTGCTGAAACAATTTAAAGGAAATTCAGTATGAAGATAGCTAGCTATAGAACTCTGAGGAAGTAATTAAATGGTCTACTTTTTTAATAGAACTTTTATACCGTGGGCAATTATAACATTTTTTTTTACTGTAGACTATAGGCGCTTACAATACTAGGTATTGCTTTTTTTTTTTATTCTACTTGGGTGGCAAACAAGCATACGGCCTGCCTGATGTTAAGCATTATCCGTAGCCTATAGACGCTTGCATTACCAGAGGTATCACTTGCGTGTTGCCAAGCCATTTTTTAGACCAGGGCTTTAAGATGGAAGTAACCCTGGTATAGGAATATGTTTCTTTCAAAACGCATTCCTAAATGAGTGCTGGAGATCTGTACTCACACACAGGAACACAACTACACCGCTGTGTGTAGTCATTTGGCTGTGGTCTTCTGTAAGGTGGAGGTCCTTCCCCAGTTGGGCTTGCTCGCTAGTATGGTGCCACAATAACTTTAAAACCCCAGATTTGTATTATTGGTAACATTGGGACAAGAAGTTTGGAAGGCACTAGACCACTGTGTGTAATTATTTTACTGTAGTTGTTTGTCAAAATAAGGTTGACAATTTGCTAAATTTCATCCTGTTTTGCATATTTAAGTAAGATAGATTGTAACAAAACAGAAATATACAAACCTTGTAATACTTCAAATCTGTTCCTCTCAGTAGTTGACTCTAATGCGTCAAACACAGCGGCACCAACCAGTAAATATGTAAATGTACACACAATTAATGATAGAGTGCGAACATTTTGTTTCTTCATCACTGCCGAGTGTCACCCCGGCCTTAGGGCATAAGGCCCAGGTAATAACCCCACCCTTATTGCGAATTAAATTAAATATACACCATATTGTCTTGTTTTTATAATATGGTAACATTAAGTAACCATTGTAAACTCTTTAGACAATTTTAATTTTTAAATTTGGAACGCATTTTAAGTGGGTATTAGCAATAGTTACACAACATACAGCCTGTAGATTTATCTACAAAGATGATATGCTTAAAAATTATTAAAATTTGCTTTGTCAGTTGTGTATTAATAATGAAATCACAACCTGAATTGTTCTAATACTCATATTATACATTATTCAAGGAGTAATTGGAATATGTCTATAAATTAAAATCTATGGTTAAATTGATCCCTCAAAGGAAGTTGTATCTAAATACTGGGCTTGCAATCTCTTCTGGACACTTTCTTGTTTTTCCCGGAGTTAAAAAACTTCCATCCATATTGTTTATTTGAACAATTGTACCTGTAAAAGTATTTACAAAATGTAAAAGGTTAACTATTATAAAATTTAATATTTTAACAAAATTTATTGAAAAAAGACAAAATTATATTATTAAACGAAAATGATATACCAGTGCTATGTATGGTAATTATATTTATATTACATTAGAGAACATATAAGTAAATTATATAATGGTTTAAATTGACGTTTTACTTAACAATAATTTTGATTTAATTTATTATTACTAATAATAGATTTCATTTAGATTTTAAAAGGTATGTTATTGTATCTATAGAAAACAGTTTTAAAAATGTTGCTGCTATAAGACATTTAGATTTACTTAATCATTGTTTTAGATTGATTCTCTTTTATTTAATTTGACATCTATTATTTACATTGAATTTCATGATTCTTTTTAAAACTACACATTACCAAAACATTTGTGCAAATATTTTAAAAACTAATACAGTCAATTAGTTCATTAATAAATTATTTACCTAAATTATATAACATATAATTCTTTAAATCACCTTCGAATAATCAAGTAAAGAATTAATAACTTTTGGCAGCTTTTAGGCCAGACTACATTCGGTAAATAAATTAAAAATAAATCAAACATTCGAATTTCAAATTTTAAAACAAAGAAAACACTCACCAGGATGCGAAATGTAAAAGGTCACGGGTACTTTTGTCTGTAATTAATTACACAATTGAATATCACCGACAGCATTTATAAATATTTAATTATCTGCAAAGCTGTATCCTAAAAATAACATCGTGCTTTAGTCCGCATTCACATCCATAGGTCAACGCACACGGCACTGTAACTGGGTCAAATGTTATGACGATTATTTTCAACATAAAGCGCCAAGGCAATCTTCAGAAATGCCTCCCTTATTCTATAAAAAGTCATACTGTGTAAATAAACGAGTAAATTTTGGCAAAATTATGGAATTTTAAGGTGGAATCCTCTATGCGGTATTCTTTTACTGTCACACCACCTAGTTTTCTGCTGTCCTGTAGCACCCACTTGCACTGTCTCCAAACATAACTATGACCGAGCTACATTATCTCACTCTCATATCAAATAAATAATAAAGAAAGAGTTCACATAATTGCATTTCATAAAAAATAACAAAAAAATTGGCGAACAGTTTTTCTGCTGCACTTCCTTGACCTGGATCGTGTGGCCAGACTAAAAATATACGCCTGCTGCATTTATCCATAGACAACATATATAATTATTTGATGATATTTTAGTGCAAAAAAATATTTCATAAAATATTAACAAAAAACTATATTTCTGAACTGATGATTGAAATATATTGAAACAAATAAATTAAGTAGAAATTTAAAATTAATTCCTAATAAGTAGGATCCCATTTTTTTTTCTCTCATGAAATTATTAACAGTTCGTAAACATTTCAATAGATGGCGTAAACTAAGCAAACTAAGTTACATTTTGTAACTTAGTCCCTTAATAATACTGTAGATGGCATGTTTATAAAATAACACGTAAAGTAGGACATCTACCCAAAGGACGGGGTAGAGAAAACAGAAATTTAATAACTCCCTTAGCCCAATGCTGGGTTTATCTCCTATTTTAAGGCCAACTACGCTGCTTGCTGTGGATTTTTTATTTATTTATTAAACATTCAGCTCTCACACTAACTACCTATTAAGATGTGGAAAGCCTTGTAGGTAGGTATACCTATCCACTATGTCAACTGGTAAACATGTAATGTAAATACTTTTATTAATCTCTAAATACGTACCTGTTATATTATAGATAAATTACACCTAGATACAGAACGATCATGCTTATCACACAAAAAGTAGGTAGTCTTGGGTGGGAATTGAAGCTACGATCTCCGGATCCTCTTCAGCATCAATTACCACTAGACCATAGATTAATATGTATATGTACCCTCTAGACCAACAGGCCAACTTACCTACCAGATTTGAAGCACCTATTTATGGGTAACTATTTCACCCATGACGA
Source organism: Trisateles emortualis (assembly GCA_947095525.1). Lineage (NCBI taxonomy): Eukaryota > Metazoa > Arthropoda > Insecta > Lepidoptera > Erebidae > Trisateles > Trisateles emortualis. The sequence goes on along the minus strand of OX352754.1, from coordinate 9,112,736 downwards.
TCAAACTTTACGTTGTTCAAAGACAAAATAAAATGCCCTAAACTTTTTTTTTATACTACTTGGATGTACGAACGTGGTTATAGGATTGAAATAATATGGCCAGAAAACATAGACTATTTTTTTTTTAAATACAACTTAGGTGGCCAACAAGTGTACGGCTCGCCTGAACCGTCGCCTATCGGACTCTTGCAATACCAGAAATATCACTTGCGTGTTGCCAACCGAATATTTTTACACCAGGGCTTTAAGATGGAATATTCCTGGGATATTAAAACGTTTCTTTCAAAACGTATTCCTAAATGAGCACTGGAGACCTGTAGGTACCTACTCACGCCCAGGAACACATTACACCGCTGTATGTATGGCTGTGGTTCTTTGTAAGGTGGAGGCCCTTCCCCAGTCGAGCTTGCTCGCTATCATGGTGCCATACCTCTCTTATGACACTACATTGCTGTGTAGATACACAGCAGTGTTTTGACTACAGTGCAGTTTTTTTTTTTCTTTCTTTCTTTAAAGAGACAACTCCCGCACTAGAGAACAAGCTCTGTGTTGCGGGGGACTTTACAAACATACAATTAACGGACACAAATTACACCCAGACTCAGAACAACTCTTTGTGGGTCACACAAAATTTTGTCCTGTGTGGGAATCGAACCCACTACCTCGTGCACAGCAGGCGCATACTGCGACCACTGGACCACCAAGGCAGTTTGTTTTGACTACAGTGCAGTAGATCTGCACTGTAGTCAAAACAAATTTATCCTGCAGATGCAATTTAGTTTTCATTATTTTGTAACTACTCACCTTTTATTTTCAAACTCATTTACTCAGAACCACAAACTCGAAGCGTAATATAAAACAAGTACCTTCTAATTGCAGTTAAGGGCCAATATGGCGGCGATTGCGCACGAGTCGGCCGCGTGCTAGCTACCGGCCCGTGAAGCGAAAGCTGGCCCTAGATTAGCTTTCACAAGATGGAAGAGCTGGGGTACTGTGATGAGAAGAATTTTAGTATGACTTTAACTTATTCTTAAGTATTTTTTTAACTACCCAACTAAAAAAGGACCTATTTACAGAAGAACAGAGTCAAATAACTGAAGGTACGCATGGTAACGCATTTTTGTAAGAAACATTGTTTCATCCCAGAGATACTCCATCTTAAAGCCCTGGAGTAAAGACTTGGGTCGGCAACACGCAAGTGATACCTCTGGTATTGCAAGCGTCCATAGGCTACGGTAACAGCCTAACTGCTTACTATAAGACAGGAGTTATGCTTGTTTACCACCTAAGTAGTATAAAAAAACCTACTCCATCTCAGCCACAAGACGTCCACTGCTGGACATAGGCCTCCTCCAAGGTCTTCCACATCATTCGGTCCTGAGCTGACCTTGTCCATCAAAATGGATCCATCAAAAAAACCTAATATTACTAGCAAAATCAGAAAGTCAGAACCCCTCTCCCTAATCGTACGGGGAAAAAGTACTTGCTTACTATAAGTACCTACGAAAAAAAATAGTCTAATCAAACCCTCCTTGCTTATCAAAATAATACGTTGAAACAACTCTATAGAAATAAATATTTCTGCGCAGTGTCATAAAATTGAGATGCAAAATGCTTTGTCTGTTGCACCGCCGTTGGGGGGAGGTCCGTGAGGGGTGGGGGGTGTACTAGACCTTTCTCCCAAGTTCTGGGTCACGTCGGCGTTTATGTAAGAGTTGTTATTGTTAGTGAATGGTTAAGTCCGTTTGTTTGTACTTGATGCAATTGTTTGAGGTCTTTGTGTGGGATTCAGGTTGAGGATTTTGTGGTATTAGAAAGCCTGGGAGTAGTCTTAGAAGTATTTGTTTGATTTAGATTAAGTATTTAGAACTACAGTTGCATTACCTTGTTGCAGTCCCAGATCATACTTTTGACTGCCTTGGTGGTCCAGTGGTCGCAGTATGCGCCTGCTGTGCACGAGGTTGTGGGTTCGATTGCCACACAGGACAAAACTTTGTGTGGGCCACAAAGCGCCGCGATTGAGTGATCCCCCGCGACACAGAGCTTGTTCTCTAGTGCGGGAGTTGTCTTTAAAAAAAAAACAAATATAAAAAACAAACCTTAGAAAGGAGCAAATCTTACGAGTGAATGGTCTGCCTGAAAGGACCTTCCCCACCTCTCTTCTGTAAGGTAGAAGAGGTTAAGAGAGGTAGGGCACTATGCAAGCGAGCAAGCCCGACTGGGGAAGGACCTCCACCTTACAGAAAATCACGCTGTAGTTGTGTTCCTGGGTGTGAGTACAGGTCTTCAGCGCTCATTTACGGATGCGTTTTAAAAGATCCGTTTTCCTATCTCCTGGTGTAAAAAAGGGTCGGCAACACGCAAGTGATACCTCTGGTATTGCAAGCGTCCATAGGCTACGGCACAGATAATATAAGTTATGTAAAAAAACACATTAAAAAACAGTAGTGTGTTGCTGTGCGTGTATAGGAATATTAATATTTACATTTGCAGTTCAAAGCATTTCCTTTGCTATAAAATTAAAAAAAAAAATAGCGCGAAATTTTGACAGTTACAAAACATGGCCACTAGCCCCACTAGCTGAATTATTTTGGCGGTTAAAATTAAATGTTTTTCAAAATAAAATTAAAGTTAATTACAAAAATTCAACAGAGCTTGTTTACCTACCTATTTGACAAATGAATCATAATCATAACAATTGAAACACTCATTGAATTAGTAAACAACCTAATTCTCCTAAAAAGGTAAGTACCTATCTAGGTTATAATAAAACCACATAGACCATAGTATGTTTTAATTTATTCTTAGTTTATACCTAATTTAGTTTAAAGGTACCTACTTAAACTATCGAACTCCATCCATCCATCGCAGCTAAAAGACGTTATTTTACAGATATACATAAAATAAATACATATAAATACTTATAGCATTTTTAAATGAAAAAAGTTTTTCTGCACTTTGGCAATGCCAAGGGCACAATAATGCCGCCGGCTGCAGCCAACTGTTTAGTCTTTTCATTTTGTACATTTTCCCGCCATCGAATGCTCGAGATGGAACCCTTTCACTGCGGTGAGAAAAGCGTGACAACGCGCGTGACTCGATAGCCCTTCAGATCCAAGTAGGTACCTACTTGACGCAATACCACCGCCGATTGCACTACTTACAAATTAAACTTAATTACTTCATTATAATTGTTAAATTATTAATTCAGAAAATGAAATTGAAATAGCGGGTGGACAATTATTTAGTTTTCGAAGGGATCCCGTAATTTTCTTTTAATAAAATATACCCACTGAAAATGTAGCTTTCTAATGGTGAAAGAATTTTTATGATCGGTCGAGTAGTTTCTGAGTTGAATCGTAATTTACAATACATTTTAGAACCTCTATTTTGCCACACTGTACGGTTTCAGAGGAATTTCCTCCAACGTACGATAAGGTTGTGGAATGAGCTCCCTGCCGAGGTTTTCTCGAGAGACTATAGCATGGGGTTCTTCAAGAAAGGAGTTATAAGGTTTCTAAAGGCTCGGCAACGCGCGAGTGATACCCCTGGTATAGCAGGCGGGCCGTTTGCTTGTTTGCCTCCTTGGTAGTATAAAAAAAACAAACAAAAAATCAACAGCGAATAAATAACGTAGTAACTATTTAGTAATCTGTGCCAGTGTTCTTCCCCAAGATGCCATCTATCTCCTTGCCAAATTTGATAATTATCTGTTTAGCCGTTGAGTCCGTTGGCGAGGAGATTGACGGTTTTCTAAGAAAGAACGCTGGGAGTTTCCTCTTCTCTTCTCTTCTTTCCACGCGGACAAAATGGCGGGCAACAGCTATATGAATAATATATAGATATTACTTTACATTTCAATTAATGTTTAGTAGATATAATAAGTGGCACGTTTAATAAAAGACAGGTGTTTAAATACCGTTACTTTGCGGTACTATTGTGTAATATTCAAATTAACATTTTATTTAAAATTAACCTGTTTCATTGTAACATTGTAAGATGTATAAATACGGTATTTGTAATTATCGTTATGTGATCAAATATGGGTGTTCATTAGCGTAATTAATAATGTGTGTTAATTTGTGTATTGGTATGTAGAAACCGATAAATAAAGATTTATTTTAGATATTCTATATTATGTCCCTATAGATAGGTGAATCATCATCTCAACCTATAAACGTCCCACTGCTGGGCACGGGTCTCCTCCATACACTTGGAGGGATATTAGCTTACTTATCAAGCTGGCCAGACGGGTTGGTATAGGGTTTTGTTTCGAGTTTTTCCTCTCTTGCACTGGATATTGTATGCCTGACTTACTCCCTTAATCGACTCTTACGACACCCTCGGAATGGAAAGGGGTGGTGGCATGTGTATTCTTAATCGGTCACCACACGGACAAGATAGGTGAATGCATAGTGATATATTTCATCTGAATGTCTCCGTGCTTCGGAGTGTATGTTAAAAGTCAGCAGCCGCCCCGGTTTCGCACGGGTGGTATTTCTCGGGGTATCGTAATGTTTTTGTCAATAAAATATAGCCTATGACACTCACAAGTAACTTGACTTTCTATTGGTAAAATAATTTTCAAAATCGATTCAGTAGATTCAGAGATTACCCCCTACAACGTCACAAAGTCACACTCTTTCCATCCATCTCAGCCATAAGACGTCCACTGCTGGACATAGGCCTCCCCCAAGGTATTCCACATCATTCGGTCCTGAGCTGATCTTGTCCATCGGTTGCCCGCTTATTGTCACACTCTTTATAATTTACAAGCGAGCCACCCTCGCTTCACTTCAGTTTTCTTGGCCTATCTCAACTATAATACGCATGTATTATACATATAAACCTTCCTCTTAAATCACTCCATCTATTAAAAAAAACCGCATCAAAATCCGTTGCGTAGTTTTAAAGATCTAATCATACATAGGGACAGACAGACAGCGGGAAGCGACTTGGTATTATACTATGTAGTGATACTATAGATGTACTAGCTGTTGCCCGCGGCTCCGCCCGCGTGGATCGGTTATCGCTGCAAAAAGTAGCCTATGTGTTATTCCAGACCATAATCAATCTCTGTGCCAAATTTCATCTAGATCTGTTTAGTAGTTTTTTCGTGAAAGAGTAACAAACATCCATCCATCCATCCATTCTCACAAACTTTCAAATTTATATTATTAATAAGGATTACCTCATATTCGATGAATAATTAAATTTTGTTTACGTTTTAAACAACAATTCGTGAGTCTATATCTACGTACTATTGTGGTAATGGCTTACCTTAAGTATAATACCTACCACCGCCATTTTGCTTGACCACAAAACAGATAATTAAGTTGTCGTTTTTATTTTATTTGCGGTTAACTAATACCTGTGAATCGGTTTCAACGACTAATTAAAATATGTCCAATAATATAGTGCAGGGAAACTGTTTTTAAAATATCGTTTTCCTTATTCCAGGGTTACCTGTAACAGGGTGAGTGGTCGGGGCATCGAGCCTGTTACCCGCACCGCGGAGGGACAGGGTCCCCGGTGCGCCCGGTCACTGTCACTGGGGGATGGAAACCACGTAAAGCGGGCAGCCGCTGGGTGGACCACTGACGTCATATCAGGTGGTCCACCCGTGAAAGCGAGTGTTGGTGCACAGGGGAGTTTTAGTCGGTATACCGGTATATCTAAAGGCCGCAGAGTCCGACATAACCGCCTCGCTTCCCCGGGCGGGGCGGTATGCGTAAAGCATTTCCCCTCTACAAAAAAAAAGGGTTAACATAAAACTGGTGTTACAAGATGTAGTCATCAACGTATGTAATTATAACAGGTATATGACCTGATTTCCTTTGCTATAAATATAGGTAAAATTACAAAAAGCAAGCGTCCATAGACCTAAAATAATAATGTATTTTAAAAAAAGTAAACAGGGATGAATCCAGCCTGAAGGTAAGTAGTTACCGTACCGTAGCCTAGGGTAAGTTGAGGTCCTTCCCCAGTCGGTCTTGCTCACTTGTCCTACATTTCCTAATTTTCATTTTGCTGGAACGCCATCGCCATACTGGCTACATAAATCTTAATGTTACCAATAAAAAAAGAAAAACTCGACTGCTTCGGTGGTCCAGTGGCCGCAGTATGCGCCTGCTGTGCACGAGGTTGTGGGTTCGATTCCCACACAGGGCAAAACTTTGTGTGACCCACAAAGAGTTGTTCTGAGTCTGGGTGTAATTTGTGTCCGTGAATTGTATGTTTGTAAAGTCCCCCGCGACACAGAGCTTTTTCTCTAGTGCGGGAGTAGTCTTTAAAAAAAAAATGTTACCAATAAAAAAAGAAAAAAGAAATGCAGAATGTCTGATTCATTACACCAGCATGTGTGAATTAAGGCCTTAACCCTCTCTATCTATAAATATAGAGAAGAGACCTGTGCCCAGTAGTGGGACATATATAGGTTGCTATTATTATTATATCAATAAAAATACAAGACGCGCTGTTAATCGGTAAACTTAATTGCTTGTTCCGTTTCAAGTGAGCCGTCAAACATTGAGCTGTCTACGGATTGTGCCCATTTCTCCTAGCAATACACCTTTCTTTACTAACACAGTTAAGTAAACCCACACTATTGTAAGTTGTGTAAAGACAGAGAATGTTTACACACACTATCACTGTGTGTATTCGTGTATAGTAATGCAATTCTTTCGTACGCAATTTTGTAATAGTGTGCGTGACCAGTGCCGGATTTAGGTTTTCAAAAAGGGGGGGGCAGACTGCGAGTTTGCCCCTAGGTAAAATTACCTAACAAGTAAATAATATTTTAGTACATTGTTGACAATTTTTTTTTGTCAATAAAAAAAACAGCTAGACTAGCTGGGGCTAGAGATTGCCGCCCCCCCGTTTTCGCCGACCGGGGCGACTGCCCCCTCCCGCCCTCCCTAGATCCGGCCCTGTGCGTGACAGTAGTGATGAGACAATGTATAAATATTTGTGTTTGTGTGTGTGTATGATGTGTACGGTGTTACTGTGTACGGTGTTGTTGTGTGAGTGTTGCGTTTACGCACGCAATGCCAATGCCAGATTACGCGTACGGAAAGTTGTTTTAAACTTTTACGGTAATATTACATGACCGGAAAAATTGTTTATAAAATGTAGGAAATTATATTTTTTTTGTTTATTTTATTAGAAAATAGTAGGAAATGGTAGAAATTTATGTTATTGAGTGTTATTTAATATTATTAATTGTGTTTATTAAGAGAGACACCTAGGGCACCGTACTAGTTAGCAATCCCGACTAAGAAAGGCGCTCTTACAGAAAGCCACAGACAAATAACTAGGTACACAGACAGGTGTAGTTGTGTTTCTGTGCGCCAGTACCCTACAGGTTTCCAGTGGCAATATTTTTCTTATTCAACCCATACTTAACACAAAACTTTAGTAGATATTATAACCTGTAGGGCGGCAATTCGCGAGTCTCTAATGCTCCTTATTGTAAGCAATTGCTGCTTCTAGTATTCCTAAGCATCCATAGGCTATGGTAACTACTTACCATCAGGCAGGTCTAATGTTCTAGTGACCTCATTTTAATTTAATAAATATTAAAATGCTTGTCTTTTTTCACTTTTAACTGCCTTGGTGATCCAGTGGCCTTAGTATGCCCCTGCTATGCACGAGGTTGTGGGTTCGATTCCTACACAGGACAAAACTTTGTGTGACCCACAAAGAGTTGTTCTGAGTCTGGGTGTAATTTGTGTCCGTTAATTGTATATTTGTAAAGTCTCCCGCAATACAGATATTGTTCTGTAGTGCGGAAGTTGTCTTTTAAAAAAAAATAAAAACCTATCGACATAGATTATTTTTTGCGTGAAGCCGATAAAAATATTCATATGCCTTATTACCATACTGCCTTCATCATCACCATCATAAGCCTAACGCAGTCCACTGGACATAGGCCTCCTCAAGAGTACGCCATTTGAGGGAGACACAAAATGTCCAACAATGAACTGCGATTATTGCCTTATGGGAGTGATACTCTTCTGCTTTGAATGGGTGCTACTTGGGATGGCTGGTCAATCTTGGCATGATTTATTTTTAGATAATAAAGGTATAGTTTTTAGATTTTACTAAGATTGCAATGTGATCTCGACACGTTTCTATCCTATTCTTACAAAAAGAAACAATCCCTCATTACCATACTAAATTCATTCTTTTTTTTTTGTCATTATATTGCTTTTTAATTAATTAAATAATTATTTAAATTCTGTATGGTATATTGGTTTCCGTTCCTTTTCGTTACCACTTATATTGTAACTTATACCAAATTATAAATGTTATATTCTGGCGATTAAAAAGAGTGACCGGCAGGGGTCTTACGGAAGAGCGAAAACCGAGCGACCGCGAAAATGGAGCAAAATCTGGCTGTCAGACTGAAAATCGGTATTCCGTAAGAGCGAAAATCGAGCCTTTTTGACATTTAGCAATCACAACTGTTAGTTTGCGATCGCTGTTTCTTAGAGAATCAGCCGGCCGATTTTCTTGCCAATTCTTCTCGAGGCCCTACCATAGTCAGCGAAATGGCCGTAGGAAAAAAGTATGCTGGCATTTGTTTTTATGACGTTCAAAAGTAGGTATCATGTATTTGATCTAAATGAATAAATGAGTTTGACTTTGACTTTGACTTACCCCCTAGGGGCAGATTTACGTGATATTATGTATATGTATCGTAGTAGAATCAGTTCCATAATATTCATTAGTGTACTGTATTGCCAGACAGACTTAAGATGTTTGACAGATTATCGCCTGAGGCGTGGTATGTGAGATTGACAGTTATAAATATTACATTGTGTCTGGTAAGCCTAATGCCTAAGGGGGTAAGCAGGTACTGTAGTCGGCCCAAGGCATCATTTTGGTGATGAGACTTTTTACATATCAATAAGGGGCTCCAGTCTAGCATTCGAAACGAATGGTCTGAAATAGTTCAGAATGGAAAAAAAACTAATGTGTGTGACAATCTCTGATTATATGGCTTGATGCGTTTAGATAGCCACATCCTGAAAACGAATCTGGAAAGCGAATCTGCCCCTCTAGACAAGTGGCATAAACGACAGTCGAATCGAAAAGTCAGAAAGCAAATGTATGGGATTTGACATAAGTGTACGATTTTATGTCGTAAACTTACGTCAAATACCATTTTTTTTTTTTATACTACTTGGGTGGCAAACAAGCATACGGCCCGCCTGATGTTAAGCAGCATCCGTAGCCTATAGACGCTTGCATTACCAGAGGTATCACTTGCGTGTTGCCAACCCATTTTTTACACCAGGGCTTTAAGATGGAAGTAACCTTGGGATAGGAATACGTTTGTTTCAAAACGCATTCCTAAATGAGCGCTGGAGACCTGTACTCACACACAGGAACACAACTACACCGCTGTGTGTAGTCATTTGGCTGTGGTCTTCTGTAAGGTGGAGGTCCTTCCCCAGTCGGGCTTGCTCGCTAGTATGGTGCCCTACCTCTCTTTACCATACATTTACTTTTTTGACTTTTCGATTCGACCACCGTTAATGCCACTTGTCTAGAGGTGCAAGAAACCGTATGTATATGGCGGCCATTATTCACGCACAAGGAAACAATAAAATTACATCATTGTGGGTTATTTGGCTGTGATTTATTGTAAAATGAAGGCCTTTCCTCAGGCGGCCTACTAGCTTGTATGGTGCCTCACCTGTATCATTTTGCTATATTCAATAACGTATAAGCAGTAATAATAAGTAGTGTAGTCAGTCGTCGAGAAGGTTGCGACGACTCAGCCGACTGCAGTGAAAGCTGCATTGACCTAGCACTCGTTGCACTTGGTATACTACGACGAGGGGTTTTGATACTTTGGTGATTTTTTATACTACTTGGGCGGCAAACAAGCATACGGCCGGCCTGTTATTAAACAGTTACCGTAGCCCATGGACGCTTAAAATACCAGAGGTATCCCTTGCGTATTTATCTATTTTTTTGTAGTAGAAAAAGAGTAAACCTTTCTCTTGATTTTCAGCAACTCTATCTAATAAGTTCTTGAAATTTTCAGTTTAGTTTTTGTATTTTTCGCATACTAAGTAGCTCGATAAAAAGCGTGCGGTCCTACCTAATCGTCAATAGTTACTATAACCTATGGACGCTTGCAATACCAGGAACATTACTCGCACAATGTCAACCTTATTTTGTAATAAGTGACAAGAGAAACGTCATTTTAGTAATTACTGGTCTGTTGGTCTAATGGTTAGTGAACCTGACTGCTAAGCTGGAGGTCGTGGGTTCAACTTCCACATGGAACGAAACTTTGTGTGATTTAAAAATGTGTGTTCTTAGTCTGGATGTAATTTGTGTCTGTGAATTGTATATATTTGTAAAGTCCTCCGCTTGAGTTGTCTTTAATGAGCATTGGATACCTACACTCATGTCAATCACACCACTGTGTGTACCTACTACCTATTAATTGTAGATTTATCTTCTATAAGGTTGAGGTCTGGCGAGCTTGTAGGTGTCCTTTATCTTTTTAGGCGATAAAACGTCCACCTGGCGCCATTGCGTCACTACATTGTATATCAACGATCAAGACTACTTATTCAAACTATACGCAGCTAAAATCTGAAACCAGGGAAAGTTAGCATGTACTGCAGAGTGGGTGCTTATTGATAGAGTACCGTTAAATTGAGTCGGGTAATAGACTATTTAAACTATTCGTATTATGACTCATAAATGTCTCGTTGGTCTAGTAAAGTGATCGTTGAGTGGAACTTAATCATGAGGTCTCCGGTTCAATGCCCGGCAGGGGTATTCCGTAAGAGCAAAAACCGAGCCACCGCGAAAACCGACCGGCTGATTCTCTAAGAAACAGTGATGGCAAACTGACAGTTGTGATCGCAAAACTGACAGTTGTGATTACTCGGTGACGGCACAATCTATTGACTAAACGTCAAAAAGGGCTCTGACGGAATACCAATTTTCAATCTGACAGCCAGATTTTGCTCGGTTTTTGCGGTGGCTCGGTTTTTGCTCTTACGGAATACCCCTGCGAGCAAAATCTGGCTGTCAGATTGAAAATCGGTATTCCCTAAGAGCAAAAACCGGGCCTTTTTGATGTTTAGTCAGTAGATTGGGCCGTCACCGAGCAATTACAACTGTCAGTTAGCGATCACAACTGTCAGTTTGCCATCGCTGTTTCTTAGAGATGTTCTTTGCAGCCGGCGGGTTGAGCCAAAAATAGATGTTGCAGTGTCCGATGTTTAGAAATTGGCGGTGTTTACACCCCCGTGCCTCTAAAAGCATGTAAGGCCGTTGATCTTGATCCGATGCTTACATTTCTTAATCGTCGTGTCAGATTGCTGTCTCTTAGGACTATGAGAGTGGGGAAAAAAGAGTGCACCCGTATTTGTGCACACACTTGTGTGCTATAATATCTGCCGCATATTTAGATAGCTAGTCTCGGTAGACTTTATTTTTAGGACTCATTTAAAGTGCTACCCTAGTAATTTTATGTCTATGGATTAGGTACCATATACATAAGTTTGGCATGATTTTTGAAAAAAACAACTGATTTTTGCAGAATAATTCCATCTCGGTTTCTTTTCATGAAAATTGCCATTTTTTCGTGGAATTAGAATACCTATGTTACTTTTAAGGGTGGCTCACGAATATAAACCTTTTTACACTATGCAAAGAGAAAGCAAAACATAGTATATATTTTTAATATTCAGAATTCTAAGGTCATAAAATCTTACTGCAATGCCTAACGGTTAAAGGTAAATTAAAAACGAATTTCGCGCGTAATTTTAAATTTGTCAGGTTTGAATTTCGAATAGTATTTTTTTCAATGATAGAATGTTTGCGTATTGATAATTAATCAATCGTTAGAACAAAAGAGGTAGGGTGATAACGGTATCATACTAGCGAACGAGCCCAGTTGAAGAAAGACCTCCATCTTTCAGGATAGGTACCTTAGTTAAATAACTAGGTACATACAGTGGTGTAGATGTGTTCCTATGTGTAAGTACAGGTCTACAGTACTCATTTAGGGAAATATTTTTAAATAAACGTTTTCCTATCCCAGGTATTCTCCATAAAACGTTGGTAATGCGCTAAATGACGTGCTACCTAAATAAAAGACCTATAACTGTACACTTAGCTGGCAAATAAGTATTAGAATTCGTTTTTTTTTTAATCTGTAACAGCAGTGATGTCCTTATTGCAAGCGTAAATAAGCTTTTGCGATGAAGCTTGGTTCGCAACACTTGCCGACAAGAGACAAAAACGACATTAAGTCAGTGCGTCCCCAGCTGCATTAAATTTATCTTGTAAAGCCTGTGGTAGAATAGAATAGAATATCATTTATTCCAGTACAAGGCACACAAGAACAACTTACAGAATAGCCAAGAGAATACACAGTAAGAACAATATAAAGAAAAACAACAAGAACAAAGATACAAAAATAGACATTGTGCTGCTCTGCAAGCCCATACTAGAAAAGGTCACCATCTCAGCATAAGCTAGGCGCAAGCACCTAGCGCTGGTTTTCAGTTGGCAAACTTTAGTGGAGCATGTCGTTCTCGCATCGGTCTGTTCAGCCATCAAAAGCGATGCCTCTTAGACCTTGCATCATAAATCGTCTGCTATAGACGAAAAGGCCATATATATTATTTACATATGCTAACTGCTTACCAAAAAAAGGGCAGCTTTTTTAAAAAAGCTCTGAACGTTTTATTTATCAACAAAGATCGTCAATGATTATTCGATTACTGCTCATTCAGTAAGCTTTAAAGCGTGAAGTGTAAGCTGACCGCCAGTTACGCGATAGCACAGTTACGTTGCTTTCCTTTGCGAAACGGGTTAGCTAAGATTACAGAAGTCTGTTTTAATTAGCTTAGGCGTGAAATTTAAACGGCATAATTTTGTTAATAACGTGCTTTTACTAAGGCCAGCTACGGCTGTATTTTACTTCTGTGGCTTACTACTTAAAACATTTTTTTAATATCCATCGATATCGGTAATTCAACCCGCATTTTATTTTCCATAGATAACACCTGTAACTTACCGGCATTTTTTATTTCGGTTACCGGTATTTACACGTTTGAAATAGCTGTAAAATCAATAAAGAATATATTTCTGTATTATCAGTTATCACTGAGTAACTAAGGTATATTTCATTTTCAAAAATATAGGTATCCCTAAGAAAACTAACTATTTATCCACCGATGCAAAGGTGGGACAGGAGGCTTAACATTTAATATAATAAAACTATCTCTGTTTAACTATTTGGGAGTCGGAATAAATCAACTTTATTGGTCATACAAAGCCATACAATAATACACATACTTTCTTCTATCTCATTGAAATCATAATGCAAATATATATCAACTCATTAACCCTCAAACGCGACCCGACAATCTAACGGTACCATAGCCAACTAGACCACAATAAAAAAAGTACAAAAGAACAATAGCAACGGCAGCCTGATAAAAGCAGAAAAAAAGCGTTGTGTTCCAAATTCAAATAATTTCCCACACGTAACGTTACGCGGGCGGGCATTGAGCGCAGGCCGTTATATGCGCGGCAGTGACCTAGTTAGCAACGTTTTCGCCGAGATTATGCGTCAGTGTGTTCGTAACCTTATTGATGACATCGTTAACATACGCATACATTGCCGTCTATGTTAAAACTTTCTCTTTGAATGTGTCTTTTGAAGCGTCAATGGATTGTGAATGAAAAGAAAGATACATGGATTTGAAATTGGATTTGGTTGTAATAGTGAAGGGACACAGTCGGTGTAAGTTGCCGCGCTTTCTGATTTTGAGATCTTGAAGCGGTTTCAAAGTCACGTACCTACTTATCTGTTACGTACTATGTGGCAATTTATTTATTATGTATTTTTATTGGTATTTATTGTCTTCATTTGTTGTGGTTTTGGTCACTTTGTGTGGTACGATGACCTGGGATGAATTTGTCAAAATCATTTTGTTATATTTTTAGCACAAATTTCAATGAAGTTAGGTAAGAAAGAAACATTTATTGTAACAATTTAAGACTTAAGTGAATCTATTTATTTATTTTAAAGGATATATTATACTTACAGCTTTAAAAAAAAATCTTATTACAAAGATATTTTAAGCCAATTACAGACTTTCACATGATGTGGTAAGAATAAGCCAAAATACAAAAACAAAAAAAAAACCATAGATACTAATACGTTTTTAAACCTATTTAACATAAGATTAGAAATATAAGTACACGGTAGGTACATGGTTCACAGTGGCTGCAAGTTCCTAAAAAATAGATATTTACAAAAAGTATTATATCGTAAGTAACTTCATACATGACGTATTAACTTAAGCGCTAGCAAGTAAAGTGACTAAGTGAAATAGAGAGAAAACAGGATTTGGTAGAGAAAACATTAAGGTAGATAATGAAAATTCATTGATCGCAAGTGTTATTCTAACTCATTACAATACAATCTAAAGATTAAGTAAGTAAGTGTACAAGCAATACTAAGAAAACGGTTATTTTTTAAATAAAGAACCACATAATCCGATGACGTCGCAATGTTATTTCAATATTTTTATTTACGTCACAGTTAATCGCTGTCCCGGTAACGTTGATATTAAAAATCGGCTGTGACATACAGGCGCGAAGAGCCAACAGGTGATCTATTAAAAATTGGCAACACGGAACATATAATATTATAACAATAGAGGTAGGAACTAGCGAGCAAGTCAGGCTGGGAAATGTCAATTTATTTTATACTACTTAAGTGTGAAGCATACGGCCCGCCTGATGGTAAGTAGTTACCGTAGCATTTGGACGCTTCCAATACCTGATGTATCATATTTTGCATGTTGTGGCCCAAAAAAAAAACAATTAATATAATGGAGTATTTCTGGGATAGAAATCCCTAAATCAGCGGTGGAGACCTGTACTCACATACAGGAATGCAACTACGCCGCTGTGTGTAGGTAATAGTCTTCTGTAAGGTGGAGGTCCTTCCACAGTCGAGCTTGCTCGCCTGCATGATGCCCTACCTCTCTTAAATGAAAGGTAGGAAGAAGTGAGCAAGCCAGGCCAGGGAATGACATTTATCTTACAGATGACTACAGCCAAAAACTACACTCATTGGTGTAGTTTCTGTGCGTGAGTTCAAGAATGCGTTTAAACAAAGATTTTACTATCCCAGGGATTTTCTGATGCTACAATTTTTGGTTCGACAAGACGAGAGTAACGCCCCAGATATTGCAAGCGTCTATAGGCTACGGTAACTACTTACCTACCAAGTCAACAATCTCGCAACTCCACAAAATCGCAACCAAAATCATCTGAAAACAAATAAAGCCCTGGTGTAAAAAAAGGGTTGGCAACACGCAAGTGATATTTCTGATATTGCATGCATCCATAGGGTTAGAATAACTGCGGCGGGCCGTATGCTTGTTTGCCACCCAAGTAGTATAAATAAATATTATTATAATATACAATGACTATATCAATGACGTCACAAACAAAACTCCCAACTTTCACAAAAATAGTGTTAACGTTATTTATATACATGTAACAATAACGGTATCATGGAAATGACACGTGACTCATTGAGGTCGACTGTCGACCGTGTCGAGGGGTAACACTATCCGAATATCGGGACAACACTAGTCGAATATCGAGGGTAATTGGGGTATTAAATGACAGGATATGATTCGTGATTGTTTGGATAATCACTTGAATAACGCTATTATTTAACAGGGTTACGGTAACAACATTGGTCTAGTTTTTGGTCAATGATTTTCGATGGTTTGTTGTTCCTACTGACTGTGATGGTTGTTTTGGATGGACGGGTGTTTCAAGTGGTTAGCCCGCCATTTACCTGCGCTGCGTGTTGTGGGTTTGATGTTTGATTCGTACACGGTAGGTATACTGCTGGACATAGGCCACCCCCGAAAATTTCCACAGCATCCAGTCCTGAGCTGACCTAATCCATCAGCTACCTTCACCAGGTAGTCGGTCTACCTTGTTGGAGACCTGCCCACTGCGTCTACCAAAATCATAAAATCCTACTAATATTATAAATGCGAAAGTTTGTAAGAATGGATGGATGAAATTTGGCACAGAGATAGATTATGGTCTGGAATAACACATAGGCTACTTTTTACAGCGATAACCGACATCCACGCGGGCGGAGCCGCGGGCAACAGCTAGTGTATACATAAAACACGAGGACAACATAGCACTTACGCATGCGCACAGTTACGTACGAATATATGTAATACAGTTATACAAAATGAGTCAACTTCAACATGGTTATTCGGCACATTGTTGCGCCTACGCATCGTTAGGGTTACCATCATATTTACAATAGTGTTGTAAAAGTGATATTGTGTATCAAAAGTCTTACTTATATTATGTAGAAGAACAGAAAACAAAGTTTAAGAGAGGTAGGGTACCATACTAGCGAGCAAGCCCGACTAGGAAAGGACCTCCACCTTACAGAAGACCACAGCCAAATAACTACTCACAGCAATGTTTTTGTGTTCTTGTGTGTGAGTACAGAAAGAAACGTATTCCTATCCCAGGGATACTCCCATTAATGCCCTGGTATAAAAATTGGGTTGGCAACACGCAAGTGAAACCTCTGGTATTGCAAGCGTCCATAGGCTACAGTAACTGCTAACCATCAGGCCGGCCGTAGGTATGCTTAAAGAAATCCTTCGGAATAAAGTTAAAATTAATTTTAACAAACAAAGGTTATAAAGTTACACTAATAAAGACATAGCCGGAGGTAAAGGTTTCATAGGGAGAGAGAGAGGGGGTGAGAATCCAAAATTGTTTGTATTTTTATAGGTATTTCCGAGGTTTTTCATACCAGCCGTTCAATATTTTGAGATTTTTATCAGTTTATCAACGCACCTCCCGCCAACGACAGGGAGTTCATCCACACATTTTACAACCTCTATCGTGCCGCACTGTGCGGTTTCAGAGGAATTTCTTCCCACGTACGATAAGGTTGTGGAATGAGCTTCCTGCCGAAGTTTTCCCGAGAGCCTATAGCATGGGGTTCTTCAAGAAAGGAGTTATAAGGTTTCTAAAGATTCGGCAACGCGCGAGTGATACCCCTGGTGTTGCAAGCGTCCATAGGCTACGCTAACTGCTTACCATCAGACGGGCCGTATGCTTGATTGCCTCCTTGGTAGTATAAAATAAAAGTAGCAGTAACCACTTAACATCAAGTGGATCTCTAGCTCCTTTCTGTTCTGAGTATATATCTTCTTCTTATCGTTTGGTTAGTGGTCAACCTGGTGACAGAGTTATTTAGATCGCCCATATTTAGGCCTCTGTCGTGATCTAACGAATGTTAACAGTCGGTACCGACTTTTAACGTGCCCTCCGAAGCACGGAGACGCTCAGATGAAATACCACTATGCGGTCACCCATCGATTGACTGGCCTGTTGGTCTAGTGGTTAGTGACTCTGACTGCTACGCCGGAGGTCGTGGGTTCGATTCCCACCCAGGACAAATCTTTGTGTGATGAGCACAAATGTTTGTTCTGTGTCTGGGTGTAATTTATCTATAATATGTATGTATTTAGAAATATATAAGTATGTTTATCAGTTGTCTGGTTACCATAGTACAGGCTCTGCCTAGTTTGGGATCAGATAGCGTTGTGTGAGTTGTCCCGAAAATATTTTTATTATTATCGTTAACCGATCAGCGAGTGCACCTGGCTATGAGTGCCTGTAACTGATTTTATGATGATATCTGTGTATAAATACGGTAAGTGGTAACCCTATCTAAAGATTACTATCTTCTTAGTAATGAGGTTGTATTAGTTATCCTACGCATCATGTATTTGCATAATTATGTTAAGTTAGCATAGTTTTTTTTGTTAGTGAATGTACTGTACTTATTGACGAGGCTATATATCATATTAAATTTAGTTTGTGACTAATAGGGCTGTGATTTATGAGTATTTTAAAAGATAGAGGTTTATTGGTTGGTGATTTATTGATAGTCTGTATTAATATTTGATTGATAGTACGCGTAGTCTAATAGTGTAGTCGTGGGTTCAATTCCAACTCATAATAAAACGTTGTGTGATTTTAAATCAATCCGAGTCTGGGTGTAGTTTGTTTGCAAATTGTTTGTTTGATAAGTTCCTGCGACACCGGCCGGCTGATTCCCTAAGAAACAGCGATCGCAAACTGACAGTTGTGATTGCTCGGTGACGGCACACACGATTGTTAAACGTCAAAAAGGACTTACGGAATACCGATTTTCAATCTGACAGCCAGATTTTGCTCCGTTTTCGCGGTCACTCGGTTTTTGCTCTTACGGAATACTCCTGCGGGCTTGTTCCCTAGTGCGGGAGTTAAAAAAAAAACCTGCAGCATTCTTATGGAGAACTGGGTAATTTTTTAAATCAGTAGTTTTGAGTTTATTTATTTACAAACAAACATGCCTATACGACAATACTAATATTATCTCTTTACGTATAAAAGTTAGTACGATGTAAATTGTTCTTTATTTAGAAGTTTAAAGTATTTTTTAACATAGATACATAATTATCATCACACCCATCTCTCTCTGCCTTCTCCAATGGAAAACTGGCGTGATGATAATATATATATTTAAAAAGCTTCAAAGGTTTAAATAATAAAAATAGAACCCGTGTTACCTCTTACCAACATTACAGAAAAGAGGTTGAGTAACTAAACTTAACCTTATTATGTCAAAATTTTCGCTCTACCGCCCGCCAATCGTAACGGCAATGAATCAAATGAACACACTTTCTTGCGCGCGCGCACACCGATCTGTGAAAACTTTCAAGTTTAAACCGTTCTATAATTAAAGTTATTGGTTATAATAGTAAAACTGTTAATTAAAACTAGCCCGGGAAACGTGAAAGTTGGAAGGGAAATTGTTTATATGGAGAGGCCTACTAGAAGTAATTAAATTGAAAAATATTATAACCAATGTTGTTGTGAAGTCATGGTTACTGACCTCTCTAATATTATCTAGAACCTGAATGACCAAGCTTTGCTCTGTGTTTTTTTGGAAATTAACGTTTTCTTAAAATGAAACCTACCTAGATCGGTTAATCACCCCCAAAACCCCCTGCATACTAAATGTCATGAAAATCGTTAGAGCCGTTTTCCGAGATTCAGATTATATAATTATATACAAGAATTACTGATTTAAACGTATTAGATTTAGTTTTTTTTAAATATTGTTATGTCCCACTGATGGGCAATTCTCTATCACGAGAATTGAAAGCGTTAGGCTCTCAATCAGTTGGCTGAATTAAAAATTTAAACTTTTTACACAATTTATTAAGGAGTGCTTCAAGTTTTCAATTTTTGCCTTGGCTGTTTTGGATTAAATTACCGTAAAAATATTGTAGCATTCTGGACAATCTTAAAGTTAAGTGTATAATAATGATACTTATAATATTTTTTTATTAAAAATGGCATTTTTAAAGTTTTATTTTTCCTTCTTTAGGTCTAGTACCTAAATACTTACTGTAGAATTGCCCGCATTGTCTGTCAATCAACCAGACAGACTGCCACGCTGCTATTTTACATCGCATACGGCCCTAACACTTTCCATCCATCTCAACCCATAAACGTCCCACTGCTGGGCACGGGTCTCCTCCATACATTTGGAGGGATATTAGCCTACTATACCACCACAGATTACTTAATAGTTATGATACCACGCTGGCCAGACGGGTTGGTATAGGGTTTTCTTTCGAGTTTTCCCTCTCTTGCAGTGAATATTGTCTGCCTGACTGACTCCCTTAGTCTTACGACACCCTCGGGATGGAATGGGGTGGTGACATTTATATTCTTAATCCGTCACCACACGGATAACATGGTAACACTTTACCTAGCTCAATATCCGCATTTTCCTCTACCCACCAACTTAAATACAGCTTATACAGCTAATAATACAAATGTTGAGCAGAGATTGTCCGCCATTCGAGTTCCGTTGGCAACTGGAGCGCGATTTTGGGTTATAACATACTTACTGCGCTGCGGCGCAAAGAAAGTTCGTGTTTTGATACAGCAACGGCAGAAGGTATGCGTCACCGGTCAAGTTCAACTGTTTATTGCTACTTTAAGAAAGGTGTTTTTTTTGACGTTTAGTAATGATGTCAATTTATACCGCTATTATATAGTACCTATTAGTTTTTCTAGTGATTTTTTTGGGCTAAATAGTTGCCTATTAATACTTTTGTGCTATCCCTAATTATATTTTGCGCCAGCAAGCAAACCAACAGAGTTACATTCGCATTCATAATATTTTTATTTTATTTTATTTGGGGAGCTTACAGCTTCAAAACAAATATGATTATTATATATGAAAACGCCAATTACAAGCTCCCACAACTTGACAGAAAACGCTTTATTAAAAAAAAAAAGATTTTAGACTATGTTATATAAAACTAGGGGTCGCCCGCGACTTCCTCCGCATGGTAATTTGGCACGTACATTTCCCCGATTTTGCAACATATCTCACTACTGCTCCGCTCCTATTGATCATAGCGTGATGTTATATAGCCTTCCTGGATAAATGCACTATTCAACAAAAAAAAAAATCTAATCGAACCAGTAGGAACTTTCTGAGATTAGCGCGTTCAACCAAACAAACTCTTCAGCTTTATAATATTAATTAGAACTTAAATTTAAGTATAAGTGTAAGTTACAATGGATATTAAATATGGATTTTCTGTTGGTTAACAAAAGGTTACATATTTAGACTTCTAACCCTAAGTTCCTCTGTTGCCTCATTCCAATTGGGTTTATAAGCATTCCCAAAATAAGTATTTATTTTTAGAATAAAAGCCTGGAGTCTTTGTGTGAGTATAAAAACAGTCAGTTATTCGTTAATGACTTTTTATTTTTATACTTTGGCTTGAGATATTCAATTTTATATTTAGAAAATATTGTTTATAAAACAAATAAATGCTTATAATTACGGTTTATATAATTTTAACAAAAAAAACCTACTTCAGTACGGCAAGTTGCAGAATTTTTAAAAACCTTAAACCTTTAGTCTAACGTAGGTATTTAAAAAGAATAAACTTATGCAAACTCTTATTTCACTTTCTTCCCTTAAAGATGGTTCTTTTTAATCTGATAATTTACAGCTGTAGAGCATATCATGACCATTAAAATAAGCCCAAACACGGCTAGATTTCATTGTTTAATTATGAAGTTCTGATGCCTAGCTACCGGCTTTATTATCAAATAGTTGCTTAGTAACCATAATGGAAACTTATCTAATCGCCATCCGTAAAATACTTATTATTGAGAAGTTCAGGTGGCCATCTGTGGTCTTCTTTATCAGTTTTACTTCATCATATTACACTTTCTGAATGCAAATGTTTGATGTGTTGTTAAAAATATTGATAACCTCCTCGTTTTTGAAGTCGGTTAAAATAGCTATCAAGCTTCTAAGTATCATCGTCATCTCAATCTCAATCATCATCAATTAAATCGGAATCGATCGGAAATTACGAGAGGGGACTAAATGGGAGATCTGAATAACACTGTCACCAGCCCCTCTAGACAAGTGGCATAAGCGATAATCGAATCGAAAAGTCAAAAAAGCAAATGTATGTAATTTGACGTAAGTTTACGACATTATGTCGTAGACTTATGTCAAATCCCATACATTTGTTTTTTTGACTTTTCGATTCGTCTTCTGTTTATGCCACTTGTCTAGAGGCTCAGGTTGGCCACTAACTAAACGATAAGAAGAAGAATTACCTACTCACAATCAATCATTACAAACTTTTCCGTATCTAAAGGAAATTCGACGGGAACAAGACATTAATCTATCAATACTCGTACTTTTAATGACGATTATCGATTTAATTATCGATGTATCAAAGGAGAAAACGGTGGCACGTGTCGTGTAATCGAGTAAACGCAGGGGAAATGCAATTTTCTTATGCAACTATCTCTAATGCGATGCAACCGATGTATAAAACCAACGTTTCTAATATTACACACATGCATTTTAGCTTGCTTTCTTCGGCATACTCTTGAGTAAAATGGATGCCGGCAAAAAATCTAGTGCTTTCTTTTTCAATGTCGAGTAAAGAGAGAAACAGAATACGATTTACAATGGTAAGAATGAGACGGCTGTATAATACGTATTGCGCGTAAATGTCACGAATGACGTTTGAATTTCGAACAGAGCCAAACGTCAAATTTCCCGCCAAATGATTTTGACGTTTGCTGGTTTGAAATAAGGTTTTATTTTAGTGTTGGGGTTTGTGAATAGTGTTGTGCTGTTTCGTAGTCGCTTTGGGTGCTTCGCGTGCGCTGATATGTGGGACAATCGAAAGCCTTTCTCCGCTCGGCTGTTAGGTATTTTATTCCGTTAGTTTTTTTGTGGTCGCCATTACACCAATATGGCGGGTGGCATCATTTTTTCGCTTTGTCACGTTAGATCATTCTTGTTAGACGTTCGAAAGCTGTGTTCTGCTTCAAAGAAACAGAGTCGCATAACTGTACAGTTGGCGGAGAAATGATGTAATTGACATTCGATGTTCTTTTTAACTGCTTTAAATGTTTTTTGGCTGTATTTGTATTATGAATTTGCATTTTTTTAATAATAATAATTATTATTATAATTATAATGATTATCTGCATTCTGATTTATTATTTTGACTTGATATATAGAATCTATGTAGCTGGTTAATTCATCAATAATATTGGAATAATGATTTTGTTAGATAATTATGACAGATGTTAACTTTGTTACGTGGTTTCGTAAAACGTATTATGAAATACAAATATTTGAATAATTATATTTATTTAATAAATATAATTATTCAGATATTTAATAATTAAATATATAATATAATAAATTTAATAATTATAATTATTAATATTATTATAAAATAAGATAAATTATTTTAGCTGGCAATTATTATCAATATTTTCAGCCTGTATTGTCTCACTGCTGGGCAAAGGACTCCTTTTCCTTTATTTATTCAACTCATCCTAAGCTAAAATAGACCAATCCTTCCTGCACGCATCAACCTAAGCCTGGACTTACTGCGATGTCGTTAGACGGTGTGAGCTACAAATGAATAAATAAATAATATTTTCAATTATTGTTTTATCATTAATTCTATATTTTAAAAAATACAGACAGGCATTCACATCATTCAGCCTCACCTGTCAAAATCTGTGTCATAGCTATCTCTGACTTTTATCTTCGCATCCGTTCGGTTGCACTGAAAACGCACATACAGCCAGCATGTAATTGCATAATTTGCATAGGCGGTGCATCGTGTCCGCCACTTTCTCCTGCTAACGGGACTTAGAACTGGGACATCCGCCGCATTCATTTGTTGTTCCCACTGCCTTTGAATGTTTGATGTTTGTATTACGAATTGAGTAAACGATCCGCCATTTTATTTTAGCAGTTGAGTTGTTATATTGGAGTAAGTGAAATATAATGCTTTATTTGTACTTCTTGTATTTATTTACGCGAAAATCCATTTTATGAAGTGTGGAAAATAATATGTTTAAGTGATATTATTTTTTCTTAAAATAAAGAGATCTTTTCAAAATTAAAATAATCTTATTCTATCATAACATACTTTGTTTATTTCTGCACCACCTAAGACAGAGACTGACAGAGAATATTCAAGGTATTCATGAAGTTAATTTAATAAATTTCCTTTTTTTTTTTTACTAGCCTATATTGTCCCACTGCTGAGCAAAGGCCTCCCCCATTGACTTCCATTGACTTTAAATTTCCTTAAGTTTGAAAATTTAATCAGATTCATAATAAGTTTTGAGACAGATTATTTAAATATTGGGTACCAGATGAACATAATATAATTAAAGGTAGGTTCCTATATTATATTTTTATAATCGTATCAAACTGTTCCTTATTACTATAAAAAAAATCTCAACATTTTCCATTAGGTACCTACTTCTCTCTTTTCCTTTTTTTATTCTTTTTACCATACATACTTAGGTATTATTGATATTAATGACAAAAAAGTATACCTATACCTTAAAAAAAACTAAAAACTTTTCAAACAACCATTCACATGCAACAGACTCAACCATTATTCTACAATTCACTTGTTTCTAAACAACATACAGTCAAAAATCTTCCGTACTTAAAAACTAGACCACCAAATTCAAAAGAATTCTTATCAGTTCACGGCCAGACAACAAGAGAACTGTGTCAGACGCCTGGTGAAAGTCAGCGAAAGGTGACCACAATGAGGTCAGTTACTAGCATTACGTGTACGTCGTGTGACACTTTCTTTACCCGCCATTTTGTTTTAACTTTTTTTGAATTTAGAACACAGTGATTAATGTCTGTTACAGCTATTATGGGTTGTTGTTTATGTTTAATGTTGTGTTAATTTTGTTTAATTGTACATAATTGTTAAAAGTTTTTTAGTATTTAATTGTGTAGTCAAATGAAACTGTAATTTTATTATCATTCTACTTAGATTCTCACGTAAATAGAAAAAGAGTGAGAACGGTCAGAATTTCTAAATAGATTTTTCTATTTTCATTGTTTTAAAAAAACTCACGCACAAGGGAACAAGCCTTTTATAAACACATAATTCCTGGACACAAAATACCTAACCTGGTCTCGGAACATCAATTTGTGTATCACACAATTTTTTGTCCGTATGCAAATCAAACCCACTCACCACTTAAGCCATTGATCTAACAATGGGTATAGGCAGTAGTCTGTAGCAGTATGTATTAAAAGTTATGCCACTGTACCAACCAGTCAGTTGAACTAAAAAAAAACAATTTATCTCATTCTATCACTTTGCTATGGTGCAACGTCTTTATCACCGTTAAACAAAAGAAATGGCACATCACTACCGCCTACTTATACAATAATTTATGTCTATTACGTGTAAATTGTAATGTTGCCCGCACCTTATGACACTTTCTTTGATTATAATATTGGCGCGAAGTTACAAAGGCGGCCATGTTGAAATTTGACGCCATTACCAAACAAGTTTTAAAGTTGGAACATAGATAATAATTATGATTTTCACGTAAAATACCTTTGTTTGCGTTGTTATAATTTATTTTATTATATTGCAATTAATTAATTAAAATAAATTAATATTTACCTGATAATAGAATTCATAGTCAAAACTGAACTCATATAAAAATACCGTCCAATTTTTTGACTGACAAACCTCCTGAACATAACGAACACAACAAAAAATCAATCATCCAAATCGGTCAAGCAGTTTTCAAGTGATGCTCCGTCATAGAAATAAATGATTATTTATTTAATTTGCGTATAAATTAGACATATTTTGTAGAATATAAAAGGAAAGCTTTTACAGTACCTATAAGGGCTAACTTTAAGCTTGTTTAAATGGAGCTCAAAACTTATATCAATCTCTAGTTTTTTTTATTACTTGGTTCTTAGTTGGCAAACATGCATACGGCCCGCTTGATGGTAAGCAGTTACCGTAGCTTACTAA
The DNA here is from genome assembly GCA_947095525.1 of Trisateles emortualis. Lineage (NCBI taxonomy): Eukaryota > Metazoa > Arthropoda > Insecta > Lepidoptera > Erebidae > Trisateles > Trisateles emortualis. The sequence continues at coordinate 9,087,231 of OX352754.1, read as the reverse complement.
GGTATCACTTGCGTGTTGCCTACCAAAAAATAAACACCAGGGTTTTATGACGGAATTTCCCTGGGATAGTAAAACGTTTCGTTAAAAACGCATCCCTATGAGCTCTGGAAACCTGTAAGTACTTACTGTTTGTTACCTTTATGTGAGCCAATGCTTATTTGTCGCCTAAAATAGTATAAAAAAAACCTAGTCTTCATATAGCGGCCCTGTATACATCTCCGTTGCCGTGTGTACCTACCATAGTCATAAATTATTCTTATTAAATCATTTTTATTTACAACTAAATGTTATATTCAAGCCATTGCGGTTTTCCTATGCAACTAAATACTCATTGGTCTGAGAATTTAAGAATTATTTGTACGAATTGTAAGCGCCATTTTACGTCATTCATTTTAGTTTTTAAGGAAAAATTGTTAGGTTATTTTGACATTGGTATCAATGTCAATCCACGTTATTGTATATTATTAGTAAGGTTACAAAGAAAATGAACTTACCAGAGAGAGGGTACCATACTATACGTAAAAAAGAACACTGTGTTATTCTGTTTTACATAGATACAGTGTAGATTTCCAGTGCACGTTTCAGGGCTGCGTTTTTCAAAAAACATTTTTTAATTACAGGGCTATGTCATCAAAACTGGTGAGATATGCAACGCGTTAGTAATGCCCCAGATACCTATTACAAGTGTACAAAGGCTACGGTAACTGCTTACCATCAGGCGGATTGTATGCTTGTTTGCCACCTGAGTAGTATAAAGAAATCTGTGCATACGACGCAGAGGTCCGTGGAATTCAGCATATCTGCAAAAACTAGTCTTTGACTTTTCTATTATAATGGTAGTAAACTACTCTGAATGAAACAACAATAAATTATCAAATATCTAACATAATCTGAAAAAAAATTGTAATGGCAGCCATTATAAAACAAAAACTGTATCAAAAAACCGTTAAATAATCTATAAACCCATTTAAAATCGGAACAGTAAGTCACATCACTATAGCGTGATAACCGATCATCATTCAAAATAATACCGTTATTGTACAATCAGCCAAGTTGGAGATTGACCACTCTTAACTTTTTTACTAACGATTTTGATCTTAACGGACACCTGTAATAATAATAATGGCAACCCATATATGTCCTACTGCTGGGCTCGGGTCTCCTCTCCTCTAACAAGAAAGAGAGAGACGGTGTAGGCCTTAATTGTTAGAAACGTGTGATGACAATGCTTACATTATTGTTTATTTCCTATTGTTATTAGTATGTTTCTTATACCGCAATAAATAAATTCATACACGCTGGCCTAATAATGCGGGTTTGTGAAGCAGACATGTCTTAAAACTTAATTCTTCTAAGACATGTGGGTTTCCTTACGATGTTTTCCTTCACCGTTAGTAGATAGTGAATCATTTGATTAGAACATACAAACTTCACAAAGTTGAATTCAGATTGGTACTGCCACCCGGTATCGAACTCGCACCTCTTGTGTGCAAGTCTGTTACTTTCCCACTCGACCACCACCGCTTTTGGACTAACTTAACTAAAATATTTTATTATTTTACTGTGTCACTATATCCGTAGACCATATTTAATCTTGTGTAGACTTATGTTTGATAAATAAATAATTATTCTATGTATAAGTGGTCGTGCGCCAATTTGGCTGATAGTACATGAAATCATGCGATTATATACCTTATTTCGACGAGATAAAGTAGATAATGTATTACAGAATTGATACAGATTTACTTCATGTAATATTAGGTATGTTGTGTAGATATGCGAAGAGATAAATAAAGCTCGTAGTAAGAATTAGCTCGAAGTAAGTATTGAGGTTCCATTTTTACTCTCTCTCTCTCTCTCTCTTTTCAACCCATAAACGTGCCACTGCTGGGCACTGGTCTCCTCCATAAACTTGGAGGGATTTTAGCCTAAAATACCATAATGGTCAGACGGGTTAGTATAGGTTATTCTTACTACAGACCAGCCCTCTGATCGACGCTTCGCGTGATCAGAGAGCTGGCCTATTTCTTGCACAGAGAATGAGCATTGCTATCCAGCGTGGCAATGCTGCTAGCCTTCTGGGCACGTTCCCAATAGACAGTGATGTTGAGGAATATTTTGACGCCTAAACGACAGTTTCTTTTTCTTTTAGTTTTTCCTATTTTATTTCTTTTTATTTTATGTATTACTTAACACTACAAAATAAATAATGTCTAATTAAATTTCTGACACAGTGGCTAAACTCGACGGAGACTAATCATCTTCCTCTTTGTATCGATAGTGTCTTTTCTCTCGCTTTAGCTTTAATATAATTTATATTTCATCTCTTTCTATAAACACAAACTTAAGTGATCGTGAGAAGACACGCGCGGGAAGTATTCTATACTTTTCCCGCTTTTCCTCAGAACACTTTCATCGCTACGGCCCAATGGAAAACGATATACATTATGAAAGACATTTTCATAATCTACGTCATCATATATCATTGTTATTGGATATATACACGGTACTTGTCTAGTGGTTATTAAGTGCCACTGCGATCACGAGGTCTCGGGTTCGATTCCTCGGTCGGACATGAAAATATTGAGCTTTACTGATAAGGAATCCTACTAATCTTATAAATGCGAAAGTTTGCAAGAATGTATGGATGTATGTTTGTTTACTCTTTCACGCAAAAACTACTGAACGGATATGAATGAAATTTGACACAGAGATATACTTATTATAGTCTGGAATAGCATATAGGCTACTTTTAATCGCGACAACCGACATCAACGCGGGCGGAGCAGCGGGCAACAGCTAGTTCACATATACATATTATATGTCCTAAGCTTGAATATTGGCGGTGTTTAAACCAAATGATAAGCACGTTAAACCGTTGGTCTTATGCCTGAACTCTCTCCGGTCATGACAGATTGCGTCCCATTGGATTATGAGAGTGAGGGAATAAAGGGTGCACTTGTGCATTATAATTTAAAATGTCGCCTGCGCAGACGGCTAGTTTCCTCAATCTAATTTAGCCGTCGGGCCGTGACCAAGGACATTTAGTATTATTATGTAATTGGACTTTCAACTATGTCCAGCAGTGGCACCGGGGACCTGTTCTCTGTTCTTCATTTATTTGCCTGTGGTATTTTCTTCCTCAGTTGAACTTGCTCGCTTTTACGGTACCCTATATCTTTTAGAATAAATGTAAACTAATATTATGCAGCGTGAGCAGGCCTCCAACAAGGTGGACCAATGACCTGGTAAAGGTTGCGGGCAACCGATGGACAAGGTCAGCTCAGGACCGAATGATGTGGAAGACCTTGGGGGAGGCCTATGTCCAGCAGTGGACGTCTTATGGCTGAGATGGTAATATTATAAAGAGAAAAGATTTAAATTTATTAAGAAAAAGAAAGATTTTTACATGAATAGTTATTAAAATAAAAGTAATTTAACCTAAACTTAGTAGTTCAGGTTAAATTACTTTTATTTGATTGTTTTTTAGTACAAACAATCAGATATTGTATTTAAAGGTTTCTTTTCTTTTTTAAATTTGTTGTTGTTGTTTGTTTGTTTGTTACGATTTAACTCAAAAACTACTGGACCGATTTAAAAAAATATAGTTCAAAGGTTTTTTATCCTGTGCGATGTCAAAATAGGTTCAAATGTAAACTGTTGGGCTGTGGCATTTTCATGCTGCACCGCTGCTTTTCCAGATTGGGCCTAATGTGTTTAATCAAGATAAGAATATTTTCCGTTCAAATCTATAGATACTAATATTGTAAAGCTGAATAGTTTTTTTGTTTGGTTGAGCGCGCTAATCTCAGAAAGTACTGGTTCGATTATAAAAATTCATTTTTTGCTGAATAGTGCATTTATCCAGGAAGGCTATAGGCTATATAACATCACGCTATGATTAATAGGAGCGGAGCAGTAGTGAGATATATTGCAAAATCGGGGAAAATATTCCAAATTACCACGCGGACGAAGTCGCGGGCCCCTAGTATCAACATATACTCATTACCTTACTTGTTGTATACCCGATAATAAAGACAGAAGCGACGAGTATTAAATTATGAGTTGGCGAAGAGAAATGCGAGTGTAATACATACGTACATAATATCGTACACCGCATAATATATAGGGTTGGCACTTACGTGGTTTGTGTTAGCCGGATCTGTGTTTATCTAGAATATTCTTTTATTTTTAAGAGAGGTAGGGCACCATACTAGCGAGCAAGCCCGACTGGGGAAGGACCTCCACCTTACAGAAGACCACAGCCAAATGACTACACACAGCGGTGTAGTTGTGTTCCTGTGTGTGAGTACAGGTCTCCAGCGCTCATTTAGGAATGCGTTTTGAAAGATACGTATTCCTATCCCAGGGTTACTTCCATCTTAAAGCCCTGGTGTAAAAGAATGGGTTGGCAACACGCAAGTGATACCTCTGGTAATGCAAGCGTCTATAGGCTACGGATACTGCTTAACATCAGGCGGGCCGTATGCTTGTTTGCCACCCAAGTAGTATAAAAAAAAAAAAAAAAAAAAAAGCTTAAGATATAGGTTTTATTTAGTTTTGGGAGCATCATAAATTGTTCCAATGTATGTTACATAAGTTGAAGGTTGACTGCCTCGGTGGTCCAGTGGCCGCAGTATGCGCCTGTTGTGCACGAGGTTGTTCGATTCCCACACAGGGCAAAACTTTGTGTGACCCACGAAGAATTGTTCCGAGTCTGGGTGTTATTTGTGTCTGTTAATTGTATGTTTGTAAAGTCCCCCGCGACACAGAGCTTGTTCTCTAGTGCGGGAGTTGTAGTTTTTACGTGAAAGAGTAACAAACATCCATCCATCCATTCTCACAAACTTTCATATTTATAATATTAGTAAGGATATTGCTTGCGACAACCCTATCCAATAGTGTACCGTTATGCAGCTAGCAAACATAGATGTGCATACGAGGTCGCTTTCTATCTACATCGCGGTCACCTCGTTTTACAAACGTTTAGTCGATAACGACGCCAATGACCGGAGATTGATCAATTTCAATGTCAATATTAAATTATTGGAGCTTTTTATTAATACGTTTTTGTTAGAGGTTTTTTACAGGGATGTCCGGATAAATTGGCATCCGTACTAATTAGATTAAGCGAGAAAGTGGGTTTATCTTTTGTATCTAAAATATTTGCCTTAAATGATCTTTAAAAAGAGGAAGATAAGATGTACCTTACAAAAGACCACAGCCAAATTATACGTAGAAACTGCGGTTTTGTTGTATTTCTGTGGAGGGTTACGGTGAGTGGGACCGCAGTTAATCTGTGACTGCGGGCCCAGATGCCTGATTAATTTTTATTTTTAGTTTTCTTTCGGGACTACTTGCAATGTATACAAAAATTTTCTATTAACTGTACTAAAATGTTTAAATTCAAATTTTAGTACATTTAATAAAAAAACTATTCGAAATAAAACACCAAAAAATATATTAGTCCCAGAGGATCGTGGTACCAGAAGCCTCTTTCTGTGCGTGAGTACCTATAAGATAATTTAACTAGGGATGTAAAAGTCAAACTTATTTATTCATTTAAATCATACGCATGATACTTATGAACGTCATAGAAACAAATGCCAGCATATTTTTTTCCTACGGCCAATTTGTTGACTAAGGGCCTCGAGAAGAATTAGGACTCGGACTGCTCTTTTTAATCGCCAGAGCATAACATGTCGTTTTAATTAAACATTTTCCTATTCCAGGAAAAATCCAGTAATGGTGAATCGAGATTGCTCACTTGAATCTGGTATTTATTCAACTGAACTTACTAACCAGAAATTAAGTTATACAGCTATATAACATCTACATAATTTTGATAACCAAAAAATAGATTACAGTTAATTTGAAGATAACATTTTATTTTGCATAATATTTGCTGGTCATCTTGTCAAACAGGCTTTAACATTATTTTATTACTTTAAAAATGGTAGATGTTCTGTAGAAACTGCAGTAAGGAAGCTGTTATTTACAGATAATTATCTTGAACCTGTCAGGTTTCATGTCGGCAAACATTCCGGAGGCACTAAAACGTCACAGCATCCAATGGCTTGAGAATGTTGCTGGAACATTCTTAAGCCATTGTTGTACTGAATCCACATATACCTATAGAGTTTCTTATTATAAAATTGGGTTGTTATGCAATGTTGTTCATCATCGTACCTATATAATTAACTAGCCCGTTGCCCGCGGCTCCGCCCGCGTGGATGTCGTTTATCGCTGTAAAAAGTAGCCTATGTGTTATTCCAGACCATAATCTATCTCTGTGCAATTTCATTCAATTTCATTTGTTACTCTTTCACGTAAAAACTACTGAACGGATCTGGATGAAATTTGGCACAGAGATTATGGTCTGGAATAACACATAGGCTATATATTTTTTTAAACCGACATACACGCGGGCGGAGCCGCGGGAAACAGCTAGTACATACTAAATTAATTAATCAATAAACACTATCACCCAGAAATATTAGAAAATCGCACTACATAACCCAATTCCCCCTCTTGCCCCCTGCGCACACGCAACATTTCGCATTGACATTCAGCGCAGGCGGTGAATGACCCGACTTTCACTATGTCCGGTCACGCCCCCTCCCGCTGCTTTCCTGTTGCGTAACAGCTGACAGCTGGAAGTGCGTGCGCGCATGAAAATTATTCTTTGTAGGTTGTATGTATGTGTGTGTATGTTGATGCAATTTTTATTGGTAGGTTTTGTATTTGACTGCCTTGGTGGTCCAGTGGCAGTATGCGCTTGTGCACGAGGTTGCGGCTTCGATTTACACACAGGACAAAACTTTGTATGACCCACAAAGAGTTGTTCTGAGTCTGGGTGTAATTTGTGTCCGTTAATTGTATGTTTGTAAAGTCCCCCGCGACACAGAGCATGTTCTCTAGTGTGGGAGTTGTCTTTTAAAAACAAATAAAAATATTTTTTAAGTAAAAGATTACATATAAATATTATTATTCATCGAATCGAAGCGAGAAAGCCCAACTGGGGAAGGACCTCTGACTTACAGAAGACCTCAGCAAAATAACTACGCATAGTGGTGTATTTATGTTCCTGTGTGTGAGTACAGGTCTCCAGCACTCATTTAAGGATGAGTTTTTAACGACACGTTTTCCTATCCCGGGGATACTTCAACATAAATTTAGTTGCTAATTATTTGGTCAGCATCACACGAGTAATAATTTCCGGCATGAGGTAACTGCTTCCCACCAGGTGGAGACGCTCATATTAGCCAGGTATACTCGCTGTTCAAAATAATCTCAGCGGGTCAAGCAACCAAGGGCGCGGTTACCTATAGATGGGTAACCGCATAATGGTACTTCATCTGAGCATCTCTATGCTTCGGAAGATACGTTAAAATCGGTCCCGATTGTTAGCAGTCGTTAAATCACGACAGAGGCCTAAATATAGGTGACCTTAATACTGCCTTGCTAACGAATAACGACGCAAGTTCATGACATGAGTTAATGGATTAATGCTTCTAAAGTTAGATATCTAAGTTGCATTTTCCCATATATTTCGATATGAAGTTATGCCTTTTCGTCGGGCAGAATAACTCTGTCACCAGTTTGGCCACTACCTAAACGATAATAAGAAGAAAAAGAAGACTGTCAACCGGGTTATATACTTATTTTCCGCCAAAAAAGATTTCTCAACTTTAATCACACAAAACTTATCAACGTTACTGTTACATTTTTATTACAGCATATTTCTATTAACGGATCCAATGTTTCAAATATGCAAAAGGGGTTTAATACGTGACGTAATAGGAACAAGTATGACGTAATATCAACAACAATGACATCAGAGGTCAACATAAAACACTGGTCTTAATTATAAAGAATATTTCCTAGAAAATCGGTAACATTCGTATTATGACGTCCTAATTTGAATTTCTAAAGAAATCAAACTTTTAAGGTTTTTATTTAACTTTTTGTCACCGTAATCAGGTGATTATGGTGACAAATAGAGAGGTAGGGACCACACAAGCGTGCAAGCTCGACTTGGGAAGCAACTGACTGACTTGACTACACCGTTGGGTCAGTGGTGTAAAGTCTCGTCATTTACCACTGCGTGTGAGTGTTGTGGGTTCAAACATTTTGATACTTTTTATGTTACAAATAATTTTTAATTTAGAATTTCTCAATGGCTCTCTACACGTGTTGGGAATCTGTAAGTGTACTGAGCAGATGCATGAAATAAATAAATAAACCCCACACGGGACATAAATTTGTGTGACCCATAAATGGTCGTCCCGAGTCTGGGTGTACTTTGTGTCCGTTAATTTTATGTTTCCACAGACACAGGGCTTGTTAGCTAGTGCGGGAGTTGTGCTTTGAAAAAAAACTTCACCTTTCAGAGCTACAGCTAATTAACTACACAGGTCACTTACAGCTCTTCAGTACTGAAAACCTGTAAGTGACCTGTGTAGTGAACCTTACCTAAATGAGTACTCATTTAGAAAAGGGGTTGATAAATAAACGTTTTCTTATCCCAAGGATAGCCCATCACTAAACCGTGTTTTTTGTTTCAGTTTGGGTCAGCATCACGTGAGTGATACCCTTGGTATTGCAAGCGGCACCAAGGCATATAAGGCAAGGCAAATAAGCATAAGGCCCGCCTAATAGGAAGCAGTTACTTTTGTCACCGTACTGTAGTTTGGCATAAAACAGATTTTTATATACTACTTGGGTGGCAAACAAGCATACGGACCGCCTGATGGTAAGCAGTTACCGTAGCCTATGGACGCTAATATTAGTAAGGATTTGACTGGCCTGTTAGTCTCGTGGTTAGTGACTCTGACTGATACGCCGGAGGGCGTTCGATTCCCACCCAGGGCAAATCTTTGTGTGGTAAGCAAAAATGTTAGTTCTGTGTCCAGACACAGAACTAACATTTTTGCTGTGTTATTTATCTATAATATTTATGTATTTAGAAATATGTAATCACTAGGGGTCGTCCGCGTGGTAATTTTGAATATTTTCACCGATTTTGCAACATATCTCACTACTGCTCCGCTCCTATTGATCATAGCGTAATTTTCTAATCGAACCATTACTTTCTGAGATTAGCGCGTTCAACCAATGAAACAAACAAAATCTTCAGCTTTATAATATTATAATAAGTATAAGTATAGATGTTTATCAGTTGTCTGGTTGCCATAGTACAGGCTCTGCCTAGTTTGGGATCAGATGACGTTGTGTGAGTTGTCCCAAAAATATTATTCTTGTCGAATAAACAATTCCTGTATTATTATAACATAGTGTATGTTAGGAAGCAATGAAAGCGCACCATACATACATACACATACATAAATTGTTGCAATTACTATTACCGGCGCGTGACGCAACAGTGAAATGTCTGAGGAAACGTTCAACAGTTCCACTTATGTAACGCGGGCCTTGAACCCTCTACGGAACTTGGTACTCGACGGAACTGCCACCTGCTGTACTGCTAGGAAGTTCATGTAATTGCTGAGTAATATAGATAATGGTAGTGGTCAATGGCGTTGAAGACTTTTTTTTTATTATATCGAGTTTTTTTTTATCTACTTGGGTGTCAAACAAGCATACGGCCCCAATTCTGCTAATTTACGGATGGCTCAATTAAATCTGAATTGATTCTCTATTGAATCTCAGTAGCATGTTTGGTATTCTGCTAATAAATTTAAGACCCTGATGTTAAGCAGTAGCCGTAGCCTATTTTTTGACACCGGGGCTTAAAGATGCAAAACGCAAACGCACCCCTAAGTGAGCGCTGGAGACCTGTACTCACACACAGGAACACAACTACACTGCTGTGTGTAGTTATTTGGCTATGGGTTTCTGTAAGGTGGAGGTCCTTCCCCAGTCGGGCCTGCTCACTAGTATGTACTCCTACTGCTCACTAGTATGTATGTAATATGTACTCACTAGTATGTACTATATTATTTTATGCTATTATTTTGATGGTTTTAGATGGCGAAGAAGCATACGGTTTCCCTGACGCAGTGCCGGCTTTCAAACTACCCTTGGGACCAAGATTTGTTTTTATGAAGTTCATAAGTATTTGATCTAAATGAACAAATGAGTTTGATTTACTTGAGACCTGTACTAAGCGGAACACATCTGCATTGGCGTGTTTTTTTTTGGTAGGACCTCCTTCCTAAGTCAGTCTTGCTCACCTTAAAGCTTAATCAGCGAGCTAAACTATGATTAGGTAGTCAGTATCCTCCAAACACCTGCAGTAGGTAATGATACCACATTCACAATTCACAATTGTTATGAAAGATATATTAACAATTATGTTAAAGGCATTTGTACCCGATACCATTGAAATTTAGTCATAATGTTATCAATACAAAAAACAAATCTATTGACCACGTGTGTTGGTTATGACAATGTGTATATTTGCTGCGCTTGCGCATAATAAGACTATAAAGTAGAACCGTCATTCACTGTTATCATGTTTTTGGTTTTGCCTTTTCGCTGTTGTTAAAGTTCTATATTGAATGCATTTGAAAAGAGCACTTAGTTATATGATGACAAACCTTTGAAATGATTACTTCTTTTTCGCTGACATTTTAATTTAAGAAGCCGAGTGGGAAAGTAACCGACTTGCAGACAAGAGGTGCGAGCTCGATCTCGTGTGGCAGTACCAATGTGAATTTTACTTTGTGGAGTTTATTTAAACTAATCAAATGTCACCACCCCCTTCTATACCGAGAGTGTCGTAAGAGTCGACTAAGAGAGTAAGTCTAGCAGACAATATCCACCGGAAGAGAGGGAAAACTCGAAATAAAACCCTATTCCAACCCGTCTGGCCAGCGTGGTATAGTAGGCTAATATCCCTCCAAATGTTTGAAGGAGACCCGTTCCCAGCAGTGGGACGTTTATGGGTTGAGATGATGATGATGATGAATCAAATGATTCACCCTCTGCTAACGTTAAAGGAATACATCATGAGGAAATCCACATGTCTTATAAGTAGTCATCCAACCAACATTAGGCCGAGTGTGTGGATAAAGAAAGGCTTTTCAGATCTCTACCGAGATCCGTGCCCAGCAATAGAACATATGACTGGCCTGTCGGTCTAGTGGTTAGGTACTCTGACTGCTACGCCGGAGGTCGTGGGTTCGATTCCCACCCAGGACAAATCTTTGTGTGATGAGCACGAATGTTTGTTCTGTGTCTGGGTGTTACTTATCTATAATATGTATGTATTTAGAAATATATAAGTATGTTTATCAGTTGCCTGGTTACCATAGTACAGACTCTGCCTAGTTTGGGATCAGATGACAGTGTGTGAGTTGTCCCAAATATTATTATTATTATATATGAATTGTCATCAAATTAAAAAAAACTGTTGATTTAACAGTAGCAACACTAATCTTCACATTTCAATCGATTTCGTAAACTTCATTACCAACCCCTCCAATATTAAAACTCATTAAACATTCTTTGACCACATAACTCGATCGAGCATCGACCTTAGGTACCTCTAGCTTTCTAGTTATCTAAGCTCGAAATAGTAAACAAGTAGACAACGGTTCTGAGTTCAAGGCCCGTGCGGATTACGTAAAGCTGTGACGTCATCGGGTCGACGCTCGCGCATTACTCTGTGCATATTTTTATTATCTGAGTCTCGCTAAATGTATGGACGGATTATTTTGAAATTGGAATTTGATTATTGGGTGTTTAATATTGTATCTGTTATGTAATTGTTGGGTTTATTGATGTGAATGTGTGTTGTGTGTGTGTATGATAGTGACGTATTAAATTAATGAAATGACTTTTAGTTATCGATAAACGGCGAGATTATCATGCGGTATCCTTGATGCAGAAACTACTAAACGGATTTTGATGAAATTTACAATGATTTTATTTATACATCAGAATAGCACAGGCTATCATAATCATCATCATCTTAGCCAAAAGACATTTCTACAACTCTCGATGCTGAGCCGACCTTGTCCATCGGTTGCCTGCAACCTTTACTAGGTCGTCGGTCCACCTTGTTTAATTATTTAAAAATAAATATAATATAAACGCAGGTGGAGCTGCGGGCACAAACTAGCAACTAATAGTTGATTCTGTTCCGTTCAGTTTTTATCGCGGTAACCGACATCTACGCAGGCGGAGCCGCGGACAACAACTAGTATTAAATATTATCTAAATTTAAAAAAAATGAATTCATTGATAATATTTACAAGGATGAAATAAAATAAAATTTTATTACACAACACATCAAATTACATAAAATTATTATAATTATATACAAGTTCAACAAAATACATAAAAAATAATGTAGAAAAATAAGTTTAAGTAAAGAATTTTATTATATAATAAAATACCGACTTAACAAAATTATTAAACTTACTGTAACCTTTCATCACAAATTTATTTTAAAACCGTTCCTTTTTTAAAATTTCAAATAAGAACATTGAACTTCTTTCACCTTACCCATTTTTTTGTATTTTTGAAGTAAAAACTGCTTTAGGCGCTTTGAGCACTTTTTGGGTGAATTAAAAATCATGGAATTCGCAACATCGTCACCGAACGCTTTCCATATTCAAAAATAATAATCGACGATACAAATCACAAGTTACTTCGTTTTCACTTCTATCGGCAGTCCCCAAAGACTGCGCCACATATTTTTTTTAGTACGTTTGTATACCAATGTATTTATATTTAAATATATTTATGGATGTGTATTGCTTAATACCTATATTATGTAGTTCTACTACATTGTAGCTTTATTTGCTGCTCCTACTTCGTTTATCTCTGCATCACCATAGGTTGATTGGAAGAGAATGCATGAAGTTTTATTAATAAATAAAGTATTTTCATAATTTAATATTATTAAAAATCGATTACTGAACTATTTCGACTAATTGTACTGATTTTTGTCGTAGAAAGTGAGAAAGCACTGTACAATACTGATTACGTCCAGACATGTCGCATTACGTCACCAGCGGCCATTGACCGGCAGCCATGACAGTCAGCCTATGCAAATATAAAACGAACAAATGAATGCTATTTTCTTTTAAAACTATTACATTTTATATTTCAAATAAAAGCAATGTATGTAACAGTTGAGTTATTTAATTTTCAGAATTCATTTGAATTGGTTCCAATTTTAAATATTTTATAAACAATTTGAATTCATTCTGATTTTTAAGTGAAAACTTCTTTAGGCGCTGAGCACTTTTTGGGTGAACAAAAATCATGGAACTCGCGTCATCGTCACCGAACGCTTTCCATATTCAAAAATAATAATCTAATAGCTCGACGTTACAATTCACAAGTTACTTTTTTTAATTTTTTACACATACATACATTTGATATTTATATATTGACATTATTACATATTTCTATATATACAATATACCTAATATATTTACAATTCTTAAAAAAAGGAAAAGATATATACAATACAATTATATACATAGAAAATACACGAAAAACGGGAGGGACTGCTTAATAGGCGTCATAAAATTTCTCCGCATCGACGTCTGCTGGAAACGTGCCCAAAAGACTGGCAGCATTGCCACGTTGAATGGCAATGCTTATTCTTTGAGCCAAAAATAAGCCAGCCCTCTGGTCACGTGAAGCCTCGATTAAACGCTTCGACAAATCTTTAAAAAGACCGCGAGCACTTGCACCCCACGGCCCAAGCGTTTCGACTCCAAACGGCTCAAACACATAATCTCCGATGAGATTATTGTATTTGCGCCGCTTGAGAGTCTCCGCGGATGCAGCAGCAGCACCAGCACAACCTGCTGTACTTGGAAGATGAGAGGGCGCAAGGGTGTCGACACATGTTGCGTCCCACACCAAAGGCCTACCCATCTTCCATGGCAGTAAAGACATATCGTCAGGTCTCTTACCATCGTTGCGTACCAAACCATTGGGTTCTAGTACAGCTGGAACGCCAGCGGTGACAAGAGCACGTCGGAGTATATCGTTAAGGTTGGCGTGCCGGGATATACGGCCTGCACTCCTGCTGCATGACAGGCCGTGGTGTCCAAGGCTGTCGACGGCTTCACCACAGCAACATCTATGAGGAGAAACAGAAGGAGCACCTAGGCGAAGGCAAGTAGCCATACGGAAAGTAGTATCGTCCAACATGGTACCTATGTTGGGCGATGGAAGTGCTTGAAGCCAGAGGCCCGACTCCCATTCTCCCACAGCCAGCAAACGAGCGCGCTCCGCAGGACTGGTAGACGAAATAATCAGTTTATCTCTAACCATCCTGCAAAGCGGCCCGTCCCACTGTCTCTGAGAAAAAGGGTTAGTGGGTAACTCAGTGTTGGGAACAGTCACTTTCCAAGCATTAAAGGCATCGGTCTTACATGGCACATCAGAACTAACCAGTGTGGAAGCTAGAATTTTCCTGGTTAGTTCTTCCGTGCTATGAACCGAGGACAAAAATGCTGGTAAACTAACATCGGTAATTTTGCGAACGCCGAGCCCGCCCAAGCGAACTGGTAAGGACGCTTGAAGCCAGGCTCGATCGTTCAGGGCCACATTAAGAATTTTGCTCATAGTGTTGTAAATAATTTGGTCCAATTTGCCTAAAATTGTTAGATGTTTCCAAAACGGGGCCGATCTTAGGGCATGTGTAAATTTGGGCACGAAGAGGCAGTATCTAATAATGGTAAAAGCCGAATGTATATTAATTTTGAGTAGTCGGTCTGAAACTTTGTTCCCAAGCTGTACTTGAGTTCTCCCGGACGACAAGACCTATGCAGCGAGCCAAATTTTGGGCTACTGTAGGTCTCGCGCCGCGGGGAACTCTCCTAAGGATCGGAATTGAATTTTTTAAACTAGCCAGATATTGCCAAAAGGGAATTTTGTCAGCGGCGTCCGTTAAATCCGCTGTGTGTGTTGTGGGGCTAGAAAATACATTTTGGGATTTATGAACTCTACCAAAATGGATTTTCAGGCCCCGCACACCTTTAAAGAAACGAGCTTGGGGACAATGTGGGCAACGCACTAGGTCATTAGAGAATGTGGTAGGTTGACTACGAGCACTTACCTCCACATCGCTACTGCTGCCACTGCAGTCCTGGCTCATAAATTTAGTTTTTACACTTATAACTAAATTGTAGATATGATAAAATTAAATAAAGGTATAAAAAACACAAAAATCACAGATATTATCACAGACATTGTCACTTATCAAATGTCATGTCTTGTGTGTCCATGGCGACGGGGCGTCGCCCTGGTACCGGCTTCGCGTCCTTCCTGTCGCCTGTCTGGTCTTTGGTTGACTAGCGATTACAACTCTTCGACTGCTTAAACTGAGGTCGTGGGATCAATTCCCACCCAGGGCAAATCTCTCTCAATATTCCAGTTGAGTTTGCATTAACATAATTATTGCGGTTGCTTAGTGCTTTACTAAGGCCCAAATATGCGTCGGATTTTTATTCAGCATACTTTTAAATACCTTTTATTATTGAGAAATCGTAATGGTCGTCGCCAAAAATAATCAGAAAAATAATAATAATTTATTATTTTATTTTCATTTGTTGTGTTATGTGTTTGACATTGACATCATTCTCAAAATGAAAAAAAAAAAAAATCACTAATCACTAATGATTTACTACTGCGCGGCGTGTTGTGGGTACGATCCCCATACGGGACAAAAAGTTACTTAGTTTCCACTTCTATCGGCAGTCCCAAAAGTTTTTTTTAAATTTGAATTCTCTTTGAATTTTCTGACCGATATTTTGGTAATTTACCTTTACGGCGATTATTGTAAAATTATTTATGGGTAGCTGCGTTTTCGATATGACAATCTTGAAATATGCCTACTTTAATAAGCGTTCAATATACGTAACCTAGTGGAAAAGTAACAGCTGCAACCCGTAAGATTTTATATATAAAATTCGTATAAGTACTAACCAAATGATTTACCATCTGTTGAAGGAAAACATCATAATTAAACCCCCATGTCTTACTTACAAGAAATTATAAAAGTACCCACATTGTGGATTGCTATAAATATTGCAGTTATCTAGCGATTATAAAGAGTAGCCTGGGGTTTATGAATTTTCTTCTGAAAACTGTGGACCTTGTATTCGAATTAGCCGTAGCTCAAATGGGTGACATTGTCTTTCTGGATTAACCATAAGACCATAAAACACTCCGACTCGGCAATAGTGTAGCTTTATAGCTTATGATCAGTGATTTTTTCAAATTGCCTGAGCAGTTGGTCCAGTAGCTTAAGCGGTTACCTCGCCATATTTTACTACTGCGCGGCGTGTTGTGGGTACGATCCCCATACGGGACAAAAAATTGTGAGATCCGTATATGGCTATCCTGAGTCTGGGTGTATTACCCCATGACACAAGTCTTGTGAAAGAGTTGTCTTTTTAAAAAAATAAAGAAAATAAAGAAAAGAATTTGTCAGCCATATTTTACTACTTCTTTAATACCAATATGCGAACTGAATTTTCCATTAGATCAACGTTATATGCAAACTATTTGCTAAGGCCGGCATCGAACGTTAACCCTGCCAAGTGACGGTCGCTAACCTAACAGTATGACGCATTAGTCATTAATGCAAGTCATTTCTGCACTCGTAATATGTCTGGGGATGCCCTAACATGCTGCTGACGTCACTGTGGTCTGTAACAACGTATTATTGTATGTTTCCATACAAAAGTTTGGTTTAGACTTTGGAATTGTATGAGGAAAATTGTGTAAAGGTCATACACAATTTTCCTCATACAAACTCAAAGTCTAAACCAAATTTTTGTATGGAAACATACCATGATTATTTCTTACCCTCTTTGTTATTAAAGGTTTAAACACCCCGACTGCAGAGGGTGGCCAAAAGAGCCTTTTATTATTCTGCAAGCATATAAGAGTTAGTGAATTTTTATGGCTTATGAAATGACAAAAGTAAATACGTAGCTGGCTCTTGGGCTATTAGTAGTAGAGAGAAAGAGGGTTTAGGCCTTAATTCACACACGCTGGCCTAATGAGGGTTGGTGCATCTGACATGTCTTTAGAATTTCTTCTAAGACATGTGGGTTTCCTCACGATGTTTTCCTTCACCGTTAGCAGATGGCGAATCATTTGATTCGTAAATATAAACTCCACAAAGTGAAATTCACATTGGTACTGCCCGGGATCGAACTCGCACCTCTTGCGTGCAAGTCGGTTACTTTCCCACTCGGCCACCACCGCTTTTTTAAAATAAAGTTTCTTTAAATAAACTAAATAAATAGAATTCCTAACGTCCTCCTACTTCCGTACCCTTACAATTCATGGCGCGTGTCACTTTCGCGTCAGATGCGTACGCGCACACCGCATACTACGCGCGCCCTGTTCGGTGAAACGCGAAAATTGTTTGCGCACTTTCTGACCGGATACGGATACGGACGAAAATTATTATTTAACTTTGTTAGATAATGGTATTGAGTAAAAAAAGGTTAATGAACTTCTAGTGAACTTCATTTTGAGTCTTAGAGAAAATTGATTTTTTGCCCTTGTTGTACAGGGGTTGCTGAGGGCACAATTTCAGATTTCGTCTAGCTTCTAAGAATTTTTCAAAAAAAATGTAATTAACACATGATCTAGTCGTAAATATCTGGATTTGATTAGGGAATCCAACCTATCATCATTATCTCAGCCAAAGACGTCCACTGCTGGACATAGGAATTCCCCAAAGATTTCCTCAGCGTACGGTCTTGAGCTGACCTTATCTATCGGCTAACTGAATCAATAATAATTAATCCAACCTTTACTTAGAAATAAATCTTTTATTTGCACATTACACTCTATAACAGCATTGAAAATTTTGCAAATTTTAAAAATCCTAGTCTTTTTCTTAGCGTGTTGATGGCAACCTAAATTGTGTCCTAGAACTTAGCCATGAGCTTTGCATTTCCAGTAGCGTCCATGAAGTTCTCTAATGTGCAGGTATCTGTTGGACTTGGGGCATGATATTTCCTATAGTTTGCGGCTTTATGGGTCATTTACAAAAGAAAAAAAAAGTGTTATAGTAATGTATTCTCTAAAAGAGCAAATCGATGAATATTTGAAAGGGTAAAGCGTAAAGCTCCTATATTACCTCACATTCTAATCATATTTTGGAAGTATTCCATATTGGGCACCCGTTTTAATGGCACCTAAGGTATTCCACATTGGGCACCTACCGATATTTTTATATCGATATGTTCCACTAATGGCACCTGCGAAAAATATCGGTAGGTGCCCAATGTGGAATACCTTAGGTGCCATTTACTCAGGAGCCATTAAAATGGGTGCCCAATATGGAATACTTCATATTTTGTAAAATATTACGTTTTTTAAATTCATTTTGATGGTATTCAATATCATAATATCTCTTCCTGTGGACTGTTACAAGGCGAAGTTATAATGTTTGGGCCTTATAACAATAATAATACTTTATTTATTTAAGACAACATGATCCAATAGTGTTAGTAAAGGTCTTAAAAAAATATGTTAGTAAAAGGTGTATTTTGCGACAAGTCTTGGCAATTTAGTTAGATGGCCGACAAGAGGACAATTCCCGTGGTCGGCTACCGTTCGTATGAAACTGTTGGGGCCATTGCACATTCTTGTGAGCAGAGATGCTGCCTTCTTACGCAATTATTCCAAAATCTCCCACTACTTTTGCTTTATTATATTTAATTTTATCTTCTGTCCATCCAAACGTTGTCTGGCAGAAATTGCTTTTAACGATAAGGCCGCGAACATCTCTGACTTCAAATTTACAATCCAAGTTGGCATTGTCTATGAGACCCATCCTAATCAAGGTTTTCTTGCTTCAATCAACTATAGTTTAAAGTATCTATTTCAGTTTTTGTCTATTTTTATTATTATTGTTAAAAAAGAAAACGCCCGCACAAGAGAACAAGCTCTGTGTCGCGGGGGACTTCACAAACATACAATTAACGGACAAAAATTACACCCTGACTCAGAAAAACACTTTGACGGTCACACAAAGTTTTATCCTGTGTGGGAATCGAACCCACAATCTCGTGGACAGCAGGCGCATACTGCGGCCACTGGACCACCAAGGCAGTCATTCTATCTACAATCACCGCAGGCGCCGTTATAAAGAAGGTACAAAACAAACAAACACACATACAAACACATAATAATGACATCATTCTCACACAGTTAACATCAATGAACAAACTAGGAAACTCCGTGTTTATGTAACAACGATTACAGGGCCTTGAACCTCGGAAACTGAGGCGGGAAGCGAACCCACGTCCGTGCTGCACGTTAGTAATTGATCAGTTAGGAAGTGTGTGTAATCGATGAGTGAAGGGTAGGCAGAAATACTAGTTGATAGCTACTTATAGTAAATTTACGTTCGGTGACCATAATTATGTGAGACAACATACAAATCTAATATATAAAATTCTCGTTTCATAGTGTTCAACTTTGAACTCCTCTGAAACGGCTCGACCGATTTTCGTGAAATTTTGTGTGCATAGGTACTTAGGTAGGTAGGTCGGTAGGTCTGAGAGTCGGACAACATCTATTTTTCATCCCCCTAAATGTTAAGGGTGGTTTTCCCCCTAATTTTTTAATTTAATTTTTTTGACATATTTTTTTGTTTTTTTTTTTGTGACTCAGCATTAAAAAATACATACAACCCTTAATTTTCACCCCTCTACGATCAGCCCTTATATTTTAGTAGCAAAACAACGTTTGCTGGGTCAGCTAGTCAGCTTATAAATTCTTAAGTTATATTTTTATTCTAGTTATATTAATAAAAAGCGGTGGTGACGGAGTGGGAGAGTATCCAACTTGCACGCAAGAGGTGCGAGTTGGATCCCGGGTGACAGTACCGATGTGAATTTCACTTTGTGGAATTTATATTTACTAATATAATGATTCGCCATCTGCTAACGGTGAACGAAAACATCGTGAAGAAACCCACCACAGATTTTTTGATAAAAAACAATCGTTATAGGTAACCCTGTTAAATTTTCTGCTTTGCATACTGTAGACTGTACTCGCGGGCAAAGCCGCAGCCGGAAGCTAGTTAGACATATTATTCCCCAAACAATCATCGACCACAATTATTGACAATATATTGTTTACTTTGAAGGAAATTTTCTCTTGCTCAATAATAATATTACCAAACCACATATTTTGTATTTTTCCGCACTACATAATAGTATAAAGTGTGGACATCGGCTTTCTTTATAATTGTCTTAAATACGCGTTGATGTTATTTAATAAAACAGCAATCAACAGCCTTGTTTAGTCCACTACTGAGCTAATCCATCTAAATAACATTTAAACGTAATTACTTACATATGAATAACTAAATCATTACACAACAAGTAATTTTAGGAGAGACAACTCCACCTTACAGACGAACACAGCCAAGTTACTTAATAGAATGGTGTACAGGTCTGTATTATCTTATTTCAAGAAATCTATTTATTAAGTATAAATAGGTTTCTTGAAATAAAATATAGACGACAACACACGAATGATACCCCAGATATTGCACGCGTCTTAAAAATTTATTTCGACAAAAAATAACTCAAAAACATTTTTAAACTTTTCAAATCAGTTGCCATTTGAACATAAAAAGCATCTCAATTAAATAAGGAATGGCCGATGTGCATAGTTTTATGGTACTGTACTATATTCGTCATAATATTTTAGTCGACACTTTTCCGGGGTTGGACAATGACTCACGAGGGGCGTGGTGTTTAGTGATGCTACACAAAATGAGTGACGTCACCAATGACGTCAGTAAAGTGATGAAATATTATAGTTTTGTATGTAATATTATGTTTTAATTGAATATCCATGTTGGTTTCCTTATTTAAACCTTCATTATCGACAGCATTGATTGCATGTATCGTTCAGTGGCTTAAGTGATTGTAGGGATTGAACCCACAACACGCCCTGCAGTGGTAAATGGCGAGGCCTTAAAGGCACTTAAACCGCTGAATCAGCCGTGTAATCAAATACGTGAGTTTTTTTTTATATACTACCAAGGTGGCAAACAAGCATACGGCCCGCCTGAAGGTAAGCAGTTACCGTAGCCTATGGACGTTTGCAACACCAGGGGTGTTACTCACGCGTTGCCGACCCTTTAAAAACCTTATAACTCCTTTCTTGAAGAACCCTATAGTCTCTTGGGAAAACCTCGGCAGGGAGCTCATGAACAGCGAGTGTCATAGACCTCTAGCTGCAGGCAACTTGTTTTAAATTTTCCAATAATTATAATTGTATAATATTACGAAATAGTCCAAAGACCTAGCAAGTTGTCAAGGTCGATTGAAGCTCAAAAATTTTAAGGCTACTGAACTCTGACGCCGTAATTGGTGACCGAGGTTAAAGAACTGAATTGCGTTTATTTTGTTTGTTGATCCAACTATATATAGGTACACGTGTCTATGGTATATGTCATTGTTAAGGCAACGTTACATGATATGTTGACTGCCTCGGTGGTTCAGTGGCCGCAGTCTGCGCCTGCTGTGCACGAGGTTGTGGGTTCGATTCCCACATAGGACAAAACTTTGTGTGACCCACAAAGAATTGTTCTGAGTCTGGGTGTAATTTGTGTCCGTTAATTGTATGTTTGTAAAGTCCCCCGCGACACAGAGCTTGTTCTCTAGTGCGGGAGTTGTCTTTTTAAGAAATAAAAAAAATATATGTTTTTATTTTTTTTATTATTATGCTACCAAGGTGGCAAACAAGCATACGGTCCGCCTAAGCATGTACTCGAGGTACTCAATTTTTTTTTTTTTTTTAATTTACGTCGTGTTTTTCACACGACTTAAATTGAGGTCTTCATTACACCAAATTGGCTTAAGACTGAATTTTGTGGAAATTCTTTGAGGAGGCTTATGTGAAATGGCCGTCTTTGGGCTGAGATGATGATGAACAAGAAAAAAGATAAAGATAATTCTCCCGCACTAGATAATAAGCTCTGTGCCGCAAGAGACTTAAGAAACATATAATTAACGGACACAAATCACACAGACTCATAACAACTCTTTGTGGGTATCACAAAATTGTCCTGTGTGGGATTCGACCCCACAATCTCGTGCACAGCAGCGCAAACTGCGTCCACTAACCTAGGCAGTCTAAAGTTGTCAAGGCAAACCTTATATATTTTTATGTTTATGATCATTCTTTTTTTATTGGATGCTTAGAGGCGCAGGAATACTTTAAAGTCATTCTTATTTAAATTTGAGGAAAAAATCATCGCTTTAATATCCTACTAATATAATAAATGCGAAAGTTTGTAAGTATGAATGGATGGATAGATGGATGGATGGATGTTTGTTACTCTTTCACGTAAAAACTACTGAACGGATCTGGATAAAATTTGGCACAGAGATAGATTATGGTCTGGAATAACACATAGGCTACAGCGATAACCGACATCCACGCGGGCGGAGCCACGGGCAACACCTAGTAATAATAATAAGTTTTTGTTGTTATATACGAATGATTCAGTTACTGAAAGTGAGTCACACTGTAAGACCACGTATATATAAGGAGGGGTTGTTCGTTATGTCGCGAGTGAGTCATACCCTATTATTATAAGGGTAAATGTTGGGTTTAACACCCCTACATGACTAATTCTGTGTTAACATGTATTACTGTAATAAGGTCCTGGGATCGATTGCCGGGTTGGTATAAGTGGAATTTATTTGTTTAAAACGTCATACTAATAATAATAATATTATAGCAGTCATGTATGTCCCACTGCTGGGCACGAGTCTTCTCTCCTCTATCAAGAAAGAGAGGGTTGGTTAAGTTGATACACAACAAAATAATTTAAGTACTTAAAAAGGTGAACTTTATGACTATGACATTACCAGTAGGTTCATATAAGACAACGGACAAGAAAATATTAAGTAGGTATTAATATAGCATCTGGAACTGTCCAGCATCTTCACCATCAGCTTCCAATATCCAAAAAATGGTAACACCAAGATTTTGTGATGGGGTATACTGGAATAAGATTTAAATCCGTTGCGTAGTGTAAAAGATCTAAGCGTACAGACAACGAGCGACTTTGTTTTATACTATCTAAAGATACGCGAAAAAAGAATCTTTGTTCCCCTTTTTAACCGACTTCAAAAAGAGGAGGTTATCAATTCGTGTGTAATTTAAAAATAAATGTTTGTTACCGCAGAACTTCCTCATTTATGGGCCGATTTGAAAAATTCTTTTTTGTCTGAGAGGCATACTTCCAGTTTGGTCACATATTCATCAAAAGTAAGTTCTGATGATGGGATCCATGAGGAATTGAGAGAACTCCTCAAAAATTATAGGCACACATATAGCAATTTCAATATTTTTAACAACATACCTATCAAACATTTAGAAAGTATAATATGATGAAGTAAAACTGATGAAGAAGACCACAGATGGCCACCTGAACTTCTCAATAATAAGTATTTTACGGATGGCGATTAAATAAGTTTCCATTATGGCTGCTAAGGTAGCTAAGCAACGGAACTTCATAATTTAAGGTTTTTGAAATTCTGCAACTTGCCTTTTCGAAAAATTTTTAAATTTTTATTTTGAAATTCTGCAACTTTTTACTGAAGTCGGTTTTTTTTGTTAAAATTATTAGACACATTGCATATACAGAGGAGTTTGAGATTTGGAGAAAGACTACAGATAGCAATTACAGTCGGTTTTCGACCACCAGGTGACCTCTAGTACCAATATATATCTAACTTTAATTTACTTAAGTCCCGTCCCGTCTTTATACGGCGACAATGCCAGGACTCCAGCCATTGATCCCAAAAAATTTAGGGTACACGAACCGAATAAGAGGTTATAAGCCTATAACAATACTCATTAAATAAATATTAAGTGCAATAACCGAACACCTACACAATTTAATATTAATTAAAGTTTTGGAGTTCTGTGCTTAAAGGGTGTCAAACGGGATGAAGCGGACAGGTAGCGGACGTTTAGTAATAGCCTCCGCTATCTGTCCGTCTCTTTGTCAGCGGGATATATCATGAACGGTAATAGGTAGGCAGTTGAAATTTTCACAGAGTAGAAATAATTTATTTTGTTGTTTAACACTTAAAAAACAAAAAGCGTGATTTTTTTGTGTTTTTGGGTACGAAACCCTTCGTGCGTTTGTCCGACTCTCACTTGGTCAGTTTTTTTATATAAATAATTAATTATTTTTGTATACAATACAAAATTATAATGTCATTGGCTAACTTATTAACCTCTTGTATAATTAACTGACTACATAACATTGCACTCTCAATTAAAAAAGACAATACTTAGAACAGCTTTCCAGCATTTGTAACTTTAAGTTTATTGATACAAGATTTAAATTACTTAGTCAATGTATAACTCTATTGCTCTTTTTCTATGATGATAGATGTCATTATTATGTTTGTTTCTTGAACTATAAAAATGCTATTTTGTCGTATATTTACGTCTTTTGGCTGAGATGATGATGATGATATTTGTGAAGTCCCCCGCGAGGGCTGCCTTTGTGGTCCAGTGGTCGCAGTAAGCGCCTGCTGTGCACGAGGTTGTGGCTTCCATTTCCACACAGGACAAAACTTTGTGTGACCCACAAAGAGTTGTTCTGAGTCTGGGTGTAATTTGTGTCCGTTAATTGTATGTTTGTAAAGTCCCCCGCGACACAGAGCTTGTTCTCTAGTGCGGGAGTTGTTTTAAAAAAAAGTGCTTGTCCCCAAAGCAGGAGTTATATTATTAAGAATTAAGAAACGGATAAAAAAGTACATAATCCACTACGCAGTCGGGTAAAAACACGAAATTAAAATGAATTATCAAAGCAGTTATCGGGTCAATAAAACTTATATCATTATCGATAATTATTATGCATCGATGAATCAGTATTCGTTTTCAAATTAATTAATGCAAGTTAACGAACTTTTAAGTGTTTTTGACTTGTTTACACAAGTACCTCTTTTGCATCTGCCAGCTTTTGATATTTTACATAAAAATTACTGTATAATGAAATAATTTAGCATATAGCGTAGTGTGGTGAGACCACTAGCATACCAAGAAAGGTAGGGCACCTTACAAGCGAGCAAACCCGACTGGGGAAGGACGACTGGCCTGTTGGTCTAGTGGTTAGTGACTCTGACTGCTACGCCGGAGGTCGTGGGTTCGATTCCCACCAAGGACAAATCTTTGTGTGATGAGCACGAATCTTTGTTCTGTGTCTGGGTGTTATTTATCTATGATATGTACCTATGTATTTAGAAATATATAAGTATGTTTATCAGTTGTCTGGTTACCATAGTACAGGCTCTGCCTAGTTTGGGATCAGATAGCGTTGTGTGAGTTGTCCCGAAAATATTATATTATTTTTTTGACTAGACAGTTCTTCGAACGCGATGAGTAATGTTAACCTAAATTTACAACCTGTGTATTTGTTATATATATTTAATATTATATGCCCAGCAGTGGACGTCTTATGGCATGAGATGGATACTTAATATTATATTGTTTCTATGATTTATATTATTTTTATGTTAAATAGCGAGTAATATTGCTTTATTAATTAAATATTTACTTTGATATATCATACTACTACTGTTTTCGTGAACACATAATTTATATATACATAATGTTAGTAGACTAGTGCAAGTATAACTTATATGTTTAACATATCTGTGGAAGCTTGTTATTAGCAATTTATATTACCAACTTGTTTACACATTATTATATTTTATTAGTCTGTAAGCTTTCCTTATACAAATAAATAAATAAATAAATAATTATATTATATACTTTACAAAATATCACATAACAGTCAACGCAGTGGAGTGAATACGTTCTTAAGTTTCAAACAGGTCTCCTGAGATCAATTAAAATTCTGGGCTACATTGACAGTAAAGGAGATGGACATTAGGGAATATTTTAAGAGAGGTAGGGCTCCATACTAGCGAGCAAGCTCGATTGGGGAAGGACTGCCAAGTTCCAGAAGATCACAGTCAATTAACTACATACAGCTGTGTATTTGTGTTTCTGTGTGTGAGTACAGGTCTCCAGCGCTCATTAAGGAATGCGTTTTAAAAGAAACATTTCCTATCACAGGAATAGTCCATCTTAAAACCCTGGTGTAAGAACTGCTGGGTCGGCAACACGCAAGTGATACCTCCGGTATTGCAAGCGTCCATAGCCTTTGGTAACTGCTTAACATCAGGCGGGCCGTATGCTTGTTTGCTACGCAAGTAGTATAAAAAAATTGCCAAATTCTGGACTCATTCGACAGAAAAAAGTTGGATATCGTGGAATATTTCTGTGGAAATGACTGGCTTGTTGGTCTTGTGGTTAATGAATAATTGTCCGTGTGGTGACGGATTAAGAATACAAATGTCACCATCCCCTTCCATCCTGAGGGTGTCGTAGGAGTCGACTAAGGGAGTAAGACAGGCAGACAATATCCACTGCAAGAGAGGGAAAATCTTACTTTGGTGATACCTTTGCCCCGCAGTGGGACAGTATAGTAATCTTATCAAAATTAATCCCTATTTCCGTATGTCACGGCATCACGCGTGAACGGCTGGACCGATTTCAGTATATTTTTTGTTGTGTTTACTATTGTCAGGAGAATAAAAAGAAAGTTGCACTGAAAATAGTTTAACCCGGATGAAATAGGGGTGGGCCGCTAGTAATAAGTAATAATAAGTATGTTTATTGTCTAGTCACCATAGTACAGACTCTGCATAGTTTTAGATCAGATAGCCATGTCTGAGTTGTCCTATAATATAATTATATAATATTAAACAAACATGTATGGTCTTCTTCGTCACTACAATGCGTAATACGGAATTTTCAATTTGCATTCAAACTTTCCATTTTGCCTAGAAAGACTTTCTATTCCGCTAAATGTTTTTGGAATACTTCAAGGTTATAAACCTGAATGTGTAAGTAGTATGTTGGCACTACTTTTGACTCATATGGCGGTCCATACTCCATAAGTGACAAATTGACACTTATTTGTTTTCTTTCCGGTGGTTACTATGGTTTCTCTTTAATCATTCATTTTATCGATGTTTCCTATCCCAAGGAAAATCTACCTTAAAGCCTTGGTGCAAAAAAAGGATAAGCCAAATACTTAATCATAATAATTACTTACGATAAGTGAGGTAGGGCACCATACTAGCGAGCAAGCCTGATTGGGGGAGGGCCTCCACCTTTTAGAAGACCACAGCCAAATAAATACACAGGGTATAGTTGTGTTTCTGTGTGTGAGTACAGGTCGTTTGCCTATGCCAGGGATACCTTAAACCCCTGGTGTAAAAAAATGGGTCAGTAACACGCAAGTGATATCCCTGCTATTATTACAAGCGTCCATAGGCTACGGTAACTGCTTAACATCAGGCGGGCCATGGAGTATGCTTGTTTACCACCCAAGTAGTACAAAGAAAAACTACCGCTGGAGCAGAAAGGTTCTGGCCTGGCAACAACGACCTGGAAGATCAGATGAACAGGTCTCTAAAAACGATGACCATGTCATGGACTAAGTCAGCTCAAAATTAGACGGAGTGTAAATCCTTGGAAGGCCTGTAGAGGTACTTTCCCTGCCAGGTTTACTCCCTTGAACAATACCCTACAATCTTTATAATCTGCCGATTTAATATAAAGGGGATTCACCTTATCTTGTACATGTACATTATATTATTTGATAATAACACAATGTTTATCAATTATTAATTTATAACTATTATGTAATTTAATGTGTAAATAACATATTATCACATTGTTATTATTGGTGATTCAGTTAGTTATTTTAGTTCATACGATAACATCGAATGTAATTCGAAATTAGAATGTTCTAGAGGAATTTAATTATAGAAATAACTAATTTGTTATTGTTGGTTGTAGACTGTTTTGGTGGCCCAATGCGTGTAATAGCCCAGGCATTAGTATTTTTAACCAAATTATAAAAAGGCGGAGGTTCTCAATTTGACTGTATGTTTTTTTTTCACTAATTGTGAATTGATTTTTATGTTTTTTTTACATTTTATCATTTTTTACGTTTCTACAAATTAGGTCGGTGCTCAGGCCTTATCATCTTGGCTATATTCATCTTGGCATCGACTTCAATCTTTATTTAGTTATTTTTCGCTATTTGATGTCGGTTTATTATTTTTATTTTAATAGTTTGGAACTTCTTTTTAAAAGATAACACCGCTGCACCGGTACTAAGAACAAGCCCTGTGTCGCGGGGAACTTTACTTATGTATAACTTATAGAATTAGAATTTATAGAAGGTGGTAAAAAACCCTCGAGCGATTCTCCTGGTATTCGATCAGATGGGACGTATGCTTGTTTGCTACCTGATTAGTTTAAAAATAAAACTAATGTTTACCAGTAAATTCTATTTTAAATTCTCAAACAACTGGATGGTTATATCACATAAAATTTTATATATATATGTCGTTAACCCGTTATATGCTGAGTCATTGATTACGCAACAAGTCAGTGCCCGCAGCGACCTTCAACTGAACGCAATTTGGCGTGACGTAGCTAAAACTAGCTAACTCTAGATAGCGATAGGGTTGTGGTACTATAGAACTGGAAGATGCAGTGTGGGCCTCCAACAAGGTGGGCCCATGACCTGGTAATTGATAGCTCAGAAGCGAATGCTGTGGAAATCTGTGGAAGAGGCCTATATCTAGCAATGGACATCTTTTAGCTAAGATCAAATCCAATTTATTAAAATCCACCCAGACGTTCTCTGCTGGACATAGGCCTCCCCCAAAGTTTTCCCACATCATTCGGTCCCGAGCTGACCTTATCATCAGTTGCCCGAAACCTATTTCTCATCTCAACCCATAAACGTCCCACTGCTGGGCACAGGTCTCCTCCATACACTTGGAGGGATATTAGCCTACTATACCACGCTGGCCAGACAAAACCCATTTATTTCAATAAAATAGGATCATCATCATCATCATCATCATCTCAGCCAAAAGACGTCCACTGCTGGACATAGGCCTCCCCCAAGGTTTTCCACAACTCTCGATCCTGAGCCGACCTCGCCCATCGGTTGCCCGCAACCTTTACCAGGTCATCGGTCCACCTTGTTGGAGCCCTGCCCACGCTTCGTCTTCCAGTTCGTGGTCGCCACTCTAGAACCTTTCTGCCCCAACGGCCATCAGGATAAAATAGGATGATCACAATGAATTCTATTTTATTCTAATTTTATTTATTTTCTGTATATTCATCTAGAAAATCAGTGCTCGATCTTTCTTAAACGTCAATATCCTGGAGTCGGCAATCATCATCATCATCTCAACCCATAAACGACCCACTGCTGGGCACGGGTCTCTTCCATACACTTGGAGCGAGATAGCCTACTATACCATGCTTCATGCTTTTTCTTATCTCTTACTCCCACCTTAGGATAGAATGGGGTGAGGACATTTGTATTCTTAATCCAACACCATACGGACGTATCGACAATGCATAATTGAATACACCGTTCTCTGATAATGTATTTGTTTACTATCAAGTCCATCCTATTCTTAGCCTTTTATTCCGTCACATGTATGTACCTATTATCCATTAACCAATAACAATAGTTGATATTATGTTTTAATACAATCGTAAGACAGGTGCCGACAATCAATAGAAAACAACAAGGTACTCGACCTGAGAGTCAAAGCCCTCGTTTAATAAATTGTGTATTTTATATAACTGGTATTGGGAAAAAATATATATCAATACTTGCTTTCACTCGCGGTTTTGCCTGCGTATAAAATCCCACAAAAGTAAAGTTTTTTGTTGCGGAATGTAGCCTATGTGCGATTCCAGATTATAATCTATCTCTGTGCCAAATTTAATCAAGATCCGTCCAGCCGTTCTGGAACAACAAAAATTTAACAAACATTTATCCATCGAAATCTTCGCATACATCTAGTGCCTAGACTAACATACCAGTCAATATATTCGCGTATAGATTGACTGGTATGTTAGTCTAGGCACTAGATTACCCACTAGACTCTAGTGGGTAGTGACCCTAACTAATAAGACAGCTGGAGGCCGTGGGTTCAATTCCTACCCTGGATAAATATTTATGTGATGGTAAGCAGTTACCGTAGCCTATGAACATGAAACGCTATAAGGATGTCGTACGTAAGTACTGACCGTATGCATAGCACTTTATAAGATGAGTCGAGTCACAATCGCATTAAGTAAGTACGTCAGTGAGCTATTAACTTCAGATCCGCATTCCTAAGTCCACTGAGCTAAATAGTAATGCCATAATATGGATAAAAATCCGCCTGGACACCCTAGATTTACATGTAAAGTTGTTTTTTTAGGAGGCAAACAAGCATACGGCTCGCCTGATGTTAAGCAGTTACCCTAGCCTATGGACGCTTGCAATACCAGAGGTACCACTTGCGTGTTGCCAACCTATTTTTTATACCATCCCTAAATGAGTGCTGAAAATCTAACCATTCTTTTTAATATCCAGAGTATAATATTTACAATTTGGTATGAGTTACATAATCTAGGACAGAATTCCGACAGCCGATGGACAAGGTCACCATGTCCAAATGTGCTACGTATTTAGATTGAGATGATCATGACATGACAAGTGTATGTGCTTTGGTTCATACTAAATATAAGACTTAGATATGAAAATTTTTTTTGGAAATTTAATTAAAATCACGAAGTATTCTCGAAGAGCACCCATTTTGAAATGCACCTAACGAAACGCACCTGTATGTACCACTGCTGGGCACGAGTCTCCTCTAGAGAGGGTATATAGCCTAAATTCACACATGCTGGCCTAATGCGGGCTGGTGAATCAGACATGTCTTTAGAATTTCTTCTAAGACTTTCCTTCACCGTTAACAGATGGCGAATCATTTGATTATTACATATAAACGCCACAAAGTGAAATTCACATTGGTGCCACCCGAGATCGAACTCGCACCTCTTGCGTGCAGGTCAGTTACTTTCCCACTCGGCCACCGCCGCTTCACACCTAGGACATCCAAATTCATCATGACGTATTTTGAAACAACAAATCTACAATCTACCTCCCAAAAGTCCATTCATCTGAAAATTAAACTTCACCAATATTAGCATAGATTACGAAACTATTACGTCACTATCACGTGTTATACGAATATATGTGTCATTTGAAAGGTCATTGCCCTCACGGCTTCACCCATAGCTCATCTTCGACCAATGAACTCGACTAAAACTGTGCCTAATATAAGTATGTGTTTTATTTTTTAATGTTTCATCATCGCATTTTTTTTTCTTTTTTAAAAAATACAACACCCGCATTAGAGTACAAGCTCTGTGTCGCGGGGGACTTTACAAACATACTATTAACGGACACAAATTACACCCAGACCACAGATTACTAAAGAGTTACCCAGACTCAGAACAACTCTTTGTGGGTCACACAAAGTTTTGTCCTGTGTGGGAATCGAACCCACAACCTCGTGCACAGCAGGCGCATACTGCGACCACTGGACCACCAAGGCAGTCAAATTGGTCGTGAATAGCTAATGAGGACTATAAGAATAATAAACGTTGAGCGTTAGTATCAAAGAAATTTAAGAGAAGTAGGGCACTGTATAAGCATACAAGCCCGACTGGGGATGGACCTTAAAGAAGACCACAGGCATATTATTATACACACAGAGATGTATTCGTGTGTTCTGTAAGGACCTCCTCCTTACAGAAGATCACAGCTAAATAACTACACACAGAGGTGTAGTTGTGTTCCTGTGTGTGAGTACAGGTCTCCAGCACTCATTTAGGGAAGCGTTTTGAAAGAAACATTTTTCTATCCCAGGGATACTTCATCTTAAAACCCTGGTGTAAAAAATAGGCTTCGTTAACTGCTAAACATCAGGAAGCCCGTATGCTTGTTAGTATGTAGTATAAAAATTTAAACGGTCGGCAACGCGTGAGTGACACCCCTAGTGTTACAAACGTCCACAGGCTACGGTAACTGCTTACCATCAGGCGGGCCGTATGCTTGTTTGCCACCTTGGTAGTATAAAAAAAAGATATAAAAATGACTTGCCAATTATCTAGGTCTATGACATCACTCAAAGGTAACAGAGCATTGGCAGAAGGGTAGCTGACTCTTCAGTTCATTAACCTGCCAAATTAGACGGGGAGAGTCGACCTCACTATATGGACAGTCAATCATGTGATTAATTATTACTGCACGTGTGGTCTAAAAGGTGACCACTTCGCCGATACCGCATCGAGTGTTGTGGGTTCGATTCCCATATGGTACAAAACTGTAAGATTCATAAATATTACAGTTTGAGTGTACTTTGTGGTCGTTAAAAGAAGAAATTAATGATAGTGTACTTTCTATATTATCTGAAATTCTTTATTGTACACAATAACAACGAAAACAAATACATATGTATAAATATAACATGTAGATACAAAAGCGAGCTTAACTTAAGATTGAGTTTTCTACCAGCAAACCAGTGTGGCAGAGAAAAAAAAACAAATGTGATATTAAGAGCGTATTCACAAAATAGCGCAGCTAAAGATTAGGTAAGAGAAGTGTACAACCGAAGCGGAAAAGTGAAAGAGTAGAATATGAGCAATTTTCATCATCATCATAGTCCGATGCGAGAGAAATATGTCTGAATCGAAGCAATTTGTGTACCATCTGTGCCTACCCCAATGTGAGGCAAGCGTGATGATATGTATTGTATTCATGATGATACATATCAAGAGATGTTATCATGGGTAAACGACGTAAGAAAGAAGTAAATGCAAGAGAAGTATGTCTAAATCAAACCAATTGGCGTATATTTCTGCCTTCCCTAATGAAAGGCAGGCGTGACGGTATAGACTTATGATGATACATATCACGGGATGTTATCATGGGTAAACGACGTATATCTGACGTAATAAAGACGTAGATGCAAGAGAAGTTATAATGTCCTCCTAACCGAATTTCGATCACGGCGGCTAATCTCAACGGAGACTAGCCATCTGTGCGGGAGATATTATAGTGCACACGTGTGTGCACAAGTGCACTCTTTATTCCCTCGCTCTCATAGTCCGATGGGACGGCAATCCGACACGACCGGAGAGAGATCAGGCGTTGGACCAACGGCTTTACGTGCTTTCCGAGGCACAGGGGTGTGAACACCGCCAATTTCCAAACTCCGGGCATCTTTTGTGAATTTCCTGATAGAAAAACTCAATATACATTTTTAGCTCGACCCGGGAATCGAACCCGCGACCTCGTGATCAGCAGTCACACACATCGACCTCTAAGCCACCGAGGCAGTTGTCTTTTGCAAGAGAAGTTTGTCTAAATCAAATCAATTAGCGTATGTCTCTGCCTAGCCCAATAAAATTCAAGCGTGATGATATAAACTCATGACATGACGTGATATATATCACATATCGTGATACATATCACGGGATGTTATCATGGGTAAACGTACGTATTTGTGACGTAAGAAAGACGTAACCGTTGAAGAATGTAGCCATATTTGTTTTAAAATTAGATAATATATGATTATTTTTATTGGAGGGTATTCAGTTTTAGTTTTATGTTGCTATGTAGGTTTTAATCTCAGAAAGTACTGGTTCGATTAGAAAAAAAATTTTTTTGTTGAATAGTGCAGGAAGAACATCACGCTATTATCAATAAGAACGGAGCAGTAGTGAGATATGTTGCAAAATCGGGAAAACATACGTTCCAAATTACCATGCGGACGAAGTTCGCGGGCGACCCCTAGTTTCATATAAACATACACTTTTTTCTAACCTTTCGGGGAAATGCGTGATACGATCTTTATAAAAATACATATCATTACGCCCGTCTCTCATTGGGGTAGACAGAGACTATGGTACGCCTATAGCTTCGACAGACATACCTACTTAATACATACGTAATCGCTATTATTAAAACTTTTTATAGACAAAACATTAGTACGAACACTACTTATTTATAGAAATTGACGTAAACACGTGGATATCATGCACCTCCGCCTATACCCTCGATGAAAATAGCGTATGATGACATCATGCAAAAAATTTCAAAATTATTTATTTACACAAAATATATCCAATTTATTTATAGACACTAAGATATTTATCACAAGAAAAAATAATAATATGATAAACAGAATACAAATTATACTAACGACGACATTTTA
Source organism: Trisateles emortualis (assembly GCA_947095525.1). NCBI lineage: Eukaryota > Metazoa > Arthropoda > Insecta > Lepidoptera > Erebidae > Trisateles > Trisateles emortualis. The sequence goes on along the minus strand of OX352754.1, from coordinate 9,053,056 downwards.
CGAGATTATATAAATTTAACACATTTATCTGTAAATTAAAAAGTTACTACCATCCTATTTGTCCCTATTAGAGTGCGGAGACGCACACAGACAAAACATTTTCAGCCTATAAACATACACACTGCGTCTGTGTTTGTGAGTATACGAATACACAATAGGCGTATCCGTGAGTTCGTGAAGCTTTGTGTAAATGTGTGTGTGTACCGGAGGTCGACGACCGGCGAAATTTTCGGCGGTACTATATTTATTGCACAATTCTTTGAGCTATATTGTAATGATTACTGTTTAGTAAGCCCTAAAATAATTTTACTAGGTGGTCAATAAGTATAGGCGGTCCGATCATAAGCAGCTACCGTAGCCAATGGGGTATTACTTGCGATTTGTCGACACAAAAATTTGTATATGAGAGATTACAACAAGGCTAAGTCTGTTATAGAAAAAGTTTATTAATAACTAGCTGTTGCCCGTGGCTCTGCCAGCGTGGATGTTGGTTATCGCTGCAAAAAGTACCATTATCTATCTCTGTGCCAAATTTCATCCAGATCCGTTCAGTAGTTTTTACGTGAATGAGTAACAAACATCCATCCATCCATACTTATAAACTTTCGCGATTATAATATTAGTCTACGAGCGAAAAGATTTTGCCAGCACCACGCTTTCGATTAGGTAGTGTGAAGTACGTGATAAACATCATACCTAACTACCTACATTAGTTTGACCTTAACAAAATGACTTGTATTTTGAACCATTGAACTTTATCATTGAATTTATAACTAAAGATTATCAGAAACATTATTTTTTAACGTCCGACTCGAGTATCCGTCATAGATAAGATTAAAATATTAGGTAATCAGTCTGCCCTCAATTTCGCGAAAATGTTATTTTATAAGTATGACGTCCATTAAAATATCGTGTATTTATAGAGTTAATTATGTCCACTCTGATGACATCAAGGAGATGGTTACAATCTCCTTAGACGTAATACAAAACACTGGTGCTCTATCCATCTCAGCCATAAGACGTCCACTGCTGGACATAGGCCTCCCCCAAGGTCTTCCACATCATTCGGTCCTGAGCTGAATTTGTCCATCGGTTGCCCGCGACCTTTACCAGGTCGTCGGTCCACCTTGTTGGAGGCCTGCCCACCTGCGACCACGGCCATCGGTTCTGCGAGCTATGTGCCCTGCCCATTGCTACTTAATTGAGGCAATTCTTTGAGCTATGTCGGTCACTTTGGTTTTCCTACGGATCTTTTCGTTTCTGATTCGATCTCGTAGGGAAACTCCAAGCATAGCTCTCTCCATTGCTCTTTGGGTGACTTTGAGCCTTCGCATGAGGCCCATAGTGAACGACGGTGCTCTATGGGTGGTTGTAATTCGATTCGTTGACTACTTTGACAGGTGCAAAGAATGTAATTCCAGATGGTTTTTAATGCAGGGCAAAATAATTGATAACTGAAATAAAATGAGACTAAAGAAAATTAAGAACAAAGAGAGGTAGGGCACCATACTACCATACAGAAGACCACAGCCAAATAACTACACACAGCGGTGTAGTTGTGTTCCTGTGTGTAAGTACAGGTCTCCAGCGCTCATTTAGGGATGCGTTTTGAAAGAAACATATTCCTATCCCAGGAACAGTTTCATCTTTAAGCCCTGGTGTAAAAAAATGGCTTAGCAACACGTAAATGATACCTCTGGTATTGCAAGCGTCCATAGGCTACGGTCACTGCTTAACATCAGGCGGGCCGTATGCTTGTTCGTCACGCAAGTAGTATAAAAAAAAAATACTATCCAATCAGGTCATTTCTTGGATAAATTTCCAACAACTTAACCAAGTTGGTTAGGTAAATAAGCTAACGATTATGGTTACTTTCACATAGGTTACTTACAGTTTAAGTTAGCACGCCATACTTAATAAACCACTTATATCAATGCTTGTATAATATGGCAAGTGGGTCTTTAGAATAGGTTTTTTATTTATTTATTTAAAACTTTAGCACAAAATAATGTGTACAAGGCGGACTTAATGCCAAAGGCATTCTCTACCAGTCAACCTTTGGGTGATGCAGAGAGAAAACTTGGTAGGTGCATTTAAAAGAAACGTAGAAATTAAATAAAACAATAACAATACTTAATAGTTTTATGATGAACATGAAAAAAGTTTAACGTTTATATCTTACTAGCAGGCTATATAGCCAGACAAGGGAAAGACCTCCACCTAATAGAAGACCAAATAACTAGGTACACACAGCGGTGCAGTTGTGTTTCGCTTATTTAACTACTGCGAGACTGCACGGTTAATTCAGTGGCTTAAGTGGTTACCTCGCCATTTACTACTGCGCGGCGTGCTGTGGGTTCGATCCCCACACGGGACAAAAAATTGTGTGATTCACAAATGGTTGTCCTTTTTTTTTTTTTTTTTTTATACTACCAAGGTGACAAACAAGCATACGGCCCGCCTGATGGTAAGCAGTTACCGTAGCCTATGGACGTCCTTAGTCTAGGTGTACTTTGTGTCCGTTAATTGTATGTTTGTAAAGACCCCCGCGACACAGGGCTGGTTCCCTAGTGAGGGAGTTGTCTTTTAAAAAACATAAAACATAGATTTAAGGATGCGTTTTAAAAGAAACGTTTTCCTATTTCAGGGAGACTCGTAAATAATACGTCGGCAACACGCAAGTGATACCTCTGGCATTGTAAGCTTTCATAGGCTACGGAATACAACTACACCGCTGTATGTAGTTATTTAAAGACCCACACTAGGTAAGCCGTGGTCTTCTGTAAGGTTTTTCGCCAGTTGGTCTTGCTCGCCAGTAGGTATGGTGCCCTACTTCTGTTAAACTTTTTCGATACCCTTTCACGTTAATTTAGAGTAGTTTACACACTTCTCCTCAAAGTTCTAAAGTGGCGACCACGAACTGGCAGACGTCTGCGTCGAACAAAGTGGACCGACGACCTGGTAAAGGTCGCGGGCAACCGATGGACAAGGTGAGCTCAGGACCGAACGATGTGAAAAACCTTGGTGGATGCCTATGTCCAGCAGTGGACGTCTTATGTCTGAAATGGAAGACACACTTTTGTTTTTGTAGTGTGGAAATGCTTTACGCATACCGCCCCGCCCGGGGAAGCGAAGCGGATATGTTGGACTCTCCGGCCTAAAGGTGGTCCGGACTAAAACCCCCCTGTGCACCTACACCCGCCTTCACGGGTGGACCACCGGAACTTGATTATGACGTCAGTGGTCCACCCAGCGGCTGCCCGCGCGACGCGAGCTCCACTCCAGTGACAGCGTCCGGGTGCACCGGGAACGCTGTCCCTCCGCGGTGCGGTGCGGGTGAGAGGCTCGATGCCCCGACCTCTTACCCACAGCCTCACTATGGCGGCATCAGGCGCCCGTAGGTGCGCTGTCGCCGCCCAGTTCGCTGGCGAAGATGGAAGACACACTTACCTTAACCTCTAAAGTATATTTTCGTACAATTGTAACAATTGGCTATCAGGTAAGTAATCGTCGCAATTACCTGTTAGCCGATTGTTATCAACAAGAAAGTGATAACACTGTCTCAAATACATTTAGTTCGGTGAAATTACGTGTTAATGAACTCTTAAGGCGTCACGACAAATCAATTACATATCTACTTCTTACTTGTTCTGATAATTATGAGACGAGGAAAATATATTTTTTATTGTTATTGTATAAGAGGCAAGCAGTGGTGGTAGCTGAGTGGGAAAATAACAGACTTGGATGGCAACGGTGTAAGTTTGACCCTGGCCGACTACTAAACTTTTACTTGCAAATAATTGGGTTTTCTCACGATGTTTTCTTTCACCATTAACATATGTATAGTCTATTTCACGGAGCATGGGTACAGCGACGTTTGACATATGATGATAAATATGAATTAAAATGATATACGACTATATTAAAACCTATGGATTGAATACTATAGGCTCTTGATCATACATTAACCTATTGGTAAGAGATTGATCCAATCATTTTCTTTCTTCTTCATTGTAAAATTTTAAACGTTACAGTACCCATGCTATGTGAAATAGACTATAGTAGACGGAGAAAAAAAACAACGTGAGAAAACCAACTAAGTAGGTTTGTAAGAGATTTTCATGACATGTAAGGCACACATACAGACCTATAAATGCGGATTGGTGCACCAACCTGCATTTATAGGCCTGCGTATTGGAAGCTCAGCTCTTGATAAAGGAGAGAATGAGCTCCCTGCCCATGTTTTCCTAAGAGACTATAGCATGGGGTTCTTCAAGAATGGAGTTATAAGGATTTTAAAGGCAACGCGTGAGTGACACCCCTGGTGTTGCAAACGTCATAGGCTACGGTGCTGCTTACCATCAGGCGGGCCGTATGCTTGTTGCTGCAAGGTGGCACCTTGGTAGTATAAAAAAAAAGAGAGCATCCGTGCCCTGCGTAAGAATTGCGGCTATCATTTTGTAGAAGTGCTTTTCCACGTTTTCCAAGTGACTAGTTTCGACAAAAAGTAGCCTGTAGCAGGGATAATGTAGCTTTTTATACTTCTTCGGACCTCCTGGAGGAATAGCCTAGGTGGATGATAAGCAGTTATCATAGCCTATGGGCACATAATATTAAAAAGTAACACGAAGGAGTCTGGAATTGTATAGGAAACACCGCGGTCATTAACTAGTACAAGTTGTAATTGTTTTTAATCTCAGAAACATCAGTCGCGTAATTCTATAGTACCAAACTGATTAAATATTTTGTCGCAAGATGTTGCCTTATGTTTGCGAAACATTGTTGCTAAACATGCAGCCTTGATTTTACTTGAGTAACTTGTTGTTAACTGTTTGACAATGTTATGAAACATTTAAATAGTGTCTCAGCTGTGGAAACTTTTATTTGGAGAGAAAAATTACAGCAGAAGGTCATTGAAAGATATAACAATGTTTTTCTTAATTACTAAATCGCAAATATAATGTTTTTTTTTGTTATTATCTTATTTCAAGACGGAGCAAAACTGTATTGTTGGTATGGTGGCTTAAGTATGTAGTTACCTGCCAATTACCATTGCGCAGCGTGTTGTGAGTTCGATGCCCACACCAGACTAAATTGTGTTTTTTTTTCGAATCTGGGCGCACTTTGGGGTCGTGGATTATGTGATTGTAAAGACCCCACGCACGACACAGGGCTTGTGACCTAGTGTGGGAGTTGTCTAGAAATAGACTTTCTGGCTGTTTCAAACTTATTTAAAAAAAACAACTTGTATTATGTAAGTACATATAATATATATATATATATCAAGTAGTAGGCTAATTATCCCTCCAAATGTATAGAAGAGGCCTGTGCCCAGCAGTGGGATGTTTATGGGTTGAGATGATGATTTATCAAAAATAAATGACTGGTTTTCTTTTGTGTAACATATTCGGTAATATATACCGAATATGTTATAACTTATTATAACACAAAAGCAAACCAGTCATTTATTTTATAACAAACAAAAAAACAAAATAACGCGAGACACAAGTTTCATTTTCATTCTTGCATAAATTACATTTCATTATAAAATCTTCATTTGGACACAAATAAATATACAACAAAAGGATTTTATACAATATAAACGAAGTCATATAATAATTTACACAAAAATACGATAGCCACTAACTGATGACATACAAACACATTGAAATGCATAATCATTTTGACTCCAGTACATTCTAGAAGACGTTTGAAGAGCGATTGTATTAGTGTGGGTTGAAAAATCATTGCCCTCACGATGACCAGACAATATGACCCGTCAAGCCCCTTTACAACGCCCTTGAATTAATGCAAAACATGCGAGTAAAAGAGGGAGTGGAAGGTCTACATTACTGGTTCATAGGGAATTTTCCTTAAAGAAAAACGCCCGAAAATATACGGGATGTCATTGAACCTGGGACAAGGTCGCGAAGCAAGGTCGGCGTCCTCGCTGCGGTCGACGCCCCACGCGCCCAAAACATTAGGCGATCGCTAAAAAATTATGTCTGAGTTAGAACGTTTTTCGTCATCAATTATTTTTATAGTTTCGTAATTATATTTCATTGGTTATAATTGAGTATATTGATTTATGAGTCCCTACCAGTTCGTATTTTTAATTATATAATTTAGTTTTTGTTTTGTATTAAAAAAAAACTTACTTTTGTAATGTGGCGAGAAAATAAATCATTATTATAAGTTACCTTAAATCACTGTTACTGTTACATTTAATTGGTGCTTACTTCTGTATCAATTAAATTCTGATATAATATGTGGTGTTATTTATTCTGACAATACCATATTAATAAATAATTCAGTAAATATAATAGCAACCCATATAATATATCCCACTGCTACTAGAATAATTATTTCTCGAGATATTTTTTCACATGTGTGATTTTATTGTTCTATAAATTTGTAATACCAGTTTCCATTTTTTAAATGAGTTAAGAACTAAAAATATATTTACAAATTTAATGTTGAAAAATAAAATTGTAAAAATATGACTTATTTCATTATTTTATCGCAAAGCAAATCAATAAATGTTCGAATCAGTTATAGATTTTTTGTTGTCATTGAGTCAGATGGTGTGACCTGAAGAGAGACGGTTGCTGAACCAAGACTAGGGCGGTGACCGGCCGTGACGTCAGCAGATGTTATTGTAACATAGACAGGTTGGTTGCCTACACCCACGTGGGGAAATATACCTAACGTTTTTCCCTTTGATTTATTATTCTTAATATATTACTATCATTATACCGGCGCGTGGTATTTTTGTTTTTATTTTAGAACATAATTCCCGCAATAGATTGAAGGGCTCAACCGTTTTTTTTTCCTCCAACAGACCGAAGATTATCCGTTTTCAGTCTGACTGCGGAAAGTGCCAAATAAAATTGTATTTTTACCTTTTTATAAGTGTCTACTGATATTTTTTTTTATTCTAATATTATTTCAATGTATAATTGACTACTAGAAAACAAGCCCTGTGACACGGAGGACTTTACAAAATGCATAAAGTACCTACAACAAAACTCAGAACTACTTATTAAAACAATTATATTGTTTTTCAACTGTATAATGTGTATTTATTAATGAATAGTATCTTCTATAACTATCTAGACCCATAAGTAATTGCAAAATTATATATCCAAAACATAAACCATATCCATCAAATTTTAACCATATCCAATTAATCTTTTATCCAAATTGGCAGAGCTGTATAAATTGATGTTTATGTCAAACATGTCATGTTTGACATAAACATCAATTTATAATCACCGTGATTGGACGATAATGTTCACATGTCAAATTATTTTATGGGCAATTAGGTTTAACTGTAGTAATTATAAAATAATAGCCTAGAGAATACCGTTAATGATTGTGTAGATGGATAAGTAGGTAGTTAATGAATATTATGATTAATGATAAATAGGTAATGTGATAAATGAGACTATGAAAAAAAGTGTCATGCCAATTCTTTTATTGTGGCCCTTGTACCCTTGTCAGCGAATTGACTGAAGGAAAAAGTATATTGACATTTATTATTTATTTTGACGATCTACAAGTACTTTGTGATGCTTTTAATCTAAAAAATAATACACATTGCCTACCCGGTTAAAAATAAAGAGGTGGATCCAAGTCAAGGAAGGAATATATAGCTAAAAAGAGACAGAGAGATGTGATGAATATCATAAAAGAAAATACATTTTGACAAAAATATTCTGTAATACAGGACCTCCTAGTACAGAGACCAGTCTCCCACACAGACCTTGCATAATGCTACCTACCAAGTAAAAAAAATAAAAAAATAAAATAAAAATATTATTATTATTTATTATTCTGCAAGAAATAAAACAAATTTGTATCTGATGTAATTTGTTTTATTTCCACTGATAAATTTATTTGACAACATTGTTATTGGAATGTTTATGGACTCAAGTAATTAATACTTATGTCAAATAGTTCACGCAAAGACATAATATTTATAAAATCATTGTTTTTTTTTTATTTTATTTTTGTAACGTTTTTCCTAATTATTTTCGAACTTGTTTAATCAGAATCATGTTTGTTGATAGTTGACGAATTAAAATATTTGAGTGCAAAATATTATGCTTTACGTACTTTCAAAAGTAGTGATGGCCGAGTGGGAAAGTAACAGACTTACACGCAAGAGGTGGGAGTTCGATCCCGGTTGGCAGTATCAATGTGAATTTTACTATGAAGTTTGTATATACTCGTAGGTATGTACAAATCAAATGATTCAATATCTGCTTACAGTGAAAGAAAACATCTTGAGAAAACCCACATGTCTTAGAAGAAATTCTAAAGACATGTCAGATTCACGAACCCGAAGTATTAGGGCATCGTGTGTGACTCTCTCTTGATAGAGGAGACTCGTGCCCAGCAGTAGGACATATATGGGTTGCTATTATTTATTACGTACTTTCCGAGTCACGGAGTCTCACTATGTTTTCTATAAAATGGTCACCCATCCACTGACCAATCGAGGTAAGCTTGCTTATTTTTCCAGAACCATCCATCCTCTTAACTAGTACTCATCTTCGAGTCCCTTCAAGGCAACTTCAGGCTAGAGAAATACAAAGTTTTATTTATGTAAGTCAGGTATTTGAGAAGTTTTAATACGAAAACGTGATCTTTATACGTAATAAGAATTATTTAAAGGAATTCATAACTTAAATTGATATTCAAAAAGTTTAATATTAGTTGTTAATCTTCAAAGAAACGGTTAAGATGATTCATTTTATTATTTTACCAAATTTTCGCCGAGGTTTTTCCCGCGTTACTGCAACAAAATAACTCTTTAAATGGATAGTATTATGTTCCTGCTGGTAAGAACAATCCACCATTTTTTCGATCTTAATTTGAATTTTGACTGGCCTGTTGGCCTGCAGGGTGGGTTGGCCTTGGAAAAGGTAGACCGATGACCTGGTAAAGGTTGCGAGTAGCCGACGGATGAGTTCAGCTCAGGATAAAATGCTGTGGGAATCTTTGGGGAGGCCTATGTCCAGCAGTGCAGTAGTGGATGTCTTTTAGCTGAGGTGATGATGATATATGTATTTAGAAAAATATCACTATATTAACCAGTTGTGAGCAGCGAACGCGACTCTATACGACGCGAAGGTGAACAGCGTCTCGCTGCAAACAATCATATATTAAATCGTCTTATCAAGTTTACTTCCCTTTCGAGTCATATAGATAGATAATTCTTTATTGTACACCATAAGATAACAAAACTTGTGTTAGATACATACAGAAAATAGACAAGTACAATGGGCAGCCTTATCGCTAAGCGCGATTTCTTCCACGCAATAGGATGGACAGAAATTACCAAAACATTAAAAAGTTAGTACATCGTAATGTCCGTCAAATTAGACCACCTTGACGTAGACTGGCTACTCACGAGGCGACTTACCCCGAATGAATGCTAGAGGGAAGTGGAAACTTTTCTTTCAAACTCCTCCTATTTACTTCTGATCAAATTCGTTGCGGGGTCCAAGACAGTAGGTTTAGTTGTCCACGGGACGCACGAGTGTCAAAACTCGGTGTATCAGTTGGTTACTCTGCTGTTAATCCTGGCTCACTGGCGTCACAATGCCACATAAGGGTGGGATTGTCCCGAAAAAAAGACGATCACATATGATGCAGGCAAGGCAGCCATTGCTTTGATCGTGTTCGTCGCTCACGTATGACACCGGCCGGCTGATTCTCTAAGAAACAGCGATGGCAAACTGACAGTTGTGATCGCAAACTGACAGTTGTGATTGCTCAGTGACGGCAAAATCTATTAACTAAACGTCAAAAAGGGCTCTTACGGAATACCGATTTTCAATTAGACAGCCAGACCCCTGCCGGTAGGCCTATGGATTATGCTGCTTATTATAAAAAAACAGGTTTAAATACCGAATATTATCCTATATACTAATTAACGATTAGAAGTAATGAACTGTCAAATAAAACTATATAGCGTATATAATTTATAGATCTGAATAAATTGCCTTTCCCACGCAATTTTCACGAGGTTATTGCTCCCGGAAAAGTTTGAGGCTCTTTTTACCTCGTACATTCGTGTTTATAGACCCTAGGATTAGTGACCCTCAAGGGTGTAATAACATTAGAATGGTGTATAATATTTTATGTAAGTAATTGGTATGTATAATAATAGCTTTTAAGGCTCTGGATAGAATTAAACTGGGTGGCAAACTAGCTTACTGCGCGCCTGATGTTAAGCAGTTACCGTAGCCTATGGACGCTTGCAATACCAAAGATACCACTAGCGTTTTGCCTACCTATTTTTTAAAGCAGGCCTTAAAGATGTATACCAATCCCTGGGATAGGAAAACGATTTTTTCAAAACACATCTCTAAATGAGCGCTGCAGACCTGTTCTTACACACATGAACACAACTACACCGCTGTGTGTAATTATTTGGCTGTGGTCTTCTGTAAGGTGGAGGTCCTTCCCCCCCAGTCGGGCTTGCTCGCTAGTATGGTGCCCTACGCCCCTACCTCTTTTAAAAGAAAGCTCTGGAAAGAATTACACTGGGTGGCAAACTAGCTTACTAACCGCCTGATGTTAAGCAGTTACCGTAGCCTATGGACGCTTGTAATACCAGAGGTATCACTTGCATATTGCCGACCCATTGTTTTGACACCGGAGCTTAAAGATGGAGTACCAATCCCTGGGATAGGAAAACGATTTTTTCAAAACGCGTCTCTAAATGAGCGCTAGAGACCTGTTCTTACACACATGAACACAACTACACCGATGTGTATATTTATTTGGCTGTGGTCTTTTGTAAGATGGAGGTCCTTTCCTAGTTAGAACTGCTAGCAGGGTCCCATACTATACCCTACCTCTCTTTCGTGTCGTTAGAAATGGAGCTACTGCAGCTTGAGCTGCAATGGCAGACGTTATTAAGCTGCGGCGATTATGATGATCAAGTGGATTTGTCTCTATCAGAGAATAGAATGGAGCAACTGCTCCAAACCTTAAAAGGAAATTCCCCTAAAACCAATACTCTATTAATAAACAAGAAATAGCTTTTAAACAAACTAAACAACAAACTAAAACAGCATACGCGTTCTAAATAGAATCCTATTAGTCAATAAAATCTTCGATCACGTCATGGCTAAATCGGGAATCGAACGGCCAACGCTCGGAAAGCTACTGACTAATGTAACCTCTATATTGTAAACAGGATGGCTTTATATTTTGGTTGTTAAATAAAAATAGGTCAAATTGTTTCTATGGAAGTTCCTTTCTATTTATATTAGATAGAAAACAGGAATGTAAAAAAAGAAAATTTAAGAGGTATATATACATACTAGTGAGCAAACCTGCAGTGGTATTCCGTAAGAGCAAAAACCGAGCCACCGCAAAAACCGAGCAAAATCTGGCTCTCAATTAAAAATCGGTATTCCGTAAGAGCCCTTTTTCACTACTTGGGTCGACAACACGCAAGTGATACCTTTGGTATAGCAAGCGTCCATAGGCTACGGTAAGTGGACCATCAAATCGTTATATTTAATCATTACGATTGTATACATAACATTAAATAAATAATAACTACAATAACGAAGAGGTCAATGCCCGGTTTTGTAATGAAACTACACTACAGTTTTCAGGCCGACCGTCCGCTTACATTTCATTCGAACATTGACCTTTAAAAAATTGTGTTACGACCGGGAATTGAACCCGGAATGGCGGTTGTAACTGGACCTATTAACACTATAATAAGCCTAACACCATATGTACATATTAGTATGTATGTAGGTTTGTGTATTCATAACTGAATTTTGAAATAAAATTTGCTTTAATTTTGTCGTTTTTGTATGATGTCATGATTGTATTGTTCATGAATGAAGCATGAAAATTAGTTTGAATAAAGTATAGGTGTCAGTAGGATTATGCAAAACAGACTTCATAGGTATATGTGCCTAGTCTTGCCAGAAATAAGTTTTTTTTTACTCCCAAGGAGGCAAACAAGCATACGGCCTGATGGTAAGCAGTTATCGTAGCCTATGGACGCTTGCAACACCAGGGGTATCACTCGTGCGTTGCCGACTCTTAGAGACCTTATAACTACTTTCTTGAAGAATCTTATGCTATGGTTACTAGGAATACCTTATTTTTTCCTATTACATAAAACATTCACTAACACATATTACAGTAATAAATGTTTTATGCAATAGAAAAAAGATATTTTTCTTTGTAACAGTATTTATGGCAAGATTAGGTATATTTATAATGCTTAGGTGGCAAACAAGCAAACGGCCTGCTTGGTTTTAAGCAGTTACAGCCTATGGACGCTTGCCAGAAGTTGCCAATTGCCATTTTTTTACACTGGTACTTTAAGATGGAGTGTCACTGGGAGAGAAAAATGATTTTTCATAATGCTTTCCTAAATGAGCGCTGGAGACCTGTACTCACACACAAGAACACAACTACACCGCTGCGTGTAGTCATTTGGCTGTGGTCTTCTGTAAGGTGGAGGTATTTTCTCAGTCACCTCTCCAAGCTTCCATTATCCATACAATGGAAGCTTTGGTGCATACACTACCTCTCTATATATTATAACAAAGCATCACGACTTTTACTCTTAGGGGTAGTTGAAGTTGTAGGTGTGGCACCTGTGTTTCTCGACCAAGTCTGACTGGAGATGGATCTACAGAAGACCACAGCCATTCTATTCTGTAAAAAGACAACTCAGGCACTAGGCACAAGCCCTGTGTCGGGACTTTACAAACATACAATTCACGAACACAAATTCCACCCATACTCGAAACATTTTATTGATCACACAAAATTTTGTCCCGTATGGGAATCGAACCCACGACTTGGGGCCTAGCAGTCAGGTCACTATCCACTAGATCAACAGGCCTATAGGTCTTCCCTGCATACTTAGGGATGTGTTATTAAAGGAACCTCTTTTTTATCTTAGGGATTCAGGTGTTAATTTTTTAGGGGCTGACTACAAGAAACAGTTGTCACCGGTATTGCATGCGTCCATAGGCTACAGTGACTACTTACCCTTAGGCCATAAATTAGTGTGTCCACCAAAAAATATGCGTCACAAAATCAAATACCTACACGTAAATAATGTAACAGTTCAAAATAACACCTATTATTAACACTTAAATAAATAACTACATAACTGTATATAACAATAACATATAACAATATAAAGTAGGTAACAGTTAACGTATTATATCTATACTAATATTACAAAGAGGAAGTTTGTTTGTTACGCACTTATATCTGAAACTTCACTCCGATTTTAAAAATATTTTGGCATTCGATGGACCAATTCTTGATGAAGGTTATCTCGCTACGGCCCGAAGGAAGCTTGGCAGAAACAATATACGTGATACGAGTCGAAATCTAAATATTGCCGGTTGGTACAGTGGCCTACGTGGTTACCATTTCATTTACACTGCGCAGAGTGTTGTGGGTTCGATCCCCACACGAGACTTAAATTTGAGTAATCCATAAGTTGTCTTGTTTTCATGGTTCTTGGTGTACTTTGTGTACTTGTATGTTTATATAGTCATCCGCGACACAAGGCTTGTTTCCTAGTGAGAGAGGTGTCTTTAAAAAAAACATGTAGGGCAGTCTCTGGGGACTGCCAATAGAAGTGAAAACTAAGTAACTTGTGAATTGTATCGTCGAGCTATTAGATTATTATTTTTGAATATGGAAAGCGTTCAGTGACGATGATGCGAGTTCCATGATTTTTGTTCACCCAAAAAGTGTTCAACCCACTAAGAAGTATTCACTTTAAAAAAAACGCGGATGAAACCGCGAGAACAGCTACTATGTACAATTGTATATATAAACCTTACTAATATTATAAATGTGAAAGTTTGTGAGTATGGGTGGATGTTTGTTACTCTTTCACGTAAAAACTACTGAACGGATCTGAATGAAATTTGGCACAGAGATAGATTATGTCTTGGAATAACACATAGGCTACATTTTACAGCGATAACCGACATCCACGCGGGCGGAGCCGCGGGCAACAGCTAGTGTATAATAATATACGAAGTAGGTTGTATTTACTCGCATGCGATTTCAATTAGGCGTTTAACTTTTATCATTATGTATATTGTGACTAGGACTAAATTTGGATTCACTTATTTCTTTCTCTTTTAAACGATGGTAACCGAGTGAAAAACTAACCGACTTGTACATATGAGGTGTGAGTTTGATCCTAGATGTGCAGTATCAATGTAAATTTCACTTTGTGAATTTTTGAGACTTTTCAGCCCAAAATGTCAATTTTCAAAATGTCAAATTTCCGAAATGTCAAATTCCCGAAAATGTCTAGTTACTGAAATATCAAATTTCGAATATGATAATAAATTATTTATTATATACGTAAAAGCCCACTAATTGAAATTCACATTGGTACCGGTCCGAATCGAACTCACACCTTATGTGTAATAAGTCGGTTAATTTACAACTCAGTTACCACATACTTAAGGTAAGCTAAATAATGGATAATGTAAACGGTAGGTATACCGTTTACATTATCCAAACATTTCCCCCGCACGTTTCTCGTCTACACAACAATGACGTCACAAGGTAGTCAACCCACATTCATTCCATTGACCGCTCTAAATATGAGTCCAAACATGATCCAACTAATTGATCACATTGATCTAAAGTATTAAGTATTTGAGCCTATTGTTGATCCAAGGATTGCTTTGACCCGGTTATTGGTTTTGGGAACAAATTTTCTGTTTGGTAAAGTAAGATATATGGTTGTTTTTTTGATAGATAGGGTGTACGGCGTGCTAAGTGTTGTATGAGATTATAATGTCAAAAGTATGAACAAATTATGTTGAAAAGCGGCGGTTAACAAATTGGAACGTAATCGACTTGTGCTCATGAAGTGTTGGTGCTATCCTGGATAGCAGAACCAATGTAAATTACACTTAGTGGAATTTATATGTAAGTACTAATCAATTGATTTACGTTCTGGTAAAGGTGGAGAAAAAAATGTTATGTGAAGATTTTTTTTTAGACCAATAACACCCAGACTCATCATCATCAGGCGGGCGGTATGCTTGTTTGCCACCTAAGCAGCATAAAAAAAAATTCTATAATATAGAAATTAACTCTTCAAAATATAAATTAGATAAATGTATATCGATTACGTCGCGCCCGTATAAACACATTCGCTATATTAAAGTCGCAATCAGACAGCACATTCGCATCAACACGCGCGTTCGCTGGCCTGGGAAAGCGGCCGGAAACGTGGAAAGCGCGGAACTGACTACATACTCTTATATAACACTGTAGGGAAGTACTTAATTACTTATTTGTTTTTATAATCGATTATAATTAGCTACGTTTAAAATATATTACGTAATATTTAAAGTGTCAAGGTTGTATGAGTATTACACAAATAACTCAATACTCTCTACTGGCTCGAGTCCGAAGCAGTACAACACCATTCTGGGTGTATTTATGGACGCCTATTATGAGGCGGTGGATGCGGCTCCACACTGATTTAAATTAATTAATGTATAATTAATTGTCTACTAACACTAGCAGGTAAGAAAATTGTTAGTAATAAATATGAAATAATCTGAAATAAATTATTAATATTAATAATAATTATATTTTAGGCATGTAGAGGAAATGTAGGTAGGGGCTGCCCTAGGAGAACATATAGCGACTAAGTAGGGGATTTGCTAAAAAGGGGCCTAATTAAAAATACCCAGAGAATCGACATTAATGCATAAAGATCCAAACATACTTCCTTCGCCTGGCGAAGGAAGTATGTTTGGATCGAAGCAATTAGCGTACCATAGTCTCTGCCTACCCCACTGGGAGACGGCCGTGATGATATGTATGTATGTATATTTAATATAAAAAAGCATACAGTCCGCTTCTGATGGCAAGCAGTTACCGTAGCCTATGGACTCTTGCAATACTAGAGGTATCAATTCTGTTAAAACATTTTAACTCCAATGTGAAAACATTTCGTTAAAAACGCACTCCTAGTGTGAAGAGTGAGAGTGCTGGAAACTTATACACAGAAACAGTATACTTGGTTAAGTACACTAAATTCATCATCATCATCATCAAGTCATCATCATTTAAGTTGCCACACTGTTATATATATTTTTATGCTTAATGGCAATTATTTCTTCTTCCATTAAGTAGCAATGGGCCGGGCACATAGCTCGCAGAACTGATGGCCATTGGGGCAGAAGGGTTCTAGAGTGGCGACCACGAACTGGAAGACGAAGCGTGGGCAGGCCTCCAACAAGGTGGACCGACGACCTGGTAAAGGTTGCGGGCAACCGACGGACAAGAGCTGCTCAGGATAGAGAGTTGTGGAAATCCTTGGGGGAGGCCTATGTCCAGCAGTGGACGTTTTTTGGCTGAAATGATGAATAAAACAAAAGAACAAGAATTAAAAAAAAATCAAGAAAAACAAAAGATAAAAATATATATTACTAGTTGTTGCCCGCGGCTCCGCCCGCGTGGATGTCGGTTATCGCTGCAAAAAGTAGCCTATGTGTTATTCTAGACCATAATCTATCTGTGTGCTAAATTTCATCCAGATCCGTTCAGTAGTTTTTACGTGAAAGAGTAACAAACATCCATCCATCCATCCATCCGTCCATTCTTACAAACTTTCACATTTATAATATTAGTAAGGATTATGTACCCAACTTAAAAACGGTCACATTTCAGACAGTATTAAAACAAACAATGAGGTTTTATACAGTATTAAACCTTTTTATGTCGTTACATATGAAACCTTTTTGTCAATTATACTGTTATATAACATCATGTGGAAATGCTTTATTACTTATTTGTTTTTATTACAATCGATTAATTATAATTAGCTACGTTTAATTAGGTATTATGTGTTACATAATTGACTTTGACAATGACATTTTAAGTTTCAAGGTTGTATTTCATTAACAGGAGCAACTTACAATTGTATAAAATACTAGCGGGCTGGTCAAACTCAATTTTTAAAAATGTCTTTTAAGTGTTTACTGACCTAGGAACATTAGAGAAAAAAAAAATTGTGTGTTTAGGTTATGCGTTGATGAATCAGTCAGGACTCCCCACCATTCAATATAACTGACCTGTTGGTCTAGTGGTTAGTGACTCTGACTGCTACGCCGGAGGTCGTGGGTTCGATTCCCACCCAGGACAAATATTTGTGTGATGAGCACGATTGTTTGTTCTGTGTCTGGGTGTAATTTATCCATGTTATGTATGTATTTAGAAATATATAAGTATGTTTATCAGTTGTCTGGTTACTATAGGCTCTGCCTAGTTTGGGATCAGATAGCGATGTGTGAGTTGTACTGAAAATATTATTATTATTCTTTTATACTACCATGGTGACAATAACAAGCCTATGACCCGCTTGGTGGTAAGCAGGTGCTGCCTAAGATGCTTCCAAAACCAGGATATTAAACTCACAAGACACTGCGATCATCTTTCACACATGCAGTCTTATTATTTTCTAGTAGCTTCGGTTTTTAAAAATACTATTGACCATAAATATGGATTAATAACTCTAAATATCTTCTCGTACGGGGATTATTCGCAATTAATTAAAGTTAAAAAAGAGGTAATTAGTTGACAAAGGCCTAACTACGTCCTAAAAACGTCGAAAAACACGTACAGGAACTGTTCAAAAGATTAGCTTTTAGAAAAAAGCGATTTGCTGTCGAGTGTCGACATCATTTTGAAAGTAACAAGCTTATGTTACCTACTAAAATAGCTGCTTAGCCTGTATCGTTTTCGTCAACATAGTAATTAGAAAGAAAAATCTATATTGAATCGTGCGCCGGAGTCACTGGCCGGGTGGCATACTTAGGTTTAATAAAAAAAACGTTTTGCTAAAAAGATATACCAAGTGTTTCTTGTTCACGATAGTTTATTTGAATGATGAGTGAGCTAATAGTTCTATTTTTAAACTAATATTATAAAAAGAAATTTGTATTTTTGTTTGTAATGAATCAACTCAAAAACTACTGGACCGATTTTAAAAATTCTTTCACCAATAGAAAGCTACATTATCAGTGGGTAAGATAAACTATATTTTATTTTAAAATAAATAAAGGACCCTTCGAAAACGTGCGAAACCGGGACGTGCCGCTAATGTGTTATATTTTACAACCCTAAATACTAGTTCGGCACTGACCGAAATTCGGTTAGGGAGACAATATTTTTATAAATTCAAATTCAAATTCCATAAATAGGGTACATAATAGGTGTTACAATAATGATAATAATCGGCCTTATCCTATTTAGCTATTTAAACAGCATGCAAATGTTTTACAATATACATATATATATATATATATATATATACCATTTAATAATAGTGTATTCCTAATTTTTTTTTTATACTACTTAGGTGACAAACAAGCATACGTTAGGCCGTATACAGAAAGAAAGCTGAAAACTTATAAGCGCTTACCGGCGCTTAAACTAATGTAATTAAAAAGATTTGGTTTTTTGTTAGTTTTTTGTTACGATTTAACTCAAAAAATTCTCCACCGATTTTTTAATTTTCTTTCGTCATTAGAAAGCTACATTATCAGCGGGTAACATAGGTAGTATTTTATTTGAAAAAATAACCGTATCCATACGAAAATTTAATAAATTACCACCCATGCGAACCCGGGACTTGTCGCTAGTATTACAATTATTAAATTCCTTATTAACCTCTTATCTTTCTTGTATTGTAACCATGTTCTTAAATTAAACACTGGAGATCCCGTGTCCATTGTTATAAAACCACAAAATACCCCAAAGATAATAAAAAACAGTTAATAGGAAACCCATGTTATATTTATTACTAGCTGTTGTCCGCGGCTCCACCCGCGTGGATGATATTTATCACGATAAAAAGTATTTTCCTCTCCAGGATAACATTTATCTCCTTGAACAATTTAATTAAGATTCGTTTAGCCGTTTAGTCGTGACAGTGTAGCTAACAAAAAACTTTGCAGACTTTGCTTTTACCCCCTTTTTTAAGGGATGATTTTCAAAAAATATTTATACGTGTTTCATGACTTTCAATCAGAAACCTTCATACTGAATTTCACTCGAATAACTTAAAAAAGCGCAAAGTTTCATACTAAGTTTGCACCCCTCATTTTACCCTCTTAGAGGGTGAATTTTTAAAAATCCTTTCTTAGTGCTTCTCTACGTTATAAAAGGAGCCCCTGTGCAAAATTTCAAGTTTCTAACCCCTATAGCTTAGGCCCTGCGTTGATATGTCAGTCAGTCAGCTTCTCCTTTTATATATTATACCGTACTATTATACCGTAGCCTATGGACGCTTGCAATTCCAGATGTATCACTTGCGTGTTGCCGACCCATATTTTTATACCAGTGCTTTAAGATGGAGTATCAATGGAATAGGAAAACGTTTCTTCCAAAACACATCCCTAAATGAGCGCTGGAGACCTGTACTTATAAACAGAAACACAATACCGCTGTGTGTCGTTATTTAGCTGTGGTCTTCTGTAAGGTGAAGGTCCTTCCCCAGTCGGGCTTCGCCCACGCTTTCAATCGCACGGAAGCAGGGTATTTTTGAAGTGAAAACTTCTTTAGGCACGTGAGAGTGCCCATCTTTCATCGTCATCGTCACCGAACACTTTCCATATTCAAAAATGAACAAAATTCATGGAACTCGCGTCATCGTCACCGAACGCTTTCCATATTCAAGAATGAACAAAAATCATGGAACTCGCGTCATCGTCACCCAACGCTTTCCATATTCAAAAATGAACAAAAATCTTGGAACTCGCGTCATCGTCACCGAACTTTTTCCATATTCAAGAATGAACAAAATCATGGAACTCGCGTCATCGTCACCGAACGCTTTCCATATTCCAGAATGAACAAAAATCATGGAACTTGCGTCATCGTCACCGATCGCTTTCCATATTCTAAAATAATAATCTAATAGCTCGACGATACAATTCACAAGTTACTTAGTTTTCACTTCTATCGGCAGTCCTCAAAGACATCCGCATGTTTACTCTTTCAGGAAAAAAACGTATTTCAGACTATAATCTATCTCTGTGCCAAATTTCATACAGATCTTTTCAGCCATTTCGGTATAATTGAGTAACAAACATGCAATCCATCCAAACGTATTTATAATACCTACAAGTATTAAATAGTATAGATTAAATTATTTATGTCAAACATTAAGTATATGCTTTTAATAACGCTAGGTCAATATACTTCAGTACTACGTTTGTGTAGAAAACTGTGCTAAATTATGTCGTTGAACCTCGGTTTTGGCGTGTGTTAATCGGGCCGCGGGGTCACGAAGTTCAACTGTTATCATTACGCCGTTGTTGCTATGGCAACGAACGAGTAGCTACACAATAAGGGTTATGTACGACTTTATCTCGGTACTTAGAAGTTGTGAAAAAGTTATATCACGATTTAAGGGCGATTTTTTGCGGTTTCAGGTTGTAAAGGAATCCTTAGAAATGATTGCGTTCAAGAAATTTGTTTGGCTATATTTAAATAAATAAAATTTCTTCATTTGAGACAAGGTTATATTATAATGAACTAGTTTTTTCCTACGGCTCCGCCCGCGTGGATGTCGGTTATCGCTGTAAAAAGTAGCCTATGTGTTATTCCAGACCTATCTCTGTGCCAAATTTCATCCAGATCCGTTCAGTAGTTTTTACGTGAAAGAGTAACAAACATCCATCCACCCATCCATCTATCCATTCTTACAAACTTTCGCATTTATAATATAAGCAGGATTTAACAAATATTATATAAATTTATCATGAGAAAATAAATCTCTATATATATGTATATTAGATATAATATCTATTTGGGAGGCAAACAAGTAAACGGCCCGCCAGATAGTAAGCAGTTACCGTAGCCTATAGACGCTTGCAATGCCTGAAGTATCACTTGCGTGTTTTTTTTTACACCAGGACTTTGAGATGGAGTATCCCTGGGATAAGAAAACGTTTCTTTCAAAACGACTACAGGTCTTCAGCGCTCACTCACAGGAACACAACTACACCGCAGTGTTTAGTTAGTTGGCTGTGGTCTTCTGTAAGGTGGAGGTCCTTCCCCTGTCGGGGTTGCTCGCTTTTATGGTGACCTACCTCTCTTAAAGCTTACTATAAGGACACAAAGCTGAATGTATCCAAACGCGTGTGCAAAATAAAAATGTTTTCGCCAACAATATGGAACGTGTTTGTGTACGAAATTCACAGTTTTTATTAGGTTCTTAAACATAAATAACTTATTCGGGAACTCGATATAATCGTTCATGGTTGCGCGTGTAAATATATACCTATCAATAAATATAAAGCGCGTTCAATTCGCTACAGTAAATATATCGGCTTGATAAGACTGTACCACAATTCATGAGTTTTGAATAACAATAATAATTTGGGACAACTCACACACAACCT
Organism: Trisateles emortualis; assembly: GCA_947095525.1. Classification (NCBI taxonomy): domain Eukaryota; kingdom Metazoa; phylum Arthropoda; class Insecta; order Lepidoptera; family Erebidae; genus Trisateles; species Trisateles emortualis. The sequence goes on along the minus strand of OX352754.1, from coordinate 9,031,589 downwards.
CCTCTTTCTACAGTAGAGAGCCTGATATGACGACCTAAAAAATGCTATAAAGACGACGAAAGGATGAATCTTATCGCTCAAAGTCTTTCCTATACCATCCCAATTCTTTTTCTAAAATAAAAGTAGCCTATATTACTCCTCAGAACATTAACTATCTATTATATTATATATATTTAACCCAGGTGCTAAAATGTTTTCGGTCGGCAACACGCTTATAAAAGCCAGAAATAGATATTGGGTTATGGATAAGCACCATACACTTGAGCAAATTCCAAGGACTGATCTTACAGAAGTCCACAGCCAAACAACTACACAGCACTGTAGTTATTGTCCTGTGTATACAGGTTCTTAGCGCTTATTTAGAAAGAAAGAAAGAAAGAAAATTAAATATTTTTTACAAACAAATGATGCACAACTTACAAACACATATATTGGACTGCCTTGCTGGTCCAGTGGTCGCAGTGTGCACGTGGTTGTGGGTTCGATTCCCACACAGGACAAAACTTTTGACCCACAAAGAGTTGTTCTGAGTTTGGGTGTAATTTGTGTCCGTTAATTGTATGTTTGTAAAGTCCTCCGCGACACAGAGCTTGTTATCTAGTGCGGGAGTTGTCTGTTTAAAAAAATATATAGCGTTTTATCAAAATAATTTCCTATCCCAGGGATACTCCATCATAAAACCCTGGTGTTAATTTGTTGAGTCGATAACAAGCGTGTAATACCACAGTATTATAAGCGTCAATAGGCTACGGCAACTGCTAACCACCAAGCGGACTGTATGTTTGTTTGCCACCTAAGTAGTATAAAAAAGCTACACGTGTGTTGATGTTACACGAGTTCGCATAAAGCTGACTAGGTCAAGAGAGTAACCGTTATGAGAAAATTAACGAGTCATTACTTGTTGCGAAAAAATAATTATTATACTAGCTGGTTTACCGCGGCTCCGTCCACGTGGACGTCGGTTATCGCAATGAAAAGTAACGTATTCGCTATTCCTGACTATAATCTATCTTTATGCCAAATTTCATCCAGATATATTATGTTCAGTAGTTTTTACGCGAAAGAGTAACAAACATCGAGCCATACATCCATCCATCCTCACAAACTTTCACATTTATAATATTAGTAGAATAATCGACCGTAGCTATTAACAACGTTGGATCTACAAAAACTCTACTTTACAGTACGGCCTAATAAAGTTTTGAACTTGCACCAAATTGACAAATCGCCATATATTTAAACCAAATTTCGCATAGTACCATAGTTTTAAATGCTAGTACAGGTCATTGTGTAAAAAATAAAAAAAATATATAGGAAATGCTATAAAAAGCAGATGTTACACTGTTAACCGAAACAGTTGCTAGCAAATTTGTCGGAAGTGTCATATCCAACAATTTTTTACGTACTATGAAAGTCGAAAGTGTCACATCCTACTATGTTACTTGAAATTCAGCTATGCTATTGTGTGGGAACTGCCATATCCTACATTTTTTTTCGATACGTAGTTACAAAATTATGTCGGTTGTGGGCTATGCTACACTTTATAGACCTTAAGCACTACAAAAAAAGCTTGGAAAAAATTCTAATTGTTTTATTAATATAAAATTAAATGTAATTCTAAATGGCTCCTTTGAATTAACTGATGTCTTACTAATATCAAAAGGCATTTAGAAGTTGGTATTGTATACATTCACATTGTCATGATAATTGAACAAAAGCTATCATAATATGGTCTCTGCTTTACAGAATATTAAATTTTACAGTTAACTAAATTTTGATATTCTTTTTTTTTCATTTTTTCTCATTTTTTAAAAAGACAACTCCCGCACTAGAGAACAAGCTCTGTATCGCGGGGGACTTTACAAACATACAATTAACGGACACAATTCTATAAGTAAAAAGTTATTTTTTTGTTTTAAATATCCACTATTTCTAGCTTTGGTTACAATTGTTGACTTCGAATTATTATTATTTAAGTAAAAACTAACTCGTAGAACTTACTACTGAGATTAACTGAAATTACTGTGACTTAGATCACAAAATATTAGGCCTTTACCTAGTAAATAGTCGTTTATTACAAAGAACTAACTAAAAACGGCAATTTTAAAGGTAAAAATCTATTAATTACTCGTACAACCATCTGCGTAGTACCTATAAAAACTCAAACACTAACAACTAAAAAACAATCTTTGCTTCATTAATTAAAGTGCTGAGATCACTGCAACAAATCGTACTTATTTATTATAATAACATAACAAGCAATACTTTCTAATTTTGGCAAGATCCCAATTTTATTATGATAACAAAAAAGTTAATATTATTATCATCATCTCAGCCAAAAGACGTCCCCTGACATAGACCTCCCCCAAGGATTTCCACAACTCTCGATCCTGAGCCGACTTTGTCTACCGGTTGCCCGCAACCTTTACCAGGTCGTCGGTCCACCTTGTTGGAGGCCTGCCCACGCTTCGTCTTTCACATTGTGGTCACCACTCAAGAACCTTTCTGCCCAACAGTTCTGTGAGCTATGTGCCATGCCCATTGCCACTAAATGGTGGCAATTCTTCGAGCTATGTTGTTTACTTTGGTTCTCCTACGGATCTCCTAATTTCTGATTCGATCTCGCAGGGAAACTCTAAGCATAGCTCTCTCCATTGCTCTTTGGGTGACTTTGAGCCTTCGCACGAGGCCCATAGTGAACGACCATGTCTCAGATCCATATTTTATCACTGGCAACATACACTGGTCAAAGACTTTCGTCTTGAGACAGAAAAGTTTATATAAAAATAGAAAATCTTAGGGAATTTAATTTGTTTTGTCCGTCAATTCTTTGTATTCGTCTTTGCTGATAGGCAAAGGCCTTTTTCAGTTCAAATTCATTGTTCAGTCGTTGCTAATTTTGCCTACCAGCTCTGACAACAATTATTTTACAGGGGTCCCCATCTAAATCATATTTATATCGTATACGATCGTACTGTTCAGCACTCACTTAAACCCTTACTGTTGTCCAAACAACCTTTTCATATGCCATATTTTTGGTCCAGTTTTTATTAGCTGGCAAGTCTTTGAAGTTAAAAAAACTTTGTCCTGTTTTAACTCATATACTATGTACAGATCATTTTTTAGTCTTAGCCCACCGAGCCAAGCAATACTTACCACTCTTACACCAGATAGATTTACGGCCGCAAGATCTTCCGATTGTGGCGTGATCCAAAAGGGGATGAGTAACAGTAACTCCCAAGTTTTTGGCTACAAATAGATGTAGTGAAAAAGCATTTCGATTGCGGTTTTGACCCGCACAGTTGTCGGATCACAATCAAAATTTCTTGACGCCTCTTTCAACGTGATGTTGAATAAAATTCCCGAAGAGATCTTCGGGAATTTTAGGTACCTAATTTTGAGGCCAATTCGTAAACGATAAAGATTTTGTAGTAAACAACGCTAACATCACCATTATGGCGTTTCTAGTAGTCTTCGAAAATTAAACGTAGCTGTGATAACACTTTTGTTTAAGTTAGCTTCTTACTTATTGGCTTTCTTAAAATTTCGAGTTATATATTTATAACTCTGATGTTTAGCAAAGGTATTTTCTTCAGTATTATCTGTTTTTGTTTTGTATCAGTATTTTCTTGGGTCTATGTAGAGCAATATTCAAATATTTATTGACTATCACTCTGTATTTAGGTCATGTCAATTGAAATAGATGACGGCATGGGTGTTATATTAATAATTGTAGTTTCTTCATAGTCATAATTGGAAGAGCCGGTTTTACAATTTAGATCTTCTGGTGAAATTGTTGTCGGAATTACCGAAATAGATGTCAAAACGGCAATGTCTGGAGTGACCGGTAATGATATCGGGTAGCTTTTAAAGTCCAAAGGTAGGTAGGTAGTAGGTTCTTACAACTATCATTAAATACCTCATCGTCTAGCAGGTCTTGCAACTGTATAAGATCCTCATTAAAACCTTCGGGGAGTGGACATTTTTCTCCTAAATTAAAAAAAGATACCATAATTATACAAAAAAAGCTGCCGTCTACTTAACTAAACTGTCGGTATGTTTTGTATAAAATCAATGTTAAGAAATTCTTGCAATAGCCTGAAGTCAGAAGGCGGCAGTCGAAAAACTCCTGTATCTCGGAGGCTTTTATGCACAATGATATCAGTCATTAATGGGAGTGCGTAAACTCGTTTGGTCAGATAAGAGTAATTAGACTTTGAAAATATAGTACCTATTATTAAAAATGTCACATGAGACAAAAAAAAATAAGCCAAGTCTCCCTTAACTTTGCAGTATATGCCATATCCGACCTAAATTATATCACTGTTTACAAATAATAAAGTCGGTACTAACACATCCAACAACAAAATGTAGTTATGTACGAATAAAAAAGTCGGTATTGCCATATCTGACAAATGATTTCAAAATAAGAACGTTTAACAATGTCAGTAGTACCATATCCACCAAAAACGTGTAAGAAAGGAACAAGTAACAAAGTCGGTAGTACCATATCCGATAGAAATGTATGAACTGAAAGCGCATAATATTGTAGAATGTGGTACGTCCGACACAAACAATAAAATAATAATCAGTTAACCATGTAGGATCTGAGACATACTACAATCTTTACCGTTTAATCCTGAATTTAACATTTTTATAGCAATTTTAAGGTATTTTGATATAAGACGTAAAACATTTAAATAAAAATATGACACACGCGCGTGCAGTCGTCCGATTAACGATGAACGAAATGGCATATCCGCGCGGTTCGCGGGCGCCCTTGCCCCGCGAACAGCGTAGTAACATACCTACCTGCATAATTAATCGGACGCTCTCAAATAATCCGACTTTATTAATCTAGAAAAACTGTGATAGCCATTATTTAGAAATTTGAAACTTTGCAAAGTCATAGCTATAGTTATTTTAAGACCTTTGGTGCAATAAAACGAAAATCGCCAAAATGTAGTTCCAACTTTCTTAATAGCTGCAGTCGAATTATTAGCCACGCTTTGTTGTGGCTCAATCTGATATACTTGTCTGTTCCCGAATTGTTTGCATCTCTATGGGTTTCCATTTTTAGCGCAAAACCCATATTCTTTTTCTAATATACGAGTTTATAAAAGTAGCCTATATTACGCCCTATAACATAAGCTATCTGCCAGTGAAAGTCCTGTTAAAAGCCATGAATTGACAAGGCCATACTTTCCACAGAACCTATAACAGTGTTGGCAAACGACGCCCTCAGGCTAGATGGAGGAAAGATCTTCTTTAGGCTGGGAGCAGCTGGATGTGAGAAGCTAAGCATCGTACCACTCGGTTTGCAGTTGGAGAGGCATATGTCCAGCAATAGCCACGATAGGCCGATGATGATGATAACTAGTCAAATTAAAATTCGAAAAGATCTAAATTGGTATAAGGACGTCGCGAAAGGGCCCTTCTAAGGTAAAGGTCCTCTTCATATCGAGCCTGTTTTTGTGTCTAAAATCAGATAGAAATTCCTTTTAATACAATATCTGATTGTTTATTAATATTTTAGGTTAAGTTGCATTTATTTTAATAACTAATCTCGAATTACCTAAGATAGCTTTTCTTATTTTACTACGTAGTACCACTTTATGGTAATGAAGTTATGGAAAAAATCATCATCTCAACCCATAAATGTCCCACTGCTGGACACGGGTCACCTCCATACACTTGGACGGATATTAGCCTACTATACCAAGTTGGCCAGACGGGTTAGTATAGGGTTGTATTTCGAGTTTTCCTTCTCTTGCAGTGGATATTGTCTGCCTGATTCATTCCCTTAGTCGACTCTTACGACACCCTCAGGATGGAACGGGGTGGTGACATTTGTATTCTTAGTCACCACACGAATAAATGGAAAAATACTATGTTTAAATCTATAACGAATTACGTGTTAGTTTTGATCTAAAGTCAATATCCTTTAGTATCTTTTCGACCTCTATAATGGCGTATATTTGTACAGTAATTCTCATATATTATCTAACTTTGGTTACTCTGAAGACGTGCTGTCTGTGATTCATTGAGGATCACGTGTACCGCAAGGCACGGTCATGACAAGCGGAGTACGTTAACCATGTCTCTTAAATAATGCGTTTTATATTATAAGCGTAGAAATATGCCTTTTATCAATCGAACTAGGGGTCGCTCGTGACTTCGTCCGCGTGGTAATTTGGAATATTTTCCCCGATTTTGCAACATATCTCACTACTGCTCCGCTCCTATTGATCATAGCGTGATGTTATATAGCCTAAAGCCCTCCTGGATACATGCACTATTCAACAAACAAATATTTTTTCTAATCTAACCAGTACTTTCTGAGATTAGCGCGTTCAACCAAACAAACAAACTCTTCAGCTTTATAATATTAGTAGATTGTATGCTGTAATCATAATGCTAAATACGAGTATAATTATATAGCCTGATGTTAAGCAGTTACTATAACCTATGGACGTTTGTTATACCAGAGGTATCACTTGCGTGTTGCTGACGCTTTTTTTACGCCAAGGCTTTAAGATGAAGTAAATCTGGAAAAGAATAATGTTTCCTTTGCTAAATGAGCGCCGGAGACCTGTATTCACACACAGGAGCACAACTACAACGCTGTGTGTAAACTGTAGGGTGGAGGTTCTTCCCCGGTCGGGCTTGCTCGCTAGTATAATGCCGTATCTCTCTTCAATGAGGCTGAATGTGGTTATCGAAGTATCGGATTGTACGAAAGAAATTGCTAAAATGTACCTTTTTATCTATACTAATATTATAAAGCTGAAGAGTTTGTTTGTTTGTTTGGTTGAACGCGCTAAAGTACTGGTTTGATTAGAAAAAAACTTTTTTTGTTGAATAGTGCATTTATCCAGGAAGGCTATAGGCTATATAACATTACGCTATAATTAATAGATGAGGAGCAGTAGTGAGATATGTTGCAAAATCGGGGAAAATATTCCAAATTACCACGAGGACGAAGTCGCGGGCGACCCCTAGTACTACATAGTAAGGAGGCAAACAAGCATACGGTCCACCTGATGGCAGTTACCGTAGCCTATCGATGCTTACCACACAAGAGGTATAGCTCACGCGTCGCCGACCCTGTAAAGTTCACCTTTAAGTTCAAATACATTGTAAGCACGTACACAGAATTTATAAACAATTTTCCTTGTCCGGTATGATTCTTAGAATTTCTTTTTAGTTACAAGCAAGTTCAATAACTTCCGTCTAAGATGAAGGTGGCTACGTGTTTGCATATACTATTATAATAAAGTCCTAACCGAATTGTGTGTGCAAGTGCAAACACAGGTGCACTCTTTGTTCAGTCACACGATATCCATAGGGGAGATATCAGGCTTAGGACCAAAGGCTTTACACATGGCCAATTTCCAAACTTCGGGCAATATAATATAAAATTGAAAAGTGCCATTTCGCCATACTCCGCGAGATTGTATTCAGCGAGTAGACGAATGACACAATTATAGAATATCTATTTTATAAACAGTAATCGATCTCGGTATCAACCTCGGTATCAACAGTCGCATCAACTAATCCTTACTACTTAATATTAATGTGAAAGTTTCTGAGTATGGATGGATGGATCGATGTTTGTTACTCTTTCACGTAAAAACTACTGAACGGATCTGGATGAAATTTGGCACAGACATAGATTATGGTCTGGAATCACAAATAGGCTACTTTTTGCAGCGATAACCGACATCCACGCGGGTGGAGCCGCGGGAAACAGCTAGTATTACCTAATTATAAATGCGAAAGTAAGTAACTCTGTTACTATCTTTGTTGTTTTATACTACTTGGGTGGCAAACAAGCATATGGCCCGCCTGATGTACCATAACATATGGACGCTTGCAATACTAGCTGTATCACTTGCGTGCTGCCAACCCATTTTTTTACATCAGGGCTTTAAGATGTAGTATCCCTGGGATAGGAAAATAAATGGGTAGATACATGAACGCTGGATGAAGCTTTCCACTAAACAGCTACGCGAATCTTATATCTCGAATTTTCACTGCTATATCCAATATCTACCTGAATAGAGCCAGGGGCATCAGCTAGTATGCAATAGCTAGCTGGTAGTGATTGTTTTGTCCCAAGGTGTAATAAATCTTTACCTTTATTGCAACTCTTGAAAGATTAAGTTGCCAAAAATTACGAAGGGTTTTATTGTGCCAACTGCACAGTCATAAAACATTGTTTTTTTAATTCTACTGCGTTGGCAAACAAGAATACCTACTGATCTAGTGTTAAACAAATTAAGTAGATTTATGAGAGGTAAGATACCATACAAGCAAGCAGTCTGACTGCAGAAAGAAAGAAAGAAATTGCTACAATTAAATGTAATCCTACTAATATTATAAACGCGAAAGTTTGTAAGTATGGATGGATGGATGGATGTTTGTTACTCTTTCAAGTAGAAACTACTAAACGGATCTGGATGAAATCTGGCACAGAGATAGATTATGGCCTGTTATAACACATAGGCTACTTTTTACAGCAATAACCGACATCCACGCGGGTGGAACCGCGGGCAACAACTAGTAATATATACAAACTATTAATTAAAAAACTATCCTTAACAAGATATGAAAGAAAGTACGTAAATGTGTTTCACAGTTGTAGTAATCAGGTGTCAGAAAGGATCTCTACCTTACTGAGGACTACAGGCAAATTATACACAGAGTAATAGTCTTCCAGGACGATTTTGGCCACGGCGGCGGCCGTACTCAACGGGCCAAAAATTGTAATTGTTTTTTTCTGTCAAGAAAATTCTTCCGGTGTTTACCACCGTGTCTCGAAAAGCACGTAAAGCCGTTGGTCTTACGCCTGATCCGTTCGTATCGGATTGCCGTCCCATCGGACTATAAGAGTGAGGGACTAAAGAGTGCACTTGTGTTTGTGCACACACTTGTGCACTATAATATCTCCCACGCAAGTGGCTCTCCCTTGAGATTAACTGCCGTTACCGAAATTTGATTATGAGGACATTACTTATATAAAAATAATCTATATCCTTGATCACACCATGATTTGAGAATGACCGATTTTACCGATTTTCTAATACTTTGTTGAAAATCGGTTCTTACGAAAAAATAATTAAAAAATGGCCTATAAAATAGTTTAACCCAGGCGAACACGGAGCGGGCCGGTAGTATATAATAAAGATTTAAAGTACCCAAAACCGACTATCATGCTTGAAGAGGACATGTTAATAATCAAAGATGAAGCGGTTGATGAATGTAAAGGAAGCGAAAGAAGTATGTCTGGATGGAAGCAATTGGCGTACCTTAGTCTCTGCCTACCCCAATAGAAGACGAGCGTAATTTTATATATATAATCAAGATTTGTATGTTTTAAAACATATTCGTTTACAAACACATCAGTGCATTTACAGCAGACGGACATCGACGTCCGGCCTTGACGTCCGAATCGTGAGTCGACTCGACGATTGCTATTCACTTCTTGTTACTGAACAGAGCCGGTTGTGGAGTAGGCTTAGTCTGTTATTATTTTAAAATATAATTTAAAGATTATAAGTCCGAATCGTGGCGCTTATTTAATTTTGGTTTTTGGATGCTGTTGAGACTGCCACGGCATTTTAGTGCATCGGGGATGTTCACCGACGATCATGTGAAAGGCTTCCATGCCATTATAAGAAAAAGAGCTGTCTTAATGATGAAACGAGTACGTGGCAGTTCAAATAGCGTAGAATAGAATATATGTTTTCAAGTAAATTAAATTATTATCATTATTATTAAATCTGTTATAAACGATGGTAAACGGTGGGGTTTTCTAGAATAAAAAATATGCCTAAGGTGTCGCTTTTAAGTATTATTACCTTTATTATTTACTTTATTTATAGATTAAGTATAGCGGTGGTAACTGAGTGGGAAATAATCGACTTGCACACATTATGCGTGAGTTCGATCTCAGGTGGCAGTACCAATGTGATTTAGTACCTACTATGAAATTTATACTTACTAATCAAATGGTAAAACCATTTGAAAAACCACCTTATAGTAGAAGAAAGCGTAAAGGAAATTCTAAAGTTATGTCTGATCCAAAGTGTGGTATAGATAAAGGCCTAAATCCTAAAGGTTCTCTTGATAGAAGAAATGAGATACGTGCTGTGGGACATAAATTGGTTATTTTTTTATTATTTTTATAGACTCTTTCTTATTAGTTTCTGCTGCGTTCTGTTTCCTATTTTACAATATAATATTTCTAAAAAAAATTGCACAAAACGGCTCCATGTCTTTATTCATCGTGCCCTTGAGCGCGGGCGCATTGCGGCAGGTCGCGTCTGGTACAGTTATAGGATCGCATGCGCCGTGAGCGCGCATGAATACAACAAATGAACATTTGAGACGAATCTCTACAAATTATTACTTACTTTTTGTTACTTTAGATAGCCGTTTATGTCATTCTGTTGTTATACAATAATGATTACCTATAATAAATACTAATAGCAACCCATAAATGTCCCACTGCTGGGGTCGGGTCTCCTCTTCTCTATCAAGAGAAAGAGGGTGTAGACCTTAATTCGCACACGTTGGCCTAATGCGGGTTGTTCTTTAGTCCTTCTTTTAAAAAGACAACTCCCGCACTAGAGAACAAGCTCTGTTACGCGGGGGACTTTACAAACATACAATTAACGGACACAAATTACACCCAGACTCAGAACAATTCCTTGTGGGTCACACAAAGTTTTGACCTTTGTGGGAATCGAACCCACAACCACGTGCACAGCACGCGCATACTGCGGCCACTGTACCACCGAGTCAGTCGTTGGTGAATTATACATGTCTTTAGAATTTCTTCTAAGACTTGATTGCCTAGAGTTATCTCCCAGCTCACATCCCCCTCCGTGGCTTACCCTTTGCCGCGCTTTTGTGCAACTGTCACAGTGACGTTTAGTTAACCTCCAATACAGGCAGACAACTCAGTTATGTAGAGACAGTGCATACACTACATCATTTAAATTCTGCATAACCAAACAAATAAGTTTATTTATTTATAGATTTTAAATATACGTACTTCGTTTATTTTGTATTACACTAGATTTATCAGTCATAAACTGAGCTCGTAAAACAGTAAACCAGAATTGATGTAACTTTGCACCAAATATAAACTACAGATCGATAAAGTTTTAAATAGATTTTACACCCTTTATATTATTATGATTCATAATTGCTAAAATTTGTAGGTAATGCGTGATTTATTCGCTTATGTGTATCCTACAAGCAAGTTTTAGAATAGTTAATTTTTATACGGTGAAAGACTGCGGGAAGCTAAAATTTATATCTAATATAGTTGCCCGCGGCTCCGTCCGCGTGGATGTCGATTATCGCGATAAAAAGCCTGTTCACTATTCTAGACTATAATCTATCTCTATGCCAAATTTCATCCAAATACGTTCTGTAGTTTTTACGTGAAAGAGTAACAAACATCCATCCTCACAAACTGTCACATTTAAAATATTAGTAGGATGTATGTGTTACAAATGTAAAATTATATAAAATAATTCATTGTTTACATACATACTGCCAATGTCAAACACGTTACGTAGGTATTTGCACTCGCTAGTGGCTCACGTAAGCTCGAAGAATTGCCTCAATTAAGTGACAATGGCAGGGCACATAGCTCGTAGAACTGATGGCCGTTGGGGCACGGGCACGAACTGGAAGACGTAGTGCGTAGACCACCAACAGAGTGGACCGACGCGACGACCTGGTAAAGGTCGCAGGTAGCCAATGGATAAGGTCAGCTCAGGACCGAATTCTGTGGACATCTTTTGGCTGAGATGGTGATTATGAATGATGTTAAAGGTACCTAAGCAACTTTTTGACAAAAGAACCTTATTCCTTAACACCGTAATAATTATGATGACCTAGTAATAATAGCTCTTAATCTAGTAGGTAATAGAACGAAATAGACGTAAAAATTACAATTATTTAAAGCAATTATCATTTCATAAAATAATATGTAACTTAAAAAGGTTCAATGTAACATACTATATCATAAAACATCAAAAACAAGTAAATTACATAATAAAAAACAAGCCCCAAAGAAAAATTAAATAACATTTTAACTCAAAAGAGTAATAAACAATTATTTCTGACATTAAAAATGTCCTTACCATTTCTGGACGCTGCACAAAAGCCCGCCAAAAATAAACGTCAAAAAATGCAAGATGGCGACTGTACGCGGCCTCGGAAAGTCAGGAAGTGCATTGTAATACCAACGAACTCTTCAATGTTACCCAGTTTTCTGCAGTGGATCCTGGTTGTGTAAAAATATTCACGTTTTATTGTACATATGCGTAATTGTTGGCCTTTTAAAGCAAGATCTTCGTTAACAAGAGTACACTGACTTCAATTTTTCAACGATCGGCCATATTGAATGCCATTCCGTTTCAACCTTGGTCTTGGGAATTAAAAATATGTTCGCGCCATTTTATTATATTATTGTAATATTTTAATTTGAATAAGGAAAGCCAGTTATATTGTTCATGTAATTTCTTGTTACCTATGTCTGCATGTCCTTTAAATCTTTGTAAAAACAATCCGAACAATAGCTTAAGTTTTCTAGACGTCAAAGGTATCCTGTAATGTCAGAGCTTTTAAAACTGGCCGGATGAAAATGTAGACAAGTTTTATTTTGATTATTAACTTAGTAAAAAAAAGGTTTTTTAAAAAATAGTGGATGCCCACTATTTAAAAAAAACCTTACCTTACCTAACCCTCCTACCAGCCGTAGGTAAATACTATTGTGAATTTTATCAATTAATATTGAATATTCTAATCTATGATTGTTATTACTAATCGGAATGGTGTGAAACTTTTCAAGAAAATAGTGCAGCGGTGGACAGCTTTCGGCTGAGATGGAAATGATAAAACAAATTAATATCTGCTAATGGTTAAGGAAAACATCGCAAGAAAATCCTTAGCTGTTTTCTAACCAAATCTACCTCTATTCAATTTTATACAAACGTATTTACCTTAATTTTAACCTCTCTTTCCAATTACCTTTTTGTTTGTGCTTGTCTGTTGTACTTGCCATATTTTAAGTTGTTCCTTACGTATCAGTGTATCAGTCAGTCTGGACTATCCCGCAGATAATACATCAATTACTATTGTGTCCAGAATACAAATCTCATTCTCTCCGGATGATCTCATAAGCGTTCCGAGAATGTAATACCGTCGTACCTTGAAGAGTAAAACTTAAGAAGGAAATACGTTGTACCCCTCTTTAAGCACATTCCTCGCACGGAGAAGTGTAAGATTTGGCACAATTAAAGTCGGAGAAGGAGTGCATAAAGCTAAAATTATGGTCCTCTAGTTAAAAATAATTTGTCCGTTTTTTTAAATACTTCTTAGATGGCAAACAAGCACGCCTGAGCCTCTAGACAAGTAGCATAAGCGATAGTCGAATGGAAAAGTAAAAAAAGAAAATGTATGGGATTTGCCGTAAGTTTACGACATTGAATCGTAGACTCACGTCAAATTCCATATATTAAATTTTTTGACTTTTCGATTCGACTATCGCTTATACCACTTGTCTAGGCTCTGATGTTAAGCAGTTACCGTAGCCTATCGACGATTGCAATACCGAAAATAACGAGTTGCCAACTTAATTATTTTTACACCAGGATTTAAAGATGGAGAAGTATGCTTGGGGAAGGAAACCGTTTCTTTCACACATCCTTAAAAGAGCGCTGGAGACCTGTACTTATACAGTGTGCTGTGTATAGTTATAAGTAAGGTAGAGGTCCTTCCCCAGTCGGGCTTGCTCACTTATATGGTGCCCTACCGCGTGTGATACAGATCAATCAGAAGGATATAATATTCTCGTATTACATAGATGTTATACAGCTGATCATTTCATTGCATCTGCATGCAATGCAAATAGAATACCACATGATGCTGGAAGGGAAGTATGTCTAAGGCCATGACCGTCATGCACAAACCGGAAATGACGCGTAAACTATTTTGTTTATCATGTCTATTATTACCAGAGATATTTTACATGTTAGATGTTCAGCATGATCTTGGATTTACACTGGTTTATGCGGAAATAGGAAAGGTCAGGATATAATAGTTTTGATACTATTTTAAGAGAATTTATTAATTTTGACTGTCTTGTTGGTCTAGTGGTTATTGAATCCGAGTTTTAATCACAGCTCTCCACAACTCTCGATCCTGAGCCGATCTTGTCCATCGATTGCCCGCAACCTTTACCAGGTCGTCGGTCCATCTTGTTGAAGGCCTGCCCACGCGTTCTTCCAGGTCGGGTCGCCACTCCAAAAGTCCTAGTGAATAAATATTTTCAAAATAAATAAATGACATCCTTTTACTAATCTAAAGAAAAGTCGATTAATATAAAGAAAGGGACAAACATACAAAAAATAAAAAGCATTCCCCAACTTGCAGCATTCGGTTGAAATTGCAATCAACGATATAACTAATATTATAATCGGGACAAGTGACATTTGCCGACGGTGCATCTATAATTCGAATCTGACTACAACAAAAGCAAGATGGCGTCGCGTCTGCGCCGGCGCATGTCCGTGAACCTGGCGCGCGACGCTAAATTTACACTCGACGCGTCATCCGGTGCGTGCATCAAGATTATGTATGCACAGATCTGATACTCTCAATGTTTTTTTTCCTACTTTGCTTTGTTCTTATTACTATTTATATATTATTTAAGGATAATAAGCAGTTCCCGCAGCCTAAGTATGCTATTAAAAAAAATAAGTATCATTTGCGTGTTGCTGACCCCAGCAGGGTTTTGTAGTGGAGTATACCTTGGACAGGAAAAGGCTATTTAAAAACGGGACTTGTTTTAAATAAATCCGTTTGAATGAGTACTGGACTGTCTTCTTAACGGACTCGCATTTTATTGGACAGGTCTACTTATTGAAACCACAATGTCTAAAATTACTCCCTAAAGTTGGAGTAGATTATCATCATCATCACAACCAACGTCCCACTGCTGGGCACGGGTCCCTCCATATACTTGGAGGGATATTAGCCTACTATAGCACGCTGGCCAGACGGGTTGGTATAGGTTTTTATTGCGAGTTTTCCCTATGTTTCTTCCCTGTTTTCCCTCTCTGCAGTAGATATTGTCTCCATAACTTACTCCCTTAGTCGACGGACTTAGTCTTACACGGATGCTGGAGTAGATCTTTGTTTCAAATAAAATAGGAAAGCGTCCATAGGCTATGGCAACTGCTTAACATCAGGTGGGTCGTCTGCTTGATTTCCACCTAAAAAGGAAGTATACCTACTTATTGAAAGAAGTGTCGTTTCTGCAAAAGTAAGCTGAGTTGTAAAGATGTTACTGCGAAGGTCATGAGATTGCTTGCATTTACGTAAACATATTTATTGTATCTACTACATATTTGTATCTTCTTATTGAGTCTTTGTCTGATGAGGTAAGATTTAAATACATATTCAATAAGGCAAAAGTTTTAAACTTTAAGACTAGAACAATCTTTTTAAGAGAATGGTAGATACCTTAATTCTTTGTCATGTTAGATATGTTTTATATCGTTTTGAATATTGAAGGATACTGAGGAAGATGGCTTACTTCACGGCAGATATTATAGTGCACAAGTGTGTGCACAAATGTAGGATTATGAGGATCAGGAAATAAAGAGTGTACACACGGCAATGGAGATGGCTGTACAGTGCCGCTAGATGAAGATTAGTTTTGTAGGAAAACCATTGTATGAATTTGTGTGAAATGTATTTTTTATTTGTAGATTTAGTCTAATTGTACACTGTTACCAAATTCCAAATAAATATATACAATAGTTTTCTTAAAAATCTAATCTTTATATAGCGGTCCTGTACAGCTAACTCCGTTGCCGTGTGTACCTGATTCTTTATATCCTAGTTTCCTAGTCCGATGAGACGGCTATCATACACGACAGAAGTGAGATCAGAATTTCAATTGCAAAAACTTTTCGAGTTTTCAAAGGATGCCCGAGGTTTTCTTAACAGAATACTGCTCGCCAGTTACCGTAGTCTATGGACGCTTGCAACACCGAGGGTATTACACTTGGGACCTTTTAAAATCTATATAACTCTTATCTAGAAAAACCCGATTTAGTTTCTCGGGAAAACCTCTCTTAGTGTAAACACCAAAATTCAGGTATCTATCGTGAATTTCTTAATAGAAATATTTAACATACGTTTTTGGCCCGACCCATGACTTGAACTTGTCTAAAGAAAGTACCTTATAAAAGGTGGTTGGTCTTCTGTAAGCCCAGCATCACATAATCCAACACAACGGCTTTACGTGCTTTCTGGGGGACGGTAGTTTTAACACCGCCACAAAACTTAGGGCATTTTCAATTTTTTTGTCAGTAAACCCAATATCTATTTATGACCCGACTCTAAAAATGAACCCGGAACCTCATGATCAGCAGATCAATGACCACTAGACCATCGATCCAGTTACATATAAGTAAATAAGTAGACTATATAATTATGCAAACCCATAAGAGATACGGGAGTGCATCCGGAGATCAATATATCCGGTGGATACCTTCGCGTGTTATGAAAAAAAAAGTTAACAAGCAATGATTAACTGCACGTGTGGTCTTGTGATTAAGGTGGTTATCTCGCTACCGACACCCCGCTGAGTATTTTGGGTTCAATTCTCACATGAGACAAAACTTTATGTAGACTATTAAGGATTGTTAGACGTCTAGGTGTCCGTCAAAAAAACAGATAGGGCTTAGATCTTAATCAATACACGCTGGCGCAATGTGGGTTGGTGGATCGGACATACCTTTAGAATGTCTTCTAAGACGCGTGAGTTGCCACACGATGGTTTCCATTACCACTATCAGATAGTACGTAAAAATACATCTATTATATTATCCTACTAATATTATAAATGTGAAAGTTTGTGAGAATGGATGGATGGATGGATGTTTGTTACTCTTTCACGTAAAAAGTACTGAATGGATCTGGATGAAATTTGGCACAGAGATAGATTATGGTCTGGAATAACACATAGACTACCTTTTGCAGCGATAGCCGACATCCACGCGGGCGGAGCCGCGGGCAACAGCTAGTTATATTATAAAGATGAAAGAAATTAGATTTTTCATTTTTTGTTACGATTTAACTCAAAAACTACTTAATCGATTTTAAAAATTCTCTCGCCATTAGAAAGCTACATTACCAGCGGGTAACGTGAGATATTTTATTGAAAAAAAAATACGGGATCCTTACCAAAACTAAAAAAAACCCGTGTGAAGGCGGACGTGCCCCTAGTAGAAAATAAAAAACAATTTTATCAAAATAGCCGCATTTTTAGTTTGGTGAGAATCCAGCATACGGCTCGTCTGATGGTAAGCAGTTACCGTAGCCTGTGGACGTTTGCTATACCAAAAGTGTCACTTGCGTGTTATAGGGTTTTTCGTTATTTGTTCAATATTTGAAGTTGATCTTTATCAAATAATATTATGTTTTATTTATTAACAAATAAAGTATAAAATTTAATGGCTAATGTCAAAGGGGTGGTTGTCCGCGTCAACAGTGTGACCGGTCGTAAAAGGTTTTAACGATATTTTGAGCTTTAAACTTAGCTTCTGGTGGTCACTGGATTCTCTATATTTGTATATGTAATACTTTTGTATATGTGTGTGTTAGTGAATACCTCCTGACCGGCTGGACTGATTTTGATGATTTCAAAGATTAGAGCGTTCTAACAAAAGGATCAAATCGTCGGTTAAATCACGAATGGACGTATCTAACAATTCGGCGATTGAGTTATTTTTGTCATCGTACCTAATGCTAACCGACGAATAAGCTCTTCATCTTTATTGTATTGAGTAGTATAATTTATTGTGACTTACATTTATTTAACGCCATTACAAGATTTCCTTTGAGACTGTTTTGAAGGCACCAGTGGTATTGCATGCGAATTTGTTACCCTATTTAATACCAGGGCTGTATGATGGGGTATTTCTGGTAATAATAATATAATATAATAATAAATCATTTTATTTCAGATAATAAACAATCCATAGATTCATACCTTACAGATTAACATACATAATTACAATTTTGTTGTTGTTAGTATATATTACTTAGAAACTATGTTAGTAACGCTTCACTTGCACTGTAATGTCACTGTACGTTCAGGTGGCACTTGTCCGCGGAAGCGACGGAACACTACACCCTGCGGCCAAAAGTCCTCCTTCATGAAGAGGTGCAGAAAACATGTCGCTACTCGCACCACGAACGCCTTAAAGTGGACATTGCGGTGCGACTCGAGTCAAATGCAAAATGCAAATGACCACAAGGGAAGGCAATTACCCCGACTACAAGGGGGCTCAAGGGGGTTATACCTAATTTTATATGTTTACCTCTTTCCGCATTACTTGTTAAGAAACGTTTCATGATTTTGGATGGATGTGTAAACTTTTTTTATGATTTTCTGTATTTATATATATTTATTACACCTCGACGACCTGGTTAAGGTTGCGGGCAACCGATGGACAAGGTCGGCTCAGGATCGAGAGTTGTGGAAAACCTTGGGAGAGGCCTATGTCCAGCAGTGGACGTCTTTAGGCTGAGATGATGATGATGATTACACCTCGTAAAAAGTTTTGTAGAGAACAGACATACAGACAGAAAAGTAATTATAATAAAACTCTGAAATAATACAAATCCGGTTCCGTTTATGCAACTCGATACAATAGATTACAGTTTCCTGTCTAAGACTCTTTGGTGTCGATAATTTAAGACAATATCAATCTTCAGTCGGATGTGACGTCCTAAAATAATAAAAGGATGCGCGTGCGTCGACGAATTTTATTCCATTTTTGAAAAGGGGGCTCGTTTATAATTAGAACGCGCCGGCAACGGAAATCGCTAGCGGGTGAATCATGCGCATCTCGGCTGCGTGTTAGATTGTTAGCATTTTATGATGTTGTTTTAATTTTATTTTATGTAAATATGCATACATATCCTATGCTAATATTATGAATGTTGAAGTGACTGTCTGTTTGTAATGTTTTTATTATTAAAGCCCTAAACCTATTATGATGAAATATGTTCATTTCTGGAAAGCGTAAATACCCGCGGTAAATGTTTAAATTATTTGCAGGTGATTCTGGCTATCCGCAACAGTTTTGGCTGATGACTCCAATTCCGGATGCAGCTGATGGAACTCCAATCCAGAAATATACGCAAATCCATGGAAAGACACGGGTCACAATAGAAAACACATTAGGTCGTCTCAAAAATCGATGCAATATACACTCGAAAAGTATGCATCCTTACTAATATTATAAATGTGAAAGTTTGTAAGTATGGATGGATGGATGGATGTTTGTTACTCTTTCACGTAAAAACTACTGAACGGGTCTGGATGAAATTTGGCACAGAGATAGATTATGGTCTGGAATAACACATACTTTTTACAGCGATAACCGACATCCACGCGGGCGGAGCCGCGGGCAACAGCTAGTAAATAATAATCGCTTGCAGTGTGTTACACAATTTAGCGATTGATTTGAATGTGCCTGACATAGAAGACTCAAACACGCCTCACATAATATCATTCCCTGAACGCGTCTTTCAGGAAGAGCATGACATGGGTGATGATTTAATAAGGGGGAGGGCAATCGGAAATATATTAGTTGATAAGATGAACAGTATTCTTATATAATTAAACATTTTGCTTTCTTTTATATTAAGTACTAGTTGTTGTGTTGATAAAACGCCTTAAGCTAGCCTATATGCTATGCCAGACTAATCTATCTCTGTGCCAAATTTCATCCAGATCCGTTCAGTAGTTTTTACTCGGACTCGATGCAGTCAGTGGTTGGGACAGCGGCAGTTTAAATTCAAATTATGTTAGCGGTCGAAACGCTAAGAAAACTTGCGTGACCCATTAATCGAACCCAAAACTTCACGATCCATCCCAAACTTAACCGCAAGACTATCAAGGCATTATTTTTGAAAACTTCTTTAGGCGTGTTGAGTAAGTACCTACTTTTTGGGTGAGCAAAAATTATGGAACTCGCGTCGTCGTCACCGAACGCTTTCCATATTCAAACTTTTTGGGTGAACAAAAATCATGAAACTCGCGTCATCATCACCGAACGCTTTCCATATTCAAGCTTTTTGGGTGAATAAAAATCATGAAACTCGCGTCATCGTCACCGAACGCTTTCCATATTCAAAAATAATAATCCAATAGCTCGATGATACAACTCAAAAGTTAAGTAGGTACTTAGTTTTCAATTCTATTGGCATGCAGTCCGAAAAGCCTGCACCGCATGTATTTTTTTTACTAGTTTAAAAAACGGCATTTAGGTATGCATTAAAATGATAATATTTACAATATTAGTAATATACAAACTTGTTTACATCTTCTGCTCCTAGATTTGGATCAGCAGGGTCACTGCTCTAAGGTCCTTCACTCCTGACGACCTGTTAATATTGGCGCGTATTTAAACTTTTTTATGCAAAAGTTTTTTTGCGTTTTAATATCGAATGGCGTTGTTTCTTTATGCTGAGTATAAAATTAACATATGGCATTACCCCATTCGAAGGATACGTTGAATGGGTAGGTAGAAGTGAAGGTTAAGAGAGGTAGGGTACTGTACAAGCTAGCAAACGCGAGGGAAAAGACCTACACCTAACAGGGAACCTCAGCTACGAAGAAGGTAAATAAGATATGCCCTGAATGGGCATGTTACAGCGTCTAGCATAATCCCATTCGAGAGATACGTCGAATTGGTATTTGATCCCCACATTGGATAAAAAGTTGTGTGATCCATAAATGGTTGCCCCGAGTCTGGGTATGCTTTGTGTCAGTTAAATGTATGTTTGTAAAGTTAGCCGCGACTTGGGATTTATTCCCTAATGCGATAGTAGATAGTCTTTTTAAAAAAAGCAAAATATGCACCTGTATTTGTGCACAAACTTGTGCACTATAGCATTTTCCATGCAGAAAGCTAGTCTCATATTAATTATTTTACTTCGTGAAGAAACACAATGGCATATTGGAAATGATAGTTTACTGCAGCGATTGCCCAATACAAGCTCACTGGGTTGGGATCGTTGGTAGATCCTACTAATATTATAAACAACAATATAAAGTTTGTAAGTATGGATGGATGGATGTTTGTTACTCTTTCAAATAAAAACTACTGAACGGATCTGGATGAAATTTGACACAGAGATACATTATGCTCTTGAATAACACATAGGCTACTTTTTACAGAGATAACCGACATCCACGCGGGCGGAGCCGCGGGCAACAGCTAGTTATAAGTAATATTTCATTTACAAGACTATTATTTAATTACTAACATAGTTTTTAAGATCATTGTTACCAACAGACTAAGGTCCGTAACTTGACTTGACTTTTAAAACACCCATCCAAATCTAAGCCTTCTTGCATTCACAGTAGCCAACCCCATTCATGCAAACAGATCGCCCTATCTGATACACCTACATCTATACATACTTCTATACATATACCTATCGGTTGCGTATGTGTGTTTAATCCCCAGTGTATCCTTGAAGTTGGCATGGTCCATTGACCTGACATATTGCGCGTTGATGCGAGCTTTGCACTCGTAAATTCATCTCAACATAATAACAAGGTTTTATTGGTAATGGTACCGAAATATGCCTCGATATTTTTGTGTTTTTTTTATAGCTAATGAGCCTTTTCAGTTTTCTTTTTTGATTAACGAATGCATAGGTATTTCTTTAATATTAATTCTTTATTGTACATACAAATAAGCATTACAATCCTTACTAATATTATAAATGTGAAAGTTTGTAAGAATGGATGGATGGATGGATGTTTGTTACTCTTTCACGTAAAAACTACTGAACGGATCTGGATGGAATTTTGCACACAGATAGATTATGGTTTGGAATAACACATAGGCTACTTTTTGCAGCGATAACCGACATCCACTAGTAGCTAGTAATACATAAAAATATCATGTACAAAGGCGTGCTTAATTCAAACCTAAGAATGGCAGAAGAAAGGAAAAGTGAGTTTTTACTCGGACTCGATGCAGTCAGTGGTTGGGGCAGCGGCAGTTTAAATTCTAATTATGTTTGCGGTCGAAACGCTAAGAAAACTTGCGTGACCCATTATGTATTTGAACCCCGGATACTTCACGACACTGAATAAAAAACATGAAAGACAATAACTACGTAGTATACCGTAGTGTATACTATTTTTATTTTAAGTTTCTATTAATTTCTTTTAGACTGTGGAAAGGTGGGTTAAGTGTTGTGGGTTTGATTTCCAAGTGAGATAAACCTTATTATGATCCGATTTCGTTATCCGTGTGTTCAGAGTCTATGTGATTGTAAAGTCGTTTGAAAATACATTCAAAATTTACACCCAGACATAGAACAAAGAATCGTGCTCATTACACAACGATTTGTCTTGGGTGTTAATCGAACTCACGACCACCAGTTTATCAGTCACCAACCACTGCCAGAAAACATCAACAACATAACAAAAATATAAATTTTTTTCTAAGTGTTTATTTATATTTTTATTAAGACATCCATAACTTCCGTATCTATACTATCTATACCAATATTATAAAGCTGAAGAGTTTGTTTGTTTGTTTGGTTGAACGCGCTAATCTCAGAAAGTACTGGTTCGATTAGAAAAAAAATGTTTTTGTTGAATAGTGCATTTATCCAGGAACGCTAAAGCTAATATAATATTACGCTATGATCAATAGGAGCGCAGTAGTGAGATATGTTGCAAAATCGAGGAAAATAACAAATAACCACGCGGACGAAGTCGCGGGCGACCCCTATATCTTATAAAATCCACTTTCATCCCTCGATGTCTGGATAGATAAAACTGCAAACTAAAATTGCAACCAGACACTTTTACATACATATGTGTCAGACAACTGTCTAGACTAAATGTAAGATAGTCTACATTTAAATGTACTATATACTTGAAGGGCATCAGTTTATAATAAACTAGTAATATATCCCGGCTTCGCATGGGTCGACATTGGTTTAGATTTTGTAGGATTACTATTTTATGATAAACAAATGTAGCCTATGCTATTCAGTGGTAAGACAGCATTCTGAAGAAAGCTTTAACTCTCTTGTTGGTCTAGTTTTCGTTTAGTATGACTGCTGATCTGAGGTCTCGGGTTTCTTCTTCTTAAAAAGAGAACTCCCGCACTAGGGAATAAGCCCTGTGTCACGGGGGACTTTACAAACATACAATTAACGGACACAAAGTACACCCAGAATCGGGACAACCATTTATGAGTCACACTTTTTTTTTCCTCGTGTGGGGATTAAAACCCACAACACACCGCGCAGTGGTAAATGGCGAGGTATGCACTTAAGCCACTGAACCAACCGTGCAGTAGGTTCGGTTCCTTACTGGGGCAATCAATACATTCAAAATACATGCACCAAGTTTGGTAATTAGTAATTAGAGGTGTTTGGGAAGCTGTGTAATAAGCTTGGAGTTACACCTGAGCCTCTAGACAAGTGGCATAAAAATAAAATGTATGGAATTTGACGTGAGTCTACGATTTAATGTCGTAAACTTACGTTAAATCCCATACATTTACATTTTCGATTCGACTATCGCTTATGCCACTTGTCTAGAGGCTCAGATCTCATCAAATGCTTGAGAGTTTGTAAAGCTTGTTTGCGCATATACTTTTTTTTTTTAATTATTATTATTAAGAACAAAGTTCTTAATAATTGATTACAATCTAGCCTCTATATTTATCTATGATAGGCTAATAAGCAATTTAGTTCTAACTTAATTTTATACGTTTATTAGAATAATTTAAACTAAGAGTAATGTCTATGCACTTTCTTAGAGTCTATAGAATGTAAGCACTTTGTTCATGTGTCTTATATATAGCACTATCACTATGGTTTGTTCACTGTTTAATATACTAACTCAAACGGTTTAGTTCTTTTTAATCTTCTCACTATGTCCGTGTTGTCGAGCAATTGGATCGCTTCGACATTCACATGATGGTGAAGTCGGCTTTCGTGAGCTTCTGCTGACTTCTGGATAGTTTGGTAGACTGTCTCCACGTTGAGATCGCGGTGGAGATCGTCATTTCGTATATACCAGGGTGCCTTGACTATGTCCCTGAGTACTTTGTTCTGGAATCGCTGAATTATATTGATATTCGTTGTTTTAGTACAGCCCCATAATTGGATTCCGTACTTCCAGATCGGCATTAGAATAAGCTTATAGATTAGTATTTTATTATGTATTGATAAACTAGAATTTCTTCCCAGTAACCAATACATACTTTTATATCGAATGTCTAGTTCTTGTTTTTTCTTTTTGACGTGTGCTTTCCACCGGAGCTTTGCGTCAAGTGTTATGCCTAAGTATTTGGCTGTATTTGCGTATGGCACTTGGAGGCCATTTATGAAGATGGGATGATAATCACATCTCCTATTTGTAAAGTTAATGTGTACAGATTTGGACTCATTTAATTTGATTTGCCAGTTTTGTGCCCAGTCATGAATTCGATTGACAGCTATTTGGACTTTTTCCGTTGCTTCCTTTTGGCTTAGCCCCGTAGCCATAACTGCAGTGTCGTCAGCAAAGGTCGCGATAGTGTTATTTGGCACTTCTGGTATATCATAGGTGTACAGCAGGTACAAAATCGGTCCCAGCACACTACCTTGTGGTACCCCAGCTTGTATCATATTTAGTTCTGAATAGGCGTCTTCCTGCCGTATTCTGAATGCTCTGTTGGTGACGTATGATTCTAAAATATCTGCGAAAGATTTCGGCAACGTTCGGTTTAGTTTGTATATTAATCCTTCATGCCAGACTTTATTAAAAGCCTGTGCTACATCTAAGAATACCGTTGCACAGACTTCTTTATTTTCCAAAGATTTCTCGATTATATTGGTTATCCTATGTACCTGGTCTATAGTAGAGTGTCTCTCCCTAAAGCCGAATTGATGATTTGGTATTAGGTTTTGCTCGCTTATGATTGGTTTTAATCGTTTTAGAAATAGTTTTTCAAAAAGTTTTGATATTACAGGCAGTAAAGATATAGGCCTGTATGATGATGCTTCTTGCGGTGGTTTGCCAGGTTTAGAAATCATAATTACTTCGGCAACCTTCCATGACTCAGGTACATATTTTAGTACGAAGGCAGCATTAATTAACTTGGTGAGTTTCACGATTGCTTTATGTGGGAGATGTTTTAAAATTTCTCCCGAGATGAGGTCATACCCTGGAGATTTCCTTAATACGCGTATATACTTAAGACTTTTTTTTAAGAGAGGTAGGGCATCATACTAGCGAGCAAGCCCGACTGGGGAAAGACCTCCCCTTACAGAAGACCACAGCCAAGTAACTACACACAGCGGTGTAGTTGTGTTCCTGTGTGTGAGTGCAGGTCTCCAGCGCCGATTTAGGGATACGTTTTGAAAGAAACATATTCCTATTCCAGGATTACTTCCATCTTAAAGCCCTGGTGTAAAAAAAAATGGGTTGGCAACACGCAAAGGATACCACTAGTATTGCAAGCGTCCATAGGTTACGGTTACTGCTTAACATCAGGCGGGCCGTCTGCTTGATTGCCATCTAAGTAGTATAAAAAAAACTTTAATACTCCTGCCTAAATTGCTAGTCTCTGTCGAGATTAGCTGCTGTGACCGAAATTCGGTTAGGAGGACATTATTACTGTTAACTTTGCTCAAAAATCAGACCAAGGGTACCACCGTTTATTGCCGCTATGCCATTTGACACAAAAGCGCTGCTTATTTTGCCTGAAAAACAACATAGTTGCATCAATATGGTACAAAAAATATTATAGCGACCCATATTCGACTGCCTTGGTGGTCCAGTGGCTGCAGTATGCGCCTGCTATGCATGAGGTTGTGGGTTCGATTCCTACACAGGACAAAACTTTGTGAGACCCACAAAGAATTGTTCTGAGTCTGGGTGTAATTTGTGCCCGTTAATTGTATGTTTGCAAAGTCCCCGCGCGACACAGAGCTTGTTCTAGTGCGAGAGTTGTCTTTTTTAAATTAAATAAATAAATAAATTAAAATAAAAGTTAAATTCATATTGGTACTCCTATATGCCCATCCGGGAATGCTAGAATCAAACTCATTCCTCTTGCGAACAAGTCGGTCACTCAGCTTTATTGCCACTATACCGTTTGACGAAGAAGCGCTGGTATTTAGTTATCCTGAACAAAATCTTAGTCACATTTAAATGGTACAAAAATAGTGTAATTTATACTAATATTATAAAGCTGAAGATTTTTTTTTTTTGTTTGGTTGAACGCGTTAATCTCAGAAAGTACTGTTTCGATTAGAAAAAATATTTTTTTTGTTGAATAGTGCATTTATCTAGGAAGGCTATAGGCTATATAACATCACGCTATGATCAATAAGAGCGGAGCAGTAGTGGGATATGTTGCAAAATCGGGGAAAATATTCCAAATTACCACGCGGACGAATTCTCGGGCTAGTAGTGTAATATAATACTAAAATGTAATAAACACGTTAAAAGCTTTACCGTCTAATTGTTCAAGTTGAATGTACTATCCACCTTTACGGGCATTAGTCCACTGACGTTTTCACATGCAGACACTACTTGATAGCTGTTATCACTGCATCGATAACAATAATATATTCGCTTATCAATAATCTGCACGTGTTGGGTCTTGTTTTGTAAATATGTAAACAATAGTGGGTTTTAGTAATGTCCTTCAGACCTATTGCGGTTCGACGGCCACTTTTGATACAGATTAGCCAATTCATAGACAAAGACATTATATAAATTGAAATACATCTCTTTTTATTATTTCGTCCTAAACGGAGAGGTTAGCAAACTGCGCAGGACATATTATAGTGCACAAGTGTGTGCGCAAACACAGATGCACTCTCTATTCCAACACTCTCATAGTCCGGTGGGACGGTAATCCGACACGACCGGAGAGAGATTAGGCGGAGAACCAACGGCTTTACGTGCTTACCGAGGCACGAGAGGCAAACTTCGGGCATCTATTGTATTTTTGGCCCAAACGGGATTCGAACCCGGGACCTCATACTGATCAGCAGTCACTCACATCGACCACTGAGCCACAGAGGCAGTTCTTGGCTGGCAAACAAGCATACGGTCCGCCTGATGTTAAGCAGTTACCATAGCCTATGGACGGTTGCAATACTAGAGGTGTCACTTGCGTGTTGTTAACCCATTTTATTACACAAGCACTTCCATCTTAAGATGGGAGTATCCCTGAAATAGGAATACGTTTCTTTCAAAACGCATCCCTTAATGAGCGCTGGAGACCTGTACTCACACACAGAAACACAGCTACACCGCTGTTAGTAGTTATTTGGCTATGGTCTTTTGTAAGGTCTTTTCCCAATCCGGCTTGCTCGCTAGTATGGTGCCTTACCTCTCTTAGTATAGTGCCCTACCTCTCTTAAACGTCACACGTCACGTCTACTATTAGTCATAATATAGTGCACAAATGTGTGTGCAAACAAGTTCACTCATTATTCCTTGACTCTCATAGTCCGATGGGAAGCCAATCTGACGTGACCGGAAAGAAATCTTTACCTTTGGCAGAGGTCCGAAAATGTACTTTAATTTATAAAGTTTTTAAATAGTTTAGGTGTAGGGCCAATGGTTACAATGTTTTCTGAGGAGGACACTGAAGAATCTTGTTGTGTATGTAGAAAGCCCTTTTTTTGTAGAGGGGAAATGCTTTACGCATACCGCCCCGCCCGGGGAAGCGAAGCGGATGTGTCTGACTCTCCGCCCTAAAGGCGGCCGGCATACCGACTAAAACCCCCCTGTGCACTTACACCCGTCTTCACGGGTGGACCCCTGGAACCTGATATGACGTCAGTGGTCCACCCAGGTATGTAGAAAGCCCAACCCAACTACAGACTGACCGCGACAAGCTTGCTTTAAGGCTTGGGATATCGCCAACGACCTTGAGCATATGGGCGAAGCAAACACGACTCACTAATTCTCTAGGCGAGCGCGGGAATACAAACAGATGTACTCTTTGAATGGACGTCTTATTAATTTTTAATAAATTAAAATTCAAACTTATTCTAAATATAACATTACCAAATTATAGGTGTATGTTTTCTGCACATATAGTTTTTTTTCGTATTATTTAATAAAAATTGAAGTCATAAAGTGGTTACATATCAATAATTTGGTGCTGATTCGATGATTACTATACAATTTATAACAAAACCATAATTATTATGAAACACATCTTGTAGATTAATACTGTATTTTTTGGCAGTCATTCTATAAATGCCAACAACAAATGGTTTCATTTACACCTCTTTTACATCATTTTTTGAGAAAGGGGCTTTAACTTGCAAATTCGTCTATCTGTGCAGGTGTTATGTTGGTGTTGTGGTATGTTGGTACTAACCCGCACCCTGCGCACCAGGGAGAGGCAGCGTTTGCGTATCGTGGTGAAAAAACAATCCGTGCGCGTCTTCGCGAACATGCCCGATGCGCTACAGTAGCCGTAGCAGCAGTAGTAGACTCAACATACTCGGAACGCATTGTTGAACTGGACGCGGAGGGTATTGTACGATTTTAAAGCATTTATGGATCATACAAATTTAAGTCCCGAGTGGGATGGTGCAGTCAACAAATTTAACGTCTAATACTGCTTACCTCTTCGGGGGAAAAGCGTGATGAAAGTAATAGTGGCTATTCCATTCTTGGAATGTTTATTCTGTGATAAAAACTCATATCTAAGTAATGTTGTGTCATTGTACTCAAGGTTTTTATTACACGATTTTTTATCTGTAGTACTTTTCTGTTATCAGTAGGTATATGTAGGTTAATGTGTTAAGGATACTACCGAAATTCAAGCAAATATGTATGCCCGGGATTTTTTATGTAATTAAAGTATTAGAGCCAACTTTGAAAAGGTTAGTGTTTGGTTTAGTAAGGTCACTTTGGTTTTACTGTGTAATAACAATAATTTTAAGAGAGGTAGGGCTTTATACAAGTGAGAGGTGCACTTTGTTTCCGTTTTTTTTAAGACAACTCCCGCAGTAGAGAACAAGCTTTGTGTCGCGGGGGGGACTTTACAAACATACAATTAACGGACACAAATTACACCCAGACTCAGAACAATTCTTTGTGGGTCACACAAAGTTTTGTCCTGTGTGGGAATCGAACCCACAACCTCGTGCACAGCAGGCACATACTGCGGCCACTGGACCACCGAGGCAGTCAATTCAATTGTATGCTTGTTAAATCCCCAGCGACACAGGGCTTATTCAAGAAACAAAAAATTACAAATAGCTTTCACTAGCCGTCAAAGACGAACTTTTACTTCATAGAAGACTATAGACAAATAATTATAACAAGAGACTATAGCATGGGGTTCTTCAAGAAAGTTAGGTTTTTAAACGGTCAGCAATGCGCGAGTGACACCCCTGGTGTTGCAAACGTCCATAGACTACGGTAACTGCTTACCATCAGGCGGGCCGTATGCTTGTTTGCTACCTTGGTAGAATAAAAAAGAAAATTACACACCTAGGTAATTGCGTTAGTGCGCGTGCCTCTAATAATCTAATGTTCATTTTGAAAATATATTTCTAAAACTAAGGTGAGTTATAGATCGTTTCGCCCGCCATTTGTTCGCCCGAGCGGGCCAAACGACCAAATTACAAAATTTATAATATTTGATTGGGCATTTCGTCCGATGGAGGTTTTATTACTTTTTATGTACATACAGATTTTGATGCTGTCTGTACATGAACAGTAATTAAAATCTCCTCCCGCTCGGGCGAACAAATGGCGGGCGAAACGACCTATAACTCCCTAAGGTCTCTAAAACACAATACCTGGGGTCTCCAAACTAGTGCGACGAGACCCACGAGGCAGCAGAAGCTAAGAATCATCATAACAATTTCAAATAAACCATTATTCATTTGACTTTGCAGTCATAGGTGACACATCACTCGTTACTCTCGTTGCTTCAAAGAAAACAAATTTAAAGATGGCGGATCTGTCATTGTTCAGCTTTTATCTTCAATGTCCTTTCTGTTTAAAAGCTTTGTCAAGGTCGCTTGGAAAAGGTCATTGAGAAAAGTGGGGAAAATGATGAGTGCAATTCGTGCTTTATTTACTAAACAAAGGCCAACATTTTCTTTTTCTACTTTTTTATCTATACTAATATTTTAAAGATATAACATGCATAGTTATTTGGATGTAGTCTTCTGTAAGCTTGAGGTCTTTCCCCAAATGGCTGCTCACATGATGTTCTATCTATCTCTTTGTTATACTAGCCTATGACACTCACAAATAACGTGGCTTACTATTGGTAAAAGATTTTTTAAAATCGATTCAGTAGATCCAGAGATTACGCCTTACAACGTCACAAACAATCAAACTTTACTTCATACCTCTTTATAATATAGTTTCGATGGATCATCATCTCAACCCATAAACGTCCCACTGCTGGGCACAGGTTTCCTTCATACATTTGGAGGGATATTAGCCTACTATACCACACTGGCCAGACGGGTTGTTATAAGGTTTCGTATCGAGTTTTCTCTCTCTTGCAGTAGATATATTCTGCCTGACTTGCCCTGCCCTTAGTCGACTCTTACGACACTCTCAGGATGGAACGGGGTGATGCCATTTATATTCTTAACCCGTCACTACACAGACGATAGATGGATATAATCTATACTAATATTATAAAGCTGAAGAGTTTGTTTGTTTGTTTGGTTGAACGCGCTAATCTCAGAAAGTACTGGTTCGATTAGAAAAAAACTTTTTTGTTGAATAGTGCATTTATCCAGGAAGGCTATAGGCTATATAACATCACGCTATGTTCAATAAGAGCAGAGCAATAGTGAGATATGTTGGAAAATCGGGGAAATGTACGTTCCTAATTACCACGCGGACGAAGTCGCGGGCGACCCCTAGTATTAAATATTACTCAGATGTTATTAAAACTTCCTCAGTCGAGTTATATGAAATTTGCACAAAGAAATTACGCTGTGCCCTTCCTCTGTTTGACATGGTCATAATGAATAATACTCACAACATAATCCTGCATAAATAATATTATTTATTTACTATTTACCAAGATGATTATGTTTTATGCACAGTCAACAACCTGAATCTTGTTTTGTCGTACAACTCTTTGTCTGCCCACCTCTGCTATCATCATTGTGTGAAGAAACTTAGGTCAGTTATTTGTTTAACACAAAGTAATGAAGAAAAACAATCGTTTTTAATGTTATTTTCTTCGTTTTATATGTCACTGATAAGTGATAAGAGTCCAAGGTAAGTATTTGCATAGAAAATAAGGAATTATACAAGGACAATGGCTATGGTAGGTATATATAGATAATATAGTTATGTGTTAACTGTCTGATGTAGTTGTAGCTGTGTAAATCTATAAATATGGAATATTACTAGAATTCACAATCCTTACTAATATTATAAATGTGAAAATTTGTAAGAATGGATGGATGGATGGATGGATGGATGTTTGTTACTCTTTCACGTAAAAACTACTGAACGGATCTGGATGAAATTTGGCACACAGATAGTTTATGGTCTGGAATAACACATAGGCTACTTTTTGCAGCGATAACCGACATCCACGCGGGTGGAGCCGCGGGCAACAGCTAGTGTATTATAAATAATAAAATGAAAAACATAAAATAAAAAAGCGATTTATTTCTTGCATTTTCCTATTCCATCTCAGCCATAAGACGTCCACTGCTGGACATAGGTCTCCCCCAAGGTTTTCCACATCGTTCGGTCCTTGTCCATCGGTTGCCCGCAACCCTTAGGTACCAGGTCGTCGGTCCACCTTGTTGGAGGCCTGCCCACGCTGCGTCTTCCAGTTCGTATTTTCCTATTAATATGTTTTAATTGCTATTAAATAACTTAGTTTTTATATAGGAACCCCAAATTGGGTGAAGGCCTCCTCCAAAGATGCCATTTTTTTTATTTTGCGCTATTTAGTTCCCCTCTTTTTCTATTCCTTTCATAGATAGCGATCGGATAATCGGACGCATATTTACCTAAAGTTCACATATATCGAAAAAGCCTGGGATTAACAAATTTGAGTGTAGTGTAGTTCTCTCTCGTCATAAGATGTAATAAACCTGATTTGACACAAATAACAGTTGCTGTAACAACGTAATGTTGAAATAAAAATACTTATATTAATTTTGGTGTTTTTTTACCTACATAACACACTACTTACCTGCATTTACAGGTCCTGAAATACAGGTTTGCGCCCCGTTTAGGCATCAGTCTCCCACATATTTTCTATTTCTAACCTGTTTTCTACGCCAAGCCAAATACTCTGTATAAGGAAAATTGTGAGAAAACCAATAAAATATTATTATAAAAAAAAATATTGTTATTATTATTTCCATACATACACATACTGAACGGGGAGTTAAAATGTAAAATTGAATTATTACATCTTATTAGGTAATCCTAGATTTTTTTAATGAAAATATCTTTACAAGCCGCTGCCATAATATGCTAGCCACAAAATCACTTTAGGTAAATATGCATCCGAATATCGTGTCCAGCAGTCGCACACATCAACTGCTGAGCCACCGGGGCAATTAAAAACCCAGCCATAATATCAACAGAGTCAACCTCCTTTATCTAAACACAGTCTTGTGCCAATAGACCCACTGACTTCATATTCTAAAGAAAAATAAGGGTATCTATACTTTATCAAAATTAATGAAGTTTAAATTACTTTTTTAATACGATAATAAGTTCAATTCACGTGTAACAACTTTATTATATACTATTTATTTACTACAGAAGGCTTTGAACCGAGTAAAAGATTAATTAGTGCAGTTTTGGCCAATAAACTTTGGTAGGTTAAAAACCTTTGAGATCATACAAACACTGAACGCAACGTGCGTCAACATCGACACCCTTGCACCATCACATCTTCCAAGTACAACAGGTTGTGCTGGCGCTGCTGCTGCAGCTGTTCTAGGTTCATCGGGTCTGAGTGACAGATAATAAGAGCAATACCAACTGGGAAAGGACCTTACAGAAGATCACAGCCAAATAACTAAAGAAAGAAAGAATATTTTTATTTGGCAGTAGTTAGATACACAAGTAAATTACAAAAATTGTCAAAAACACTTATTAATTATATGTAGCTTACGTTTATGCCAAAATGGGATCCAGCTCAGCATAATGCCGGGCAGTAATGCTAGGCGCTTATTTTCTTTACACACAGCTGTAGTTGTGTTCATGTGTTATATATAACCCCTCTAGACAAGTGGCAAAAATAACCTGAACCCAGCTATTCTATTCGACTACCGTTTATGCTACTTGTCTAGAAGGGCAAGTCTCCAGCGTTAATTTAGGGACGCGTTTTAAAAAAACGTTCTCCTATACCAGGGATACTCCATCTTAAAGCCCATAATAAAATGTGTCGATAACACGCAAGTGATACCTCTAGTATTGCAAGCATCCATAGGTTACATGTAACCGTGTGGTGACGGATTAAGAATACAAATGTCACCACCCCATTTCATCCCGAGGGTGTCGTAAGAGTCGACTAAGGGAGTAAGTCAGGCAGACAATATCCACTGCAAAAGAGCGAAAACTCGAAACAAAACCCTATACCAACCCATCTGGCCAGCGTGGTGTAGTAGGCCAATATCCCTCTAAATTTATGGAGGAGACCCGTGCCTAGCAGTGGGACGTTTATGTGTTGAGATGATAGGCTACGATAACTGCTTACCATCAGGCTGGCCGTATGCTTGTTTACTACATAATTATCATAATAAAATTAAAACTTTCCAAAACCGTCTAGACATACCTATCTTATACAAAACAACCAAGGAACTTACAAATAAGTGCAATCAACAAAATGATTTATTGTTAGAACTGTAATAAATAAATGTTATCAGTTGTCTGTATGTCTGAGACATGTTGCATCATTATATCGATAACAGTATTTATTGCTGAATGTTTGTGCAAGGTCAGTTAACACAATGTTATCTATATAAAACTAGCTGTTACCCGCGGATCTGCCCGCGTGGATATCAGTTATCGTTATAAAAAGTAGCATATCTCTTGTGGTGAAGAAGAGGAGACAATGCGGCATCTGCTATGCCCCAAGAAGAATGAGCCTCATGAGACAGGCATAACTTGAACCAGAGGACTACAGGCCCACATCAAGAATAATTACCCTTGGTTTCCACTAAACTTTCCTCTTCTCAGAGGTTTGCTGTCATCATCATCATCTCAGCCTGATAATAGTAGTGTGGGACGACCTTCCACTAGGTGGACAGATGACATCATCAGACCTGCAGGAAAGCATTGGATGCAGGCAGCTCAAGATCGGCCATTGTGGAGGCATATGAGGGAGGTTTGCTGTAAAAGAACTTAGTTTTAAGTTAAGCTCGCCTTTATACATAATGTTTTTATACTTATTTAATACTATCTGTATTTCTCTTTTGTGCATTAAAGAATTAATTAATGTACTGGTACTCATGCAGGAGATATTCAGGGACCAGGATATAGGGTGACCGGTAAGGAAGGGGCATGCACAAAAGACCCAAGGGTCGAAGTGCTCTGGCTGAAAGGACAGCCTCGTCACAAGATAAGATAAGCCTATCTTCTGTATATCTCCTTTATATTTATTATTTTAAAGACAACTCCCGCACTAGAGATCAAGCTCTGTGTCGCGGCGGACAAACTACACTCAGACTCAGAACAACTCTTTATGTATCACACAAAGTTTTGTCCTGTGTGGGAATCGAACCCACAACCTCGTGCACAGTAGGCGCATACTGCGGCCACTGGACCAGCAAGGCAATCAGAATTGCATAACAAGATAGTAAGAAGGACACTAGGTATATATTCCTTACAATGTCTTCACAAATATTATTGTCCTAGAGATTACATTATTATTGTTATTTTACTCTTAAATTTATTGCAATTGATGTGGAAAATAATGAGCTGCCATTATTATAATTACATAGGATAGCTTTATATAAACAAGGTATATTGATTGTGTAGTGCATTTGTTCTTAAACAAGTTTTATTAAAGAAAAGAAAGAAAGCTTTTATTCGATCATACGCAGGACAAGAGATAGAAGACAAAAATAGAGACAGAACCAGAACACATACATATATTATTCTGTGAAGGGTTCTAATCTCAGCTCTGTGCTATGCAGTGGCATTTGTTACTGCAATGCTGATTTTGTAATCTGGCCTTAGTGAAACCACTGTCTGCTATTTATACAATTACTAGCTGTTTATTTATTGATTTAAAACTTGCACAAAAATAGTGTACAAAGGCAGACTTAATGCCAAAGGCATTCTCTACCAGTCAACCTTTGGGTGATGCAGAGATAATACTAGGTAGGTGCATAAACCGTAGAACTTAACAAAACAATAATATTACAATAATAGACATACATACATGATACACATATATTATATAACAATACAATACTTAAATAAATAATATAAGTATATTATAAACGTTGTGATAATTCTGCCAAATATTTGCTATAGAGCTGCCTGCTAAGAGTACTCTAGCCTTAAAGGTGTCTCGGTTAGTGGACATCCTGATTTCGAGAGGGAGTGCATTCCAAAGAAGAATAGATTGAATATAGAAGGAAGAATGAACTAGACTTGAGTTGTGATGAGGACAAAAAAGAAGAAGGTTGTTAGAAGTTGCCCGCGGCTTCACCCACGTGGATATCGGTTATCGCTGTAAACAGTAGCCTATGTGTTATTCCAGACCATAATCTATCTCTGTGCCAAATTTCATCCAAATCCGTTATGTAGTTTTTACGTGAAAGAGTAACAAACATCAACACATCCATCCATCCATCCATACTTACAAACTTTCGCGTTTATAATATAAGTAGGATGTGTACAGCAGGTTGTGCTGGCCCTGCTGCTGCAATTTATTTGGAAACTACATTTTTGAGTCGTTTGGGGTCGAGACTGTAGGTTCATGGGGTCCGAGTGCTCGTTTCATTTACAGAGACCTAGCAAAACGACTGATCGACGCTTTGCGTGATCAGAGTGCTGGCTTGTTTCTCGCACAGAGAATAAGCATTGACATTCAACGTGGCAATGCCGCCAGCCTT
The DNA here is from genome assembly GCA_947095525.1 of Trisateles emortualis. Taxonomy (NCBI): domain Eukaryota; kingdom Metazoa; phylum Arthropoda; class Insecta; order Lepidoptera; family Erebidae; genus Trisateles; species Trisateles emortualis. The sequence continues at coordinate 8,995,397 of OX352754.1, read as the reverse complement.
CTGGGCACGTTCCCAGTAGACAGTGATGTTGAGGAATATTTTGACGCTTAAACAACAGTCTTAATTTGTATTTTGTTCTTTCATTTTTTCTTCGTATTTATGATTAAATTAGTTTTATGTATATAGGTAGTAAAATGTATATATGTGTTTTTTTTATATACTACTTGGGTGGCAAACAAACATACGGCCCGCCTGATGTTAAGCAGTTACCGTAGCCTATGGACGCTTGTAATACCACAGGTATCACTTGCGTGTTACCTACCCATTTTGTGATTCGATGAATACAGTAAATACTTCACTATTCATGTAAATATCTTATGTGTTTCAATATATTATGATGCAGATACAATCAGAGGTTAAGTGGGGCTATACCTCTGTAATAACTACAGGGTGCGAATGTGGCACGGACCCGCAAACAATGTCTCACCTCCTGTCCTGCTCTTTGTGCCCTTCCACCTGCACTCTGAGTGACCTGCGCAGCAACTGATAAAGCCGTAGAAGAGGCAAATTCTGGGCTTGTACAATTTTATTATTTATCGTAGGTACCATCGACACGAAGAAGACGAATATTAATAATTATAGCAACCCATATATGTCCCACTGCAGGGCACGGGTCTCCTCTCCTCTATCAAGAGAGAGAGAGGGTTTAGGACTTAATTCACACATGCTGCTCTAATGCGGGTTGGTGAATCAGACATGTCATTAGAATTACTTATAAGACCTGGAATAAATTAAGAAAAAGAAAGAAAAGAAATAAAGAAGATTAAGATAAAAAAAACGCTTGGTTTTGCTCTTACGGAATACCCCTGCCGAATTGTTCCTGTAGTATCAGAGAACTTCACTCTTTCGTTTATAAATTACGTGCGGTCCCAAAGCCACAGATCTGGTTGACTGGCCTGTAGGTCAAGTGGTAAGTGACCCTGACTGCTACGCCAGAGGTCGAGAATTCGATTCTCACACAGAACAAAATATCTTTGTGTGATCCATAAATGTTTGTTCCGAATCTCGGTGTAATTTGTGTCCGTTAATTGTATGTTTGTAAAGTCCCCGTGACACATGGTTTGTTCCCTAGTGCAGGAGTTGTCTATCTAAAGAAAAAAAATCTCAACGGGCCCTAAAATGCCTAAATACAAATTTCTGAGCTCATGTCGTAAGATGACTAAGTAAACTTACAACTGTTGCCTATCAATCTCAGCCATAAGACATCCACTGCTGGACATAGGCCTCTCTCAAGGTTTTCCACATCATTCGGCCCTGAGCTGACCTTGTCCATCTGTTGCCTATCATCTTCTCAGCCAAAAGACGTCCACTGCTGGATATAGGCCTCCCCCAAGGATTTCCACAACTCTCGATCCTGAGCAGACCTTGTCTATCGGTTAACCGCAACCTTTCTGTTGCCTATACCACTTAACAACTTTCTAACTTTACCTTTAGGAACATAAGCAACTACCTAAAAAATATCTAGACATTATTTCATCCGCCTGATACTCAACATACACTGCAACATTACTTTGTCGCCTTGCTCCACTTTTTTCTTTCGTAACAAAAGATTACGAGGATTGTGGGCAGATGGTATTGCAAACATGAAATTATCAGTGTTTGTCTCATTACTATAAAGCCGGTGACACATCTTACACAAACTGTTACGACGACTAGGCGACTAGGCCAGCGAATACTTCATAAGTAGCAAACAAGCAAGTCCGTGTGGTGAGAGTTGAGATGGATAATTGTTTCATCCATCTACAGTAATCACTGCCACATGCCGCCTGAAAGTAAGCCTATGAGACGCTGACAATACCAGGCAAATTGCAGACCCTAAAATGTCACCAATTTTGTTCAAATAAAACTATTATCTAAAAACGCGAACCCAAATGAGCTTTGGAGACATGCACTTACGTAAAAACACACACCTACACCACCTAGTGTAGTTATGTAGGTAGATACATATTATTATTATTATTTACTAGCTGTTGCTCGCGGCTCTGCCCGCGTGGATGTCGGCTGCAAAAAGTAGCCTATGTGTTATTCCAGACCATAATCTATCTCTGTGTCAAATTTCATCCGGATCCGTTTAAGTAGTTTTACATGAAAGAGTAACAAACATCCATCCATCCATCCATACATCCATCCATCCATCCATACTCACAAACTTTCACATTTATAATATTAGTAAGGATATACTACCAAGGAGGCAAACAAGCATACGACCCGCCTGATGGTAAGCAGTTACCGTAGCCTATGGACGCTTGCAACACCAGGGGTATCACTCGCGCGTTGCCAACCCTTTAGAAACCGTATAACTCCTTTCTTGAAGAACCCCATGCTATAGTATCTCGGAAAAACCTCGGCAGGGAGCTCATTCCACAACCTAATAATACGTGGAAGGTAATTCCTCCAAACCCTACACTGCGGCATGATAACTAAATAAATAAATTACACTAGAACTGCTATCTATGACGGCGAATCGAACTCACGGTCTCAGGTTTAGCCGTCAAGTCGCCGCAGTCAGTGTCGCAGTCAGTGTCACTAACCACTACACCAACAGGCATACATGAATATCTGGAGCAGACTTTACAAATTCTTTAAGACGTTTATGTTTATTTGCAGAAATAATGAGTTCGTTTGCCCTGATGATGTGTCTAGTGAAAATATATTTTTCATTTGTTATTTATTTATTGCCTCAGTGGCGCAGTGGTTAATATAACCTCACCATTTAACACTGCACGGCGTGTTGTGGGTTCGATTTTAACATGGGACAACAATTTGTGTGACGCGTAAGTGTTTGTCCCGAGACAAAGTACACCCAATTTGTGCAGGTTAATTGTAATAGTATGTTTGTAAAGTCCCCCAACACGGGGCATGTTTCATAGTGGGAGTGTTGTATTTAAAAAAAAACAAAGCATAAAAACAAATAGTGGGATTCCGGGTTTGAACCCAGGTAGTATTGAGATTTTTTCACGATTTCAAAATCAATCCGGGGTGTGTATCATCATCATTATTTGAGTATCTGACATATTATTATTTACAATTATTATTTACTAACTGTAGCCCGCGGCTCCACTCGCGTGGATGTCGGTTACCGCGATAAAAGTAGCCTATGTGCTATTCTAGACTATAATCTATCTATGTGCCAAATTTTATCCAGATCCGTTCAGCAGTTTTTGCGTGAAAGAGTAACAAACACATAAAAATACAAATCTTCCCTCTTTATAATATTAGTATAGACTACCTAACTACTAACAACTACTAGACTACCGAGGCGCTCATAGCCAGGTGCGCTCGCTGTTAGGTAAACGATCAGCGGGTTAAGCAACAAAGGGCGCGGTAACCCTATAGATGGATGACCACATAGTGGTATTTCATCTGAGCGTCTCCGTGCTTCGGAAGGCACATTAAAAGTCGGTCCCGACTGTTATCAGTCGTTAGATCACGACAGAGGCCTAAATATGGGCGATATGAATAACTCTGTCACCAGGTTGGCCACTAACCAAACAATAAGAAGAAGTATAGACTAAAAAACTAAAAACAATTAATAAAACGCATTATACTACATACAATTCTCCATTACAGACAATATTCGTCAAAATACGTCCTTGCAAAGTCACATCGCATACAAACACACTCCATAATTGGCACGTGTCTACATCCAATGTGTGCGCAGGCGCAATCAAACGGCCCATGAACTTCTGTTTTGACCAATCATAAAGTTTGCAGCAAACATTTGTCGAAATACTGCGCATTTGGTTTTTTAAAATTTATTTTCTTCTTATTATGCGGTTGCAGCTAATAAAGATTCTTTATATGTTATCCTATTTTGTTTGTTTTGTATGATACTTATTTACAACTTAACGGATGAACCGATTTTCATAAAATTTGGCAAAAAAATAGATGGTATCCTGGGGAAGGATATGGAGAACTTTTTACTACGATAACCGATATCCACGCAGGCAGAGCTCTGGGCAACGACTAGTTCTTACTAATATTAAACATGCGTAAGTGAGTCTGTTTGTTTGTTACCTATTCATGACTTAAAAGCTGGACAAATCTTAATAAAATTTACCGAGGAGATAGATGGTATCCTAGAAAAGCACATACTTTTATCCGTGATAACTGACATCGATGCGGGTGGAGCCACGTGCAACAGCTAGTTTTTTTGTAAAATGATAAATTATCTCCCAATTATACGGCTGAAGTATATTTTTAATTTATTGTTGTAATTTATGAACTTATACCGCGTCAAATAAAATTATGTACTTAATGATGAAAATAATGTTTTTTGGACAGAAAAGTGTATATTTTACTCCACTTACGTCATTCGCTGGTTTTTATCCGTCATGGCGTCGCCAACGCATATCCGTCAGATCGAGAGAGTTTTTTTATCCCACCAAGGAGGCAAATAAGCATACGGCCTAAGAATTAGTTTTGCTCACAAACAGACAAGGGTTTTCTTAGAGGAAGGAGTTAAAAAGGATTTTACAGTGTCAGTAACGCCGTATCAGGTGGGCCGTATGCTTATTTGTCACCGTAGTTTGGTATAAAATCAGTTTTTCTTATACTACTTGGGTGGCAAACAATCATAATATATGGCCCATGTTGATAACACGCAAGTTATACCTCTAATACTGCAAGCGTTCATCTTAACTAATATTTTAAAGAGAAAAAAAAATATTTTTGTTTCTTAATTCAAAAATTACTTGACCGATTTTAAAGTTCTTTTACCATTAGAAAGCTACATTATCAGCAGATAACATAGGCTCTATTTTATTAAAAATAAATTACAGGATCCTTATGAACAACAAAATGTCTACCCGTGCAAAACGTGGCATTAGTGTGCTATAATTATAGTACCTAACTGCAAACCACCAGGCGGGTTGTATGCTTGTTTGCTGCTTCAGTAGTAAAAAAAGCACACTAAAAGTTTTGCAACTCAAACTCAAAATTCATTTAGGTTACAAAATAACACTTATGAAAGTCATTATATACATATGTTATAATCCTTAATAATATTATAAACGCGAAAGTTTGTAAGAATGGATGTATGGATGTTTGTTACTCTTTCACGCACGCAAAAACTACAGAACGGATCTGGATGAAGTTTACTTTTTATCACGATAATCGACATCTACGCGGGCGGAGCCGCGGGCAACAACTAGTTTTGAATAAGCCAGAAAGACGATGTCAACAAAAATTTTCAACGGCTAGTTCGCTGACGTGGAACCTTGAGAAGACGAAGAAAGAACTAGCAAGAAATTTGAAAATTTAAAGAAATTAACTAAGCTTCATAACTAACTCAGTATTGAACGATCCAAGGGCGTTTAACCGAAAACGTTAGCCCGTAACATGAAGACGCTGAACGGTAAGGGGCCTACCTCAACATGCGCAAGCGCATATGCGAGCGTGTGCGCACATCGAGCCGGTATTTTGAGATACCGGTACTGACTGCAGAAAAAAATAACCAGTTAGGATATTTTTGTAATAAAGTGGTATACAAGCCCACCTTTTTATACTACTTGGGTGGTACACAAGCATACGGCCTGCCTGATGTTAAGCAATTACCGTAGCCTATGAACGCTTGCAATACAAGAGTACCACGTGGATGTTGCCCACCCATTTTTTTAAACCAGGGCTGGTATCCCTGGGATAGGAAAACGTTTCTATCAAAACGCATTTCTAAATTAGCGCTGGAGACCTGTACTCCCACACATGAAAACAAATACAGCACTGAGGTTCTTCCCCAGTTAGGCTTGCTCGTTAGTATGGTGTCCTACCTCTCGTAAGCTCACGCCTGATGGTAGGCAGTTACTGTAGCCTATAGACGCTTCTTATTATGAGCTCCGGCCTAGCAGTCAGGGTCACTCAACTACTAGACTTACAGACCATTCTTTTAATAACTTGTTTGATATTATAATTTTCTTTAATAAAAATAAGTAGATTTTTAAATATTTAAAGGAATGTGGAAAAAGACGAGCCCGTAGCAGGATTCGGACTCTCGAATCCAGCTCACTAACAATTGTGCCAATTGTTCAAATCCTGCTCCGCGCTCGTATTTTTCCACATCCTTCAAATATTTAAGCTGCATAGCACAATGCAAAAAATATTTGAAAAGTAGATTTTTAATACCACGGAGCCTTTTAAAACTGTAATTTTTGTTTCTATTATTTAATTGTAGGTTTTTTTTTTAATTTATCGTCTAAATATAGTTTTATTCTAAGTAGTTAAGAAGTATAATATATGATACCAATCTATTCAATTGTAAATAAATAACAAATGCATTACAACGTTACATAATATTTCTACAAAGCAAAACAACATTATCATATCTCCAGACATACATTTTTGCTGACGGTACAAACAAAGCATCCGCGCCATTGACTTTCTGATGCCATTAACCGAATAACCCATTGCACAAAGAACTGGCGCTTTTCAAGGTGAACACACACATACGTAGGTCCATACAGACGTGCATACACTGCATAACCACTATGTGACTCAAAATACATTTACAAACTTACTACTACCATTACACAAACACAAATTATTCTAATTAGAACTTTATTCCTTGAGTACTAAAGTTGATAATTTGAATATACATTTATTTTGAATGGTTGTTTTAAATTTGTCGAGACGAGAAGGGTGAACCCACACATATGAAGTGAGACGCACAGTACGTTCAACTGCAGTCTGCACTCACACATACAAAACTGTTGTGTATATTTCTACTTTCATTATAGATATAAAAAGCTTTTAAAATTGTTGGAATAACTCTATACTTTAATCTGCAAATAGGTTATATTTGTGTATGCACTCATACATGGATACAATTCAGGGAACTAAGTGATCTATGCTAATCATACGCACACATACACAAGTATCCTGTGTCCTGAGGTGTGTGTATGTATACGTGTGTGTATGTATGAGTTGTATGAAGTGGTGTTTTGTAACTACAGCGATTGCGCATATATTAATATTCTTCAAATATATACCTATATAATGTAGGTACATATTATATATGCCTTTAAAGATTTGTATGGGGATTTGTTTCCTTTTTATTTTGCAGTAGAATTATTTGGTATTATGAAGTTTAGTTTGGGGTTCATGACCTTTTCGATTTAGAAAAATGTGTAGACATAATATTACATATAAGAAAAAAAAAACTATTATTAATAATCATTCAAATCCAAATTCAAAATCATTTATTTATATAGATCACACTGTGACACTTATACAGGTCAATAAAAATGCCAAATGAGACGTCAGCTAATTTGCCTACTGCCGGGTTCGCTGACTGAACAGACATGGGTAGAGTCTAAGGAAGGAACTGGCAAGAAACTCAGGCCACTCTTTTCAGTCGCCAGATATATGGTTATAATTTGTGATGCGCTCACAAATTATAACCATATATCAAAGTAATTCAACCCAAAACTCCATACAAACAAAATTAAGAGAGAAACTAAATTAAATTTATTTTGATTAAAAATATACAAAATGTTTTGACAGAGGATGATGGTGGCATTTCTTGTATAGATAATCCCGGGAATAGAAATACGTTTTGTTTTAAACGAATCCTTAAAATGGTCGACCTAATGGTTGTTAGAATTATAATCATTAATATAAAATTGATTTCTACCTCTTACGGTCCTTCCCCAGGTTTATAATGCTAAATTATGTTTTATATCAGTATCTTTAAAAAAATACAAAGGTACTTTATAGACAGGATAATAATCTTGATTTTTTTATACTGCTTGGGTGGCAGACAAGCATACGGCTTGCCTGATGTTAAGCAGTTACCTTGTACTATTCAGTATTCTGTGGCAATACCAGATACATATCTGTGTTGTCAACCCTTTTTGTACACCAAGATTTCAAGATGTAATCTTCCTGGGATAGGATAGACCTGACGTGCATAGCTCCGTCAAGATTAGCCTTTGTGACCGAAATTCGGTGATTTGGACATTATTACAAAATTTACCAAAAAATTATATATACCCTTAGTTATATTTAAGTACTATATTGTATCTAAATTCCTTATTATCTGAATAATTTTTATTATAATTACAATATAATAAAAAGGCCAAGAACTTCCCTTGGCCGTTTTTACTTAATAATAATATATTTTATACCTCAATGCTGTCTATTCATAAGTTACATTTAAATAGAAAATATTCACAAAATGTCATAAAGCTTTTATTCATAACCTGATATTTATTTCAGTGAATAAATATCTGATTTCGAATAAAATCTGTGAAAGAAATTGATATTTACGATAGTTCATAAACATCTATGTCTCTATGTTTTCGTGAAAAGCCATTGACACGGCCACTAAGGGTTGTTGACAAGTTTATTGACCTCGAAGGCGTAGACAACAATATACAACCTAGGAATGATTATTTATAATATTTATTTTACGCGAATCATTTGGCAACCATTTTTGATTTGCTAAAAAAATATGAATGTAATGGTGGCCATGTAGAAGAAGAAAATAATTTAATAGGATAGGTAAGGCACTATACTAGCGCGCAAGCCCACCTGGGAAAGTATGAGGAATTTGTTTGACTATGGTCTTTTGTAAGCTGGAGGCCAAAAGACCACAGCCTATCTCACACACAGTGATGTAGCTGTGATCCTCTGTGTCATTACTGGTCCTCTAGACAAGTAATGGTAGGATTTGACGTAGCTTTACGACATAATGTCGTACACTTACGTCAAATACATTTTCTTTCTATTCTATTCGAGTCGATTACCGTTTATGCTACTTGTCTAGAGGAACAAGTCTCCTGTGCTCATTAGGGACATGTTTTTTAACGTTTTATTTAACCATTACAAAATCCTTATGTAGTCCTAGTGAACCCTCAAGTATTGCAGGTGTCCATATGGTCTACTATGGGGAATTTAGTCTCATCTCGAGGGAATTTCTGGGCGTTTAAACGTTTCTGCTGACATGGGTCCCGTAGTTTAAGGTCCTCCGTGAAGCTCCTTTTCATAGGTTACAAACCTATACAGATTTGCTATGCCCGCATTGCTATGGAGGGAAGTGGAAACTTTTCTTTCTTACTCCTCGTATTTACTTCTGATTAAATTCGTTGCGGGATCCAAGACATTAGGTTAAGTTGTCCACGGGACGCACGAGTGTCAAAGCTCGATGTATCAGTTGGTTACTCCGCTGTTAATCCTGGCTCACAGGAGTCACAGCGGTGGGAATGTGGGTGGAATTGTCCCGTAAAGTGTCCATAAACTACGGTGACTGCTTACTATCAAGTGGGCTGTTTGCTTGTTTGCCACCGATAGCCCATATTTACATGCCATTAAGCATAATATTAAACAAACAATAATATAAAAGTACGATGCCTGTCTGTCCAAAAATGTATTAATTTGAAATGTATCATTATGTCAATGTTATTCTATTATATTTATGTACTTTTTTACATTTGTTGAGTAAATAAGGAAACATGGTGGGTGTTCTACTTATGTCCTCTAAATTATGAAGACGATAACCTTAATTTTGACAGCACGGTTAGTGCAGTGGCTTAAGTGGTTACCTTGCCATTTGTGGGTTCGATTGCCACATGGGACAAAATTTTGTGTGATCCATTAGTTTTGTTCCGAGTTTGGGTGTTCTTTGTGTCCATCCTACTAATATTATAAACGCGAAAGTTTGTAAGTTTGGATGGATGTTTGTAAATCTTTCACGTAAAAATTACTGAACGGATCTGGATGAAATTTGGAATAACACATAGGCTTTTTACAGAGAGAACCGACATCCACGCGGGTGGGGCCGCGGGCAACAGCTAGTTAATTATATGTTTGTAATGTAAAGCCTCCGGGGTAGCCGCATGCGTTGATATCAGTTATCGCGGTAAAAAGTAGCTACCAAATTTCCTTCCTCACAATACCATCTATCTCCTCGCCAAGTTTCATAACGATCAGTACAGCCGTTCAATCGTAAAAAGGTAACAAACAACAGTTACTTTCGTATTTAAAATAATGGATACTAATACAATTCAAATACCAAAAGCGTGTGATCAGACACGTGTTTCCAAACGTGTCGATCCCCGTATTACATTAATATATAAAAGAATTACGTACTGTTTGTGTGCATTAGTAATAAGATAAATTGATTCCTGACCAATGCAGATAAAGGAGTATTAGGTAGCGTTTTCATTGTTTCACGAGATTTTTTTTTTTCGGGACAATCCCACCCACATGCCCACCGCTGTGACTCCTGTGAGCCAGGATTAACAGCGGAGTAACCTGAACTGATACACTGAGCTTTGACACTCGTGCGTCCCGTGGACAACTAAACCTACTGTCTTGGACCCCGCAACGAATTTTATCAGAAGTAAACAGGAGGAATTAGAAAGAAAAGTTTCCACTTCCCTCCATAGCAAAGCGGGAGACAAAATAAATCTGTATAGGTTTGTAACCTATGAAAAGGAGCACCATGGAGGGCCTTAAACTACGGGACCTATGTGAGCTAAGTTTGATTGCTATAATATTTTTTTTTATACTACCAAGGAGGCAAACAAGCATACGGCCCGCCTGATATGCATGGCAGAATCGTTTAAACGCACGGAAATTCCCTCCAGATGAGACTAAATCCCCATAGTTATTATACCAAAGACTACACTCCCAGAGTATGTGATGAGCGGACTGCTATAAACGTCCCACAGGTGGGCACAGGTCTCCTCCATTCCTTTATAATACAGATAAATACTGTAATGCAAAAAAAAAACCGGGGAGTGGTTTTTTTGAACTAAAATCAAGCTTCCACATTCTATGCAGAGCGTACGATCGGCAACGGAGTTATATGAAGATTAGTTTTAGATGAAGATTAGCTTACCAATGTATGGATTTATGTAAAATATATTTTTATCTGTAGGTTCTGTCTAATTGTACACTGTTACCAAATTCCACAGAAATATATACAATGGTTTTCTTAAAAAACGAATGTTCATATAGTACAGCTAACTCCGTTGCCGTGTGTACCATCGATGTGGGAGTGCTGACAGTATTTCTTCCTCTTATCGTTTGGTTAGCGGCCAACCTGGTGAGAGTTATATAGATCGCTTATAATTAGGCCTCTGTCGTAATCTAACCGACTTTTAACGTGCCCTCCGAAGCACAGAGACCTCAGATGAAATACCACTATGCGGTCACCCATCTATAGGGTTACCGCGCCCTGTTTACCGAACTGCGAATGCACCTAGCTATGAGCGTGTCCTGTGCTAAAGCCGGCACATGATACAATGCAAACGCACTCTTCACACTTTTACATAAGAGGCGGTCAGAGCAAGGGCGACCGGCCATTGATCTAACAGAGCACAGACCGATATAAATATAGACACGGCGTAATAATGGCGATTCGTTAGCGTTGCCGATGCAAAAGATAAAGGTAAATATATAACTATAGTGTGATGAGGCTGTTACAGGAAAGATAAGGTTAAAAAATAACTGTCTAGACAATGAGTAATGGACGATATAATTGTTTATTTTGTTTAATTTTCGCAAGCATTTTTTAAGACAGCTCAGATACTTAATACAAACATTTATGGATCACACAGAGTTTTGTCACGTGTGGGAATTGAAGCAGCTTGGCAGTCAGGGTCACTAGACCAACAGGCCAATCCCACCCACATGCCCACCGCTGTGACTCCTGTGAGCCAGGATTAACAGCGGAGTAACCAACTGATACACCGAGTTTTGACACTCGTGCGTCCCGTGGACAACTAAACCTACTGTCTTGGACCCCGCAACGAACTTAATCAGAATAAATAGGAGGAGTTAGAAAAAAAACAACCAACCAACAGGCCAGTCAATTTCACAGTTACAAGGACCAAAATACAACCAAACATATTTTTACCTATGTAAGGTTTAAGTTAAACCCACTATACATCGTGTTGCCTAGTTTGAGATCTGATAGCCATGAGTTGTTTTAAGACATCAGATTGTGGGTGTGATTGTATCCCAATACATGTAACATGTAATCAGGACACGATCCGCAGTTCCCGGGAACTCGTGATCAGCAGGCACACACATCGACTACTGAGCCACCGAAGCAGTCACACGAACCGACGTACTAAGTAATAAATTACCGAATTAATGAGCAATCGCTGTATAGTTTTTCGCACAAACGCTATGCACTAATAAGGCATCGATGGAATAAAACAACGCACAACTAAATTATCGATATAATGTGTTCGATATAATAAAACCGTATCATCAACATTCGAAATCAATAATGGAACCCGTTTAAGTTACCCCATGGATATATCAAGGTCAATGCGTAGTGTTGTTTAATTTTACGCCTCTGTGCTTTGAAAAGAATTTAAAAAAACGGTCCCGGCTGTTACCAGTCGTTAGATCACGACAGAAGCCTATATTAGCGATCTGAATAACTTAGTCACTAAGTTGAAATTGGTACGCGTGTAGAGTTTATAAGATGGTAGAACTGACGGCGACGAAATTTAACCAGTAATTTAAAAACAATAATTTTAGGTAAAAAGGTCAGTTCTATGTTATTATTTTTTTAAATAGACTCTTCGTCGTCGTCAGTTCTACCATCTGCACTGATTTTATAAAACCATTTTTATAGGAAAAAAAAAACAGTTCTTGTTTTTTTTTAAGTCGTCATCGTCAATTCTACTATCATCTTAACTCTACGTTCGTTATAATAGTAACAGTACAAAAACAAAACGATTCGGTGACATTTGATGGAGACAATCACGGCTAACTCTTCGTTATGCCACCAGTTAATGACACAATACATCATTATTGTGTCCGATACTCTTGATTATCGGTATTAGAATACTAGCTGTTGCCCGTGGCTCCGTCCGCGTGGATGTCGATTATCGCGATAAAAAGTAGCCTATGTGCTGTTCTAGTTAAAATTTAAGAGAGGTAGGGCACCATACTAGCGAGCAAGCCCGACTGGGGAAGGACCTCCACCGAAGTCTACAGAAGACCACAGCCAATTGACTACACACAGCGGTGTAGTTGTGTTCCTGTGTGTGAGTACAGGTCTCCAGCGCTCATTTAGGAATGCGTTTTGAAAGATACGTATTCCTATCCCAGGGTTACTTCCATCTTAAAGCCCTGGTGTAAAAAGATGGGTTGGCAACACGCAAGTGATACCTCTGGTAATGCAAGCGTCTATAGGCTACGGATACTGCTTAACATCAGGTGGGCCGTATGCTTGTTTGCCACCCAAGTAGTATAAAAAAAAAAAAAAAAAACTATCTCTGTGCCCAATTTCATCCGAGATACGTTACTACCATCTGATTTACGGGGGGTACGAATTCCATCTGGTCTATTTTTTTATACTACTTGGGTGGCAAACAAGCCTACGGCCCACAAACTTACAAACTTTACCTCTTTATAATATAAGTAGATATAGATATACAGACGTTCTTAGAATTAACTTATATGTAATTAATAATAATATTATGTCTTTCTTTATCACGGGTATTTTCCCATCATTCAAGGAGCAATACCCGGGCCTTTGGAAGGCTTATGCGGGGACATAGATCCAACACGCAGAGGCCTTTAGAGAATTTAAATTTAAAATGCGATTAGACGCTTACCATAGTCATGCCACAGCTGCACTATTGCAGTACAGCCATGATCTGCTTATGGCAAGTGTAGAGCTATTGCAACATGTGAAATCAAATAATTTTGGGCTATGGGATTGAATGTTTGATGGACTGGTTTACAATGATTTATTTATTTATTTATTAATAACACATGTTACAAGTCAGTATAATGTCAAAATAATGTCAATATAATATAATATTTTCATTGAAATTAAATAACTCTAAAAAACACTATAATTAAGTCGTTATACATAATTACATATTTTTAACACCTTTGCCATGCAATCAGCTCAAATACAAATATATACATAAGTCGAGCGTGAGTCACAAAGTCCTATAACAATGGTAATTTCATGAAATCGTCAAACTCATAAAATTCTAGTTCAATCAACCATGCCTTAAGCCTACTTTTGAAACATGCGATGGAAATTGCATTTCTTATAGTGTCCGGTAGGCGATTATGGGATAAAACGTCGCCTGCCATCATTTAAAAGTTAGGATATACTCTAAATGAAAAATAGGCAGACGGTGACTCGCCTATACACTATATGGGCCCCTTGAAACAACCTACATGGGCAACAGTCCACAGGCATCAGGGCAACACCATAGTGCGCGGCTAGGGGTATCGAACGGTGGGGCACCGGTTTCACCATCGGAGGTCTCAGACGGAGACCCGAGAGCGGGTTGCCCCGTAGTTATGCCCTTGAAAATAACACTTCTACTCCCGAGCATATAGCTCTGGTGACCCTTCTCTGACCAGCCAATTAAGGCAAGTCAGAGCTAAGAGACTCTTGTCAGCCCACTCCGGACAGCCAATAAAGTCAAGCCGGAGACGAGGTCCTGACCGACTCTCTGGGGCATTTGAGACCGCGGACACAAATTACTCCCAAAAATTATCATTTATAAATCACACATAGTTTTGTTGTAAATTACACAGAATTGAACTACACAATAAAGTTAATTCAAACACGCTGGCCTCTTTAGAATTTCTTCTAAGACATGTGGGTTTCCTCACGATGTTTTCCTTTATCAGTATTAGTGCATATAAACTCCACTAAGTGAAATTCACAGTGGTACCCGGGATCGAACTCGCACTTCTTGCGTGCAAGTCGTTTACTTTCTCACTCGGCCACCACCGCTTTTCGCAAAAATAAAGATAATTTTATTTGAAAATATGTTCAAATAAGAAGTGAAGCTTTAATCAAGACTGTATTAAATTTAATACAATGTCATGTCATAATGTCAATATGACAACAACTGCATGCTGCCTTTGATGTTAATGGAAATGTCAAAAAAGCTTTCCAAATACTTTGCAGAGTGCCAAATTGTGAATTATTTTAACACACTATTTCAGCTTTATCTGCTCAGTTTTTTTTTTCGTTCTTCGTTATTGTCAGAATTTAATATTATATTAATATACATTTTATACCTACCAAATTTTAAAAGTTCATTATTCAATAAAAAAAATGTTTGAGTTTCTTACCGGTTTTTCCCTTCCCGGGAGGCAAATCAGCTGACATCTGGCATTTTTAATTGACCAGCATAAGTATCACAGTGTGATCTTTATGAATAAAATGAATTTGAATGTGAAATATTCCCCAAAATAAGTGGAGGAGTGACTCTTGATCCTCTTCCTCTCCCACCAACTGCCCCGCGCCCCTCTTAAGGTGACCAAAATTTTTACCAAAGTCCTATGTTTTCAGAACTTATAACTTTTTGACTGTATTTTTTATACTACTTAGGTAGTAATCAAGCGTACGGCACACCAGTAGCCTATGGAGGCTTGCAATAAGAAAGGTATCACTTGCGTGTTGCCGGCCTCTACGTTTACACCAGGGCTTTAAGATGGAGTATCCCTGGGATAGGAATACGTTTCTATCAAACCGTATCCCCAAATGAGCGCTGGAGACCTGTACTCACACACAGAAACACAACGACACCGCTGTGAGTAGTTTTTTTTTATTACCAAGGAGGCAAACAAGCATACGGTCCGCCTGATAGTTATTTAGCTGTGGTCTTCTATAAGGCGAAGGTCCTTCCCCAGTCGGGCTTGCTCGCTAGTATGGTGCCTTACCTCTCTTAAATAACGAAAAATGTAACTAAAAACTTATATTGACATCATAAAAAAGTGCAAAGCCATACCTAAGATCGAACAAAAGTGCATATTAATACTTTAGAGGGCAATGACCTATTCGTAAATAAACATAATAATGTACATAAGAAATATATTATTGCTTAGGACAGACATCTTAGGGTGGCGAGGTTAGCGACCGATCGATTAGGATGCTGTTTGGGCCTGTACCACACGGATTTGGAATATCAAAGTCTTTTTATTTTTTATGTGTGATAACTTGATAATGTTATTACAGTGATTTAGAGGAGGTAGGGCCCCATACTAGCGAGCAAGCCCGACTGGTGGAAGAACCTCCACCTCACAGAAAATCACAGCCAAATGACTACACACAGTGGTGTAGTTGTGTTCCTGTAAATGTAATTTAGGGATGCGTTTTGGCAGAAACGTTTTACTTTACTAGGGATACAACATCTTTAAACTCTGGTGCAAAACCAAAATGGGTTGGCAACACGCAAGCGATGACTCTGGTATTGTAAGCGCCTTTAAGCTACGGTAACTGCTTACCATCAGATGGGCCGTATGCTTGTTTGCCACCCAAATAATGTAAAAAACAGGCTATTTTATTATGGGTAGCCTTGGGATAAGAACATGTTTTAAATTCCTCTAGACTTGTACTCATACACAAAAACCTAATGCAGTAGGAATTCATCATCTCAACCCATAAACGTTCCACTGCTGGGCACGGGTCTCCTCCATACATTTGGAGGGATATTAACCTGCTATACCAAGCTGGCCAGCTTTCGAGTTTTCCTTCTCTTGCAGTGGATATTGTCAGCCTGACTTACTCCCTTAGCCAATGGAACGGGGTGAAAGAAAGAAAAGAAAGAAAGAAAAGTCTTTATTTGGCACAACATTACACATGAAAACTTAAATAACTAGATTAACTAGCTTTTTTTAAAGACAATTCCCTCACTAGGGAACAAGCCCTGTGTCGCGGGGGACTTAACAAACATACAATTAACGGACACAAAATACACCCAGAATCGGGACAATCATTTATGGATCACACACTTTTTTATCCCCTGTGGGGATTGAACCAACCACACGCCGTGCAGTGGTAAATGGCGAGGTAACCACTTAAGCCACTGAAGCAACCGTGCAGTCAAACAAGTTACTAGAGCCAATGTGGTCAACAGCATAATGCGAAGTACCTACAAAAGTACTTCACGCTGATTTTCAGCTGCAACCCAAGGAGAGTGAAAGACATTTGTATTCTTAATCCGTCACCACACGGATTAAATATTACTATATAGTTATTAAACTATGGTCTTCTAGAAGAACAATTTTATTACCAAATTTACACGTAATGTTGCCAGCTTTAACCGACAATAAAACAATTTTGGCGGTAAGTCTCGACATATTGGCATCATTACCATATTTAGTGCTTATGCAAATTTGACATCACGTATAGGTATGTTAATGAAGTAATATATTCCTATAGATATAATGTCATAATTTACCCGCATGTTCAAATACATACTGTACTGTTTCAGAGGATGTTTTCTTCCACGTACGATAAAGTTGTGGAATAAGCTTCTTGCTTAGATTTTATCCGAGAGGCTAAGATAGATAGATAGATAACTTTTTATTGTACACCAAAATAAATGGCTAAGCTATGGGGTTAGAATAGAATACAAAACTCTTTATTATACACCAATTACATTTTGATAAAAAAATATTATTTATACTTATGTTGTTATGTACAATGGGCGGCCTTATCGCTAAAAAGCAGATTGGATTTTGGTGTTCTTCAAAAAAAGGAATTAAAAGGCTTTTACAGGATGGGCCACGCACGAGTGACACCCCTAACGGTTGCAACACCAAGGGAACATAAAAAATATTAAAGAGATACGAGTAGGCAAGCAAGCAAGACTGGGAAACGACCTCCACCTTACAAAAGACCACAGTCAAATGCCCTCACACAGCGGTGTAGTTGTGTTCCTGTGTGTGAATACAGGTTTCCGAAGCTTATTTTGGGATACGTTTTTAACAAAACGTTTTCCTATCCCAGGGATACTCCATCTTAAAGCCCTGATATAACATAATGGGTCGGCAACACGCAAGTAATACCTTTAGTATTGCAAGCGTCCATGGCCTACTTACCATCAGGCAGGCCGTATACTTCTTAGCCACTTAATATTATAAAGGGAACCTAAAAAATTTAACTTGGTGTCAGGAGAAACCTAACATTGACAAATAAAAATACTTATTTGAAGTATTAAGAGGTGAAATTTATAACAGCGATATATTAGGATGCCTAGGTTTATGTGTGCCAGATGCGTATGTATGGCGACGTAGGAAACCTGCACTACTGGTTGTGCCGAGAGGTCGAACTAATCTCTTGAGAGAAGCGCCAATGACGCGAGCCATTCACACTCTCAACCTTATAGCGAGAGAAATAGACATATTTTGCTGTTCTCTGAGTGAATTTACAAGGTCGGCATTATTTGTAATATGTAACAGTAATTAGGGGTAATAATATATTTAAAGTTAATTAAAAATAAGATAGCTACACTATTGTATTATGGTAATCCTGTAAAGATAGTTGTAATGAGTAAATAAATAAAAATATTTTCTAAAGTTTTCCCACCCTAAAATCCATCCCTGAACAAGTGAAAGTTCATTTACTCCAAAATACCGGGTGTCTGAAATAAAACTCAGCTATTCCAAGTAGTTCATTGACCTTACGTCGCGCCATCATAGGTATTATTGCCCTTAGGTGCGTGAACTTTTATTTACTAACATTTTAAAGAATATCTATTGAAATAGTCGCCTGACAATGTATGCAATTTGAGTTTGTTGTTGATATATTTAAATTGTTTTTTATTGTATTGATAATCGCGTAGGAAAGTAACCGACTTGTTGACATAAGGCTTTTGATTTCGTTAAGGAAGATGGAAAATATCGTAAAGAAACCTATATCTTAAAATAAATTCTCAAAGCAAAAATACTAAGAAATAGGCCCTACTTCTCTCTTTTTTATCATAATAGCGAGCAAGCTCGACTGAGGAAGGAACTGAACCTAACAGAATACCACAGCCAAATAACTACACACAGTAGTGTGGTATATAATAAATAAATAAATATATAATAATAATAATCTTTATTAAGTTAAAAAAAAACACTTGTACATTAATATTACATAAGCATTTGGCCTTAAAAAAGAAGCTTAGATATTAATTAATTAAGTACAATTCACTGAGTCCCACACTATGGGAAGAAACTGAGCCCCACGACACAGGGGACCCCTGTGTCGTGGGGCTCAGTCTCTTCCCATATTAGTACTGAAACTAATGTTAACATGCAATATTTTTTTATTATTTTTTTAATATGTAGGTACTGATTGCTTATAGAATGAGCGTTTGGGTAAGTGTAAGGATGTGATGTAGGTTACGGTAACTGATTACTATCAGGCGGGCCGTATGCTGATTTTCCTTGGTAGTATACAAAAAAAAATCCTTCTCTAATCGAGTTTGTTCACAAATATGGTGGCCTACCTTTTTTAATATAATTCAATATATTTTCCTTATCTCAGTAATTATAATTACGAAACGTGAAGTTTCATAATTCATGTCCATAACTACACATAAATGAAACAAATATTCGTAGCACGCCTACGCGGCCGTTGACCCCCGAACGTAGCACTGTAGGCTGATAACGATGTTCCCTTAGCGATATAGAACATTGACCTTTGAAGTATTCGTTTTATTGTGAATAGCTTTGGATTTTGATAATGAGTGGATTTGTTTACTTCCTGGTGTTCCATAGGTAATACCTATGGTGTTAAATATATGGTGTGTTTTGTCTGCCTTGGTGGTCCAGTGGCCGCAGTATGCGCCTGCTGTGCATGAGGCTGTGGATTCGATTCCCACACACGACAAAACTTTGTGTGACCCACAAAGTATTGTTCTGAGTCTGGGAGTAATTTGTGTCCGTTAATTGTATGTTTTTAAAGTCCTCCGTGATACAGAGCTTATTCTCTAGTGCGGGAGTTGTCTTTTAAAATAAAAAATAAAAAAACTTGATAAAGTTTTGTTTACTTCCTGGTGTTCCATAGGTAATTTTACTAACATCAGGCAGGCCGTATGCTTGCCATCATTTTTTTACAATATTGTCCGTGTGGTGACGGATCAAGAATACTAATGTCACCACCCCCTTCTATCCCGAGGGTGTCGTTAGAGTCGACTAAGGGAGTAAGTCTAGCAGGCAATATCCACCGCAAAAGAGGGAAAACTCGAAACAAAACCCTATACCTACCCGTCTGGCCAGCGTGGTATAGTAGGCTAATATCCCTCCAAATGTTTGGGGGAGACCCGTGCCCAGCAGTGGGACGTTTATGGGTTGAGATGATGATTGTCTGCAACGACATAGTTACTTAATATAATATGACCATATGCAAAAGTGTTATCTATAATACGAGTGCGTAAATAAACAAAAAATTGGTGTGAATTGTATTATCGTACATTGACCCCGACGATAGCCCAGTTATGTTCACTGAATAGTTTACGTAATGTGACCCTATTATATGAGGTAATTTATCAGAAAGCTCGTAATTATTAAGTAAATTAAAGAGAGGTAGGGCCGTACTAGTGAGCAATTCCGACTGGGAAGGATCTTCACCTTACAGAAGACCACAGCCAAATAACTACACACAGCGGTGTAGTTGTGTTCCTGTGTGTGAGTACAGGTCTCCAGCGCTCATTTAGGGATGCGTTTTGACATTAACGTATTTATATCCCAGGGATAGTCCCATCATAAAGCTCTGGTGAAAAAAATGGGTTGGCAACACGCAAGTGATACTTCTGGTGTTTCGGGCGTCCATAGGCTACGGTAACTGCTTAACATCAGGCGGGCCGTATGCTTGTTTGCCACTTAAGTAGTATAAAAAAATATTAAAGACATAAAGTACACCCAAGCTAGGAACAAACATTTGTGGATTAGAATACTAGTAATATTTATATCATAAGATATTTACATGAATAGTTATTAAAATAAAAATATATTTACTTAAACTAGTTACAAACAATCAGATATTGTATTTAAAGATACATATAAACCCTATAAATAAAATATCTGATTGAGGACAATACTAGATTTTGTCCCGATATGAGGATCGAACCCACAACACACTGCGCTATGGTAAATGGTGAGGTAACCAACCGAGCGGTAATAATCGATCATCTCATGAAAAGCCACCATTTCATGATTTTTTACTCAATTTATATGCATTTCATGATGCATTCTGACCCATGATGACAGAAATTTAATCGAACGACATAAATATCCTACTAATATTATTATTATTATTCCCCTTACTATTATTATTATTAGCCATTACTGTCTCACTGCAGGGCAAAGGCCTCCCTTTCATTCTTCCATTGGTCACGGTCGAGACCTCTCACTTGCCAGTCAGCACGGTAGGAGTCAAGCTCATCCCGCCATCTTTGCCTGGGCCTGCCATCTTTTAATGTTCCGTGGCAGCCAATATTATAAATAAGAATTATAATAATAGTTTATTGGCGTAAAAGTTGGAACAGTATGGATCTTAAAGCTAATGACATTTAGGTTCAACTACTTCCGTGACATGCAAATTTTGTAAGTTGTGACGTGACAATGTAGTAGTAATGTAGTTTTTTGAGATACGATTATAATGAAAATTAGTTTATACTAGTTGTTGCCCGCGGCTCCGCCCGCGTAGATGTCAGTTATCGCGATAAAAAACCACCAATATGGTATTCCAGACTAAAATCTCTCTCTGTGCCAAATTTCATCCAAATCCGTTTAGTAGTTTTTGAGTGAAAGAGTAACAAACATCCATACATATTTACAAACATTCGCGTTTATAATATTAGTAAGGATTATATTCATGAATAACCATGTCCCAATACAATTTCATCAGATTATTATAATTCAATCAATCAATTAGCCTGTGTGGCTGATGCAGTTTTGTGAGGATGTATGGAAGTATGTATGGAAATTTGTTAGCCTTTACGTAAAAACTACTGCATGGATCTGGATGAAATTTATCATAGAGATAGATTATAGTCTGAAATAACGATTTTTATCGCTCTAACCGTGGTCCACGCGGGCAGAGCCACGGGCAACAACTAGTACAAACTAAGTACACAAAGTATAGAAGCTCCGTATATATCTGAAATTCAATGATAACACGAGGCGTCGCGTCTGCCGAATGATTTAGAAGCCTTTGTTGTCTGGCGACTAAATTCGTTCATGTTATTAAACTGAAACTTTAATGTTTTACTGTGAAATTCATTAGTAGCTGTCTAAGTGGATATTGGGAAGTGATACTTAATAATTAAACGTATGGTAGAGCGTAGAATTGTCGCGAAAAGTCTTAGGTTTGTTCCCCAGATCGGGTGGTATTTATTTTTTTGCCTCAAATATTATGACTCAGCTCAATTTATAGCAATTTAATCAATTTATTTAATCAATCATGACTGCCTCGGTGGTCCGGTGGCCGCAGTATGCGCCTGCTGTGCACGAGGTTGTGGGTTCGATTCCCACACAGGATAAAACTTTGTGAGACCCACAAAGAAATGTTCTGAGTCTGGGTGTTATTTGTGTCCGTTAAATGTATGTTTGTAAAGTCCCCCGCGACACAGAGTTTGTTCTCTAGTGCGGGAGTTGTAAATATTAAAAAAAAAAAAATTGCTTGTTCCACTGCTGGGCATAGGTTCCTTTTTCTCGCCACAATAAGTATAATAATATTTTTAGGGACAATTCACACACCGCCATCTGATCCCAAACTAAACAGAGCCTGCACTATATCAATCAGACACCTGATAAACATACTTATATATTTCTAAATACATACATCTTAATATAAATCAAAGTCGAGGAACGCGGCTGGACCGATTTTCATGGTTTTTATTTTGTTGGATTTGTCTCAAAAGATAAATATCACGGAAAAAGGAAGGCGAGGCCTTTGCCCTGCAGTGGGACGGTATAGGCTAATGATGATGATGATGATGTCTCAACCCTAAATAGCAGAATAACAAGGAAAATGCATTCTGTGTATAACCGACATCCACGCGGGCGGAGCCGCGGGCAACAGCTAGTATTATAGATAAATTACACCCAGACACAAAACAAACAATCGTGCTCATCACACAAATATTAAAATTTGTCCTCGGTTGGGAATCAAACCCACGGACCAACAGACCATACATCGATATATATCGATGTAGATGTAACAGTATATGAATTAATGAATACTTGATCAGTTATTAAAGCAGGCTGCTACTTATCATAAACTTATTCTTAGATAAACACCGTAACTGGACCCGTTAGTAAGTGCACTCGTACACGAGATTGTAGCTATATAACATCGATTAAGTCTCCTATCAACATCTTTTAAAAAAGGAGACTAAAATTTTAGTACCCTGAAAATTGTGATGAAATAGAAATGTGTTACGTGTAAGTGATACACCTGGTGTTACAAGCGTCCAGTGACGACGGTACCTGCTTACAATCAGGCGGACTATATGATTTTTTTTGGTATAAAAATTATACATCGATGTGGATTAATATATAACAATTAATTATTATGAAAATAAAAACGTTTAAGTATTATCGGCAGGTACGCTATGACAAAAATGCACTTTCTTGTGTGTTAACGCTCTAATAGTGCTTGCTAGCCTAAATACAACACGTGCACCCGCCCACAACAACTCACTAATCAGAAGCGATATGATCTGTTATGTTGGTGACATTGTTGCGAAACGTACTATAGTAGTATGTAAGTGTGGGCACTTATAATAATGCAATGTATGGAGATTTGTATTATCAATCAATCAATCAGCCTATCGCAGTCCACTGCTGGACATAGGCCTCTCCTAACACGCGCCACAGTACACGGTACACCGCCTTCCGCATCCCGTCCGTCCCAGCGACCTTTTTTAGGTCGTCGGTCCACCTAGCTGGGGGCCGCCCTACCTTACGCTTATCGAGTCACGGTCTCCACTCTAGGACACGTCTGCTCCATCGGCCGTCGGTCCTTCTGCAGATGTGACCAGCCCATTGCCACTTTAGCTTGCTAAGTTGCGAGCTATGTTTGAACTTTGGTTCTTTGTCGGATTACCTCGTTGCGAATTTTATCCTTCAAAGAGACGCCAAGCATAGCTCGCTCCATAGCCCGCTGTGCGACTTTTAATTGTGGACTAGTCCCACTGTAAGCGTCCACGTCTCGGCACCGTACGTTTTTATTATCTCAATTTATTGTGTCTGAATTTTTAACCGACTTCCAAAAACGAGGAGGTTATATGTTCGTCTGTAGTCTGTATTCTACTCCAATAACACGGTAAATTGCGAACCAGATTTTTAAAAATAAAATTAATTATGGATCACTTCTAGAGTACCTACTCTAGAGGTGATCCATAATTAATTGGACGCGGAGAAACAGCAGGAAACTTCTCAGAATAAAAAACAGCCCGCCTGCTGAACAGTATAAAAAAAAATTAAACCGACATCAAAAAGCGAAAAATATCTGAACACAGACTGTAGTCTGTGCTAAGGCTAGGTTCATGTCACCTAATATTCAGCTGGCACCGACTTCAATCTGAATTCAATTATATTTTGCTTTTACATCCATTCCACCCATCTCAGGGATCCCAATCACAGCTACCGTTTGCTACCGTAACTGCTTACCGCCAGACGGACAATATGCTAGGTTGCCACCTTAGTATAAAAAAATAACCCAATTCGGAAATCAAAGTCGTGACAGGCTGTAATCATAAACGAAAGCTTATGCCTGCGATACCAACAAGACAACCAGCCTCTCTAGACAAATGGCATAAATTGTAGTATAGTAGAATAGAATAAATAATAAAAAGCAATGTTTTTTTTATATTCTATTCTATTCTACTAACGTTTATGTCACTTATGCCCTCAGGCTTGTTTTATAAAACGATCTTACGACACGGAAATAACTAACCGTAACCAACAACTTAACCTTGTAGACCTATCGACCCGAACGACTGCTTCATTGCGTCCAACCCTTCCATATTACATAATATTATAAACGATCATAACCAATCAAAAATCTTTTTACAACTCATAACACTTTAACTACGTCACTAATTTGTAACAATAATTTCTTGAAAAGTTGTATAATGTTTAACCATAGTAAAAATAGTAGGTAGTACAGAATCTCCTTTAAATTTGCTTAAAAGCCGATGCATAAATACCTAGAGTGCATCTTACCCTACAAGCTCAGAAACTTGCATGCGGTAGTTACAGCGCAATAAGAGTTTTTAGCTCATTCCACAACCTAATCTTAAGTAGTAACAAATTTCTCTGGAATCTTACGGGCATGTTTGAGGTGCAAGGATGTGAGAATGAACTCCCTGTCGGTGGCGAGAATGATAAAAAAACTTTATATAATTGTTATTATATAAAGTTATATCAAAAAACTATACTTACTAATACTAGTTGCGATAAACTGATGCGATGCGTAGGTACATACAATTCGCAAGCTAGCCAGCGCCATTATTAAAATGCAACGCGACCCTATGCGCCCACACGAATGAATTTTAATATGCAATACGTTGCATGAGGTATGCTTATAGGAAATAGTAGAATTTAAGCGTCACCTTTAATCAGGCTGTTTTAAAAGTGTGTTTATCTTATCGGCGTTAAGCGTAGGTTTTTATTTGTTATTTAGGCTGCTCAACTTATGTTTATGCAGTAGAGAAGCTTTTCTTTACTACATAAGTATTTTTGCTATGGTATGACCTCTGGAAAAGACGCATTCTATAATTAATTTCTAAAAATACCGGGTCAAAAGCTTGCTAAAGTTCTTACGAAATTAATTTTGTTTGTCCGGTTTCTAAAACATGTTTCGTAAGAAGGGATTGAGGCGTAGTATACGTAGTCACGTGTAGGTATAAGCAGAAGACTTGCCGTAACAGCCCGTGTCTACTGTTTGAGGGTTCTTCAGCCAGGATCACGTTTACATTCACACTTTCATTGAGTATTGTAACAAAAGGGAGGGATAAAACAATTCTCCTTTATGCTATTTTCAGTAACAATAGACAGCCTAATACAAAAGACGTTTAATTTTATATTTTTATTGGTTACTAGCTGTTGCCCGTGGCTTCGCCCGCGTGAATTTCGGTTATTGCGATAAGCGTAGGCCCGCGAATAGGCTACTACTTGCGGGCCTACGTTTAGTGGACGTCATCAAGCTGAGATGATGATGATAGGCTACGGTTACTGCTTTTATCATCAGGCAACAATCATACGGCCTGTATGATTGTTTGCTACCCAACTAGTAAAAAACAAGGAGTTTCTCAAACTAATTTCGCTTACGGTTCACTTTGAAAATTTACTATTTATCAGCGGCCACCAATTATGTTTTAATTTATAATTCATTAAAAAAAATTTTTTTTGGACGCTACCTTGTAACTACTTGGCGATTAAAAAGTGTGTGTGTAAAAAGTGGCCTGAGTTTCTTCTCAAGGCTCCACGTCAGCGAACTAGCCGTAGGAAACTTTAGCTGACATCATCCTTTTGGCTTATTCATAATTTATGACCTCCATAAGTGTTAATTTGTCACCTAAATGAATAAATGAATTTTGAGTTACTAAAAAAAAAAAAATTAGACGAGCCCACTTTGCTCAATCTGTTTGACATAATATATTCCTCAGACAGGACGGAATAATTCATGAAGAAAAATTCAGATATTTATAAAATGGTTCACTTGTATAATGAAGCACTGAAAAGAATAATTTTCGGCGCGTGAGCATCAACGTGACATGGCTAATGTCACATTATCATTATTATAGAGTAACAATGATACTCACTGTTCATTGGGGAGTGAGGCAATTTTTAAGCTATTGCATAGCTTCTATCGCGGGTCTTGGGCGTGGAGACCGAATCCAGAAATTCTGTAACAAAAATAATAAACCTAACACCCCCCAATCCGACCGGCACAGCGGTGATACTTTTTTAATGACGAATTCTCTAAACGGCCAATAACAATATGTCAAATTTGAGTAAGGATCTAAGAGAAGATTATAGTATAAGGAGTCTTAAAGAATTATTATAAGTATTCATTTTAATTATTTTTTATTTGTTTCGATAAAAAATCATACTAAATAATATGCAATAGCTTTACCGCGGCAGTCCCCGAGTGCCACACGTCTTTTTTTTTAATACTTCTTAAGTGGGTGGTGGCCGAGTGGGAAAGTAACCGACTTGCACGCAAGAGGTGCGGGTTCAATCCCGGGTGGCAGTCACAATGGGATTTCACTTTGTGGTACATACTAGTCAAATGATTCGCGGTGAAGGAAATCATCGTGAGGAAACCCTTCTTTGAACTAATTCTAAAGACATGTCTAATTCACCAACTCGCATTAGGCCAGCGTGTATGAATTAAGACCTAAACCCTATCTTTTTTTTTTAAAGACAACTCCCGCACTAGAGAACAAGCTCTGTGTTGCGGGGGACTTTACAAACAAACAATTAACGGACACAAATTACACACAGACTCAGAACAACTCTTTGTGGGTCACACAAAGTTTTGTCCCTGTGTGGGAATCGAACCCACAACCTCGTGCACAACAGGGACATACTATACCCACTGGACTACCGAGGCAGTGTAATCTCTGTCTCTTTACAGATGACAGGAGACCTGTGCACAGCAGTGAGACATATATGGGTTGCTATTAATAAGTGGAAAACAAGCTTACGGCCCGCCTGATGGTAAGCAGTTACCGAAGCCTACGGACGCATGCAATACCAGAGGCATCACTATCGTGTTGCCGACCCAAAAAAATTACACCAGTGTCTGATAATTATCCCTGGGATAGGAAAATGTTTAATTAAAAACGCATCCGTAAATAATTGCTAGACACCTGTACTCACACACAGGCTCAGAACTACACCGTTCTGTGTAGTCATTTGGCTGTGGTCTTCTGTAAGGTGGAGGTGCCTCCCTAGTCGGGCTTGCTCAACTATATAGTACGTTACCTATAGAGGTAATATTTCTATTTTACTTCTGGTTCCTAATCATATATTTATGGATTACTAGCTGTTGGATGTCGGTTATCGCTGCAAAAAGCCTATTCCAGACCATAATTTATCTCTGTGCCAAATTTCATCCAGATCCGTTCAGTACATTTTACGTGAAAGAGTAACAAACATCCATCCATCCATCCATCCATTCTCACAAACTTTCACATTTATAATATTAGTAAGGATCTGGTTCTATTATCGGTCCGTGAGGTGACGGATTAGGAATACAAAGGTCACCACCCCCTTCTTCCCTGAGGTTGTCGTAAGAGTCGACTAAGGGAGTAAGTCTAGCACAATATTCACCGGAAGAGAGGAAAAACTCGAAACAAAACCAATCCGTCTGGCCAGGCAGCGTGGTACAGTTTGGAGGAGAACCGTGCCCAACAGTGGGACGTTTATGGTTCTGGCTCTGCTAGTTACAGATCAAACCTGTTGAATATCCTTATCACCTGTATGTCTCATCTTACTCATATATTACAATATTCATGAAGAGGTAATTGTACGAAATAACCGGTCGCTTCACGAATTGTTTATCAATTGTCTTGGCATAATGTACGAACTACCATTCAGGTGTTTAGTTGTATGTACTAGTACACGTGATTCTGCGACATTTGATCTGATTAAACCAATAATGTAAGGTAGAGAAAACATGATTTTCAATCTATTATTTCTGTATAGGTATATAGAATTCGCGACACCGTTACGAGACGCAGCTTGACATATCCGAAAAATCTTTTTTCGACTGTCACGTTACGTAAAGCAAAGAGGCGATATTTGCTTGTGCATACATATAGCAGACCGCAAACGCGTCTAGATAAATAAAAAAAACATTTATTGCTATAAAATTTATAACAACTGCTTTGCCTAGTGTTCACTTCTGTCCCTACTCCCAGAGTGCCTTTTTTTTAAACCAAGCCTTTAAGATGTAGTATCCCTTGAACAGAAAAACGTTTCTTTCCAAACGCATGTATGTATGTATGTCACATGTTAGACAATCTCATGACAGACAACGTGAGCCACCAAAAAAACAACTTTTCTTTTCATTCATAGCTAAATCGGTAAAAATAAAAAATTTATGATGTAAAATTATTCACAACAATAGTATATGTAATCCATACATTTATGTATGAGAGTTTTCTCCACGTGCTGTATGATATTATTGTATTACCATTTTGTTGTATGTATGGTGTGTGTTATTTGAATAGAAATTATCATTGGATTAAAGTTATATGTGTACGCTGTGATCTATTTTTTTATTCTAGGTACTACTTGGGTGGCAAACAAGCATACGGCTCGCGCCGTAGCCTATGGCCACTTGCAATAGTATCACTTGCGTATTGCCGAACCACTTTTTTGGACCAGGGCTTTAAAATAGGCTATTCCTGAATAGACATTTTCAATAAAAAATGTGGTGCTAACTGGATGAGATAGGGTTGAATGGAAGGTTTTAGGGGAGGTCTACGCCATAGAGGCGACTACTATAGACTAAATAAATAACCAATAATATTATTATATAGAATATAAAGAAAGTAGTGTTAAATATAAAGCTAGTTAAATGTAAGTATGTAGTAGAAATAAAGGCTATTTTTATTTTTTTATTTTATTTTTTATTTATTCCTGGTATAGGACAACGTTTCTTTCAAATCGCATCCCTAAATGAGCGCTGGAGACCTGTGCTCACAGGAACACAACTAAACCTCTGTGTTTAATTATTTGGCTATGGTCTTCTGTAAGGTGGGCCTTCCTCAATCGGGCTTGCAAATTTTTTTAGCGGTGAGCCATAAAGATAGATAGAAAACTCTTTATTTAGCGAGTCTTAGCCATAGTAAGAGGTATACCTCTGTCTACCCTCTTGGGAACAAATAATACAATGTGTGTGTCATATTTAAAAAAAAAACAGCATAATATCCCTACGTCACCGTTTGATTCTTTTTCATGACTAAACGCCTAAACGGATTTTAATTAAATTTGGCATAAAGATAGATTATCCTTAGAAAGATCTATTTTTTTCCAATCCCAAAAACTAATACCAATGGTATTTGTTTATTGTCGTCATATATTGATATTCTTAATGAATCCCAGCCACAAACGAATCCCAAAACAAGTTAAATGGGTATCAGGTACAGTCAGTAATGAGTGTTTTTCAATGTGATTTTAAATAATATTTATTTAATCAAAATAGTAGGAAAACGTTTGATTCATTTTTATAATATGATGCCCACGGCCACATTTTATCAACGCACCTCTCGCCACCGACAGGGAGTTCATCCTCACATCCTTGCACCTCAAACATGCCGTACCGTAAGATTCCAGAGGAATTTCTTACCACGTACGATTAGGCTGTGGAATGAGCTCCCTGCCGAGGTTTAGCATGAGACTATAGCATGGGGTTCTTTAAGAAAGGAGTTATAAGGTCGACAACGCGCGAGTGACACCCCTGGTATTGCAAACGTCCATAGGCTATGGTAACTGCTTACCATCAGGCGAGCCGTATGCTTGTTTGCCACCTTGGTACATAGAATTGAAAAAAAAAAATACATAGGTAATTTTTATCGTAACTATCATCCACGCAAGAAAAGCCACGAGGCACACCTAGGATGTCTAATAAAACAATCTAACCCACTCAATGCTAGTAGTTAAACAAGCCACACGTAACAGGTTTAACCCGTAGTTGCACAGGATTCACCGCAAATGCCAACATGGCGGACACACCTGTCCTACAGTTACCCTGTAATCCCACTGACATAAAAATGTAACCACCTGGCTGGCTAATTGATGCTGAGAAGTAAGAAATATGAGATAATTTTGTACTATTTGTAGATACATAATGATATCAGGCTAACTCTATCGAATACTTTTTATAGAGCGTTAGCTTGAATCCAATAAATACGTGAAGAAATCCTTTGAGTCGCTTTTTAAAGCATATGGTGCGGGAAATATCCTACTAATATTATAAACGTGAAAGTTTGTAAGAATGGATGGGTGGATGGATGGATGTTTGTTACTCTTTCACGTAAAAACTACTGAATGGATCTGGATGAAACTTGGCACAGAGATAGATTGTGGTCTGGAATAACACATTGGCTACTTTTTACAGCGATAACCGACATCCACGCAGGCGGAGCCGCGTGTTTACACGCACGTCCCGGTTTCGCACGGGTGGAAATTTTTTTTTTTGGAGATTCCGTATTTTTAAAACATAGCCTATGTTACCCGCTGATAAAGTAGCTTTCTAATGGTGAAAGAATTTTTAAAATCGGTCCAGTAGTTTCGGAGCCTATTCAATGCAAACAATCAAATCTTTCCTCTTTGTAATATTTATATAGAAGACAACTCTCGAACTAAGAAACAAGCCCTGTGTCATAGGGACTTTACAAACATACAATTCACCGACACAAAGTACACCTAGACTCGGAACAAACATTTGTGAAGCACACAAAGTATTTTCTGGCTTAACAGTCAGGATATTTAACCAACAGATCAATCTCAGTATTAGTGCACAAGTGTGTGCGCAAACAAGGAGCACTCTTTATTCCCTCACACTCCTATTTTTACACTTTAAGTGGTCTTCACTGCCATGATTTTCGATATCAAAGCGAATTAGCCCGTCTAGACAAGTGGCTGATACGGTAGTCGAATAGAACATAAATGTATAGAATTTGACGTAAGTTTACGACATTACATCGTAAGCTTAAGTCAAATCCCATAAATTTGCTTTTGATTCTATTCGATTCGACTACCGTTTATGCCAAAGAGGAGCTCGAATTTTTTGCCAAGACACATCACATTTTTTTGACACGCTAAGAGTTATTACAGGCCACTTTTATTATGCAAGTTATATATTGCAAGTTATAATTTTGACTTCAAACTCGTGACTAGCATGTCAAGTTACCGTATTATTAAAGCTAGTTAGTTATTAAATCACTATGTGTCATATTGTGGAGGCAGAAGACGTACATACCGTTAAAAAAACCTTGATTTTCTATATTGTTATTATAAGCAAGTTTTTTGTTTTCTTTTAAAAGACAACTCCCGCACTAGAGAACAAGCTCTGTGTTGCGAGGGATTTTACAAACATACAATAAACGGACACAAATTACACCCAGACTCAGAACAATTCTTTGTGGGTCACACAAAGTTTTTATCCTGTGTGGGATTTAATCCAACCTCATGCACAGCAGGCGCATACTGCGGCCACTGGACCACCAAGGCAGTCAAAGTAAGGCAAGTATTGTCCTACGGCAGAAATAAGGCTTCTCTACTCTTCTGCCACGTCTCTGTCTATAGCCACTAAGGGCCAGAACTCTTCTCGCCATCTCCATCTGGGTTAATCGCGACGTCGCTTGCCCTTTAGAGACACAGATTTTTTATAGTTACGTTTTCAAAAGATGTGTTCTGTTTAGGTTCTAATTCTTTGTTTGTCATTTTTTTAATAAAAGCATATACATGGCCACTATAGCTATTTTCTTTTTAATTTAATTTGAATTTTGACCATAATTTTAAAGGTAGGTAATATATTTGTCATTTTACTAATTTCATATTGAGTCTGCCCTTGTGTATTTTTTAATTCTGGACAATAAAATTTGAAGAATTGCAAAATTATGAATTTACTACTAGTTGTTGCCCGCGGCTCTGCCCGCGTGGATGTCGGTTATAGCTTTAAAAATAGCCTATGTGTTATTCCAGACCATAATCTATCTTTGTGCCAAATTTCATTCAGATCTGTTCAGTAGTTTTTACGTGAAAGAGTAACAAACATCCATCCATTCATCCATCCATTCTTACAAACTTTCGCATTTATAATATTAGTAGGATGTTACGTCGGTTATTTTTTGTAATTCTGGAATTAGATCCCTCGCCGTTAGCAAATCGTAAATCATTTCAATGATTTGATTAGTTAGTATAAACACTAGAAACTGAAGTTCCCATTATTAGTTCTGCTATTTAGTACTGAACTTTTGTTAACAAATCGGCTATTTTCCCACTCGGCTACATCAGTCTTTATAGTATTACTAGCTGACCCAGCAAACGTTGTTTTGCTACTAAAATAGTAATATCGCTATTAAAAAATAGGGGTTGATAGTAGAGGGGTGAAAATTAGGGGTTGTATATATTTTTTAATGCTGAATCACAAAAAAAATGACAAAAAAATTAAATAAAAAAACATTTAGGGGGATGAAAAATATATGTTGTCCGATTCTCAGACCTACCCAATATGCACACAAAATTTCATAAGAATCGGTCAAACCGTTTCGGAGGAGTACGGGAACGAACATTGTGACACGAGAATTTTATATATAAGACTAGCGGCCCGCCCCGACTTTGTCCGGGTTAAACTATCTTCAGCGCAACTTTTTTATTTTTTTTTACACAAGAACCTTCTCCTGACAATAACAAACACAACAAAAAAAGAAGTACTGAAATAGGTCCAGCCGTTCACGCGTAATGCCGTGACAAAGGGAAATAGGGATTCATTTTATATATAAGA
The DNA here is from genome assembly GCA_947095525.1 of Trisateles emortualis. Taxonomy (NCBI): domain Eukaryota; kingdom Metazoa; phylum Arthropoda; class Insecta; order Lepidoptera; family Erebidae; genus Trisateles; species Trisateles emortualis. The sequence continues at coordinate 8,962,153 of OX352754.1, read as the reverse complement.
AGAAGATAGGTATTATATTAAATCATTAGTTCTAGTCTTTAATTTATCTCATCCTGTAAGATATCTGGTGAAGGATGTTACTTATCAACTAGGTCGCTAGGTCCTAAAGAACTTAAGAGTCTAGATAATTGCAGAGTATTTACAAGTGCACAAAAAGTTGTAGGACTCGCACAATACCGGGCAGGTGGGCGAGTAACATTACAATCTGGAGCTGGTTTATAACCAACGATACGGAAACGACACGACATATGAAAGTGGATGTCGTCATCGATCACGACTGAAAACCTTGAGGGAGATTGACATCTACACCGGAGATATTTTAAGAAATGTGTCTGAGCGTTTACCATATTTCTTTAAATTTTAAGCTAATATTTGACATTTTATTTATTCTTTACTTACTTTACTCTTAGATCAAAAACCTCCTTACACAAATTTGACATATTAATATTGGCCATTTAGAGAATTCGCCAATAAAATAGCAAAAAGTGTCGTTATAACTTTCGGTCTTAATTTTTTCCGTCTAGCCCCCTTTCGCAACGCGCGCTAAAGAACTTCGTTCCAAAAAAAGGTGGGCAAATCCACGTGCAAAAAGCAAGTGTTTTATATACAACTACTAAGTTTACATTTAATTTTTTTTACAAGCTTAGTTATTACATAAATCGGCGCGTCCAATTGTACATTGTCATTTTGTGCCGTCATGTAACACAATAATTTATTTAGTTCCACTTTACGTTAAAATGGCGTCATGTCATCGTCAGTGATGACATTGTAGATATTTTGGTGAATATTACGACTTAATTTTGTTATTAAATTTATTTTAAGAAATTCTTTGTCACTTACAGCCTTGTGTTCGACATAACACCTTAAAAACAGATGAACCAATTTTTATGAAACATAGCTGTTGCCCGCGGCTTCGCCCGTGTGGATGTCGTTTATCGCTGAAAAAAGTAACTTATGTGTTATTCCAGACCATAATCTATATCTGTGCCAAATTTCATCCAGATCCGTTCAGTAGTTTTTACGTGAAAGAGTAACAAACATCCATCCATCCATACATCCATCCATCCATACTCACAAACTTTCACATTTATAATATTAGTAAGAATTACCATGATCCAATCCGTAATCCATTTAAACAACAGAGCAGTTCTCCGGTACTATGAATATGTCTTTAAATAAATATTTTCTCCTTCCACGCAAATGATGTTGCAGGTATTACAAAAGTCCAGTCATACGATTAAGTTGTGGATGAATTTTCTGCCGGCATTTTCACGAGGGACTAAAGCATGTAAGGGTTGCGAAAAAAGTATGTCTGGATCTAAGCATTAGCGTACCATAGTCTCAGTCACAGGCGGTTCTTGGTAATTGGTGTACAATAAAGAGTTTTCTATTCTATCCTATTCTTCAAAAAAGGACTTAAAAGGTTTTTATAGGCTAAGTGAAACTCTTCACTCAGATGTTGTCACTGGTGATGGAATTCACATATCAGGTTCCAATGGTCCACCCGCGAAGGCAGGTCTACACCTGCCTTCGCGGGTGGACCATTGGAACCTAGAGATTACCAGCATACTGACTAAAACCCTACGGTTTTAGTCAGTATGCTGGTAATCTCTAGGCTGGAGAGCTGGACCGTCCCGTGCTTCCCCGAATTATTTCCCTCCACGAATAAAAAAGGTAATTAATATCCTTACAAGTGTCCATATACCACGGTATCTATATACTTTCAAGCAGGATGTCGTGAGGTGTAAACAACCCGCCACAGATTATGTGAGCTAACGGTACCAGAACAAGGTGCCAGGTGTAAAGCGGACAAATTAAAAATAGAGGATCACTATTATGTTCATTATGTTCAAGTTACATCTTATACTTAACTATGTAATAGTGTCCAGGTGTGTGTTAAGCTTTATTGAATGTTAATGCCCGTTTTAAAAATAATGTCCTAAATGATTATGTTCATGGATCAGTTGGCTTCTATGAAAGAAAGAAAAACAGAGCCTCTAGACAAGTGGCATAAACAGTAGTCGAATGGAAAAGTCAAAAAAAATAATGTATGGGATTTGACATAAGTCTACGATATAATGTCGTATACTTACGTCAAATCCCATACATTTGCTTTTGTGACTTTTCGATTCGACTGCCGTTTATGCCACTTGTCTAGAGGGGCAGATCAATCTATCTTATACCTTTAAACAAGCAATTCTTTATATAAATACTAGCGGCCTGCCCCGACTTCGTCTGGGTTAAACTATTTTCAGCGCAACTTAGTTGCGTTCTTGACAATAACAAACACATCAAAAAAAGAATTAGCGAAATCGGTCCAGCCATTCATGCGTGATGCCGTGACGTGACAAAGGGAAATAGGGATTCATTTTTATATATAAGAAGAAGATTATAATCTGAATCTCGGAAACGGCTCCAACGATTTTCATGAAATTTAGTATGCAGGGGGCACCATACTAGCGAACAAGCCTTCCCCAGTCAGGCTTGTTCGCTAGTATGGTGCTCTTTCTCTCTTAAGAGAGCTGAGAGAGTATAGGCCTTCATCATCATCATCATCATCTCAACGTCAAACGTCCCACTGCTGAGCACGGGTCCCCTCCATAAATTTGGAGGGATATTAGCCTATACCACACTAGCCAGACGGGTTGGTATAGGGTTTTGTTTCGAGTTTTCCCTTAGTTGACTCGTAGGCCTTAAAACATTAATATTATTAAGTTCACCATCGCAAATAACAAAGTCATTATGTAATTGTTGTTATGCATGTTTATAATATTGCATAATAATTCTAATCATTAAAATGAATTAATACCTACAATAATAAAAGTAATTACACAATGCAATGACGTCATTCGTTTAAAGACGTAAAATTAACTAGCTGTTGCCCGCGGCTCTGCCCGCTTGGATATCCATTATCGCGATAAAAAGTAGCCTATATGCTATTCCAGACTATAATCTATCTTTATGCCAAATTTTATGCAGATCCGTTTTGTAGTTTTTGCGTAAAAGAGTGACAAACATACATCCATACATTCTTTAAAAAAAAGCGTTTTTATTATTAGTTTCCAGACTTTAATCTATCTCTGTGCCAAATTTCATCCAGGAACGTTCAGTAGTTTTTGCGTGAAAGAGTAACAAACATACAACCATACATTTTTTCGCGTTTAATAATATTAGAAGGATAATTAAAAGGTAAATCCATTGTTAGTAATATTTAATAGTAATAATTATATTCTTATCCCTACTAATCAGTAATAATATAGCCACTAATTGATTACATTTTTGTATTAATGATGTCTTTATTCAAATAATAAATTTAATTAAGGTAAATATTCAAATTACGTACTAGGAAATGTGCGTATGCAGTGGTTTTCAGGGGAATATATGTACCTATTATGTCCGCATGGTGACGGATTAAGAATACAAATGTCACCACCCCATTCCATCCCGAGGGTGTCGTAAGACTCGACTAAGGGAGTAACTCAAGCAGACAATATCCACTGCAAGAGAAAAAAAACTCAGAACAAAACCCTATATCAACCCGTCTGGCCAGCGTGGTATAGTAGGTTAATATCCCTCCTAATGTATGGAGGAGACCCGTGCCCAGCAGTGGGACGTTTATGGGTTGAAATGATGATAAGTATTTTTGATGTCTATAGGAAGTAATTATGCGGTACTGTTTATCCTGGGGATGTTCGTCTATCGATATATTTGCGATCTTAATTTAAATTTTGATCATTAGCAAATTTAAAGCTGACATTACGAATTTCAAATTAAGATCGAAAATGCATCGTTTTAAGGACGTCATGGTACGACCCCTCAACGTGCTGTGGCATAGGAGATTTTTTTTATACTATTTGGGTGGTAATCAAGCATTTGGTCTATCATGTTAAGCAGTTACCGTAGCCTATGCACGCAATATCAGGGGTATCACTTGCGTGTTGCCGACTCATTTTTATGACACCAGGGCATTAAGATGGGATATCCCTGGGTTAGGAAAACGTTACTTTTAAAACACAATCCCTAAATGAGCGCTTGAAACCTGTACTCACACACAGGAACACAACTACACCACTGTTTGTAGTTATTTGGCTGTGGTCCTCCCTAAGGTGGAGGTCCTTCCCCGGTCCGGCTTGCTCGCTAATATGGTGCCCTACCTCTCTATTAGGATGTACTACAACATCTGAACCTAAGGAGAATTCTGTTTGTTAAATAGTTTTTTTATAAGCAGTTACCATAGCCCTATGCATGCAATACCTGGAGGACAATTCGCGTGTTGCCTACCCTAAAAATAACAAGATTTTGTGACAGGGTATCCCAGAGATTATTGGGGCAGAAAGGTTCTTGAGTGGCGACCACGAAGTGGAAGACGAAGCGTGGGCAGGCCTCCAAGGTGGACCGACGACATGGTAAAGGTTGCGGGCAACCGATGGACAAGGTCGGCTCAGGATCGAGAGTTGTGGAAATCCGTGGGGGAGGCCTATGTCCAGCAGTGGACGTCTTTTGGCTGAGATGATGATGATCTCGTTCCAAATCCTTAAATGAGTACTAAAGACCTCTACTCACACACAGGGTCTCCGTGTTTATTATTTGTTATTCGAAGGTTCTTTCCCAGTTGGGCTTGCTGTAATTGGCTTCCCATCTGACTGCATTAGCTTGCATGCTACCATACTTATATTTGACAAAAGATTGTCTGAGTGTCTTGCTAGTTCTTCTTAAAGCTCCACGTCAGCGAACTAGCCGTAAGAAAACTTAGCTGACATCATATTTCTGGCTTATTCATAACTAGGGGTCGCCCGCGACTTCGTCCGTGTGGTAATTTGGAATATTTTTCCCAATATTGCAACATACCTCACTACTGCTTCGCTCCTATTGATCATAGCGTGATGATTTATATATAGCCTATAGCTTTCCTGGCTAAATGCACTATTCAACAAAAAAAGATTTTCTCTAATCGAATCAGTACTTTCTGAGATTAGCGCGTTCAAACAAACAAACAAACTCTTCAGCTTTATAATATTAGTATAGATAATATGACCTTCATAAGTGTTACTTTGTAACCTAAATGAATAAATGAAAAGTTTCAGTTTGACAACTATGAGAGTAAAAAAAAAAAGTGTAACTGTAATGGATAGTCGAGACTAGTCACCATTGGGCTAGCGTGTGTTTATAACTGTCTCTGGGTCCTTTTAGTAGAGGGTGAGCGTGCCCAGCAGCGAAAACTAATAATATAGGGATCAACATCCTACTAATATTATAAACGCGAAAGTTTGTAAGTATGGCTGCCGTCATAATTGTAAGTGCAGTAATCGTCATTTTTGCGATTTTCACTTTTTTGCAAAAATCCACCTCAAGGGGCTAATCTTTACATAAAAAAATAGTTTTCATGATTTTTTTTATTACAAACCAGTTTTTTATATAACAGTATACGCATTACTTGCACCAAATTATTACTTTTGCTAACAGGATATACAGTACTCAGCATGTGCTAGAAGGTTGTGCAGTACTTGCTATGTTTACTGCAACTTAATCTAACGTTCTAGTACTTTGCAACGAATACTAACTAAAGCTTAACGCAGTATTCAACATTGCTGCGTGTGAGAGTAGCAAGTATATTATAGAGCTTTTCTTGCGCCACTAAAACTACACGCAGTATTCGACAATACCGCGTCTGAAGTAAAAGGTTAATAAATCTATCAGGCATGATAATAAGACACAATTAATAAATAGAAACGCAGTATTGAACACGTGCTAGGTGATTTTGCAGTAATGAACACAAATACTGCCTTTGGGCTTAGTGATACTGTCATGTTCACAAGTCTAGATGGTAGAACAAAATGCAGTAATGCGCATTTTATCCAAAATAAATAATAAAGTAAAGAAAAAAATTGATCAATACAAAGTTTGATTTTTTTCTTATTTTTCTGGTATATTTAAAACATTATTTAATTCAGACTTGTTGTGCAGATATCACAAAACACGTTTACCGCGTTTATCTCGGAACCGCCAATTTGCGAGTACTGCATTTACAATTATCAGGGCAGATGGATGCATGGATGTTTGTTACTCTTTCATCCTTGCACCTCAAACTTGCCGTACCGTAAGATTCCAGAGGAACTTCTTACCACGTACGATTAGGCTGTGGAATGAGCTCCCTGCCGAGGGTTTTCCAAAAGACTATAGCATGGGGTTCTTTAAGAAAGGAATTATAAGGTTTTTAAAGGGTCGGCAACGCGTGAGTGACACCCCTGGTGTTGCAAACGTCCATAGGCTACGGTAACTGCTTACCATCAGGCGGGCCGTATGCTTGTTTGTCACCTTGGTAGTATCTGGATAAAATTTGGCACAGAGATAGATTATGTCCTGGAATAACACATAGGCTACTTTTTACAGCGATAACCGACATCCACGCGGGCGGAGCCGCGGGCAAATATATAAAAGAGTGCTAGATGCCCTGCTGTTGGGACTGCCGCTCTTCTGCAGTGCCTCATCGATGTTCGTGGTGAACCACACAGATGGCTTTTATGCTGTCATGAGAAAAATAAGCGCATCATTGATAGCCAGGATGCGAGGCGGGCACAATAGCATCCTAAAATGGTGGCGGAGAATCATTATTCTCCGATTATGAGACATTTCGTGAAGAGGACTTTCAATTAGATAGTCTATTATATATTAATAGTCTTTGTAATTTATCATGTTAAACACGTTACTATTACTAACATTAGTTATAGGGAATTTTCTACTAACAAATTGGATGTAAAATATCTCAAATAAAGAATTTATTGATTATATTTTTTTATAACTAGCTATTGCCCGCGGCTCCGCCCGCGTGAATGTCGGTTATCGCTGCAAAAAGCCCTAAAGACCCTAATCTATCTGTGTGCCAAGTTTCATCCAGATCCGTTGAGTAGTTTTTACGTGAAAGAGTAACAAATATCCATCCATCCATCCATTCTTACAAACTTTCACATTTATAATATTAGTAAGGATGATACCAAACGGAACGCTCATAGCCAGATTCTTTTTTTCAGTTGGGTTTGTTCACTTGTATAGTCCTACTTCTCTTACCTAATATGTAAACCTAGTCATAAGGATATTCGATTGTTATAACCTATAAACAATGGATACATTATTGTAAAGATATTATATAACATTATAGCTATATAACAAAATGAAATTGCATATTTGCGCATTGAGTCACTAAAATGACTAACTTAGCAAAAATTTTAGTTGACATCTACATATATACTACTTCTTGACTGACTGCCTTGGTGGTCCAGTGGCCGCAGACTGCGCTTGCAGTGCAGGAGGTTGCGGGTTCGATTAGTTTTCGTTACCTTATTTTTTTACAATAAACCATATTATAGCTAATATATTGTAGCTTATATATGTATTAGTCGACTCAGGGAGAGAGTCAAGCAGATAATACCCTCTGCAAGAGAAGGAAAACCCGAAACAAAACCCTATAACAACCCGTGTGGCTAGCGTGGTATAGTAGGCTAATATCCCTCTAACTGTAAGGAGCAGACCCGTGCCCAACAGTGGGACGTTTATGGATTGAGATGATGATATTTTAGCTTATATTACTCAATGATAACGTAGCTTTATAATGGTAAAAGAATAATAAAACCAGTCAAGTAGTTTTTGAGTTTAATCGTAACAAAATAGCAAACAGAAAATCAAATCTTTTCTTTGTATAAAATAAGTTTAGAGTTCTCAATCAGTCTGTGTTACTCATCTGCAAAACAAATCTCAGCACCCAATAAAGCCCCCATATACACAGACAGTCGACATGTAACGGTGTGGTAGTGCATTACATAAACATAGTGTGTGTTCGTCGCTCGTCGCCCTTGGTGGCTGGCCACCGACCCCGCCGGCCCAAGGTCGCTCGCGCGCCGCATATCAAATGCATGTGTGAGTTATAAAGATGCAAATTCTTTTATGCAATTGTAATACTTTTAACAGCCATTTTCTTTTAGTTTCGATTGTATATTGAATGAATTTAAAGAGGCTTTGAGAACTCCGCACGTCTCCATTCTTTTGTCATAGATAAAGAAATGGGAGATGTCATAATGAGGTGAATGAATTGAGCGCGGTTGGCATTTTTTTTAAATTAAAGGATTCATTTGTAAAATATTAAGATTCTAAGTGCTAATTTTTGTTAGAATCAAGTGTCCCCCCCTCCTCTGCCAGCCGAAATTTAATGTAGTACGAAATTAAAAGGAAAACTATCGCAGCTATTCGTGAGTAGACTTCGCTAGTCTACGAGTAGTTGCCGATTAATTTGAAAATGTTATTGGAGAAGTTAAAATTTGATTAGGTGTTGAATAAAGTCGCCTGAATTATAGAAATCTGCAACTGTGGGGTTTTGTCTCAAGCCTTTTTATATAATTGTAATTTCGGGGTTTATTTTCATAAATTAAAAACAAAAAAAAATGTGGATATGAGCGTCTTCTTTCTTCGGAGGGCACGTTAAAAGTCGGTCCCGGCTGTTAACAGTCGTTAGATTACGACAGAGGCCTAAATATGGACGATCTTAATAACTCTGTCACCAGGTTGGCCACTAACCAAACAATAAGAAGAATATCACCTTATCTACCAGGTGACAGAGTAAAGAACAAAAGCATTCGCAAACTGCAGACGCGCAAAACAACTTCCACACTTACACCCTTCTTGTCAAACATTTTATCCCAAACGGCTACCATTTATCAAAGAGCCGTGCAGCTCCTTTCAAAAGCTTCTAGTCCTTCTGAATTTACTAACAGCCAAGTGGTAGGGGGTGTCAAGTTAAGCTGGTGGACACACGCACACAGAAATACTTTGTGTATATACACAAGTGCGAAAAGGAAAATCTTAAGTCTATTTTTGTAATAAATATGTTGATCATACAAACATTTTAACAACGACGGTTCTTAACAAAGAGATATGAATCTCCATTTGGTTATATATATATATCTCAACGTTAAATATATTTTAATAATATACGATCACATAAAGATCAATTTACAAGAGGTAGGGCACCATACTAGCGAGCCAGCCCGACTGGGGAAGGACCTCCACCTTACAAAAGACCACAGCCAAAGAAACGTATAACTTAAAGCCTTGTGTAAAAAAGTGGGCTGCCAACACGCGAGTGGTACCTCTGGTATTGCAAGCGTCCATAGGCTACGGTAACTGCTTAACAACATCAGGCGGGCAGTTTGCTTGTTTGCCACCCAAGTAGTATTTAAAAAAACCATTACTTTATTTATTTTATATTAAAACGATTTTTTATACTATGTTTTGTTTTACTTGACTTTTATGAAAAGAAAATATATGTATAGGATATACTCGAAAACAACTAGACCGAATTCAAAAATTCTTTCACTAGAAGAATGACCTAACATAGAATAAAATCAATGTGTATTATTAGGCTATTTTTCAAATTAAGGTTTTCTACAAAACAAAAAAAAAATGACCACCTATACGAACCCAGGATGGACCGCCTATCTTTTTTAAAAGACAACTCTCATTCTACACCAGTCAAATTAATTTCAAACATATGAATAAATCCACGGACACAAAGCACACCCAGACTCAAAACACCTATCTATGGATCACAATCACATTTATAGAGACCACGTTAACCACACGTGCAATCAAAAAAGGTCAATTGGATTCTATTATGCATGTACATTTCAATGCAATTCAACCAATCTCTTGCACCTAATAAAACTGTTTTTTTTATTCAACCAATAATGACATTGTTACATTTATGAGTACAGTTAAAACTACAAAGTTTATAAAGCATTATGTTTATAGAAAGATGAAAAAAAACACATTTCATTGAACGATAAAACGACTGAAATTTTTACTCTCATTTTTATGAATGAAAAACTGAATGAAAACACCGATTGTAACGAACGTGAAAAAACGACGCTGTTTTGTCGAGATTATATCGTTTTTATTTCGTGTTATTTCCTGTAGTACCGTCTAATATCCTTTGATAATGTTGAGCATGATTTTTTTATGCAGTTGTTTAAAAGCCATACTGTTTTATAAGGGATTTGACACCATACATTCTAAGCCAGTCAATTTTGGAAGGATGTCCTTCTTACAGAAAATCACAGCCGAATAATATAACATTGTGTTCCTGTGCTCGGGTACAGGCATAGTGTAGGGAAGAATATATTTTATGCATGACGTCCTTATGTGATTTTTTTTCGATCTTATTATCGATAGTTGACATTTAAATCAATCAATCAGCCTATCGCAGTCCACTGCTGGACATAGGCCTCTCCTTACACGCGTCACAGCACACGGTCCTCCGCCTTCTGCATCCAGTCCATCCCAGCGACCTTTTTTAGGTCGTCGGTCCACCTAGCTGGGGGCCGCCCTACCTTACGCTTACCGAGTCGCGGTCTCCACTAGTTGACATTTAACGAATTCTTAAAATAATAATATATTTTTTTATTTTACAAATTGCATCCCTCAATGAGCAGTAGAGATTATAATGACCATAATTATAGTCATTTTTATTACAAAGCTTTGAGGTTGGCATTATTTTAAACTAGCTGTTGCCCGCGGCTCCGCCCGCGTCGATGACGGTTATCGCTGTAAAAATTAGCCTATGTGTTATTCCAGACCATAATCTATCTGTGTGGCAAATTTCATCCAGATCAGTTCTGTAGCTTTTACGTGAAAAGGTAACAAACATCCATCCATCCATCCATTCTTACAAACTTTCACATTTATAATATTAGTAAGGATTTAAATGAGGCCGAAGATATATAACTATAAGAACCAACACTTCGTGGTACATCTAGGAGTATAGTTCTTTGGCTGTCGTTTTCTAGAAGGATGTTCTTTTTTTTTTTTTTTTTTTTATACTACTTGGGAGCCAACAATTCTACGGCCCGCCTGATATACTAGATGTATCACGTGCGTGTTGTGGACTCATTTTTTTACACCAGTATCCCTGGAGTATCCCTGCGATAGGAATAGGTACGTTTCTCTCTAAACGCATCCCTAAATGAGCGCTGGAGACCTATACTCACAAACAGAAACACAACTACACCACTGTGTGTAGTTATTTGGCTGTGGTCTTCTGTAAGGTGGGGATCCTTCCCCATTCGGGATTGCTCGCTAGTATGGTGCCTTTTCTCTTCTCCAAGCGGGCTATTTACAAGAGTATATAGCCCGCCTGAATAAATATTCCTTGAAACAATTTGTAACCCTTTTATGTGCTGACGATGCTGATGACAAAATGTCTGTTATGTTGAGGACATAGCGTGATAATATGGCACATAAAGTATTGAAGCAGACAAACAAATTACATGCGTAATTTTGTGCTCCTCTGTGATTGGTTCATTTTTTATGTTATATCTAGGGTTGCCACCAACAGGAACTATAAATATTAAAAGCTATGCCAGTTTTTTTTTCTCCGCCTGATGTTAAGCAGTTACCACAGCCTATGGTCGCTTGCAATACCGGAGATATCAGTTTTTAGTATCATTTTTTTTACACCAGGGCTTTAAGATGCCATATAACTACACACAGCGATGTTGTTGTGCTCCTGCGTGTGAGTACAGGTTTCCCGTGCTCATTTAGAGATGCGTTTTTAACAAAAAAAAAGTCCTATCCTCAGGATAGGTACTTTAACGTAACACCCTGGAGTTAAAAATGTATAGTTGGCAACACGCAAGTGATACCTCTGGTATTGCAAGCGTCCATAGGCTACAGTAACTGCTTACCATCAGGCATACCGTGTCCTTGTTTGCCAACGAAGTAGTATACATTTTTACATACAGTACAGTTTTATGGTAGCTTTGAATTACTTTATTTAAAATAAATTACTTAACCATATTAAATGGCAACCCTAAACAGTTTGAATCACAACGTGCATTTCTGCGCAATGATGCAATGCTTACGCAAGCGGTCGTTCCCCCGAAGGTGACCCTCAGACCTTCGGACCCTTCCAAGGTCAAGGCATCTTTGGTTAGGAAGGTTTTTTAGATAAAGAACTTGTCATGGCTTTTATTTATTGTTAACATTATTGTGCAAATTGTATACACGTTGGTCTTAATCCTTTCTTTATATAGAAGCGTGCCTAGCAGTGGAACTGGACTGCAATTTTTATATACTACAATAGTGAAAAAAATGAGTATAGTACGCCTAAAGGTAAGCAGTTACCGTAGCCTGTGAAAGACAAAATTACAGTCTGGAATGGCACTTTTAGAGCTACAGCAGACATGCTAATACTAGTAATACATGCTAGTGAGCAAGCCCGACTGGGGAAGGACCTCCACCACAGAAAACCACAGGCAAATAACACACCAGTGTAGATGTGTTCCTATGTGTGAGAGTACAGGTCTCCAACGCTCATTTAGGGATGCGTTTTGAAATAAACGTATTCCTATCCCAGGGCTTCTCCCATTTTAAAAGCTTGGTGTAAAAAAACATGGGTTGGTAACACGCAAGTGATACCTCTGGCATTGCTAGCGTCCATAGGCTACGGTAACTGCTTAACATCAGGCGGGCCGTATGCTTGTTTGCCACCCAAGTAGTAAAAAGAAAATATGCTACCTACTTTTATCAAACACAGCGATTGAGTGCTTATGCTCTAGTCTTGTCTTTCACAGCCCGTGAAAGACTAGACTAGAGACTAGATTATGGTCTGAAATAGCACTTTTTTAAGCATTCAGTCATGTTACTTTTAGCATCGGCAATTCGCGATTTATTCGCATTTTACAAGCCAAATACTAAGATCAAACATTTAAAGACTGCGATTGAGTCATTTTTCGGAAGCTCAACACAGCAATGAACACTGCGGACACATTTGGATGCGGTCACATCGCTTTGGTTCATTGTTCCATATATTACGAGATCCGCGACCAAACGAAGAGAGTCACCAAATCGCAATGCAGCATCGATACAGTTGCAAAATCTCTGATCACCGACGCTAATCTGGACTGCTAGGACTGCCTCGGTGATCCAGTGGCCGCAGTATGTGCCTGCTGTGCACGAAGTTGTGGGTTCGATTTCCACACAGGACAAAACTTTGTGTGACCCACAAAGAATTGTTCTAAGTCTGGGTGTAATTTGTGTCCGTTAATAGTATATTTGTAAAGTCGGTAGTGCGGGAGTTGTCTTTACAAATAATAAATAATATGGCGATTGAAAAGAGTGGCCCGAGTTTATTGCCAATTCTTCTCGAGGCCCTACCCTACTCAGCGAATTGGCCGTAGAGAAAAAAGTATGGTGGTATTTGTTTTTATGACGTTCATACGTATCATGTATTTGAATTTTGATCTAAATAAATAAATGAATTTGAATAAAAGTAAAATGTCCGCTGGTATCACTATCCCGGAAAATCACTATTCTCGTATGATTACACACGCAGGCGAAGCCGAGAGTAGAAATTAGTGTTAACATAAAGCAAGTATATATCACCACTTAATTATAAAACGTAATACAATACTTGCAAGGGCTAAAAATAAGCTGTACAGTCATATCCTGTGTTTGTTTTAACGCGGTATGATAGCCATACACTTTATATAGGTGCAGATAACTTGTTTTGTTGTATTTATAAGGCGGCAAACGAGCATACGGCCAGCCTGATGATAAGCAGTTACAGTAGACTGTTAATCACACCTTTGCTTCATAGCCAGTTGTAATCGGTGTTCGGTAAACGATCATCGGGTTAAGCTACCAAGGGCGCGGTAACCCTATAGATGGGTGACCGCGTAGTGGTATTTCATCTGAGCGTCTCCGTGCATCGGATGGCACGTTAAAAGTTAGTGCCGACAGTTAACAGTCGTTAGATCACGACAAAAGCCTAAATATGGGTGATCTAAATAACTCTGTCACCAGGTTGGCCGCTATCCAAACGATAAGAAAAATACATCTTTGTCACCCTTTTCCGACTAGATAAGACCACCTTACAGAAGACCACAGCTCAATAATTACACTCAATGGTGTACAGTGGTGCGTTTTTTGTTTATGGGAAATAGTTAAATTAATTTCTTCCTTTTTTTTTTAAGACAACTCCCGCACTAGTAAATGAGCTCTGTGTCGCGGGGGACTTACAAACATACAATTAACGGACACAAATTACACCTAGACTCAGACTTTATGGGTCACAGAAAGTTTCGTCCTGTGTGGTCATCGAACCCTCAACCTCGTGCACAGCAGACGCATACTGCGGTCACTGGACCACCGAGGCAGTCAATCCTTATCCTTAAGTTACCCATAACTCTAAACAACAAGATATAGTGTCAACAACACGCCAGTATTTATTCTGGTATAGCAAGAGCCTATAGGCTACAGTAACTGCTTACCATCAGGCGTATTAAAAAAGGTGTATGACACACACGTTCATGTAATATGGATGAGCGGATTGCTTTAGAATTTTCTTACAGACGAACCAAATTATAAAACACTAGCTGTTGCCCGCGGCTCCGCCCGCGTGGATGTCGGTTATCGCGATAAAAAGTAGCCTATGTGCTATTCCAGACTATAATCTATCTGTATGCTAAATTTTATTCAGATCCGTTAAGTAGTTATTGCGTGAAAGAGTAACATACATCCATCCATCCATACTCACAAACTTTCACATTTATAATATTAGTAGGATTACCCAACTCTGGAATCGAACCCAGGACTTCACGATGTTACAAAAAAATGTAGCCATCTATTGACTAAATGAAATTATAATACTGGTTAACCTTTTTGGCAATGCACAAGCGTGATTTTATATAACTTACTTTAATAGGTATTACAGCATTAATTACAGCAATATCCACAAAAAAAGCTTAAATCTAAAGATGATTCAATAAAAGACGCGCAGTTCTCGAGATTGGGTTTGAAAGACGAACAAAAAAACATTATGCAAGCGTGCAACGACCGGCAAGGTGACCTGCCATTGTCTGGCCCTTCGTGGCAGTGTGCCACTAGACAGTGATCTAACAGAAGTTCAATACAAATAATATATCATGGCTGCAATCTGAATCTTTAGGGGGTCTTTAGCAATTTATTTTCGACCTTTATTTGAATTTCGAACAATGACAATCTTAAAGCTAGGTAACAAAGTTGACATCATAAGATGTAAAGTAAATAATTTTTCGATATACCTTTAATAATATGTGCTGTTTATCACGCGGTGAAAATTGATATTTTAAATATTTGGCGTTTAGAAAAAGCGATTTAAAAAGAGCGCATACTCGTCTTTCCTTGATGATATTTTACATTATACTGCTAACTGGGATCGGACTTTCATCTTATGTGTACTACTTACTTTTAAAAAAACAGATAATTATCCATACATTATGTTGTCCACCACAATATAATACACATTCTCGGTAATACATATAAAAAGAATAAAATTGAATCAAATTAAAACAATAAAAGGAAACAACAGTTATACTAAATTACAATTATTTTTTATTAAATGAATAATACTTACAAACAATCAGATATTGTGTTTAAATGTATTAAACCTATAAATAAAATATCTGATTGAGGTCGCAGTTCTGAGGAAAGGTGCTCTAAAGACTGGCCACGGAAATCTACGTTGCATTGCAACGCTAATACGTTGACCCAAGTAAAGGCCAGCCTTAGGATCGTGAGCTGACTCGAGTAAACGCTTAGATATCTCACGATACAGTTTGTGGGCACTTGCAATTAATTATTTTATTATTTTGTAGTGTATTTTACCCATCAGAAATTTTTCACTCCTAGTTAACCTTCTGTATTTATCTACCTACGTGTGGACGATACAGTTTGTGGGCACTTGGACCCCATGGCCCTAGAGTTTCGACCCCAAACGGCTCAAAAATGTAAGTCTCACCGAGACTAATTATAATTATTATGAATAATATCTAATATTAAAATGTGATTATACTTTCGCATTCGGCTATCACCGATCATTATTGTATTATTTTGTTGTGTATTTTACCCATCAGAAATATTTCGCTCCAAGTTAACCTTCTGTGTTTATCTACTTAGTATCACAAGTCTGTCTGCTTGTCCTTGCATGCCATAAACGCAATCTATTCACCCTCAAATTAAACGATATGCAGAACGAATTCTAAGTTATAAATTATGATATTAAAACCTGTTTTTAAGTCTGCCTTTATACCTACGACCAAGTTCATTGGTAAACGGTAGAGTACCTGAATTTTGGATTTTACGAATTACTTTTGGGCTTTATGATTTAAAAAAAAATTAATATAAAGTACCCAGAATCGACGTTCATGCATGAAGAGGTTGATGAATGTAGAGGAGGCGAAGGAAGGAAGTATGTTAGGATCGAAGCAATTGGCGTACCATAGTCTCTGCCTACCTCACTTGCTTCGATCCTGGTGGGGTCCATGGTCCAATATCAATTACATTAATATCTCGATCTCGAAAGTATATTCTCACAAAAACTTTTTTTTTACTGCCTTGGTGGTCCAGTGGCCGCGGTATGCGCCTGCTGTGCCCGAGGTTGTGGGTGCGATTCCCACACAGGACGAAACTTTGTGTGACCCACAAAGAATTGTTCTGAGTTTGGGTGTAGTTTGTGTCCGTTAATTTGTATGTTTGTAAAGTCCCCCATGACACAAAGATTGTTCTTTAGTGCGGGAGTTGTTTTCTTAAAAATAACAAATAATAGTTTTAAACTTGACCAGTTATCGGTGTACATATAAAAAAGCAAAAAAATCATACATGTTCTATGTATGATTTTTTTCCTTTTTGTAAGTCGGTCAAAAAATAAATAATGATTACTTTTTTATACTAGATACTCACGACCCAGGACCTCTAAATGGCAAGAGACATCGCTGTAGACCCAAACGGAGATAGCGGGATGGGTAACTTACTCGTACATATTGCGGACTACGTATAAAACCCTTTAAACTCTGGGTTTTTTTACGTAAATATCGTGTAAACATGAGTCTACTTATATATTACAATGTCATTTATTTATAACGATTCATCTGAAATTCAACATGTTTTCACCTGAAAAACCATAGTATTACATGACGTATTTCTAGTAGTAGTAACCACAATAGTAAGAAACCCCATCACCAGATCAATTACGTAAATAAATCGAAAATAAACCGAGATTCCTTGAAACATTGTAATGTGCATTTCTAATGCAATTACTGTATTATAAAGGTTTATGCATATATAGTTATGAATTGTAAAAAAGCGGCGGTGGCCTGGTAGGAAAGTAACCGACTTGCACGCGAGAGGTGCGAGTTCGATCCCGGGTGGCAGTACCAATGTGAATTTTACTTTGTGGAGTTTATATTAATCAAATGATCTACCAACGGTGAAGGAAAAACATCGTGAGGAAACCCACTTGTCTTAGAAGAAATTCTAAAGACATGTCTGATTTACCAACCCGCATTAGGCCAGCGTGTGATAATTAAGGCCTAAATCCTCTCTCTTTCTCTCTTGGTAGAAGAGAGAAGACCCGTGCCCAGTGGTGGGACATATATGGGTTGCTATTATTAAAACTTTATGCAAATATACTGGCTTGAGTAACTTATCCAGAGCTTTTTGCTAGTTCTTCTCATGGCTCCACGTCAGCGTATTAACCGTAAGAAAATTAGGCCGACATCATATTTCTGGCTTATTCAAAATTTATGACCTTTATAAGTGTTACTTTGTAACCTAAATGAATTTGAATTTCAGTTTCGTTCACGTCCGTCTAATAATAGGGTAGGCAGAGACTATGGTACGCCAATTGCTTCGATCATTTAAGTTCGCCATCCTCTTCATGCATGAATGTCGGTTGCGGGTCGTATTAATTTGGGTCTTTTAATAAAACTAACTTATACCTACATTATGAAGAATCGATAGCCTTTAGAGCAGAAAGGTTCTAGAAGACCACGAACTGGAAGATACAGAGTGGGCAGGCCTTTAGCAAGGAGGGCCGACGACCTGGTAAAGGTTGCAGGAAGACAGTTCAATACTATTACAATAATAATAATTGACTGCACGGTTGGTTAAGTGGTTACCGCGTTGTGGGTTCGATCCCAGAACGGAACAAAAATTTGTGTGATCCATTAATGGTTATCCTGAGTCTGAGTATACTTTGTGGTCGTTAATTGTATGGTTATAAAGTTCCCCGCGACACAGGGCTTATTACCAATTGCAGGAGTTGTCTACCAGCTGTTAGCAAATCATCTCAACCCATTAATATCCCACTACTGGGCACGGGTCTGCTCCATATATTTGGAGGGATATTAGCCTACTATACCACGCTTTTTTTCGAGGTTTCCTTCTCTTGCAGAGGATATTGTCTGCCTTACTCCCTTAGTCGACTCTTACGACACCCTTAAGATGAAGGAGTGGAGACATTTGTATTCTTAATCCGTTACCACACGGACTGCTACTCCTACTGTTAGCAAATACTTCATTCAAATTCCAAACTCTATATCCCAAATTCCATTCACAATACTTTAACAAAATACCAAGCTCTCTAAAAAATTACATTTAATTTTATATAAAGTAAAGCTACACCAATGGCTTTCTGGCTGTAACTTCTATAGTTTCAAAGAATTTATGGACAAAAATATTTGATAACTGGTATTATTGTAATATATTATTATTAGCTATCTACCCATTTTTTAAACTTTTGCATGCTATGGATTATCTTAGCAAAACATGTATGTTCTACTGTAAATTATATTTAACACCACTGTATACCATGTTTTACGCAAATAAATGATTTATTATTATTATTGTTTAGTACAAAAACATGTCAACATACTTTGACCTCAAGCATGTATGAACCCTTATATATCAAAAAGTATCTGAATAAGGAAAACTCGAGATGGTCATCCTATAATGACGTGTGGCGACGTATATACGTGACAGAAATCACAATTACAACCGTTTTTTAACCTTCAAAGACCTCGTCATCAAGTGAACAAACTAATGTTCGGTAATGTTTTATAATATAATAAGGAAGTTCTTTAATTAATCTACTGGGCTTGCCCTATTGAAAGTAATAAAACAAAATGGATATTTCTTTATGGATATTGTTTTTTTTTAATTCTTCTTTTTCTTATCGTTTGGTTAATGGCCTACCTGGTGACAGAGTTATTTAGATCGCTCATATTTAGGCCTCTGTCGTGATCTAACGACTGTTAACAGCCGGGACCGACTCTTAACGTGCCCTCCGAAGCACGGAGACGCTCAGATGAAATACCACTATGCGGTTACCCATCTATAGGGTTACCGCGCCCTTGGTTGCTTAACCCGCTAATCGTTTACCGAACAGCGAGTGCACCTGGCTATGAGCGCCTCTTTTTGGGGGCACCATTCTAGCGAGCAAGCCCGACGATTCAAGCTAGGAGCCCACCTAGAAGAAACCGAACAATATAGGTACTTTTGTAAATAATACGGAACTAAACACAATAGGTATAAAACATTTTACCACGCAGTATATTTCCCCCGACTTTTCCCGGATAATAACTATTATGCATTGGTTTAACAAGGTGACTTATTTATTTACTTAATTAATTAATAAACAGATGTATTATTGCAGGTGTTTAATATATTGTTACTATGAGCAATGATAGTGATGTAACAGTTAGGTAAAATGACAAAGATTTTAAATAAAATTTACATTTTAAGCGAGAGAGGAAATAAAGAGTGCACTTGTGTTTGCGCTCACACTTGTGCACTATAATATCGCGCAGATGGCTAGTCTCCGTTGATATTAGCCGCCGTGACCAAAATTCGAAGGACATTATAATAATAATAGCAACCCATATAATATGTCCCACTGCTGGGCACGGGTCTCCTCTGTTGGTAAATCTGACATATTATTATCATAAGAATTTATTTTAAGACATGTGGGTTTCCTCACGATGTTTTCCTTCACCATTAGCAGATGGCAGATCATTTGATTAGTACGTATAAACTCCACAAAGTGAAATTCACATTGGTACTGCCACCCGGGATCGAACTCGCACCTCTTGCGTGCAAGTCGTTTACTTTCTCACTCGGCCACCGCCACTTTTTATAGTATAAAAATGTTTGGTTTAAGATCTTTATTTCCTCATAAGAATTCACAATGATTCACTTACTGAGAAACAATATTGACATGATAAGCTTTTAAGAGTGTACAGAAACATTATATTATTAATTGATTACTAACTTAAAAGTAAACTATGAAAGAATGTAGGTAACATAACACAATATTCACTAATAACTAAATGCTACAAAGTGGGTATATTGCAAACTATTTCGATTGAGCGCTCGCTCGAACGTTTATTAAAATTACATACATTTATACATACATACAGGTATACACACTTACATGACTGTGTCAGACATACACACACTCATACACATACGCAAATAAGTATAATGCATCTGCGTCGTATAAGTATAATACAAATAAAATTCAAAAACTCCCTAAAATATCCCGTTGAACAAAAAACGTCTCCTATTTTGGGGGTCGATGAAGGTACAACAGGTTCAATGGCCTTCAAGGTGACCCTAAAGTCCCGGTGACCTACCCCAACGTCTGCGAATGTTCCTAGAACTATGGTCTGGGTACCCATCCGGTTTTAAACAAAAAAATTCTTACGTAAGGTCGTATTGTATAGGTAATATAACTGTCTGATGTTTTAGGGATACGTTTGATTTGTAGAAATTTATATAACACTAGCTGTTGCCCGCGGCTCGCTGGCATCGCTGCAAAAAGTGTAAGCCTATATGTTATTTCAAACCATAATCTATTTCTGTGCTAAATTTCACCCAGATCCGTTCAGTAGTATTTACGTGAAAGAGTAACAAACATCCATCTATCCATTCTTACAAACTTTCGCATCTATAATATTAGTAAGGATTATTAGTAGGTAACAATTTACATTTACATACTCTAAATTATGCCATTGACTACCCCTACCCAATGTTTTTGGATAGGGCAATACATTTTCTTGGTGTTCAATCTCTAATATACATAATATAAGTATTCTTATTATCGTTTGGTTAATGGCCAACCTGGTGACATAGTATTTAGATCGCCCATATCTAGGCCTCTGTCGTGATTTAACGGCTGTTGATAGCCGGGAATATAAGTATATTAATGTCTTACAACTTACACACGGCAATCTGCTATCTATAAAATTAGGCAGAGTTCGCGGGCAACAGCTAGTACTAACATAAATATAAGCCAAATTGTTACTAACACACTAACATTATGGATTTTATTGTTGATCTGAAATAAAAATTATTATTATTGTTTACGGGTCACTGATGAAAACAATAGATTCTCTATTGTGTCTGCTAGAGTGGCAGTTTATTAAATAAAATAATTAGTACGGAACCACAGAATATTCTGTAAATCGAATTATGAGATGTTACCTACACTATTCGGTGTTTGGACCAGTTTTTATTATCTTCTCGATCCTTTGTATTTCGACCTATTTATTAATAATAATAATAAACGACATGGGAACTCGTCGGTAAGATTTTGAATCAAAACAATCTTTTGGTCAAAGGGCAGAATATAAAACATGAATAGTTTCATGGGTTAAGTCTTTCTTTCTTTTTCTTTTCTTTTTATCTTTATACTTACAAATCAAACCTGTCTCGTATTGGGGTAGGCAGAGACTGGTATGCCTATTGCTTCGATCCAGACGTACATTTGTAGCTTCCTTTAATATTTTTTTAAAATTAATAGCAACCCTTAAATGTCGCATTGCTGGGTACGGGTCTGCTCTCCTCTATCAAGAGAGAAAGAATTTAGGCCTTAAATTGTCACACACGCTGGTCTAATGCGGGTTGGTGAATCAGACATGTGTTTAGAATTACTTCTAAGGCCTGGGTTTCCTCACGATGTTTTTTATCACCGTTAGCAGATAGGGAATCATTTGATTATTACACATACACTCCATAAAGTGAATTTCACATTAGCCAATCAGGGATCGAACCCGCATCTCCTGCGTGCAAGTCGGTTACTTTCCCACTCGGTCACCACAGCATTTTTACATTTATCAATTGTTAAAAGATAATATAAACATAAAACTTATTTATATATAATATAATACATTTTATCACAAAACTACGGCATCATTACTCTCAGAATTTATACTCCTAATAATAGGAATTGAAATAAACTAATTAAATATTATGTTTACCGCTTCATTGACGCCGCCGGAACTCGGGAAGTACCTTATTATATGGTTTCTAAAGTTTATTAATTACCATCTGTATATTCCACTGCTGGGCACTGGACAAGGTTTAGGTTTTAATAGATACATGCTGGCCTAATGCGACATGCCTTTAAAATATCTTCTGAGATATGTAGGTTTCTTGACGATGTTTTCTTTCACAGTTAGAAAATGGTAAATTATTTAATTAGTACGTATAAACATCACAAAATGAAATTTACATTAGTACCTACCGTCACCCGGAATTGATGGAGTAGGTACCTACCAATGTAGTAGGTACATTTAATTCTAAAGTTTATTTAATTATGACTTTATATTAGGGTCGAACCATTTCATCCGACAATCCACTGCAAGAGATGGAAAACATGAAACAAAACCCTACACCAACCCGTCTGGCCAAAACGTGCCCAGCAGTGGGACGTTTATGGGTTGAGATGATGATTTCATTTACAGCCAATATGCATTCTGAATATACTGTCATTCTAAAAAGTAATATCTTGTTTTTCAAATTATTAATAGAAAGAGACTGTAATAGACCTCGAAGAAAAAAATACGCTACATCTATAATTATAACTCATAATCTATTCATAAAGTCAATAATTTAACAAAACCGACTAAACCCTTAGGCGGACAGAAATGTATTTTTTATTGTCATAACGTATTTTTAACGTTAACTCTCCTAAAAAGTGTTAGAAAACCTAAAGTTAGTCAACTTTGAGAAACTTATTCGTTTCAAACGTTATCCACTGACCGTTAACCTATTGCGGTTGACAGGATACGGCTACAGTGCTCATGTTATATTATCATTTCCACGTAAATCTTGTTGTTCTGCATTATTTCCTCATAATTAATAATTAAGGATATAAATTTTAATAATAGATACATAATCGGTCTTAAATTTTTGGAGTTTTTTTAGGGTTCCGAAGTAAGCAATTAACTCGTATAGTTTCGCTATGTGCGTCCGTCTGTCCACGGCTTAGCTCAGAGACCTTTAGTCCTAGAAAACTGTAAGCACTTGGCCAGTTTTTTCTATTTATTTATAATCAGAGCGACAAAATATCAGTTAGGTACACTGATTACAATCGATTTAATAAACCTGTCTCTCTCTGAAACTCACTCATCTTTCTTTCTCTTTTTTAATAAGGTTAATAAAAATGTCCTAATCAAATATTGGTCACGGCGGCAGCTAATCTCGATGGAGATTAGCCATCTGCACTGCAGACAATATTCAGGGACCAAGACGTAGGGTGAGCGGGAAGGTAGGGGCATGCATATTTTCCGTGTGCCGGGCGAAAGGACAGTCCCGTCACAAGATAAGAGATTAGTTGTAGCACCAATTGCCAAATTTCTATTGCGAATTTATAGATAGAAACCTTCTATATCAACTTTTGACTCGACCCGGGAATTAATGCGGGACCTCGTGATCTGCATTCGACTCACTAGTAACAACACAATCAGTTTTTTAAAGTATTAATAAACATAAAAAAAACTTAATACTATTTACTAAGGTCATATGCATTAGGTCAGCGTATGTTGATTAAGGTCTAAATACTTTCTCTCTCTCCTTCTCTCTCTCTCTAGATAGATTGGAATCATGCCCAGCAGTGGGACATAAATATGGGTTGTATATATTATACACAAGACAGACAACTTAGAATTGCATGAAAAATAAATTGCTTTCGAGTTAAAGAAAACCAAGGTCTGAGTAGTGCTTTTAGTAGAGGATTATGTCTAACAGTGGTCTGATACGAGACACAAGGACAAGGCTAGAGTGCTTCACTCTTAGTCATTATAAAAGTAGATCCATGACCTAATTATGAGCATAACAACTTGAAACACAAAACCCTGTATACACCAACAATGAATAAATACTTTAATAACACTCACAAAAATCATGAATAATAATAAAAACAGTTCATAGTATAACCACAAACACCTGATGTGCTCTGTTAAGGAAAAATGGCTCATTTGCGTAATAAAAGCTATGGGAAAAACGCTTTTCAGGTATTTAACTTTAGGCACGTTTTTCCCCAAAATATGTGTCATGCAGTTGTGCCCTTTTTCGTTAGCGGAGTGACATTTGTAGATATATTAAAAGTACAACTTAGAACACACAGTCTTTGATTATAAATTTATGATTTTCGATCAAGAAAGTTGTTTAGCCTTTTTTGCAATTTACATCACTCCCTAAAAAGCACCTAGGAATATAGTACCCATGAAGATTAATCTAAAGAACCCAAAGAAGACGCGGCTGTCCTATTTCGTTAATGAGTTTCTAATAGCTACCTTCCAACTTCATCATCACATCCTAAACCCTTAAAAATATAGTAACCATCAAATAAATCAAGATAAATCCAACGAACTCAAACACGATATTTTTTTCGTTGAAGAGTTCCTATGTCTTCTGATTGCATCATCAGACCAGCTCCATGGTTCTAACGAGTCCACCATATTGCATTATCACCGAAGTTACGTAGGTATACGCAATTTCAGCTCAATCGAATACCAAAAAGTGTTTTGCAACCAGCTTTCAAGATTTGACCTAAAAAAACATACTAACAAATTGTACGCTAAAGAAAAGCTTATTCCTAATAATAAAATGAAACCTTACTTATGATTAGGCTATGTTCAGATGGATAAATTTTGACGCGCGTTTTTAACTCGCGCGTCTAAAGATCCTAACATTCCCGTGGCGTCAGTGAGCGTAAACGCTCAGAAAAAAAGTTTCTAGACGCGATACTAATGTTACGTCCGTTTGCTGTTCAGGTGAATACGCTCTTTCATCGTGATTACACGTAGATAGATATAACTCTTTATTGTACACCAAAACATATATTGATTACATAGTTTTGCTTAAATGGTAATGCACAATAAGCGGCCTTATCGATAAAAGCAAATAAAAAATTATTACAGGCAACCTTAGGATGGACAGAAATCAAAACTGCAAGAATAATACATTTATGAGAGTATACATTGTGGTCTACTATATAGTTAGGTAAGAACTTGCTCTCTCTCTCTCTCTCTCTCTCTTTTCTTTATCTCCTTTGTTTTTTTATTTCTTAGTCCGGTATACACTTCATTTGCTCTCTCGCCTTATCTTCTCCTCTACCACTCTAAGGATTGCTGGTAGAAAACTCATTATGAGTTAAGCTCGCCTTTGTACATGATTTTTATTATTAAGTATATTGTAATGTTTTTTTGTGTATACAATAAAGAATTAAGAAGAAGTACTCTTGCAGTTTTGATATAATGAGTAACGACGAGTCATCGCTACTAATTATATCAAAATTGCAACGCAACGCGCGTTAGCGCTCGGCTCTTCATAAGAACTTCTTTAAATTAATCGTGCGTTACATGTGAACTTAGCCTTATAAAACCAAAAATATAGAAATTTAAAAAAGTTGTGACAAGTTTTGTTTTCACGTGAACAATTCCGCGTGAGCCGTAGGTTTGTACCCCTTGATTTATTCACGTGGTTTAACTTTTAATTGTTCTAATTTAGACCTATATAAACTAACTTTGAAGTTCTTCTTTTTGTTTTTATACTTTTTCGTAGCGGGGAAATTATAGACTTTTTTATGTACAATACTATGGAAATTGTGTTTTTTTTTCGAGATGAAAATGGATGGAATAGCACCTAGGCTACAGGTGCTATTCCAGACTATAATCTATCTCTGTGCCAAATTTCATCCAGATCCATTCGGCCGTTTTGGCGTAATTGAGTAGTATTTCTTACCACGTACGATTAGGCTGTGGAATGAGCTCCCTGCCGAGGTTTTCCTGAGAGACTATAGCATGGGGTTCTTCAAGAAAGGAGTTATAAGGTTTTTAAAGGGTCGGCAACGCGTGAGTGACACCCCTGACCCTCTTGACAAGTGGCATATACGGTAGTCGAAACAAAAAGTCAAAAAAGTAAATGTATGGGATTTGATGTTAGTTATCGGCATTATATCGTAAACTAACGTCAAATCCCATACATTTGCGTTTTTGACTTTTCGATTCGACTACCGTTTATGCCACTTGTCTAGAGGGGCTGGTGTTGCAAACGTTCATAGTCTACAGGTTACGGTAACTGCTTACCATCAGGCGGGCCGTATGCTTGTTTGCCACCTTGATAGTATAAAAAAACAAGCATCCATGCATCCAAACTTTCACATTTATTTAGTATAGATATGTTTTCATCACGCATTTAACATAAAGGGCTTCTTCTGCTTACCCTATAAAACAAAACAACGAGTTGCGATGACGTAATGACATAACACGACGGTATTAAAATAATGTGATTCACTTCGCCTTCGCTCGACATTGTATAAACCCTTCCTGGAACTTAGTCTAGACAGCTTTAGGCGTCACACTAAGTGTAGATATAAGCGAGTTACTTTCCGCTCTGTAAAAATTTCCATTTCTTGAGTAAGCAGAAAAGTTTTCCGATATATGAATGGAATTCAAAGAAAGAAGTATTTATTTGATGCAACCAAGTATATATGCTTACGTTTACATACACACTGCAACGGAGATATGTAGGTATACAGATTATTTAAAGATTAGTTTTTTAGGAATGGGAAAGTAAAAACAAAAAATCTATACTTACTTAATATAAAAAGAAATCGCTGAATGTGTTGCTAGGCGCAAATCTCGAGAACAGCTGAACCGATTTCGCTAATTCTTTTTTTGCTATGTTCGTTATTGTCAGGAGAAGGTTCTTATGAAGAATAAAAAGATAAAAATAGTTTAACCCAGGCGAAGTCGGGGCGGGCCACTAGTTGACTATAAAAACCAAAACAAAATATTTGAATAACAATACAAAATAATAGCAGACAATGCACTATGTCCAGTTCAGCGTGTGCCAAGCAATAGCTTGGCGCTGGTCTTGCCAGCCCGACTGGGAAAGGACCTCCACCTTACAGAAGACCACAGCCAAATAACTACACACACCGCTGTAGTTGTGTTCCTGTGTGTGAGTATTGGTCTCCATCCGCTCATTTATAGATGCGTTTACCTATCCGAAGGTTGCTCCATCTTGAAGCCCTGGTGTAAAGAGTGGGTCTGCAGCACGCAGGTGATATCTCTAGTATTGCAAGCGTCCATAGGCTACGGTAACTGCTAAACATCTTGCTCATCATCTGCTTGTTGGCCACCAAGTTAGTACAAAAAAAAGAGCAAAGATTGACTGGTACATTTATTTTGTGGCCGCAGTATGTGCCTGCTGTGTACGAGGTTGTGGGTTCGATTCCCACGCAGGATAAAACTTTGTGTGATCCACAAAGGATTCTCCTGAGTCTGGGTGTACTTTGCGTCCGTTAATTGTATGTTTGTAAAGTCCCCCGCGACAAAGAGCTTGTTCTCTAGTGCGGGAGTTGTCTTTTAAAAAAAAAGTCTCAACGGAGATTAGCCAACTGCGTAGGACATATTATATAGTGCACAAGTGTATTGATAAGGTTTAGGCTCTACATTAATGAATCAGTCGGTCAGTCAGTCATAACAACTTATTATATAAGAATATAATACACATATGTATGGATAACAAACCGCATCCTTAGAAAACTGGCGTAACTTGAGAAATTTCACTGAGCAATTTTGGACCTTAGCTGTTTAAAATAAGATATAAATTGCAAAACAAATACGCTTCAACTTAAGTCATTCTTTCACTGTGGGTGCGTGTATAGAGTAGGTAATTAGTAATGAACATATTTTCCGTTCGTCACAGTGTACTCATCCACACAGACAGACGCAGTATCAAGGTTGGAAACTTTGTTAGTTACTGCTGTTATGTAACAATTGTTTTAATAACATTATGATTCCACCTGTAACTATAATCCTTGAAGAATTAGGCAAACGTATAAATCTATACTAATATTATAAAGCTGAAGAGTTTGTTTGAACGCGCTAATCTCTGAAAGTACGGATTCGATTTAAAAAAA
This sequence comes from Trisateles emortualis, assembly GCA_947095525.1. Lineage (NCBI taxonomy): Eukaryota > Metazoa > Arthropoda > Insecta > Lepidoptera > Erebidae > Trisateles > Trisateles emortualis. The sequence continues at coordinate 8,934,078 of OX352754.1, read as the reverse complement.
AAAAATTTTATCATCTCAACTCATAAACGTCCCACTGCTGGGCACGGGTCTCCTCCATTAATTTGGAGGGATATTGCCTACTATACCACGCTGGCCAGACGGGTTGGTTTATGGTTTTGTTTAGAGTTTTCCCTCTCTTGCAGTGGATATTGTCTGCCTGACTTACTCCCTTAGTCGACTCTTACGACACCCACAGGATGGAATGGGGTGGTGACATTTGTATTCTTAATCCGTCACCTCACGGACAGCGGGAGATGTATAGTAAAAGCTATTTGTCTATTTGCCTATCCTAATAAGATACAAGCGTGATAATATGAAGTATATATTCACGAGTTCCATATAGTCAAAATCAATAACTACTAAGTATCTATGAATCACTTTGATATAAAAATGAAGTGGCTAATAATGACTCATACTTTCTAGCTACGTCATTACATAGGTGATAGTCTATGGATTTCCCATGGGTAGGCATGATTAATGTATTACAACCCTTTATTCACCCCTTAGATATAATATATCTAATGTAAAATAGGTAGTTATTATCAGCAATTGCAAAAAAGCAAGACTGGCTTGATGGTCCAGTGACCGCAGTATGCGCCTGCTGTGCACGAGGTTCTGGGTTTGTTTTCCACACAGAACAAAACTTTGTGTGAGTTACAAAGAGTTGTTCTGAGTCTGGATGTAATTTGTGTCCGTTAATTGTATGTTTGTAAAGTCCCCCGCGACACAGAGCTTGTTTTTTAGTGCGAGAGTTGTCATTTAAAAGATTGAAAGCAATGATATATTTAAATAATTCCTTCTTTTATTTTGTTATTTTCTTTTGATCAACGGTTTTTAAAAACATTTTCAGGTGCCAGTTCTACACAAATTCTTGAACCATGTCGGCACACATCATGACCCGCTAGGCCATGGCTAAGGATACTTAGAAAAAACTGAGCTTAGGTTTCGGTCAACAACACACAAGTCATACCTCTGGTATAGCAAACCTCTATAGGCAACGGTAACTGCTTAAGATCAGACGGACCGTTTGCTTGTTTGTCACCTAAGAAGTTAAAAAAAAACATGCGGGGCTGTCTTCGGAGACTGCCGATAGAAATGAAAACTAAGTAACTTGTGAATTCAATCGTCGAGCTATTAGATTATTATTTTCGAATATGGAAAGCGTTCGGTGATGACGCGAGTTCTATGATTTTTTTCACTCAAAAAGTGCTTAATACCGAAAGAAGGTTTTACTTCAAAAATTGACTAGCCTGTTGGTTGTTTCGTTTTTTTAGCCCAGGAATACTTCCATAACGAATCGCTGGTGTTCAAAATGTTAGGTCAACAACGCGAGTGTGATACCTTTGGCATCAATTGCCCCTTGTCTATTTGCTTGCTTATTTGTCGTCTAAGTAGTATAAATAAGGGCGGGTCGTTAATAATCTATTAGGTTGGGGAAAAAGTATTTTCGCATTATATGTATGAACTTGAAATAAAATCTCTTTGGCTATACTATTTGTATTTGGCTGGTTTTGGTATCATTGAAAGTTTAAATTTTAAAGAACATAATTCCAAATTCAAATTAGGAAAATGTGTGATTTTCATTTGTTTTTCATATTGTCAAGATGAGTGAAGCTAATGAAGAAATTCGATACATTTTAAAATTTTAAACATTTCAACCGTTACTGACTGACTGACTGACTGATGTATCAACACACAGCTCAAACCACTGAACGGATTGCGCTGAAATTTGGCACACAAATAGTTATTATGCCGTAGGCTATGAAAGGTTTTTTTTTAATTCACCCTCTAAAGGGGTAAAATAGGGGATGAAAGTTTGTATAAAAGTCCGTTTATTTCGAAGTCATGATCTAAAATTTTGTATTTAGGCTAACGATTAAACCGACATCTACGCGGGCGAAGTCGGAGGCAGAAGCTAGTAATAAATATAAATAAAAAATCTGTAAGTTATTTGTTACGCATCGTCTCTCGCTGTACATGTGATTCAATAGTGACGCATTATTTTGTTTGTTTGTTTGTATGTCTGTCTGAGCCAAGTATAACTTACATACTTTCATATAGTGTAAGATTTGTCTGGAAAAATACACTGTAAGTTACACACTAAGAGAGATAGAGCACCACACTAGTGAACAAACCCGACTGGGGAAGGCCTTCCATCTTACAGAAGATCACAGCCAAATAACTACTCAGCGGTGTAGTTGTGTCCCTGTAGCTTATGTACGCTTGCAATACCAAAAATATCCCTAACGAGTTGCCGACCTATTTTAACACAACTTTTTTTTAAAATGTAGTATCCCTGGGATAGAATGAAGTTTCTTTTAAAACGCGATTTCCTAAATGAGCGCTGGAGACCTGTACTCATATACATGTATTTAGCTGTGGTCTTCTGTAAGGTGAAAATCCCGCCCTAGTTGGGCTTGCTCGCTTGTCCTACGTTTTCTCTTTAGAGTTAAATCCTTACTATAAATGTGAAAGTTTGTAAGAATGGATGAATGGATGGATGGATGTTTGTTACTCTTTCACGTAAAAACTACTGAACGGATCTGGATGAAATTTGGCACTCAGATAGATTATGGTCTGGAATAACACATAGGCTACTTTTTGCAGCGATAACCGACATCCACGCGAGCGGAGTCGCGGGCAACAGCTAGTATGTAAATAATATAAATTTGAAAGTATAAATTTACGAACTCAACACGTGTCCCTAAATTTATAATTTCCAAAGCATAACATAAAACTCCATAATTAAATACTTCATGTCAACATTAGCAAGTGAAGGCGACGCACTGCAATGTCAACCCGCGTTCCCGGTACTCTGACTCATAAACCCCTTTACCCCACCACACCCTTCAGTCTGGCGCCCCTTGCTAGCTGAGTCATAAAGACTACGGTCATGGAAACTATGTGTGAAGATAAGTTGCGTTTATACTACTAGGGGTCGCCCGCGACTTCGTTCGCGTGGTAATTTGGAATATTTTTCCCCGATTTTGCAACATATCTCAATACTGCTCCGCTCCTATTGATCATAGTGTGATGTTATATAGCCTGTAGTCTTCCTGGATAAATGCTCTATTCAACAAAAAACTATTTTTTCTAATCGAACCAGTACTTTCTGAGATTAGCGCGTTCAATCAAACAAACAAACTCTTCAGCTTTTATATTTATATTAGTATAGTATAATATTAGTATAGAGAAGTATTTTACATGCTTGTGTTCTCATGCAAAGCTAAATAGGTACTTAATAGCAGCAGATTGATTAATCCGCGAGCAGTCTTTCAGCTTCAAGAGAGGTAGGGCACTGTACTAGCGAGCAAGCCCGACTGGGGAAGGACCTCCACCTTACAGAAGACCACAGCCAAATAACTACACACGTTGCTGGACATAGTCACATAGGCCTCTCCTAACACGCCCACGGTTCAATAACCACTAACTACCTAAGCACTATTTTTTTTTATTATACTACTAAGCTGGCAAACAAGCATTAAGCAGTTACCGTAGCCTATGGACGCTTGCAATACCAGAAGTATTACTTGCCTATTGCTAACCCTTTTTTTTACGCCAGGGCTTTATCAGGGAGTATCCCGTAGATATATACGTTTCTTTTTAAATGAGCGCTGGAGACCTGTACTCAGGAACACAACTACACCACTGTGTGTTGTTATTTGGCTGTGGTCTTATGTAAGGTGGAGGTCCTTCCCCAGTCGGGCTTGCTCGCTAGTATGGTGCCCTACCTCTTTAAAAACTTTACTTTGTTTGTTACCTTTTCACGACTAAACGGGTTAACAGATCTTAATGAAACTTGGCAAGGAGATAGATGGTTTTTTTTTATACTACCAAGGTGGCAAACAAGCATACCCGCCTGATGGTAAGCAGTTACCGCAGCCTATGGACGTTTGCAACACCAGGGGTGTCACTGACGCGTTGCCGATCCGATTTAAAAACCTTATAACTCCTTTCTTGAAGAACCCCATGCTATAGTCTCTTGGGAAAACCTCGGAAGGGAGCTAATTCCACAGCCTAATCGTACGTGGTAAGAAATCCTGATATCCTGAGGAAAGACATAACCGACATTTCCGCAGCAGAAACCGCGGGCAATAGCTAGTATATTATAACTGAAGATAAATATAATTTTTACCGACATTCTTCTAATACCACGAGATCTACGTGGCAGTTTCGTATTCGTTATTCTTAGGAGGCTTACCTAACTTATCTTGCATTTTTGGCTGACAAGAATATATCAAAATGATGACATTTCCCGATCACACAAGATGATAAATGATTAATCATACCTACAGTTTGATTAAAGACGCAATATTATCATACGGTCTATGAATGAAACACCGGATGCTGTATGATTACTTGACGTGTTTATCAATCGATTTTTGAATGATTCACTGCTACTGATTTATGTTAGATTACTATTTGTAAAATTGATTAAAGAATGAGTGAATAGCGACACGACGTGACCCACCGTGTCAGGTCACGCCTGTTGCTGGTAGGTATTTTTATTTTTTTATACTAAATGCTTTATTTTCTGTTTATTATCAACAATAATCTGATTGCCTTGGTGGTCCAGTGGCCGCAGTATGCGCCTGCTGTGCACGAGGTTGTGGGTTCGATTCCCACACAGGATAAAACTTTGTGTGACCCACAAAGTGTTGTTCTGTGTCTGGATGTAATTTGTGTCCGTTAATTGTATGTTTGTAAAGTCCCCCGCGACACAGAGACAGCTTGTTCTCTAGTGCGGGAGTTGTCTTTTTAAAACGGAAAAACGGAATAAATATTTTTCTTACTTTCTTTCACGATATAATGTCCCTAAACCGTATTTCGTTTTAATTTCCTAACTTCGGACTCGTTTCTGACTCGATTTCGTGTCAGAAATCAAATGTTAGCTCGATTCAGGACTCGAACACTTCGTGGTCAGCAGTCTCAATGACCACTATATCAACGAGGTAGTTAAAGGATGTTTTCGATACCAGAGTTCTCTACCAATCAACCAAAAGGGGGATGCGGAATTTTGCTGCCCTTCAAGATTTTTTAACTATAAACAAATACCTTTTACTTTTACTTTAACCAACAAGTATTATTACTAATCTTCTAATCTAATATTATAAATGTGAAAATTTGTGAGTATGGATGGATGTTTAGACTATAGTCTGGAATAGCAAAAAAGCTTTACCGCAATAACCGACATTTACGCTGGCGGAGCAGCGGGCAAATAGCTAGACATTAATCCTTACTAATATTATAAATGTGAAAGTTTGTAAGAATGGATGGATGAATGGATGGATGAATGTTTCTTACTCTTTCACGTTAAAACTACTGAACGGATCTGGATGAAATTTAGCACACAGATAGATTATGGTCTGGAATAACACATAGGCTACTTTTTACAGCGATAACCGACATCCACGCGGGCGGTGCCGCGGGCAACAGCTAGTACATAATAAAGTTCTAGAAAGATCTTCCCCATTCCAAAAGTTTCCATACGATCCAATGTTCAATGAACCAGTTAAATAAATAATCGAGTTACTTTTATTATCCAGTGAATGATCGCGGGCATGTTCCCATATATATATTTTTAGAAATACCTACACCGCCTGAGCATTGAACCCACTGCCCTTGAGTCTCCCTTTACATGGCGATGCGCCGGCGCACAGCTTTTTGCGACACGCCTACTTTTTGCTTTTAGTGTAAGATAAATAAATTTTAGTGATTGATGGATGGGTTTAGTCATTTTATAGAAAGGAATGCTTTTAATTTTGACTTAAAAAGTACTCTTTGTGTCTGATTGTATGTGTATTTTAGTTGTTTTCTCGGTATTTTCCACTCTGCAGCGTGTTGTGGGTTCTGTGCTTAATGCTTACACACTACTTCGGCCTTCAGCGCTCATTTAGGGATGCGTTTTGAAAGAAACATTTTCTTATTTTATTTTATTTGGAAAACATACAGTGCAGAATATTAATCGTTAAACCTTAATATAAAACTAAACACCATTTAGCTGTTTTCGCAAGTAATTAGCTATAGTAACATCTATATACTTAACTTAAGCGTTACAGCAGTAAATAAAACCCTTTTTTTTTTTTTTTTTTTTTTTTTTTTTTTTTTTTGTAGAGGGGAAATGCTTTACGCATACCGCCCCGCCTGGGGTAGCGAGGCGGTTATGTCGGGCTCTCCGGCTCAAAGATGGTAGGCGGCCGGCATACCGACTAAAACCCCCCTGTGCACCAACACACGCCTTCACGGGTGGACCACTGGAACCTGATATGACGTCAGTGATCCACCCAGCGATTGTCCGCTTTACGCGGGCTCCATCTCCAGTGACAGCGTCCGGGCGCACCAGGAACACTGTCCCTCCGCGGAAGGGTGCGGGTGAGACTCTGCTGCCCCAGTCTCCCCGCACCTTCACTATGGCGGCATCAGACGCCCGTAGGCGCGCCGACGCCGCCCAGTTCGCCGGCGACGGATCGGATCACCGAGGAGACTTTCCTCCCTGATCCGCTCCGCCGCCTCCTTCTGCGAGATAACGTCCTCGCAGAAGGATGCGACCGCCGTCCACTCCCTGTCGCTGGTAACCATGGACCGTGCCACGGCCGGCAGCGACAGGTCTACTCCAATGACTGCAACGAGGTCCCGGCGCTGCCCCGCCCAAGCCGGACACGACTCGAGCGTATGCTGCGCCGAGTCATCGTCGCAGTCGCAGTGGTGGCAGACGGGACTCGGTTCCCTCCTAGCGACCTTGTGCAGGTAATGCCCGAAGCAACCATGCCCGGACAAAACCTGCACTAGCCGGAAGGAAAGGGTCCCGTACTGCCGCCCTGCCCACTCCGACAGGATCGGCTGAAGTGCCTCCACGGTCCTGAAACCGGCCCGTGGAGCCCCCAGCCGACCTGACCACTGGGCCATGATGACTCTGCGGGCGGCCTCGCGCCACTCGCGAATTTGTTCGGGGAGAGGGGACCGCCGCTCTGCCCGAACTGCAGCCGCCCGCCGATACACCTCGGCGAGCACCTCCGCCTCCAAGTCCCACGGGGGCGTTCCAGCCAGTGCGCACGCCGCGTCTGTAGACACGGTGCGGTAGCTGCGTATGGCTCTGACCGCCATTGCACGCTGCGGCCTTGCCAGCAGCTGCCTGCTCTGAGCGGTCAGAGACCCCGCCCACACCGGTGCACCATACAGCGCCATTGACCGGACCACCCCCGTGTACAGCCGACGACAGGTGAGGCCGGGCCCACCCAGGTTCGGCAGAAGCCTTCCCAAGGCGGACGCAGCCCCCTCAAGTCTCGGCGATAGACGGCGAAGGTGCTCGTCGAAGAGCCAGTAAATAAAACCCTAAAACAACGTAAAAAGTATTTAAACATTAATTTTGGTGAGATTATTTTACAGTTTGAGAAGTAAGCCATGAGTCGGTTAATGTTTTTAGTAAAACATTTTTGCAACGGCTTTGAGTTGAAAAAATCTAGTTCAGGAAAGCTAACCAGTTTATTCAAGTCTCTAGCGGATCTGACAAAAAATGAGTTTTGTCTATAATTTGAAGAGCTCTGGGGTACGTCCAAGTATGAATAATGTATTCCAGGGATACTCTCGATCTTAAAGACCTGGTATAAAAAAAGGGTCGGCAACACGCAAGTGATACCTTTAGTATTGCAGGCGTACATAGGCTACGGTAACTGCTTAACATTATGCTCGTATGATTGCCACCCAATGTAAATGGATGTTTGTTACTCTTTCATGTAAAAACTACTAAATGGATCTTGGTGAAATTTGGCACAGAAACAGATTATAGTGTGGAATAGCGAATAGGCTACCTTTTATCGCGATAACCGACATCCACGCGGGCGGAGCCGCAGGCAACAGCTAGTATTGTAAATAAGAGAGTAACTCTGTTTGTGTGTTACTTGTTCACGACTAAACAGCTGAAAATTTTTTGATAAAATTTGCCAGGGTGATAGATGGTATCCAGAGAAAGGACAAAGAATACTTTTTACCGCGATAACCGATTATACGCGGGCGGAGCATTAGGTAAACGCTAGATTTGTATAAGTTTATAGTTAAATATCGTTATGTATAGAAGCTCACGTAGAATTGAGAACAATAACCTTTGACCTTGTCATAAAACATGTAGGTCATGGTAGTCATACCATCAGCTTAGTAATATGACGTATAAGTATTTTTCTATCAAGACATAACCACGTAACTACACGTCACAAGCCTTTCGAAATCTAGTCTTAAGATGATAGTTTTAGAAGCTATTTTCCTTTAGCGTTTACATGTAGTCGCGTTCATTCTTCCTTAGCTATAAAAATGACTTCCGAGTAATCTATAAGTTATTATGCTTTGTATTATTATGTAGACGTGTTGACCACAAGCTGTATAATGACCTAATATCAATATGAATCACATTGCAAGGTGTAATTAACTAAATCTAAAATACTTAATTATGATTCATTCATACTGATTCAGTTAAAATTGAATTTTTATTTTAATAAGTCATCGTAATGGGTTTTACCGTAAAAATATTTTACTTACTAACAGACGTCAGCTTATTTTTTGGTTACTTTCTATACCAACCTTTCTGGCCAGCGTGGTATCATCATCATCATCTCAACCCATAAACGTCCCACTGCTGGGCACGGGTCTCCCCCATACACTTGGAGGGATATTAGCCTACTACACCACGCTGGCCAGACGGATTGGTATAGGGTTTTATTTCGAATTTTCCTTCTCTTGCAGTGGATATTGTCTGCCTGACGTACTCCTTTAGTCGACTCTTACGACACCCTTGGTATAAAAAGGGGTGGTGACATTTTGTATTCTTAATCCGTCACCACACGGAAAAGCGTGGTATAGTAGACTAATATCCCTCCAAATTTATGGAGGAGGCCCGTGCCCAGCAGTAGGACGTTTAAAGGTTGAGATGATGATTTGGGTGGCAAACAAGCATACGGCACGCCTGATGTTAAGCAGTTACCGTAGCATATGGACGCTTGCAATACCAGAGGAATCACTTGTGTGTTGATAACCCATTTTTACACGAGGGCTTTAAGGTGGAGTATCCCTGGGATAGAAATACGTTTATTTCAAAACGGAAGTTATTTCGCTGTGGTCTTCTGTAAGGTGAAGGTCCTTACCCAGTCGGGCTTGCTCGCTAGTATGATGCCCTACTTTTCTTTGAATTAGGTACAGAAGCAAGACATTTTGCAGAAGAACACGTTAAATAATAAAGACAAGTGCTAAGAATGAGAATGGCACCATACCAGTAAATTCAAATTCAAAATCATTTATTCATATAGATTACATGTACTTTATTATTATTATTATTGTTATAACACGTTGTATAAACCATATTCTGACAAATATAGACATTGATTGATTGATTGATTTATGACACTTATGCAGGTCAATGAAAAATGCTAATGGAGACATCAGCTAATTTGCCCATTATCGAGTTCGCTGACTGAACTGACGGGAGTAGAGCGTAAGGAAAAAACTCAGGCCACTCTTTTTAATCGCCAGATATGTAGTTACAATTTGTGAGCGCAGAAAGTGATGCAACCAAAACTCCATACAAACACAATTTTGACAGCCGTGGTGGTCTAGTGGCCGCAGTATGCGCCTGCTGTGCACGAGGTTGTGGGTTCGATTCCCACACAGGACAAAACTTTGTGTGACCCGCAAAGAGTTGTTCTGAGTCTGGGTGTAATTTGTGTCCGTTAATTATATGTTTGTAAAGTCCCCCGCGATACAGAGCTTGTTCTCTAGTGCGGGAGTTGTCTTTAAAAAAAAAAAGTTGAATAGAAAAGATGAGTGTCTTGCTTGTCGGTAGCGGGCCTGTCGACTTGGGAAGGATCGCCACCTTATACACACAGCCATATAGCATACGGACGTTTAGTTGTCCTCATTGTCTGTCTATGCAAGAATATAAGTTCTCATTTTAATGAAACGTTTTCCTATGCAAGGGATAATCTATCATAATACCCTGGTGTCTTTGTGAAGTGAAAACTTCTTTAGACGCGTTGAGCACTTATTAGGTGAACAAGAATCATGGAACTTGAGTCATCGTCACCGAACGCTTTGCATATTCAACTTTTTGGCTGAGCAAAAATCATGGAACTCGCGTCATCGTCACCGAACGCTTTCCATATTAAAAAATTATAATATATAAGCTCGACGATACAATTTACAAGTTACTTAGTTTTCATTTCGGCACACTATCGGCAGTCCCCAAAGACTATTTTTTTGGGTCGGCAACACATGCAACCTCTGGTATTGCTAACGTTCAAAGGCCTCTTTTTTTGAAAAAGACAACTTTTGCACTAGAGAACAAGCTCTGTGTTGCAGGGGACTTTACAAACATACAAATTACACCCAGACTCACAACAACACTTTGTGGGTCACACAAAGTTTTGTCCTGTGTAGGAATCGAACCCACAACCTCGTGCACAGCAAGCGCATACTGCGACCACTGGACCACCAAGGCAGTCAACTTGGTGCTTTGGTAACTGCTTACCATCATACGATTCATATGCTTGTTTGCCACCTAAGTACTTCAAAAGATAGACACTAAATCAGCTCCACTGAAGATCTAGGACATGAACTAGCTCAACGAAGGTTACAAACATGTTATGTTACATAATGTGACCGATAGACATACATATGTACAAATGTAATCATATTTTGCGCACGCGCAGTAATGTAACTTGTTAGTTGTTACTATGTCCATTTTTTTATACTTAATACTGAAATGGTAAACAAGCACGCCGCCCATCTGGTGGTAAGCACTATGGACGCTTGTCTTCTTCTTATCGTTTGGTTAGTGGTCAATCTGGTGACAGAGTTATTTAGATCGCCCATATTTAGGCCTCTGTTGTGATCTAACGACTGTTAACAGTCGGGACCGACTTTTACCGTGCCCTCCGAAGCACGGACGCTATGGACGCTTGTAATACCCTCAGTGGTATTCCGTAAGAGCGAAAACCGAGCGACCGCGAAAACGGAGCAAAATCTGGCTGTCAGATTGAAAATCGGTATTCTTATGTTCAAAAATAAAATACCAGAATCACTTGCGTGTTGCCAGCCTAAAAAATCAACACCATAGATTTTAAATTAATGATAGGGTATTCCTGGGATAGGAAAATGTTTAGTAAAAACGCATCCCTAATTGAGCGGCGAAACCCTTTACTCACACACTGGAACATACTCGTAAGTACACCGCGTTGTGTGTACTTATTTGGCTGTGGTCTTCTTTCCCCAGTCGGTCTTTCTTAATTGTAATCTTTCTAAATGGTTCCCCATTTGTTTCGTAATGACTGTTTAGAGATGTTATTTAAGTATCCATTCATAATGTTGGAATTGTGCATTACTGAGCTCCCTGCCGAGGTTTTCCCAAAAGACTATAGCATGGGGTTCTTCAAGAAAGGAGTTATAAGGTTTTTAATGGGTAGGCAACGCGGGTGTGACACACCTGGTGTTGCAAACGTCCATAGGTTACGGTAACTCCTTACCATCAGGCGGGCCGTGTGCTTGTTTGCCACCTTGGTAGTATAAAACGGGTAAAAAATTATAAGAGAATCTTAATTCCGAATTCGGATATATAAAAATACTCACCCAAATATAACAAAAGGAATAGTTTTACATGAAAAAAAACAATTACATTTACTAGAATTTTAATTAGTTATATTACGCCATAAAAATTCAATAAATTAATTACGTTACTAATACAACACCTATTTCTACAAATTTCGTAACAAACATACCGATAATACTCGACTTGTTTGACCTATATACATGTCAAATACGTCGAATTCGACGCAGTAAAACCGTACCTTGATTAGTTCCAGTTTTGGGAATGAATGAGGTAACTCGTCTTATTCTAAGAATATGCCGATATATGGCTCTAAAATATTTAAGTGAAAACTTCTTTTTGAGCACTTTTTGGAAAAATAATAATCTAATAGCTCGAGGATACAATTCACAAGTTACTTAGTTTTTACTTCTATCGGCAGTCCCCAAAGACTGCATACTTTTGTTTTTAATGGTGGTTTTATTTAGGTAGTTATATATCACCTAGGATGCAATTTATATATATTTATTTATACCTACTGCTTAAGTGGCAAACAAGCAGTTACCCTAACCTATGGACGCTTGCAACACCAAAAGTATCAGTTGCGTGTTGCCAAGCTAAAATATTACAATAATAATAATATTACTCTAGACAAGTGGCATAAACGAAAAGTCAAAAAACCAAATGTATGGGATTTGCCGTAAGTCTATGATATAATGTCGTAAACTTACGTCAAATCCCATACATTTGGTTTTTTGACTTTTCGATTAGACTATCGCTTATGCCACTTGTCTAGAGGGGCTGGATAACGTTAGAAACGCATCCCTAAATGAGCGTTGGGGACCTATCCCTCTAGACAGAAGCTACTCATACACAGGAACCGCTGCACCTCTATGTGAAGTCATTTGGCTGTGGTCTTCTGCAAGATAGAGGTCCTTCTCCAGACGGGCCTGCTTACTAGTATGGTGCCCTGTCTCTCTTTATGGTTAGAGAACAATTTACAATTCTAGATAGTAAGCCCATTTCACTTTGTAAAGTTTATATGAATTAATTAAATAAGTCCCCATCTGTTAACGGTAAAGGAAAACATAGTGAGGCAACCCACATGTCTTAGAAGTAATTCTAAAGGACGGAGGAGTGTTTCACCAGACTGCATAAGGCCAGCGGGCCTAAACCCTCTCTCTCTTAATAGAGGAGAGGAGACCCGTGCCCAGCAGTGGGACATATGTAAGTTGCTATTATTATAAGAATAAAAGATGGTACATCTTAAAGTTTATTCATAAATCGATCAATATTACGTGAAGGTTATTAAGTACCATTATATTATAGTTATTGCGTAACACATTACAATATATATTTGCAAACAATTACATACGCCGTGACCCACTTTGATAAAGAAAATGTTAAAACTACGTATGTAATTGAATATATATTTATAGGTTATCGCAATGCTGTTGATACGAAAAAAAGACCATTTTTATTATGTTTTTAATATGAATATGAAGGTCCTTGTAGGTTTATAAGTCTATATGAAGCTAGTTTTTAACCGACTTAAATTAAGGAGGAGGTTCTATGTTCGACTGTAAGTTTTGCGCTGGAGACCTGTACTCACACACAGGAACACAACTACGCCCCTGTGTGTAGTTATTTGGCTGTGGTCTTCTGTAAGGTCCTTCCCCAGTCGGGCTTGCTCGCTAGTATGGTGCCCTACATCTCTTTTTCTCTTTTATATATATGTTCACCGATTTCTCCGCCATTTGTGGACCGATTCTCAAAATTATTTTTTAATTTAAAAGCACTTGGCACCAAGTCAGGATCTGATGATGGAATCCCACGGAAATCGAGGGCAACCCTAAAACGTTATAGGTATTGACAATGTTTTTATTTCATATATTTTTTATATAATATGCAACTCTGTCTTGTTGACTAAAATTTTCATTTTCGTACGAAAATGAAAATTTTGCATAGGTACATAAAAAATGGGTTGTAGAAGGAATATAAAATAGGACGAAGAAGTATATTGTAAGGGAAGGCTCAGGATTTTTTTATGAGGAACAAAACTAAGAACAATTCCATCTAAAATATACATGCGAAATAGGTCGAAAAGTAAAAGAAAATCTTCTTTCTTTTTAAAGACAACTCACTAATACACTAACAAGACACTAACCACTAGACCAACAGGCTAGTCAAAATGGTACTTTTTTAGTGGAAACAAGCCCTATGTCGCGAAGTAATTTTCAAACATATGTACATTTTATGGAAACTTGAGTTAGAAACTCATCACACTAAGATTTGTCTTAGATTGGAATCACACTATTTGTCAGTGTCAAAGAAAGAAAAGAAAATATACCATAATGTTACATAACTCAATCTGTCAAAATCGTTACGTCAGGATGATTGAATACCCGCACGCTTCTCTTTCTACCTACCCACAGGCGCCTGTCCCTGTCAGTACGGTCTGCACTTTCGTGTCGCCTGCGCTATTTGAGTATCCATATCCCTCTTTGATATAATAAAAATGATTTTTATTCACATTACTGAAAATACTTATTAATCAAAATGATTATATTCACCATTAAAATTTTGACACTGACAGTTACACAATTGGTACACAGCACAGTTGGAAAAGATGGATTATACCACTATCGTTAATTTTTAATGTTAAAAAAATAGCAAAGTACCTTTATTCAAGTACAAGTAATCATGTTTTGATGATACAATTAAATATAAATAAAAAAGATATACCATAGCACACATACAGACAAACAATACACACACATAAACATTAATCTCTTATGACCCTATTAATACTTCTGGTAACACTTGCTCTATATTCGCGATATCTAAAATCAACATTTTTATTATCAATGTTTACATTTCTGGTTACTTAATATTATTTTTATTGTGTCATACTATTAATATATCGATAAAATGTGTGTAAACATTGGATTTTTTATGGAATTCGTCGTAGGTAGGCGGCACGTATAAGTTTGGTTTGTAATCGTGTTTTATTTATTTACGAGTACTAGCTGACCCGGTGAACTTTGTAACGCCATTTTTTCGTGAATATTTTCTAAATTCCTGAAAGACTTGTTTTAGTATTTATAGCCGAGACAACTTTACATGGATGGTGTACAGTAAGTACAGGAGAACCAAGGAAATGTAATACTTCTGGTACATTCAAATCAGTTGAATGATTAATAATTGTATCCAAACTTATATCCATCGCCGTTGCAATAGTTAATATAATTGACTGCCTCGGTGGTCCAGTGGCCGCAGTATGCGCCTGCTGTGCACGAGGTTGTGGGTTCGATTCCCACACAGGACAAAACTTTGTGTGACCCACAAATAATTGTTCTGAGTCTGGGTGTGATTTGTGTCCGTTAATTGTATGTTTGTAAAGTCCCCCGCGACACAGAGCTTGTTCTCTAGTGCGGGAGTTGTCTTTTTAATAAAAAAAAAAAAGTTATGGCCAATTTTTACATAGGATGCCTATTTATCATGAAATCAATGTAGCGATTGACTTTTGATCATAATTTTAAATTAAAATAAATCGCTATCTATATTATATACTAATTTGTTTCATAAAAATAGTACATATTAATTTAGCAGAAACAATATTAGTACCTACCACTACTACTGCTTATATCTAAGACAAACAATATACTCAATCATTAGGATAAATTTAGAACAGTGATACAACTACTTAGCCGCTAAAGATAGATAACCAAATTTATCATCGATGACTTTGTGGATTGAATCCGTTAGACACGATGACAATTGAATGACTCAAACGTTAAGAAAAAAGTAACCAAGTGAGACTACGAGATTAAATTATAAAAGCCTGATTTATAATTTATGTGAATAAATAATTTAAACAAAAAGAAGGGGTGACAGTTTATCATTATCATTATAACTTAAGAGGGTTTATCCGCAGAGAGCTGGCAACGTCGCATTTTTGAAGCCATTTTAGAAAATCGTTTTATATCCCAGGGATACTCTACCAGAAAACCCTTGGTTTAAAGTTTAGCTCGACAACACGCAAGTATGATACCCGTTACCGCAGCCTATAGACACTTGCAATGCGCTATCATCAATAAATCTCGGGAACTGCTTACCATCAGACATACTGCATGCTTGTTTACCTCTTAAATCGTATCGAAAAAGTTTGGCCATATTGTTACGTTTTTTGAACATTCGTTGTCTCTATTCGTTCATCACTTCATTTGCTCTTTCACTTTTCTTTTCCTCTGCCACTCTTAGGTTTGCTGGTAGAATACTCATTAAGCTCGCCTTTGTACATGATATTTTGAAGTGTTATTAGGTACTAGCTGTTGCCCGCGGCTCCGCCCGCGTTAATGTCGGTTATCGCTGTAAAAAGTAGCCTATGTGTTATTTCAGACCATAATCTATCTCTACGCCAAATTTCATCTAGATTCGTTCAGTAGTTTTTACGTGAAAGAGTAACAAACATCTATCCATCCATCCATCCATTCTTACAAACTTTCACATTTATAATATTAGTAAGGATAATGCTCATTCGTGTGTACAATAAAGAATTAGGAATTATTCACGATCGTTACAAATTCGTCGTGTACAGGCGGCACTTGCCCCAGTTGTAGAATATCTAAGCCGCGTTGCGCTAGCGATAGTATGTTGCATAACCACGTGAACTATTTCAATACGCTATTGTTGGCGTTTGGGCAATTGTGAACTATGAGTGCCCTATTGTGGTTCATTGCTACTCAATATGGTTGATATTGTTTTGATTTTGTCTGTTGAATGATAGGTTTGTACAGTCGCGTTAAGGTCATCAGGTCAATCCTTGGGTCAAGTACCGTCTCCTTCTAACCCAGACAAGCTTTGCAGAGAGGACTGTCAGTGATTCTTATAGTAAAGAGGTGTTTTTGTTACCGAAGCCTAGAGCCTTGCAATACCAGAGGTATCACTCACATGTGTTGCCGACCCATTTTATACAAGGGCTTTAATATATAGTACGAGTATCTTTGGGATAGGAAAACGTTTCTTTCAAAAGCATCTCTAAAGAGCGCCAGAGACATGTACCCATACACAGAAACACACCTACACCGCTGAGTATAGTTATTTGGCTGTGGTCTTCTGTAAAGTGGAGGTCCTTCCCCAGTCGGGCTTGCTCGCTAGTTCCCTACCTCTCTTAAATTATCTTTATCCAAAGAACCATGCTTATTACTGAGCTACTAGCCCCACCTTAGTAATATATTACACGACCAAAGCCGTGGGTGTTCGCTAGTCAATCAACAAATATCGAAATGTCAAATAATCAATTTAACAATATCTTTCATCATCATCGATGTATCGACACCTGTTCCTATCTATGTTAAGGTTGCCTTCCAGTGTAACCAGATATAAATATTTATAAAAACAACCCATATATGCCCCACTACTGGGCACGGGAACCAAGAGAGAGAGGGTTTAGGTCCTTAATTCACACACGTTGATCTAATGCGAGTAGGTGTCAAAAGTCAAAGTCAAATTCATTTATTTAATTAATAATTTTAGGAAAACTTACAGCTAAATTAATATTATAGACAGAGTTGAATAGAAAGAAGAAGGCCAATTAAAATTTTAGATCAAATTCATGATACTTATGAAAGTGAAATTCACATTAGTACTGCCACCCGGGATCGAACTCACACCTCTTGGATGCAAGTCAGTTACTTTCCCACTCGGCCACCATCGCTCTACTCTGCTTTGTAATAAAATTTCTTTCTTTCTTTTTTCTTTGCTAAGTTACCAACAATACTTACTTAAATGTTTTCTAAAAATATACAATACTATTCGTTATATAGTAAAATACTGAAACCCCCGAAATTAGTTTTTCTGTTTTGTTGTCCTGCGCCTAATCCCTCTCCGGTCGTGTCGGATTGCCGTCCCATCGGACTATGAGAGTGAAGGAATAGAAAGTGCACCTGTGTTTACGCACTCACTTATGCACTATAATGTCCTGTACAATCTCCGTTGAGATTGGTCGCCGTGACCGAAATAGAAATAGGATGACTATTTCTGTTTATTTTTCTTTCTTTTTTAAAAGACAACTCCCGCACTAGAGAATAAGCTCTGTGTCGCGGGGGACTTTATAAACGTACAATTAACGGATACAAATTGCACCCAGACTCAGAACAACTCTTTGAGGGTCACACGAAATTTTGTCCTGTGTGGTAATCGAATCCACAACCTCGTGTACAGCAGGCGCATACTGCGGCCACTGGACCACCAGGGCAGTCACAAGTTTTTTCAAATATAAATCTTACCTATTCATAATAATGTAGATGTAGATGTAGATGTCACAAGAGACAAAAGAACATGATAATATCTTTCATTCCTTCTTTCCTCTAACCTTCTCGACAGACATAAAGCAGTCACCACACATTGTTAACGATTACATCACGGACGTACTTGAGAGCCTACTTCCGATTACCTCATGTACTTCCGGCTGACCTTAGCTGCGCATGCGCCGCCTGATTAGACCAAGTGCACAATCACCTTGTGGTTATCCTACTAATATTATCAATGTGAAAGTTTGTGATGTTTGTTACTCTTTCACGTAAAAACTACTGAACGGATCTGGATGAAATTTGGCGTAGAGATAGATTATAGTCTGAAATAGCTAGTAGTAATTTGAAGTGGGGACTTCGTCACTATGAATGCGAGGACTGTTATAGGTTCGATCCCTGGACAAATCTTGATATTGACTGCCTTCGTGGTCCAGTAGCCGCAGTATGCGCCTGCTATGCACGAGGTTGTGGGTTCGATTCCCATACAGAACAAACTTTGTGTGACCCACAAAGATTGTTCTGTGTTCTGAGTTGGGGTGTAATTTATAACAGAGCTTGTTCACTAGTGCGGGAGTTGTCTTAAAAAAAAAAATTATGGGAGAGGAAGCCCGTCACCAGCAGTAGTATACTTATAATGCCCGCAATACCAGAGGTATCACTTGCGTGTTGCCAACCCATTTTATCACACCAGGACTTTAAGATGGGAGTATCCCTGGAATAAGAATACGTTTCTTTGAAAACCCATACCTAAATGAGCGCTGGAGACCTGTACTCACACACAGAAACACTACTACACCGCTGTGTGTGACTGTGGTCTTCTGTAAGGTGGAGGTCCTTCCTCAGTCGGGCTTGCTCACTAGTGTGGTGCCCTACCTCTCTTAACTTTATTACTGCTTTTTGGTTTCGTAGTTATTTGGTTGTAGTCTTCTAGTCCTAATAGTAGTCTTTTAGGTGACTTCACTAGCCAAACGAGGATGCACATCTGCTTTCACCCTTCTGAAAAACACTTGATATAGCACCAAGTGTAATTTAGTTGGTAATATTACACGAGTATCAAGTAAACAATAGACTAGTAGGAACATTAGCCAAACAAAGACAACCTTCCTCTAATAAATTACAATCACGACTCATTTTCAATATGAGTTCATTGACCGATGAGGTATTTATTTTTCAATGAAGTTAACCAATTATTATAGCAACTCATATATTATGTTCCACTACTAAGAACGGCAGTGGTATTCCGTAAGAGCAAAAACCGAGCCACCGCAAAAACCGAGCAAAATCTGGCTGTCAGATTGAAAATCGGTATTCCGTAAGAGCCCTTTTTGACGTTTAGTCAATAGATTGTGCCGTCACCGAGCAATCACAACTGTCAGTTTTGCGATCACAACTGTCAGTTTGCCATCGCTGTTTCTTAGAAAATCAGCCGGCGGGTCTCATCTCTTCTATCAGTAAATCTAAGGCTTTAATTCAGACACGGCTGGCCTAATGCGGGTTGGTGAATCAGACATGTCTTTAGAATTTCTTCTAAGACACGTGGGTTTCCTCACGATGTTTTTCTTAGTTAGCAAGTGTTACATCATTTGGTTAGTAACTACGTATATTCTCCGAAAACTGTTGCGACCCGGGATCAAAGTCACACCAAGACACAGAACTTTTTTCTTTTCTTTCTAGAACAAACAATCGTGCTCATCACACAACTATTTGTCCTTGGTGGGAATCGAACTCACGACCTCCGGCTTAGCAATCAGAATCACTAACAACTAGACTAACAGGACAGTGTAAACTAAGCTTTAATGACATCTATTTTTAAACAAATAACATTGCAATTGAATGCTAAACGATGAATCAGTGCGCGTGCGCATACAGATATAGGTATATATATAAATAGTATTTATGCAATCAGGAAACTCTTTACTAGGCAATGTCATTGATATTAAGATACACGTATGTTTGTTTGTTTATTGTCCTAAACTGGAGGCACTGACGTAGTGGTCTACCATTGCCAAAAGCCAGGGGCGGATCCAGAGTGAAACTTTAAACCCTCCTCCCCAAATCAAATACTGGATCCGCGCCTGCCAAAAGCACAGGAATGCCAAAGGGTTTTTAAGAGATCTAGGGTAGCAACTCGTTAGCAAGCCAGGTAATGCGATATTGAGTACTTCTTTTGAGAAAATCTTAGTATAAGCAATAAGCCAGTTTTCTTTGTTTCCATAATAAAATATGTTTACAAGTTTTTTAAGAGAGGTAGGGCACCATACTTGTTAGTAAACTCCACTGGGTAGGAACCTCCACCTTACAAAAGATAACAGCCAAATAACAACACACAGCGGTGTAGTTGTGTTCTTGTCTGTGAGTACAGGTCTCAAGCGCCCATTTAGGGATGCGTTTTGAATGAAACATTTATTCTATTCCAGGGATCCAATAAAAAAAAATGGATCGGCAACACGCAAAAGCTCGTTTTCTGCTTGTTTGCTCAAGTAGTATCAGTAAATAGGTACAGGTCTTAAATGCTCATTTGGGATACGTTTTTAAGAGAACCTATTCTAATCCTTTTTTAATTATTTGCTTTTTTGATTTTTCGATTAGACTATCGCTTATGCCACTTGTCTAGAGGCTCAGATCAGCTGGCAATACTGTATTGTATTTCTTTTTCACACCAAAAAGCAGTAAGTTACTTCTTGTTGTAAAAAAGAAATACGATAAAATTCTAACGCTACACATACAGTAATCCTAAACAACAATATAATAATAGTACAGAATCATGCGTACGCGCAATATGTGTGAGTGTGCGTAACGCACACGTACCTATAGTGATTTTGATTGTGGTATTGCAAAACATGTGATGTAATAGATGTAGGGCTATTTAGAGACAAGGTTATTTGATGGATTGGAAGAGTTTAGATACTATTTTGTTAGCGTTCGTGAGCATGGCCGTACCATGACTTTTAAGATTGATTTGACTGCCTCGGTCGCTTAGTGGTCAATGTGTCTGCTGATCACGAGATCTCCCGGGTTCGATTCCCGGGTCGGACCAAAAATTTATATTCGTAATTTTCTGTCAACAAAGACTATTAAAGGGTCGGCAACGCGTGAGTGACACCCCTGGTGTTGCAAACGTCCATAGGCTACGGTAACTACTTACCATCAGGCGTACCGTATGCTTGTTTGCCACCTTGGCAGTAGAAAAAAAAAACAAATTCACAATAGATCCCCGGAGATTGGAAATTGGTGGTGTGTACACTCCGTGGCTTTAGAAAACACGTAAAGCCGTTGGTCCTACGCCTAAATCACTCTTCGATCATGTCGGATTGCCGTCCTATCGGACTGTGAGAGTTAGGGAATAAAGAGTGCATTTGTGTTTACGCACACACTTATGCACTATATCTACCGCGCAGATGGCTAGTCTCCGTTAAGATTAGCCTTCGTGACCGAAATTCGGTTACGAGGCCATTATAACGATAGATTTTCAATTTTGTTTTTTTTAGGAACACGCTCTGTGTGGCAAGGGACTTTACAAACATACAATTAACGGACACAAATTACACCCAGACTCAGAACAACTCTTTGTGGGTCACACAAAGTTTTGTCCTGTGTGGGAATCGAACCCACAACCTCGTGTACAGCAGGCGCATACTGCAGCCACTGGACCACCGAGGCAATTTCAGTTGAACCCATGACCTCCGGCGTAGCAGTAGTTGGTTTAGAGATTACCTGACGCTCACTAATCTATAGGCAAGTCAGTAGTTATACTTTTTTATAAAAAAAAAATTTTATTTTATTCATGTTAAATTAATGCTATATATACAATAATAATATTAGAAACTTATTTAAACTAACTAAACCTAAATATGAAAAACTAATTTTAACATAAATATGAAAAACTAATTTTAACATAAATACTAAAAAATTTAATTATTATTATTTTAATTATTTTTTCAATAAGTATATCATCTAAGTCCACTTCCACTTAATCCACTTACAGCACCAATAGGTATATGGGCTTGGTGCTAAATCCAGGCCCATATACCTATTGGTGCTGTAAGTGGAATAGCTTAGGTGCCGAAACCATTGGTGCTCAAAAAATTTGTACTGAAAGAAGAATACTTCCATCAGGTGGACCGTATGCTTGTTATATGCCACCTAAGTAGTTTAAAAAATCTATCAACGGACCATAACGGATAATATTTCCCATCAATTGCACAACATTATGTCGGTGAGTTGCGTCATACAAGTATTAAATTATAGACAGGGGGACAGCAGGGGAGTTAGTAGGACATCTGTGTTGTTGCTCAATTTTATCGTCAAGTGCAATCACTATAGATATCATAATAACAACACTTTATAATATATGACTGCACGGTTGGCTCAGTGGGTTAAGTGGGTCCACTAAGCGGCGTGTTGTGGGTTCGATCAGGACATTTTTTTTTGTGATCCATAAATGGTTGTCCCGAGTCTGGGTTAAGTATGTGTTTGTTAATTGTATGTTTGTAAAGTTCACAGAGCTTGTTACCAAGTGCGAGAGTTATCTTAAAAAAACGCAATTTCTTTCGAATTATCCACAGATATATCTGATTAGTCGTCATGGTTTTGTTTTAATAATTTCACAATAGCTTTACGGAGTCTAAAATTGGCCCGATTTATTGCAATAGGCGGGTTCTTTTTTCTAAGGGGTGAATAGTAAAGGGTGAAATTCGGGTGTCATACACAAGCTTACTTTTTCGAAGAAAAGGCGTAATGAGACTAACCTAGGGACCTCCCCTTACTCATACTCCTTCAATAACCCTTTGAACGAATATCCGGACGGTATCTTACGTTCCATTAATTTTATGACATAAGTCTTAAAAAATAATAGTCAGTATTGTATCACGCAATATCATCAAAGGTTTGACATAAAGGTATGCTCTACCAGAGGGGATGGGGATAAAAGGGTAGGCACAAGTGGAATAGACCTCTTCGAGACGCTTAAAAACCCTTGGACAGTCTCTCCCAGAATCTTGAAATCATCCGCAAACATACCAATAAATCTGTAAAGTAAACTTATTTGTAACTTCTACAAGAATTGTATTGTAATTTCTATGTACCTAACCCTAATTGAACGACCGAACGTAGTTCTCCGAGTCTACTGGAAAAATCGGACTATTGTCCTTTATTGCTGATTTAACATATCGGGACAATACCACCCACACGCTGACTCTCTGACTCCTGTGAGCCAGGATTAACAACGGAGTAACCAACTGATCTTTGACACTCGTGCGTCCCGTGGACAACTAAACCTACTGTCTTGGACCCTGCAAAAAATTGAATCAGAAGTAAATATTATATTTGAGCTGATTGCATAGCAAAAATGCTAAAAATATTTAATAAATAGGAGGAGTTACAAAGAAAAGTTTCCAACTCCCTCCATAGCAAAGCGGGAGACAAAATAAATCTGTATAGGTTTGTAACCTATGAAAAGGAGCACCACGGAGGACCTAAATCTATGGGATCTATGTGAGCTACTCTTAAGTTTGATTGTTATAATATATATTTTACTAAACTTACTACATTATATTACTAATTATATTAAACTATCACTACGGATCGGTGCATCTTGCTATAACAGCTTGTCCCACGACCAAGGTCTTCTCGAAAGACTTCCACGTCTCCTTGTCTCTAGCAATTTTTCATAGATTATAAATAAATTGTTTAAATAAAGGAGACGTTTTGATTTTTTGGGGAATAAATAATAAAAACTTATTGTATTGACTGGCCTGTTGGTCTAGTGGTTAGTGACTCTGACTGCTACGCCGGAGGTCGTGGGTTCGATTCCCACCCAGGACAAATCTTTGTGTGATGAGCACGAATGTTTGTTCTGTGTCTGGGTGTAATTTATCTATAATATGTATGTATTTAGAAATATATAAGTATGTTTATCAGTTGTCTGGTTACCATAGTACAGGCTCTGCCTAGTTTGGGATCAGATAGCGATGTGTGAGTTGTCCCAAAATATTATTATTATTTATTTTTTATTATTGTAAATGATTAACAAAGAACTAAAAATATCCAACTGTACCTGTAGGTACAATTAGCATCACGTACCGCTTTCAACATCCCCCTCATTCCCCAGCCTATCCCCGTGACTGATGACGCAACTAATCTTAAGCAACATTGTGTTGCAACCGTCTACGTCGATGCGACGAACGTCCTGGAAGACGTATAGAGGAAAGAAATGATGAAATATGAATAAATTATAATTTAAGAGAGGTAGGGTACCATACTAGCCAACCAGCCCGACTGGGGAAGGACCTCCACCTTACAGAAGACAACAGCCAAATAACTACACACAGCGGTGTAGTTGTGTTCCTGTGTGTGAGGTCTCCAGCGCTCATTTAAGGATGCGTTTTGAAAGAAACGTTTTCCTATCCCAGGGACACTCTTATCATAAAGCCCTGGTGTAAAACAATGGGTTGGCAACAGACAAGTGATACCTCCGGTATTGCAATCGTCCATAGGCTGCGGTGACTGCTGGACATCAGGTGGGCCGTATGCTTGTTT
The DNA here is from genome assembly GCA_947095525.1 of Trisateles emortualis. Taxonomy (NCBI): domain Eukaryota; kingdom Metazoa; phylum Arthropoda; class Insecta; order Lepidoptera; family Erebidae; genus Trisateles; species Trisateles emortualis. Next base: position 8,909,664 of record OX352754.1, on the reverse strand, counting down.
GCCACCCAAGTAGTATAAATATATATATATATATATATCCTACTTCCTACTAATATTATAAATGCAAAAATTTGTAAGTATGGATGGATGGAGGCATGTCTGTTACTCTTTCACGTTAAAACTACTGAACGGATCTGGATGATTTGGCACAGAGATAGATTATGGTCTGGAATAACACATAGGCTACTTTTTACAGTGATAACCGACATCAACTAGTATATATATAACTGTTATTTATATTGTAGTGTTATAGAGTGAATTGTCTCGCCATGGTTTGTCCTCTTCTTTCGAATGTCAAAGTACTGATGACAGAATGAGATGTTATATAACAAAATAAGATCTATTCTATTCCACTTTTATTAATAAGGCTGTTAGACATTATCAATCGCTTCCCCAGACAGTGAGCCATCACTTATAAACCTTTACAGTACCTACTTTAATGCTACTTTAAATGAAAGTCCTTTCATAACCAAAAACTGTACAAACAAAATCACGTGTTCACGCTCCCCTGCTACCCCGCTGGCCCCCTGAGCCACGTGAGCCCCGTGAGCAATGACGCAACCACTTTATAAACTCATGACAAAGTTGGGCAACGGGGGCAACCAATGAACTTCTGAAAGTAGAGTAAATGGAGGAAAATTTATACATAGATAGAAAAAAAAGTATCTATATTATAGCAATAATGTGGTGGTAGCCAAGTAGGAAAGCAACCTTAAATTTATATGAACTAATCTAATGATTAGTAGTACATCTATACTAATATTATAAAGCTAAAGAGTTTGTTTGGTTGAACGCGCTAATCTCAGAAAGTAGGTACTGGTTCGATTAGAAAAAAACTTTTTTTGTTGAATAGTGCATTTATCCAGGAAGGCTATAGGCTATATATATAACATCACGCTATGATCAATAGGAGCGGAGCAGTAGTGAGATATATTCCAAAATAGGGGAAAATATTAGGGCGATCCCTAGTATTAATATAAGATGATTAATGAAATGCAAGAGAGGGAATACTGGATACAAAACCCTATACCAACTCGTCTGGCCAGCATGGTAAAGTAGGTTAATATCCCTCCAAATTTATGGAGGAGAACCGTGCCCAGCTGTGGGACGTTTATTGATTGAGATGAAATGATGATGATGATCGTAAACTTGCGTCTTATCCCATACATTTGCTTTTTTGACTTTTCGATTCGACTATCGTAAATGCCACTTGTCTAGAGGGGCTTATAATGCCGAGTGAATCGGCCCTAAACGGTAAGTATTTATTTTGTCAGATTGCGTCAATATCCTCTCTCTAATCCTCTCTCTAAATCAAGTCCTCTCTCTAATCTAATGATTAGTAGTACATATAATATAAAAGTCCCACTGCTAGGGACAGGTCTCCTTCGTTCACTTGGAGGGATATAAGCCACCACGTATACCACGCTGTCCACACGGGTTGTTATAGGGTTTTGTTTTAAGTTTTTCCTCTCTATAGTGGTTATTGTCTGCCTGATTTACTCCCTAAGTCGACTCTTACGACACCCTCGGAATGGAACGGGGTGGTGAAATTTGTATTCTTAATGCGTCATCACACGGACAAGGCAACATTATTTGGCAATTTTTTCCAGCAGGGTTTTATAATGGAGAATATCTGGATAAGAAAACGAAAACGCATCCCTTAATGAGCGCTAAAACCCTGTATATTATATTAGAATAGACTATAATCCCATTTATTTCCATATTATATTATTTATATATTCTTTTGACTGCACGGTTGGTTCAGTGGCTTAAGTGGTTACCTCGCCATTTACCTCTGCGCGGCGTGTTGTGGGTTCGATCCCCACACGGGACAAAAATTAGTGTGATCCACAAATGGTTGTCACGAGTCTGGGTGTACTTTGTATCCGTTAATTATGTTTGTAAAGTGCCCCGCGTTACAGGGCTTGTTCCTTAGTGCGGGAGTTGTCTTTTTCCAAAAGAAAAGAAAAAAAAAAGAATCTATATATACAATATACCTTATATATTTACACTTATTAAAAAAGGAAAAAAAAAATATATATATATACAGAAAATACACGAAAAAAGGAAGGGACTGCTTGCTTTCTCCGCATCGACGTCCACTGGAAACGTGCCCTGAAGACTGGCAGCATTGCCACGTTGAATGTCAATGCTTATTCTTTGAGCCAAATAAAAGCCAGTCCTCTGGTCACGTGAAACCTCGATTAATCGCTTCGACAGATCTTTAAAAAGACTAGAATTAATTATGAAAGAAATTATCAACATTTAGTGATAAAAGTTCAATGTTACCTATTAATCGTTATCGACATTGACCTATCAATATAGGTAGTCAAAATATATTTATTATTAACACTTAAATTAATTACCGACTGTTAATATAATCAATTATGTAATTAATGTATTTTTACGTAAATATCACAAATAGGTACTGGACTAGGGAAGGTTCTTCACCTTACAGAACTACACACAGTGGTGTACTTGTGTTCCTGTGAGGGAGAATAGGTCTACAGCACTCTTTAAGGATACGTATTTAAAGAAACGTTAATACTCCATCTTAAAGCAAAAATGTAAAAAAATGGGTCAGCAACACGCAAGTGATACCTCTGGTATTGCAAGCGTCCGTATTCTACGGTAACTGTTTACCATCAGGGCCGTATGCTTATTTGCCACCCAAGTAGTATCTTTGTCTTATATATAAAAATGTATCCCTATTTCCCTTTATCGCGGCATCACGCGTGAACGGCTGGACCGATTTCAGTAGGTAATAATTTTTTGTTGTGTTTGTAATTGTCAGGAGAAGGTTCTCATGTAAGAAAAAAAGAAAGTTGCGCTGAAAATAGTTTAACCCGGACGAAGTCGTGGTGGGCCGCTAGTATAAGATAAAAACGGCTGCTACAAGATGTAACTAATGCTATTGGTATTGCAAGCGTCCTTAAGCTACGGTAACTGCTTACCATAAGGCTGGCCGTGTTTATTACCTTAGAAGTAAAAAACTGAGTCTTTTTCCAGTCACGTGAACTGTATATACCTACAATAATTTGACAACAACTACACTATGGTCCGCCATATTCTCAATTACTCGGTTACATAATATGAACCAGTACACACGTATGATATAGATCAAGGTTTCTCAAACTTTAAAATTTTAAAACACAATTATATGTAATAATTAGGCTGTGGAATGAGCTCCCTGCCGAGACTATAGCATAGGGTTCTTCAAGAAAGGAGTTATAAGGTTTTTAAAAGGTCGGCAACGCGTGAGTGACACCCCTGATGTTGCAAACGTCCATAGGCTACGGTAATTGCTACTATCAGGCGGGCCGTATGCTTGTTTGCCACCTTGGTAGTATAAAAAATAAATTTAAAAAATGATAGATTTTTACTTTTTGAAAAATAAATATATTAATATCATCATTTGTTCTATCAATATACTGGTTCGATTAGAAAAAATCTTTTTTTGTTGAATAGTGCATTAATCCAGGAAAGCTATAGGCTATATAACATCACGCTATGATCAATAGAAGCGGAGCAGTAGTGAGATATGTTGCAAAATCGGGAAAAATATTCCAAATTACCACGCGCACGAAGTCGCGGACGACCCCTAGTATATGATACTTATGAACGTCATAAAAACAAATGCAAGCATACATTTTTCCTACGGTACTGGAACTGGTACAGTACTCTAATGGTACGCGCACTTTGAGAAACCCTGATATAGACGACAGAATCCCACGATAATCCTGACTCCTCAATTGACGACGGTCATTATATTTTATTAGTACTATATCGATGGACTATATAAAGAAAGAGGGTAGGCAGCGATAAAAGCGGCTGTGAAAAAATTGTTTTAATATTTCGTTAGGTGATATTGTTGAAATTTTACGGTGAGGTGTAAGTTCGATTCCAGCCAGCAATGTGTATTTAATTCTATATAAATTATACGTTAAGTACGTATAATTTAAATGGTTCAATAAATGCTAGGAACGAAGGAAAAGGTCGCAGTATACGCCTGCCGTGCACGAGGGTGGGTTCGATTCCCACACAGGACAAAACTTTGTGTGACCCACAAAGAGTTGTTCTAAGTCTGAGTGTAATTTGTTTCGTTAATTGTATGTTTGTGAAGTCTTCACAGAGCTTGTTCTCTAGTGCGGGAGATATTATATAGACCTGGCTGCGTCGTGTGTTCATGATGTCCATAATCCTTATGCTTCATCGGCCATCTACAAGCTGTGCCCTGCTCATCATCATCATCATCATCTCAGCCAAAAGACGCCCACTGCTGGACATAGGCCTCCCCCAAGGATTTCCACAACTCCCGATCCTGAGTCAACCTTGTCCATCGGTTGCCCGCGAAGATGATATCTGCGAGATCGAATCGGAAATGAGGAGATCCGTGGGAGAACCAAAGTAACCGACATAGCTCGAAGAATTGCCTCCATTAAGTGGCAATGGGCCGAGCACATAGCCCTGCCCATATTGTCACTTAATTGAGACAATTTTTTGAGCTGTCTGTAGTTATGTCCTCCTAACTGAATTTCGATCACAGCGCAGGCTAATCTCGATGGAGATTACTTATCTGCGTTGGAGATAATAATTATATATATAGTGCGCCAGTGTGTGCACTCTTTGTTCCTTAATTCTCATTGTCTGATGGGGCGGCAATCCGACACGACCGGAGAAATATCAGGCGTAGGATCAACTGCTTAACATGCTTTCTGAGGCACGGGGGTGTAAACACCTCCAATTTCTAAACTTCGGGTATCTATTGTGAATTTCATGACAGAAAATCCCAATATATTTTTTTTTTGTTTACAAACCCGTGACCCGGAAAGCACGTAAAGCCGTTGGTCATACACCTGATCTCTTTCCGGTCGTGTCAGGTTACCGTCCCATCGGACTATGAGAGTGAGGGAATAAAGAGTGCACTTGTTTGCGAACACACTTGTACACTATAATATCTCCCGCGCAGATGGCTAGTCTTCATTGAGATTAGCAGCCGTGGAAGACATTATTACAGTGAACACTATCCATCTCAGCCATAAGACGTCCACTGCTAGACATAGGCCTCCCCCAAGGTTTTCCACATCGTTCGGTCCTGAGCTGACCTTGTCCATCGGTTGCCCGCGACCTTTACCAGGTCGTCGGTCCACTTGTTGGAGGCCTGCCTACGCTGCGTCTTCCAGTTCGTGGTCGCCACTCTAGAACCCTTCTGCCCCAACGACCATCGGTTCTGCGAACTATATATGGTTCTATGAACACTATAGTTCGTACAAATCGACAAAATATCTCGATCGATCGTGCCAGTGCGTGATTTACAATTGTATACGTGCAGTATATCACATAAGTATTCTCAACATCAAACAATACATTATCTTTATTGTAAATAACACTATTATGTAATACATACGACGATACAGTAACTACGTAATATTATCTGTAAGGAAATATAGGTAAGCTAACGTGACATTGTTTAGTTGTTATGGAGGTACTTCTCTTTGGTACTTATGATGAAGCCTTTAGATCGGAGTTATAGGTCCTTTCGCTCGCCATGTGTTCGCCCGAGCGGGCCAAACGACCAAAATTTATAATATTTGATTGGGCGTTTCACCCGATGGTTTTATTAATTTTCATGTATGGACAGCATCAAAATCTGTCTGTACATGAAAAATAATAAAACCTCCGCAGTAGGGCCCCAATTCTGCTAATTTACGGATGGCCCAATTGAATCTAAATTAATTCTTAATTAAATCTTAATAGTATTTTTATTATTCTGCTAATAAATTTAAGACCAATAGTTGGAAAACTATTGGTCTTATATTATTAGAATTTTTGGTATTACATTATTAGTATTCTGCTAAATAATTTAAGATCAATGGTTTTCCAACTATTGGTCTTAAATTTATTAGCAGAATCCCAGAAACGCAACTGATATTCAATTTAAAATCAATTCAGATTCGATTTTGCCGTTTGCTTGTTTGTTACTATAGTAATATAGAACAAAAAACAACACAATTATACCAATTACTGTTAAGTAATGAATGTAATAAATTAATGAGGTTGTACTTACAATGTTGCTGTAACTACACGATTAGAAATATAATTATAACGCTCTCGGCAGGCAAAGAATTAATATACTATGTTAAAGCTGGTGCCAGACATACGCGATTTAAATTTTAACATTTTTTTATTAGTAACAGTCTTATACATATGTAGTAGGTAAATATAATTCAAAAATAAAGAGTTAATTATTTTAAGTTGAATGTTAATTTTAGCATAAGGCATAAGGTTAGCGAGTCCAGGCCGAAAACCGTGTTAAATGGCGTACTCTTGGGGAGGCCTGTAAATATGTCCAACAATGGACTGCGACAGACTGATGATGATGATGTGTCCAGGGGACGGAGCTATTTACTCTATATAGCTCCACAATCTACATGTAATTAAACTTTTGTATAAAACATTAGTTCGTAGCAAACTTGAATCTAGTGCCGCAGTCTGAAATCCCCATGAAAGCTCATACATATTTCTTGTAGAAAAAGTGCAAACGGCGTTTCTTAGAAACTTATACAAACGCAGGTATGGCTACTACCCATACCTGTCCCCATCTTTGTTCTTATTAGGGTGTCTAGGGTATAATTCCTTGAAAGTTAGGCGAGCAATGCAAGAAATTATTGTAATATATAAAATTATTCATAACGAGATAGATGCAATAGATCTGCATAACGAGGTTTGTTGTATTTTTGCTTCAGTTAACTACTCTCGAAATCGGAAGCACTGCTGTTTTTATATACCATCAAGCAGAACAGTCGCTAGAGCAAATTCTCCCTTGCCCCGCACTCTTCATGTATAAAACCGATTCTTGGACACCAACCCTGAGAGTGATGTGTTTGCTACTGATAGAAGAAAGATTTTATCAGAATGTTTGAAGTTCTGCGAGAGAGATGTATAAGTGGTTTGTTTTATACCTTTTATTGTACATTATATACCTTATATAAACTTGTAGAATATTGTGAATTGTGTAACTGGACATTGTACAGTTCTATTCCATTAATTAATAAATAAGGCCCTCTTTCTCGCTCGATCTTTGCAGCATTTGATTTTTTCCGTCTGGAAAAATTAACTCATCATCAAGTCTGATACCAGCCTTATGCAGTAGACTATAGTAAGTAATTACAACCCGCTTAACCAAGCTTGTTCGTAATTATAAGATCAATGGAGGTATCTGAGGACACCTCCAAGGTAGGCTTTACTTCCTCACGACGAGACTGTGAACCGTGTGGACTATTATCTTTGAATTTTTTTTTTTATAATGATTAATACTGCTCTAGAATGGAGTGACTTGAGGTCTCGTAGTGAAGGTCTGGCCTGAGTGTTATGGGTTTAAATTTCTACTTTGTGTCCATGAATTGTATTTTTTGTAAAGTCACTCATTAATTGGCTTGATCCCAAGTGCGGGTGTTGTCTTAAAAAAAAACCCAAATCAAATAAGCCTACCCAAGTGTACGCCACTTGACACGATCATCGGCTTCTTGCATCCCAGTCACCAGGTGAAGATCACCGCTCCGACATTCGATACTATCAAGACTTAAGAACACTCCAATTTTGATTTCCGATTTCCGATTCTGCGGCATATACAATAGGTTTAATCATCATCTCAACCCATAAATGTCACACTACTGGGCACAGGTCTCCTCCATATACTTGGAGGGATATTAGCCTACTATACCACGCTGGTCAGACGGGTTGTCATATAGTTTTGTTTAGAGTTTTCCCTCTCTTGCAGTGGATATTGTCTTCCTAATTATTCCCTTCGTCGACTCTTACGACAACCTCGGGATGGAACGGGGTGGTGACATTTGTATTCTTAATCCTTCACCACACGGACATGATAGGTTTAATATAATGTAATTAATGGAAGCCGCAACTGCTGTGCGTGTCGCGTGCAAACATCAATTTGCAGCAGGAGGAGGCGCCTCTGACGCGCGCGTACAGAACACTTAACTTGGTGGCTAGCAAAATAGATCTATTCTGTTGCAATCGGCGTGAATTCACACAAATATCATTGTTTATACTTTGTTACCAAAATTAATAATTTGGTTAAGACTTTTATGTAAAGACTGGGTAACCCAGCTAACGTTGTTTTGCTACTAAAAAATAGGGGTTGATCGGAGAGGGGTAATGTATTTTTCAATGCTGAATCACAAAAAAATAAAAACAAAAATTTTTGTCTAAAAATTAAATAAAAAATTTAGGGGTGGACCTCTAACATTTAGGGGGATGAAAAATAGATGTTGTCCGATTCTCAGACCTACCCAATATGCATACAAAATTTCACGAAAATTGGTCGAGCCGTTTCGGAGGAGTTCAAAGTTGAACACTATGACACGAGAATTTTATATATTAGATAGGCTGCATCGTTGAATTGGTATATTACTGTTAGAATGATGCAGCGAGTGGTAAATAAATATATAATTAATTACCGTATTGCATAACTTAAACATGTGTTAACGATTTAAGCGCGCAAGCGTAGCTGCCTTCAGAGCACGGCCACGGGTTCATTCTCCGAGCAGGTCAAATGTGTTCTGTGTAAAGGTTTAGCTGTGGTACCCTGCAGCAGGAGGTCGTTTCCAAGATTTTTATAAAATGGCCGTACTAAAATGCGCTTAATTTATAAATAATATTGTTAGCCGGTAGATCGGTTGATCCCGACCGGTAAGTAGTACTTTGTGGAATTAACAATCCGCATTGTGCCTTCGTATGGATAAAGGCCATGTGTACCAGTTGTCTTGTTGCCATAGTACAGGCTCTGCCCTAGGCGGCGGAGCGGATCCGAGAAGAAAGTCTCCTCGCTGATCCGATTTGTCACCGGCGAACCGTGGTCCACTCGTGAAGGCGGGTGTAGGTGCACAGGGGGGTTTTAGTCGGTATGCCGGCCACCTACCACCTTTAGGCCGGAGAGTCCGACATAACTGCCTCGCTACCCCGGGCGGGGCGTATGCGTAAAGCATTTCCCCTCTAAAAAAAAAGTTTACTTTAATTTTAATAACTATTCATGTAAATATCTTATGAAATAATTACTGACAAGGGTAGGCGTCTTAAAAGGAGTCCCAAAACATTGCCATTTACTGGCTCCCATTGGCCAACAAATGGAAAGGCTTAGTTTCCACTAGCGCCTTGACACGGCGCTCCTTTCCTAAGCCGACATTTGCGCTGCCTTACGCAAGTATTCTACGGTTGCCTGCGCTATCCTTGAACATTTTGCGTAATCGTTACCTCATGTTTTAGTGTCAGTTGTTTATGATAGATGGCGGTGTGGTTGAATGTTTTGGTAAGGTCCTTCAATTGTAGCTTCAAATGATGCTAATCTATCCTTATAATATCATTTGCAAAGGGCTACTCCACCTTTAAACCATGGTGCAAATAAAAATGGGTCGGTAACAAGCTACGGTAACTGCTTAACATCAGGCGGGCCGTATGTTTGTTTGCCACCCCAGTAGTATAACCATAACTATTTAGTAATCTGTGGTATAACATTAAATAAAAAAGAGATCAGGCGCAGTACCAACGGCTTTACGTGCTTTCCGACGCACGGGTCTTGATGTGTTTTAAGAAAATGGTTACCCATCTATGGAACTATTACTTAGCTTGCAGATCTCTTGATCAGCACCGCTAATATTTAGCTACGAGTCCTTTGAATATGTACATATACAATGTCAAATCTGATTCAGGAAGTTTTTATTTTGCCGTAGGTAGGTTTTGTAGACATAAACAAAAGTCATGACATGACCATTAAAATTTATAGCCGCGGGCGACCCTTAGTTGAACATAATACATGATCCGCGTGGTAATTTGGAATATTTTCCCCGATTTTGCTACATATCTCTCTACTCCTCCGCTCCTATTGATTATAGTGTGATGTTATATAGCCTATAGCCTTCCTGGATAAATGTACTATTCAACAAAAAAAGTTTTTTTCTAATCGAACCAGTACTTTTTGAGATAAGCGCGTTTAACCAAACAAACTCTTCAGCTTCATAATAATATATTAGTATAGACATGGGGTCTCATCAGGAACAAATCAAAATTAGTACGAATAAATACCAATAGATGGAGTTACATATATCGATTTGTTATTTACGTTTATGTAAAATTCAAACCTGGAAGAAATATAGCCTGAAACATTTACATACATATTTTAAGAAATCCTACTAGCATAGGAAAATGAAATAAAGGGCTCATAAAATAAAATTATAATTATATATTTTCAAAATTCAATAATGTCGCCGTAGTCCTGGCGGCAGTATTTTGTACTACTAAGAAGTTGAAACTTGCGAGTGACTTGTGAGTAATGGCGCTGGCGCTGTACGCATTTTCAGATTTTTATAAATTAAAATTTTACTGTTGGGTCATACTAGGTATAAAAATATATAAAGTTAAGTTAATAAATAATACTGGTATATATATTTTTTCTCTCAACAAAAAAACTTTAAAAATGTCTTACGTTATCAAAATTATGAACAAAAATTTGAGATTTATTATCATAAATATTTTAAAAACTAAACAAATACAAAAAGTGTATCCTATGTTGGGATTCAATATTTTAAAAACTAAACAAATACAAAATACAAAAAGTGTATCCGATGTTGGGATTCGAACCCGGTTCGGCCGGATACGGGTACCTCCGTACGGTGCTAAGGTATCGACTATCGTAATGTGAGAAAATTACCTATTTGTGAATTCGAACTGATACTTAATAATTACAGTTTTATTATATTTTTCCTAATATTTAAAAAAAATATTATCTGATATTAAAACCATCTACAAAAAACAAATTTCAAAAATTGGACATGCATCTGGGATTCGAACCCAGTACCATGGGACTGTTGGACGAATACCACAGAATGCTATACTTACTCCTGACTGGCCTGTTGGTCTAGTGGTTAGTGACTCTTAACTACTAAGTTGGGGGATCATGGGTTCGATTACCATTCAGGACAAATCTTTGTGTGATGAGCTCTGTTTGTTGTGCTGTGCCAAGCCTGGTTTCAGATGGTAGGGTCATTGCGCCAGTTTTCCGGCCAGCTTCAGTAACCGGCCATTTGACGGACTACATTTTTTAAATCATGATAATAACATTTCCAGAGGTAACATAAATAAATAAAAAATCTTACGCGTTTTTTAAATGATTGTTAAAGAATAATTTATGCAGTTTGAAATAAATGGTTTAACCCAACGCCGAAGAAAAATTACTAAAAGCGCATGATAATTCAGTAGTGAGCGATTGTGTAGTGATTTAAGAAAAAAATAACACGACGCGCGGTGCTCAAATGCAAGTTTCATTACTTATTTCATGTCGTATACACAAAATAGATGTTTAATTAGTTCAATTAATAAGTTGTTGTCATTATTTAATTGTATTTTATTATTTTTATACTTATTTTAAACTAATATTTAGTGGTCGGTAACCGAAGTGCAAATTTTTTAAAAACGTCAATTTGCGGCCACATGGTCGCAATCTGACACATACAGCATTATTTTGTTGTGCTTAATATGACCTTAATATTTATACAGGACTATAACAATTCAGGGTGTAGCGTTGTCAAAGTGTTAACATGCAAATCTTTAGTGAGCGACCACCAGTTTCTTTGAAGAAAGTTTGTTTAATTGACCTACAAACAAGTGCTAAATAGGTGGCCGTTAACCCACATAATTGAAATATAGACATTAGTTTGCGGCCACCATCATTTAGTAAGAGAGAAACAAGGTTGGCGTGTGTTTTTTTAATTTGGTTGGATTTTTAAATGTCCATTTAATAATTATTTTAGCAAGCAATCTGTCGAATACTAAAGGTTTATTACTTTTTACATTTACAGCATTAGAATTAGGCAGACAAAGTAATATTATATCAGTACACTGAAGAAGCCTTGAAAAAAGCTCATAATGATATCCGAAAGGAAGCGAAGGTAATAAGAGAAACTTGTAGACTGTGTATCAGATCCCTCGAACTACAATTCGAGATCGGCTTACTGAGAAGAGATGTGATACTATCGAGATAGGGACCCAGATCCTGTAACTTGGTAAAAGGGTGAAAATGTGAGATAAGTTTGCTTCTAAATGTAAAATTGTTATTTTTTATACTTATAAAAAGAGCAAAAATTAAGACATCTTGTACAAATATTGTTTTTGTTAACAATTATTATTTCTGTAATTATACTTTATTTACAGAACAAATTAAAAAACCATTTTAATTGTTTTACGGGCATATTTTTAATATTAAAATCATAGACTTTGTTATGAAGTCAAAGATAAATATAGTGGTCGCAAACTAGCACACTGGTGGTCGTAAACTGCCTAAAGTGGCCGTAAACCGACGTTTTGGCTATATTTTCACTTTTTCAGCATTTTATAATATTTCATGGATAAAAGTATTATATTTTATGTTTTATATCCAAACTAGACTATACTTGGGACTAATTTACACCAACACATACTATGTTGCGTGTAGATAACATTTTCTTATACTCATCTGAAGTGGGCAACCCAGCTAAATGGTCGCTAACCGGCGCAATGACCCTATGTGAATTGTCAGAAAATATTATTATTACCCTAATTCGACTCATCTCGTAGGTACTGAATTGATAGATGCTAGGTAGGTATAATATACTTATTTGTTAATTTGAACTGACAAAACAAAAAAAATGTTTATTATAGTTTCACGAATAATTAAAAAAATACATTTTAATTTATAGGTATACGTAATTAAAGCCATCAACAAAAAACTTAACACTATACCGTAAACTTCTGTTAAGATACGGGAAAAAATTGTTTAGCCCGGGGCGGAGCGCTAGTTAAATACGGAAGCAAACAGTCAAAATAAGTGTATATTTCGTACGTAAAGCGCGTGACCTTGAGCGAGTAAACGTGGCCCGAGCCCGAGACAATAAGCGATACCTGCCCTTTATGGTCGGTGTAGATGTGTGCGCTCTGTGTCGCGTGCGGCAGCCCACTGGCGATCGGCTCGGTTACGAGCTACATAGTGGTAGGCACATAACGCGTGGCCTTGAGCGAGTGACGGAGGCCTGCTAATACCAAAGAATGCTATAATTTACTCCATCCATTAATGACATCGACTGGCCTGTTGTACTAGTGGCACAGATTACTAAAGAGTTACTACGTAACTAGTGGTTAGTGAATCTAATCCATGAGGGTTCGATTCCCATTCAGGACCAATCTTAGTGTGATATATGCTCTGTCTGTCGTCTGAGGCTGTGCCAAGTTTGGATTTAGATGGTGTGTGAGTTGTCACAAAATATTATAATTAACCTAATTTGACTAAGACAGAAACAATTCAAACAGACCCTTATCACTTCAAACAGATTATTTGTTTATTTGTACTGATAAATTAATTGCTTATTATAGTTTCACGAATATGTATTCTTTTTAATAAATCAATTTATATTATAGGTATACCTAATATAAGCCATCAACAAAAAAATAAACTTAGGTTAATAGGTATATTAACATTTTAATATACCTAAACGGGAAAAAAATGTTTAGCCCGGGCGAAACCGGGGCGGAGCGCTAGTTAAATACGGAAGCAAACAATCAAAATAAGTATATTTCGTAAAGCGCGTGACCTTGAGCGAGCAAACGTGGCCCGAGCCCGAGACAATGAGTGATACCTACCCTTTATGGTCGGTAGATCTATGTGAGTGATGAAGTAGGTGCCTACTATCTTGTGAAAAATATAATTTTAAATAAAGTGTCGCCATCTGTTGATTTTATGTGTATGCACGTAATCTGTTGGATACAGACATCTACAGATAGATAGATAATTAAAATTTAGCCCGAAGGTTTGCCCGAGTTAGCGGGGAACCATTTCTTTGTATGGGATGGGGTATCTGTACTAGTATTATATTATCTGTGGTATAGATAACAAATATTATTGATATCTATCTATTTTTAATTTGCGGAAGTATTAAGATAACATGCAAATATACATGTTATAAAATTTGTAAATTCTCCGTAGTTATGTTTTTTGTTACAATAACAATAAACAGGTAAATTGTTTCATTCATAATTGATAGCAATGATAAGATTTGAAGGAAATTGTGGCTGGTGTGTGGAAGTTATAAATGTGGAAGTTTGGAATTTTGGATGGATGTATGGATGTTTGTTACTCAATCTCGCCGTAATGACTGAACAGATCTAAATGAAATTTGACACAGAGATACATTATAGTCTAGAATAGCATATAGGCTACTTTTCATCTCGGAAAAAAATCTGTTCCTATAGGTTTTTCAATTCATAATCTATACTAATATACGCGGTGATAGCAAAATGGGAAAGTATACTTGTAATACATTAGGCGTGGAAGGACCTCCACCTTCCTGAAGGCCACAGCCAAATAACTACACACAGCGGTGTAGTTGTGTGTGCGTACAGGTCTCCAAGCCCATTTAGGAATGCCTTTTGAAATAAACGTTTTCCTATCCCAGGGATACTCCATCTTTAAGCGAGTCAAGTCGACCTATTTTGCCAACAATAAAGCCAACTGCGCAGCACATAATTATTATAGTGCACAGGTGCACTCACGAATACTTCACTTTCATAGTCCAAAGGGACAGCAATCCGACACGACTGGAGAGAAACCAGGCTTTACGAGCTTTCCGTGCTTCAAAAATTCGGGGTATTCCTCGAAGCTCACCTAAAGTATTCCTCGAAAACTCTAGGTGAGCTTCGAATTCAGGTGCGGTAAGGAAATAAATTAAAAATATACCGCACCTGAATGGTGCGTTTCGAGGAATACTTTAGATGCGTTTCAAAATGGGTGCGCTTCGAGGAATACCCCGAAAAGTCTTGCTGTGTTTTTAGAAAATGGTCACTACGGACCGACCGAGGCAAGCCTTTTTAGCCTTGCAGGTCTATCGATTCGCACCGCTAACACTTAGCTATCAGCCCCTCAAGGCCTCACTAGCTATCATTGATGGGTGACCGCCTAGTGGTTTTTCAGCTTAACGTCTCCGTGCTTCGGAAGCCACGTTAAAAGCCTATATGAGCGATCTAATTAACTCCGTCACCAGGTTGACCACTAACCAAACTATGAGAAGAAGTCTGGGATCCAATAGCTGTACAGACTCTGCTTAGTTTTGCAAACACTTCCACTGCGCAATTAAGGCAATCAAATAAATAGTTATATTTATTGCAATAAATATTTGTAATGTTTCAAACAAGCAACAGCAAACCAGAAGTATCGTGACAAACGTACATACACAAAATAATTATAACATATCAAAATATCAATTGATTGTGTTGAAAAAACCTTTTAGGTAACATTTTAACAAATTAATGTAAGTATTGTTATTGCGAAAACTAACAAAAACTCCGCCATATTGGGTTGACGCAACGGCGCAAACCGTTAGGTCTTGCAAATGATTTCGCATAGCACTCCTGCGCAGCTTATAGCAATTTATAAAGTGTTTCGCAATGTATGCATTTGGTTGCATGATAATAAATTATTATCTATGAATATATTTGGGGTTTGAATGTAATATTTGCGTGAAATTTATATTTATTTGTCTTGAAATATTAAGATAAGTGTTACTATGTATGTACCGTGTTCCACTGGTGGAAATGGGTCTTCACGAGTCGCAAGTCAAGAGAACAGAGATGATTTAGGCCTAATGAACACAAGCTAGTCTAATGCGTGTTGGTGAATCAGACATGCCTTAAAAAATGACATGTGGGTTTCCTCACGATGTTATCTTTAAGCTTTAGCTATTACTTTTATTATTAGGTTTAATAAAAAAATTGAAACGACATAATAGAATGTTTGACAACCTAGTATTTTTATTGATTTAATTTCCGCAATCCACAATGGGAAAGGAGACCCATGCATAGCAGTGGGACATAATGGGTTGCTATATATTTATATAATATATAGTTAACCATTCTTTTTGGCTTCGCCGCTACCAAGTAAGGCAAAATTAAAAGAAAAACTAAAAAAAATTGGAAACAAATATATATTTTTTGTAATAATATAATTATAGTACGCGCAATCTATGTCTTTATCTCACGTCTGTGTCTATGTCTATGACCGGACTCATGTCCTCTCCTTGTGTCACCTTTTATCTCAAAATATTTTCAATTGGCTAAGTTACATAAACGTACTATATACATACAAATATGAAAAAATAACTTTCTATGATGAACAATAACAAGTACATTGATATTGACAATTATTATTACTACACTTATTACAGTATCCATAAGCATTATAACCATTATCCAATCCAGTGTAACCATTTACATCACCCACTTTACAGAATTGGTTGCTACAACCATAGTTGGTTGCGGAATAACCTTGTGTAGTATAAGGATTATAACAATGTTTAGATACACATGTACAGTCGGTGTCGTGTTTCTGGTATTGGTTGCCAAGGTTGACAGGGTTGCGGTATTGGTTGTCATAGGTTGCCGAGTGAACTATTATTGGGCCGTCATAATTCTGGATGTGGACTGTTGTTTGACAGTCTGAACATGCTTGTAGGCTTGTCATCTGAAAAATGAAAATTGATAATCTGAATAAGGCTTTCTGACATAAACATTTAATTTTGACATAAACGTCATATGATTAATATGACGTAACTGGCCAATGAATTAGCCTGCCAATCTATGGATGGGCGACACTTTTCAAAAAACACAGCAAGATCCCTCCGTGCCTTGAGAAGCATGTAAAGCCGTAGGTCTTGCGCCTCATCTCTCCGGTTTTGTCAGATTGCTTGAGTGAAGGAATAGAGAGTGCACCTGTGTTTGCGGACACACTTGTGCACTATAATATCTTCGTTAAGATTAGCCCGCCGTGTCCCAAATCAGTGTGCTCTTCTAGACAAGTGGCATGAACGGTAGTAGAATTAATAGAATAGAAATTTGACAAGTTTACGATATAATGTCGAAAATTAATGTCGAATCCCACACATTTACTTTTTATTCTATTAAACTTGTCTAGAGAGGCTGGAGTACTATTATTACGATTACTATTATTGATAATTTGTTATCTATTAGAAGAATAAAGAATCACTTACGGAGATAAACAAGAAGATTGTTGCTAGATACATTGCGAGGAAGTAAATTTCACTTTGTATAAAAACAGAATGATTTCAGACCCTCCAAAATTAATATTATATACTAAAAACTAATCAATTTTAAGAAAATTACAAACATTGTACCGAAAATTTGTACGAATTTTGAAACAAAATCACGTATGTAGGTTCTTATATGAAAATTTTGCAACTTATGTGAAAATATTGCAGCTTATTTATTTTAATATGATAAATTTATTAAATGATTAAATATAATTATGCTTTTCGCTAAGAAACACTAAAAGATTAATGCCTGAACTGCCCTTCATTCATTGGTTGCCCACAGCCTTCACCGGTTCATCATCTCAACTTATTGGAGGCCTGCCCAATAAATAAATAAACATTGGATCGGATTTTGATTTTACAAACATTTTTTTAAGTTTTCTTTGAAAACAATAAGGGTAA
This sequence comes from Trisateles emortualis, assembly GCA_947095525.1. NCBI lineage: Eukaryota > Metazoa > Arthropoda > Insecta > Lepidoptera > Erebidae > Trisateles > Trisateles emortualis. The sequence goes on along the minus strand of OX352754.1, from coordinate 8,892,121 downwards.
ATCATTAATTAAAATATCAAAGATAATTGGTCCTAAATGCGACCCTTGTGAAACTCCAGAAGTTATTCCATACGAAGCTAACGAATAACCATTTGACACTACATATTATATTCGATTTATCAATATTTACGCACAGGTACACAAGTATGTGTGTAGTTATTCGGCTGTGGAAGATCACAGCCGAATAACTACCTATTGGGGAAAGAACGACCTTACAGAAGACTGTAAGGTGGTTCTTTCCCTAATATGGCTTCCTCATTCGTATAGGTAGGTATTTTTAACCGACTTCAAAAAGAGGAGGTTATCAATTCGTGTGTATTTTATTTTTTTATTTTATTTTATTTATTTTTTTTAATGTTTGTTACCGCATAACTCCGTCATTTATGGACCGATTTGAAAAATTCTTTTTTTGTCTGACTGGACATACTTCCAGTTTGGTCCCATTATCATCAAAAGAAAGTTCTGATGATGGGATCCATGAGGAATTGAGGGAACTCCTCAAAAGTTATAGGCACACATATAGCAATTTCAATATTTTTAACAACTAATCAATCATTTACATTCAGAAAGTGTAATTTGGTGAAGTAAAACTGATGAAGAAGACCACAGATGGCCATCTGAACTTTTCAATAATAAGTATTTTACTGATGGCGATTAGATAAGTTTCGGTTATTGTTGCTAAGCAACTATTAATAAGAAATAATGACGTGAATGAATTGAGCGCGTATTGCACAGATTAAATATTGCTTTTAATACCTACTTGACCTGTGTTCAGCCTGACGCTCAGTCGATTTTATTCGATTGTAACAAACAAATATTTGAAAATTTTACAACTTGCCGTACTGAAGTCGGTTTTTTTTTGTTAAAATTATTTATTATACTACTTGGGTGGCTAACAAGCATACGGTCCACCTGATGTTAAGCAGTTACCGTAGCCTATGGACGCTTGCAATACCAGAGGTATCACTTACCTATTGCATTTTTACACACAGGGCTTTAAGAAGGAAGTATCCCTGGGTAATAAAAAAAATACGTTTCTTTCAAAACGCATACCTAAATGAGCGCTGGAGACCTGTACGGCCAGCAGTGAGAGAGTTTATGGGTTGAGATAATGAAGTGCACTAGTCATATTATTCGTATAGAAATTATATCGAGGATACATTAATCCATTTCATTGGCTAGAATGAGAGGTAATCGTAAAAAGAGCGTTATCTGCAGTTTATCAATAGTGGCATGTAGAGCAGTGTGCCAACACGCGACATGGCATGCCGCGTCATGACTAATGTGGATATGACTTTGACAAGTATATCATATCGGTACTTTTGTATACTACTTGGGTGGCAAACAAGCATACTACCCGTCTATATGAGCGCTGAAGACCTGTACTCACACACAGGAATACAACTTAACCGCTGTGGCAATTTGGCTGTGGTCTTCTGTAAGGTGGAGGTTTCCCCATTATTCCCCAGTCGGGCTTGCTTGCTAGTATGGTACCTTGCTCTCTGTAGTTAATTACACCCAATCTCGGAAAAAACATTTGCGGGTCATATACATTTTTGTCCCGATGGGGAATCGAACCCCTTAACACTCTACTCAGTGGTAAATAAGGTAATCACTTAAGCCACTTATCATGTCTAAGTTTATTTTTATGTAATTTAGTTTTATTTCATAGTGTTTTGGCAGCGCCATTTGAGAAGCAACTTACTCAATAATTTCAGAAGCAAACCTTACCCAACTTTACCCAATAGGATACTTCTGATGTAAAACATTGACATCTGAAGACGTCAAAATGCAACATTTTGTGCATAAAAACGTTGATTTCAAACACGGATCGTTTGGATACCAATTTTATGCTCAGTTTTGTTATTAGCTACGGCTTTTATACCGTAACCAAATACTTTATTTCTATTTCATCATTACTGGTAACTGAATAAATGGTAATTAAATGACATAACACGGATAGATTACATACATAAATTGCATTAGCAATACACAATAAAATACGAAATAAAATTACAACTTTTTCTTCTTTGAATAAAGTTAGCTGACAAAGTGCTGTTCTTGTTGACATTTTTTTTTGATATAGTTACCGTCTGTGTATTTTCTTTTTATTTTATTACATTTATACATATCATCACGCCCATCGTTCGTTGGACTAGGCAGTTCATCCTGCCATCAGCGTCTGATTCTACTGAGATGACGCTAGCTGTTCGGAAAATCCCACTGGGATATGAATCATAAATTGCATCAATAAAGTGCATCAGCAAATGTGTAAAAATAATTCGTAAGTTATTTCTTATAATTATACTTTCGTGTTACTTAGTACATTATACAGTTTTTAGATCACGACAGAGGCTTATGTGGGCTATCTAAATACCACGTTAGCCACTATCCACTTATTATAAAGAAGAATTGCATCGAAATAAAATTGCAGTAGTGATGTCCACATTATTCTTACGTTGCAAGTCCCGTTACGTAGTAGTAGGTTAGCATCCGCTGAGCACATCCCTGTGATGCTGTATTTACAGGGTTGTCCGTATTGGAAATTGATACTCGAATTACACTTTGACACATACCGAAATTAAAGCGAAGTAGGATGCCCTACAAGCAAGCAAACCCGATAAGGGTGGGATCTAAGACCACAGTCAAATATACACAGTGGTGTAGTTGTGGTTCTGTGAATGAGTACAGTAACTCTAGTGTGTTTTTAAAATACGGTTTTCGTATTTCGGGGTTACCTTTAACATAAAACTCTGGTTTTACAATACAGGGTCGACAAAGCACAGGTAACTAATGCCAGCGTCCATATGCTATGGTAACATATTTAACGAAATTCGTTAAATTCATGAAGAGTCTCACCAGGGCAATATTACGCTTTTTTTTAATGATGTGGATTGACTGGCCTGTGGGTCTAGTGGTTAGTAACTCTGACTGCTAAGGACAAATATTTGTGTGATGAGCACGATTGTTTGTTCTGTGTCTGAGTGTAATTTATCTATAACATGTATGTATTTAGAAATAGATATATAAGTATGTTTATCAGTTGTCTGGTTGCCATAGTACAGGCTCTGCCTAGTTTGGGATCAGATGGCGGTGTGTGAGTTGTCCCGAAAGTAATATTATTATTATGTCTCTCTTTAACATGGGTTTTTCCCATCATTCAAAGAGTATACCCGGGCATTTGGAAGGCTAGGGGATATAGATCCAACACGCAGAGGCTCTTAGAGAATTTTAATTTAAAATGGGATGAGACGCTCACCATAGTCATGCCACAGCTGCACTATTGCAGTACAGCCATGACATGCATATGGTAAGTGTAGAGCTATTACAACATGTGAAATCAAATACTGTTGGTCTATGGGATTGGGTGTTCGATGGACTGATTTACAATGATTATGGGATCCAACGTCGCCTGCCATCATTTAAAAGTTGGGATACATACTCTAAATGAAAGATAAGCAGACGGTGACTCGCATATTGTTATTATTGTCATTCACTATGGAGGAGAAATTCTGTGGAAAAAAAACAAACATGCATAAAATTAAAATACTCGTGTCAGGAAAAACTTAATCTATAACTATAATAGAAATTTGCGTTTGATGAGTTTTACCTTTAAACCGACGATATATTGTTGGTATAATTCAATTACTAATTAAGTGTGAACCCTATACCGTATCCGGCAGTTAGTGGGTAAGCGGATTATGTCACGGCGCGAGTGCGGGTAACGTTCGTAACAAGCGGGTAACTATGGGAACTGCACAACACTAGTACTAGTACTACTTGTACGCACCGTGTATGGTGACCATGAGTTAGGGAAAATTATAGCTATATTAAGAGACTAGTTGTTTCCCGCGGCTCTATCCGTGTAGATGTCTGTTATCGCGATAAAAAGTAGCCTATATGCTATTCCAGACTATAACTGCCTTGGTGGTCCAGTGGCCGCAGTATGCGCCTGCTGTTCACGAGGTTGTGGGTTCGATTCCCGCACAGGACAAAACTTTGTGTGACCCACAAAGTGTTGTTCTGAGTCTGGGTGTAATTTGTATTCGTTAATTGTATGTTTGTAAAGTCCCCCGCGACACAGAGCTTGTTCTCTAGTGCGGGAGTTGTCTTTTTAAAGAAAAAAAAAAGAAAAAAGACTATAATCTATTTCTGTACCAAATTCATCCAGATCCGTTTAGTAGTTTTTGCGTGAAAGAGTAACAAACATCTATACATCCATCCATACATCCATAATCACAAACTTGCCCTACCTCTCTTGCTATGTCTTTTTGACACATCGTTACTAATATTATCAATATTATAAATAAATACACTATACTAGCGAGCGGGAAGGACCTCCACCTAACATAAGACCACAGGTACAGGTTTATTTTTATTATAGGTTTCTTTAAGAACACGCAACCTTAAATTAACACTAGATCTGAGACCTGTAATCACGCTTAGGAACACAACCTCATCACTGTGTGGCTATGGTCTTCTAGAAGCCGGAGGCTTACTTTCCCAGTCGGGCTTGCTGGTTTGTATAATGCCCTAACTCTTTTTTGCTGGGCTGAGTGTACTATATATATTAATTGTGTTTGTAAATGCCCGAAAATATGGCTAGTGCAAGAGTTGTCTCTAAAAATGAAACCAGCTTCGATAAAATATTATCGATGTATACAATCACCTAGCAATCACCTAGCAATTATATACCTACTCTTTGAAACAAAAAAAAATCCAAATCTGATTAGACATCTTCGAGTAATCTGTGAACATATATAAAAATAAGATTCCAACGAATTAAGAACCTCATTTTTGAAGTTGATTATAAAGTCATATCCCTATGTTTCACATCATTATATCCACCCTACAAGTCTGTTACCACGACACGGATGACACTGGGAATCAGTTCAGTAAAGTATGACACCGCCATGTGTATTGTATCAATGTAGCCTCTGGTATTGACCTCCTAACAACTGGGTCTTTGGCCTCATGTTCAATCTACAAAGGTAAGCGAGACAAAAAATTACAGAGGTAATGGTAGGAGACTGAGTCATCATTTAATCTGTCTGGGTATTGGTTTAGTTATTTTTTTATACTACTTTGGTGGTAAACAAGCATACGTCCCGTCTGATATTATATGTATATTACATCAGAAATATGCTTTCCTTAGTCCATAAAACGCACTCCCAGGCAACGTCAGCTACTACTGCTACTTGAGCTTCGGTAGTTCACGGAAGCAAACCTGAAAACTATAAATTAAATTTAAATACCATTAAACACTATTTTATATTATTTCAAAACATTAATCAGGCAATTAAAGATACAATGAATATTAAAATATGATTAACTATCTGTTGCCCGCGGCTCCGCCCGCGTGGATGTCGGTTATCGCTGTAAAAAGTAGCCTATGTGTTATTCCAGACCATAATCTATCTCTGTGCCAAACTTCATCCAGATTCAGTAGTTTTTACGTGAAAGAGTAACAAACATCCATCAATCAATACTTACAAACTTTCGCGTTTATAATATTAGTAGGACTTTACGCAATTTTATGGGATTTTTTTTTCCCGAGATATAAAGTAGCCTATGTACAGGCTTTATTCTATCTCTGTGCTTAATTACTTCCTCTCTTTAGCCGTTCTGGCATGACAAAAATCCAATATTTACTCTTCTTCTTCTTCTTCAAGAAGCGGGTCGATTTTGCCGTAGGCCAGAGAGGCCCAGATACCTGCCGATTAAACCCCTGTGCACCTACAGCTGCCTTTACGTATCCGACTGGCAGAGTCAAACTCATTTAGTTCAACGGGTTATGAACAAGAAAACAAATTTTCCTCTGACCAATTCGCTGATTAGAGTCCTCGAGCAGAATTGGCAAGAAACTCGAGCCACAGGCCTGTTCGTCTAGTGGTTAGTGACTCTGACTGCTACGCCGAAGGTTGTGGGTTCGATTCCCACCCAGGACAAATCTTTGTGTGATGAGCACGAATGTTTGTTCTGTGTCTGGGTGTAATTTATCTATCATATGTATGTATTTAGAAATATATAAGTATGTTTATCAGTTGTCTGGTTACCATAGTACAGGCTCTGCCTAGTTTGGGATCAGGTAGCGATGTGTGAGTTGTCCCGAAAATATTATTATTATGTAATAAATACAAGAAATATCTCTTTACAAGCAAATCCGTACACAAACTGTAACTTATAACAAAACTAGAACCAATAGTGCCTAACATTATTTCAAAACTAACATTCTAAAATTAGCTAACACAAATCATGTATCTGACCAAATAACTTGATCTTCCCCACCTCCCTCACTCCATTCAAAATGCAACAAACTTTAAGTTTACATTACATTTATATAGCTCTTATTAGACTGGCGGTTCTCGGAGAGACATTATGCAACCACTTTGACCTTAAAACCTTACGTAACTCTAAACCAAAACTCTAGTATTGTTCAATGTAATTGGAACTTTATAGTGAAGAAATTAAGGTTGATTTTTCCATGAAATAAAATTGTAATAGAATGAATTAGGTTACTTAAATATACCATTACCAATGGTCGATATTATGTATGTAGATTACAGACTGGTTACTACATTTTTTTTATAAATAAAGATATTACGAAGACTCTGAAGGTCCTTATATTGCTATGATGATCTAGAATCAAGAAATTATATGGCAACATTATTTCCTAAGAAATTGTGAAAATTGAAATTAGAACAATGTGCAAGGTTTTTAGAATTTAAATTAGTTTTTCTTTTTTTTATTATACAGCGTCAGTTAAAAAAATACTTTTGAGCGTGTTACTTAGACTATAAATATAATAATATCTCTATGAAGAAATAGAGGAGAGGAGACCTGTGCCCAGCAGTGGGACGATAATATGACAAAAGAATGATATATAGGGAAGACTCACACACAGTCATCTGATCCCAATTTAGGCAAAGCCATGACAATCAGAAAATGGATGGATGTATGTTTGTTACTCTTTCACGTAAAAACTACTGAACGGATCTGGATGAAATTTGGCACAGAGATAAATTATGGTTTGGAAAAACACAAAGGCTACTTTTTATAGCGATAACCGACATCCACACGGGCGGAGCCGCAGGAAACAGCTAGTAATAATATATTTATATGACGAAATAGAGGAGAGGAGACCCGTGTTCCTTCAGTGGGACATATAGGTTGCTATTATTAGGTATAATATGACGAAAGAATGATATACATATAGGGAAGACTCACACAGTCATCTGATACTAATCTAGATTTAGCCAAGACAACCAGACAACTTTAATACTAATATGGTGACAAGCGTATGGCCCTCTAGATGGTAAGCAGTTACCATAGCCTATGAACGCTTGCAAATCATAGTTTGGTTAGTGGGCCAACCTGGTGACGGAGTTATTTAAATCGCCTATATTGAGGCTTCTGTCGTGCGTGATCTAACGAACGTTACCAGTCGGGACCGACTTTTAACGTGCCCTAAGCACGGACATGCTCAGTTGAGTCAGTTGTTTTACCACTATGCCGTCACCCATCTATAGGATTACCGCGCTCTTGCGCTATTTAGGAAAAAAGGGACCACTAAATCCCGTCCGAAAAAAGGGACCACTAAATCCCGTCCGAAAAAAGGGACCACTAAATCCCGTCCGAAAAAAGGGACCAATAAATTACGTCCCCGCTTCGCCCGTGGGTAAACACAGAAACAGTGGTTTCGAAAAGAAACCGCTGTTCCCATGTGCTATAATAGACTATATTTCATCTTTGTGCCAAATTTCATTTAGATCTGCTTAGCGGTTCTGGCATGTTGAGTTTCAAACATCTATAAATTCATCCAAATATACTTGAAGAGGCGGGTGGGTTATGTCTGGCTCGCCGGCCTGTATATGGATGGATACCCATCGGCTTTGATGTGATTGAGAAACAAATATCCATACATCCATCCAATCTTTCACATCCTACTAATATTATAAACGCGAAAGTTTGTAAGTATGGATGGATGGATGGATGGATGGATGGATGTTTGTTACTCTTTCACGAAAAACTACTGAACGGATCTGGTTGAAATTTGGCACGGAGATAGATTACGGTCTGGAATAACACATAGGCTACTTTTACAGCGATAACCGACATCCATGCGGGCATAGCCGCGGGCAACAGCGATTTGTAAAATTAACATAGATAAAATAATGTTTACCTAAAATGTAACCATTTTGCTTATTTATTTACTTCAAATTTGCATAAATAATTTTTTTTTTTTTTTGTTTGGCCCTGTCTGTCATTGCTGGTGAAATTAATGACATACAACTCTGCCTACCTCTACCGAAAAATCGTGATGTCATATTACATGCTTTATTGAATACACGAGTTAAATGTAGGCCAATCTTTTGATCGATCCACGGAGATGTGACGCAAGCTCGTTGCATCATATTCGGCCCAGTTTTTATGCATGCATGCCAAGGTTTTCAGATTAGGTCATAGCACTCAATAATTACATATAGCTATTGTAAGATGTTGGTACACTATGTGCAGTTAATGTCGTTCTCACAGGATGAATTTTGATTATAAAGTAGACCTTCAAATGTGGTGTAATTTGCAAGTTGCAATGGATAAGCTTTATCGCTCGACGGTGCAGCGATGGAGAGAAGAAGATTTTTGAGTACGAGTAGAGACGACTTCGAACTAGGTGGTCAGGTTGCATAATAATAATAACAATACGCTTGCCATAGTCATGCCACAGCTGCACTATTGCAGTACAGCCATAATCTGCCTATGGCAAGTGTAAAACTATTGGGAGGGTGAAATCAAATAATTTTGGGCTATGGGATTGGGTGGAGACATAACATTAGCAACCTAATGTTCCACTACAAGGCACGGGTCTGCTCTCCTCTGTCAAGAGAGAGAGAGAGGGTTAAGGCCTTAATTCAGACACGCTGGCCTAATGCTTGTTGGTGATCAGACAAGTCTTTAGAATTTCTTTTAACTCATGTGGGTTTCCTCGCGATGTTTTCCTACACCGTTAGCAGATGGTGAATCATTTGATTAGTACATATAAACTTCACAAAGTGAAATTCACATTAGTACTGCTACCCGGGATCGAACCCGCACCTCTTGTGTGTAAGTCTGTTATTTTTCCACTCGGCCACCACCGCTTCCCTTTCTTATAATACAGATTGCATTGTATTTAGCTTTTTATTTTTTTTTATTAAAAAAGGCAACTCCCGCACTAGAGAACAAGCTCTGTGTCGAATTACACCCAGACTCAGAACAACTCTTTGTGAGTCACACAAAGTTTTGTCCTTCGTGGGAATCGAACGGTCCAGTACACGTAGTTGTACGTGTACTGGACCGTGGGGGACTTTACAAACATACAAATCACGGCAACATATTACACCCAGACTTGAAGCAAACATTTATGGATCTCACAAAGTTTTATCTCGTGGGAATCGAACCTCCGACCGCCGGCTTAGCAGTAAGGGTCACTAACCACTGGACCAACAGACCATTCAAGACAAAGCCATACATTTAATGTGATAATAAAAGCCACTTAATTAAGATAAACGGGTCTTGTAACTTGTCACTAAATAGTGCAACATTGTAAGCTTGAAGTATTTATTAAAGTACCTGCCTATTAAAGGTGGAACTACAGCTTTGGCAATAGCTTCAAGCCTTTTAAAGGTGATGGGCGATTTAAGCCCTGTGTTTTGTAAGATACTTCTCATTAGCGTGTCATTACGCGTTTATTTTAGGTTTAATTAGTGTAAAAATAAAATAATTATCGACGCCGATAGCTGGAATAGGTATCGTAATGATTGTTACTTTAATTGAGTTATAGGTTGTTCCGCCCGCCATTACGCCCAAGCGGGCCACCAAAACGTCCATCGGGCGAAACGCCCAATCAAATATTATACATTTTGTAATTTGGTCGTTTGTCCCGTTCGGGCGAAAAAATAGCGGGCGAAACGACCTATTACTCCTTTAATTTATTGTCATTTAATTTATAACAGTGATTTCACATGTGATATTTCACAGCCAATGATTTATTTATTAAATTTGGTGAACAAAAGTTAGGTACTCATTAAACTAATTAAATTGTAAAACATCGAATGAAATACAAATATGTAGCATAGAACATTATTATTTATTTTTTACAATAAGTAAACGTCAAAATAATTAAGTTTTCGTTTTTGTACATAAAATATATCCTACTAGCTGTTGCCCGCGGCTCCGCCCGCGTGGATGTCGGTTATCGCGATAAAGAAAAATTCTATCTGTTCGTGTGTGATATTCTTATGTGTAAGCTAAACAATGCAAAGTTTCTACAAAATTCATCTCTACAAACTTTCGCGTTTATAATATTAGTATGATTATTTAATTAATAGAATATTTGTCACATTTTATAAAATAATCTGTTAAATTTTAACAGTAGGTATGTGATTTTTCACTGTTCCGTTATATGGAACATCAGAATGACCCACTCTATTCCACAAAAACTCCGTATACATTTTGCTAACTCTTCAACTCAAAATGTCATCCACCTAACACCAAACTAAAAATAAACCTCAAGTATTTCAACATCATATTTCATCAACAGCACATCATGTTATCTCAAACTGTTTCCTAACACCAAACATTACAATATTCGACCTTGACATATATGTAATAAAAACTATATTTAAGTGTTACATCATTGCGACGTAGGTACATCAACATCATTAGTGCAGTGGTGGCGCACGTGGTGGTGTACTGGCCTGAAGTCGTAATATACACGGCGACTTTTGATGGGCCTGTTGGTGTAGTGGTTAGTGTCTCTGATTGCTAAGCCTGAGGGTTCGATTCCCACTCGGGACAAAACTTTTTATAATTTATAAATGTTTGTTTATAGACAATTCCAACCAGGAGTGTAAATGTGGTGCGGATTCGCAAACCACGGGGCACTTGATATCATGTCCCGCGTGCCCTGATACCTGCACCTTAGAAGACCTTATGGACGCTGTTGAAAATGCAAAACTCGTAGCCAGATTCTGGGCCGACACAATTTAGATTGCCATCGACACGCTAAGAAGAATGTGCGTTCCGAGTCTGGGCGTAATTTGTGTTTGTAAAGTCTTCCGCGACACAGGGCTAGTTGCATAATGCGGGACTAGTTTTTTTACAAAATAACGAAAAGAAGCACCTTGGCAGCCTAGGTACCCTACTGGAGGCGGTCCACAGCATCAAGTTTCTTCTTTCCTTGATAGAATATGGTGTTAGAAGCATCTGTATGATTCGATACCTGCTTGCCATAAGGCGGGTAGTTTGCTTGATTGCCATCGAAGTTGCTTATAAAAAAGTATTTTTTTTTTACAAATTTGAATGTACCTACGTATTTCTGTTTTAATTTTTTCAGTAACCAATCAAGACTTACTTACCCAATATCTTTATATTGTATTTTTACTACCATCAACCATATTACTATCATAATTTCTTAACAATACACAAAAGTTTACCTTGACATATAATAATTAAGGCATGTGTTAACTCTTACATCATTTAACAGATAAAACACAGGCATTTACAATGACGTAAACTTTAGTTGATGGTTGGCACATTACAAGTTACTTAAGTTCGCAAGTTCAAGTTAAGTAACTATATAAAATTGTGTACTGTTGCGAATTTTGTTTGAAAGCAAGTTTCATTGAAGTGATGACATTGATGACGTTGTTGATGACCACATTTAGGGATGCGTTTTTTAAGAAATGTTCTGAATCAATATATTTGTATAATTTATATTTCTTTTGGGTCGGCAATACGCAACTGATACCTCTGGTATTGCAAGTGTCCATAGGCTACGGTAACTGCTTACTATCAAGCAGGCTTTATGCTTGTTTGCCACCTAAGTAGAGTATAAAAAATATGGTTGGCATATTACAAGTTAGGTACTTAAGTTCGCAAGTTCAAATTAAGTAACTATATAAAATTGTGTACTGTTGCGAATTTTGTTTGAAAGCAAGATTCATTGGAGAGATAAGTGATGACATTGATGACGTTGTTGATGACCACATTTAGGGATGCGTTTTTAACGAAATATTCCATTATCCTAGGGATACTTTATCATAAACCACTGGTATTAATTATTGACCAACGTTGTAAGGAGCTCTCTTTGTCAGAACTGTTCATATAGAAGATATAACCCAGGTAAAGTATGTAATTGACAACAATTTTTATGATATTTCATACATTGCCTGAACGTCCTAGGAATTTCATGCTATACGGGATTTGTACTCTTTATCGAAATACATTTTAACGAAGCCCATTTCTGCTACGGCACATCACCGAAAAGCTATTTTCATCATCATCATCATCTCAACCCATAAACGTCCCACTGCTGGGCACGGCTCCCATCCAAACTTTTGGAGGGATATTAGCCTACTATACCACGCTGGCCAGACGGGTTTGGTATAGGGTTTTGTTTCGAGTTTTTCCTCTCTTGCGGTGGATATTGTCTGGTAGACTTACTCCCATAGACTCTTACGACCCCCTTGGGATGGAAATCAATCAGATTAATTTACATGATTTTTCTTAAAATATGAAAATAAATCAAAAAATAAGCTTTACAGATTGCCGGCAACATTATCGTTTTAGATCTAGCTTTTTAGATAATTTTGTTTCGCAATCATTCAAATGTCAATCACTCACAGATCACTAATGCATTCCTTATGTAACAACAATACGTAATTATTAAAACTAGGTCAGTATTCAATTGAGTGAAAGATCAAATAATGATTCATTCATTTGAACTTCAATTGAAAAATTGTTTTTGACACAGCTCTTTGGTTACTTAAAAATATAAGAGACGTAGGGACCATATTGAACAAGCTGCATTAAGAAACAAACCTCCGCCTTACAGAAGACCACAGCCAAATAAAATAGTAGGTATTGCAAGCGTCCTTAGGCTACGGTCTTCTTATCGTTTGGTCTGTGGCCAACCTGGTGACAGAGTTATTTAGATCGCCCATATTTAGACGGAATGGGAAAGTACCTAACCAAATTACACGCAAGAGTTGCGAGTTCGATCCCGGGTGGCAGTACCAATGTGAATTTCACTTTGTGGAGTTTATATGTACTAATCAAATGATTCTCTCTCAATTTGAGGAAAAAATCATCGCTTTAATATCCTACTAATATTATAAATGTGAAAGTTTGTAAGAATGGATGGATGGATGGATGGATGTTTGTTACTCTTTCACGTAAAAACTACTAAACGGATCTGGATGAAATTTGGCACACAGATAGATTATGGTCTGGAATAACATATAGGCTACTTTTTGCAGCGATAACCGACATCCACGCGGGCGGAGCCGCGGGGAACAGCTAGTATATCATAAAGTTTTGTTCCATATGGAAATCGAACCGACAATAATCGGCGCAAGCGCAGGTGACCAAACCACACATTAAAACTCAAATAATTCAGGGTCTCGCGTGAATAATACCTCTGGTATTGCAAGAATCCATAGGCTACGGTAACCGCTTACCACACAACAAAACAACATTCAATAATTGCTTAATTAACCATTTAAGTTTAAGTATAACCTTGATCCCCTTATAGTCAGTATGTAATCATTACAACATCTGCAATGTTACTTATTTGTTAGATAAGTTATCATTACTTAATAAGATTATATGTTAAGACTAGATGTTGCACGTAAGAGGTGCGAGTTCGATTCCCGGTAGCAGTACCAATATGTATTTCACTTTGTGGAGTATATATGTACTAATCAAATGATTCTCCATCTGCTAATTGTGAAGGAAAACATTGTGAGGAAACCCACATGTCTAAAGACATGTCAGATTCATAGGCCTTAATTGAACAGAGAATACACGCTGGCTTTCCCGCATTAGGCCAGCGTGTATGAATTAAGGTCTAAACCCTCTGTCTCTCTGTTGATAGAGGAGAGGAGACCTGTGCTCAGCAGTGGGACATATTTGAGTTGCTATTAATATGAGATGTTGCCCATGGCTCTGTCTGCGACAACAAAAACAAATCTATTATACGGGCATGAAAAAATATAATTTGGTGGCACTTGTCCGCGGAAGCGACGGAACACTACACCCTGCGGCCAAAAGTCCTCCTGCATGAAGAGGTGCAGAAAACAAGGCGCTACTCGAACAACGAACGCCTTAAAGTGGACGTTGCGGTGCGACTCGAGTAATTGCACTCTCGCCGTGTACTTGGTCTTCTTGCGGACGTACTCTACTCCAGAAGTACTCCCTAAATACCCATGGATGATTTGATCACCAAAACCGTAAGTAATTTCGTCACGAGTCAATATTAGTGATGTCACAGTTACATAATCACCGGTCCAGTTGCCGGTCTTCACCTTGTTGATGTAACGTGTCAAGGTTAGTGATGCAACCGTTTGTGCGCAAGCGCAGCCAAGAGTAAGTCTTGGTGTGAAAGATTCTATCTTTGAGATGTAAGGTATTGTGAAAAATTTGATCGAAAAGGCATGGGAAGAGTTATTGAAAATAGTTTTTGCACGGAGTAAATTATAGTCTGGAATAGCACATTATGCTCATTTTTATCCCAGAAAATGTCCTGATATTTTTTATTACCGTAGGATAGATTCGTTTTTATTGTCGTAGGCAGAGCCACGGGCAACATCTCATATTAATAGCAACCCAAATATGTCCCACTGCTGGGCACGGGTCTGCTCTCCTATATCAAGAGAAGAGAGAGAGGCCTTAATTCATCCACGCTGGCCTAATGCAGGTTATGTTTGTAAAGTCTTCCGTGCCACAGAACTGGCTGTAAGTGGCTGTAGTGCAAGAGTTGTCTGTTAAAAAAAAAACAGACAGTAAGAGTGAAAACAAAAAACCACGCAGAAGATTTATTCGTTGCTTTTTTTATACCACTTGAGTGGCAAACAAGCATACGGCCCACCTGATGTTAAGCAGTAACCATAGCCTATGGACGCTTGCATCACCAGAGGTTTCACTAGCGTGTTGCCAACTCTTTTTTTTATACGAGGGCTTTAAGATGGAAGTAATCCTGGGATAGGAATACGTTTCTTTCAAAATGCATCCCTAAATGAGCGCTGGAGACCTGTGCTTACACGCTGTGTGCAGTTATTTGGCTGTAGTCTTCTGTAAGGTAAAGGTCCTTCCCCAGTCGTGCTTGCTCGCTAGTATGGTACTCTACCTCTCTTGAACTTGCTTACCTTTATTGGCGAAATAACTAGCCTGTTGGTCTAGTGGTTAGTAACACAGGACAAAACTTTGGGTGATTTATAAATGTTTCTTCCGAGTCTGGGTGTAATGTGTATTGTCCCCCGCTTCACAGAGCTAGTTCCTTAATGCGTGAGTTGATTTAATAAAAAAATAAATTGGCTGTTGGTAAATTGGCTAACATTATCTTTCATATTATGTTCATAAATGTATAAATGTTACTTTATAACCAAAATGTATTTTGTGTTACGTTGCCACTCTGTAGTAAAACAAATTACAAATATATACAGCTAGTACTCAAGTGTTGCAACTCCCCCGTTGGGATAGTTTGCGACATCTGACATAAGGCCGTGACCACACTGACTGATCAAACATGTATCTATCACTTTTACAATCGGTCATATGATAAGTATTTGAAATACAGGGGGAGACAAATTTAAAATAATGTATTTTCTATATCTTGAGTTAGGTAACATGATGTCATATCAGGTTCCGGTGGTCCCATCGTAAAGGTGTGTGATGATGAGAAAGAGTTTAGGTCCTAATTCGCATACGCTGGCCGAATGCGGATTGATGAATCGGTCATGTCTTAAGAATTTCTTCTTAGACATGTTCCCTTACGATATTTTCCTTCACCGTTAGCAGATGGTAAATTAGTACATATAAATTCCAGAAAACAAAATTTATTTTGGTACTGCCACCCTGGATTGAACTCGCGTGGAAGTCGGTTACTTTCCTACTCGCCAGCTGATTCTCTAAGAAACAGCGATGGCAAACTGACAGTTGTGATTGCAAAATTGACAGATGTGATTTCTCGGTGACGGCACAATCTATTGACTAAACGTCAAAAAGGGCTCTTACGGAATACCGATTTTCAATCTGACAGTCAGATTTTGCTCGGTTTTTGCGGTAGCTCTGTTTTTGCTCTTACGGAATACCCCTGCTGGTCACCACCAGTCTTATTTAATGTATATAATAAATTGCAAATATTAATAATAAAATTGAAAAAAATACAGAAAAAATTAAATGCTTATTATGCCATTTTTATTTGCATTACAAATATTCTTGCAAATAACAATTTGGCCACACTTTTGCAACATTTATCTATAGTAAACTGCAATAATGTTATTACAATTGAATTGCAAACTAGGTCTTGATTTACATAATACATTACTCTGTAATATCCATTGTGACAACCGTTCAGTTATGTGCTTGTGCTGTTTTGTAACTAAAACCTTGCCATTTCCCGAGAATTACTTAATAGAAAAAAAGAAATATTTATTGCTACAATTAGAGACATGTGAACATAGAGGTAATATTATACATATATATATATAAACTAAAAAATAAAGAAACTATCCTATATAATATATAATAGCAACCCATATATGTCCCACTGCTGGGCACGAGTCTCCTCTCCTCTATCTAGAGAGAGAGAGAGGGTTTAGGCCTTAATTCACACACGCTGGCCTAATGCGGATTGGTGAATCAGACATGTCTTTAGAATTTCTTCTAAGACATATGGGTTTCCTCACGATGTTTTCCATCATCGTTAGCAGATGGTAAATCATTTGATTAGTACATATAAATTCCACAAAGTGAAATTCACATTGGTACTGCCGGGGATCGAACTCGCACCTCTTGCGTGTAAGTTGTTAACTTTCCCACTCAGCCACCATCGCTTTTTTAAACAAAGAAACTATCCTAAACTAAACATAAAACAAAGTGCATGTGTCTCATAGTTGTAGCAATCAGGTGTCCAGTTCAGCATTAGTCAGATCTATGGGACCTGACGCTGGTTTTCGACTCGAACCTGTTTAATAGATTTTATTTTATTATTATATCGAGAGGGTTCTTGAGAGAATGGTCTCCCCATGATCTTCCCCACGTCTCTATTCGATGCCATTTCTACGCAGTCCATCGCTAAGGCGTCTAGACGCCAGCGTTTTCGGGGACTGCCGCGATGACGGCGTACGTGTTTCTGACGATATTTTTCCATCTATATTTAACTGTATATGTATATTAAACTTATAAACACTCTGTATACAAATACTCGTACATTTCACCGTAGTCGTCAATGTCATACAATAATTGACACTATATTCATAAATATCTCTCACTTTGGTGAAGATAGAATTAAATAAAACTTATATATAAGTAGGTCATACAATGTGGCAATAAATTCAATATTATTTGATTTATATAAACATTAACTGACCCTGGGTTTTATTCCCTGATCGGACAATATAGTATTCTATTCCCCTTTCTTCGCAAAGCACATTAAGCCGCTTGGTTCTCCACCTAGGTTAGGTGGAGAACCAAGCAGCTTAATGAACTTTGCTTAAGGTGCTCTTCGTCCCTCGGAAAACACGCACATTGGTTATTGAAAGAAAGAAAGAAAATTACATTTATTTAATTTTAATGACAAAATAACCACATCAGCCACGGGATAAGTATTTGAAATACAGGGGAGACAAATTTAAAATAATGTTTTTTCTATATCTTGAGTTGACATATCAGGTTTCGGTGGTCTCCCCGTAAAGGAGAGTGTTGATGCACAGGAATTTTAGTCGCCTAACATCTTAAGGCCGGAGAGTCCGACATAACCACCTCGCTTCCCCGGGCGGAAATTTTCTGTTTAAAATATACAATACCAGTAACGGACACAAGGTACAATCAGACTCGGAACTACCATTTGTGGTTTACAATATTTTTTGAGCATCGAACCCACAACACCGCACATTGATTAATGGCCTGAGTTTCTTGCTAGTTCTTCTCAAGGCTCCACGTCAGCGAACTAGCCGTAGGAAAATTTAGCTGACATCATTTTTCTGGTTTATTCATAATTTATGACCTTCATAAGTGTTACTTTGTAACCTAAATGAATAAATGAATTTTGAGTTTGAGTTTGAATGGTGAAATAACCACATCAGCTCCCCAACCATGTAGTCAATTCACCTTCGAAGTCCAGGCATAGATAGGATATAAAAAGTTGAGTTTACCTAACTCGTAATAGAATATAGTCCATGGCCACAAGCGCTAGATGTAAGTATTGCGTATGCGCAGAACAGGTTGCGTACAAACACGGTAACCTATATTACTAGCCGGTTTACTTGCGCAGGAGTTCATAGTAGACACACCTATGTATAATTTGTGTTAGACAATTTTGTACTATTGATTTTGTTCCTTTTTATGAGAATAGTAGGTTTTTTTTATACCACTTGAGTGGCAAACAAGCATACGGCCCGCCTGATGTTAAGTAGTTACCGTACCCTATGGATGCCTGCAATATTCGCATTAAAAAAGGCCCCTCCAGGACTCAAAAAGCTTGTAAGGCTGTTGGTCCTATGCCTGATCTCTCTCCGGAGGTATTGGATTGAGTGAAGGAATAAAGAATGCACATTTGTTTGCGCACACATTGGGAACCATAATATCTCCCGCGCAGATGGCTAGCCTATGTCGATATTAGTCACCATGACCGAAATTTGGCTAGGACATTGTTCCTCATAACCGAAACGCAACGATAATTTTCTATGATCTGCAATATTCTTCTTCTTATCGTTTGATTAGTGGCCAACCTGGTGACAGAGTTATTAGATCGGCCATATTTAGGCCTCTGTCGTCAACGACTGTTAACAGTCGGGACCGACTTTAAACGTGTCCTACGAAGCACGGAGATATATGAAATACCACTATGCGGTAACCCATCTATAGGGTTACCGCGCCCTTGGTAGTTCAACCCGCTAATCGTTTACCGAACAGCGAGTGCGTCTGGCCATGAGCGCCTGCTTAGTGCAACTAAGCAAACATAGATTGCATAAAACTCCAATATAAAAGCTTACAAACCTATAAATAACATTATAACATAATTATCATAATCATAATTTCATAATTTACATAAAAACTTATATTAAACTAATCAACAGAAGATACTGTACTAATAATTGCAAAACACCTGATGTAATTGCCAGGTATAAAATTAGCAAAATATTTCGCTAATAGCAACACTCTGTCGTAACCGTAGTTCCGTAGATATGTCAACACATACATACATATACTATTACCTAATGCTTGCTAAATATACATATAAGTGGTATTGTTTATACGACTGACTTGTATGCAAGGTTTTATATATTATTGTTTATTTATGATTTAGTACAATCAGGTAAGTAGCAAAAAAAAGAAAAAAAGTACTAATTATGATGTCCTCCTTCTCAAATTTTAAGGAGACTAGCCATTTGCGCAGGAGATATTATTGTACAAAAGTGTGTGCGCAACCACAAGTGCACTCTTCATTTTTTTAATCTTAAAGTCCAATGGGACAAAAATCTGACATGACTTAAGAAAGATCATTCGTAGAACCAACTGCTGTACGTGCTTATCTAAGCACAATGCCAATTACCAAACTTTGGTCGACAATAAGAGGCAGTACCATGATTGCGAGCGGGCCCTACTGGAGAGAGTCCTCCGCCTTACAGAAGACACAGTGATATAGTTGTGTTCCTGTGTGTGAGTACAGGTCTCCAGGGCTCATTTACTCAATACTCAATCGTTTATTGCTTCCACAATGTATAACAGATGGTATCTTATAATTAATAGGAGAGAGGAAGATGGCGTCTATTCTTTCATAATGAAATGATTTTCAAAACGTACTGTGACGGATTTTACTAAATTTAATTGATTAATAATTATTTTTCAATTTTTTGTAGAAAGATATTGCTGTCAAATTAATTGAATAATTATAGTTTAAGTTAGTTATTATTAATTTTAGAAGTTAAAATGAAGTTTTGCTATTTATAAGAATTATTGTATATGTATGTCAGATATATAATTTAAAATGTCAGGTTTTATAGAGAAATGTTTAGTGATGCATTTTGAAATAAACGTTTGCTTCTCCCACGGATACTCCATCTTAAAACCTTGGTGTAAACAAAACAACACGCAAGTGATGCTTCTGGCATTGCAAGCATAGGCTACGGTATCAAACGGGCAGTATGCTTGTTTGCCACCCAAGTAGTTGAGTTCGACTGCCTCGGTGGTCCAGTGGCCGCAGTATGCAACTGCTGTGCACGAGGTTGTGGGTTCGATTCCCGAACAGGACAAAACTTTGTGTGACCCACAAAGTGTTGTTCTGAGTCTGGGTGTAATTTGTGTCCGTTAATTGTATGGTTGTAAAGTTCCCCGCAACACAGAGCTTGTTCTCTAGTGCGGGAGTTGTCTTTTTAAAAAGAAAAAAAAAAGTAGTATGAAAAAAATACTTATATAATTATAATAGTAGAAAAAGAAATGTTATGTTTACATTACTGTCCACGAAAGGGTAAAACTTTGTACAGTGCTCCAAAAACCTCAAATTTTAAAGTTTAAATTGAACAAATAAACGC
Source organism: Trisateles emortualis (assembly GCA_947095525.1). Classification (NCBI taxonomy): domain Eukaryota; kingdom Metazoa; phylum Arthropoda; class Insecta; order Lepidoptera; family Erebidae; genus Trisateles; species Trisateles emortualis. The sequence goes on along the minus strand of OX352754.1, from coordinate 8,871,548 downwards.
ACTGTAATCAAGAGAACAAACCGTAGACCTTCCGGAGGTATTTCATCACAAAGTTAGTTGACCTGTTGCATTTCCACCGCTCACAAGAAATGCTCGACGGGCGGGGGTTTCAGTTTTATCATGTCGTTAATCTAATAATGTTTTGTGTTCATGTATTTTACATTAACTTAGCGCCGACAGATTTCATATTAAATTGTTTATATTTAAAGGCTAATGAGACAAATGGTCATGTTTACTTGATGTTGCAATCTTTATAATCTTGTTTAACTAACACCAGTTGTTCGTTTGGCTCGTCTGTACAACGATTTGACAAAAAAGTTAACCGAGACATTCATTTCCAAAGCCTACCCAAGTTTATGAAACTACTTAAAGCCAGTGACGTAGGTACTTTAGATTGACATTATCGCGCTTTTTAATTACACAATTAATTTCATTTTATACAATTCAATTTTATTTTTATCTTTACTTTTATATTGTCTTTTTAAAATTTCATTTCAACAAATTTCGTTACATTTACAAGAATTTAGAATAAGATTATAATTTTTAATGCATGATGTGGTTAACCAATAATTGTAAGTACAGTTAGCTCAACAAATTTAATATTATTCTTTTTAATGTATTTGCACTTGTGTTGGTGAGCCTTTAAATAAATAAGCACCATGTTCAAAGATGAATCCTTGCCATAAGATAAGATAAGATAAGATATATTTATTTGTCATAACATGTGTACAATAGTTGTTACAAAAAATTATAATTTGTCTCAACATGCTCTGCCCACACTTATAGGCATAAATTCTGAATGAAAACTATGAACAGTGTCCAAGATCTAAAATGCTATAGATCTCTTTAACATTTCAATACGTCCACAGCTGGACATAAGCATCTGCCTATGCCCAGCTGTGAACGTATTTTGGGCTTAGTAAATTTAGAGAGGCTCCTGTAATCATTCATCAGCGGACTTTCTGTACATTTTTTGCCACCAAAAAAAATATGCGGGGCAGTCTTTGGGGACTGCCGATAGAAGTGAAAACTAAGTAACTTGTGAATTGTATCGTCGAGCTATTAGATTATTATTTTTGAATATGAAAAGCGTTCGGTGACGATGACGCGAGTTCCATGATTTTTGTTCACCCATAAAGTTTAGGTGACGATGACGCGAGTTCCATGAGTTTTATTCATTTTTGAATATTGAAATCGTTCAGTGACAATGACGCGAGTACCATGATTTTTGTTCACCCAAAAAGTGCTTAAAGGAGATTTCACTTCAAAAATATATACGTCTCAATTGTAACAATTGCACTTACTTGTCCTTGAAGGGATTACAGAAGATGGCTAAATAAAATAAAAAATGAGTTCATCTGTTATTTATCTCATTGCAAGAGTTTACAGAACCGTCATTGTTCGTAGTTATGTTGCAATTGTGATGTTTTAATCTTAAAACAATGTTGGAACGAGATTTAAAAAGTTTTTTTATATTATATTTGATTTGCCTGTTGGTGTAGTGGTTTATGGCACTGACTGCTAAGCTGGTGGTCATAGATTCGATTCCCACCCAGGACAAATCTTAGTGTGACGAATGATTTATTTATTCTGTGTCTGGATTTATCTATAATTACCGTCGCGCCCCGACTTCAGTCGGGTTAATTTTTCTTTTTTTTCGGTAAGAATTTTAACCTTCTACAAAGAATTACTTAGGTTACGTTAGAAAAAATATAAATGAAATCGGTGTAGTCGTTCTCAAGTTTAAATAGGAATTTATTTTTTATATATAAGATACTACTATAAATAGTCTTTCTATAAGATAGACTAGCGGCACGTCCCGACTTCGCATGGTATTTTTCGGGTGCCCGTTACGATTTTGTCAATAAAATGTAACTTATGATACTCGCAAATAACATGGCTTTCATCAAAATCTCTGGATTGTGCCAATAGAAAGCCAGATAAAATAAATAAAGCAGATGACGTTGTAGAGGAAGATCTCTGGATCACCCCCTACAACGTCACAAACTCACAAACTTTTCCTCTTTATAGTACAGTATATTTATACTATACTATAAAGACACTACCTGATAAAAATTTATCAGTTGTCTGGTTACCTTAGTACTGGTTACCTTAGTACAGAATGTGCCTAGTTTTTAGTATGTTTGAATAAAAAAAAAACACTTTCAAACAATAGCTCATCAAAATTTCTTAACCTTTTGACACGCTAGTACACTCTAATGGCGATTACAAAATCGATTTTCGATTAACGAGACGATCTATTCGAAATTTAGTATCGATTACGTTAACGATTTCAACATTTTGACACCGGAAAGTGGTCTCAAGGACAAGTTTAATGGGTCTCTGAGAATCTTGACGCAATTTTTTATGGTTGATTGGCCCTTAGAAGTAAGTTTTTGTGGTAAAAAATACAAAACGGGCAATGTCAAATGTTTCGAAAATATAAACTACCAATGATAATAACGTCCACTCACTCAGCTATCTGATCACAAACACGGTATTGCCTGTACTATAACAGCCAGACAATGAAATAAAAATAAGAGAGGTAGGGCACCATACTAGCGAGCAAGTCCGACTGAGGAAGGGCTTCCACCTTACAGAAGACCACAGCCAAATAACTACACACAGCGGTATACTTGTATTCCAGTGTGTGACAGGTCTCTAGCGATCATTTAGGGATGCGTTTTGAAAGAAACGTTTTCTATCCGAGGAATATTTCATCTTAAAGCCCTGGTGTAAAAAATGGGTCGGCAAAACGCAAGTGATACCTCTGGTATAGCAAGCGTCCATTGATAACGGCCATCAAGCAAGCCGTATTGTTTGCCTCTGAAGTGGAATCAAAAAAATGGTAAATTTATATTTCTAAGTGTATAGGTCGCCCGCGACTTTATTTGGAATATTTTCCCCGATTTTGCAACATATCTCACTACTGCTCCGCTCCTATTGATCATAGCGTAATGTTATATAGCCTATAGCCTTCTTGGATAAATGCTCTATTAAAAAAAAAGTTTTTTTCTAATCGAATCAGTACTTTCTGAGATTACCGCGTTTAACCAAACAAACAAACGAACTCTTCAGCTTTATAATATTAGTATAGATAAATAACACCCAGAAATAAACAAAGAATCGTGCTATTTGTCCTTGGTGGGTAACGAACCTACTACTTCCAGCTTAGGCCCGTCAAAATTATGAAGCATTCTAGCTAGCACGCCTAGGCGCACAGTGCGGGGACTAAATAATCAAAATATCGACAGAAAAAAAATACTAAGTCTAACTTTTATTCTCACTCAAATATTCCCTATACATGACTCACTATCATAATTAAAGATGGCGTCGATTTTAAATTACATTTAAAATAGAAATAAATTACTAATAAGTATTATTATGACAGTTTAATTTGATACTATATTTTATAAGTGAATCAAAATCTAGATTAAATTAGTCTAAAATCTATATGTAACAAATCTTTCGATACCTAACAGGTTATACTTTAATAGTACTAAATTGACATTATATATATCTTTCTTGTAATCTGTCGTTATAATCAAATGTTGGATTATTAACATTTCTAACCAAAACTAAATATTGACATTATTTTCTATTAATCTTCTATTAAGTATTTTAAACGATTTTAGACCTTATTATTTTGGAAGTAAGAATTGTGTCAGGATTTTGAAATGCAAGTCTAAGTTTGTGGCAATGTAAAGGAGTGGGTACATTGTAATTTTTTGTTGTGATGTTGATTTCCTTCGCCTTTTTGCGTGAGAATTCAGGAAATTGTCCTATACTTACTATTATAATATGTCTACGCAATGAAAGTACAATACAAGAAGAAATTGATGGACATATTTCTTAACCAAAAAAAAAATCACATATTTCCTAAGCTGCCAGGTCGTCGGTTAATCTTATCGGTCTGCCATTAGTCTTTCAGTTAGTCTTCGCCACTTCAAAACCTTTCTACCTCAACGGTTATTAGATTTGCAAGCTATCTATAAGCTATATAGCCCTATCGATTGATATTGAATATGGAATTTTCAACAACTCGTTGCGGGATTAATTTTCGCAAAATATTTTCTAAAACTTTTCTTTTTTATTTCGACTGCACGTGCGGTTTAATGGTTAAGGTAGTAGAAACCTTGCCATTAACCACCGCGTTGTTTTGTTTTGGGTTCGATCCACGGAACAAGATATTGTGTGATTCATTAATGGCTGTTCCTAATCTGGATTAACTTTGTGTTGTATTTAAAATTAAGACTCGAGATCATCGAGACATCCTTGCACCTCAAACTTGCCGTACCGTAAAATTCCAGAGGAATTTCTTACCACGTACGATTAGGCTGTGGAATGAGCTCCCTGCCGAGGTTTTCCCAAGAGACTATAGCATGGGGTTCTTCAAGAAAGGAGTTATAAGGTTTTTAAAGGGTCGGCAACGCGTGAGTGACACCCCTGGTGTTGCAAACGTCCATAGGCTACGGTAACTGCTTACCATCAGGCGGGCCGTATGCTTGTTTGTCACCTTGGTAGTATAAAAAAAAAAAAAGATGTATGATATGTAAGACGTGAGTTGTAAGAAAAAACTTATCCTAATATCATTACTTAGTGTATGTTTCGCCACTTAAGCAGATTTTTTTAAAGTTTCAGTATTTATTTATCAAGTTATATGATTATTGTGTTAGATTTCAGTCGCAACGACTAATCTTACTAATGTAAACGGTCCTTAAAGTGCATTCACGAGGATGTCGTAAGTGTACAACCTTGTGTCGTTGCAACAGCAACTCTTGCGCATTGCGTTCATTACAACTAGTAAGTGGAGCTTATGTATTGACTTATTGAGGGAAAAACTTTGAACTGAGCTGGTTTTTGGCTAGACTGACTTGTAGACCTTGCGCTCCTGTAGTTTAAGAGAGGTAGGGCATCATACATGCGAGTAAACTCGAGTGGGAAAAGACCTCTGCCTTACAGAAGACCACAGCCAAATAACTACACACAGCAACATGGGTCAACACGCAAGTGATACCTAAGCTCTGGAATTGCAAGCGTCCATAGGCTACGGTAACTGCTTAACATCAGATGGTCCGTATGCTTGTATGGAACACTACTGTGTTCCTGTGTGTGAGTACAGGTCTATAGCACTTATTTATTATAGAAGCGTTTTCATATCCTAGAGATTCTATATCCTAAAGACTATGTGATAAAGAAATGGCTCGGCAACACGCAAGTGATACCTCTGTTTTTGCAAGCGTCTAGAGGTTACGGTAACTGTGTAAGGCGGGCCGTATGCTTGTATAACACCTAAAAGTACACGCAAGATATTATACATTTCGCGTGTCTCCTATTAGGGGGTAAGCAGAGAACATTGTATAAAAATTAACGTAAAATTTTTGAGTGCGCAACATGCAAATTATACCTCTGTTCCTACAAGCGTCTATGATGTAACAGTAACTGCTTACCATCAGGCGGGCCGTATGCTTGTTTGCCATCTAAATAGTACAAAAAATATCCCTAAATAAGCAGTTTTTTATAAGGTTATTAAGTTATTTTGTAGCAAACAGCAACATACGGTTATGTAACATAGGTTATAATAAAAACAATAAAATTACAAAACAATATTATTTTACACGTTTCTTGTACACGTGAGAACAATCATGTGTTCCACACAGTTTTATGTTTTAATAAAATTATTTTGTTGCATTTTGTTGTTGTTAAATTTATTATTGGCTTCCTGTCAATATACTATGGTATTTGATAACATGGAAATATTTGTTTATTACGCATGTTACTTACATTATAAAAAAAGGAAATATAATAGCGAAAGAAGCAATTAAAATGGATAATTTTTAAAGAAAATATTAACTTTTGCGAATGGGAATATATTTTTAATAGTTATTATAGTTAAAATAGATACTTAAAAACTAATATACATTAAAGGCACCGCGCATGCGTTCAAGCCTGACTTAGGAAGGACCTCCATCTTACAGAAGACACAGCAAAAATACTACACACAGCGATCTAGTTCTGTTCCAATGTTTGAGTACAGGTTTCCAGCGCTCATTTAGGGAAGCGTATGAAAGTAACATTTTCATATCCCAGGGATATTTCAAACCTCAGGATCGGCCATTGGGGAGGCATATGAGGGATGCCTACGTTCAACAGAAGACGTCATCAGGCTGAGATGATAATGATGATATTGCCGTCTCTTTTCTGCAAAATAAACATAAGTACATCAAACCTGTCAACTACCATTAGCCGTCAGATTACGGAACTCTAAAAACCGTTGCCTCATCCGTCATATTATCTCATAATTAGTCAAATTTATTCCATAACAATGACAATAGTACACTTCATGTTAAAACATTTGTTAAAACAGCACGTGTATTCTTGTATGCACGTTTGTTTGCAAAATGGCCGCCGCCACGTGACCCGTTCTTTTGTTAGCTGAAAATTATGTCAATAATTCATTCAGTCAAAAACGTTATCAAGAAGCTGATAGACTAACGTGAGGCACGTTGTTAAAGGCAAGGTATGGTGAGGCGAAGGGAATGGTGTTGATAAACATTTTAAATCGTGGCGAGGCACGTTGTTATGGAAGGCTTAACTGCCTCGTGGTCATTGAGTAGGACTGCTCATCACGAAAAGACTTCAGGCTCTAAAATTCACTTCAACCCATAAACTCTCCTCCATTAATTTGGAGGGATATTAGCCTACTATACCACGCTGGGCAGATGGGTTGGTGTAGGGTTTTGTTTCGAGTTTTCCCTCACTTGCAGTGGATATTGTCTGCCTTACTCCCTTAGTCAACTCTTACGACACCCTCGGGATAGAACGGGGTGGTGACATTTGTATTCTTAATCAGTCATCACACGGACAAAATAAAAGGACCTAAAATATGCTAAAATAGGCTCTAAAATAAAAGAAAAGAAAAAAATGCTCTTACATTCATCATCTCACCCTGTTGACTCCACTGTTAAACGTATGTCTCCACAATAGCTGATCCTGAGCTGCCTGCATCCAGTGCTTTCCTGAAGCTCTGATGATATCATCTGCCCACCTAGCAATGTGCTCTTACATGAAGACTTAAAATATTTAATTCTTTTTATTCTTTAATGTACACAAAAGAAATACAGATAAAATTATGTAGTAATAGTAAAAAAATGGGTTGGCAACACGCAAGTGACACCTCTGGTATTGCAAGCGTTCATAGGTTACGGTAACTGCTTAACATCAGGCGGGCCGTATGCTCGTTTGCCACCCAAGTAGTATTTAAAATAAGAAGAAATAGGTACAAAACCCTAAGGTATTTAACAGTTAACTCCATTCAAGTTAAACAAGTGGCTTAACCCGTTTAATCTCGGTAAACGGTAGTTGAGGTTCTAAGCGCTGTAACCGGGTTAACGTAACCGGTGTACGAGTTTTAACTGAATAGTCTTCAAATGTAAATGGTGATTGAGAGGAATTGTAAGCATTTTGAATTAATTGACAAACCTATTTTTTTTTAAGACAACTCCTGCACTAAAGAACAAGCTCTGTGTCGCGGGGGACTTTACAAACATACAATTAACGGACACAAATTGCACCCAGACTCAGAACAACTCTTTGTGGGTCACACAAAGTTTTGTCCAGTGTGGGAATCGAACCCACAAACTCGTGCACAGCAGGCGCCTACTGCGGCCACTGGACCACCGAGGCAGTCGATTGCTTCTACATTACTTATCTTTTCAAATCTTGTTGGGTATTGTTGCGGCCAGAGCACTTCGATCTTTCGGAATCTTTTGTACATTCCGAAAGATTCCGTTCTACTCATCCTACATTTTGAGCATTCTGAGAATGTTAGCCACAACAGAAAAATTCAATATATCTTTGCTCACCCGGTATCTGAACCCAGGACCTCACCGACAACTGACATGTTGGTGTAGTGGTAGTAATCCTGACTGTTAAGACGGACGTAGTGGGTTCAATTCCCACACGGGACAAAACTTTGTGTGATCCATAAATGTTTGTTTTCAGTATGGGTGTAATTGTCCGTGAATTGTACATTTGTTCCCTTGTGTGGCAGTTATCTATACTAATACTAATAATATTATAAAGCTGAAGAGATTTTTTGTTGAATAGTGCATTTATCCAGAAAGGCTATAGGCTATATAACATCACGCTATGATCAATAGGAGCAAAGCAGTAGTGAGATATGTTGCAAAATCGGGGAAATATACGTTCCAAATTACCACACGGACGAAGTCGTGGGTGACCCCTAGTCTATACTATCTATCTATACTTATACTAATAATATTATAAAGCTGAAGAGATTGTTTGTTTGTTTTGTTGAACACGCTAATCTCAGAAAGTACTGGTTCGATTAGAAAAAATCTTTTTTTGTTGAATAGTGCATTTATCCAGGAAGGCTATAGGCTATATAACATCACGCTATGATCAATAGGAGCGGAGCAGTAGAGAGATATGTTGCAAAATCGGGGCAAATATTTCAAATTACCACGCGGACGAAGTCGCGGGCGACCCCTAGTGAAACAATAATAGGTCAGACAGAACTGGACTTCCTAATACAAATCCGGAATTTAACTAAACTATCTCTCACCATTAAAACCCATCACGTCATGACGATGACGTAATAATATAAATTATATCCTGCACCTTTACAATTATAGAACAAATCCTATTAGTACTATAAATAATTATTACACACTACCTGTTGCCCGCGGATCCGCCCGCGTGGATGTCGGTTATCGCTGTAAAAAGTCGCCTATGTGTTATTCCGGATCATAATATATCTCTGTGCCAAATTTCATCCAGATCCGTTCAGTAGTTTTTACGTGAAAGAGTAACAAACATCCATTCATCCATCCAACTATTCATTCTCACAAACTTTCACATTTATAATATTAGTAAGGATTTGCATAAATTATTTATAACAATGACTAATCAGGATTTAGCATTATAACTTCTGAGGTAATCATTATTTTTTACTTAGATGTAGCGGCACGTCCCAGCTTTTAAAATCGGTCCAGTATTTTTTGAGTTAAGTCATAACAAACAAACAAAAACTCAAATATAGCCTATTTAATATTATAAAGAGGAAATATTTCAACGCGCCTAAAGAAGGTTTCACTTCAAAAAATCGTACAAAAGACGCCATGTTTTTACATTATGACGTCACTAATGTCACTGCTCTTGACAAAAAGAACATTATTATCTGTACGTATTATGCCACTGATGACGTCACATGACCGTGACCATACTATGATGTAATTATAGTGTGTGGTCGCTTGCCAATAGTATGGCAGTGACATAATAGTTACAAGTGTCTGGCTATGAGCTAATATGTGAGGACTCAAATCTCTTTTTTGGTTATAATGTCCTCCTAACCGAATTTCGGTCACTGCGGCTAATCTTAACGGAAACTAGCCATATGCGCGGGAGGTATTATAGTGCACAAGTGTGTGCGCAAACTCAAGTGCACTCTTTATTCCCTTACTCTCATAGTCCGATGGGACGGCAATCCAACACGACCGGAGAGAGATCAGGCGTAGGGCTAACAGCTTTATTTGAAGAGGTATATCATGCGAGAATGAGTGGAGATACATATAGGTATATAATTTTTTTACTACCTAAGTTGCTTTTGACTGCACTGTTGGATCGGTAGCCTCAGGATTACCTCACCATTTACCACTGCGCGGTATGATGTGGGTTCCTGACACGGGATTTTAAAAAATTGTGATACATAAATAGTTGTTCCGAGTCTGGGTGTACTTTGTGTCCATTAATTGTAAAGTCCGCCGCGACACAGGGCTTGTTCCTTATTTGGGGAATTATTTAAAATAATGAAGAAAATTAACGGACTATGAGTTCTAAACTAATATAATAGCTCTACTAATAAATCTTACTAATATTATAAACGCGAAAGTTTGTAAGGATGTATGGATGTTTGTTACTCTTTCACGGTAAAACTACTAAACAGATCTAGATTCAATTTGGCAAACAGATAGATTATAGTCTGGAATAACACATAGGCTACTTTTTATCCTGGAAAAAAACTCTGTTCCCGAGAGAATGTTTGCGCGGGCGAAGCCGCGGGCGGAAACTAATATTACACTAATATTAAGGCTCCTTAGGGCAGAAGCTTTTAAAAACAAAAAAAACAGAAACAGATAAAACACAAAAAGATAATCATCATCATCATCTCAACTCATAAACGTCCCACTGCTGGGGACGGATCTCCTCCAAACATTTGGAGGGATATTAGCCTACTATACCACGCAAAAACATAATAAAATATATATATTTCTAGATTGTTCTATAAGATTGAATGTACGTAACAAAACTTCGGTTACGTCGACGGCGTCCTTGCACGTGATCCGACCACCCTTAGCTACCCAGTGCCACGTGACATTGTTGTGCAACCCTCCAGGTTGACGGTACTCGTTATTTTCCTTGACGTCAAACGATACTCTCCACGTATAATTGGTTTAGTCCTTAATTTAGTATTTATAGACTGAGTTATTTTAGGTGAGTTTAAGTGTAAAAGAAGGAAAAAAATTATAATTATTCCAGACATGGTACCGCTCGCGGGTTTGCCTGCGCGTACAATAACTCCAGAAGTAATTTTTCCGATATTAAAAGTAGATTTTTTTCAGAACAAACATTCGTGCTCATCACACAAAGATTGGGTGGGAATCGAACCCACGACCTCCGGCGTAGCAGTCAGAGTCACTAACCACTAGACCAACAGGCCAGTCAAAATATAGAAAGTTGTCTGTGTGGTGATGGATTAATTTATTTATAGTTAATTAAAACGGTTCATTTGAACCAATAACAATAATTAACATAGAGCTTAAATTCTACTTCAAAATTAACATAGAGAGCTTAAATTCTACTTAAAAACTAATATAAAACACTAGAAACCCTCACATACTTTTGCTCACAGATCCTCAAACACACCTGTATAAGTTCTGTCCATCCATTGGCAAACATATCACATTCAGGATTGACAACAAGGATGTCGTTGAGCACCGCTAGAGATTAAGCATACAAATGTCACCATCCCGTTCCATTCTGAAGGTATCAGAGGAGTCAACTAAGCAACTAAGTCAGGCAGACAATATCCACTGTAAGAAAGGGAAAATTCGAAACAAATTCTTATACCAACTCGTCTGGCCAGCATTGTATAGTAGGCTAATATCCCTCGAAGTGCATGGAGAAGACCCGTACCTAGCAGTGGTACGTTATGTGGTATTCCAGACTGTACATCATCTCTGTGTCTTTCCCCAGTCGGCCTTACGCCTTAGTATGGTTCCCTTATCCCTACCTCCAATTTTTGCTAGCCGGGAATAAGAAAAGTTAAAAAAGCAAGAGCTCGAAGGCAAAGAATTTCACTTATCCACTAAAACTTACATTTACATTTAGGATATTAAAAAAGTATTTTTTTTACTTTGTTTCTGTATTTTTTGTCATTCAAGTTTATTGTTAATGTCTAATTGCGACGGATGAAGGAGACTAGTACTCATGATACAGGGAATCCTAGTGTAGGGACTAGGGATCTTAACTAATAGGCTGGCTTCATAGCTGTCCGGTAGATCAGTACGGGCTGATCGTATAGGCTCCCAGGACTTGTTTCATAGCGGGCGTTGTCTTCTTATAATAAACTAGCTGTACCCGCGACTTCGTTCGCGTGTTCAGTTTTTTACTGTAAATTTGAAAACTACTAACTTTCACCGGCTGATTTTCATCTTTAGCGGTTGCATTTTAAAAAACTTATCTTAGCGGATGCCTTTTTATGATATCATAATAGCTATATGAGTGTTTAGTGATTTAAACTATGCGTTTATTGATTAGCCAGTTACGTTTTTCTTTTAAACATTTAGGTTCCGCAATTAATAAACTTCATAAAGAAATATTCCTAGTTTATATTTTTAATCTGTAATAGTAAAAGGACGCTCTAGTTAAACGTTCATTTTAAATATCGAACGTTACATAATCAATGTTACCAGAAAAAACAAACACTAATATTTATTATAAATTGTTTAAAAAATTCTGCATAATTTATACTAATTAGTTTGAATATAATATAAACAAATTTGCCATTTTTGCATATATTATATTGCTGGACAAAAGGCTGTCGGCCTTGGTGGAACGACAACCCAGTTGACGTAAACGTAGGTACACGTGAATACTGATCGCCACGTGCTTTCATATTATGATGTAAACCGAATAGGACCGTACAATGTATTGAATATTATAGCGTACATATATATATATATATATACATATATAGGTAATTCTATATCTGGTTTGGTTGATTGAGTAAACCAAATATAGATTTAGTATTTATGTAACAGATAGATGAATGATATGTTTTTTTATGATTAATGGCTTAAGTGGTTACCTCGCCATTTACTACTGCGCGGCGTGTTGTGGGTTCGATCCCCACACAGGACAAAAAATTTTGTGATCCACAAATGGCGGGCCGTATGCTTGTTTGCCACCTTGGTAGTATAAAAAAAAGCGGCATAAACAGTAGTCGAATCGAATAGAATAGAAAGCTATTTTGTGATAACATACACCGCCATCTGATTCCAAACTAGACAGAGCCTGTACTATGGCAAACAAACAACCGACAAACATACTTATAAATTTCTAAATACATACATATTATAGATAAATAATACCCAGACACAGATAAAACATTAGTGCTCATAACTCAAAGATTTGTCCTGGGTGGGAATCGAACGCACGACCTCCGGCGTAGCAGTCAGAGTCACTGGTTAGTTAGTGGTTACAAGACCAACACGCCAGCCAAATAATTTTACGTAAGTTAACGACATAATGTCGTACTCTTGTACTAATATACTAATTAGTTAAACCATAAGGAAGAATCTCTCTGCATATGAAAGGAGTTATAAGGTTTTTAAAGGGTCGGCAACGCGTGAGTGACACCCCTGGTGTTGCAAACGTCCATAGGCTACGGTAACTGCTTACCATCAGGCGGGCCGTATGCTTGTTTGTCACCTTGGTAGTATAAAAAAATATATATATATATATATAGGGAGTAGTCTGTCGCATTATTTATTTATTTAATCACGCACTTATATCTATCATTACAGGAACATTAAGACCTATTGCGACAGAAAAGCTTATTCAATATTGCGCCGGCATTATGTCAAGATTGCGCCGGCGCACATGGCGATTTTCGAACTTTAAATTCAATCTTCAAATTGTTATGAAATAAAAAAATACATAGAAAGAGATTTTTCCTTACACTAGTAAAAATCTCTAGTCTAAATTCATTTCCTTGATTCTCAATTAGAAGGATAATCCCAAATTGGTTCTTGGGATTTCCATCATTAAAATTATTTTATAAAATATTTATTATATTAGTGGATGCACTTATATGGTAAGGCTATTTATAATAACCGCTTAGGATTTTGTATTTAATTTTCCTGCGGAGATTTAGGTTACGTATGTACCTAGATCCCCGCAGGAAAATTTATAATTATAATTTTATCGACCAAGTAGGTGATGTGCTGAAAAAAGGCCAAATTAAAAGTACCCAGAACCGACGTTCATGCATGAAGAGGTTGACGAATGTAGAGGAAGCAAAGGTATGTCTGGATCGAAGCAATTGGCTAACAATAGTCTCTCATTATCACAAACCATAAACATATACATTTGAAGGGATATTAGCCAGTAGACTACCAACCCGTCCAGCCAGCGTGGTATAGTTATACCACGAGTGGTATAGGGTTTTGTTTCGAGTTTTCCCTCTCTTGCGGTGGATATTGTCTGCCTGACTTACTCCCTTACGACACCTTCGACTCTTACGACACCGTTGGGATGGAACGGAGTGGTGATTTTTATTCTTAATCCATCCGTTTTTATGTTCAAAGTTTTCAAAAGCGGCTAGGAGTCTGGAATTATGCCCGGTTAATTAAAAGAGGTTTTCCTCTATTCCATGAGACTTTATAAAAAGTGGCCAAAACGTATATATCACCGCTGCATACTGGTGACAAACAAGCATTATATAGCCCTTCTGATGGTAAGCAGTTATCGTAGCCTATGGACGCTTGCAATACCAGGAGCATCACTCGCATGTTGAAGACCAAAAACTTTTAACAACAGAGATTTGTGTTTCAAGTAACCTTGGGATAGAAAAACTTATGTGTGTAGTTATTTAGTTATTCTTCTTTTTTAATATTGTCACCTGCCATGCTTATCTCTGCATCACCCAAAGGTTGACTGGCAGAAAGTGCCTTAGGCATTAAGTCCGCCTTGAGCAATTTGTTTTCAGGAAGTTAAAATAAATAAATATTTGGCTATAGTCTTCTGCAAGATGGAAGTACTTCTCCGAGAGGTTTAGGCCTCTCGGGTATAGATCTAGCAGTCGACTGCTATAGGCTTTACATGATGATGATACCCAAAAATCTAATACTAAAAAAGCAACTTAAAATAAACACAAAATTCGCCATTGTCTTCTAAAAGACCAGAACAAAACGTGAACTTACATACAAAATAAAATAAATCCTAAACATAGTTACGTATAAAGAGAACGTGAACGGGGGAACGTGTCTTACCCACGTGTTTCGTACAAATGGCGGCTTCACGTGAACCTACCAGCTATTATTGTATAGTTACGTAATGATAAATGTTATTAAACTCAATGTTATAGGTTATTTTGTGTTCCAAAATGTATTTTGGACAAAATACAGGAGATCAAAACCCTGAAAGGACCTTACATACAGAGGACAGGCATATAAGTTACTAACTGTTGCCCGCGGCTCCGCCCGCGTGGATGTCGGTTACCGCTGTAAAAAGTAGCCTATGTGTTATTCCAGACCATAATCTATCTCTGTGTCAAATTTCATCCAGATCCGCTTAGTAGTTTTTACGTGAAAGAGTAACAAACATCCATCCATCCATCCATACTTACAAACTTTCACGTTTATAATATTAGTAGGATAATTGACTGCCTTGGTGATCCAGTGGCCGCAGTATGCAATAAGCCGCCTGTTGTGCACTAGGTTGAGGGTTCGATTCCCACACAGGACAAAACTTTGTGTGACCCACAACACAAATATATATATATTAGTTATATTATTGTATATTAATAATAATATATTATTATACAACAGATGACAAACTCCAGAAGTTAGTAGAACTTTATTCCATTATGTAAATGTATTCGCAGCCAATAAGCTTGGAGGGTGACTCGTGTAAACGAATCACGTGCCAATATTCTGTATTTGTTTATATTCTGACGTGGAATATTCCAAATTGAGTAAAAGTAGATCAACAAACTCCTGTACGGATAAATTCCGAACAGAGGTTGTTGATCTACTTATTAGTTATTTAGCTTTGCTATCATCATCATAACATGATGCCCAGCAGTGGAACGTTGACATTGTCAGAGGTAGCCATCAAGTCCTCTTGCGTTCAGGTGTTAGGGCAGGCAGGACATGATGGGTTACACCGCATGAGTAGCTGAATTTTGGGCCGCAATAATATAAATTTAACGATGTTTGCCATTGAAACGCTAAGAAGAAGAAGAAGAGGTGGGACGTTTATGGGTATAAACGTCCCACTGCTGGGCACAAGTCTCCTCCATATACTTGAAGAGATAAAAGCCGCTAGCCAGACAGGTTGGCATAGAGTTTGGTTTCGAGATTTCCCTCTCTTGCAGTGGATATTGTCTGCCGTACTTATTTACTTAGTCGACTATAGCGACACCCCGGGGATGGAATGGGGTGGTGACATTTGTATTCTTATTCCGTCACTTTACGGACAGCTGATTGCTTTGCAATATTAATTTTAAATCTAGAAATACTTCTAAATACTTATTTCGCTTTCTATAGGTACATTCATCAACCTCTTCATGCATGAACATTGATGCTGGGTAATTTTAATTAGGCACATCACTTACTTGGGCAATGTTTGTTTAGGCAGGCCATATGCTTGTTTGCCACTTAAGTTGTATAAAAAAATCTTTTCCTATTTTTTTTTACGTGGCAAACAAGCATATTATCGCCCGACTGATGTTATGGACGCTTGCAATACGGGAGGTATAACATGTGTGCTGCTGATAATTTTTTGATGCCTGGATTGGAGATGGAGTATCCCTGGGATAGGAAAACGTTTCTTTCAAAACGCATTCTTAAATGAGCGCTGGAGACCTGTACTCACACACATGATATATTATATTATATCATAATATATATTATTATTACTCTTACAGCCCTGGTGTAAAAAAATGAGTTGGCAACACGCAAGTAATACCTCTGATATTGCAAGCGTCCATAGGCTACGGTAACTGCTTAACATCAGGCGGGCCGTATGCTTGTTTGCCACCCAAGTAGTATATAAAAAAAAATCTATCACCAGATTGACCACTAACCAAACGATAAGAAGAAGAAGAACTACCATCCTACTAATATTATAAACGCGAAAGTTTGTAAGTATGGATGGATGGATGTTTGTTACTCTTTCATGTAAAAACTACTGAACGGATCTGGATGAAATTTAGCACAGAGATAGATTATGATCCGGAATAACACATAGGCTACTTTTACAGCGATAACCAACATCCACGAGGGCGGAGCCGCGAGCAAAAGCTAGTACTTCAATAATGGCGTTCATATGCCGTTTCATATTCTATTCTTAGTTAACATTAACACATAGTTAACGTAAACTATCGTGTAATAATCGAAGGTTACGATTGCTATTCTAAGTTGTACCACGGAAACAGACTTAATGTCACCATATTACCTTACACGAACCTTGTGAAAAAGGAAAACTGACTATAATCATGTGGTAATGCTAAATATGTTAAGTATTGACCATGGGACATGATATAATAATCCACAGGTTTTCCTTTTCATTATGAGGAAGAATCAGTTCCTTTTTACGACAGGTTTATATTTAGAACATAATTATGCCTGGATGGCTCAGTAGGTAAGTGCTTTTCTCGCCATACATCCATAATTATTGTTTTTATGTCCCATTGCTGAGTTCTGGTCTCCTCTATCAAAAGACAGAGAAGATCTACACGGCAGATCATATTTGGCAGTAATTAAGAAAATACTTGACAAAAATGATTATATGTGTCTCATGTTTACACCGAAATGGGATCCAGTTTAGCATAATGTCATGCATAATAATACGGGTTGGAGGATCAGACATTCAGTTAGAGTTTCATCTAATTGTAAAATAAAGAGTTCTATTTCACCAACTTCTATTTTCTCTTTCTTCTATTTGCCAGTCGGGCTTGCTTGCTTGCATAGTATCCTACCTCTCATATAGTTGAGATCGATCACTGCCCACCTTCGTAGAAATATGCGTGATGCCATGTAACAATATCACTTTCGATAACAAGTATTGTCTGAACTAATTACATACGTATATCAGACTTGTCATAACATTGACATATTCTATTACATAACTAGAACTATTTGTGAGTCAGATGTCGTGTGTGATCTCGACCTAGCACAAGGTGGTATTACAAACAATATTATACCCCAACTACACAGCAAACCTTTCGGGAAAAACCACTCTAAAAATATATGACAAAGAAGCGATTTTCCCTTAGCGTTTTTCATGTAGTTATGCCGTTCCTTCTTATGAGGGTAGAGGTATAATCTGCAGACCCGTATGCAGCTCACAGCCCACGGAAGTACCAAGGTTGTATCATTGACTGGATCATGATTACATGTCCTACAAAATATATTGTTTTTTTGGGAGTAGATAAGGTTTTATTAGTTGTGGCTGTCTCATATTAACGTGTAACCATTGGCTTTATTAATTTATGCAATAATAATGTCCACCTAGCCGAATTCTATCTCAGCCATAAGACGTCCACTGCTGGACATAGGCCTCCCCCAAGATTTTCCACATCATTCGGTCCTAAGCTGACCTTGTCCATCGGTTGCTCGCGACCTTTAACAGGTCGTCGGTCCACCTTGTTGAAGGCCTGTCAATGTGGTCGCCAGTCTAGAACCCTTCTGCCCCAACGGCCATCGGTTCTGCCTAACCGAATTGCTCGGTGGCTAATCTCGACGAAGACTTACCGATAGCGTGGGAGACATAATAGTGCACAAGTGTTCACGCGAACACAGGTTAATTCTTTTTCCCTCGCTCTTATAGTCTGTGGTATGGTATCCGACATGATCAGAGAGATTTGAACCAACTGCTTTACGCGCCTCCCGAGGTACCCACCGTTATCTCGGGAGGCGCGTAAAGCAGTTGGATAATGACACCAATTTCTAAACATTGGACTATCTTTATTTCTTGTCGCAAACAGCCACCCAAGTAGTATAAAAAAGGATACTTCCCGCCTGGTGGTAAGCAGTTACCGCAGCTTGCGGACGCTTGCAATACCAGAAGTATCACTTACATGTTACCCACCAGCGGTTTATTATAGAGTAGGTATCCCTGGGATAGGAATACCCTAAAGGAGCTGAAAAGACTTTGTGAAAGCTTTGTGTCGCGGACTTTACAAAAATACAATTAACGGACACAAATTACACCCAGACTTAAAACAACTCTTTGTGGGTCATACAAAGATTTGTCCTGTGCGGGAATCGAATTCACAACCTCGTGCACAGCAGGCGCATACTGCGAACACTGGACCACGAAGGCAGTCCTTTTTGTCCCAGTAATTTTATTTATTTTATTCCTGCTTCGTCCTACATTCCTTCTACTACCCATTACCCCTTAAGAAGTACAACAAAGTAAATACTATCTATCTTCACTCAAAACCACATAAACAACATACATATATAATAGTAAAACTATATATTCGCTTATCAGCTACCTTCATAGTGACCTGGTAGAAGGTTATATACATATACTACTTGCATAATAATGTATTTATTTATTTCCTATTTACTCAGCTGATATCTTCCGCAGTTTCCGAAGGTAATAGTATAAATATATGATGCTAATTTAGTTATATAAATGTTTATATAGTTATGTAAGTATGAGTAAAAGATTTATGAGAGGTAGGGCTCTATACGAGCGAGCAAACCTCATTGGGGAAGGACTTACTAGCAGTAGATAACAACCAAATATGTACACAAATACACGAAGTGGTGTAGTATTGTTCCTGTGTGTGATACCCAGTGCTCATTTAGGGATTGCGTTTTTAAAGACATGTTTTCCTATCCCAGGGATACTCCATCATAAAACTTTTGTATTAACATTTTTGGATCGGCAACAAGTGATTGATACCTCTGGCATTTCAAGCTTCCATAGGCTACGGTAACTGCTTACCATCAGTCGAGCCGTATGCTTGTTTGCCACCTTATTGATATATAAAAAAAACATAATAATATAATCATATGTGACAATTCGACCCGATGCCGGTCCTGCAATCGGTCACCGATTATCAGACGTAGGTAAGCAGCCTAACAACAAAATAAATTTATACTTTACGTGTAAAACATTCTTAGCACAAAGAATGTAACAATTCTAAAGATTTAATTCCTTTCAAACAATAGCAAATTTTCGCAGCCAAGTGGAAAGTAATAAAATCTTTGCGATTTGTTACTTCAATACTTGAATATTGTTGAATCATTTATGTAACATAATAATCAATAGAAGTATTACGAATCAAATGAAAAATGCAATAATTCAAGTTCACGTAACATTATATTGTAATTTTGTTAATATAACTTGGGTGGTAAACAAGCATACGGCTCGGCTGATGTTGAGCAGTTACCAAAGCCTATGCATTGCAATACTAGAGGTATCAGTTGCGTGTTGCAGATCCTTTTTTTACATCGAGGCTTTAAAATGGGGTATCTCTGGGATACGAAAACGTTCCCTTAAATGAGTGCTGGCGACCTGTACTTACATTCAACACGACTACACCTTCCTCTTAAATCATTCTATCTATTATATAAGAATAACTATAAGAAATAGCAATTACAATTATGATAATTCGGAGCATTCCGTCGTCACTCACAGGTAGTCATTAGGTTCTTCGAGAATACCGAGATTGTGGTCCAGGCCACAACATGCTGACGCAGGAACCTTATTTGCTATAAGTTTTATTTTGTTTAATTATAATTGTAATTTTTTTAATAGCTGAAACTGCATTAAAATCTGTGTGCTTAGTTTTTAAGTTCTAAAGGTACTGTATCCTTACAAGTCAGACCTTGTAGAGCGCTGTCGCAGCGGGCCGCTTGGCACCCAAGTAAGTATATAAAAAAAATGAAAGTGGTCAATTACAATTTTTACTGATATCGTATAAGAAGGCAAGTAGTATAAAAAAGAAAAAGAAATGCCTTAATAATCCGCAACCCGTCATAATATCACACACTATTACATGAAAAATTTAGTGCTCTGTTTACCCCTTCAGGAAAAACGCGTAGTGTTATATAATAAATTATGTTATTACTAACCACATAAATAATAAGAAGTCGTAAACAGCATATAACTATTACGTCGAACATTTAAAGCTACCTTGAATACTTATATAAGTGAACTAGCGTGGTAATTTGGAATATTTTCCCCGGTTTTGCGACATATCTCACTACTGCTCCGCTCCTATTGTTCATAGCGTGATGTTATATTGCCTATAGCCTTCCTGGATAAATGCACTATTTAACAAAAAAAGTTTTTTTCTAATCGAACCAATACTTTCTGAGATTAGCGCGTTCAACCAAACAAGCAAACTCTTCAGCTTTATAATATTAGTATGCATGTATAGATTAAAGTCAAGTTTCCATGTACCACGGAATCTTAACTGCACGGTTGATTCAGTGGCTTAAGTGATTACCTCGGCATTTACCACTGCGCGGCGTGTTGCGGGTTCGATCCCCACACGGTACAAAAACTGTGTGATTTATAAATGGTTGTCTCGAGTCTAAGTATACCTATTTTATGTTTGTTAATTGTATGTTTGTAAAGTCCCCGCAACACAGGGCTTGTTGTATATTGCGAGAGATGTCTAAAAAACTCGATTTGGAACTGAAGTGTCTGGAGTGGCGACCATGAACTAAAACTGCGTCAGCACCTCATTTAGGGTATCCCTAAATGAGGTGCTGTTTGGCTGGTGGTTTTAGTTTCAAAAGAAAAAGAACCTTAAAAATCCCTTGTGTTACTAGACGGTACAAAGTACTCTAAATCCTTCCCCAGGATACCATCTATCTCTTTGCCATATTTCATTAAAATCCGTTCAGCGGTTTAGTCGTGAAAAGACAACAAGCTAACAAACAAACATACATATAAACGGAGTAACTTTCACACTGTAAGAACAAAAAAAAATCTTTACCGCTAATTTTAAAAACAAATGTAACAACAATAACCTAACACAATAACACAAAAGCCACAACAAATACTCAATAACTTGAAGCTTGTTTACACGTGCACACAATCACTACTTACACCGCACGTGAATCAAACCGTGATACCCAAACGTGACGAGTGCATCTGCCAACTAATCTAGCATTGCGCAATTTCAACATACATACATACTTATGTTTATAATTGTTACTCATTATATACTAGCGGTTACCCGCGTCTACGTTTGCGTAGATGCCAGTTATCGCGATAAAAAGTACAATATATCCTTCTCCAGGATACCATCTATCTCTTTGACAATTTTTATTAAGATCCATTCAGCCGTTTTTGAGTTTTTGATGCGTAAACCAACTTAACATTTTTATAATGGTGTTGTTTTTTATTATTATTTGTTATTAATAAAAACAACTCCCGCAATAGAGAACAAGCTCTGTGTCGCGGGGGACTTTACAAACATACAATTAACGGACACAAATTACACCTAGACTCAAAACAACTCTGTGGGCCACACAAAGTTTTGTCCTGTGTGGGAATCGAACCCACAACCTCGTGCACAGCAGGCGCATACTGCGACCACTGGACCACCAAGGCAGTGTTGGAATTGAGCCGCAGTTTTACTTAGATTAGAGCTGACAAATAGACAGATACTGTAGTCTATAAACGCTTGCAATACCAGAAGGGTTACTCACGTGTTGTCGACTCTACATCTTGTAACACTAAAGATTTTGTATTATGAATAATTCTGGAACCTGGTTTAAGGTCATTTTCTCTTAAATTAACACTGTCTTTCCTAACACATGCCACATCACATGGTCTTCTGCCTTCCGTATCCAGTCCATCCCAGAGAGAGGCCTATGTCCAGCAGTTTTGTTTTGTTTTTAAAAAAAGACAACTCCCGCACTAGAGAACAAGCTCTGTGTCGCGGGGGGACTTTACAAACATACAATTAACGGAAATTACACCCAGACTCAGAACAATTCTTTGTGGGTCACACAAACCACACTACACCCATTTTTGGCTTGACCCAGTCATCGAACTCTGGACCTTGATAATTATTCGGACTAAACTAACACTAGACCAATGAGGCAGTCTAATCATACATATTTATATATTTAAAACAATGTGGAAAAAGCCGAGCCTGAAACAGGATTCGATCCTGCGCCTCTCGGGTTCCGGCCCAACTGCTGAGTTCTAATTTGTCCACCACTTTCTACGTCTTCAAGTGACTTAAAATTGCTAGCGGTCCTGGCAGCCGTCGTTCTGCCCGGAAAAGATGACATACCGACAGCAAAGCCACCTACCGGGTCCAATTGTGAATCTAAACCATCTGGGGCCCTACCCGACACAAAATATCATTAAAATCAGCTGAGCCTTTTAGGAGCAATTCAGTAACATACACACGCACAGGAAAATTATATATACTACTGTATAGATTTAATGAGGCAGTTAGTATTCGTTAGTACACTCCGTAGTTATTACTCAACAGTACATAAATCCCGATGTGCCGATGAAACGGCACGGGTCTCCTCCAAACTATTTGGAGGGATATTAGCCTACTATACCACGTTGGCCAGACGGGTTGGTATAGGGTTTTTTTCGAGTTTTCCCTCTCTTGCGGTGGATATATCCACCGCAAGTGTAGCAGACAATATATTGTCTGCTACACATGTCTAGTACATTTGGACTGCCTTGGTGGTCCAGTGGTCACAGTATGCACTTGCTGTGCACGAGGTTGTGAGTTCGATTCCCACACAGGACAAAACTTTGTGTGACCCACAAAGAGTTGTTTTGAGTTTGGGTGTAATTTGTGTCCGTTAATTGTATGTTTGTAAAGTCCCCCGCGACACAGAGCTTGTACTCTAGTGCGGGAGTTGTCTTTAAAGAACAAAAACAGAACAAAACATTAATAATGAACAAATATACATACACACCTACTTTCCTTATAATATTTTACAACTATCATTTATAATAATATCTATATAACATACACATAATAACTAATATATAGCACTACACATAATACTATTATCTTAGTTATGTGAACGTTATAATGTCAAGTGATTTCTAAGTTTATCAGTATAGTTATTATTTCTATACATAGTTATACGTATGGCCTATCTTTACTAATATTATAAATGTGAAAGTTTGTTAGTATGGATGGACGTTCGTTACTCTTTCTCGTAAAAACTATTGAACGGATCTGGATGAAATTTGGCACAGAGATCGATTATGGTCTGAAATAACACATACGCTATCCACGCGGGCGGAGCCGCGGGCAACAACTAGTATATACATAAAAATATTCATCTTGACTGTCTGGCTAATTCATGCATCAAACAAGCATACGCCTATTGCGTGCAATACCAAAAGGGTATCACTTGCGTGTTGCCGACCAATTTTTTTACACCAGGGCTTTAAGAAGGAGTATTCCAAGAATAAGAAAAAGTTTCATTCAAAACGCATCCCTAAATGAGCGCTGGAGACCTGTACTTACACACAGAAACACAACTACATGGCTGTGTAGTTATCTGGCTGTGGTCTTCTGTAAGGTGGATGTCCTTCCCCAGTCAGGCTTGCTCGCTAGTATGGTAAATAGCAACCCATAATATTACGTCCCACTGCTGGGCACGAGTCTCCTCTCCTCTATCCAGAGAGGGAGGGTTTAGGCCATAATTGTAATGCGGGTTGGTGAATCAGACATGTCTTTAGAATTTCTTCTAAGACAGGGTTTCCTCACGATGTTTTCCTTCACCGTTAGCAGATGGTACATCATTTGATTTGATTCACATTGATACTGCCACCCGGGATCGAACTCGCACCTCTTGCGTGCAAGTTGGATACTTTACCACTCGACCACCACCGCTTTCATGCTTTCCGCTGGTATGGTGCCCTATATTATTTTAAATACTTACACATCCTGACACGTGATTGAATAGCAATATCATGAATCACAATAGGCGGTAGGTGGCGCCACTCCTTGATAACGAGCTGATGCTGCAACCAGCCTTGTGTGCCAAGCTATTATTGTAAGATATTTCCGGTTTGTTAGCTAACATAGTGTAGCATTCATTCTGTTACTAATTAATTAGTTCTTGGTACTTGGTCTATTTGTAGGAGATAGTTATTTAATATTCACTAGATAAACTGCAACATAGTATTGTGTATTTTTTTATACGCCTTGGCGGTCTAGTGGCTGCAGTATGCGCCTGCTGTGCACGAGGTTGTGGGTTCGATTCCCACACAGGACAAAACTTTGTGTGACCCACAAAGAGTTAGTCTGAGTCTGGTGATATTTGTGTTCGTTAATTGTATGTTTGTAAAGTCCCCCGCGACACAGAGCTTGTTATCTAGTGAGGTAGTTGCCTTTTTAAACATAAAAAAACACCTAAGTTGTATAAAAAAATCTTTTCTATTTTTTTAAATACTTAAGTGGCAAACAAGCATACGTCCCGACTCGCCCGTATCACTTGCGTATTGCCGACCCATTTTTACACCAGAGCTTTAAGAAGGAGTATCCCTAGAATATGAAAACCTTTCATTCATAAATCGCATCTCTTAATGAGTAAACAGAACAGGGGGAATCCGCACTAAGAATCTGCCGTCTAGACAAGTGCCATAAATTGTAGTCGAATCGAATAGAATAGAAAACAAATGAATGAGATTTGACATAAGTTTCCGACATAATTTCGTAAACAATTTTTGCCCCACAAGGGAATTGAACCTGTGATGAACTATAAAACTCAACGGCCACTGAGCCAACGACGCAGTCAAAAATCTGTCTTTTACGTCGTAAGTTTCTATCCTTACTACTTAATATTATAAAGGTGAAAGTTTGTAAGAATGGATGGATGGATGGATGTTTGTTACTCTTTCACGTAAAAGCTACTGAACGGATCTGGATGAAATTTGGCACAGAGATAGATTATGGTTTGGAATAACACATAGGCTTTTTACAGCGATAACCGACATCCACACGGGCGGAACCGCGGGCATCAGCTAGTACTTAATATTATAAAGCTGAAGAGTTTGTTTGTTTGGTTGAACGCGCTTATCTCAGAAAGGACTGGTTCGATTAGAAAAATCCGTTTTTATTGAATAGTGCATTTATCCAGGAAGGCTATAGGCCATATAACATCACGCTATGATCAATAGGAGCGGAGCAGTAGTGAGATATGTTGCAAAATCGGGGAAAATATTCCAAATTACCACGCGGACGAAGTCGCAGGCGACCCCTAGTTTACTTATAATACTTGTTTCTCTATTAAAATAGAAAAATGACTAATTTTCTAGGTGACACGTGTTATTTAATTTTAAATCATAATTGCGTACATAACTGTAAGCTATTTTCAAAATCAAGTGTATTATTATCTATACCACCAGCGGTGGTATTGGGTTATTTCTAAAGTACTCCAAAAGGAGTACCCAAACTACTCCATGAAATGTGAAATGCTAATATTAAAATGTTCTCAAAGTAACAAAATAATAAGTATTTTTAAATAATAATAATTCCTTGGAGTAACTTGTGAATGAATGTATGAGATTCTTATCTTTTTACAACGAAAGAATAATAATAATAATTAATAATTTATTTATTGTCTTTAAAAAGAATGGAGCACTTTGCCGTACCATGACATCCTTTTAGCGATTTATTTTCGATACTTTCGATTGACGTTATAATGCAGCATGTTTCCACCCTGTATAAGCAATAAGTAAATTATTATAGCACATACAAAACAGAGACGAAATCTTTCAAATCCTACTCAACCCAGAAACACTACAATACCTAAGTTGTTTTTTTTTTATATTTTTTTTAGTTATAACAAAGGTTCATAGACGGACTTAATGCCTTAGGAATTTCACCAGAGAACCTTAGGTGTGGCAGATATTATTTAATTCATTATTTTAGTTTTTGTATTCTATTTCTTTGTTTTAAAGACTACTCCCGCACTAGGGATAAAGCCCTGTGTTGCGGAGGACCTGGAGGACTTTACCATCATACAATTAAATAACATAAAGTACACCCAGACTCGGGACAAACATTTGTGGATCACATACATTTTTGTCCCGAGTCTCGAACCCAGAACCCGCGGGCTAACCACTTAACCCACTGAACCATCCGTGCAGCCAATAGCTCCTTACTAATATTATAAACGCGAAAGTTTGTAAATATGGATGAATGGATGTTTGTTACTCTTTCACATAAAAACTACTGAACGGATCTGGATGAAATTTGGCACAGAGATAGATTATGGTCTGGAATAACACATAGGCTACTTTTTACAGCGATAACCGACATCCACGCGGGCGGAGCCGGGCAACAGCAAATATAATTATATAATAAAGATATAGTGTAATTTTTAGGTAGGTATCCGTGCCCTAACTCTCTTTAATCATTCAAACAAAAATGTTATTAAAACTTTGCTATTTCAAATTTCTTTTTACCAGTAATCATTTCTAAACAATCAAACATCCTCTTAACGATGTATTTCCTATTGGGTAACAGTGCAGCAGCCCTAGCTTATCGGCGCAGGCGCACGATCGACGCCACGTGAAACACAACGTGCGCTCCCACGTGTGCACGGTCGCATACATTATACATGGTGTTAGTGTAATGAAAGCATGTAAATGATCTTGTAGAATTTTGGATTTGGTAATAAATAATTTTGGGATTTAGTTTGTTGGGAGATTTTATAGCTTTAATGTTTTTAATTGTGTTCTTTAAAATATATGAATTTGTGAGATTTAAATTAAGATTCCCTTAAAAACTTTCTCAATTTGTAGACAAAATATATGAGCATAAGTCGGACATTTTTTGTGTGGATTCATTTTTTTTTTCGGACAAGACAATTAAGTTATCCCTTACTAATATTATAAATGTGAAAGTTTTTGAGTATGGATGGATGGATGTTTGTTACTCTTTCACGTAAAAACTACTGAACGGATCTGGATGAAATTTGGCACTGAGTTAGATTATGGTCTGGAATAACATATAGGCTACTTTTTACAGCGATAACCGTGATACACGCGGGCGGAGCCGTAGTCTGCATTATATGTACATGAATCAGTTTCAAACTTAACACTTCAAACGACGGGTGTCCTATGCTCATTTAGGGATTCGTTTTTAAAGAAATGTTTTCCTATCCCATTTGACTTATTCTGACATGTCCGATATTAGAATAGGTCTTTGACTTATTCTGACATATCCGATATCAGAATAGGTCAAATGGGATAGGATAACGTGATAATTTTTGTATTTTCTGTTGTAGATGTTGTTAATGTAGTGACAATTTATTGTTTTTTTGTAATGTCTCGTGTATTGTTCGAATAGATGGATTTTAGATAGGGTTTTTTTATGAACAGGGTACGACTTCGTCTTTTAAAAAAAGTATTTTTTTAAAAGCGCCTCGATCGCGCAGTCTACATGACTACCATGCAGAAATTACTGTTATGATTCCCAAGACGTTTTAAGGGGTATAGAAAGGATAAGACTTCGTCTTTAAAAAAAAGTATTTTTTTCAAAAGCGCCTCGGTCGCGCAGTCTACATGACTACCATGCAGAAGTTACTGTTTTGATTCCCAGGACGTTTTAAGGGGTATAGAAAGGATAAGACTGGTTTTGCAAAACGTCCATAGGCTACGGTAACTGCTTACCATCAGGCGGGCCGTGTGCTTGTTTGCCACCTTAAAAAAAAAAAGACTTTGTCTTTAAAAAAAAGTTTTTTTTTAAACACCACCCCTTACTGTCTATACCCCTTAAAACGCCCCGGGAATGAAAACAGATACTTCTACTTGGTAGTCATGTCGACTGCGCGACCGAGGCGCTAAACAAACACTATGTTAGTATAATCTAGTTATAAAATGTAACCGCCAGTATAACCGCACGTGATCGCAATCATTGCATCAAAATAGCAAATCAACAACATAAATAGTTTGTAATTGTGTAATACAACCAAGTAATAAGTAACACTAAGTGCACCAAGAGTTTTTAAGCTATTGCATAGCTTCTATCGCGAGCCTTGGGCGTGGAGACCGAATCCAGAAATTCCGTAACTAAAATAATAAACCTAACACCCCCCACTCCGACCGGCACAGCGGTGATACTTTTTTTAATAACGAATTCTCTAAACGGCCAATAATAATTATGTCAAATTTGTGTAAGGAGGTTTTGATCTAAGAGAATATTAATGGGAAAAAGATTATAGTCTTAAGGAATTATTACAAGTATTCATTTTTATTATTATATATTATTATGAATCATTGAGAATAAAATAAAATGATTTAGATAATTCTGTAAAGTAATTTTTTATTTGTTTCGATAAAAAAATCATACTAAAAAATATGCAAGAGCTTTACCGCGGCAGTCCCCGAGTGCCACATGTCTTTTTTTTATACTACTTAGGTGACAAACAAGCATACAGCCGAAATTGTTAGTATAGGATTGGAAACGCGCGTGATGTCCCTGGTATTGTAAGCGTCCATAGGCTACGGTAACTTTTTTTATACTACCTGTGTGGCAAACAAGCATGCGGCCCGCCTGATATTAAGCAGTGACTATGCCTATAGCCTATGGATGCGATCAATACCAGAGATATCACTTGAGTGGTGTCTTTCCATATTTTTCCACCAGGGCTTTATGATGGGAGTATCCCTGGGATAGGAATATGTTTCTTTCAAAACACATCCCTAAATGAGCGCTGAAGACCTGTACGCACACACCAGAACACAACTACACCGATATTTAGTATCGTTATTTGGCTGTGGTCTTCTGTAAGGTGGAGGTCCTTCCCAAGTTCGGGCTTCTTCTTTTTCTTATCGTTTGGTTAGTGGCCAACCTGGTGACAGAGTTACTAAATATTTAGGCCTCTGTCGTGATCTAACGACTGATAACAATCGGGACCGTCTTTTAACGTGCCCTCCGAAGCACGGAGATGCTCAGATGAAATACCACTATGCGGTCACCCATCAATAGGGTTACTGCGCCTTTGGAAGCTCAACCCGCTGATCGTTTACCGAACAGCGAGTGCACCTAACTATGAGCGCCTCAAGTCGGCGTTGCTGACTATTATATAGTCCTCCTCAAACCTCTCTTAAAATCAATAAAACACTGCCAAGATATCTATTAATTTAAGCTGTTGAGTAGTTAGGTATTTCTCTGCATTATTATGAACCTATTTCAGCCTCGCCCGATGACCTGAATATGGAGGTGGAATGTCATCGGGTATTACATAACTTACAGACCAATCGATCGGAATAGTTACGTAACATGAAGCTTTCAGATATATGTATATGGGATAGCCCGCTAGTTGGTAAGTGTTATATAACTTTCAGATCGTCTTTTTGGATTAGGTAAGTACTCTTACTTACCTAATCCAAAAAGACGATCTGAAAGTTTAGAGTAGGACACCATACATGAGCAAGCCTGACTGGGAAGGATCTCCACTTTACATAAGACCAAAGCCAAATAATTACACACACACACAAAAAGAAAGAAAGAACACACGGCGGTGTTGTGTTTGAGTACGAGTACAGGTCTCCAGTGCTCATTCAGGTATGCGTTTTGAAAGAAACGTCTTGCTATCCTAGGGATTTTCTATCTTAAAAGCCCTGATGTAAAAAAATTGGTAGGCAACGGTATTGCAAGCGTCCACAGGCTACGGGCGGGCCGTATGCTTGTTTGCCACCCAAGTAGTTAAAAAAAGATAAAAGTATAACTCTAGACACTCAGAGTGTAGGTTGATCATTATAGTAAATTACCAGAAGAAGTATCGCGAGACTCATGAGTTTGCGGCTCAACTAAAACATCTACTTTCTTCAATTCAATTCTTTGAATTCTTGTTTTGTTGGGGTCTTGTTTCATTGTGTTATTCTTTAACTAGATTCGTGTTTCGCTGCTCTCTTGTTTCGACGGATTTTTGTTTTCTCTGATGTATTTATGCACACACCTTTGATGGTAAAGTGGTAATTTACTTTTCATACGTTTTTTTATTATTGTATTATTAGTAACCCTGGTTACAAACTACATAGAGAAACGTATTCTTAAATACGTGTTTCTGGCTAATTTAGTACTATACTTACGCACAGGAATACAACTAACACCTCTGCTGTAGTCCTTCCCTTGTCGGATTTTCTCCCTCGTATGGTTGTTACCATCAACCTTCAAACTTTTGTAATTAAACAATATAACAAATATGGATTCCACACCTTCTAGAAGCTTATTATGTACACTTACCTATTAAAACAAAACCGGCCAATTGCGAATCGTAGTCTCACACAAAGGGTTCCGTACCAAAAAACACATTTCTATAGTAATATTATAAAGAAGAAAGATTTAATTTTAAAACTACTTGAACGATTTTAAAATTCTTTCACCATTAGAAAGCGGTATCAGCGGGTAACATAGACTATATATATTGAAAAAAAATTGCGGTATCCCTACAAAATCTAAATAAATGTCCGAAGCCGGGACGTGCCGCTAGTCTTGTATATATTTGCTTCAATTTTCAGTTTTATTTTACTTTTATTATGAAAAAAAAAAAGTTATCCCAAAAATACCTAAGTTTAGGCAAGTTAGGGATTGTTGGAATGGGGAAAAAGCACCAAAGTTGTGTGACCGTCGCGCTATACATACGAGTATGTGTGTTTCGAAGTTTGTGAAATTGCAGTCCTAATACTTAGTTTATTTTCGTTTATATAATGGTTAGGTATAGATATACAAACTCCGGCCCGTTACCACTGAGTGGAAATGGAACCCTAACAACCCCTTTTTTTTATTAACAAACAATTATTAGTCCTTGACAATAACAATGAAAACAATCGGAAAACTGTTTTAAACAATATGTTTACCGAAACTATTAGAGGGTGTTGTTAATAACATAATTGTTTATTAATTTGTTACGAGTAGTTGTTTATTACTGTAAGTTTCAGGGACAAGCTTGAATAATAAGATGAAGGACGCCATTATACATAACGAATCAAACAATAATAATATTGCTGTGGCCAATTTCTTGAATTGAAAACTCCTTTAGGCGCATTGAGGACTTTTTGGGTGAACAAAAATTATGAAACTCGCGTCATCGTCACCGAACGCTTTCTATATTCAAAAATAATAATTTAATAGCTCGATGATACAATTCTAAAGTTACTTAGTTTTCACTTCTATCTGCCGATCAAGTCCCCAAAGACTGCTCAGCATGTTTTTTTTATCAAGCACTAGGGGTCGCCTGCGACTTCGTCCGCGTGGTAATTTGGAATATTTCCCCGATTTTGCAACATATCTCACTACTGCTCCGCTCCTATTGATCATAGCGTGGTGTTATATGGCCTATAGCCTTCCTGGATAAATGCACTATTCAACAAAAAAAGATTTTTTCTAATCGAACCAGTACTTTCTGAGATTAGCGCGTTCAACCAAACAAACAAACAGACTCTTCAGCTTTATAATATTAGTATAGATAGTATAGATATGCCCGGCTAATGTTAAGCAGTTACCGTAGCCATATAGTTGCTTGCAATACATACAGAGAAATCACTTACGTGTTGCCATCCCTTTTTTTACACCAGGGCTTTAAGATGGTGTATTCCTGGGATAGGAAAACATATTTCTACTTTAATATTTAGACTTAACTGTCTCTGGCAATGCTACTATGAGCGGCAGTCATATTATCAATATAAAAAGACAAATGGCCAACAAGCCTAATGAACGCACCGTAGGAGTCGGAAAATGGCCATAGGTTCTCCTTAAACAAACAAGATAGGCCCTAGTGAAATGTCAATTAAAGATTCGATTTCCACACGGGACAAAACGTTGTGGGATTCATAAATGTTAGTTCCGAGCCTGGCCGTATGTATGAATTCTATGTTGGGTAAAGTCCCCTGCGACACAGGGCAGGGCTTGTGTGGAAGTCCCGAAGTTGTATTTTAAAAAAAGAATAAAGTTGCTAAAACGCGTTTGAACGCGCTAATCTCAGAAAGTACTGGTTCGATTAGAAAAAATCTTTTTTTGTTAATTTGTGCATTTATCCAGGAACGCTATAGGCTATATAACATCACGCTATGATCAATAGGAGTGAAGCAGTCACATATGTTGTAAAACTGGAGAAATGTACTTTCCAAATTACCACGCGGACGAAGTAACGGGCAGCTCCTAGAATTAATATACATGTAAAAGCTTTATCCCATTGGTTGCCACACAAACAGAGTTACGCGTACACAGTCACGTGACCGGCTACGTCATCAACCAGGGTTTATACTAACTGTTCACAATGTGGGCATAGGCAGCAAGTCTAAATATTAAAGTAGAAATATGTTTTCATATCCCAGGAATACACCATCTTAAAGCCTTGGTGTAAAAAAGAAGGGATGGCAACCCGTAAGTGATATCTCTATTTGTATTGCAAGCAACTATACGGCTACGGTAACTGCTTAACATTAGCCGGGCATATCTATACTATCTATACTAATATTATAAAGCAGAAAAGTCTGTTTGTTTGATTTGGTTGAACGCGCTAATCTCAGAAAGTATTGGTTCGATTAGAAAAAATTTTTTTTTGTTGAATAGTGCATTTATCCAGGAAGGCTATAGGCTATATAACATCACGCTATGATCAATAGGAGCGGAGTAGTAGTGAGATATGTTGTAAAACCGGAGAAATGTACGTTCAAAATTACTACGCGGATGAAGTAACGGGCGGAACCTAGTATTAATATGCATGTAAAAGCTTTATCCCATTGGTTGCCACACAAACAGAGTTACGCGTACTCAGTCACGTGACCGACTACGTCATCAGCCAGGGTTTGTACTGTGCACAATGTGGGCATAGGCAGCACGTGCGTGAATCGCTTTACCTACTAGTTTGTTTAGTACTATAACCGAGCGGATTATGTGGTAATGTTCCGTTAGGAGGTTTGTTATGAACGTGGAATGTGTTATATAAAATAAGGGCAGTTTATACAGGGTGATTTTTATTATTTCAACTCATAAACGTCTCACTGCTGGGCACGGATTGCCTTCATACATTTGGAGGGATATTAGCCTACTATACCATGCTGGCCACGTCTGGCGTGGTATAGACCTGTCCCGTCAACCCGTCGGTTGGCATAGGATTTTATTTCGAGTTTTCCCTTTCTTGTAGTGGATATTGTCAGGCTGATTTACTCTCAACTACACCTTCGGCATGGAACGGAATGGTGACATTTACCACACACAGACAAATAGCGTGACTTTATCGTCTTCTCTGTATATAAAGCTAGCTGTTACCCGCGGCTCCACTCCGTAAAAGTATTTTCCTTCCCCAGGATACCATCTATCTCTTTGCCAAATTTACACACACATATATCGATACGATATAACAATATATTAATAGCTATAAACTGTACTGAAAGAGCGAAAACTCGTGGCTCACCTCTACGTCTCAACCCATAAACGTCCCACTGCTGGGCACGGGTCTCCTCCAAACAGAGGGATATTAGCCTACTATACCACGCTGGCCGGACGGGTTGGTATAGGGTTTTGTTTTGAGTTTCTCCTCTCTTGCGGTGGATAACACTTACTCCCTTAGTCGACTCCTACGACACCCTCGGGATGGAAGGGTTGGTGACATTTGTATTTTTAATCCGTCACCACACGGACATAATTTAACTCTTTAGGCTCACCTCTGAACCGAGAAAATTAAGATTGCCATTGAAAGACTAAGAAGAAGAAGACCACAGCCAAATAACCAGAAACAGTGGCGTTATTGTGTTCCTGTGCGTGAGTAAAGTGCTCTAATGCTCATCTTCTTCTTATCGTTTGGTTAGTGGCCAACCTGGTGACAGAGTTATTAAGATCGCCCATATTTAGGCCTCTGTCGTGATCTAACGACTGATAACAGTCGGGACCGATTTTTAACGTGCCCTCGCACGGAGACGCTCAGATGAAATACCACTATGCGGTCACCCATCTATAGGGTTACCGCGCCCTTAGTAGCTTAACCCGCTGATCGTTTACCTAGCTATGAGCACCTCTCTAATGCTCATTCATCATCTCAACCCAAAAACGTCTTACTGCTGGGTACGTGTCTCCCCCAAACATTTGAAGGGATATTAGCCTACTATACCACGCTGGCCAGACGGGTTGGAATAGGGTTTTATTTCGAGTTTTCCCTCTCTTCCGGTGGATATTGTCTGCTAGACTTACTCCCTTAGTCGGCTCTTACGACACCCTCGGGATAGAAGGGGGTAGTGACATTTGTATTCTTAATCCGTCACCACACGGATAATGCTCATTAGGGATGCATTTTTCAAAGAACAGTTTTCTTCCCCAAGGATACTCTTTTTATATACTAGGCCCGCCTGATGGTAAGCAGTTAACGTAGCCTATCGACGCTTGCAATACTAAAGCTATCACTTGCGCGTTGCCGATTAATTTTTTTACAGAACCCTGTTGTTATATATGTTTGGATGTGTGAAGTGAGGGCTTATCATCAGAACAACCGTATGCTTGTTTGCAACCTAAGTATCCCAAAATCTAATAACCTTATTAACTAAGCCAATCAATATATCCATTCTACTTTTACGACATAACTACATAGTACTATTAACTGTATGTATGTATGTCAACACGTGATCTCAGAAACGTGAACAGGTCTCGTGTGTAGACTAATAGGTAGATACCACACGTTTGAAGCGGAATAGTAAAGCTTATTAGTGGTGGTTTGTTGAGTTGTGTAACCTTTTCAATGTCAATACCAGGTGTTAATCAGTTGACTAAGTTATACTAGCTGTTGCCTGCGGCTCTGTTCGCGTGGATGCATGGTTATTGCGATAAAAAGTAGCCTTTTTTTGCCAAGGAGGCAAACAAGTATACGGGTCGCCTGATAGTAAGCAGTTACCGTAGCATATGTACGCTTGCAACACCGCTGTATCACTCACGCGTTGCCGACCCTTTAGAAAACTTTCTTTCTTGAAGAACCCCAATGCTATAATCTCTAAGGAAAACTTCGGCAAAAAGCTCACTTCACAACCTAATCGTACGTGGGAGAAAATTCCTCTAAAACCGTACGGCATGATAGAGGTTCTAAGATGTGAGTATGAACTTCCTATCTATAACCTATTTGCTATTCTCATCCAGATCTGTTCAGTAGTTATTACGTGAAAGAGTAACAAACATACATACGTCACATCCTCACAAAATGTTACATTTATAATATCAGTAGAAAGGAATAGAAGTTTGGTCTATTGTACTTGTGTGCTTGAGCAAGCCAATTGCACGGGACAGCACATTTTATGTCCTATTTAATTATTTGATTATTGTTTTAACCGACTTCAAAATAGGAGGAGGTTCTAATTCCTTTAACGTATGCTCACCGAATACGTGAAGACGCCAGAACCGATTTGGGAAATTCTTTTTTTGTTTTAAAGAGTATACTTTCCAGGTGGTTCAGATTGCAACAATGCAAAGAAAGGCATTTTTTAATACTGTTCAGGTTGCATACAAGCATAGGGCCTGATGTAAAGCAGTTACCGTAGCTAATAGACGCTTGCAATACCAGAGGTACCACTTGCGTGTGTGTGGTAGCGCTCAGGAAACTTTGCCTTAGACTTTGTTAAGAGAGATAGGCATACTAGCGAGCAAGCCCGACTGGGGAAGGACCTCCACCTTATAAAAGATAACTACACACCGCGGTGTTATTGTGTTCATGTGTACGAGTACAGGTCTCCAGCGCTCATTTAGGGATACATTTTTAAAGAAACGTATTCCTATCCCAGGAATACTCTCATCTTGAAGCCCTGATGTAAAAAAATGAGTCGGGAACACGCAAGTGATACCTCTGGTATCCCAGCATCCATAGGCTGCGGTAACTGCTTGAGATCAGGCGAGCCGTAAGCTTGTTTGCCACCAAAAAAGTATAAAAATAAGACTTGTCTGGACCCTGTGGCTCACCGTAACGAAAATCGGCAAAGGGAAATTGTAGAAGTAAAATGTTTACACCTATACAATTCTCATTTAAATCAGTCGCCATATTTGTAGTAACAAACAAGTTATACAATAAAACTCACAAATGGAAGGAAGCCATCAAAATTATGGACTTTACATTGTTATTGTAACATAATACGTATTAGAGAAGTTAGTAATAACATATTATATTAAGATGAGAAATAACAATAACTTAAAACGAATTTATTGTTGTTCAAAAGGACTGAATCTTGGTTTGTTTTTGACGTAGTACTTAGGGATATCGACAAAGGTAATAGGTATCATCATCATCATTTCAACCAATAAGCGTCCCACTGCTGGGCATGGGTCTCTTCGATACATTTGAAGGATTATTAGCCTACTATACCACGCTGGCCAGACGGGTTCGTATAGGGTTTTGTTTCGAATTTTCCCTCTCTTGTAGAGGATATTGTCGGCTTGAGTTTCTCACTTAGTCGACTCTTACGACACCCTCGGGATGGAACGGAGTGGTGACATTTGTATTCTTAATCCCTCACCACATACTACACTATATAGCATCCAACATACAGACATACAGAGACACACCACTAATAATAATCTCCACGGAGACTAGCGACACGAAAAATATGGTAGAGCAGATGTTCGTATTTTCATTTTCTCATTTTTTTGCGCTACTTGGGTTGCAAACAAGCATACTACCCGCCTGATGTTAAGCAGATACCGTAGCCTATGGACGTTTCAATTCCAGAGGTATCACTTGCGTGTTGCCGACCCATTTTTTGACACCAGGGCATTAAGATGGAATATCCCTGGGATAGGAAAAAGTTTCTTTCGAAACTACACCGCGGTGTGTAGTTATTTGGCTCTCGTCTTCTGTAGGGTGAAGCTCCTTCCCCAGTCAGGCTTGCTCGCTAGTATGGTGCCCTACCTCTCTTAAATTTTCCCGGGCAGATGGCTTGATTTCGTCAAGATTTGCCACTGAAACCGAAATTCGGTTTTCTGTCTGTACTAAAACAAGTTTTGTAGATCCAGAGATTACCGTTACCGTTATAAACTCCACCTCTTTATAATATTAATATAGACATACATATATTATGCTTTAAAGATAATCGCAGCCTAAACACCTACACGATAAAATAAAAATGCTGATCTAAAAATTAGTTTAACACATAACAATTATATAAGAACGTGTTAGTTGACATATTAGAATTATGTCACGATTATGATAAGATTGTTATCTCAACTATTTAATGAAGATAACAACATTACTTAGAATATTGATTATGCATTTTGCATACATGTTTAGTGGTATTAATATTAGTCACAAGCATGTTCATGTTTCTGAGAGCATTTCTTTTTTTTTCTTTTTAAAAAAGACAACTCCCGCACTAGAGAACAAGCTCTGTGTCACGGGGGATTTTATACGGCGGCGGCTTGGCGGTCCAGTGGCCGCATACTGCGGCCACTGGACCACCAAGGCAGTCATTATATGTAAAAGCATTTTGTTCCCTTTTTTCAAAGTCGTCTCCCACACTACAGAACAAGCTCTGAGTCACGAAAGACATTACAAACATATAATTAGCTGCTACAAAGTACATCCAGACTAGGAACAACCATTTGTGAATGTTTTTTTTATCCTGTGTAAATGGCGAGGTTACGATAACCACTTAAGCTCAACCATGCAATCAAAGATTGGACAACATTTGAGTTTTTTTAACCTAAGAGGAACCATCAATCCATCTCAGTCTTAAGACGTCCACTGCTGGACATAGGCCTCCCCAAAGATTTCCAAATCATACGGTCCTTTTTTTTTTTGTAGAGGGGAAATGCTTTACGCATACCGCCCCGCTCGGGGAAGCGAAGGGGATATGTCGGACTCTCCGACCTAAAGGTGGTAGGCGGCCGGCATACCGACTAAAACACCCCTGTGCACCTACACCCGCCTTCACGGGTGGACTACCGGAACCTGATATGACGTCAGTCATATCAGCCACCCAGCGGCTGCCCACGCTGTGCGGGCTCCACTCCAGTGACTGCGTCCGGGTGCACCGGGAACGCTGTCTCTCTGCGGAAAGGTGCGGGTGAGAGGCTCGATGCCCCGACCTCTCACCCGCAGACATCATTCGGTCCTGAGCCGATATTATCCATCGGTTGCCCGCGACCTTTACCAGATCGTCGTTCCACCTTGTTGGAGCCCTGCCCACGCTGCGTCTTCCAGTTCGTGGTCGCCACTCAGAGAAATAATAGCTACAAATATTTATGGCCTTGACTAGCTACTACTAGGCTTGACTTGACTTTGACTTTGACGTTAAAATGAGAGCTGCCTGTTACCCATCCACTTATTGACCGTTTCAATATTACTTAACTTTGCACTTAGCTACGAACCTTATATGGATGAAATAGTATACAAAAGTGTTAAATAAATACATTATATCTAAGTACATAAATATTATCACGTGTAACTCAATGCAAAACACATCACATGCGCAAGAGTGGACCATTCACATGCAATCGAAGGGATCGCCCATAAAATATGCTAAACATTCACTTTATAAAAACACAATGTTCGCGTATTTTTACGAGTACAATAGGTCTGCATTTTTCGTTTTATGTATGTTTTGTTCTAGATACAAACAAATGAGTCAGATTACACTGAATTAACAAAAAAAGATTACCTACGAATTTATGTAATAAAGAGTAGGTACAATAACTAAAAACATGCCATGTGCAGGATCCCCTGATAGAAGATGTATAGAATCTTATTTTGGTGTGCTTTAACGTTACCAGGCACGCCTGTTAATCATTATGCTTCTAGACCCGCAATTTTTATATAGTCTCAAAAGTCTACGCACCCCTTGCAACTCGAAATCGAAAGTGTAGCGTAGAAACCTACATATACATATTATGTATATATAGGTTTCTACGCTACACTTTCGACTTTCGAGACTTGACTTGAGATAAGATCTGGGTGCGACACTTCAATAAAACTTTTTATTATTTTCAAGAGGTTGTTACTCGATATTACTTTAACGTAATTTATTAACAATCCTTAAACAATAATAAATAACAATATGTCGTGCCCGGAAATTTTATAAATATGTTAAATGACTACAATACTATTCTACCGATTTGCAAGACATCAGATCGCGAAGGTTTATGTAATGCATTGTTTATATACTCTATATATACATAACTAGTGACCCGAGTTACATATTGTTGCTGCGATTAATCCGTTCGGGCCGTAGCGTGATGATACCTTACCCAATATATGGGCTACAAATAAATAATAAATAATATGACTGGTACCCAGTGGGTGCCTCTAAATGCCAAGCGACATCGCGGTAGACCCAGGCGGAGATGGCGGGATGAGTTGGATTCATTTAACCAAGACTGGTCCTCAGCGGCTTTAGACAGAGAGAAGTGGAAGGAGAGTGGGGAGGCCTTTGCCCTGCAGAGGGACAGTACAGGCTTATAATAATAATAAATAATAATATGACTGGTCCAAGATCAGAGAAATCAACACAAATAAATCCAATGTGCTCGTGACTGATTTCAGTCACGGTGGTATTATTTTAGTGCACAAATACGAGTACTATGCAAACACAGTTTTCAAGAAAGGAATTATAAGGTTTCTAAAGGGTCAGCAACGCGCGAGAGATATCCCCGGTATTGCAAGCGTCTATAGGCTACGGTTACTGCTAACCATCACCCAGGCCGTATGCTTGTTTGCCTCCTTGGTGAAACTAAAAAAAATAAGTAAAAATGCCCTCTCTATTTCCTTACGCACACGGACTATGAGAGTCTCCCAACACGCGCTATAGCACGTGTTGGGAGACGCCTATGTCCAGCAGTGGACTGTGATAGGCTGATTGATTGATTGATAGTCCGGATGGAGACAATCCGATACGACTGCACAGAAATTAGGCAATCCAATTCAATGCATTAACCACGGCAATTTTTTTTTTACTACGATGTTAAGCAGCTACTATAGTGACACGTAGCTATGGATGCTTGCAATACCAGAGGTGTTGCTGACCCATTTTTTTTACATTAGGGCTTTAAAATGGAGTATCACTGGGATAGGAATACGTTTCATTTAAAACGTATCCCTAAATGAGAGCTGGAGACATGTACTCACACACAGGAATATTCACTCATAGCAAATATAAGTTAACAACGCAAAACTATCGATCTGCCATTACACTACGAGGCTAAACATTAACCTACTATATAATTTTACCAAATTACGTCCCGAAGCCTAACATTTACCTAAAATTGTACCTCACGTGTTGACTATTACAAAATCTGCAGGCACGTGTTCTAAGACCAAAAATAACTTCGATACATTTTATAGTTGTATAGTTTTGCCGTGTGGTGTTCGGCGGAGTAGAATAACACCAACCCTAATCATCCCAAAGGGTGTCGTAAAAGGCGACTAAGGGACATACTCAAGATGGTGGGCAGCAGCGCCATCCGAGCAACACCTAAAATAAATACGAGTAAACTGCGATCGCCAACCCGCATGCCAAGCGTGGCGATTAATGGCAAATCCCCCTCATAAAATGAAGTACACAACAAAACCACGGCCCCTAGTCCCCGGCAGCCTCGCTAGTCTTGGCTACGGTAGCGGTCAAGGTAGCGGCGAGGCAGGGGGTGCTAAGAATCCCCGGCAGAGATCCGGCTACCAACCCCCTCAACGACGACTGGCCCTGGCAACATACAATGCACGCACGTTAAGGTCCGACGAAAAGGTTGTTGAGCTGGAAGAAGAAGTGGACAAGTTGCGCTGGGATATAATAGGCCTATCTGAAGTCCGAAGACAGGGGGAGGACTCGATAGTACTTAAATCCGGCAACTTGTTCTACTACCGGGAGGGCGAACAACTGTCCCAAGGTGGTGTCGGGTTTCTCGTCCACAAGTCTCTCATAAACAACGTCACTATGATCGAGAGTGTGTCGGCAAGGGTAGCGTACCTTGTAATCAAAATCACCAATCGGTATTCACTGAAGGTGATACAGGTCTACGCTCCGACTTCGGCACATCCAGATGACGAGGTTGAGGTTATGTATGATGATATCGTCAAAGCCATACATACCTCACAAACTCACTTCACGATTGTTATGGGGGACTTCAACGCAAAGCTAGGCACTGGAAAATGCGAAGAGTTGAAAATGGGGAATTTTGGAGTAGGGCAGCGTAACCGTAGGGGCCAAAGATTGGCGGACTTTATGGAGAAAGAAGGACTCTTCATGATGAATTCTTTCTTCAAAAAGCCGCCACACAGGAAATGGACCTGGATGAGCCCCGACGGTTCGACAAGAAATGAGATAGACTTTATCCTGACTTCGGACAAGCGTATATTCAGTGATGTCTCTGTGATCAATAGGGTTAAAACCGGCAGTGATCACCGAATGGTCAGAGGCACACTGAATATCAATGTAAGGCTTGAGAGAAGTCGAATGGTA
Source organism: Trisateles emortualis (assembly GCA_947095525.1). Lineage (NCBI taxonomy): Eukaryota > Metazoa > Arthropoda > Insecta > Lepidoptera > Erebidae > Trisateles > Trisateles emortualis. The sequence goes on along the minus strand of OX352754.1, from coordinate 8,829,848 downwards.
AAGTCTACGCTCCGTCCAACGACTGCCTACATACAGAACCCCGAACATTTTCAACTCGAACTACACAATCGCTTCCAGTGCCTAGAAAACTGCGAAACAGTGGACGAGCTAAATGACAGAATGGTGGAAACTGTCCAAACGGTTGGAGCTAAGTTTGCAAAAGCTCGCCGTAAGAATAGAACTCAAAAACTCTCCGATCTAACTCTCAATCTCATGCGGGTACGGCGCGAAATGAGATTGCAGTCTTCTTCCGATAAGTCGGAATACACGCGGCTCAATAGACAAATTTCTAAAGCCATACGACGCGACATACGCCTCTTTAACACATCACGTGTTGAGGAGGCTATATTGCGAAACAAAGGCTCAAAAGTCTTTTCAAGAGCTTTGTCTATTGGGCAGCGACAGTTGACCAAGTTGAAGACCGAATCAGGCAAAATCGTTTCGTCCAGACCCGAGATATTGAGAGAGATCGAACAGTTCTATGGACAGTTATACATCTCCACTAATAGCCCTGTCAACATCATGGCAAAAGATCCCAGAGCCAAACTAACCCGACACTATACCGAAGATATCCCGGACGTCAGTCTGTACGAGATTAGGATGGCCTTGAAACAGCTTAAAAACAACAAGGCGGCGGGTGATGACGGAATCACTTCGGAGCTTCTGAAAGCGGGTGGAAAACCGATACTTCAAGTCCTTCAGAAGCTCTTTAATTCCGTTATACTCGAAGGGATCACGCCTGAGGCATGGACCAGAAGCGTGGTGGTTCTTTTCTTTAAAAAAGGAGACCATTCCTTGTTAAAGAACTACAGACCCATCTCGCTTCTGAGCCATATTTACAAGCTGTTCTCCAGGGTCATCACGAATCGTCTCGAACGCAGATTTGACGACTTCCAGCCTCCCGAACAAGCCGGTTTCCGAAAAGGCTATAGTACCATGGACCATATCCATACGCTGCGGCAGGTTATACAGAAAACAGAGGAATATAACCGGCCCCTTTGCGTAGCGTTCGTGGACTACGAAAAAGCTTTCGATTCTATCGAGACCTGGGCGGTGCTACAGTCCCTTCAGCGGTGCCACATTGACTATCGGTACATCGAGGTGTTGAAGTGTTTGTATAGCAAAGCCACTATGTCTATCCTATTACAGGACCAAAGCACAAAACCAATCCAACTGCAGAGAGGTGTGAGACAGGGAGACGTCATTTCTCCGAAACTGTTCACCGCTGCGTTGGAGGACGTTTTCAAGCTTCTGGAGTGGAAAGGATATGGCATCAACATAAATGGCGAATACATCACTCACCTTCGATTTGCCGACGACATCGTGGTCATGGCAGAATCGCTGGAGGATCTTGGCGCCATGCTCAGAGACCTCAGCAGAGTTTCCCAACAGGTGGGCTTGAAAATGAATATGGATAAAACCAAGGTCATGTTCAATGTCCATATCACGCCCTTACCGGTTGTTGTTGGGAATGCTACTCTCGAAGTTGTTGACGAATACACATACCTCGGGCAAATAATGCAGTTAGGTAAGTCCAACTTCGAGAAAGAGGTCAACCGAAGAATCCAACTCGGCTGGGCAGCGTTCGGGAAATTGCGTAACATCTTTTCGTCAAAAATACCTCAGTGCCTTAAGACGAAAGTCTATAGTCAATGTGTGTTGCCAGTGATGACTTATGGCACAGAAACGTGGTCTTTGACTGTTGGCCTCATAAATAAACTCAGAGTCGCTCAGCGAGCTATGGAAAGAGCTATGCTCGGTGTTTCGCTGCGTGATAAAATCCGTAATGAGGAGATCCGCAGACGAACCAAGGTTACCGACATAGCTCTTACAGTAAGCAAGTTGAAGTGGCAATGGGCAGGCCACATCGCTCGGCGAACTGACAACCGATGGGGAAGAAAGGTTCTCGAGTGGCGACCACGTGCTGGAAAACGCAGCGTGGGACGACCTCCCACTAGGTGGACAGACGACATCATCAGAGCTGCAGGAAAGCACTGGATGCAGGCAGCTCAAGATCGGCCATTGTGGAGTCTTATGAGGGAGGCCTATGTTCAGCAGTGGACACTATCGGGCTGAGATGATGTTGATGATGATGATAGTTTTAGGGATAGGTAGCTATGGGCCACGTAAACGGTGGTGTCCCACCTAAAGATTTTAACAGCTCTAACTACACTTTTATAAAAATGGGTTTTAAGAACAGTTGCGTAGGTCCAGCATTCCCAGGACAGAGTGAATAGAATTAGCAATAAAATTCAGGTTACTCCGTTTCTTCAAATAGTCACAATTTGGTATATGAAGCGAACTTTCTCCCACGTAAGAGTAGGTTGTGAAATAGCCTTTTGCGCTTGTTCTACTTTTGATTAATCTGACTGGCCCGTCGACTGACCAAGTCAAATGGTTAGTGACCCTGACTGCTAAGACGGATGTCATGAGTTCGATTCCCACACCGGACAAAACTTTATGTGATCCATAAATGGTTGTTTCAAGTCTGGATATAATTTTTGTCCGTTAATTCTTTATTTGTAAAGTCCCCGTAAACAAAATCTGCCTTAAGATTTGCCGTTGTGACCAAGCTCAGTCACGCGGACGTTATAACTCAAAATCACTCGAAAATTATACTTAAAACCATTTGCACGATAACGCCAATTTCATACAGCTACGTGTCACTCATGGTACAAATAATAATGCACTTCAGTGTAACATAGTTGCTGGAATGTGAACGTGATCCACTACTGTCAAGGTTATGAGCACACGATGTATTTTCACGTGACCAAACTTAATTCACTCAAGTGTAATAACAATGTTATTGCTAGTACATATGTGGTAATTTTAGATTACGCCGTAGGTTGATCGAATTACAGTGGCATAATCATGAATGCATTTATTATGTTTTCTTTCTTTTCGACCACGAACTGCAAGACGAAGCGTGGGCAGGCCTCCAACAAGGTGGACCGACGACCTGGTAAAGGTTGTGGGCAACAGATGGACAAGGTCGGCTCAGGATCGAGAGTTGTGGAAAACCGTGGGGGAGGCCTATGTCCAGCAGTGGACGTCTTTTGGCTGAGATGATGATGATTATGATGATTATGTTTTCTGAGTCCAATAGACAGAAGAGAGGTACTCCATATCCTATTAATATTATAAACTCGAAAGTTTGTAAGAATTATGTTTGTTACTCTTTCACGCAAAAACTACTGAACGGATCTGGATTAAATTTGGCATAGAGATAGATTATAGTCTGGAATAACGCATAGGTTGCATTTTATCCCGGATAAAGCTCTGTTCCCGAGGGATAGTACGCGCGGGCGAAGCCGCGGACGGAAGCTAGTAATCTTCCGTCCGCGGCTTCGCCGCGCTTCTACAACTTCTAGGTATACATAATACTCTATTAATACGAAAGTGAATTTGTTTGTTTGTTTGTAACGCTTTCACGAATTATCAGCTAAACAGATTTTAATGAAATTTGACAAAGGGATTGATAATACTCTGGGGAAGGACATATACTTTACCGCGATAACCGAGATCTACGCGGGCGGAGCCGCGGGTAACAACTAGTAAAGTATATACCTACAACCCATGCTATGTGAAAAATACTTAAGATATAGAGTTAGGAAGAATCATTTACTACTATGGTATAAATTTACAATTTCTATTTAGTCATTATTCTTTTCTTTTATTACAACACTAGCTATTCGCCGCGGCTCCGCCTGCGTGGATATCGGTAGCCTATGTGTTATTCCAGACCATAATCTATCTCTGTGCCAAATTTCATCCAGATCCGTTCAGAAGTTTCTACGTGAAAGAGTTACAAACATCCATCCATCCATCCATACTCACAAACTTTCGCGTTTATAATATTAGGATTTACAACTAAACCGTACCTTGCAAAATATATTTTAACTTTTACGATATCTTATGAAACTATCACCGTTGCCAATATACCTAATACTTGAAATATTTATCATGCAAATAATACATAAAACTAATTACACAAGGTTTGAAAGTTTAATAAATAACTAAAAAGAACCAGGAAGTCTAAGTTTTTATTATAAACGTTAGTTTTGTAATTAAAATTTCGCGACTTTTTATATTGCTACAGCAACTAAGTACCTACATTTAATTTTTTTTAACACCTACTACTTCTTCTGGACGATTGATTGGATGGACTGTTTCTTTTTATACTACCAAGGTGACAAACAAGCATACGGCCCGCCTGATGGTAAGCAGTTACCGCAGCCTTGCAACACCAGGGGTGTCACTCGCTGTCTTCGTTTCTTGATGAACCCCATTTTTTTTTGTAGAGGGGAAATGCTTAACGCATACCCCGCCCGGGGTAGCGAGGCAGTTATGTCGGACTCTCCGGCCTAAGGGTGGTATGTTTATTTAAGCGACCAATTTTTTTTTAGTCACTACCAAGGAGGCAAACAAGTATACCTACGGCCGGCTTATCCGTAGCTTATAACACTACCACCAACGTCACTCACGCGTTACCGACGACCCAGTAAAAACCTTATAGCTCCTTTCTTGAAGAACCCCATGCTATAGCCTCTTGGAAAAACTTCAGCATGGGAGCTCATTCCACAACCTAATCGATTAATTAGATTGTGAAATGACCTGATTTCTTTCTTTTTTTTTTTTATACTACTTGGGTGGCAAACAAGCATACGGCCCGCCTGATGTTAAGCAGTATCCGTAGCCTATAGACGCTTGCATTACCAGAGGTATCACTTGCGTGTTGCCAACCCTTTCTTTTACACCAGGGCTTTAAGATGGAAGTAACCCTGGGATAGGAATACGTTTCTTTCAAAACGCATTCCTAAATGAGCGCTGGAGACCTGTACTCACACACAGGAACACAACTACACCGCTTTCTGTCTTATCATCAGGCGAGTGGTATGCTTTTAGCCTTTTTTTTGTAGAGGGGAAATGCTTTATGCATACCGCCCCGCCTGGGGTAGCGAGGCGGTTATGTCGGACTCGCCGGCTCAAATATGGTAGGCGGCCGGCATACCGACTAAAACCCCCCTGTGCACCAACACACGCCTTCACGGGTGGACACTGGAACCTGATATGACGTCAGTCATCCACCCAGCGACTGCCCGCTTTACGCGGGCTCCATTCTCAGTGACAGCGTCCGGGCGCACCGGGAACACTGTCCCTCCGCGAAAGGGTGCGGGTGAGACTCTGCTGCCCCAGTCTCCCCACACCCTCACTATGGCGGCATCAGGTATGCTTGTAGCCTAAGCTAACCTAAGTAGTAGATTAAAAAAACACAATGTTAAATACTTAAATTTATAAAACTTTTCATACAGTCCTAAGTTATTTCATTTTGTTTTTTTAATACAACTGTTTTATGAACACGTGAGTTTTAGTACGATTTATGTACGAAATGCATTAAATAACTTCGACCTTGTGTAAATAAAACCTTTTTATTTTGCTTATTTGCAGATAATTTGTAATTTAATACCTAAATATCAGACTACACGTGTGTTGTAATAGGTACCTCGCCACTGAGATCGTGCCGAGGATTATTCTGTTTCCATCTCAGCCATAAGACGTCCACTGCTGGACATAGGCCTCCCTCAAGGTTTTCCAAATCGTTTGGTCCTGAGCTGGCCTTGTCCATCGGTTGCCCGCGACCTTTACCAGGTCGTCGGTCCACTTTGTTGGAGGCCTGCCCACGCTGCCATCTGCCAGTTCGTAGACAAATATACATATTTTTTTAAAGACGACTGCCGCACTAGGGAACAAGTCCTGTGTCGTCGGAGACTTTACAAACATACAATTAACGAACAGAAAGTACACCCAGACTTGGGACAACTATTAATGGATTACACAATTTTTTGTCCTGTGTGGGGATCGAACCCACATAAATGGCGAGGTAACCACTTAAGACACTGAACCAACCGTGCAGTCGATATTTATTATAACCTGGTTTTTATAATTGTGCACTAAGAACTGTTAAAATTGTATGTATCCGCTCGCTTCCTTTCTTACCTCCCCACAAACGCCTGTTCCTGGCAGTAAGATCAAGCTGGCCGTATGCTTGTTTCCCACCAAGTAGTATACAAAACATACTACTTGGTGGCCAATTATCTGATTCACCTGGATTTCTTGTATACTGGGTTGACTGGTATACTGTGGTGATGGTGAAAAGAGTGGGCCAAGTTTCTTGCCAATTCTTCTTCAAAATTCTTAGTGAAAGACAATTTAGCGAATTAGCTGTAGGAAAAAATATGCTGGCATTTGTTTTTATGACTTTCATAAGTATCACTCATTTAATCTAAATGAATTAGTTTGACTTGACTTTGATTTCAAGTCCTCCTTTGAATACATTTGAGTATGAATGTTAAATTAAAAAGAAACATAGTTATTTACATGTATATCTACTCCATAGATATTATAAAAAGGTACATTTTTTGAGTTTGTAACATTGTAGAGAGTAAATCTTTGGATCTACTGAACCGATTTAAAATCTTTTACCAATAGAAAGTGTTGATATTTGTGAGTGTCATAGGCTATATTTTATTGACAAAAACATTACGGGACCCCGGAAAATACGACGTGCGAAGCCGAAGCGGGCAGCTAGTATGTAACACTACGAATGAAACATCTCAAAATAGTCTTAACAATAACAAAGTTACAATTAACCGTGTTATTTAGACATAGAACATTTCACGTGTACCTATTATTAATATATTAAACACGAGACTCAAAACAAAGATTTAGCCAGTTTACAACAATAAAACATTGTTTTTAACATGTAAGGAGGTAAGTTGCAACAATATACCTACTACCCACGTGATAGTAGGTCACGTGGACAGAAAGACACGTGCCTATGCCCGTAACCTATTCAGCTGAGTTACGTAACACGAGTCACCTGGACACACGAATTGTATTAGAACAAAATTTATTTTCTATATTTTATTTAACTCTTTTTTCTTTTTTTTTCTGTGTCGCGGGGAACTTTACAAACATACAATAAACGGACACAAATTACACACTGACAAAGAACAACTCTTTGTGAGTCAGACAAAGTTTTGTCCTATGTGGGAATCGAACCCACAGCCTCGTGCACAGCAGGCGCATGCTGCAGCCACTGGACCACGAAGGCAGTCAAGTTTAGTGACACTTGAATCTATATCTTTATCTATCTATACTAATCTTATAAAGAGAGACTATGAATTTTTTAAATTCCACTAATAATTCTTACTACATTATATATTATCTTCATTATTATAAAAATACTTTGGGAATTATTATTTCTTTTTTAATTAGTGTTAATATAGTTTAATTGTTTATATAGTTTTATTATAAGACTAGCTCTTGCCCGCGGCTCCGCCCGCGTGGATGTCGGTTATCGCTGTAAAAAGTAGCTTATGTGTTATTCCCGACCATAATCTATCTCTGTGCCAAATTTCGTCCAGATCCCTTCAGTAGTTTTAACGTGAAAGAGTAACAAACATCCATCCATCCACCCATCCATTCTTACAAACTTTCACATTTATAATATTATTAGTAAGGATGTATAAAATATGTAATCTTGGATTTTTTTATTTATCAAATTTAACATTTACGTGAATATAGATAAATAAATATCCACAGTGATAATAAATAGGGGCGTGTCGATAAAATTGTCTATTTTTGGTCCGATGTTTAATTTATCTGTATTCGTAGGTATAAGGTTAGTAGGTCAATCTATTATAAGCTCTTGATATAATGCGTACTGTTTTTGTATTGAATATCGTAAGGAAACCCATAGGAATAATTGTTAAAATAAAAGTAACTTAACCTTATTTATTTACCGACAAATAAAATATATGAGTGAGGTCACAGTTCTGAGGAGAGATGCCTAAGAGATTGGTAACGGTCAAGTAAAGGTTAGCCATACAACTGACGTCATATCAGGTTCCGGTGGTCCACCGGTGAAGGCGGGTGTAGGTGCAAAGGGGGGTTTTAGTTCCCGCTTCCCCAAGCGGGGCGGTATACGTAAAGCATTGCCGCAGAATTCCGCATTATCGCAGAAGGAAGCGGCGGAGCGGAGTCTACTCGCTGATCAGATCCATCGCCGGCGAACTGGGCGGCGTCGGCGCGCCTACGAGCGCCTGATGCCACCATAGTGAAGTTGCGGGTGGACTGGGGCAGTAGAGTCTTACCCGCACCCTTCCGCGGAGGGACAGTGTCCTCGGTGCGCCTGGACACTGTCACTGGGGATGGAGCCCGCGTTAAGCAGGCAGCCGCTGGGTGGACCACTGACGTCATATCAGATTCCGGTCCACCCATGAAGGTGGATGTTGGTGCACAGAGGGGTTTTAGTCAGTATGCCAGCCGCCTACCATCTTTGGGCCGGAGAGACCGACATAACCGCCTCGCTTCACCGGGCGGGGCGGTATACTTAAAGCAGTTTCCCCTCTAAAAAAAGTAATGGCCAGCCTTAAAGTATAAACAGACGATCGAACGTCACGGTCCGCCGGACATTATTATTATTAATATCATTATAATATGGTTCGGGGCGCACCATGTTCGTGGTTCGGCCCGAAACAAGTTCGATCGTCTGTTTAAAGTATATTATCGTGAGATGACTCGCTTGAATAAACACTTAGATATGTCATGATATAGTTTGCGGGCACTTGGTCGCCATGGTCCTGAAGTTTCGCCCGTGGTTATCGCCTGTGACCCATGTGCTTCCACCCTTAGCCCTGCAGAAGGACAATAAAGGCTAATAAAAAAACATACATGTCTGTTCATTACATATACCGATTAGGCACAGATAATAATCTTCGCCGTAATAAACTGTTACATTATTTAACACGCACGATGGCCCAAATAGATAATGGTTTTATAAAAAGTAGGACTTAAATGTTATTGTAATTAACAGAACGTTTGTTTGCAGTAAGTGACACATTTTTTAATTTTTAAGGGACTTTACTGAAGTCGTTTGACTAATCATGAACACATTTATAAAACGCATAAAATCTTAATCTAAGTTTCGTCATAATGATCTTTTTTTTTAAGACAACTCCCGCACTAGAGAACAAGCTCTGTGTCGCGGGAGACTTTACAAACATACAATTAACGGTCACAAATTACACCCAGACTCAGAACAACTCATTGTGGTTCGCACAAAGTTTTGTCCTGTGTGGGAATCGAACCCACAACCTCGTGCACAGCAAGCGCATACTGCGGCCACTGGACCACCAAGGCAGTCTCTCTCAATCTCAGCCTGACGATGTTCACTGTTGAACGTAAGTCTTGCAGTGCTTCCTTGCAGCCTATTGAAAGGTCGTCCCACGCTGCGTTTTCCTACACGTGGTCGCCACACGTCGTACACTCGAGAACTTTTCTTCCTCATGGGTTGTCGGTTCTTTGAGTGATGTGGCCTGCGCATTGCCACTTCAACTTATGTAAGTTAAATTATTTGTAATATTTAATCGCAGTCTGTTACTGAATCTAGAGCTAAAGAAAGCAGACGTAAATAATATCTAGTATTGTCCTCCTATTCGAATTTCGGTCTCGGCGATTTAATCTCGATGAAGAGTGTGTGCAAAAACACGGGTGCCTTCTGAAAATTCGGGCATCATTTGTGAATTTCTTGACAGAAAAACCCAAAATCTATTTTTGATCAGGCCCAAAATCGAACTGGTTGGGTTCGATTTTGGGTCTGACCAAAAATAGATTTTGGTCAGACCCCAAAATGGAACACTCAACGACCACTAAACAAATGAGGCAGGTAAAATTAGACAAAAGAACTCTTGTGGCTCGTCAAGAATTACGCTGACATACTGTCAAATGCTGTCGGTACTAAGTATACTCTAGATAAAGATATTTTAATACATATAACCGCCATTTTTATCTGGAATTATGTAATTCTAGGTTAATCTAACAGATAAATAGATTATATACATTACCTAGTTTACTTTATCAACATTTTTACACAGTCATGTAGGTTGTTTCATTTATATAACTACGATACGTCTATATGTGACGTTTTTGGCGTTATAGGCTGGCTGAACATTGGCAACTTTTATTTTTAATCCATAACGCAAATAGAGAGGTGTATATTTAACTGTGTGCAAGTTCAAAATTTACCACGATTTTGTCGAGGACAATCATTTGTACACCACTCGGCAAAGCTGATCATCATGTATCTTAGTAATGCATTAGAAGGCCGTGTGTCCCAACCTCCTAAAATAATATTACTTTGCTGAGCGCTTTATAAATATGGAAGAAAATCGTTTGTTCACCATGGAAGCGATCGGATTCCCAAATAAACACTCGTATTTCTAGTAACATAGCAACACAAATGCCCTAGTAATAGTCGATTCGTTTGCAAAACCAATAGAAAATCTAGTTTGTAAACTAGTCGCTCTAGCGATAATAGCCAATATGCGGTCAGCCTATATAATACTTAGTACTTACATGTTTTTTACCTATTTAAACGTTTTATCATAAAGTCTACAAACGTGATATTTCTTGACGTTTGCTAACAAAGGACTTTGCGAAAGAGAGGAAGAGATATAACATATATCTCTCTCTCTCTTTTGTTGTCCGAAAAACGTCAACTGGTAGTTACATAATTTCCATAGTATTCGGTCCCGACTTTTAGGAATACGTATATTCTTATTCGCAAAATAACAGACTTCACCACCAACACCTCAAACTTGCCGTACCGTAAGATTCCAGAGGAATTTCTTACCACGTACGATTAGGCTGTGGAATGAGCTCCCTGCCGAGGTTTTCCCAAAAGACTATAGCATGGGGTTCTTCAAGAAAGGAGTTATAAGGTTTTTAAAGGGTCGGCAACGCGTGGGTGACACCCCTGGTGTTGCAAACGTCCATAGGCTACGGTAACTGCTTACCATCAGGCGGGCCGTATGCTTGTTTGTCACCTTGGTAGTATAAAAAAAAAAAAAAAAAAAAAAAAAAAAAACAGCACCATAGCCGATTAAATCCCATATACCGGACATAATATATTATACGCAAGACACAGTCTTACTAATATAAGAAATACGAAAATTTGGTTGGATGAGTATTTGTAACTCATTTACGCCAAAACTGCTGTACAGATCTGGATGAAATTTGGTTTATACTGACTTTTTATCCTGGAAAATCACTGTTCCCGTGGTATATTACGCGCTACAAGTCGCTCTATAAGGATTGCTTTTTTTTTCAGAAAATACAGAATAGGTATATTTTTATGAGGTTTTGTAAGGTTAAACAATTATACTCCATAACCATAGCAAATCTCCTAAAAATATATTCAGTATTTTCTGAAAAAATCAATCCTCATAAAGCGACTGGTCCCTTATCTGCTTTGCATACTGCATATAAATGTGTAGCAAAATAATGTGTTAATCAAGGCTAAGCTGGCATTTAGAAAGCTAGGTGTGCTCAACAGGGTAAAGTGGCACTTCACCGCGGGCCAAAGACTGCTCTACAAAGCGCAAGTCCGGCCCCACATGAAGTACTGCTGCCACCTTAAGGTGGGTGCACCTGGATACTAGCTTGGACCCATTGTTGACGATCCCAAGCTCACAAGCGGTATTGATTCACTAAGTCTAAGGAAAGACTTCGCCTCCTTGTGTGTGTTCTACCGCCTGTATAATGGGCTGTGTTCTGAGGAATTGTTAGAGATGATGCCCACGGCCACATTCTATCAATGCACCTCTCGCCACCGACAGGGAGTTCATCCTCACATCCTTGCACCTCAAATATGCCGTACCGTAAGATTCCAGAGGAATTTCTTACCACTTACGATTAGGTTGTGGAATGAGCCCCCTCGAGGTTTTCCCAAGAGACAATAGCATGGGGTTCTTCAAGAAAGGAGTTATAAGCTTTTTAAAGAGTCGGCAACGCGTGTGTGACACCCTGTGTATGTTGCAAACGTCCATAGGCTACGGTAACTGCTTACAATCAGGCGGGCCGTATGCTTGTTTGCTACCTCGGTAGTATAAAAAAATAATAATTGGTGTAACTACGAAAACGTGGGATAGATAATATGGGTTTTCAATTAACATATTCAATTATTGACGTCATTATAGATAAATAAATACTCACAGTGATAACAAATATGGGCGTGTCGATAAATTAATCTTATACATAAAATTCTCGTGTCACAGTGTTTGTAATTTAACTCCTCCGAAATGGCGCGACCGATTTTCGTGAAATGTTGTGTGCATATCGGTTAGGTCTGCGAATCGAACAACATCTATTTTTCATTCCCCTAAATGTTAAGTGTGGTCCACCCTTAAATTTTTTTTAATTATTTAGACAATTTTATTTTTTTATGGTTCAGCATTAAGAAATACATACAAGCCTTAATTTTCACCCCTCTACGATCAACCCCTATTTTTTAATAGCGATTTTACTATTTTAGTAGCAAAACAACGTTTGCTGAGTCAACAAGTCAATTTATATAATAGTCCGATATTTCGTTTTTAACTTCTTCGTATATAACAAGTATTTATTCTTTTTTTTTTCTACTACCTAGGTGGCAAACAACCATACGGCCCGCCTGATGTTAAGCAGTTACCGTAGCCCATGGACGCTTGCAATACCAGAAGTATTACTTGAGTGTTACCCATTTTTTCACCAGGGATGGGAAAACGTTTATTTTAAAACGCATACCTAAATGAGCTCTGGAGACCTGTACTCACATACAAGAACATAACTACACCGCTATGTGTAGTTATTTGGCTGTGGTCGTCTGTAAGTTGGGGGTCCTGCCCCAGTCGGGTATGCTCGCTAGTATGGTGCCATACCTCTCTTAAAATAATGTAATCCTAACCGAATTTTAGCCACGGTAGCTAATCTCAACGTAGGCTTAATTCATACTTTTTTTATTAATTGAATGTTGTTTCCTTATTAATTGAATACTTACCTAAATGTCATTCTGTAAATAGGTAAGTCATTAATGATTTCTGTCCGTTTTTGTACAAATATTGTAACTCATACCAAATTTTAAACTAACTAAGGTACTTCGGAACCCAAAAAATTGTGCAAAACCGCTTTCATAGGCTAGGTTTACGTAACTACTAGTATAAAAAGCCCACAGCCATAAAGTTGTGATACTGAGTTTTCCCCCCAACGGTAACCTTACAAAGTACCTAAAGAAAAAGTTTTTCAATTTACCCTTCAATTTACTGGCCAACAAAAGCCTTGTTCTTTCGGAGAATTTCTATAAAAAAACATAATTGACTTGAAAAGTACGACTTATTAAAAAAAAAACAATACTCAACAAACTGTTGGGCAACCAAAGAACAGAAATAATAAACTTGGAAAACTGAAGCCATTAGACTGTGGAATCTTTTCAAACTGTATTTTATTTGTTTCTAGAAATGTTTTAGAGAACATTCCAGATCCTTCGATATTATAAAAATATTTAATTATTGCGTACACATTTTTTATTTTATTTTGGCAAATAAGCATAAGGCGCGCCTGATGGTAAGCAGTTACCATAGCCTATAGCCGCTTGCATTGCAATACCAGAGATATCACTTGCGTGTTGCCTATTCAAAAATAAACCTAGTGTTTATGATAGAGTAAATCTTAGGGAGAGGATCATGCCATGTACATCAGTGGACGTATTGCGGCTAAAATGATGATGATGAACCCTGGGATTGGGAACTGTATCGTTAAAAACGCATCCCTAAATGATCGCTGAAATCTCTAAATGTACTTACACACAAGAAAACAACTACGCCGCTGTGTGCCCTTTCCCATTCGGGTTTGCCCGCTAGTTTGGTGTCTAACCTCTCTTAAAAATATCTTATACTTACATACATACATACATATCATGACGCCTGTGTCCCAGTGGGGTAGGCAGAGACTATGGTACGCCATTTGCTTCGATTCAAACATACTTCCTTCGCCTCCTCTACATTCATCAACCTCTTCATGCATGAACGTCGATTCTGGGTACTTTTAATACTTAGTTTAATATAAATACCATTTAATTACTTGCCCTAATTAAAATAACCTTCCTATATAATCTACGGCATTGGTAGTGCCACAGACTACACCTTTCATCCTACTAATATTCTAAATGTAAAAGTTTGTGAGGATGTATGGATATATAGATGGATATTTGTTACTCTTTCACGTAAAAACTACTAAGCGCATCTAGATGAAATTTGGCATAGCGAAAGATTTTAGTCTGGAATAGTGAATAGGCTACTTTTTATCACGATAACCGACATCAACGCGGGCGAAGCCCTGGCCAACAGCAACTTATTATATACAAAACATACAAATATACAATAAAGTTTTCCCCCTTGTCTACAGGGTAATTAAGGTCACAATTATTGCAAAATTACTCGAATGTACGTCACAGAATCGCAATTAATTATTACTTATATAATAATGAAAACCACAAGAATTATAGCGCACAGTAAATTGGGAATGAAGGATAATTGCCAGCACGGAAATGTACTCCATATGGGAACATAGTTGAACGATGATTCTAGACGTATTAAGGGAATTTTTAGATCATTATTTTATTTATTTACTAGCTATTGCCCGCGGCTCCGCCCGCGTGGATGTCGGTTATCGCTGCAAAAAGGCCTATGTGTTATTCCAGACCATAATCTATCTCCGTGCCAAATTTCATTCAGATCCGTTCAGTAGTTTTTACGTGAAAGAGTAACAAACATTCATCCATCCATACATCCATCCATTCTTACAAACTTTCACATTTATAATATTAGTAAGGATTTAAAACTTAATGTACAGAAGCGGTGATGGCCGAGTGGGAAAGTAACCGACTTGCACGCAAGAGGTTCGATCCCGGGTGGCAGTACCAATGTGAATTTCACTTTGTGGTGTTTATATGTACTAATCAAATGATTCTCTATCTGCAAACGGTGAAGGAAAACATTGTGAGGAAACCCACATGTCTTAGAAAAAATTCTAAAGACATGTCTGATTCACCGAGCCGCATTAGGCCAGCGTGCGTGAATTAAGGCCTAAACCCTCTTTATCTCTTGGGCACGGGTCTCCTTTCTCCATGGAGAGGAGCCAGCCAGCAGTGGGACATATATGTGCTGCTATTATTATTATTATTATTTACAAAATTAATGTATATAGGCGGATTTAACCAGTCAACCTATAGGGTGATTCTGAGATGAAACATAGTGGGTACATAATAGTGTGAGGTCTTAAAAGAAGCAAGAAGCAACAGTGACTGCCTCGGTGATCCAGTGGCCGCAGTATGCGCCTGGTGTGCACGTGGTTGTGGGTTCGATTCCCACACAGGACAAAACTTTATGTGACCCACAAAGAATTGTTCTGAGTCTGGGTGTAATTTGTGTCTGTTAATTGTATGTTTGTAAAGTCCCCCGCTATACAGAGCTTCTTCTCTAGTGCAAAAGAAATTCATAAAAAAATATACTTAGTTACTACAAAATATTTATCTTATATATAAAAATGAATCCCTATTTCCCTTTGTCACGGCATCACGCGTGAACGGCTGGACCGATTTCAGTTCTTCTTCTTTCTTTTTGTTGTGTTTGTTATTGTCAGGAGAAGGTTCTTATGTAAAAAAAATAAAGTTGCGCTGAAAATAGTTTAACCCGGACAAAGTCGGGGCGGGCAGCTAGTTAAATATAAATAATACACTAGACCAAAAGGCGAGTAAGATATCTTGTAAGGTTATTGAATATTGTATAATAATATAATTACGTCACCTAGTTTTCCTTAATAGATGCTCAAAATTTGCTCAATTGATAACATGAAGTATGTTATTGTCTTTGCTTCTAAGAATTCAATCACGTTATGAAAGGTAGGATACCCTATATCTACTTTTAGTCAAACTATATAGTGAAAGTTTTTTAATTTAAATTGATTGCAAACAGAATATATAGAATATTTAAGGCTTGTGATATCGCCAACGACCCTGAGCATTTGGGCGATGCAAACACGACCTAATTGCTAGGCGAGCGCGGGGATGCCGCGCTCGCCAAACAGATGTACTCTTTGAATGGACTTCTTTTTAATTTTTAATAAATTAAAATTTAAACTTATTCTAAATATAACATTACCAAATTATAGGTGTATGATTTCTTCAAAAATATTTTGTTTTTTTTCGTATTATTTGATAAAAAATTAAGTCCTTAAGTGGTTACATCTCAGTAATTTGGTGCTGTATCGATGATTTTTTTACAAACTATTTCAAATTACTATATAATTAAAGACAAAACCATATTATGAAACACATCTTGTAGATTAATACTGTACTTTTTGGCAGTCATTTGTCTATAAATGCCAACAAAAAATGGTTTCATTTACACCTCTTTTTCATCATTTTTTGAGAGAGGGTCCTTAATAGTATAGACAACATTTTGTAAACAATGCCCTCAACACGTATCTCCGTTCTTCCAATCTCCGCTACGCTCATCTCCAGTCTGCTTATCTCCTATACAAATTTCTTGTTTACAACAACAATTTCGTTAAAACAAAATCCCGCTACATAATAGCGCATCTCTTGGCTAGTACGATATAAACAATCGAGTCGCGTGCTCACTCCACGTGCGCAAGAGCAACCACGTGAACGTTATGCAACCAAGGTCAGATTACGTAATGCCTGGTCTATGTTATCTAGTTCTAGCTGTTAGGTATCTAGTATTCTAGTGTTTATATAGCTAGGCTATTGATATTTATTACTGTTTATCGTTTTATTCATATATTATTTTGTTAGCGCACCATACTAGTGAGTAAGTCCGTCTGGGGAAGGACCTCCACCTTACAGAAGACCACAGCTATACTATACACAGACTGCCTTGTTGGTCCAGTGGGTGCAGTATGCGCCTGCTGTGCACGAGGTTGTGGGTTCGATTCCAACACAGGGACAAAACTTTGTGTGACCCACAAAGAGTTGTTCTGAGTCTGGATGTAATTTGTGTCCGTTGTCTTTTAAATACAGAGAGCTATGATTCCTAATGCTCCCTCCTATTTAAAATAGGTACCCTTTTGGATATGTCAGTTCCAGAAATAAAAGAAATCTTCGCTCCTCTAACAAATCTTCTTCTTGTGTTTCCTTTTTGTTTTGATCCCGTAATTTATTAAAAATAAAATATAACCTATGTTACTCACTGATAATGTAGCTTTCTAATGGTGAAAGAATGTTTAAATTTGGTCCAGTAGTTCTTGAGTTAAATCGTAACAAAAACACAAAAAACATTTCCTCTTTATAATATTAGTTTAGATAAATATACGTCCACACAGAACAAATAATTGTGCTCATGACACAAAGATTTGTCAAAGATTAGAATCGAACCCACGACCTCCGGAGCTCCCGTTTGTTAACAGGCCGTACAGGCAGTAACAAAATAGCACAAACAAATCACCTGTTATTCTAATAAGGACTTTCCATTCTAAACAAACAACACACACGAAAGATAGGTTACCATACCATCAAGCAAGCCCGACCTGGGATGGACCTCCACCTTACAAAAGACCACAGCAAAATAACTACACACCACTGTAGTTGTGTTTCTGTGTGTGAGTACAAGTCTCCTAAGCTCATTTAGGGATGCGTTTTGAAAGAAACGTTTTCCTATCCTAGGGATAACTTCAGGGTCGGCAACACGCAAGTAATACCTTTGGTATTGCAAGCGTCGATAGCCTTGGGTAACTGTTTAACATCAGGCGGGCCGTTTGCTTGTTTGCCACCCAAGTAGTATATAAAAATGAATAATCGTGCTTATTACAGACTAGGGGTCGCCCGCGACTTCGTCCGCGTGGTTATTTGGAATATTTTCCCCGATTTTGCAACATATCTCACTACTGCTTCGGTCCTATTGATCATAGCGTGATGTTGTATAGCCTATAACCTTCCTGGGTAAATGCACTATTCAACAAAAAAGATTTTTTCTAATCGAAGTAGTAATTTCTGAGATTAGCGCGTTCAACCAAACAAACAAACAAACTATTAGTATAGATTTGTCCTAAGCGGGAATCGAACCCACGACCTCCGGTTTAGCAAGAAAACACCTGTTATTAGAACAAGGAACTTTCGCTTCAATACAAACATACATTTAATTAATTATCATATTAAATATATAAATAGATATCCTACTTGGCACACTCAATAATAATAATGATTAAATCTGGCATACAGTCAACATTTAATAAGAACATGCGCCACATTTGCCATATTATCTCATACAATGAATATACGTGAGAAATTGCGTATATATGTATATTATTAAATACGTGTTATTTAATTAGGGAAAATAAATCAATAAGTGACATGTCTTAGAAGAAATTAAATATTCATAAAATGTAGTTATCTAGATTAAAGCCTTGGTGGTCTAGTGGTTGCAGTATGCGCCTGCTGTGCACGAGGTTGTGGGTTCGATTCCCACGCAGGACAAAATTTTGTGTGGCCCACAAAGAGTTGTTCTGAGTCTGGGTGTAATTTGTGTCCATTAATTGTATGTTTGTAAAGTGGGGGACTTTACAAACATACAATTAATGGACACAAATGCGACACAGAGCTTGTTTTCTAGTGCGGGAGTTGTATTTAAAAAAAAGCGACTTTGCGACGCCTGAAAAAGGTGCTTAGTCATGTACTACCTAAATAATAGTCGTCTAGACCAATTTGGGTCACGGCAGCCCATCTCAACGGAGGTTAACCAACTGCGCAGGACATATCATACTGCACGAGCGTGTGCGCAAACACAAGTGCACTCAATATTCCTTTAGTCTCCCGATGCCGTCCCTGCAATCCGACACAACGATAGAGAGATCAGGCGCAGGACCAACGACTTTACGTGCCCACGGCACGGAAGGGTCTTGCTGTGTTTTTAGAAAATGGTCACCCATCTACGGACCGACCAAGGTAAGTTTGCTTAACCTTGCAGATCTGTCCGCCGCTAACACATAGCTACGAGCGCCTCACACTCTTTCAAGCAAAAACTACTGAACGGCCGGCTGATTCTCTAAGACAGACAGACAGCGATGGCAAACTGACAGTTGTGATTGCTCGGTGACGGCACAATCTATTGACAAAACGTCAAAAAGGGCTCTTACGGAATACCGATTTTCAATCTGACAGCCAGACTTTGCTCGGAATACCCCTGCGGATCTGGTTTAAATTTGGCATAGAGATAGATTATAGTCTGGAATAACACATAGGCTACTTTTTATCCCGGAAAAAATCTCTGTTCCCGAAGGATTGTACACACGGGCGAAGCCGCGGGCGCAAGCTAGTATATTATAAACATACTTAATTATACACTTATTAGAATTTTTTTTTCGCCGAAAATGAACAAAGTAAAAAAGTCAAACTTCTTGTAGATGTTCGCATTTGGCAAACGATCATACATACAATGGTTATTTGGCTCATACATTTTTCCCTGATGACTTTGCTGAAATACATCATGCAATTCTACTTAGCGCGTAGTATACGAGTACATTAGTTATTATTGGCTGACGAAAACATTGTGCAATATAATGTCAGTGTACTGAAGCGTAATTGTATGTATTAGATAATTTGGCAAAGGGCACCATACGAAAGAGCAAGCCCGAATAGGGAAAGGCCTTATAAAGGTCCACTTTAGTTAGTCAAATAACTACAGACAGTGGTGTAGTTGCGTTTATGTAAGCACGTAAAGCTGTTGGTCATACGCCTGAGAAAACTGTTGAGAAATGGTCAGTATAAAACCATGTGCGGGGCGGGGCCTACAATATTCAAAAAAATACCTGATCCGGAGTTCGAACCCGGACCTTAGTTACACAGCAGCTATAAAGACGCACTAAGACAATACTATGCCAATCTGTCATGAGTTCATGACCAAGTTTAATAATAATTACATATATACCCTATGTCAATTGAATATATAAATAAGGTAAACAAAACTTATCTGTTTA
Organism: Trisateles emortualis; assembly: GCA_947095525.1. Classification (NCBI taxonomy): domain Eukaryota; kingdom Metazoa; phylum Arthropoda; class Insecta; order Lepidoptera; family Erebidae; genus Trisateles; species Trisateles emortualis. The sequence continues at coordinate 8,809,979 of OX352754.1, read as the reverse complement.
AAGTTATCATACATAATCTCACTAAATGGAACAAGTAACACATTTACATGAATTTCGAAAGTTTCAACTTGATTAACTAGCACTGTTTATACCAAAATTAGTTTTTAATCAATTAAATAAACTAATTTGAAAAATCTAAGTCGTAAAATTTGGATAACTGTCATTCGCAAAATGATGTATTGTCTATGGTCCCATTGTGTAAAATAGTGATGTGCGAATAAATATAATCGATGCGCTCAATTTAAGTTTTTAGTGATCGATTATGTCTGTAGTAAATCGAATTTCGCATTTCCGATCAATTAAAAGATATAAAAAAAACAAAGTATATTTTTTAATTAACAATCAACTAATGTATATTAACAAAATTTAAGTCTTCATTAATGTTTTTGTGTATAATAAAGTTTTAAATAAATAAGAAATAAAGTAATTTAAATTATTTTTTTTATTATAATTATTTATATATATTTATTTTATTTATTTATCTACAACATGAGGTCGTCTTATCCATACGTCAGACTTTTTCCGTACCTATCTGTATATTATTATAACTGACTTTAATAATTAAAAAATATATACATACATATTTATACTTGAAGAACAGTTTTATTTATTTATCCTACCTTTTTCTGTCTTCGCAGCGGTCAATATGCAGAATTTAGTACGTACACAACCTATAAGTACACATTATTATTTCCTAATTCTATTGAAATATTATCACTGAGTATCGAAAAAAGTTTGTTTGTTAGTACCTATTGACTATAAACAACGAAATAAAAAAAAACTGTTATTTCAAATAATTGAATTTATCGAATCGAATAATATTATAATTATTTGTCAGTGCACGTGGACATCACTAGAATGTCAATGGTCGGGTTGTGTTTACCTTATTTTTATATTCAATTGACACAGAGTATAGACTAGTATTTTTTCTAAGAACAATATTAAATGCCTAACTTTTTGCTGCTTGAGTCTAGCGCCAGATATAAGCGGATAGTTCCGGGTTCGGTCACAAACATTTGATTCACGGATATCATGTACACCTGGGTGTATACGTATAAGTACCCAGTAGGTACATAAGGTCAAACGCACATAAATCGATTCATGATTTTGATGCCGAGTAGGTATAATAAATAATAATATATCAGGCGGGCCGTATGCTTGTTTGCCTCCCTTTTTCTTGTCATTCTACCAAGGTGGCAAACCAGGGGTGTCACTCACGCGTTGCCGACCCTTTAAAAACCTTATAACTCCTTTCTTGAAGAACCTGATATAGTCTCTTGGGAAAACCTCGGCAGGGAGCTCATTCCACAGCGGTGGTGGCCTACTACCTACCTACCACCACCTGCATTCCTACTTAATATTATAAATGTGCAAGTTTGTGAATATGGATGCATGTTTGTTATGTACTCTTTTACGTAAAAACTACTGGTCGAATCTGGTTGAAATTTGGCATAGAGATAGATTATAGTCTGGAATTGGGAATAGGGTATTATTATCGCGATAACCGACATCCACATGGACGGAGCCGCGGGCCACAGCTAGTGTATAATAAAGTCGGCGTAATCGGCGCTTATACACTTTTTGTAGAGGTGAATACACCTAATGGTACCCGCGTTATCCTCACGTGTCAATACGCAAACAAAGTTTAAAAATACTTAAGTTTTTTGTATCATTTTAGCTATTATTACATCAGAGTATATGAATGGCGTAGTAGATTATGTGGCTATCTTGGTAACTAGCATAATGTCAAACTCTCAAAATTTCAAGAAAACATAAGTTCTTGCTATAATGCAAAATCAAGTTGTCAATAGAGCTAAATTGTCAAAATCGTAAATTGTCAAAACCACCAAAATGTCAAATTCTCCAAATGTCAAAACACTCGTTATCATCATCATCTCAGCCAAAAGACGTCCACTGCTGGACATAGGCTTCCCCCAAGGATTGCCGCAACTCTCAATCCTGAGCCGACTTTAATAATAATAATAATATTTTCGGGACAACTCACACACCGCTATCTGATCCCAAACTAGGCAGATCCTGTACTTTGTCCATCGGTTGCCCGCAACCTTTACCTGGTCGTTGGTCCACCTTGTTGGAGGTCTGCCCACGCTTCGTCGTCAAGTTCGTGGTCGCCTCTCTAGAACCTTTCTGCCCCAAAAAGTCAAAGACCCTAAAATATCAAAAACGTATGTACATGTTCTGGAATTGAATATTATAATTGTTCTGAAATACCCAGTGGAATAAAGATTAAACAAAAATGCCAAAGTCGTTACTTAAAAGTGCAAGCCGGATCAATGCCTGTGACTTTACTTGCTTGATCCCAACACCAGGGTTTAGTGATGAGGTAACCCTAGCATAAGCAAAAGTTTCTTTAAAACGCACCCCTAAATAAACACTGAAACAAAATATACCGTTGCGTGTAGTTATTTGGCTGTGGTCTGTAAGGTAGAGGTCTATTCAACATCGTATGGTGCACTACTTTTAACTGCTTACCATCAGGCGCGGGCCGTATGCCTACCAAGCTAAACACTTACTGCGTCTTACACAATCTTTACTGAGATCGCCGTAAACACACCCCAAAAACCAGCATTAAAAGAATTACTCATTGAAATAAAATGTAATTGTATGATACATATTCAAAAATATAAATGATTTAATCTGATAATGATACTTTGTTTTGTTGTTCCTGATTGTGATGACGCATCCGATGACGTCACGCTTTGAGAGGCATACACGTCATTAATGTTGCTCACAGAATACGTAGTACCTCCCCGTATACCAGGATCATGACACATATCGACAGTTTCTTGAAACATTGTAATCTTTTTTTCATTTTTTCATACTACTTTATATAGGCAAACAACAAGCATGTTAAATAGTTAAACGTTTGCAAAATCTTGGGCATCATACAAAGGTCCAGGTTCAGTGAACACTAATAAAGGATGGACGATTGTATGGGGAAATGCGTCATTTTTTTAAATGTTTTAACAGACAACTGTACTAGAGAACAAGCTCTGTGTCGCGGGGGGACTTAACAAACATATAATTAACGCACACAAATTACAATCAGAGAATCAGACTCAGAACAATTCTTTGTGGGTCACACAAAGTTTTGTCCTGTGTGGGAATCGAACTCACAACCTCGTGCACAGCTGGCGCATACTGCGGCCACTGAACTACCAAGAAAATAAAAGTAAAGTAAGAAGCATGAAGTTTTATATACTTAGGTATTTGCTGTTAGAAAATGTACACTGGCGTGTTGGTCTAGTGGTTATCGACCAGAAGCATAAGCGAGAGGTCGCGGGTTTGATTCCCACACGGGACAAAACTTTGTGTGACTCATTAATGTTTGTTCCAAGTATGGGTGTTATTTTGCGTCCGTAAATGGTATGTTTGTTAAGTCTCCCTCAACACAGGACTTGTTAATGTGAGTTATAGGTCGTTTCGCCCGCCATTTGTTCGTCCGAGCGGGCCAAACGACCAAACAACAAAATTTATAATATTTGATTGGGTGTTTCGCCCGATGGAGGTTTTATTACTTTTCATGTACAGACAGATTTTTAAGCTGTCTGTCCTCCATCAGGCGAAACGCCCAATCAAATATTATAAATTTTGTAATTTGGTCGTTTTGCCCGCTCGGGCGAAGAAATGGCGGGCGGAACGACCTATAACTCGTTAATGCGGGAGTTGCCTTTTTATAAAAGAAAGTATATTTGCGGTTTTCGATTTTTCTCTAGGGGTGTATGGTGTATGTGTTGAATGGAAATCCATCCGTAAAATGAAAATCATGCTGTTATGTTTGTATTATTTGTAAAACTTCTATATAACAGTAGTAGGTAAGATATTCCCGGAGGATTCACAGTGTTTTCCGTGAACAGTTGTATGTGTGCCAATGACAATGATGACTAACAAATGGCCTAAATTCTTTCAAAATGATTTGCAATTACTAGAAACGTAACTCAGTGAAATATTATACAAACAACATAATAATACACTGCATCAAATCAAGGCTCATTGTGCTAATAAGTGCTAGAAGCGCTAACCGATAGATCTGCAAGGTTAAGCAAGTATGCCGCGGCCAATCCATAGATGGGTGTCCACAGAAGAAAAAAAAATGCCAACAGAAGTGAAAACACTAGGCAAAACAGTTGTTTTTTTATTTATCTAGACGCGTTCGCGGTCTACTATATGTGCATGCATATATCGCCTCTTTACTTTAATAACGTGACAGTCGAAAAAATACTTTTCGGATATGTCAAGCTGCGTCTCGTAACAGTGCCGCGAATCGAGAGATTTTATCTCATCTAAAAATATGCGTACCGTGCTAAAATAAGAGGTGCGTTTGTGTTGAGGTGCGGATCGAAAAGTACGTGAAACTGTTGGTCCTACGTCTGATCTCTCTCCGGTCGCGTCGAATTACCGTACACTGTCCACCGTCTATATAACTACAAGAATGAAGGAATAGAGAGTGAACCTGTGATTACGCAAAAGCTTGTACACTGTGCATGCGCATATACTTACAGTGGTGTAACAATAGGATGGCATTATGGGCAAAATGTTACGGATCCCCAGCCTAAAAGGCTCCTAGCCCAAGGGTGACTGTGAAAGAAAGAAAGAAAAAACATTTGTTTGGTGCAACAAACACAAACAAGAAGGCAATAAACAAAACAAAAGTAACAAATAAAATAAAAAGCCGGTTCCTGTGTTTGCTCTGTCACACCAAAAGGGTGTCCAGCTCAGCATGTATTATTTGGACCTAACGCTGGTATTCTGCTGAATCCCTAGATAAACATCCAGATGTCGAGCAAACCACAATACCTTGATGTGTGTGTGTGTGTGTGTGTGTGTGTGTGTGTGTGTGTGTGTGTGTGTGTGTGTGTGTGTGTGTGTGTGGGCATGCAAATGATTATTGAGCTACAATATAAATTAAAAGATATAGAAGATATGTAATTAACTAAATCAATTATTTATATCAGATTTAATAGTGAGGAAAAAATATTAAATAATTTAATAATATATTTTAAAAAACATTAATATTATAAATATTCGCTTATATTAGGGAGATATTTTTGATGAAAAGATTAATATTTATTTGTTTCTCTATAATATATTTTCGCAATCGGATTCTAAAAGAGCCCAGAGCCTCTAGACAAGTGGCATAAACGGAAGTCGAATCGAAAAGTCAAAAAAGCAAATGTATGGGATTTGACGTAAGTTTACGATATAATGTCGTAAACTTATGTCAAATTCCATACATTATTTTCTTTGACTTTTCGATTCGACTATCGCATATGCCATTTGTCTAGAGCCTCAGGGATCGTTCTGTGAGCACAGAACGATCATAATATTATTATTACAACATTGCCAAGGCCCTCAAACGGTATAGTACCACTGCGCATTTAAATCCTGCGCAATTGGCTCATTTCCATTGACATTGGTCTCAGGCTTTATCAGCCTAGAGTACTATATAATTCATCCTTACTTTTATCGTAGTGAGATTAGGTGCAGGGTCAACAACTTCCAAAATCCATACAGCTACTAAAAGGCTTAATAGTAAGACCTAATAACAATTCGAAAAAAAATTCAAACTTGCATAATACAAAAGAAATATATCCATTATCCAATCTGAAATTTAATTACCATTAAAAAGAGCTAACACAAATACACTTATGATTAATAGCAACACCTTCTCTGACCTTCAATAACTATGGTAATAAAAAAAAATAATGTTTACCTTTTGGACCGTGACCGGCCAGTTTTATATGCGATTGCGCAATTTACGACATATTCACGTTCATAGTTCGAACGTCGTTATGTATAACTTTGATCGAGAATAAACTTGAACTTGAGTGAGTCAGCTGGCATGTAGGACAAACTTTTAGAGTTGAAAGGTAGGTAGGAGTGGAGTTTAAAAGATATATTAGCAAGCAAGCCCGACTGGAACTCCCTCTACTACATTTATATATAGTAGTACTAGCTGTTGCCCGCGGCTCCGCCCGCGTGGATGTCGGTTATCGCTGTAAAAAGTAGCCTGTGTGTTATTCCAGACCATAATCTATCTTTGTGCCAATTTTCATCCAGATCCGTTCAGTAGTTTTTACGTGAAAGAGTAACAAACATCCATCCATCAATTCTTACAAACTTTCGCATTTATAATATTAGTAGGATAATATAATAGCAATCCATATTATATGCCACTGCTGGGCACGGGTCTCGTCTCCTCTATCCAGAGAGAGAGAGGGTTCAGGCCTTAATTCACACATGCTGGCTTAATGCGGGTTGGTGAATCAGACATGTCTTTAGAATTTCTTCTAAGATATGTGGGTTTCCTCACAATGTTTTCCTTCACCGTTAGCAGATGGCGAATCATTTTATTAGTACATAATAAACTCCACAAAGTGAAATTCACATTGGTACTGCCACCCGGGATCGAACTCGCACCTCTTGCATGCAAGTCGGTTTCTTTCCCACTCGGTCACCACCGCTTCTTATAGTAGTATTACTAGTAAGTAATACCACTACAATCCCAAGACCTGGAAGAGATCTGACGCAGGACTAACACCGCTAACTTCCTGACTCCAAGCTGCTACTAAGAATTTTATAACAGGAAAAACCCAATCGTAAGTACTGGGTTTTTCCGTCGAGAAACATATCTGTCCGGAATCTGGCACTGGTCATCTGGTCTCGCGGGGGCGCGAAAATGCCATATTCCAGGCTGTTAGATTTAATGTAATAAGGGTATTTTATAGGGGTAGTGTGATATAACTCTACCTACCCACGTCTTTAGGGAAAAGCGTAATGGTACAGCATGCAAAGCAGATACGGTTGCAGGATTGCTCTATGAGGATTGATATTTTAGAAAATACTGAATATATTTTTAGAAGATTTACTATGGTTATTAAATGAGTTGTTTAACCTTACAAAACCTCAGAAGTTCTCACTTCTATTTTTGAATTATTTTTGACTAGTTGTTGCCCGCGGCTCCGCCCGCATGTATGTCGGTTATCGCAAAAAGTAGCCTTTATGCTATTCCAAACTATAATCTATCTCTGTGCCAGATCTTGTCAGTAGTTTTTGCGTGAAAGAGTAACAAACATCCTACATCTATACAATCCATTTTTCAAACTTTCGCGTTTATAATATTAGTACCATGACGCGATTTTCATGATATTTGTTCATCCAAAAAGCGCTTAAAGCGCCTAAAGAACTTTTCCCCTCAAAAATTAAAAAAGGTCTGGCTATAGCACGTAATAACCGGCTCATATTACTCGGTTCAAGGTCCATCATGATACGTCATTGTTTACGAGTAGCAGCTTATGCAATAATTACATTTATTATATAATAGATGCAAACGAACATTTTGTATTAAATGTAATAATTCCTGGTAATATGACTGGTTTATATTTCCGTGTTATTTTCACGGTAATGGGTATAGTTTTTTTTTGTCGAGGTAAGTTCCCAAAGCCCTGTGTGAGTTCTATGAATGTTGATATTACTTTACTATAGTGATAAGTGATACCTCTGGTATTGAAAACATCTATAGGCTATGGTGCATGCTTACTGTAAGACGGCCGTATGTTTGTTTGCTTCCCAGCGCTCATGTAGAAAGAAACGTTTTCCTGTCCCAGGGATACTCTATCTTAAAGCTCTGGTGTAAAAAAATGGGTTGGTAACACGCAAGATTTCTCTGGTATTGCAAGCGTCCATAGGCTGCGGTAACTGCTTAACATCAGGCGGGCCGTATGCTTGTTGCATACTGCATAATATAAATAAAAATGTCCTTGAGACACAAGGCCGTAGACAATCACGCCGTTGATAAACAACAGTCGGGTAATTGTGGTTTGTTTTCTTCGTGTGAAGGTTAAAAGGACGAAGAGCAAAAATAGATAGGTAGATAAAAATAAATACTTCCGTGTTGATATTGTTGTTTGATGACACAAATAACAAAAGATTATTTAGTATTTATTTTGTTACAATTTTTATCATTTTTTCAATGGCGAAATGGAAAAATTAAAGGATGTATAAAAAAATTATCTTATTATATTACTAGCTGACCCAGCAAACGTTGTTTTGCTACTAAAATAGTAATATCGCTATTAAAAAATAGGGGATGATCGTAGAGGGGTGAAAATTAAGGGTTGTATGTATTTTTTAATTCTGAATCACAAAAAAATAAAAACCAAAAAAATTGTCTAAAAAATTAAAGAAAAATGTTAAGGGTGGACAACCCTTATCACTAAGGGGTATGAAAAATAGATGTTGGCCGATTCTCAGACCTACTCAATATGCTCACAAAATTTCATGAGAATCGGTCAACCCGTTTCGGAGGAGTACGGTAACGAACATTGTGACACGAGAATTTTATATATAAGATAATCTATCCTTACCCTTGCTTATATTAAACTAGCTGTTGCCCGCAGCTCCGCCCGCGTGCATGTCGGTTTTCGCTGTAAAAAGTAACTTATGTGTTATTCCAGATCATAATCTATCTCTGTGCCAAATTTCATCCAGATCCGTACAGTAGTTTTTACGTGAAAGAGTAACAAACATCCATCCATCCATCCATCTATTTATCCGTTCCATTCTCTTATTTCCGATATTAGACGCCGTAACCGAAATCCGGTTAAAAACATCCAAATACGTGAACTGTATAGCCAGACTGATAAACAACATTTATGCGCAAAATAACTGCGGAAAATTCATATGACTAAAGTTTTTCAGACGAAAGTCGAGTCAAAACAAGTGGTGGAATGCATAAAAACAATTTTGTTCAATCTGATAAGTAGTAAGGGCATTCGGTGGCGTAATATACCAATACAACTACGCAGTTTCATTTGTGCCCTTTGAATTAATACCTTATTGTTTTAGTCCTAGAGTTGCATATCGATGGCATTTTAAAACGTCAAGGTGTCCAAAACCAATTGCATTTAGTACTTGATTAAAGTTAAGGATTGTTTGGGAATGTCAGTATTTGGATGGGTGATCGCTTGTTGTGTAATCCTACTTTTCATACTTATATTGTTAATCCGAAATTATCTTTGTTTGTTTGTTTGTAACCTATTTACAACTAAACGGCTTAACGGATCTTAACAGAATTTGGCAAGTAGATAGATTGTAATATGTTCGGCTAGAACATGGGCGAACAACAGCTAGTTATAAGCTTTTAAAGGTTTGCGAAACGGCATATTGCTGTACCTTTTCTGCAAAACAAACAATATGTAGGATGAATCTTCCGCTACTTATGGCCTTGCGTCGTGACGTCTTAAAACAGCAAAGCGTCTAATTTTGTGACGAATGACCATATTGTCCCGATTCTGGGTGTTTTTTGTGCCCGTTAGTTGATACAGAGCTTGTTTCCTAATTTAATAATGTACTGAGCTTTGTGAAAGAGTGAAATAAACTTATTATTATTATTATTTATTGTCTTTTTAAAGAATAAAAAAATATATATCGAAATTCTACCACTAATTAACCAAAATTTAACCGTGGAAAATAACTGTTTTCGATTTTCAATAGCCGTGTTGCTAACATACGATATACCGTATAAAGAAAAATATTATTACGATTGTCAGTTTTTTTTTTTTTTTTTTTTATACTACTTGGGTGGCAAACAAGCATACGGCCCACCTGATGTTAAGCAGTATCCGTAGCCTATAGACGCTTGCATTACCAGAGGTATCACTTGCGTGTTGCCAACCCATTTTTTTACACCAGGGCTTTAAGATGGAAGTAACCCTGGGATAGGAATACGTATCTTTCAAAACGCATTCCTAAATGAGCGCTGGAGACCTGTACTCACACACAGGAACACAACTACACCGCTGTGTGTAGTCATTTGGCTGTGGTCTTCTGTAAGGTGGAGGTCCTTCCCCAGTCGGGCTTGCTCGCTAGTATGGTGCCCTACCTCTCTTAAAATTAATTAAAAACATCGATAATCATATGAATAGACACTTACTTTCAATAGCTACTATTACAAAATATAAAAGAAAATGGAAAATCAAATATGGTCGACGAATTCGTACAGCAACCATCTAGGAGCGATATATCTAATAATTGTAAGAACTGAAATTATATTATAAAATAATTACGTCACAAATCTTCATGATTTATTTGTCACACCCGAAAAATGATAAATTTGATAAAATATACACGTATTTTTTATCTTTAACAAAGACTAACTAGCTTTTTCCCGTGGCTTGCAGCGCACATTGTTATAAGTAGCCTATCATCATCATCATCATTTCAACCCATAAACGTCCCACTACTGGGCACTAAGTAGCCTATGACACTCGGAAATAATGAGCGAACAAGCGGTGTTGGCCGAGTGGGAGAGTAACCGACTTGCACCGTTGCACGCAAGAGGTGCGAGTTCGATCCCGGACAGTACACCAATGTGAATTTCACTTTGTGGAGTTTATATGTACAAATTAAATGATTCGCCATCTGCTAACGGTGAAGGAAAACATCGTGAGGAAACCCATGTCTTAGAAGAAATTCTAAAGACATGTCAGATTCACCAACCCGCATTAAGCCAGCGTGTGTAAATTAAGGCCTTAACCCTCTCTCTCTTGATAGAGGAGAGGAGACCTTTGCCCAGCAGTGGGACACATATGGGTTGCTCTAATGAGACATAGCTAAAATTAAAATAAAATCTTAAACTTAAATTTAATTTTATATGGTATATTGGTTTCCGTCCCTTTTGTTACCATTAATGTTGATATTGTAACTCATACCAAATTGTAAATGTTACTCTGGCGATTACAAGGAGTGGCCCGAGTTTCTTGCCAATTCTTCTAAAGGCCTTACCCTAGTCAGCGAATTGGCCGTAGGCCGTAGCTCACTCAGTACGAACATTCAAATCTTTATCTTTATTACTAGCTGTTGCCCGCGGCTCCGCCCGCGTGGATGTCGGTTATCGCTGCAAAAAGTAATTTCATCCAGATCCGGTCAGTAGTTTTTACGTGAAAGAGTAACAAACATCCATCCATCCATCCATCCATTCTTACAAACTTTCACATTTATAATATTAGTAAGGATATTTGAATAGATTAATATATATTGACTTTATCCCTTCACTTGAAACGTATATTAAACAAAATACACAGATATTTTAATAAACTCTTTATCACCTTATCTAGTATCTCTTTTCCTCCCAAAACATCCTGCTTATACTATAAATGGCGCAATAATATTACGAAATGTTCGTTATCGGTTACGATTTCGATAACACCTTATCGATAGCATTCGTCATCGGTTGTTTTGAGGTCGAAAAATAATAGAACTGCTGCATATATAATACTAGGTTGTTCCCCGCGGTTTCGCTCGCGTATACAATACCACAGGAAGAATGTTTTTGAAGTAAAAAAAATGGTTGTTATCGCGACAAGAAAGGCAGCTTCTCCAGGTCACCATCTATCTGCTTGCCAAATTTCATGACTGCCTCGGTGGTCCAGTGGCCGCAGTATGCGCCTGCTGTGCACGAGGTTGTGGGTTCGATTCCCACACAAGACAAAACTTTATTGACCCACAAAGAATATTGTTCTGAGTCTGGGTGTAATTAGTGTCCGTTAATTGTATGTTGGTAAAGTCCCCCCCGACACTAAGCTTGTTCTATAGTGACCCTCACTATTTGTCACTAAAAAAAAAATCTTCAGCTATTTAGTCGAGCAAAGGCAACAAAGAGGCAGTGCACCACAGACAGAAGAAGACTTACAGAAGAATACAGCCAAATGACTACACACAGCGATGTAGTTATGTTCCTGTGTGTGAGTACAGGTTTCCAGAGTTCATTATGGATGCGATTTTAACGAAACGTTTTCCTCTCCTCTAAATTCCATCTTAAAACCCTGGTATTACTTTTTGGGTAGGCAACACGCAATTGATACCTCTGGTGTTGCAAGCATCCATGGCTACGGTAACTGCTTACCATTAGGCGGGCCGTATGCTTGTTTGCCACCTAAGTAGTATAAAAAAGTATATTTTTTACATTAGTAGGGACATATACTCAAGAAGCTCAATTGTTGAGTAAGGTTATACCTACTTATGTGAAATACAAAAAAAAACAATTTAAAACCGACTAGTAGTTTTAGAGATTAGTGCATTCAAACAAACAAACTATTCAGCTTTATACATTTATTTATAGATTATATCTTTTTCTAAGACGTGTGTAGGGGATTTTTACATATCATAATATATATTATAGGTATGTAGATGTTTACATATTCCTTTGTTGTCTAGAAACGTAACTCATTGTGAGAAATTGTTTATTACTATATTAATTGCAATAGAATTAATATAAACAATGTGTATTACCTACTTTTTTTTCGGACCACACACCGCCATCTGATCCCAAACTAGGCAAAGCCTGTACTATAGCCAGACAACTGATAAACTTACTTATATATACCTAAATACATACATATTATAGATAAATTACACCCAGACACATAACAAATCGTGCTCATCACACAAATATTAGTCCTGGGTGGGAATCGAACCCACGGCTTAGCAGTCAGAGTCACTTACCACTAAACCAACAAGCCAGTCATGAATGTAAGATTCTGATTGTTTTATAGCGAACTCTCCTTTTGGCTTCATCGTAGTCAGGTAATAAAAGGAGAGAGGTAGGGCACCATACTAGCGAGCAAGGCCGACTGGAAAAAGATCCTCCACTTTACAGAAGACCACAGCCTAATAACAACACACAACGGAGTATTGTGATTAGTTGTGTTCCTGTGTGTGAGTACAGGTCTCCAGAGCTTATTTAAGGATGCGTTTTGAAAGAAACGTTTTCCTATCCCAGGGATACTTCATCTTAAATCCCAGGTGTAAAAAAATGGATTGGCAATAATAATACCTCTGGCAAGCGAGAGAAAGAAAGAAAGTATGAGTCAGCCAAAATTTCCAACTATCATACACGTCATTAAGAAAGTTTGTGTGTTTACAGGAAAAGCGACGCATGGTAATTTACAAGACCACAGCCAAATAACTACACACAGTAATGTACTTATCATCTACTAGCTGTTGCCCGCGGCTCGGCCCGCGTGGATGTCGGTTATCGCTGTAAAAAGTAGCCTGTGTGTTATTCCAGACCATAATTTATGTCTGTACCAATTTTCATCCAGATCGGTTCAGTAGTTTTTACGTGAAAGAGTAACAAACATCCATCCATCCATCCATCCATACTCACAAACTTTCACATTTATAATATTAGTAAGGATAGAGTTGTACTATATAGAGAGATATTTTTCCTTACACAATAGTATAGGTCTAGGTATTGCTTTGGCGATGCCGACCCTTTTAAAACCTTATAACTAATTTCTTGAAGAACCCCATGTTAAAGTCTTTTGGGAAAATTTCTCTGCAGCGAGCTCTAATTGTATGTGGAAGGGAATTCCTCTGAATCCGTACTGTATGGCATGATAAAGGTTCTAAGATGTGCGGATGAACTCCCTGTCGGTGGGAGGTGCGTTAATAAAATCCATTCCCCTTAATACAAAATCGTGTTGTCCCAGATCGTACAGGCGTCTATAGGCTACGGTAACTGCTTACCATAAGGAGATCGGTTTGTTTATATGCCAACTAGGCAAGAAGAAAGTACATAGGTATGAGTCAATCAAAGTTTCCAACTACAAAATTCATTCGTCACTAAGAAAGTTCGTGAATCAGACGAAAAGAAAAAAAATACATTACCCCGAAATGCTCGAATAAGATATAACAAAACTATTTGCTTAAATAATTCCATCTATTTGATTCATCATCATCGCTTTAACATGACTCATAGTTTGGCGCCAAATCTGAATGCGCCATCTTGAAAATTTATAATTTTTACGAATGTCAGTGACGTGATCCGGTATATCTACTTATGTAATACGTATTTACGAATTATATAACATTGAATACATTTTTAGCTCTTCTAGATACATTTTAACATCATATAATATGTAATACTGATAGTTATAACGCGTTATATGACATTGTATTTTCGCTGCTAACAATTTTGGACAGAACTTGACCCGCCATTTGTAAACTTAAACTTGTTTATGCTATTATATAATAGAATTATGTTTACGCACGTATTATAAGTGTGACATAATCGTAAGATTATGCATTATGTCATAATTAATTTCATTCTCAATCTATTATTAATTTATATTACGTGATAGGTTATCTCTTTTTATTGTTACTAAGCAACCATAATAGTTACTTGGTGGTAAAATATTTTTGGACAGTTTATAAATGGAACTGGTAAACATATTAATAATAATAGCAACCCATATATATGTCCCACTGCTGGGCACGGGTCTCCTCTCCTCTATCTAGAGAGAGAGAGGGTTCAGGCCTTAATTAACTGGTAAACATACTTATATATATTTCTAAGTACATACAAATCCATACTAATATAATAAATACGATACGAAAGTAGCTCTGTTTGTTTGTATGTGTGTTTGTTTGTTACCTTTTCATGAATTAACGACTGACCGGATCTTGATGAAATTTGACAAGGTAATAGATGGTGTCGTGTTTTTTTAACATTTATGTGCCTATATAGTCATGTTGTAAAAAATATGTGGTGACTTACAGGGATACAAGTCCTCAAAGCATGATGCCGCCTTAAAGGTACTCTAAAATAGTTTGGGTAAAGCTATTTTCCACATATTAGGTATATTATAAAACATTTTTATTTGTCTGTACTTTAACTGCTTCAATAAATGAAGGTGTCTGAATTGTCAATGAAAAAAAATATTAAAATGTGTCAATTTAGACACTGTATCTGAATATATTTTGTCCGAATCGTCAGCAAGTCCTCGAATCTACTAATAGATGGTCTAGTCTCCGACAAGATTAGCCATCATGACTGGGCATAGGGCACCATACTAGCGAGCAAGCCCCACTGGGGAAGGACCTCCACGTTTCAGAAGGCCACAGCCAAATAACTACACAGAGCGGTGCAGTTGTGTTCCTGTGTTATTTGGCTGTGGATGCAGGGATGCGGGATGCGGGACAATTCTCCAGAGCTCATTTAGGAATGCATGAATTGATAGCCAAGGTATACCCTTGGCTATCAGTTCATGCATCCCTAAATGAGGAGGTAGGGTCGCGTTTTAAAAGAATTTTCCATCTTACCTAAAGCCCTAGAGTAAAAAAAAATGGGTTGGCAACACGCAAGTAATACCTTTGATATAGCAAGCGTCCATAGGCTACGGTAACTGCTTAACATCAGGCGGGCCGTAAGCTTGTTTGCCACCCGAACAGTATAATTTAAAAAAGTACGTTATTATCCACATCAAATTATTAACTCTCTTACATAAAAGATCAGCTATACTCAACGCTGGCTACACGTCCGAGTCACGCATAAGATAACAGCGTACATTGTTTAAATGTAGCATTAATTCTATGGATAAACATAATTATTGTTGGTAGGCATACTCACTGATTGATCTGCTAGGTAACAATAGAGTTCACGGCATAAATAGGTGCTGAGTAAACAAGCGATGTGTCTGTGTGTGTGTGTGTGTGTGTGTGTGTGTGTGACACACAACATGAAATTTTAACCTCTGTGTCAAAGAAACAAAAACAAAATGTTAAAATATTTGCAGCAATCCTTACTTTTCATTTCATTTATCCTCACGTTTGTTACTCTTTCACGTAAAAACTACTGAATGGATCTGGATGAAATTTGGCACACAGATAGATTATGTCTAGAATAACACATAGGCTACTTTTTACAGCGATAACCGACATCCACGCGGGCGGAGCCGCGGGCAATAGCTAGTAATAGTATAAATCACAATTTTATAATTAAATTCTTTATTGACATTTTAAAAATAGTCAAATATGTTTATATTGTTTATATAATAAGCAAAGTATTCTATTTTGTGGGAATCGAATCCGGGACTCTTCTTTGTTAGCAGTTGCACTAAACGATTACTAGACCATCAAAGCAGTTCTTGATAGTAATTATAATTTAAATGGCCATTAACACGGTACTTAGAAGATATGATATTGTGATAGGTAATCTGAGCCTCTAGACAAGTGGCATAAGCGATAGTCGAATCGAAAAGTCAAAAAAGCAAAAGCAAATGTATGGGATTTGACGTAAGTTTACGAAATTATATCGTAGACTTACGTCAAATCCCATACATTTGTTTTTTTTATTTTTCGATTCGACTACCGTTTATGCCATTTGTCTAAAGGCTTTGCCCTGTTACACAACACAACAACACGATACAAGTCAACGCAAAAACACACCTAAGATCTATAACTTTAGATGCATTTCACAAAAACGTATTGCATGCAGTTATGTTGTTCTTTGTTAGTAGGATAGTAAGGACTTACAACTGAAAATTTGTAACCTTCACTAACCCAACTATTAAATGTAATAGGCATACTTTCAATCAATCAATCAGCCTATCGCAGTCCACTGCTGGACATAGGCCTCTCCTAACACGCGCCGCAGCACACGGTCCTCCGCCTTCCGCATCCAGTCCGTCCCAGCGACCTTTTTTAGGTCGTCGGTCCACCTAGCTGGGGGCCGCCCTACCTTACGCTTACCGTGTCGCAGTCTCCACTCTAGGACACGTCTGCTCCATCGGCCGTCGGTCCTTCTGCAGATGAGCCCAGCCCATTGCCACTTCAGCTTGCTAAGTCTGCGAGCTATGTCAGTAACTTTGGTTCTTTGTCGGATTACCTCGTTGCGAATTTTATCCTTCAAAGAGACTCCGCTCGCTCGAGCATAGCTCGCTCCATAGCCCGCTGTGCGACTTTTAATAGGCATACTTTACCTAATGATAAAACACGAGACAAAATAATCTGTCTGCGAAAACAAATTTTTGTTGTTCTATTTCATCATCGTTATCTACTTATTGTTTGAGTCAGATAGGCAATTTGGCTATGTTATGTACTCAGGACAGCAACAGCCGTCAAGTAGGTACTCTATTAAATAAGAATATTCTGGAATATTCGTAGGTACGATTAAGTTGTGTAATGAGTCCTGTTGTAGTTTTCCCGAGAGACTCACCACATTATCTATACTATATTTTATAGAGCGGTGGTGGCCGAATGGGAAAGTAACCGACTTGCACGCAAGAGGTGCGAGTTCGATACCGGGCAGTGCCAATGTGAATTTCACTTTGTGGAGTTTATATGTACTAATCAAGTGATTCGCCATCTGCTAACGGTAAAGGAAAAACATAGTTAGGAAACCCATATGTGTTAAAAGAAATTCTAAAGACATGTCTGATTCACCAACCCGCATTAGGCCAGCGTGTGTTGTGCTGTAATTAAGGCCTAAAACCCTCTCTCTCTCTTGATAGAGGAAAGGAGACCTGTGCCCAGCAGTAGAACAAATATGGGTTGTTATTATTATTGTTTTGTAGGGGATTACCTCAGGATCTACTGAACCGATTCTAAAAATTATTTTACCACTAGAAAGCCACGTTATTTGTGAGTGTCATAGGCTATATTTTATTAACAAAATTATTAAGGGATCCCGGGAAATATCACTTGTGCGAAACTGGAACGTGCTGCTAGTATCTATAATCTATACATATAAAAGAAGAACCTGACTGACTGACGTATCAGCGTATAGCCGAAACTATATGGGCTAGGGCCGTCTTTACCTCTGTCTGTACAGTCAGAGAATACGACAGTAAGCGAATAAGCTGAAGTCTCATTTGGCATAGTTCATCGACCTGCAGAAGTGGCACGGTGTGAATAAATGATTAATTTTTTTGGTTTATACTATAAAAATGCTGCTTTCCTACTGAAAAGGTTTATACGAGATCCGCACGCTGAGATGTCAATGAGTTTTCCATCTCTTTCTAGTGGGAAGAGGTGTTGTATGTGAGATGGAGCACGCATTTCAGATTCCAAATTTAATAAAATATATTGTGGTTTTCCCTACCCAAAAGTGGTGATGGGAAAAGCCTAACGTCCAAATAATGATGTATACATGAAATTTATTTTATTTCCTCCGAAACTGTAAATTATCATCAGTCATCTTCGTATCTACATATATCGTAAAAGCGGTGGTGGCCGAGTGGGAAAATAACCGACTTGCAGGCAAGAGGTGCGAGGTCGATCCCGGACAGTACCAATGTGAATTTCACTTTGTAGAGTTAATATGTACTAATCAAATGATTCGCCAACTACTAACGGTGAAGAAAAAACATCGTGAGGAAACCCACATGTCTTAGAAGAAGTTCTAAAGACATGTCTGATTCACCAACCCGCATTAGGTCAGCGTGTGTGAATTAAGGCCTAAACCCTCTCATTCTCTTGATAGAGGAAAGAAGACCCGTGCCCAGCAGTGGGACAAATATGGGTTGCTATTATTATTATTATTTATATCCTCGTATTCACACCTTTCACCTTCCCTATTTTTTTTAGTTAGATTATTCCATTTCATGGACCTACGACCTGGTAAAGGTTGCGGGCAACCGATGGACAAGGTCGGCTCAAGATCAAGAGTTGTGAAAATCCTTGGGGGAGGCCTATGTCCAGCACTGGACGTCTTTTGGCTGAGATGATTCCATTTCAATTACTAAGATATGATCATAATTTTCCTTAAACCTAAACAGAATAATTATTCTTAATTTAATTACACCACAATATCACCTGATTTTAATCACGTTTACTACCGGAAAGTCCTCCTTTTATTTATATAATATATTTTGTGTAATGTGTAGTATAATTTGTGTAATAAATTTCCCCTTAAGCCCATATATATAAAACAATGGGTTTGTCATCCCATTTGAGTGAACTGCGCAGTAGTTATTACGTGAAGAGTGACCTATATGAGAGGGATATACTCATACTATTGGGAATTGGATGGTATTGCCTTCTGTAGGCATCAATATTTCTATCCTGTTTTTCTGTAGGCATAAACTGAATTCAGATAGATGTGTCTTCTCTGCCAGTCATCTAGTTTTTATGGGCTACCGAGACAACCACGGTAGGCCATCAAACCTGGAACTTTACAAAATGAACATGAGCACAAATGAGCACATCTTATTTTAAGCACTTTGCAATAGGTGCACTAGATGTTGAAAATGGCTTTAAAAAAAAAATATCGCTTTTTGGTAAATTTTAATTCTTTTTATTAAAATGGTTATTATGGCATGTGCTTATTTTGCGAAATGCTCATTTTGAGAAGTGCCCGTTATATGAAATGCACCAAGTAAGTTAGTCGGGGCTTTTTCCGCACCTAGCCGCTCAAGTGAGTCTTTGTGCGTGGAGTATCTTATGGTTATTCCAACCACCCTAGGTTCTTCCAAAAGGCCAGCAAGCGTCCGAAGTCGCCGCAGGCCTCCAGTAGAGTGCCCGGTTTCCTGAGAGTTCGTAACCTATGGTCTTCTAGACCCTATGAAATGCACCAATCTTGAAGCACGCGTCCTACGCCGGAACAGCAAATAGAGATTTACTCTCTTTTCCTGCACCCTCATAGTCCGTTGGATGACCCAATATTGATACCGTGTGCTTTTGCTCTGTAATCATCATCTCAAGACGCCCACTGCTGGACTTAGGCCTCTTCCCAGATTTCTACAGCATTTGTTGCAGGCTAAAAAATATTGTGGATAAAACAGATTTATTCTAAACCCAATTTAACCGCCTGGCGCCAAATCTATGACTCCACTAACATATCAAAACAAAACGTGGATTAAAATTAAATAAATTGTTAGAACAATGTCGCTGTTCCTAGAATTGGTCGGCCACTTTATTATTTATAATACCAAATGTTAAAATATGATGTAATTGTGAGGAGATCGCCGGAAACTCGACGCATATTTCAGTTCGATGTCACCACGAATAGGTTACCTACAAAGCCAAACTGTTTTGGTTTTCCTGATTGTAGGTAGGTTACCTATAGAATAAATTAAAAGATTTGTACCTTCTACAATCCTAATAATAATAAATGTACGGTCTGCAACGGAGTTAGCTGTACAGGGCCGCTATATGAAGATTAGTTTTTAGGAAAACCAATGTATGAATTCGTGTGAAATATATTTTTATCTGTAGGTTTAATCTAATTGTACACTGATACCAAATTCCACAGAAATATATATAATGGTTTTCTTAAAAAACGAATCTTCATATAGCGACCCAGAGCCTCTAGACAAGTGGCATATGCGGTAGTCGAATCGAAAAGTCAAAAAATAATATGTATGGAATTTGACGTTAGTCTACGATTTAATGTCGTAAACTTAAGTCAAATCCCATACATTTTCTTTTTTGACTTTTCGATTCGACTATCGCTTATGCCACTTGTCTAGAGGCTCTGTACAGCTAACTCCGTTGCTGTGTGTACCATCTACAAACAACACCTTAGAATATTATTCTTTCAAGCCAAACTGAAAAAAACAAATCAATATTTGTTCACAAACCGTATAGCTATAAGTGACCGATATAACCGAAATATCGACATTACCGATCACGTGGGTGAGTTACAATGACCTGAGCGGTGACGTCACTCACACTTTATGTACGTTTTCGCCTAATTTACCCGTGTCAATGGCCGTAGCTGTCTACGTATGACTCTTGTGATCTTTAAGAATTTAGGACTTCATAATGCTCAGTAAACAAACTCTGTCTTCATTGTAAATATTATTTTATTTATTATATTTTAACTATCCCATAGATTAGTTTAGTTTCTTTTATATCTCGGTTGCCAATCTCGAAAGATTAGCCAACTACGCAGGATATATTATAGTACACGAGGTTATGGGTTTGATTCCCACTCAGGACAAAACTTTGAGTGACCTACAACTTAATAATTATAGTGTCCGTTAATTGTATCTTTGTAAAGTCTCGCGCGACACAGAGCTTGTTTTCTAGTACGGGAGTTGTCTTTATAGAAAAAAAACCTATATAAAAGCTTCATTTTTCATCAAAATATGTTTAATTATCTTCAACACAGCCAAAAGACGTCCACTGCTGAACATAAGGTTCCCCCAAAGAATATCACAACCCTCGATCGTAAAGGTATGTTTATTTAAAACTAATTAGCTATGCTAAAATCTTCATTAATAAGACCTTCAATAGGAATTAGCATTAATATTATACAATGCAATATATATCTGATAAAAAACAGCCAAAAATGTATTATCAGAGTTCCGTACACGACATATTTGGGTCACGGCGTACTATCACAGATTGTACCTACATAATATGCTTATCAAAACAAATATTTTGTATAAGAAGGCAATACCGCGAATAAAATCCATATTTTTATCATTACATAAATATAAACATGGCTTTATTTCTTAAAATTGTTAATTAATTATTTATCTTATTAAAATATAGTTTTCTTGCCGACCCATTTTTTTGCACCAGGCCTTTAAAGGGAAAGAAACGTTTTCCTATCCCAGGGATACCTTATTTGTAGAACTAGAAACATGTTCCTGGGATAGGAACATGTTTCTATCAAAATGCATTCCAAAATGAGCGCTGTTATATCAAATTCAAATCATTTATTCATATAAATCACACTGTGACACTTATGCAGGTCAATGAAAATGCCAAATGTGACGTCAGCTAATTTGCCTACTGGATTCGCTGACTGAACAGACAGGGGTAGAGCCTAATGAAAGAACTCAGGCCACTCTTTTCAATCGCCAGATATGTGGTGACAATTTTATTTGTGTTACAATTGGTTAGCGCAGAATGTGATGCAACCAAAAACACCATACAAGAACAGAATAAAAAAGATGAGTGTCTTGTCAGTCGGTAGCGGGGCGCTTTGCTTAACATACTCTAGCTTTTTAAGTCAAAATTAAATTGAATGATATTCAATTTTTTTTTTTTTTTTATACTACTTGGGTGGCAAACAAGCATACGGCCCGCCTGATGTTAAGCAGTATCCGTAGCCTATAGACGCTTGCACTACCAGAGGTATCACTTGCGTGTTGCCAACCCATTTTTTTACACCAGGGCTTTAAGATGGAAGTAACCCTGGGATACTTTTGTTTCAAAACGCATTCCTAAATGAGCGCTGGAGACCTGTACTCACACACAGGAACACAACTACACCACTGCGTGTAGTCATTTGGCTGTGGTCTTCTGTAAGGTGGAGGTCCTTCCCCAGTCGAGCTTGCTCGCTAGTATGGTGCCCTACCTCTGCTAAATATAGTATGGTAATGTGGATCTGTACTCACACATAGGAACACGACTACACCGCTGTATGTAATTATTTGGCTGTGGTCTTCTGTAAGGTGGAGGTACTTCCCCAGTCGGGCTTGCTCGCTTGGATGGTGCATTATCACGCTTTATTTTGTTAGAACTAGCATATAGCTAAATAATCTAACGGAAATTATTTTGGTTTTAAAAAAGGAATCGGTTAGCTGATATATATATAAGTATTTTTACCAGATGTCTGATTACAATAGTACAGGCTGGTTTAGGATCAGATGCCCATGGGTGAGTTTTCCCAAAGGTTAGGGTATTTTAGATACAGATCTTCTCTTTTACGTGCAGTCTATTTCGGTCCTATACTAGGCTTATCCACAACCACGACCAAGATGTTAGAATCCCTGAAGACCAAGGTGTCCCATGTAAGGTACATGCGACACCTTGGTCATACATCAGCATACATCAGCAGTTCTACAACATAGACCGTGGACAAAATAAACCGTCGCAAACAGATTATTATTATAGTATGACATAATATATTAAAATAAGTAGGTACTTATATTATTTGCGACTAGAGAGATAATAGTATTTCGTAATAAACAAAACAAAGATTATATTTACTAGAAACTTCTTTAATGAAAATAAGGAAATCTTGTCGCGACGATCGGCGCAGGCGCAGTAGTACCTACCAGACGCTTATCGCCTTCAAGGTGACCAGAAATACGATTTGTTTTTACTCGAGTTATCAATCATGTTTAGAAAAACTTTCCTACTGTGATTATTTCATGACAATTCATTTGTTAAAATCGATTCAGCCGTTTTTTACTTACAATCGCATAACTACTAACAAAAACTGTCTGGACGTCTGTTAGGTATATTTTGTAAAATCAAAATCGTTTAGGTCATACCATGACACTAATGCAGGCCAATGAAAAAAAATACAAATGAGACGTCAGCTAATTTGCCTACTGCCGAGTTAGCTGACTGAACAGACAGGGGTAAGGCCTAACGAAAGAACCAGCAAGAAACTCAGGCCACCCTTTTAAATCGCTAGATAGTTAAAATTTAATTTGTTTTCTTTGTTACTCTTTCACGCAAAAACTACTGAATGGATCTGGATGAAATGGCACAGAGATAGATAGATAGTCTGGAATAGCATATAGGCTACTTTTTATCGCGATAACTGACATTTACGCGGGCGGAGCCGCGGGCAACAGCTAGTGAATTTATAATTAGGTGGAATAAACAAAGCTAAAAAATCATCCATTGATAAAACTGTATTGACGATTACTAATTAAAACTACAATACTAAGCCATACAACATCTGCTAATTCAAACAACACTTCAAACACATATTTCACTATTGTTTTATAATATCTAATGAGCATTCCGATCTCCTAACATAACACTAAAAAAAGAAACACACCAGACAATCGGTCAGGCATGCGTTGATATACAAATATTATTATTTAGTAAACTACGAGTATTGTCTATTCTTTATGACCTGACATTGTTGTTTGTTGTTTAGTGTTGTTTATACTAGTAATGCCCTATTGTATAAGTCCTACAAGGGTCTTATCGAAGCCCTGTTACATGGTTACATTGTGTTACTATTATGTTAGTTTGTAGTAATATTATTAATGTGTCCTAGAGTGGAGACCGCGACTCGGTAAGCGTAAGGTAGGGCGGTTCCCAGCTAGGTGGACCGACAACCTGAAAAAGGTCGCGGGCTATATTATCAAAATGTTGTAATTAGCACATTTGTCTTCCAGAACATCGTTATATAAATAATCAATGGACACGGTCACCTCAGGACCGAATGCTTTCAAATCCTTTGGGGAAGTTTATGTCAAGAATTGGACGTCTTTCATTTGAATATATGTAATAATGTCTGTGTTCTATGATGCCTATTTATGTTTTGAGTTTCCCTGCAAAATCGAATCAGAAACAAGGAGATCCGTAGGAGAACACAATTGCCTCAATTAAGTGACAATAGCTCCCAGAACCGATGGCCGTTAGAGCAGAAACGTTCTGGCGATCATGAACTGGAAGACGCAGCGTGGGTCCAACAAGGTGGACCGACGACCTGGTAAAGTTTGCGGGGTTCCGATGGACAAGGTCAGCTCAGGACCAAGTGCTGTGGAAAATCTTGGGGGAGGCCTATGTACAACAGTGGTCGTCTTTTGGGTGAGATGGTATTGTTCTGTAATGTCCTGTGTATACTCAAATAAACATTTTTCTTTCTTTCCTTCGGCTGAGATGATGATAATGATATTCCAGAACGAATTCGCAGAAAAATAAATACAAAAGTATCTACGTACGGTCGTTTGACACGTTGACGTACAATGTCATGGAATCACTTAAATATGGCGCCGAAAACGTGAATGTTACATAACGTATTAGAAAAAAAAACTGGTTTTTTATTATATAACATTAAGAATAGACTCAAACACGTGTTTCTAATGGTTATTTCATTTGTAAATTGATTTACTCACGTTTTTCCGCGTAACAATTTTAATTATACTTATCTATTGCTATGAGAAGCCATTTTTGTCAAATCAAATATAGCTAGATGTTGATCGCGGCTGCGCCCGCGCTTATAGAAAGTACCCACGTCCTTCCCCAGAATATCTTCTTGCCAATTTTCATTAAGATCTTTTCAGTCGTTTTATCGTTTTGTAGATATGAGAAGTTGCTTGCGGCTCCGCAAAAATTACCCCACGTCCTTCCCCAGGATAACATCTATCTTCTTGCCAAATTTCATTAGGATCCGTTCAGCCGTTTAGTTGGAAAAGGTCACAGACAAACAGGCTTATTTTCACATTATAAGTATATATAGTAAGGATATCTGTACTCTTTTTTTGTTAGGTTTTGTTTTGGCGCGCTATGCAAGGTCAAAATGGTGGACTTTAGTATTTGTAAAGTGGTGTTTTTCCGCGATTCCTGGAAGGTTACATAGTTATTTAGATCGTTATTACATATTGATATAGTTTGAGTATGTTTTCGATGACGTAAATAGATTTTTGAACAACACATTACCGCTTATTGGATGTGGAAAATTTTGAGTTTACAAAACTGGTTTTAGTTAGAACATTAAATGGTTGCTAGTTGGAATTGACTGCCTTGGACGTCCAGTGGCCGCAGAATGCGCCTACTGTGCACGAGGTTGTGGGTTCGATTCCCAGACAGGACAAAACTTTGTGTGAACCACAAAGAGTTGTTCTGACTCTGGGTGTAATTTAACGAATACTTTAGGTGCGCTTCGTTAGGTGCCTTTCAAAATGGGTGCGCTTCGAGGAATACCCCGGGTTTTGTGATAAAGTATCCCTGGGATAGGAATACATTTCCTCAAAAACGCATCCCCAAATTGGCACCTCTTCTTTTCAACCTCCCTCATATCACAAAGGTCATCATGGTCTTGAGCTGCCTGCATCCAGAGACCAGGTCATCTGTTCACCCAATGTGACCTACAAACTACAGCTAACAAAGAATGCACCAATATTATAATAATTATTGTAAACAATCTAAATACAAATGGCATCAGATGCATAAGAAAGATAAAAACACTACAGCATTCAATACAACAAGTTAACCTAACAATGCTCAATAACACCGGTACATAGTACGTAAATTACTCATTGGTAGTCTAAATACCTATTAATACTACGAATCAGGCAAACAAGCATACGGCCCGCCTGATGGTAAGCAGTTTTCGTAGCCTATTTACGCTTACAACATAAAATCGTATTGCCAATACTGTAAAAAAATGTTGACTGCTTTCCTGAAGAATTTTCATCTTTATCATTTAGGGATGCGTTTTGAAAGAAACGTATTCCTATCCAAGAGTTACTTCTATCTTAAATCCCTGGTGTCAAAAAAATGGGCTGGCAACACGCAACTGATACCTCTGGTATTGCAAGCGTCTATAGGCTACGGTTACTGCTTAACATCAGGTGGGCCGTATGCTTGTTTCCCACACAGAGGAATTTTCTACCACATACCATTAAGTAGTGGAATGAGCTCCCTGCCGAGGTTTTCTCGAGAGACTATAGAATAGGGTTCTTTAAGAAATAAGTTATAAGGTTTTTAAAGGGTCGGCAACGCGGTAGTGATACCCCCAGCATGCAAGCGTCCATAGGCTACGGTAACTGCTTGCCATTAGACGGGCCATGTGCTTGATTGCCTTCTTGGTAGTATAAAAAAAAATCCCACGAGAAACGCTCAGAATGGAATTCATTCTACATTCTTCCGTGGGAGAAAGATTTATCTGGAACCGTACGCGACGATTGAGGATCTAATACGTGACGATGAACTGCCTGCTGTCCCCAGGTGCTCAATGTGTCTAGGTGGTAAATGTGGCTGCAGACATGAACCTTATTAAGAGAGGTAGGGCACCATACTAGCGAGCAAGTCCAACTGGGAAAGGACCTCCACCTAACAGAAGACCACAGCAAAGACCGAAGCCGGGGCCGCTAGTATCAAAATTTCTTTCTTTCCAGATCAATATATTCCGTAAGCTAGAATAGTACTATCATACTCGCTACTCACATTACTTACCATATGATTAACTTCTTAACCTTTCAAGAGTTGATTACACACAGTTTTTTAGACGGGAAGTCCAGCAGAATTTGGAGAGTACAAAAACAGTGTGACGTACGCGACTCGGAAAAGTAGTAGTATAAGCAGTTTTAAAAGAGGTAAGGCTCAATACTGGCGAGCAAGCCGACTGGGAAAGAAGTCTTATTATCCCTTTTTTACCCTTTGGGTACGGAACCTTAAAAACAAATTACATGTGATAAATATACAAACAGAGCTGACGTCATATATACATAAATTGCATAAGAATATATTTCGCGACGTACTTATCGTCTACTGGCGATAATACGTTAATATCAATGATTTCATATAATCCAATAAATAATATACTAGATCGCCTGATTTTACTGCCAATGAATGGGCACAATCTTATCCAAAACTTGACTTTTGTCGTGGAGGAACCATTTGATATGCAGTAAGCCTAATCTCTGAGTCGTTAACCGAAGATCGAGTTTACAACTCGATCTTCGGTAAGAGACAAGCCGGAGAAAAATACCAATAGCACCGACAGGGAGTTCATCCTCACATTTTAGAACCTCTATCGTGCCGCACTGTGCGGTTTCAGAGGAATTTCCTCCCACGTACGATGAGGTTGTGGAATGAGCCGAGGTTTTCCCGAGAGACTATAGCATGGGGTTCTTCAAGAAAGGAGTTATAAGGTTTCTAAAGGGTCGGCAACGCGCGAGTGATGCCTGGTGTTGCAAGCGTTCATAGGTAACTGCTTACCATCATGCGGGCCGCATGCTTGTTTGCCTCCTTGGTAGTATAAAAAAAGAAAGTTATGTAGGGACAAACAAACAAGCAAGCGACGCTATGGTGTAGTTGTGTTGCTGTGAGTGTGTATGGGATTTCTAAGAAGTCTTCAGGCGCATCCTTATCCTTATTTTGTGTGTAGTCATTTGGCATGTCTTCTATTAGGCGGAAGTCCTACCCAAATCGAGCTTGCTCACTAATATGGTACTCCACCTCTCAAGGGGCCTCACCTCCAACGCTCATTTGGGGATAAGTTTTGAAAGAAACGTTTTCCTATCCCAAAGATACTTCATCATAACGCCCTGGTGTTAAAAAATGGGTTGGCAACACGCAAGTAATACCTCCGCTATTGCAAGCGTCCATCGGCTACGGTTAGTAACTGCTTAACATCAGGCGGGCCGTATGCCACAACTAGTTAAAAGACGTTATTTTCAGAGTTCTTTTAAAATGGAACATTTTTTTTTTTCAAAATCCATTTGATAATATCGATCCATTTTAAAATCAAATAAATAAAACAAAATAAATAATGAATAATTTATTTTTATTCAGAAACATATGGAAAAGTTCATAAGTCCTTGACATTGATTTTTTCACGTGTTTGATACATTTATTCAATGAATATAAATAGCAACCTATATATGTCCCACTGGTGGGCACGGGTCTCCTCTATCAAGAGGCACGCACGTCGGTCAACTCATTGTTGGTGCATCGGACTTGTCTTTTCCTCGAAGACCATGTGAGCTAATAGTAAATCATTCGTTCGTATAAATTCCACAAAGTGAATTGTTTGCTTCCTTAGTGATTTACAAATACAATGGTAACAATTTGGGTAAGTCTTGAAACAAGTCGTCAAAGGGTTACGGGGGAGGTGGTGCAAGAGGGCGGGGCGAGTCAATCCCCCCACCGTTTGGCGTTTTTTTATATTAAATTTTAAAATTTATATCTAACTAGCTGTTGCCCGCGGCTCCGCCCGCATGGATGTCGGTTATCGCTGCAAAAAGTATGCCTATGTCTTATTCCAGAGCATAATCTATCTCTGTGCCAAATTTCATCCAGATCCGTTCAGTAGTTTTTACGTGAAAGAGTAACAATCATCCATCCATTCTTACAAACTTTCACATTTATAATATTAGTAAGGATGTTGAAATTTCAAAATTTATATCTCACTAGCTGTTGTCCGCGGCTCCGCCCGCATGGATGTCGGTTATCGTTGTAAAAAGTAGCCTATGTGTTATTCCAGACCATAATCTATCTCTGTGCCAAATTTCATCCAGATCTGTTTAGTAGCTTTTACGTGAAAAAGTAACAAACATCCATCCATCCATTCTTACAAACTTTCACATTTATAATATTAGTAAGGATATGAAAATTTTCTTGTTCGTATGTAAATATATAATTAGATTCTGACACTCGCCGGCGGCTACCTTAGTAATTTATAAAAAGTGCCATATGGGATACCACAGCACTAGCACTACCATAGTATATACCTAGTACCACTGCATAGTATACTTACCGTTTTAAAAAATTGTATCAACATAATACATACTTTAAATAAAAATGTAAATTGTTAGGACCAAAAAACATAGGAATTGTTTGAGTAAATTTTCCTTATGAAAAACGACAATGAAAAAAGTCGTAGCTAGAGCAGTTACCGTCTGTACCTATACCTACCTATTCGTTACTAATATAAACTACAAGGAAAACTTCCATATTAGTTGTTTATTTTTTTATACTTTAGGTAGTTAAATATTGTAATAAATATTATAATTATATTGTATGGAAAAATAAATATGGCAATTCTTAAAATAGCACTCGTAATATAATAATATTTATCTGTGAGATCATCATCAAGTTGAATTTTGTCATCATTATCATCATGGGGACCGCGTCCACTGCTGGGCATATAGGTACCTCCATTTAAGATGTCCACACCATTCCTGAGCTAAGCTTACCCATCAGCTGCCTTGAATTCTTCATTAATTTATGAAGTAAATTTTCCAAAAAAAATGAAAATAAAAAGTCCATAAAATAAATAAATAAATTTTTAATCCATTTCATTTCATTAGAATAAATGAATAAAAATATTAATCTTTGTATATTTTATTTAAAACTTCTCATTATTTGAAATAAAATAAAATAAATATATTTTTAACAATATGAAATATAAGCATAGGGGTAGGTAGGTATTATTATATTAAATCGTTATATAAAAAACATGTTCAGTAGTTACCTACCTACTAAGTAGGTACTTACCACATAAACTCAAAAAGCAAACTCTGCGTAGTAGACCTACCTACCTAAGTATATCTACTTATACCTATACCTATACTAATATTATAAAGCTGAAGAGTTTGTTTGTTAGATTGATCGCTAATCTCAGAAAGTAGAGTGGTGATTAAAAAAAAATGTTGAATAATGCATTTATCCAGGAAGGCTATAGGCTATATAACATCACGCTATGATCAATAGGAGCGGAGCAGTAGTGAGATATAAGTATTACAAAATCGGGGAAAATATTCCAAATTACCACGCGGACGAAGTCACGAGCGACCCCTAGTAAACTAATAAAAATGAAAAATTCTGCAACTTTATTGATAATGAAGCGCCATGAATAACATTATATTATTTTTAGAATGTACATGCAAAATAGATAAAATACCTTTATCACATTTCGATTGTAAATCAACAATTAGTCATAATGACATACGGTAAGTGTTTACCTACTTGAAACAAATAAAAGAATTCCTTTCGTGGCGCGATGACTGATTAAAAATAATACTATGACGTAGGTATTTAAAATAATTTCCTCCTCCCACAAATTTAAGAGAGGTGTGGCACCTTACTAGAGAGCAAGCCCGACTGGGGAAATACCTCCACCTTACAGAAGACACAGCGGTAGTGATGAGTTTTTTTGACTATCCCAGGGAAATTCCATCATAAAACCTTGGTGTTTATTTTAGGGTCGGTAACACGCAAGTGATACCTCTGATATTGCAAGCGTGCATAGGCTACAGTAACTACTTGGGAATATCATAATCTGCGCGGGATATATTAGGTATACTGCACAAATGCGCAAATACAGGTGAATTCTTTATTTCCTCACTCTCATAGTCCTATGTGACAGCAATCCGACACGACCGCAGTGAGATCAGCCGTAGAAACAACAGTTTTACATTCTTTCCGAGGCACCAGGAAACAAAACACCGCCAATTTCCATTTCTATTGTGTATTTCTTGACAGAAAAACCCTATGTCTATTTTAGCTCGACCCGAGAATCGAACCCGTTGACTCGTGATCAGCAGTTACACTTAAACAAACGATACCGTTATACTTATGACGTAATAAAAGTCTATAGGAATATTTCGCAATAATTCCTCACGGCGATGACGTCATTAATTTGGAATAATTCCTCTAAACCCAAAGAGTAAAGTCCTATTAAATTTGTAATAACAATAACTTTTGATAAAATCGACCAGAGATATTTCTTGGAATACATATAAGCAAAACAAGTTTGACATAATTGGCTCAGTAGCATAAGTGGTTACCTCGCCGACGTTCGATTCCCAAAAACACAAATGGTTGTTCCGAGTCTGGGTTTAGATACCTAGGTAGGTACCTACTTTGTGTCCATTAATGAATAGAAGAGGAAACCCGTACCCAACAGTGGGAGAACATATAATACCTACATATAAATTGCTATTTTAATGTTATTAATAAAAAAGTGTAATAGTAGGTAGGTATATTGATTACCATTTTACTTAACACGGTAATAACACCGAGAAACATAATTTTATAAACGATTAACAAAGTGGTAACAATAAAAGTACCTATTTATATTAAAAATAACATAGTTTACCTACCTAATAGTCGCTCGAGACCACGTCTTTATGTTCCGCGATAATATTATTATCATGTTTACATACCTACCTCAAACAATATTAAAATAACATCAAAACAACATCAGGTACTAAAAAAACACATTTTATCTGCATCAAAACAAATAACAACATAGCAAAAAAAATTTTTTTTTTTCAAAAATAATTAATATTTTAAAAATAATTATTTGTGAAATATGTCGTAGTACAAAAATTAATAAACACTAACAATTATTAACAAAAATGAAAATTACGAAAACCGTTACCGTAATGAAACTAGAAAACTAGATTATAAAAAATCCATTTACCCAACTTAGTTGTAATATCGTAAAACCGTAAAATCTTACACTACACCTAGACTAGATTACGCCACGTAATTGCCCAAAACTAAACCTAAACACGCTTATCAATCGATTAAATTAATTCTTGGAAAAACGCAAACGCTACAAATACATGACTCAATCGCGAATTAGCTAAAAAAAATTGGACACTACATTGACTCAACACCGGCTAAAGTGATTACACGGACACTGTAAGTTACGTAAATACCGCACACACGCAAACGTAACACTCACACAAGTGTAGCGAGACTCACACAGCCGTACCGCTGTCGGTGTGTGCGTGCCTGCAGGCTGGGAGTCAGACGACCCCACTACAAAATTTAGTCGCACTCTAGACTTCGTTGAGTAAAGACCTGTCCAAGCGAGTGGAGTTACACAGCGCCATACGCAGTGGATATTTCGTCATAACAACATTGTGATAGTGATAAAAATTATTCAGGACGTGTAAAGTGGGAGTGAAACATTTTAATTATATTATTATTTACTGTTTAAAAAACTAACTGTGAACGATAGAACGGTTGTGCATCCCTGTTTTGTGGATTATGATATTGTACCCACAATTTGGATAATTCCGGATAAGGAGTACAAAAACACCGCAAATATTTATGTAAGTATCTTTTAATATTTTATATTATAATGTTTTAGCCGGATAGCATAAACAAGAGTTGCACATTTTCATTAAAATCATCAAAAAATATTTTCTAAGTCCAATTTAAATCTAATTTCGGTTTTTTCGTTAGTTCAGCCTAATATCCAGAAAAATAATGAAATTTAATTAACTTTCAAAGAATTTATAAAAATGAAATAAAAATGTTAAATCCATTAAAAATGAAAATATTCATGAAATCAAACAAAATAACAATGTAAATTAAAACAAACAAAATTTTACCGCCAGAAACGGAAAGTTACATAAAATGCGCATTTTAAAAGAACTATTTTTAAAATACAAATTTGGTCCTTCCACATAGAATCTTGCTTAAAAATGTCAAATTTTCCCAAATTTGAAATTCAATTAGAACTGAAACTTGGGAAGCGTTTCGGTTGGAATTTATGAAAATCGAAACACCTGGTCTATAAAGAAATGTTTTTCCTCGTTCGAGTCATTGACTTCTCGTTCAAATTTGTTTACTCATGTCTTGTACGAATCGTGCCAAAACTCATGCTATGTTAATCATTTTATTTGTTGAATTCTTACGTTTCTTGAAGCTTCTCAATGACGGCCGTCGTCGTCGTTTCACCTTGTTTTGAATCTTTTGTTTGCGTTTCTGCTTCCTCGGTAATGTTTTCGCCGTGTACGTACACAAGTGTTTTTACTTTGTTTACATGCCCTATCCTGTTTCATTTATCTATCTTTTATTAAATTCTGAGTCCGTATCTGATAAGTAAGAATCGATTTAAATGTTATGTCAGACAGTGTTTCCGATAATTGAATTATTTGTTTATCGATTTTGGAGTTAATTTTGTAATTGTTGAAATATTATTGTGGTAGTGGTTTTAATTGCGGGATTGCGTTGACTGTTGGTGTTGTAAGCAGTGCCTGACACGGGTCTGTCGTAAGCCATTGTGAGACGCTTACACAACTGGTTCAAGGTT
The DNA here is from genome assembly GCA_947095525.1 of Trisateles emortualis. Classification (NCBI taxonomy): domain Eukaryota; kingdom Metazoa; phylum Arthropoda; class Insecta; order Lepidoptera; family Erebidae; genus Trisateles; species Trisateles emortualis. Next base: position 8,776,693 of record OX352754.1, on the reverse strand, counting down.
CCGATCCGGCGTGCATTCGCCCGCGGATGTACGGAAACTAGACTTTTTGCTAATATCGCGCATTGCGTTATACTTGAGATATTTAGAAATATTTTCTGTAGATAAATTTATTTAATTTTTTAGAATAGAATTATGACTTAGAATTTGTTTAAAACATGTTTTTCTTTCTCTTATAAATTAATACCTAATTTTTTACGTTAAAATAAAAGTCTGAAATTAAAAATATATTTTTAATAACTTGAATTATTAAACATCAAAATATTTCCCAAATAAAAATAATTGACTTAAATTTCAACCAAATAATTCTTCTTTTGACGCTTTTAAATTCTAAAGAAGAAACTTCCTACTCCCTAATTTCAGAATTTATTTCAGCTACACAAAGCAATCCAAAAATCATTTTACTTTTTCCAATTCCAAACTTCTGCCGAACTCATAAGAATTTTAAAATCAGAATCGTTAACTTCCCAATTCTAAAATACATATCGCGAGCATTTTTTAAATTATAAATTGCAGTAAAGTAGCACGCATTAGCAATAGCGACCACCTGTTCTAGAACATCCAGACATGCAGTAGTCTGGGTGCAATCGATCCGCATAAAGGTCATTTCGTGTCGATGCATGACGCAACATCCCTGGGGTAGGTATTGCGCAATAGGCTGCAATGCTAGACAGACAAAGCACCCATTACTAACATGAAATTAAAACTATATATCAAATGTCACTAAGTAAGGAAATATGTTTAAGAAAAATTGAAGAAATATAAAAATTGAAGGCCAATATCAATGTTTCGATCGTGTCGGAACCAATTGGATTTGTACTGTTATTAATGCAATATTATACTTCCGCAAACGTACCCCGAAATGTAGTTAAAATTACAAAACTTTAAGTAGCGACCGTGGTATTATTATGAGGCACAAAGGCGTTGCTAACAAATAAATAGATTTATCACGAAATGCATTGTAAGTATATGATGTAATACGGAACTAATGCAAGGCCGCACGGAAAGTAATATCGAAGACTATAAGGCCATTTAATAAATATTTAATCGCACGGAATTATAGATATCACTACACAATTGAGTCACACTGATAACTCTGTAAATAACATACAAGACCGTCACCCAATTAACCCAAAATTACTGTAAATATTAGCTTGATAGTACTATTTACATTGTCCAGGGTTAAAAAGAATGACAATGGGACATAAACGCCATGTTTGTTTGGATTATGTGTTTCATACAACTGAGGGTTACGTAAGCTGATTTTTTTCACGCGCAATAACAACGCCGATAATTTCATCGGCGCGAGGACAGGCAAAGATAACTTGACCTATTTTTTTTATCTCGCTCGATGCGTAACTGTAACCTAGTTAGTGTTGCGCACGTGAATGTACACAACCAATTTATTGTTGAGAAGACACAATCAGTTATATGAGGACCCGAAAATGATTGGCGACAACCAAAGCAAGACGTAGAAAAGCTATATAAATTCGTATACGGTCATGAGTCATTTTTTATGTTTGTTTTTTTAATATTCTAGTTGGAATTTCCCAACCGCAAATTTATTACGATAACAATCGTAAAACATTTGTTTTAAACGACATCGTTTGACCTTACTATATAGAACAAAACAATCAACTCCTTTTGTTACTTCCTTCATGAGTTATGTAAGACGCAACGTTAATCTAGCACAAGAAAATAGGTTAAGTGTTTCTTAATAATATAGCAATTAACAGGTATAGAGCAAGGCCGAGTATCTAGGTCCGTCTTTGTTATAAAAACTGATTCACTCAAACCGCTGTTATCGTTCTTATCTGTATTATTTAAAAAGACAATTTCTACCGGAAAAGAATAAAGGCCTTGGCACGTTTATAAGTGGAGTTACGACATTTAGCCTTGACACCAAACTATTATCGCGAGTCGACCGATAGAGGCTGCTGGCGCCGAAATAGCCCGATTCCCGATTTATAATTAAACATGGACGCATTGCGAAAAATCGGTCAAGAATACAAAATTCGTCGTAAAATGTTTTGAAACGTATCCAGAAGACGCGACCTTAAAGCTTGTAAGTCAAAATAACTTAAGGATACGTACGACAGCCGACGGCTAAGACATAACATATGACTTGTAGTGTAGGAAGTTTTCAAAACATTACATCTTGACATAATTCATAACCACAGACAATGAGCTGTTGGCGCCTCCATGAACGTCAATAATACATTATGTAACAGATTTCTATTTCTCACTATCAATGCGGTTTCCTCCGGGAAATTCAATGAAAGACGCTCCATTCTTGTAATACGTGCAGTATTTATAATCTTTGTGATATTCTATTATATTGTTTGCAGTAAGCCTGCACTCTATAAGGTGAACGATTAAATTGGCAAATTCCATTTAGTTTATGTCTGATTAATAAAAATGTTATTTACGATGTACCAATTTATCTAAACAAGTACCTATCGTTTTGACCATGACTTTGACAATTAATAGCTAGCAAATTATTAAGTTTATAATATTTCTAACACTTCATTCTTGGCGGCTAACCGTCAAATCAAACATGGCGGGCGTCCCACTTTTCCCGCGCAATAAACGGCAAGCGCGTGGAAAGTTACCGCTGTACTACTTTCTCTACTTTTTCCAAGATGGCGGCTATTATATAGTATATTATATATTTATATGTAAGGTCAAGAGCGTGATTATTTATTTAATGTCGTAAAGAATTAAATGCAACTATGTTACGATGTATTATAAATATTTGCATTTAGAATAATTATTGCATGCCGCTAATCTGGCGCATGCAGTTTTCTTTTTATATCCTTAAAATATGTATTTTGGTATATTGGGTACAACAATAGCAAAAAAAAAAATTTAATCGCAAATTTTCGCGTCCAAAATCCTGGGCGAAATTTCATCAACAAACAATGGTCGGCTGACGGCCAAGGGCGCAATAACATCCATTAAAGGCAATTAATAATTAAATTTCACGTTCTTGGATCACGTTGCAGTTTATAATAACTGTAGAGAAGAGCAAACGTGCGCGGTCGGTTCGTTGCGCAACAGCAACGTGAGGTAAAGTGAGGTTCAAGAACACACGTGTCAGGGGCCGCGTGACCGCTGCGCGACGGGGCACGTGCGCTCACAGGTACGACAATCACAGTGAGCCGAAAGGTCAGCCGTACACAGGGCTGATCCTGCGAACTTTGACATGTCAACACACCCGAACATCACTTCGAGTTCAAACGTCAACGATAACGCTATTTAAATTCGGAGCTCCAAAAATACGACATTAATAACATACACTATTTCTTATTAATCGAGTTAAAAATAAAAATAAAATAATTAGTGCAATGATTAATTAGAATTAGACGGATTAGCAATAGCCTTCTTGAAAATTTTTGACGGACAGTGAACTTGACTAGTGAATTTTAAATTAAAATATTTATTACACTTTGGAGTCAGACATAACATTCGAAACGTGACCAATTAGTGTGCAAGTATATGAAATTAAAACTTTAAATTAAAACACTTATGCACTTGCATAAATTGCACTGGTTAGCATCTAATGTTATAATAGATACTATTGTAATGACATAATCATAGCCATTCGTGGCGCAGCACGTGTTGTCTATGTACACTTTATGACGCAAAAGTGTAGCTGTATGCATCCAAGTGCAATGTTATGTAAGCACTTCACGGAATATCGAACAGGAACAACATTGCCAGCTAATAATATATTTCCAACTATTGTATATTACTGTAAAATAGGTATGTTCTATGTTATCAACATTGAAATAAGTTTCAATTGTAATGTGATTCATAGTATGACACCTCAGTAATTACAACATAATTTGATAAATTGCAAGTTTTACCTCATCTGCACTAATAAATAAAGTTAAAAGTTTGTTTGTTTAAATGCTGAAAATTACTACTCCGATTTGAAAAAGTATTTTTGCATTTGGTAGCCCGTTTCTTGAGGAAGGTATTTAACATCACGCTTTAACCCAAAGAGAGCACGGCAGAAACAAAAAACGTGAAGCGATACGATATAGAAATTTAAAGCGGATTAAAAAGCATTGTACATTATGTATCATATGCTTGTAAGTAATTTTTATAAATAAAATTGATAATTTAAAACTAAACTCGCAGTAAAAAGGTTTTAATACTGACAACCATAGAGTAAATCGATGCACATATTCTACATAATGTCACTAAACAAATGAAATTCTAAATTCAAATGCAATACGGGCACGTGAAACTTATTGACGCATTTTGGATACACAGAAACCCGAAGCCTGTTAAGTGATCTATTTATGGAAAGGGATTTGTACACGTGCGTGATCTTCGTGTGTCTCCCTCGACCTATGAACACGTGGGGTGTTGCGTAGGTCCTGTTTATCATTACGATACACTGCAAAGTGACAAAAAAAACAATTGCAGTTGTTACGTTCTTACATTCGAGTGCTGATTAGTTTTATATTTTTTTGACAGCACGGTTGGTTACCACTGCAAGAAATTCATAAATGTTTGTTCCAAATCTGGATGTTCTTTGAGTCTGTCAATTATATCTCTCTTAAGTCGCGACCTTCCATTGCCGGAGTAACAAAAATTCAAAAAAAAATCTCACGTTATTTAGTTGAATCAAACGCCAAATTTTCCCATAGATGATGGTCAATACCAAATCTATAAGATAACCTAACGGTTGCACAATACTGCTAACAACCAAGCGGGTTTTGACAATCGACAGTTATCGCTAATCATGTACTTTCTCGCGCAACGACCCGTTATCCAAAAACTGGGACTGTACGGTACAACCGAAAACGGTTTTTTTTGTGCTCATCGTTTGAGTCTCTAAAACCCGTAATACTGTTATGAAACAGCTATTAGTGTTTCGTCATCATTTTAGCGGTTAAATGTGTTTTTATTACGATGTGATAGTCAAGGTTGGGCGTCTCTGTCGGTAATGTGTGGGTTAACTGTACGCAATATAATTAGGCTGTCAATTGTTTAAATATGATATAGGTACCTAGTATTGAAATAAAGATAGTCTTTTTTGCTTGATCATTTATAGAAAACTAATTTATAAATATGATATAACAATAGACGATTGCACACAACTTTAGCTAATAGTAACAAAAATGTTAATTGTCATAAGAGCCAAAAATTTGTAAACAAACAGTGTAAAATGAATCCGATCGTGCCATAAACAAATTTCCTTATTAAAAAGCAGGTATAAAACATTAACAATGCCTATATTTTTATAACCAATGTTAAATAGTAACAGTTCGGTTGGAAACGGTGTTTAACTGTCTGTGCTCCGCCAACCGTCAACATTATAACGGACAAGAGCATTTTTCTGTTTAATCTCTTTGCAAATGGAGCAAAAAATTATAATTTGCGTCATAAAAACTTAGTTTTTAAATTGCGAATCGATTTAAACTGTTCTGAAATTCTAATTTTGAATTTTGAAGAAGGTCAAATGTATCTAGGTTTACAACCATAGACAGGTTTATTTGTTTTAATGTCCATATTAACCATACAGATAAAGAAAAATTAACCATACAGTTCAGTAAAACAGTTATGACGAATCTTTCTCCATCTCAACACGAATACTGTTTTAAATTAACACCTAATATAAAGTGGGCGATTCAAACGGCATGGCCGACTAAAAAGTTTGAATACAATTATCTAACTGTACATTATAGTAATATCGAAATAACGGAACGATACGATATATTTAAATAAATAGTTATACGTGATGGGATTTCGTAGTAAGTAAAACTGACAAAGCATTTTTTTAAAAGAACATGGTCTTTAATGATCAAAATTCAAATTAAGTTCAAATTTTAGAACGTCATTATACAGCCCTAGATTTTCTAAACTTATTTCCTTTTTTTCAAAAGGTAGATCTGACATTTTCACTCTTAAACAACAATGCATACCAATTAATGTTGGTGCGATTCTTTTAACAGTTAGACGGGTAACGGGTGCCCGTGCATCTGGCCTGTCCTACTGACACCGTTCATGTCGTGTCATGGAACGGAACGTATCAATAACTAGCATACTCTGAGGCGCAAGTGATCGTAAAAAATTTCTTCTTACAACTGTGTAGATCCGACATTATTTAATTGCACTTTTTTAAAAGTAAATGTCAGATTTTAAAATATGCACTTTATAGCGTAATGATTTATAAATACGTGGGTAATAAAGGTTTTTATTTCGTCTAATAGGTACATTGTCATGGTACAAAATTGAAATTAAACGCGGAGCAGTTTTAACCTTTTCACGACTAAACTACTGAACTGATCTTAATTAAATTTGGAAAAGACATAAATGGTATTGTGGGTAATAGTTAAAATGCCATTAAAAGTCGTATCTCTCTCACGTTGCATACTCGGACCGCATGCAATTTAACGTGATCGTCATTTTTTTTTCTCTATAGCCATCTAGTGCGATTCGCATTGTTTTAAAAATCATTTTAAAAAAACACACTTAATGGTCACAATAGGCACTTACAAATGATCCTTACCATTGTTAGTTTCGGATAATAAAGCTGATAACAATGTGTACCTACTGGTTTTTTTTTACACTTCCTGTGCATATTTCGTAGGCATAATTGAACGATAAATTGATGTACGCTATAGAGTACATACATCGATTATAAAGTGTAATTTTGTTGATTACGTAAAGGTGAATGACACTTTGTCCGATTTGAATAAAGTCAATGTATTTGTTTAATTGTTTTAGAATAATATAGTAAGCCATTGTGAAATCTTAGATAAATAATATAATTATTATAGAAACATTATTGTATGAAGACGTTTTTCTTATCATTTTTAAAGACTGACTAGGGACAAGCCCAGTGTCACAGAAGACTTTGCAAACATATAATTCTCGGATAACAAGAACCCTACTTGGAACAAAAATTTATTGATCAAATTTTTGACCCGTGTGGGAATAAAACCCACAATACTCGATGCAGTATAAGTGGCGAGATCGCCACCTTAACCACTAGTGACCATACCACCTGATTAATAATATCGTAATATATTGTATAACTAATCATGACCTGTATCAACTATTGACATTCATTTGACTTTCATAACTGATCTGCAATAGTGCTATATATAGACAGCTAACGTTAGGTTACCTAATTAAAACGTCAATCGGCAACATTCGGCAAGGAAGTGAGTTTTGTAACGGAAGAAATCCGGCATAACCTTAACTCGTATTTGTAACACGCAAAAATTAAGAAATTCGACTTATTAATGAGTTTGGCTAACATGAAGGGAGTAAAAAGCGTTGAATGTGGCAACATTATTTCACAAAGGTGATCCACGTGCAGTTGCGCTGCGAAATGTTGCGACACTCTTGTTTTTGCAACCGGCTGATTTTGTAACAACGACATTATTTAGACAACTGCAACGGTTAGCGATTTTTTTTTTCTGTAACTAACGTAACTTTTCTTGTTGTTACAGAACCACGGTGAAGATTCGTGCGGACCAATCGTCGTCCGCCGAAACATGGTTGCAGAGTTCATCCTGAGTCAGCAGCAGCAGCTGCTTGGTGGTCCGGGGGGAGGAGGAATGGGCCCCGCGCCCACGCCACCCCGTGGCGCTCCAATGCCGCCTCGCGGCCGCCTCTCCGTATCACCGCATTTCCCCATGGACCAGGGCCCTACCCCTCAGGGTAGCCCTGGCGACCCAAATGACTACAACGGCTATGATTTCAATAAACGCAAAGAGTTCTTCGGTCAGCGCAAGCAGAGGGAATTCATTCCCGACAGCAAAAAGGATGATGGATACTGGGACCGTCGGCGAAGAAATAACGAGGCAGCCAAGCGCTCGCGTGAAAAGCGTCGCTTCAACGACATGGTGCTGGAGCAGCGCGTGGTCGAGCTCTCCAAGGAGAATCACGTACTCAAGGCACAATTAGATGCGATAAAGGAGAAATATGGAATATGTGGTGAGACACTCATAAGCATAGACCAGGTGCTGGCTACCTTGCCGACATGTGACCAGGTCCTATGTGTCACCAAGAGGAGTAAACTATCCGGCAATGGCCTGTTCCCGCCGGCGCCCCCACCACCCCCAGCACCACCCGCGTCGCCGCCATCACCTCCGCCGCAGCGTGCTCCTGAACCTTACCAGGAGAGGCTCCCCGCACCGGAGCCATACTACCCTCACCCAGCACACTATGAGCCCCCAGGCTCTGTACTCAACCTGTCCAGATCTCGCCGCGTCCCTTCACCCTATGAGCTATCCTCACTGTCAGGCTCAGGGGATGAGACCGCTGAGCAGTACGCCCCTGAAAACAATGGGCTACCGCTGAAACTTCGCCATAAGTCTCACCTCGGTGACAAGGACGTCGCGAGTGCTCTGCTGTCCCTTCAGCACATAAAGCAAGAGCCCGGCCCCCGTTCCTCACCCTCATGGGATGGGGAAGGCTCTAGCGACGAGCGGGACTCTGGCATCTCGATCGGTGGAGAGTTCAGGCCCGCAAGGCCGGAAGACAGACTGGCGGAAGAAGAGGACGCTCACCTGAAGGCGGAGCTGGCGCGGCTCGCCACCGAGGTGGCGACGCTGAAGAACATGATGCACCAGAACAAGGCGCGCGCGCACGAGCACTGAGCGCGCGGCCCTGCGCCTCGCGCCCCGGCGCCCGAGCCTCCCCCCGCGCTGCGCCTGGACCGCGCAGCCGCCCGCGCCCCGCGCCCTGCGCCCCCGCGTGTCGAACTCGTTCGTACAAACTGTCTCCTACCCCTCCCTGTAGATGAAGTTACCACGTTGTAAAGAGATGAACGTATTATATTGTATCATATTGTGCAGCTGTAAGCGGCTAAGCCGTATCGCCTAATTGTAATCCTTCTTAGTAATTGTATATACATGTCGTGGTCGGTGTATTGTACTGTGTAGGGTAGACAGACGTAGTGGCAGGTCGGCGCACGCGCATGCGCCGCCTCCGCGGACCCGCGTCCTATGAATATGAGACTAATTATGTTCGGTTTACAGACTTTTCGAAAAGATAAAACTTGTCTACTCAGTGATAGGATATAAAAAATGCATTTTTAGTGTTGAGCTATGTATGTATATGTAATATATTATATAAGTAATAGAAGTAGATCTGTTTCATCTATTCGAAGACTCGATAGTGAAAATCGATTTCTAAAGACTATGTTCTTTTAAGTAGTACGTAAGTTTGATCTAAGTAAATGTAAGTCCAACTTAGATGATTATTTATATAAAATTAATGTATATTTCTCATTTCGGAATGCCCGTTAAGTTCCAAACCAAAAAAATGCTAGGTCCTCTAGTAAGCTATCGAGAAATCGCAAATAATTGTAAGACATAGAGTTATACTACAATAAATCCTATCCTATCTTAACAGATGTATTGATTATTCAGAATAAGAATACCAGTGCCTTTGACAATACATACCTACCTATATAAATAGCTACCTAAAAGAATATTTTTGTACACTTATTAGTAAAAAAAAGGCGATTTCATACTTCGGATCCCGGTACTTACTACGAGTTTGCGACGACAATGACGACTAAATCGTTTGTAAAGTTAGAAACGCATGGCGTTTGAACTTATTTCCTTCGAGTTAATGTCATATTGTGTATCGCGAACTGGTAGTAGATGCATATTTGTAATTATATCAAATCCTAAGAGCGTTAGCAGACGAGTATTTCAGTTGTATAATAATGTTACTCCTAGTATTGCCCTAAGGGCTCGTGATACGACTGAAGGGAGATATAACTAAGTATTTATTTATTATTCGGACCGTGAAAGAGGATTTTACAATTTATTATCTTTGTATAAGAAACACTATACGATATGAATAAATTGTGTACATTACAATTATATGAAGTCATTTTATTTTGAAACCAAACTCCTTATATACTTAGTCACAGGTAAATGATATATTAAAAATGTGGAAAACCGACATCGTCGGCGACGTCCGGTCGACGGGCTACTTGGTGTAAATACTTACCGCTGTATTACTTATCATAGGTGCACTCGCGGCTCGGTAAACGATCAGCGGGTTAAGCTACCAAGGGTGCGGTAATCCTATAAATGGGTGACAGCATAGTGGTATTTCATCTGAGCTTCTGGGACGGCACGTTAAAAGCAGGTCCCGACTGCTAACAGTCGTTAGATCACGACAAAGGCCTAAATATAGGCATATCTAAATAATTCTGTCACCACTAAGTATATAGTCCTTCAAACCGATCTCAACGAAGATTAGCCAATTGCGCAGGAGATATTATAGTGCGCAAACACAGGTGCACTCTATTCCTTCACTCTCATAGTCCGAAGAGACAGCAATCGGCGGAATTGACCGGCGAGCGATCAGACATAGGACCAACGGCTTTACGTGCTTTTTGAGGTACGGAGAGGTCTTGCTGTTTTTTTAGCAAATAGTAATGAACCGACAGCGGCAAGCTTGGAGAACCTTGCAGATACTGCCCCTCTAGACAAGTGGCATAAACGGTAGTCGAATCGAAAAGTCAATAAAGCAAATGTATGGGATTTGACGTAAGTCTACGACATTACATCGTAAATTGACGTCAAATCCCATACATTTGCTTTTTTGATGTTTCGATTCGACTGCCGCCTTTGCCACTTGTCTAGAGGGGCAGTATCTGTAAGGTTCTCCAAGCTTGCCGCTGTCGGTTCATAATACTATTTGCTAAAAACACAGCAAGAGGGCTTTTTGAGGCACGGAGGACCCCTCCGTGCCTCACGCACGTAAAGCACGTAAAGCTTGATCCGCGCCGCTATCACTTAGAGACGAGCCCCACAAGTATTTATTTTTCAGTGCAGTGAATGTGGTCGTCTCCTAGCCGAAGCCCCTCGCCTATGTGAACTATCTGAGGGCATATTAACGAGACTCGCCACTAAATGAGTACAACAGTTACTGAAAATTTAAATACCCTACCGTTTTACTCAGCCTTTAGTAACTCTTGGAATCCTACTAATATTATTAATGCGAAAGTTTGTAAGTATGGATGGATGTTTGTTACTCTTTCACGTAAAAACTACTGAACGGATCTGGATGAAATTTGGCACAGAGATAGATTATGGTCTGGAATAACACATAGGCTACTATAGCACTAAATTTTATTTTAACGCCTATAATATTTTTAATAGCATCAAGTCAGGCGTAAGCAACAATTATTAATTTCCTATTTTATTGGTGCGACGCAGTGTATCTTCTGCATGTACAAGAACAATTTTCAGTATATATATTTTCATCGTCGGGTTTTTCCAATATAGCCCATAAATGTTTATTAGCCTAAATAACGTCCATAGAATTTATAGTCGAGGAGTTTAAGTGGCTCGATGTTGAGCACTAGTCCTGTAAACTCGCCGCGGTCAGTAAGTAGACAGGTGACCATTTGCTCAAGACACAGATACTTTATCATGTCTTTAAAAGCACATTACATTTATGTAGTTGACCGAAATCGGACTTGAGTAGGTACTATTATTGTATTACTAGCTGTTGCCCGCAGCTCCGCCCGCGTGGATGTCGGTTATCGCTGCATTAAGTAGCCTAAGTATGTGTTATTCCACACCATAATCTATCTCTGTGCCAAATTTCATCCAGATCCGTTCAGTAGTTATTACGTGAAAGAGTAACAAACATCCTTCCATCCATCCATTCTTATTTTTTCCACTCAACCCGATCTTGTGCTAGAATAGACCAGTCTTTCCTGTACGCATCAAGCTCGTCCCGCCATCTGAGTCTGGGCCTACCACGACGCCGTCGGAATTTTTTTGGTGCCCACATAGTGGTAATTTTCTCTTATTTAGTCTATTTATTATTATTATATTTATTTAGTCGTAACGCGGAGTAATGTGTTACCAACTTTACAGTACAAATTCGTCATTACCAACATACATATAAGTATATAAATCATAATAGATTTTTCTTAGAAAAGATAAATAAAGTAGCACATGTAACATCGTTAAATGATTTAGCTCAATTACGAATGATGACGTCATAGTTCGGCAGATGGGTAATATTCTGTCATCACATCATTATCACTAGCGGCTCGTCCTAGCTTCGCACGGCTCTTTAGTAAACTGATCCCGCTCTAAACTGATCCCGCGGGATGAGTTGACTAAATTATTAATTTTATTACTTTTCTTTTGTCAACTGGTCCCGCTTTTAAATCAGGCAAAACTCTATTGTATATTTTGAAATATGTGTACAGGCGTGCAGAAATCGTTTAACATATTTAGTGCCCAGTAGAAAAATGTATTTGTTGTCGTGCGTAACTATATTTAGTTCTGCCGGATGAAAATATAAAATTAAGCTATACCCATCTTAGTTGAGAGTAATACAAGTGAACTGAAATATTATTTGGGCGATATTAAGTAGTCTAACACAAATTATAAAATTTATGGAACGGGATCAGTTGACCAATTCAAAATATGCATTAGGTCAACTGATCCCGCGGGATATGTTCGAGCGGGATCAGTTTACTAAAGAGCCCTTCGCACGGGTGGATATTAAATTAGATTTCGAAGGGGTGCCATGATTTTTTTAAATTAAAATATATATATATAGTCTATGTTACTCGCTGATAATGTAGCTTTGAAAGAAAGAATTACATATTAAAATCGGTCAAGTAGTTTTTGAGGTTATTCATTACAAACAATTTTTTTTTACAAACATTCAATACACGGTCACAAAGTGCACCCAGACTCGTAACTAACATTTATGGATCCCGTATGGGAATTGAACCCACAACATGCCGCACCATACTATTTAAGCCACTGAATTAACAGTCATAAAAATATCCAGTCATTAAACCGCGGTTATAATTAATGCTCATAAATCAATTAATTTCATAACCATAACTGCACCATAACATGTCAAGGCCCACGCTATAACGTTGCTATCGCTTGAGAACCACGGTAACCTGCTTCCCTACTTACCTCCCAAGCAGGGCGTGAAGATAACGCGGCGATACCATCATGGTTTCTTTCACTTATAACTGTATACTTGAAACTAATGTAACATATATTATGTACTAGCTCCCGCCCGCGGCTTCGCCCGCCTGTACATACGGCAACGGAGATAATATGTATATAGGGCCGCTATATGAAGATTAGTTTTTTAGCCAAACCAATGTAAAAAAATGTGTAAAATATCTATACTAATATTAGATTGATTATACTGAAGAGTTTGTTTGTTTGTTTAGTTGAACGCGCCAATCTCAAAAAGTACTGGATCGATTAGAAAAAATATTTTTTTGTTGAATAGTGCATTTATCCAGGAAGGCTATAGGCTATATAACATCACGCTATGATCAATAGGAGCGGAGCAGTAGTGAGATATGTTGCAAAATCGGGGAAATGTACTTTCCAAATTACCACGCGGACAAAGTCGCGGGTGACCCCTAGTATTTTTATATGTAGGTTTAGTCTAATTGTACATCTCAACCCATAAACGTACGTCCCACTGCTGGACACGGGTCTCCTCCAAACATTTGGAGGGATATTAGCTTACTATACCTCGCTGGCCAGACGGGTTGGTATAGGGTTTTGTTTCGAGTTTTCCCTCTCTTGCGGTGGATATTGTCTGCTAAACTTACTCCCTTAGTCGACTCTTACGACACCCTCGGTATGGAAGGGGGTGATGACATTTGTATTCTTAATCCGTCACCACGGATTGTAATTGTACACTGATACCAAATTCCTCAGAAATATATAGATACAACTAGCTGTTGCCCGCGGCTCCGCCCGCGTGGATGTTGGTTATCGCTGCAAAAAGTCAATGTTTTATTCCACACCATAATCTATTCCGAAAGAAAGAACTAGAAATAAATCACAAAATTCTAAAAAAAAAAGTTTTTGGCACCGCATTCTACGGTAACTGCTTACTATCAGGCGGGCCTTATGCTTGTTTGCCGACTGAGAAATAAAATAAATCTTAACACATTTATTTTCCTTATATTAAATGTCGTCAAAATACTTAGGTAGGCAGATACCGATGTATTTCATGAATTTGAATTCTCAGTAAGTTCTTCATTATGTAGTTACGAAGAAATTTTGCAAGGGCATGTATTTCATGATGTTAATATTGAATATATCTAAGAAAAATATGTGTATTTTCCTCTTCGGTAACCTGTCGCCTAGAATACTTAGTTATAAAAGTTTCTAGGCTAGCAATCAATCCATTTATATATTTGTGAAATATAGGTATATTTTATAATAATGGTAGTAATTTACAAAAGTTTTTTGTTTTTTCAATTTTCAATTTTTAAAGAGGCAAACAAGCATACGGCTCGCCTGATGGTAAACAGTTACTAGTTTCTTTCTTTCTTACAAAGGCGGCAAAAGAGTTCCAAGTTGTCAAAATAGTATAGGTTATTTTGCAACAGAGGTAAAAGGGAGGAATATATATATCAAGCCACATCCTCAAACATTTTTTATTCCGTATTTTTATTTCGCAGAAGCTTTAACCTATGTTGTTTTCCTTAAAAATTAATAATTATATTTCCTGGGCAACTCACACATCGCTATCTGATCCCAAACTAGGCAGAGCCTGTACTATGATAACCAGACAACTGATAAACATACTTATATATTTCTAAATACATACATATTATAGACAATTTACACCCAGACACAGAACAACATTCGTGCTCATCACACAAAGATTTGTCCTGGGTGGGAATCGAACCCACGACCTCCGGCGTAGCAGTCAGAGTCACTAACCACTAGACCAAAACGGGCCTGTCAAAATCCTTAAGATCTTTCTAGTAGTTTGTGAATATACATTGTAGAAACAATAATACAAATCTTCACTCTTTATAACAAAAATAAATCGATTAAATCACTCGCAATGTATGTGTCACAAACGCAACCTCGATGGCCGCTCATAAGACGTAATTAAACTATTTTTAACATGAAAAGTATTTTGAATATCATGAAATCTATGTAGAGATCTCGGTCAAGGATGGCTTTCTTCTCGTGTTTGATGTGCACAGTCCATTGGGGCCAGATACTGTGTAATTACCTACCTGTGTTTGTGCGTAGTCTCAGAATGACAATAAAAAAACTTAGCTCACATAGGTCCCGTAGTTTAAGGTCTTCCGTGGTGCTCCTTTTTATAGGTTATAAACCTATACAGATTTATTTTATCTCTTGCTTTGCTGGGAAGTGGAAACTTTTCTTTCTAAGTCCTCCTATTTTACTTCTGATGAAATTTGTTGCGGGGTCCAAGACAGTAGGTTTAGTTGTCTACGGGACGCACGAGTGTCAAAGCTCGGTGTATCAGTTGGTTACTCCGCTGTTAATCTTGGCTCACAGGAGTCACAGCGGTTGGCATGAGGGTGGGTTGTCCCGAAACAAAAAAAAACCTCAGATTGACAATAAAAAAACAACGGCAATCATATCTTCAAAAAATACTCAATCTATACTTATCTAGGTATTTCTTTATTACATAGTATAAAACAAAGGCGCTTCTGCTGTCTGCACGCTTAGATCTTTTAAATGATTTTAATGCAGTTTTAGCAAAAGATAAGTAAGTAAAAGATAACAGGGAGTTCATCCTCACATTTTAGAACCTCTATCGTGCCGCACTGTACGTTTTTGGAGGAATTTCCTCACACATACGATTAGGTTGTGGAATGAGCTCCATGAGTTTTCCCGAGAGATTATAGCAAGGGGTTCTTCAAGGAAGGAGTTATAAGGTTTCTAAAGGGTTGGCAACGCGCGAGTAATACCCCTGGTGTTAAAAGCGTCTATAGGCTACGGTAACTGCTTAACATCAGGCGGACGGTATGCTTGTTTACCTCTTTGGTAGTATAAAAAAAATGATAGTGTGATTCAACAGAGATTTTTATGTTTGTAAGATATTTCGTCATCATCTCAACCAAACGTCCTACTGCTGGACGGATTGCACGGGTCTCCTACATACATTTGAAGGGTTATTAGCCTTTTATACCTCGCTAGCCGGACAGGTTTGTATAGGGTTTTGTTTCGAGATTTCCCTCTATTGCAGTGGATATTGTCTGCCTGGCTTACTCCCTTGGTCGACTCATACAACACTCTCATCGTCACCATTTATTTATCTATAGAAATATGCAAGCTACTTGTATTATTTTGTACTAAGCACTATAGCTGCCGACTATATCCTAAAAAAACACATTTTAAAATATAGGAATACTAGCAGCCTACCCCGGTTTCGCACGGGTAAGTTTAAAGTTGATCAGACCAAGAAAACACGTTGTTTCAAACAAACTTTGCAACCCCTTTTCACACCATTAGGGGTCGAATACTCACTTAAGGAATATTTGTGCAAAATTTCATAGTTGTAGACCCAGCGGTTTTAGCTTACGTTGATCAATCAATCAGTCAGGTTTTGGTTTTATATATAGTACCTGGATAACCGCGCATTACTCGGTATTTGTTTTTTAAATTAAAGTTTTCTAAAAATGAAACTTAGCTAAATCGATAAATCGTCCCCAAAACCCCCTGTATACTTAATTTCATGAAAATCGTTGCAGCCGTTTCCGAGATTATATTACTTGATAGATTAGACATATAGACAAGAATTGCTCGCTTAAAGGTATTAAATATGATGGAGGGCCCACTGGTATCGCGTATAGGAACCAAGCTACCAGGTGTTTAGAACTCCAGAGACAGGTACCTCGCGATGCGCGCCGTGTCTAGGAGTACCGCCATTTGCATCTTATTACTACAAATGTCAACAACAATTTGCACTACAACGCCACGTGGCGAGCTCGGGGGCACGTTCTACAGGGTATTTGCGTCTAACCCGGTTACTGTACGTCTCAGGTATTCGAGTGACGGAATGTATCAGCTAATATTAGACAGGTGACTGAGCTTTGTTTACGAGAGATGCAACGAACAGATTTTATATAACGAAGAAGAATATCTGTTTTGAATGAGGCCACGGGTAGGTGTGACAAGGGTAGGTTCGGAGGTCAACTGTCGCTAAAACAAGATGCCTTTGAGATGAGTTATTTTGTTCTTTTTAAAAACATCACTTACCGTATGTATTTATTTAAGCGACCGATTTTTTTAAATCACTACCAAGGCGGCAATCAAGCATACCTACGGCATCCGTAGCCTATGGACGATTGCAACACCACCACTAATATCACTCATGCGTTACCAACCCTGTAAAAACCTTATTGATAGGTAGATAGATAGAAAACTCTTTATTGTACACCAATTACTAAAACTATCTCCTTTTTTGAATAACCCCATGTTATAATCTCTGGGGAAAACCTCGGCAGGGAGCTCATTCGACAACCTAATCGTGAGTAGTAGGAATTTCCTCTTTATTGCCTTCGGCTTTCGGTTATCGAGATAAAAGTACTCTATGTTCTTTCCCAGGATACCATCTATTCAATCTTCTTGGCAAATTTCATATAAATCCGTTCAGCCATTCTTCTGAGATAGTATCCGATTGCAATCCAACCCCTCTAGACAAATGGCATAAACGGTAGTCGAATCGAAAAGTCAAAAAAACAAATGTATGGAATTTGACGTAAGTCTACGATACTATGTCGTTAGCTTACGTTAAATCCCATACATTTGCTTTTTGACTTTTCACTTTTTTTTTTTTGGTCAGTTAGGTAGGTCCAACTTTAAGAAAGAGGTCACTCGTCGAATGCGACTCGGCTGGGCAGCATTTGGGAACCTAAGCCATATCTTATCGTTTCATATACCGCAGTGACTCAAGACGAAATTCTTTGACCAGTGTGTGTTGCCAGTGATAACATATGGATCTGAAACGTGGTCGCTCACTATGGGCTTTATACGACGGCTCAAAGTCACCCAAAGAGCAATGGAAAGAGCTATGCTCGGAGTTTACCTGCGAGATCGAATAAACGAGAAAACCGTAGGAGACCCAAAGTGACTGACATAGCTCGAAGAATAGCCTCAATTAAGTGGTAATGGGCTGGGCACATAGCTTGTAGAACTGATGGCCATTAGGGCAGAAAAGGACTCCCTTCTGGAGTGGCGACCACGAACTGGAATATGGAGCGTAGGCAACTAGATAGACCGATGACCTGGTAAAGGTCGCGGGGAGCCGATGGATAAGTTCAGCTTAGGACCGAATGATGTGGAAATCGTACGGGTACGTCTATGTCCAGCTGTGGACGTATTTTGGCCGAGATGAGAGATTAAGCTTTTTACCACGATAACCGACATCCACACAAGCGGAGACGCGGGTATCAGCTAGTATGTAATCAGATACATGCGTGATATTAAACGTCACTTGTTTTGAAGCATATTTCCCGCAAGTAACAGCTGTTATTTTGGTTGCGTCACCGGTATACCTAATGCGCAAATATTATCTATTCAGATTACGTACTTACAAAGTTACATGAATTACGTAATGTTAGTTTTGTATCTGATAAATATTTGACAATGTACAACAGCCCGGTACCAACACAACACAGCTTCAAATGTTTTTGACACTTCTATTTGTTCAACCAATTAAATAAACTGATATAAGTTTTCTAAGAAGTAGGACACCATAGAAACAGAGTCCCATTGAAAGACTACCTTACGGAAGACCAGAACCCCAATTCTGCAAATTTACGGATGGCTCAATTGAATCTGAATTGGTTCTTAATTGAATCTCAGTAGCATTTTTGGTATTCTGCTAATAAATTTAAGACCAATAGTTGGAAAACGAAAATAATGTAGTTCTAAAAATGCTAATAATTTCAGACCAATTGTTTTCCAACTATTGGTCTTAAATTAATTAGCAGAATACCAAAAATGCTACTGAGATTCATTTCAGATTCAATTGAGCTATCCGTAAATTAGTAGAAGTGGGGCCCAGAAGAGAGGTAGGGCACCATACAAGGAAAATACCATTAGAAGACACTATAACTTGTTTTAAACTTTATTTGTACTACATAATTAACTATTGACATTAATTATTACGATGTTTATACATTTTCAACCTTATTAATAAACGTGGTATAGACTAGATGTAATTTTATTATTTATAATCTCTCATTCTGTCATCAGTAATTTGACATTCGAAAGAAGAGGACATAGCATTGCAAAACTATTCTCTCGCTATTCCACGTTTATTAATAAAACTGTATGTTAGTTAATTCCATTTAGCGTAAGTTACACATTGAGTTTATATAAAATAATAAAAATAAATAAAAGTACATATGTATTAACTTGTAATACAAAGCGTTACGCAAGCTCTGGCTAATGATTTTAAAGAAACGTGTTTTGATGACTGCACAAAAATTAAAATTTTGCATACCTACATTAAAAGAATTGGTCGTAGAAGGAATATAAAATAGGACGAATGAATAAAATAATTAAAATTATTTTAGAACGAAGAAAGCATATTAGGGACACCTACGTTTTTTTTATGAGGAACAAAAGTCAGTGGGCTAAATGATGAACAGTTCATTTTTTATATTATAATAATCGACGTCAAGACCGATTTCGGTCACGGCGGCTAATCTCCGTTGAGATTAGCCAACTGCGCAGGACATATTTTAGTGCATCAGTGTAGGCGCAAACACAGATACAATCTCTATTCCTTTACTCTGATAGTCCGATGAGACGGCAATCCAACACAAGTAGAGAGAGATCGGGTGCAGGACCAACGGGTCTACGAGCTTTCCGAGGCACGGAAGGTCTTGCAGTGTTATTTAGACTTTGGTCACCCATCTACCGACTGCGGCAAGCTCGGTTAACTTTACTGAGCCTCTAGACAAGTGGCATAAGCGATAGTCGAATCGAAAAGTCAAAAAAGCAAATGTATGGGATTTGACGTAAGTGTTTGTATTTTGAATTTTTACATTTGAATGTACGACATTATATCGTAGACTTACGTCAAATCCCATACATTTTATTTTTCAGAGGGCAGATCAGTCGATCCACGCCGATAACACGTAGCTATGAGCCCTAAGGTAGGTGGTACCTAAATTAATAATATCTTGGGACAAATCACACGGCCATCTGATTTCAAACTAGGCAGAGCCTGTACTATGGCAACCAGACAGACAAACATACTTATAATTTGAAAATATATTCATATGGAAAGATTAATTTTTTTGTTTATTTGTTACGATTTAACTCAAAAACTATTGGACCGATTTTTATAATTATTTCTCTTTTATATAACTACATTACCAGCGGATAACATAGGCTATATTTTATTATTTTCAAACGTCTGGCAAATCCCGGGCAAAGCTGGGACATACCGAAAATGAAAGAAAAAATAACACAAAGAATCTTGTTCATCACAAAGATTTATCCTGGGAATCGAACCCACAACCACATTCAAGTGTGTGCGCAGGTTTTCAATATGTGGTAAATAAGCTACTTCAAAAATAAATAATCATTTTTGACATACACAAGTTTTTATTACAAAACTTCTTTCAACATTTTTTAAACCAATTTTAAAGTAAAGTTGTTATTTCTGTCTAATTGTTATTGTAGTTTACCAGATTTTATATTAATAGATATATTATAATAATTATGATCCATATTTGTCCCACTGCAGATACTGTTAGATTCCACCGTGAAAGCTGAGTACCCACGCTTTACAATAATTAAAGTGTAAGGTACTCTCTCAATGTGAAACTTATTTAACCACAATTATTTAGACCTAGCTAAGCTAGAAACAATCAATAATCACATGGAAGGTTATAATATAAAAAAATATATTAATACGAAACGAGTAATTAATAATAACAACATTCACAGGATGTACATATATTTTATTTGCCGTCACGCTATTGGGTATTGCATGTCTTGCCGTCACGCTATTGGGTATTGCATGTCTTACTGTCGCGCTATTTGGATAGTGCATACCTTGTTGTCGCGCTATTTGGCTATTGCATGCCTTGCTGTCGCGCTATTTGGCTATTGCATGTCTTACTGTCGCGCTTATTGGCTATTGCATGTATTGCTGTCGCGCTATTTGGTTATTGCGTCAGTATTAATTAAGGGATCGGCCGATATGACGTAACAGAAAGATTGAAAATAAATTATAAAGACATCATGGCACAGGCTCTGTCCTAGTAAAAATATTTCTCATAGTATTAGAGTATAGATTATTGAAAAATCGAGACATTTGTCTGTACATCCGTTACCTATGTTTATTTTTCTTCTTCTTATAGTTTGGCTAGTGGCTAATGACAGAGTTTGTTACATCACCCATATTTAAATCCCTGTCCTGGTTTATTTTGAAATATCATTACCAAAGATTTTCGTCACTCGTAGTAATTAAATAATCAACATCATTTACACCAATTTACCAGTATTTAGTGGAAATAAAAACACTCCACAGTCAACAAATTCCCAGTAAATAAAATCTCAAAGACAATATCAGCACACTACAGTTCAATAACAATATATCCAATAACATACACAACAATAATAAGAAACAATATCATCATAAAAAATAATTACTATATTAAACAAGCAATCAAATCACGATTTAACATTGAGTTCTTGAAAAGACTAGAAATATTTTTAACAATATTAATCATAAAATAAAAAAACAACATTAAATAATATTATTGTTTAAAGATTCAGAATTTATTAAACACTTATACGTAGAGATATATTTAAATATGTTATACAGAAGCACCTCTGCCTATCCCACGGATATAGCTTTAAAAGTCGTCCAATTAAGCACACCTGTTAACGAACCAATTAGCTCTGCAATCAGTTTAATATCATAAACGCTTCTAAGACGTCTGCACCTCGCGACGTCGGCGCGTCGACTGTTCAAATGTTCACTGTACGAGCGAGTATACCCTATTGCTGTCTCACTCTCTCTTGGAGTGGGGAGCATGCTCGCTCGGCCAGTGAATAAGACTGTTTCACTCAACCGCGGGCAACATTTCGCCACCGCCAATGTTTTGCACGTCTACAGTTGGTAAGGCAGGGATCGGTGCTCGGAGTCTAGCTGAGCTGAGCTCGTTGCATTGTACCCAGAGTTCCAACTGAAAAACATGAAAATTAATGCTGTAATTCTAATCCAGTAAAATTATAATTAAAGAAAGCAAGCCCGACTGGGGTAGGACCTCCACCTTACTTAAGACCACAGTCAAATCACTACACACAGCGGTGTAATTGTGTCCCTGTGTTAGTACAGTTCTCCAGCGCTCATTTAGGGATGCGTTTTAACTAAACTTCTTCCTACTCGGGGATACTCAATCATAAACCATGATGTGAAGATTTTGGATTGGCAATACGCAAGTGATACCTGGTATTATAATCATCTATACTACGTCAAGTACAAGCGTCCATAGGCTACGGTAACTGCTTACCATTAGGCAGGCCGTATGCTTGTCTGCCACCTTAGCAGTATAAAAAACAAAACTTCTGTAGAGAAAGACAGAAGTGTATTGCCACATTTTGCTGGTTATTAAGTTTTATTGCTATAATAGTTATAAAAAATTTAATTATTACAAGATTATACAATTTACATGGTACAAAATAACACACGTAGCCTACATATTCCTATAGATAAATACTTAACAATACATATAACAACTAATACAATATAGGACATATTATACTGCACAATCACAGGTGCATTCTCTATTCCTTCACTCTCATAGTCCAATGAGACGGCAACCCGACACGACCGGAGAGAGATCAGGCGCAGGACCAACGGCTTCACGTACTTTTCGAGACGAGGAGAGGGTGTAAACACCGCCAATTTCCAATTTTCATCCCGGCCCGGGAATCGAACCCATGACATGATCAGTAGTCACACACATCGGCCACTGAACCACTAAAGGATTATAACCATCTGACATGATAATCTTTTTTTTTCTCTTTTTTTTTAAAAGACAACTACCGCACTAGAGAACAAGCTCTGTGTCGCGGGGGACTGTACAAACATACAATTAACAGACACAAACAACACCCCGACTCAGAACAATTCTTCGTGGGTCACACAAAGTTTTGTCCTGTGTGGGAATCCAACCCACAACCTCGTGCACAGCAGGCACATACTGCGGCCACTGGACCACTTAGGCAGTCATAATCTCTCACCTCTGGTGGCATCTTCCCTGGTGGCTCCCTGCAGGTTCCACCACAATGCAGCTGCAGCAGCAGCTCAGCAATAGCAACTGCTGAGGTGTCGATGACGCGTTGCCGACACACTGCCACCGCGTGTACGAAACCACCGGCACCAACGAACTCATGTTCCATGAACACGGTTTTATCATCCCAGTAGATTGCCTGGAATTCATAAACAAGGCCATAAGAATGTGTAACATATTCAGGTTATTAAATAGCCCCTCTCTTAGAGGATAGCAGAGGGAGACCCTTTAGAGCAGGGTCCTTTGAGAGAGGTAAAGGTTTAAGAGAGGTAGGGCGCCATACTAGTGAGCAGGCCCGACTGGGGAAGAACCTCCACCTTACAGAAGACCACAGCCAAATAACTACACACAGCGGTGTAGTTGTGTTCCTGTGTGTGAGTACAGGTCTCCAGCGCTCATTTAGGCGTGCGTTTTGAAAGAAACGTATTCCAATCCCAGGGTTACTTCCATCTTAAAGCCCTGGTGTCAAAAAATGGGTTGGCAACACGCAAGTGATACCTCTGGTATTGCAAGCGTCCATAGACTACGGTTACTGCTTAACATCAGGTGGGCCGTATGCTTGTTTGCCACCCAAGTAGTATAAAAAAAAAAAAAAGGTAGATTACTTGTGAGCAAGCCCGACTAATGAAAATAAACCTTACAGAAGACTACAGCCATTTGCCACCGAAGTAGTATAAAAAATTTGGACCCGAGTCCAGTGCCTTCATGTTTTGTAGACGAGTGAAAGTCCTGATTCCACTCATCTAGTGATCTCCTTCCCAACACCCCATGGACCTGAAGCCTCTTCACACAGTACTCACATTTATTCATCAATGTCTTATCATTTTACTACACATCAGAATCCTATTATTTTACTAGCTGTTGCCCGCGGCTCCGCCCGCGTGGATGTCGGTTATCGCTGCAAAAAGTAGCCTATGTGTTATTCGAGACCATAATCTATCTCTGTGCAAAATTTCATCCAGATCCGTTCGGTAGTTTTTATGTGAAAGAGTAACAAACATCCATCCATTGACTGCCTCGGTGGTCCAGTGGCCGCAGTATGCGCCTGCTGTGCACGAGGTTGTGGGTTCGATTCCCACACAGATTAAAACTTTGTGCGACCCACAAAGAATTGTTCTGAGTCTGGGTGTAATTTGTGTCCGTTAATTGTATGTTTGTAAAGTCCCCCGCGACACAGAGCTTGTTCTCTAGTGCGGGAGTTTGCTGTAGACTTGTATAAGGTGGCGATCCTTCACCAGTCGGGCTTGCTCACTAATATGGAGCCCTACCTCTCTTAAAAACTTAATGGCTGGCTTTGGCAAAGAAGCCAGTGTGGCCATTGGGCCTCAATTCTTTGGTCGAATCACGAAGGGGTGTATCTAACAAATTAGCGATATTGAATTATTACTGTCATAGTAATGCATAGGGCATTTTTACCATGTCGCGAAATGACGTAACTAAATCTTAACGGAACCAGACTTATGAACAATTACGAAGAGCCTTAACTACTTTCCTTCCAATCTTAAAAATCACGAAACGAAATTAATATTTTCTTTAAAAAAAATATCTCCACAACTAGAAGAAGTAGACGTGAAACAAATATACACATTGATAGATATATCTAACTAGCTGGTGGCCGCGGCTCCGCCCGCGTGGATGTCGGTTATCGCTGCAAAAACGCCGAAACGGCTGAACGGAACTTGAATAGAATATAGATTTTTAGGACATTTACGCAGGCGGAGCCGCAGCAACAGCTAGTTATTTATGTAACACTAGCTTCCGCCCGCGGCTTCGCCCGCGCGTACAATCCCTCGGGAACAGATATTTTTTTACCGGTAAACAAATAGCCTTCATCATTCATCCATTCATACTCACAAACTTTTTCACATCCTTACTAATATTATAAATGTGAAAGTTTGTGAGTATGGATGGATGTTTGTTACTCTTTCACGTAAAAACGACTGAACGGATCTGGATGAAATTTGGCACAGAGATAGATTATGGTCTGGAATAACACATCGGCTACTTTTAACAACGATAACCGACATGCACGCGGGCGGAGCCGCGGGCAACAGCTAGTTTATAATCTTAGTATTAGTTAACTAGAAATAAAAGTTTTAGGTAGGAAGTTATGATAATGAAAAACGACCTTTTTTAAAAAAAAAACAACTTTACTATACAATTAGTCAGGATACGCCCATTCGTGATTCGACCGACGAATTATTAAATAAGTAATTTACCTTTGAAGTAATAACAAACTTGGTGAACGGCTTAAGGAACCTCCTGTATCTGATGGTCGCAGCTGCTTGCACCACAGAGCCACCAGCTGCTTTGATATTGGCGTAGAGGCCGGTACGCTCGTAAAAGTCTGCTCTTGCGAAGTCCAGCTCTCGGAGATAACGCGCATTATTCATGTGGTACAGAAGGGTGTCTATATCGTTTAGTAGGCACCATGCTGAAATGTGAAAGAGATTTTTTTTTTTTTTTTTATGCTACTTGGGTGGCAAACAAGCATACGGCCCGCCTGATGTTAAGCAGTATCCGTAGCCTATAGACGCTTGCATTACCAGAGGTATCACTTGCGTGTTGCCAACCCAATTTTTTTTACACCAGGGCTTTAAGATGGAAGTAACCCTGGCATAGGAATACGTTTCTTTCAAAACGCATTCCTAAATGAGCGCTGGAGACCTGTACTCACACACAGGAACACAACTACACCGCTGTGTGTAGTTATTTGGCTGTGGTCTTCTGTAAGATGGAGGTCCTTCCCCAGTCGGGCTTGCTCGCTAGTATGGTGCCCTACCTCTGTATATAATGTATATTATTTAGATAATTCTGTTGCTATTTCAATTCTTCTTAGAGGAACATGCATTATAAGTATTTTAATACCATGCAATATTGTTTTACTTACAGCTGACTTCCGTAGTATCTAGAATGCAGGTCTTCTTCTTGAAATACCTGGCCTTAGCAACGGTGTACATCATGCGCGCGAAGTACGCCACATCCATGCTGCTGTATAGGAACAGGGCGCCAGCCACCACCGCTGCTGCCCAACCGGGCACACATACAGTCCACATTTTCAACCTTTCTAGAAAAAACATGAACAACCTGTAGATTTTTTTAAAGGAGGAAAACTGAAGAACGTTCCCAAGTCAACCCGTATCAAATATCCTATCCTTCTAATATTATAAACGTGAAAGTTTATAAGTATGGATGGATGGATGGGTGGATGTTTGTTACTCTTTCACGTAAAAACTACAGAACGGATCTGAATGAAATTTGGCACAAAGATAGATTATGATATGGAATAACACATAGGCTACTTTTTACAGCGATAACCGATATCCACGCGGGCGGAGCCGCGGGCAACAGCTAGTATATAATAATAATACATTTATTTCGGATTATAACCTACTCCATAGTGTATTAGTAACAATGTTCTTAAAAACTATATTAGTAATAATAGTACATAAAACATTATAATCTCCCCGTAACTTACGTAGTAACTATGTATTTAATAATCTGTGCAGTAACGATCCCATCCCAGTGAGTTTATATTTTAGCTTTCTAGATTTTGTAGTTTCGGCTGTGTCGATCACCAGTCTAGTCATTATTGTATATATGTATGTATGTATATGGACATTTATATTTTTATAAAGTAAGCTTAAAACTTGCCACATATACATATATTGAGAATGTTGTGTACACCTTTAAGTGGCATACATATAAGAACATTAATATTAGTCATAGTTTTAAGCAATGAATAATATGTATAGCTGTTGGTGTTCCATTAAGAAATAAATAAATAAATAAATTTATTTAGTTTAAAATTTTGATCAGACACACAGCCTAAACTACTAATTCTAGAAAGCTAAAATATAAAACATAGATTTATTTTACAATGCAAGCGCATGCTTAAGAAAGATTTTCTGAAAATTCAATCCCCAAACGGATAAAATCTATTAAACCCGGGTGAAGTCGGAACGGGCCACTAGTATCCTACTAATATTATAAATGCGAAAGTTTGTAAGTATGGATGGATGGATGGATGGATGTTTGTTACTCTTTCACGTAAAAACTACCCAACGGATCTGAATGAAATTTGGCACAGAGATAGATTATGGTATGGAATAACACATAGGCTACTTTTTACAGTGATAACCGACATCCACGCGGGCGGAGCCGCGGGCAACAGCTAGTACTATATAGAAATGGGCGATTCTATAAATAATTATAGCAACTCTGCCGCGCCGCGCTGTCAAGGGTAAATACAATCGATAATGGCAATTACGAACGGACATAAGTACATAATAATGTATTGTGTAATATTGTTTATTTGCGCTTTCTTATCATTATGTACCTACTGTTATTTATAATACTAGCTAATATTATAAACGCGAATGTTTGTGATAATGTATAGATGTTTGTTTGTTACTCTTTCCGCAAAAACTACCAGACGGATCTAGCTTATACTTATTCTGGAATAACCCATAGGCTACTTTGTATACCGGTAAAAAAATCTCTGTTCTCGAGGGATTTTACTCGCGGGCCGAAGCTAGTGTTATATAAATAACTAGCTGTTGCTGCGGCTCCGCCTGCGTAAATGTTCTAAAATCTATATATATACTATTTAAGTTCCGTTCAGCCGTTTCGACATGAAAAGGTAACAAACATACATACAAAGACTAAAAGAATACTGTTTATTTTTTCGCACTCGCGTTAAATTAAGATATTGTGACGTTTATTGTTACTACCATGCTCCTCTTCAGTCGTAGCGTAATGATATAATAGCCTATACCTACTATAACTTTCCTCAAAAAATCCTACTCAGTAATATTATAAATGTGAAAGTTTGTGAGGAAGTATGGATGAATGTTTGTAACTCTGTCACGTAAAATCTACTGAACTGATCTGGATGAAATTTGGCACAGCGATAGATTATAGTTTTATCACGACAACCGACATCCACGCGGGTGGAGCCGCGGGCAACAGCTAGTGTACTATAAATACGAACAGAATATTCCAAATAAGACGTGCTGCCTCACCCCCAAGCCGACACCGGTCTTAGAAAAAAAAAACAGGCAAAGACGTTCGTATTATTATTAGAAACCTTTTTGTGTGCACCTACACCCACCTTCATGGGTGGACCACCGGAACCTGATATGACGTCAGTGGTATTATATTAGAAACCTAACACAAGGCACTATTTGGGTACCTACCTTCTTTTATATGCACTAAATATGGTCGTCAATAGCTTCTAGTAAATTGGCGAATGAAAAGGCTGACATTTTTAGAGATGGTAACGCCTGACAAGAATATAATAGCAACTGACATTATAGAAACATGTGAACTTATTTAGCACAGGCTTTATTAACTGTTCACTAAACAATAGGTTAAAATTTAACTCAAAGCAGTCCATAATCATTCAAGATTAACTATTATTATGCATTCAATATGCTCAAGTTCCAATGTGAGTTTTATAAAGGCCCGGTAATTTTCTACAAACCTCTAAAGCATTAGAGTGACCGAAAAAACGCATCGCTGCAGCGATAGCAGCACTGTGACCATTATCGATCAGCTGATGTCAGTCATGGGTAGATAATAGCTCAACAACATTAACAGCTCGCGAGAAACGGCTATGTAAAAACTATTTGCAATAACCACACCATTTATATTTATTAAATACTAGCGACCCGCCCCGGCTTCGCACGGGTGCAATGCTGATACTAAATTAAATACACTACAGAAAAACTATGAACGTTGTACCTATATAAAAACATAGCGGCCCGCTCCGACTTTGCACGGGCATAAAATATATATGCCTATGTCACTCAATGAAAACATGATTAAAATCGATCCAGTATTTTTGATTCATTCATTACTGCCCTTGGCCTGCACGCATTAAATTTGGAGTAAAACAATTCCTCTTTCCCTATACTTACTATGAAGATTTCCTGCTATCTTTGGAATATCTAAATTCATACAATTTTTATTACATTACACATTTTTACTTATTTACTTTTTACATTTTTACTTAGGTATTTATTTTATTTTTACAACAATTAATATATTACAGGATGTCTTTATACACAACGTTCACAGCTTTCTTGTCATTAGACAATACAAACATGTTTTCTCTTGAGGTTACTCTTGAAAGAGCGACATACAGTTGGCCATTTGAAAAACAGTCAACGCTCAAATCTAAGCCTGCAACGTTGAAGGTTTGACCTTGCGATTTATTAATGGTCATTGACTCGTGCTGATGATTCTCTGGCTCTCTGTATTCGATGTCTATCCCTATCTCGACTGCGGCGAACCTCACGCTCTACTGAAGATTCTCTCTCTCTATCAGCTCTATATCTATCCCTAAGCTGACTGAGTCGAGCCTCAAGCTCTACTGACGATTCTCTATCTCTCTGAACCGAATGCCTATCTCGATCCCGGCTGCGGCGAACCTCACGCTCTATTGAAGATTCTCTCTCTCTTTTAGCTCTATATCTATCCCTAAGCTGACTGAGTCGAGCTTCACGTTCTGTTGACGATTCTTCATCTCTTTATGAACGTATTCTTCTAGCATTCACTGAACTACGACCTATGTTCGAACGACGACGTCTTCCAGACATGACTTTATAATTTCTGAACAAAGTTGACTCAGTTCTAGACTTATGTATGATTACCTACCTATGAACAAATTGCCATATTATTGGTACCTATGTGCCGCAGTAAAAAACATCTAAATACTTACCATTTAGACACAAATGATAATCAACAATCATAAAAAACAAAAGATATTTATTCTATTCTTTTCTTTTTTTTTACTGAAATAACTTAAACTACGATTTTAATGAAATCAACTTAAAATACGATTTTAATTAAATTAAAAACACCTAAAAAATAATTTGCCATGCGTGTGACTAAAAACAAAAGATAATCTACAATCATCAAGAACAAAAGATAGCTATATTCTATTAAGTTTTTTTTCTGAACTTACTTAAGATTTTTGAAAATAATTTCCTTATTATTAAATTAATTGATTATTATTTATCGTAACTTATAATTATTAACTGATACGTTGTCGCGCTAAAAAGCACGTTTTTATCAAGTACTGTTATTTTCCTCGCTAGAGAGCTCCGATAATAAACGCGTCCGATTGCTGCTAAATTCAAAGTGCTACAGGGAGAACCGCGGCCTCCGACGCGCTATTTATAGGCATGCCTCCCCGCACTGCCCCGTCCGACCGGTACCGCCCGCCGCAAACGCAAATTTTAAATTTGTAATATCTCCGAAAATATTTGTTTAATTTACATGCTGTAAGGAACCATATTGATTTATATTAATTGCACACTGTATTTAAGGTACTTAATTCGATAAGGATTAATGCCGTATTGCTTAAAATAGCTTCGTAAATAAGCCATTTTTTCACGTAAAAAGTAAACAATAAAAATGGTTAATGTGGGTTATCCCTAAAAGATAAACATATACCATCGCGGACTTTTTTGTAGACCTTTTTATGGTGTACAATACTGTAGTACATTAATTTGATCTTACTCGTAGGGTTTAGGCAGCGTTTTTGCTAAATTGCTAAATAAGCCCAAAAAAATAGGTTAATTTACGACATCACGTTAGAAACCTCTACAATTAGCAATGTTGCCTTAATATATGATGCATGTATTATACATATAAACCTTCCTCTTGAATCACTCTATCTATTGGAAAAAACCGCATCAAAATCCGTTGCGTAGTTTTAAAGATTTAAGCGCACATAGGGATATAGGGACAGAAAAGGCGACTTTGTTTTATACTATGTAGTGATACACAAATATTCTAATAAATAAGGCGACTCACCTTCGGTTTCTAGCCGGCAAACTTTAAGTAAAAAAATTAATGTAAATCCATCACAAATCACGTCTTTACTACAAAACAGACGACTAAATATGATTTAATTAAAAATAATAATTAGATATTAACGTAGAAAGTGATAAAATAACTGAAAATAACCTCGGAGTCGGCGTTAGTGTAATTTTTTTCATGTACCAATCTTAATGTCAGTTTTGAATGCGCGCGCACTACGATCGATAGAGTGGAAAGGTAAATTCCATAGCCGCGAAATTTTGACGTTTATTTTTTTTTATAGCGATAATAAATTAATTCTATTAAGCCTCTGTGGTCAGTGGAGATAATAAACGATTAACGAACAACGAACGACTGCCTAAAAGGTATTTTAGCATTCAACTAAGTCGTCCACATAACATTACTAGGCGTAGCTTGTAGGAGCCTACCTAATATATTGAACTAGTTTTGCTGTAATTATTGCAATAATTTATTTAATATTGCAAAGTAAGCAGGCTTGTTATACAACTGGCTGTATTGCCACTTTTTATAGCTGGAAGTTTCGTAATTACACACAAATATTAAATTTATTTAAAACAAATTTATTCAGCAGGTCTTTTAGACATATTTGACACTAATAATAACAACAAATATTTTTGAATATTATGTGATATGAGGTAGCTAGGTACATATATAAAACGAGTACATAAACGAAAAAGGAAATAAGTAGTTAAGAGAGGTAGGGCACCATACTAGTGAGCAAGCCCGACTGGGGAAGGACCTCCACCTTACAGAAGAACAACTACACACAGCGGTGTAGTCACAGATTACTAAAGAGTTACTGTGAAGTTGTGTTCGTGTGTGTAAGTATAGGTCTCCAGCGCTCATTAGGAACGCGTTTTGAAATAAAAGTATTCCTACCCCAGGGATACTTCCATCTTAAAGCCTTAGTGTAAAAAAATGGGTTGGCAACACGCAAGTGATACCTCTAGTATTGCAAGCGTCCAAAGGCTATGGTAACTGCTTAACATCAGGTTGACCGTATGCTTGTTTGCCACCCAAGTAGTATAAAAAAAGTAGATACCTACCTATCTTCCATAATATAATGACTATAAAAAGATTAAAAATACAAAGTAGGATAGGATAAGGCCCTACTTATATTACCTATTCGAAGAGAAGATCGAAGGTAGATTGTATTGTGAAATTATTATCAAAAAACCATGACAAAATACTGACTATACCGACTAACAGACGACAGACAACTTACCGGCAGGTCTACTCTTTTTTTTTTATATACTACTTGGGTGGCAAACAAGCATACGGCCCGCCTGATGTTAAGCAGTAGCCGTAGCCTATAGACGCTTGCATTACCAGAGGTATCACTTGCGTGTTGCCAACCCATTTTTTTACACCAGGGCTTTAAGATGGAAGTAACCCTGGTATAGGAATACGTTTCTTTCAAAACGCATTCCTAAATGAGCGCTGGAGACCTGTACTCACACACAGGAACACAACTACACCGCTGTGTGTAGTCAAGCGCCAAAAGAATTGTTACCTTGTTGTGTATTATCGAAACTCCATCATCATTCTAAACTGTAACATAAGGCTTTCTTTCTTTGCCGGGGTGCAATTGGATTGTTTCTTCACCACGATGCGTAAGAGGGCGACATCTATAGCGAGTAGAAAGAAAGAAAGAAGAAGAAAGAAAATTATATTTATTGACACAGTCACATTTTTTATATTTACACATTGTACCTACCTTACAATTACTGTGTCAATGAGGTTACCACTCAGCATAATGCTATGTTGTGGTGACAACACAGCGCTGATTTTCAGTGGTAACCCCAAGTGACGAACGGATTTTAAGCTATAAACTAAAAACAACAAAAAAAAGTAAAATACAAACATTCAAAACAGTGCAGTTAAAAATAAAATAAAATAAATAAAGAGTGCGGGGCAGCGGTAACAGTCTCCTTGCGGTCGTCGCTGACAGGTTGGACGGGCCCTACATGCACCCGTGAATAAGGTATGGGTTACGTAGTAACTATTTAGTAATCTGTGGTATGGGGCAGATAGTTTTTTAAGATATTATTTATTATATATTAATGAATATTAATTACAATATATATAGTAATTTTTGTAAGTGTATAAAATGATATGGACTGAATTGTTTGAAATAAATAAATTATTATTATTATTAGATCGAGGTGTAGCAAAGAGGACGCACTAAGAATTTTTTTTTAAAGCAACGATCAAAATAGGTTTAAAAAAAACAGCATCTTAAAAAAAATTAAAGAATAAATTTATTTGAATTAAAAAACTGTCGATCGATTTTGTAATTCAAAGCTTCGAGTTTTTTTTTTATACTACCAAGGTGGCAAACAAGCATACGGCCCGCCTGGTGGTAAGCAGTTACCGTAGCCTATGGACGTTTGCAACACCACCACCTTAAAATAATTATCATGAGTGTAGGGATTTCATTGACACTTTTTACTCTCACCTTGGCTTACTCGCATAACGACCCATTTCTTACACGCACAATGTAGCAAAGCAGGTACATTAAAAAAAATGTAGCCCGCTATGCTCTGGGGGGTGTCAAATATTTTCATTATTTTTACGATAGTGCGCACATAGGTAAGGAATTTTAGATTTTAAAAACACTGGCCTACCTGAGCCTCTAGACAAGTGGCATAAACGGTAGTCGAATCGAAAAGTCAAAAAAACAAATGTACCTATTGGATTTGACGTAAGTCTACGATATAATGTCGTAAAATAACGTCAAATCCCATACATTTGCTTTTTTGACTTTTCGATTCGACTATCGCTTATGCCACTTGTCTAGAGGGGCTGATCTGTAGGCCAGTTTTTTCTATTCTAAAGAATCGAAAAAAAAAATGCGACATCGGTAGAGGCTCTGTGAGGTGATGCTCCGTGATACATGTGGCAATTGATATAAGCGATTACCCCGTCCTATGTCAACAACAATAGGTACAGATCAAACATACATACATGACCTGAAGAACACATTAGCCTCGCTCATGCGTGACAAAGTCGGGTAAAAAGGAAATCTTACAACTAAATTAAGCCTATTTATATGTATATATTCTATTCTAAATACCAACATAATTATGTAAGTTATTTATAAATTTATATTAATATTAGATAATAATAATAATAATAATAATAAACCCGCAGAGCAGCTTGTGGCGGGCTGAATGTGAGTGGCGACACTGCGGTCTCGAATGCCCCAGAGAGTCGGTCAGGGCCTCGTCTCTGGATTGCCTTTATTGGCTGTCCGGAGTGGACTGGCAAGAGCGCCCGCAGGACTCTCAACTCTGGCTTGCCTTAATTGGCTGATCAGAGAGGGGTCGCCAGAGCTATATGCTCGGGGGTGGAAGTGTCATTTTCAAGGGCATAACTACGGGGAAACCCGCTCTCGGGTCTCTGTAAGAGACCTCCGATGGTGAAACCGGCGCCGCACCGCTCGACACCCCTAGCCGCGCACTATGGTGTTGCCCTGTTACTTGTGGGCTGTTGCCCATGTCGGTTGTTTCATGGGGCCCATCTAGTGTATAGGCGAGTCACCGTCTGCCTATTTGTCGTTTAACAGTATATCCCAACTTTTAAATGATGGCAGGCGACGTTGTATCCCATAATCTTTGTCCAGTCCACCAAACACCCAATCCCATAGCCCAAAATTATTTGATTTCACATGTTCCAATAGTTTTACACTCGCCATAGGCAGATCATGGCTGTACTGCAATAGTGCAGCTGTGGCGTGACTGTGTTAAGCGTCTCATCCCATTTAAAATTAAAATTCTCTAAGGGCCTCTGCGTGTTGGACCTATGTCCCCGCGTAAGCCTTCCAAAGGCCCGGGTATTCTCCTTGAATGATGGGAAAATACCCGTGACAAAGAGAGACATAATAATAATAATAATTTTTTATTTCAGATCTACAATAAAATCCATAATGTTAGTGTGTTAGTAACAATTTGGCTTATATTTATGTTAGTATTATTAGTAGGTAACAATTTATGTTAACATACTCTAAATTATGCCATTGACTACCCTTACCCAATGTTTTTGGATAGGGCAATCAAACCTTGCAGCAATTACCTTCAGAATGCCGTTATTGCAGTCCAATTGATTTCTATTTCTAAAGATACGTCACGAATTTAAGTCACAAAATAGTCACGATAATATGCGACCATTCCTCCTGATCTCTCAAACAGCTTCATTTTCTTCACATGTTCTAGAATATACGTAAACAGGGAAGCTCAAGTAACGCTGGCGTCCGTCAAACAAGACGTTCATTGGCATACACGAGACGCTACGGTACGCGAAGTCGCCATGTCGGTGACCTCGCTGCAATGTTCTTTCTCCCTCACGCGTGCGAAAATAAAAAGAGACAATAATATATGAATCGATCCGAGAACGAGAAACGGATAACAGTAGTGACGTGTCAGACGGTGGAGTGTTAACAGTTATTGTGTTTTGTAAATTGTTTGTAAAAATGAAAGAATTTAAATACGATGTGATACGATTGGTCCAATGTATTAAGGATAGGCCATGTTTGTGGGATAAAACAATAGAAAATTACAAAGATCGTATAGAAAGGAGAGCCGCTTGGGAAGAAATATTTGACATATTAGACGAAACGTACGAAAATATGTCCTCGGAACAAAAAAGGTTAACAGGTATGTAAGACGAATCATAAATCACACACTATCATACGTTAGTGCTCATTTTTATAGATAATATTTTATATTTGTCGCCGCCGTCGCGTCTTACCGTACCCATCCTCGTTATCCCGCGTCCGAACGTTGGCGTGTAGGACAGACGCGCGGGCGGCGCTTGGGTCGTGTTCGTGTCGCCGCGCACCGCCCGACAAATGGAAACAAACTTTGTCTTTGATTGCTCATTTTTATGATGTTATGGATATTTTTAGTACCTAATATACCACAGAATACATTAGAAATATACCTATTACAATTTGTTTGATGTTTTAAGAGGTCAGCTAGAAACTGGAAACAGTTAATAGGGATAAATTAGGAAAGCTACAAATCACGCGATGTTTATTATAGGTACCTATTATATTTTCTACTGTGCCTATATGCCTGTATATGTTGGTACCTATACATAATGTAGGCTTTCATTTGTACGAGACACGCGGGTCTAATTTAAAATTTGAAACTGTCTTAGATTTTTTCGATAACTGTCAGTGCACTGGATGCGGAAGGCGGAGTACCGTGTGCTATGGCGCGTGTTGGGAGAGGCCTATGTCCAGCAGTGGACTGCGATAGGCTGATTGATTGATTGGTAGATTTTTCTGAACTTAATAATAAAATTGTTAACTGTTGCATATTGTTCATTCATTCCAAGGAGTTCATAATCGTGCCACATAAATAAAAACCATAATCTATTTGACATCAAATTTATTTTCGAACGAAAATTACATGGTTCTTCGTGACACGGATCCTTAAAGGTGATGTAAGGCTCCGTGGCAAATAACATCAGATACGCAACATCGATGTTGGTTTTTTGTTCGGTACCTTCACTATTAGAGAGGCGTTTTTTTCACTTTAAGTATATTTTTAGTTAATAGATTAATAGGTAGGTACTACATTCTATTCTAATAAATCAAACTGTAATAGACAACTTACACGGAATAGCCTAAACCGGTAACGGTGGGTCTGTTGAAAGCGAGACACAATATATTTATCCTACTAATATATAAATGTGTAAAATTTGTAAGGATGGATGGATGTTTGTTACTCTTTCACGCAAAAACCACTGAATGAAGTTGGATTAAATTTGGCACAGAGATAGATTGCGAATAAGCTACTTTATATCGCGATAACAGACATCCATGCGGGCGGAGCCGAAGGCAACAGCTAGTATTATATTATACAGTAGTATATTATACATTTTCGCCTTTAGCCAGTTAGACGGAGTGTTTCTCCGCAGTGGGCTTTTGTGTGTGAATTTCTTTTATGGCTATTCCATCCAACCCAAGTTCATCCAGAAAGCTAGTAGGCGGCCAAAGTGGCTGCAGGCTTCCGGTAGAGTGCCCGTTTTTTTATGTTTGTGCCTTACGGTCTTCTGCGCTCCTGCATTCTAAAAGAACGGGGGCGGGTGTCTCTTCGGTCTCCATTCTCTCCATGCAGCCCCTGCAGAGTAGACTTCGTACCTTGTTTAAATGCGGCTACTTAGTTTGTTATATAATTAAATGTACTTATTATAATTTAGTATTTTTATGATGAGTCTAATTATATTATAGACGGTAGAGGCATTTTATGCGCAAATAAGTAGTATAGTATAGGATATAGAGAGCAATGTAATTCTTTCTTATACTATGCAAATTGACTGCACGGTTTGTGTAGTTGGCTCAGAGGCTTAAGTGGTGACCTCGCCATTTACCACTGCACGGCGTGTTGTAGGTTTGATCCCCAAAAAATTGTATAATACACAAATGGTTATCCTGAGTCTGGGTGTACTTTGTGTCCGTTAATTGTATGTTTGTAAAGTCCCCCGCGACACAGGGCGACTAGTGCGGGAGTTGTCTTTAAATCTATATAATATAAAAATGAATCACTGAATGTGTTGTTAAGCGCAAATCTCGAGAACAGCTGAACCGATTTCGCAAATTCTTTTTTTTTGCCATGTTCGTTATTGTCAGGAAAAACTTCTTATGTAAAGAAAAAAAAGATAGTTGAGCTGAAAATAGTTTAACCCGGGCGAACTCGGGGCGGCCCGCTAGTAGAGAATAAATAGGGAATAAGAAACCCTCTTTCTTATACATAATATCATGGATAACCTTGGCCTATGTGTTATGTTTACTAATTCACATACGTTTCTGTTACAGGTGAAACTATTATAAACAAATGGACTAATATACGAGACACGTTCGTAAAATCACTCAAGTCTAAAATGGGAAGGCCAAAAAGAAAATATATATATTACGAACATCTTAAATTTTTAACAAAGTTAATGTCAGAAGAATCAAGCATTGGACAAATTGAATTTATGGATGAGTCCAATGAAGTTTCATTCATGAAGCAAGAGGATGAATCTTGTGAAGAACCTAACCTAACTAAGCGTTCAAAACGAAGTCAGTTTGATGATACACCATCTGATTTTTGCGTAATAGAACCCAGTAACAGTCACAAAAAGAAGTCGAAAAGAATTGACTTTGACGACTTAGCGACTACAACTAATTATCGTATAGGCGAATACAATTCAAGAAAGAAGTCGAAAAGAGTATCTTCTGTAGAATTAATGGACTCGAACGATTCGAGTAGTAAAAAGAAATCTAAACGAGAAGGTTCTTTTAAAGATGATGAGAATACGACTGATGTAGATTTTGAGGAAATTAATGATATTGACAATCCTAGGTTAATGAATGAAGATGAAGCATTTTTTGCTTCTTTATTACCAACTATAGTGAAATACAGCGAAGATGAAAGATTAGAGTTCAGGATAGAAGTTCTTGGAGTCATGAAGAAGATTAAGGATGAGCGGAAATGGTCAGAAATAATATGATAAAGCTTGTGATAGGTACCTACTTACTTGTACATTGTCTTGATTTTGAGAAACAAGATTTTATTTGGAGAAAACAATTTTAAAGTTAAAAGATTTTGTTTTTGGAGATAAATATAGATTTTCCAATAATTTAAATTACCTTGTACAATTATAATAACTTACTTTATAATATTGTATGATTTACAATAATACGATACCGGTAAAATTATTTAGTTAAGTTTTTTTTTTACAAAGAAAATAAATTGGAGTGACTGTTTGTAATATTAAAATAACCTTTTTTAATTTTTTTTTATGTCTGTCTGTGTTTGTTCCGGCTAATCCCTGAAACGGCTATACCGATTTTGACGGGACTTTCACTGGCAGATAGCTGATGTAATAAGGAGCAACTTAGGCTACTTTTATTTTAGAAATTTGGGGAGGAGGAGCAATTGCAGCTATTAGTGTTGAAATTTTTTGTGCCTACCTACTTACTCAGATAATATTAAAGGCAACAAAAAATAAATGGTAGTCGCTTGACGTTTATTGCTAAATAAATGACATAAGGCCGTAGGCTTATGTCGAATGGGTACCTACTTCATTGCGATAACTATCAATGTCTTTAACATACCTACTTACTTGGTGGTCCAGTGGCCGCAGTATGCGCCTGCTGTGCACGAGGTTGTGGGTTCGATTCCCACACAGGGACAAAACTTTGTGTGACCCACAAAGAGTTGTTCTGAGTCTGGGTGTAATTTGTGTCCGTTAATTGTATGTTTGTAAAGTCCCCCGCGACACAGAGTTTGTTCTCTAGTGCGGGAGTTGTCTTTTTTTAAAACAAAAAAACAAAACAAAAAAAACAATATTAAGCATATTATTATGTTAAAGACATTGATAGTTTTTAATCAAGGTTTATAATAAATATAGTACCTAAGTCTTAATCAACGCCAAAACGGCTGAACAGATCTGAATAAAATTTGGCACAGAGATAAAATACTTACAGCCTAGAAGTGAAAGTCAAAATTACTTTAAATTTCTTATCTCATTTTTTTTTCTCATGATACAAAATACGTTAAGTATCATAATAAATTTAAAAACTTTCAGTGAATAAAATTGGTATCATTTTCTCACTAAAATTTAACAAAATCAATCGTCATAAAAGAGAGCTTTTAAAAGTACAACAACAATACTACCTATTATAAATATTAGTCATTCTTAAGACAGCACAACTTATACAATAGGTATCTTGAAAGTTTCAAATAAGAACCTTATGTTAATTAATAGGGGTCGGATTTTTAGACCTCATCGACCCCTGAAATCAGTTTTCGCTTAAATCGACCCTTGGGAAACCGATTTCGACATCAAGCGGTCGATATAGACCACTTTGGGAATCCCTGCTCTAGCTCAACCCGAAGAGTCAAGGTTTCAATAAAGAAATCTGACCACTTGCAATAGTTGCAATACGTCCACGCTTCGGCGACTTAGTAGGTATACTTAAAGTGCAGTGCAGCTATTACTATATTTAACTCATTTATGTAGATCATGAAACGTTAGGTAATTGTTCTACATGGTCAGGCGCGGATTCAGCCCCCCTTCCCTCCAGGCTTGCAGCCAATTTTCCTAAACTACTTATTATATAATATCACTTTGCTAAAAGATTTTAGAATTTGACATAAACTAAGATTATGTCAAATTATTATTAGTTATGTTACCTACATTATTTTATAGTTTACTTTTAAGTTAGTAATAAATTAATAATATATTGTTTCTGTACTTAAAAGCTTATCATGTGAATATTGTTTCTCAGTAAGTGAATCATTGTGAATTCTTATGAGGAAATAACGATCTTAAAACCATAAGATTTTGTTACGATATCATTCAAAAAGTACTCGACCGATTTTAAAACTTCTTTTACCTAGAAACATTGTTTTTTTTTTTACAACTCCTGCACTAGAGAACAAGCTCTGTGTCGCGGCGGACTTAACAAACATTCAATTAACGAAAACAAATTACACCCAGACTCAGAACAACTTTTTATGGGTCACACATAGTATTGTTTTGTGTGGGAATCGAACCCTCAACCTCGTGCACAGCAGGCGCATACTGCGGCCACTGGACCACGAAGGCAGTCAATCCGCTGATAATGTATGACACACAAACATTATCAGCGGGTAACATAGGCTTTCTTTTGGGATCCCTACTAAAACGAGTAGTAGTGCCACGCAGTAATGACAGGAAAAATAAACGAAAATTTCCACCCGTTCGAAGCCGCGATGTGCCGCTAGTATAAAATGTATTACCAAAGCGTGGATGTCTCCATACCCAGAGCCTTGAAACTGGAGCCGGTGTTACATTATTTAACTTCAATATAAAATCTAAATTAAGAATTTTGACGTACCTACCTACTTGTTTCTTCATGCATAAAATAGACTTAAAATCGTAAAGTTTAATGTACTAATCTTTATTTTAGCAACAAGCATCCATACATTCAAACTTTCGCATTTATAATATTACGTATATATGATTAATTGTCTGTCTATGTATAAAGAGATAAATCAAATAATAAATAGTTTAATAGATAAGTTTTAATGATCATTTAGTCTGTAGCACTTTTAAAAATTATGTTTACAGTAATCACAAAAACACAATCTGTTTTAATTAAAAAATAATGATGAAACTTCTAAACATCCATTATTAGTTTCTTTTACAGCTAATAAATTTAAAATTCTAAGTGAAAAATATAACAAAAACTTTTTCAGAAATATTGTAATTTATCCATCGGACATAATATCGAAGGTACGCTACCAACAATATTATACGAACAATAACAACAATGGTGGATAATATAAAAAATTCCAAACACTTTTACAAATGGCGTTTTTTTTCTTTCAAATGAAATAATACATAGGTTTCAAAAACGTTTACATAATATACGTAGTCGTAACATTGGATTGGTTAACTTTAGTGCCTTTAGCGTGGGCTACCGATGCCGGGATCACACCGCGGACTCGGTGCCCTCATACTAATACCACCTTACGACTAAATCAAGTGGAACTGTGGGCAATACACCCGCCCATTGAGTGCACATAGAATGATTATACCAGTTACAATTTTCACTATACGACCCAAAATAGATCCAAAATCACTAAATTCACTAAAATTTAAACACCACTCCCCCCATTTTATCACTATATACAAAATCGGAATGAATATATTGCATCTAAACATGTAGAATATTTTGGTTTTTTTTTTTCTAATAATTGTCACATTCAATATACGAGACAAAAAGAGATATTTATCGTGGTACTATAACATTGCTCTATATACACAAGCGGTTGAATACTGCATGGAAAATGAATGTAAAGTGGCTTAGAGCCAGTTCTGTAAGCCCGCGAACAGGTGGGCGGCGCGTGGCGGCCCAGGCAACACATACATGTCATACACAACTATATCATATCGGTACGATAGTGACTAGACGATCGACAACACAAATGTTGACGATCCAAACCTTATTTACACGTTATACTCTATAGATATCAAATTCACACTAACTTAACACATTGCTACTATTAAATGTTTTATATATTTTTTATTAAATACAGCGATAATACGCCCTTTGGAAACGTAATGTAAAGCACAGATGAGTATGCGCCAAATAATACTATTGGCACCAAAATATTTTACGATAAACGAAATCTCAAAAATAATTAAAATCACCCGAAGTGAAAGCTCCCGTCGTCTTTTAGTCGTTCACTTTGTGCTGTGTCACATGGAAGTCGCTTACCAACTAAAGCTATACGAATATACTACAATATTCAAAATCAAAAATATATTGGCGCCGAACGAAAACGACAACGCGCTAATGTGACGTACCGTTTACATCGAACATCAGTCTAGCATCGTTATGAAGGACTACTATATATAAATTAAATACATCTACACCGCTAAAAGACGATTAAATTCACATTTTGAGTATGGCCTGTATTCACTAACGGAAACACTTATCCTATCAGAGGTAACCCTATAGACATACATTTTTATACAATTACATATCGATATTATATGTATAATTATGGATATATTACAAGAAAAATATTCAACAATATAAATGAAAAAATCAGTTCGTAATAGAAATAATATAAACGAATTTGAACTTATCGGTGACACAACTTAGAAAATAATAACAAGTAAAGGAACTCGCTAAGTATCGATCGATTAAGCTTTAACAAAGTAAAAATACAGCGATGCGCGTGGCGTGCGCGCTCGCCGGTCGGTCACTTACAAATTATATACAAAACAATTATCAACAACGACGCGACAACCGTACCGACATCCCAGATACGGTCTCGCGTCAGGGTAAGAGATCTGTCGTCGATCCGGATCGACTAGGAAACAGCCGCCAAGGTTGCAGTCGGGGAGTCAGCGCTCCGACTCTTCAGACAAGTTCAGTAGCTGGTAGAGCAAGGTTAGTTGGGCGCGTCGTCGTGCGCCGGCCGACGCTGGCGCGGCTTCTTGGTGCGCGGGGCCGGGTGCGGGCCGCAGCACATGCAC
Organism: Trisateles emortualis; assembly: GCA_947095525.1. NCBI lineage: Eukaryota > Metazoa > Arthropoda > Insecta > Lepidoptera > Erebidae > Trisateles > Trisateles emortualis. The sequence goes on along the minus strand of OX352754.1, from coordinate 8,733,720 downwards.
GAGCCGCGCTTCACCAGCGCGCGCCCCGAGGCCCGGCGCGCGCGCCCGCCGCCCGCCGGGCCCCGCGGGGCCACCTTCCCGCCCCCGCCCCCGCCGGCCCCGGCCCCGGCCCCGGCGTGCGAGCGCGGCGCGGGGTACGTGCGCAGCGGGGGCGCGTCGTCGTCGCTGGCGAGCCCGCGCGCCTCCTTGATGACGGAGTCCAGGCGCACGTGCGCGCCCGGGCCCGAGTCTGTGGACGTGTCGTCGACGGGACTCTTGCAGCACTTCTCGCTGTCCGAGCTGTAATCCGCGCGCCCGGACGCCGAGTTGGTGTCCCAGAATAGTTCGGTGTGTCGTTCGGGGGACGATCCGTCCCTCGTGTCCCGGGAAGAACCTGCCTCCGCCATTTTGGGGTCTTCGCCGGCGATGAATCCGTCCGATTCGTCAGTGAGGAAGCGATGGTCTCGCTCCCGTCTCTCGGTCCCGTAGCCCACGCGTCGTATGACTTGCGTCGCGTGCCCGACCGGGTGCACGATGGCCGACGCGGTGTGAGACAGATGTAGCTCTCGTGAGTCGTTCAGCAAGTGTTCAAACCTAGCCAGGCCGGCGTCCTTGACGAGCACCGAAGATAGGTTGATATTATTATTGTTGTGTGCGCTCGGCAGTGAGTTGATCATGTTGTCTATATCGGTGTATTTGATGGTGTGGTGGTGTACTCCACTGCTCTCGGCGGTGGCCTGCGATATGACGGTAGTCTGCGACGTTGTCATGAGCACGGTGCCCGGCGGTCTGTTCGAGTGGAATATCGTAGATATTTGTCGGCCTTTCAAATCATTTATAGTGAATGGTTGTTGCACCTGAAATTAAATTAAACGTATATCAATATCGAGGAAACAATTATAGAGTAAATTGGGAACAATATTATTAATCTTCTTCGCACAGAAAAACATTTTCTACTTTACTAAGGATTCCTTTTAAAAAGAAATAGAAAAGAAAATATAACTGTGAGATAATCTGATAATATTACATTTTACTGGCGAAATTAATTAATTTATTACAAACAAAAATACAAATATTTTCTCTTTATAATTTTAGTGTACCAAGATACTAAGTTTCATCATCTCAACCGAAAAACGTCAAGAATTTCCACGACCTTCGGTCCAGAGCAGACCTTATGCATCGACAGTTTAAAAGTTATGAATGCCACGTACCTCTCCATCATCAGTTGGTTCGCTATGGAACGTGGTATTGGGATGCGACCTCGCAAACTCCTCTTGATCCAGTTGTATAGTCGCCTGCATGCCATCCTCGCTGACTGTCACAATGCCGACGTCTTCGAGACCCAAGCCCAAGTCCTCCTGATCGTCGTGCATATGCTCTCTCTGGATTAGGTGGTCTGTTGCCATCTGGTCGTCCAGGTCCGGGTGAGAGATGCCGTTCTGATTCAGTATTGGTTGAGCTAAAACAATGAATTATTTTTTGAGATTTCAGCTCAGCCTACTTACACGGTCAATATTATTAAAGCAATATTATTACCTCTGTATATGTTAGGGTAAAAACTGAAAATATTATTGTTTCAATAAACCCCTAAAACATTCAATATAATGATCAGTTTTGATATCAATAATATAATAAATTTCATGATGCCTTTTAAGCAGTCCCTCCCTTTTTTCGTGTTTTTCTGTATATATGTTTTTTTTTCTTTTTTAATAAGTGTAAATATATTAGGTATATGATATTATTATTTGTATTTCTATGCAAATTTCGAACCCTCTGCAAATTTAGATATTTATTCATTTGATCTTACAAGCTAACAGATGTTACATCCAAATCGCTTACAAGATTAGTTTATAATAGTTAATTTTCCAAAATAAAATTGAATTTTAAAGTAGTATGCATTACACCTGCGCGTCTCATTTTGCAAGAGTCATAATTATAAATAATGTTCATCATAATAATAAATAATATGTCAATAAATTAGCACAGGGCACAGGTCTCCTCTATCAAGAAAGCTGAAGGGTTTAATATTCACACACGTTGGCCTTATACGGGTTTGTGGATCAGACATGTCTTTAGAATTTTTCTAAGACATGTGGTTTTTCTCACGATGTTTCCTTTACCGTTAGCAGATGGGTAATAATTTGATTCATCATCATCTCAGCCAAAAGACGTCCACTGCTGGACAAAGGCCTTAAAAAATGTCCACAGCATTCGGTCCTGAGCTGACCTTATCCATCGGCTTCTCGCCACCTTTACCAGGTCGTCGGTCCACCTTGTTGGGAGGCCTGCCCACGCTGCGTCTTCCAGTTCGTGGTCGCTACTCCAGAACTTTTCTGCCTCAACGGCCATATGAATTATTATTTGATTAGTACATATTAATTCCCCAAAGTGAAATACACATTGATACTGCAACTCTGGATCAAACTCTCACCTATTTCGTGCAAGTCGGTTACTTTTCCAATCAGCTACCACCGCACACACCGCAGTATAACCCAGGTTATACTTACGAGTATTAGAATGATGTGCATGATCCTGTGAGTGGTCGGGGGCAGGCGAAGAGGTGAACAACAGCTCGGCCTCGGGGAACAACTCTGCTGCTGATGGAGAGTCCACGCCTAGGTCCTCGCACTCCTCTGATAGGGATTTCTGAAGAAAACAAATCAAATTTAAATATACTAAACATTTTAACAATTTAGTTCTTGAAAGGCATACAGGTGGTAAGCAGATACTGTAGCCTCTAGACGCAAGCAATACCAGAAGCATTACATGAGCGGTGTCCACCCAACATTTAGTAGTTGGAATAAGGAAAATGTTATGAAAAAAACCAGTTTCCCTTAGTCAAAATCAAAGTCAGTTTGACTTTGATTTTGACTAAATCAAAGTCAAACTGACTTTGTTTTTTAAAATTATTTAGATCAAATGCATGATACTTATGAACGTCTTAAAATAGAAATGCCAGCTTTTTTTACAGCCATTTTGCTGACTAGGGTAGGGCCTGAAAATTTGGCAAGAAACTCTGGCCACTCTTTTTACACGCTTTTTATTAGCTTCACCTGTATGAGTGTAACCGACTTCTTTGAGCGCAATTTTGACCCACTTTAAACGGTCAGATTCCGTTCAAACTTTGTAGATTTATCGAGGACCGATGACAATACACTAATTTGATAAAATTATAAATAATATTATTATTACTAAAAAGTAAAAAATAAATAATAGTTTAAAAAAACTAAAAAAACACGCTTTTTATAGAAAACCGAACTAAAAAATAGAAAATAAATTTAAATCAAGATTAAATTAAGAATTATTATGTCCTGCAGAGATCTCCGTTGAGATTAGCCGCCGTCACTGAAATGGGCCAGGACGACTATTACTAGTATAAAAAAATGAATATTAATGTTACCTGTAACCGTAGCTCATGCTCCAAGATAGCATATTTATGCCTCAAAGCTGCGGCCGACACGTGAGTCAAACGATGTTGCCTGTGAGACGGACCATCCTTTTTATGCACAACCTATATCAGAACAATACAAGTTAGTTACATCGTTAGGTTATGATGGAACTCCTGTCACGTTCATTTGCTTTTGAGCAACTTTTTCTTAGACATGTAAAGCCGTTGAGCTTTAGGCTGACTCCACATTGGACGTGTGCGTTTCTCGAGCGTTACCTTTTAGTAGCTCGCGGCGTGTATACAGCGTGAACGCCGCGCACACGCCAGGCGCACGCTGAGCCCACGTTGGTATGGGCTTTATCACACTCGCTCACTCACAGCGAGCTCGCCCCTATCAGAGCCGTCAACGCCATTTTGTACACTGGCGTTCAACAGCCCGCCCCGCTTAACTTCAGTCGTATCAAAGACAGAGTGTGCAGCGAGCTCGTTGCGAAATCGCGACGAGCTCGCTGCACACTCGCCTCGCTTGAACTCGCTCGTAAATCGCCAGTGTGATAAGGCACTAAAACAGCAACGTGACAGTCGCCGCGTCAAGGAACGCGCACGCCTAATGTGGGGGGTCAGCATTAATGGATAGGCAGGCCTTGTAATGCTGGTTTGTTCATGCCTATATTTATTAATGTTATATATTAATAGGCAATGACCAAAAACAGATCAGTTCCATTTTCTCTTCTGTTAAGATCTTTTTTTTTAAGTTATTATCAAACACATACGTGTTATAGACGAACTTAATGCCTGAGTAATCTACTTTGTTGCAGTAGTTTTATCAATAAAAATATAGGAAAGTCAATTGCAATGAATAACAGGTAACCTTAGTTTACGTTTTTAAAATTTGCTGTAACAATTATTACGATATTGTTTGTAATACATAAGACTTTTAAGGTGATCATAACATATTCACAATTTATTACATAGCCTATAATTTTATTTTAATATATAGGACAAAATTAAATTGTTATTTCGTTATTTATTTTCCATGACTGTTTTAGGTTTTTTTTTTTAAAATGAATGTCATAAATTTTAAGCACAAAGCCGTATGATGGACAATTTGAACTTTAAAGCCTACATTAATGATTCCTGTTAAACATAAAATTATGATTCATATGACGGCAAAGCGTAAGCTCTTCCGTAACACCTTCAAAACATCAATAATATACCTTATTTCTATGACATTAAGATTTAAATATTTACGACAACAACTAATGAAGGAGTTTCCAACAATGAACCGAATGAAGGGACATGCATAGTAAATGCGGGACCGGACTCGACAATGGATAGTAAAGTTGATTAAACTTCATGCAAAAATTATAAACTAGACACTAGAGAAATGTATTCGATAGTAAGCTTACTGTCCGAAGTCGGAAGTTATGTGAAAATAAAAGAATATTATATAATGAAAGGGGAGGCGTAAGTAATAATATAACACGTAATCGTCCGCCTTCGATGGTCGTGTGCCGATTTAGATCTCACATCATATAGTAGCGACATTTTGAGGCAAGCTGCCTTAAATCCTAACAATTAAAAACATTTTTTTTACAATTAGAACTTATGAACGGTATAATTAAGCAAATAATAAGCAAGCTTACATATATTTCAGACATTTATGAATTTAAAACTTGCGTGAAATAATATACCTATTTCTGTATAAAATGTCGCGTCTGTATCATGTATAATCATGGCATACCAACGAACGAAGAACAGTTGACAAAAATAAATCGATGCGTGCATTCTACTAAAGAGGCGGTACTAAATCGTTTAGGGTTCAGCTTCGGCTCTACGATCGAAGTACCTGGTAGGCCTTATCGTCGCAATCTGACGTGTCTATATCGTAGCCGCATCGCGGCGAATCATCGTGTGAATCGACCATGTAAGCTTTTTTCGAATCGACGTCGAACATCTTATCAAAAATCCTTTGCGCCTCCATATCGGGACTGTATCGATCTGGGATCGGGTCCTGAAGTTGGAAATGTGTGTCATACACTGCTCTTTAAAATTTGGAACTGTTGACTCGTTTAAATCGAAAACATACACACATAATAATATTATAAGATAATAGGTTCAAGGAAACAATAAAAATGAAATGAACTTACAAGTACTGTTCGATCCATATTTTCAGCACGCACGGTTTCCTCATAGCAGTAGTCGTTTGGTGGAAGATTCCAAGTCTCTGTACTTTCAGGGCTTGAGTCTTTCTCTTTCGCCTCGTTAGAATCACGCTCTGTCCTCCATGACGTGCTAGGCGTTGCTCTCGTATCGACGAGTTCTGGTGGATTGGGCGCTGGTGGTGCTGGTGGTGCCGGTGGTGCCGGTGATGCTGTACTATCCGGCGGCTGAACTGTTGTAGTCGTCGCCAGATTAAATGTGTGAATATTTTGCAATGTTGTAGGTAGTCGGACGTGGCGCACTCCTTGACGTGTCAATACTGGCTTCAGTCCAGCCGGACCGATCAGCCGTTGTAATAACAAAGCATTAGTAGCTCCAGCTTCTCCGCCGGTAACAGTCAACAATTTTGGACCGCGATTAGTGACTATCGCAATTTGTTGACCTCCTTTAACCATAGATACTGGAAGGATGTAATTTGTGGGCATTAGTACAGCTGTTGGAGGTTTACCAGCGGTGCCTCGAGTCACAGCGATTGCCTGTCCGTCAGTCACGATGACATTGCGTTGCGGCTGCGGACGAGGCAGAGGAGTAGCAGAAGTCGACGTCTCAGGTTCGAATGTCAACTTTCGCGCAATTTTTCGTGGACTGCCTTGAGGTGAATGACTGTCCACACAACTCTCATTGCAATCTCCCTGAGATGTGCCGCAACTGCTGTCTTCAGAGCCCATCGTACGGCAGTTGTCGTCACCATTGCATGGGCTGTCACGTCCTGAACGACGAGATCCACTCGAACTTTTCTTGCGTTTTGATGAACCTCCAGTTAGCGGCGGATTTGTTCTTCTACGCGGAGCGGGTTTATTTTTGTCCGGTGAATTTTCAACCTGTTCCTTATACTCTGCCAATATGTACAGAATCCTCTGTGTTGTTTGTTCGTCTTCAGCCGGTTTTGATGATGGTTTTGGTGGAGGTGCTGGCAGTTTCAAGGTATTCGGGGGATTTGATGCCGCTTTCGGCCTTGGTTTTGGTTTAGGTTTCGTTGGCTTCGACTGCTGAGGTGTGTTAGTGGTAGTCGTAGAGTTGGTGCTGTGCGCAGTGTTACTAGAGTGCGCGGCGTTTGTAGAATGGGCAGCGCGACTTGTTGACGCCTTAGAAGTAGAAGGTTCGCTGGCTGTTGGCACGGTACGGCGAGTTATTTGATGAGTTGACGAACTCGGAGATTCGACGATTCCTGAAGAGTCCGGTGACCGTGCGAAGGAAGATGTACTTGGTGTTGATGATGTTCTTGGTATTGATGATGTACTTGGTATTGATGATGTACTTGGTATTGATGATGTACTTGGTATTGATGATGTACTTGGTTTTGATGATGTACTTGAGGTCGGTATTTTCCTCATAATATGAGTATTGCCGATAGAATATAGCACTTGATGTGTTGCTTCTGTTGGAGCAGAACTGACCGAGGGCGAGCTATCAGTAGCGTCAGTCGATGAAGTAGGTATTTTTGTAAAAGAGCTACTAGCAGAACTAGTGGAAGGCGTAGCCGGCTGCGGCGCTGTGACAGTGCCTGTACCAGTGCTCCTTTCCTTGACTTGTTCTAACACTAAATCGAACTCTCTAAGCTGTTCCAGCGTAGACGAACTCATTTGAGACTCTGATGAAGACTGGCTTTGGTTTTCACTTGGTACCTTAATATTTCTGTTTGCCTGTGCTTGCGGTAGCCTGATAGTTTGCTGGCCTAATGGCGGGGCCGCTGTTAAAACAAGTTGTTGATACACCGGCTGATTAGCTCCCCCAATAACATTACGTTGTATTTGGAAGAACGGTCTAACAAGTCTGGCTCCACCGACCATTTGAGGATTTTTACTTAACATGGGTAATTTGATTCTCATCTGTGTCAATACTGGCTGCGGTTGAGATGTATGATTGGTGTCATTAGACACCCCAACGTGCGAGGCATTCTCTTCGGAAGTTTCCGAACTTGATGAAGCTTGGGGCACTATTTTTATTATGGACGGCTCTATTCCCTCTTGATTACCACCTTGGTGTTTCTGTCCAGATTCATCAACGAGATCAGTGCTTGGTACCGTTATTAGGTTGATAGTTTGCCCGCCACCAATATTTACTGGGATCTGACGAGTGTATATCACGCCACCGTGCATACTCATATTCATAGGGGATAATGTCTGCTTTAATTGCTGAACAAGACTTGGCGGTGCTTGTGAAGTTTGTGGGGGTTTCCGCAGCAGCAATGGCGGACTGCTCATTTGATTTATATGCTCCAAGTTTATAGCATTATCGTTAGGTTGACACTCTGGGTTCTCAGAACTAGAGGGTAGAGGAGAATTACTATTTATATCGCTTTTTTGGCCACCTTCTTGAAAAACTTGTTTACCAAACGCTTGGCCAAACTTCGGCAAACTGGTGCCTTTTTCTGATGCCGTTGGTTTGTTCGATTGTATAAACTTAGCATAATTCTCTTCGTATATAGATCGAGATTTTATTTCTTGTTGAGTTGCACTATCTTTGTTAGGCACATTGTTAGGTGTACTTGTTGTTGCATTTGAATCTTGTGAGTCTGCGGGTTTTGGTTGGGTCAATGGCACACCTGGTGACTCCACTGGTTGTAACCTCAGTACCATGCTTCGTTGTGGCCCCGCATTTAACTGAATAGCCTTTCCATCTGCAGACTTACAAACAAATTGTACCATTTTCTGTTCGTTACCTCCTTGTACGTTTGTAAGGTTAGTCAACAGGTTGACTTTTCTTAAAAGCTGTCCAGCATTGGCGTTCTTCTGATTGCCAGTATTGACTATATGGAGAAGTTGATTGCCCCCTTGTTGTAATCCAGCATCAATTAAGGACAGTCCGCTGTAAGAAGTAGTTTGTGGATTCGGTGTGCCATTCGTTGTTGGTGCGGACGCATTGCCTTTATTTTGCACTATGTGTAACACCGGTGTAGCATTTGGATTACTTATAACCGACGGCTGACCGTTATCAACAAGCGTTATTTGATTGCCTGAAGTATTTTTTCCTTGAACTATATGAAGAACTTGCTGTGTAGCTTGCGGAGGATTAGATGTATTTTGCTGATTATTTTCTGTCCCGTTTGTAGGATTCAGGGGTGGGGGTAGCATCTGAGCTAAGGCTTGCTGTAAAGCCATAGCATTTATCTGTGTGGTCTTCGGGTATGAATTTGTTGAACCTGTGGCACCTACGCTGCCCTGGCGTAGTTTTTGTGATAAAATATTAACAAGAGTATGTGCTCTAGTATTAGGTACGCTTTCTGTGCTAATGCCGGCTGCGTTCATAGCATGCGCAATCTGATCTGTTTTCTCTCGAGTGCCATTTTGCCGTCCCTGGTGGTTTTGATGAGGGACCTGCATTTGTTGCGAAAGCTGATCTTGTGTGGGTGGCTGCACCAGTTGGGTCAGCTGCGTTTGTTGGGGTATTCGTGCTGATTGAGGCAGATGCGCTAGTTTAGGAACCTGTGCTTGTTGGGGCAGCTGTGCTTGTTGAGGCAGCTGTGCTTGTTGGGGCAGCTGTGCTTGTTGGGGCAGCTGTGCTTGTTGAGGCAGCTGTGCTTGTTGGGGCAGCTGTGCTTGTTGGTCCTGTTGCGGAAGGTGCGCTTGCAGACTTTGTTGTGCAATATGAGCATGTTGGCTTTGAGCGATCTGCGTATGATGGTTTTGTTGAGCCATTTGCGCATGATGAATTTCTTGAGGAATATGTGCTTGATGGTTTTGCTGAGGCAGCTGTGCTTGTTGATTACGTTGTGGAATTTGCACATGCTCACCATGTTGTTGCAACTGCGCTTGATAATTTTGTTGTGAAAATGACGCAGGCTCTGATTCTTTATCCGACGAAGAAAACATTATTTCCATAACAGCTTCTGGCAACGTTGTTTCTGGAGGCGGAGGTGGAGGCGGAGGCGGAGGGGGAGGATTTACATTGTACGTATATTCAAAGTTATTAACAATGTTATTGTTTTCCAATGCCGTCGATGATGTAACATTGTTATTATAATGTTCACTTAAATCATTGTTATCAAAATGATCATTCATGTCATCGCTTAGTTCAGGTTCTTCTTTTATTTCTTGTTTTATCTCTTCTTTTATTTCTTCAATAAGAATATTGGTAGATAATTGTATATTATTATTATCTTGTAAATCAATGGGCATTTGGGTATGATGTTGCGCGTAGTCTTGTAATGGAAGATTTATATTGGCATTGGTAAGTTCTGTATATTCAGTCTTAATAGCTGATTGGGGATCGTCATTGGGGCTGTTCTCAGCAGAGAATTGCGGTGGACTTGCGTTAGACACTTGCGTAACTCTTGGGTCACATGTTATAGGATTTTGCGCTGCTGCACTCACAGGCAGTTGTCCAACCTGCACTACTTGAACTACAAGTTCAACAGGTGATGGCTGTATAAAATCGGGATGGTTCAGTCCAAATGGAAACTCTTTCTCTGTACCATATTCATTGAAAAAGTCGTAGTTTTTGTCATTTCCTTTGATCCAATCGTTATTTAAATCTTTCATGGTTTGCTTGAAAAACGATCTTACTTTATTCTTTAGTTGAATGCACTTATAATTGTTTAGTAATTGATTTGTTTTATATATGGTTGTATCAACACTATTTTGCACATCATTACAAATGTCATAATTTTCGGACAGTAAAAGCGGCTGAGTTTGTTTTACGTCCGACAGAGTCGCAGCCGAAAATTTGAAACCACCGTCGCCTTTTGAATTTTGTATGACTCTGTCGGACCCCTCACCAAAACCCATTTGAAAATTTGTTTCCGGGATTTTGCTAGACGAATAATCTGATTCCGTATACTCAGCTACTATTTCTTCAGCCAGTGATTGTTTCAAAGGATCATGAACTGAGGTATTTTCAGTTTCGATATCAGTAAACAAATTGTTATCTATTTGGGCATCAATTTCAGTGTTACAGATTCCTCTGATTGAAGGCCAAGGACAAAATAAGTCATCCATGTCTATGCATTCTTTATGAAATGGTGTTAAGTATGAAAATTTTATGGAGCTGTAATAATTAAATAGTGTCTTGAATTCCCTACAGTATGCAGTGTCTGTTACAGTAATGGCAGTTAATTTAGGAGTGTCAATATTCTTGCCCTTTCGATACTTCCTTTCAGGAGTCTTTGAATCTGTCATGTCACTTCTGCGTTTTAAATTTCTCTTATAACTACGATAGCCAAATCTTCCTCCTAACGGTCTTCTGGGGTATGTAATCTTCGGCATATTTAATTTAATGTCAATTTCTTTTATATTCCCATATTCATCCATTTCTTGAGTTATTTCGATTGTATCATCATCGTCCTGTATTAAACTGCTTGGACTTATCACAGCACTGTTGTATTTAGTTGCCCACTTGCTATCTTGTGGAGCAATTTGCAACAATTTTTGAAGCTGCGATGGCGGGATGTAGCAGACTTTTAGCTCATCTATGTCGATTGTATCGGCATTTACAAATAATATCTGTTTGTCATTATCACCGTCGTTAGTGCTATCTGAAACAATTCGTGCAAGCTCCTGTTCAAGTTTATCGTGGGAACGTTCTTCCGTGATTTCTTGTAAATCTGCATGTAATTTATCGTTATTAATGTTAATTATAGCTTTTCTTTGGCGTAATGATTTAGTTTTACCGTTGTTTTGCGTTTCAATAAACGCTTTAGAGCATATTGTTTCACCACTGTTATCAAGTATTTCGACTAAATCATCACGTGACTTTTGATTTGTATCTTTACTCGTAGAACTACCCAAAACAATTTGAGCAAGCTCATCTTCAAGAATTTCACGACGCAGAAAATCAATAGAATTATTTGAATCTGAATTGATTGCTTTATTGCATACAGTAGTGTTAGTATTATTATCGTATTCCTCTGCACCGAGATCCGAAGTACTGTTTGAATTCTCAAGTATTTTAACTAAATCGTTTTGGTCATCGTTTTGTTTAATTGAATTCATCTTGTCTATCTCATGGTTACTGTTTAAAATTCGTATAGTTTCGTTTAATACTTTGTCTTGATCTTCACTTTTGACGTGGCCCAAAACTATTTGAGCAAGCTCTTCCTCAAGTATTTCACTATCATGCATATCAACAACATCTTCAATTAAAATAAGTGGTTCGTCATCTTTATATTCTAGCATAAATGAATTTTTGATAATATCATCATGGCTCTTATCATACAATTGAGCATCTTCACATGGTTCTGCAATCAAATCCTCTTGGTTGCACTCTTTTCCTCCGATTAGATTTATTTTAGATTCATTCAGTGTGTATTCATGGTCATTATTATGCACATTTTTTCTGTGCACCTCACATTGTTTTGCAGACACATTAAAAATATCACAGGCTTTGATAAATAGATCATCAGTACCAAACATTTCATCTAATTTCGTAGAAATATCATTAAACACTTCATCACTTGTCTTGTTATCTCCACTGATATTTGAATTAGGCATACAATATACACTATTAGATACATAAACTTGTGCCATATTTTTACTACTTTTTGAGATCGCATTGTCACCAGTCTTAGCTAAAGCCTCACTATCTACTTGTACGGTACCTATGGATGGTATATCAGTTACTTCATAATACATACTGTCGTCTTTAGCAACATCTCTTGTACTGCTATCAACAGAAGGGTCGATTTCCGTTGAATCTGCTTTGTTAGTGATTAAATAATCACCGGAAATAATCTCATCGCGTACATGGCTATTTTCTTGCTTAATAATGCTTTCTGTTTCCATTTTATTTTGATAGGTGTTCTCTATTTCATCTTGTATCTTAATGTTACTGGCGTCTACTTTCGGAATATTATCAGTATTAGCGATTCCGATTTCTTGAACAGCGCCAGTTTTGTTGTTTTGTAAGTCTTTATATGATTTTAGTGCATTTATATCAATCTCTTTATATCTTGGGTTCTGTAGATTTTTAGTCACCATCAAAGCAGTGTTTATGGTTGCACCGTTAACATTCTCTGGTTCAAGCATTTCACTGTCGTGAATGCTAGTCATTTCAATAGTTTCATTTACAATAATTGCTTCACTATTGCTTGGATCTTTTATCTTAATCGAATCAGTAACAATGAAAATGTCATCCAGTTTTGGCGTGACAGTCGAGCCGTTAAGATGTTCAGGTACAGCTTTTGTTTCAGCGTTTTTAATATCATGACTTTTATCATCATCAACCTGTGTGGGTTCTTCAGTCGAATTTTCGAGAATAGTTGTCTCACCACGAAGTAACTGTAGCTCTTTAGGAATTTCACCATCATTTGACTTACTAGTTTCCTTCGAAACTATGTCTTCGCTACGACTTGACTTTTTATGATTTTCGGTGAGCCTAAACTTGAGTGAGCTAGCAAGAAAAAATGTATCTTTTGATTCTATGGAATCGTCCATTACGATCTTTTGATAATCACTTAGTTGCTGTTGTTTCAATTCATTTGGTATACTTGTCTTGTTGTAATCTATCAAATTGGTAGGCGCAATCTCAACGATCTTTGCACAATCACTAAACTCATGTGGTTCAGACGCGTTAGGCGTATTTCTACGTGCTTTGCACATTTTAAAAATCATTTGAACATTATCAAGGGATTTCCTTTTAAGGCTATGTGGGGAATATCTAGGCTCTCTTTCAATTGGATTATTCTGAAAGAATTTTGTCAATATAATGACGAGGCTAGGTACAATAGTTTTACCCACTTCAGCTTCACAAGTGCTTGTATTATTTAAACTTGCAATAGCACTGGATTCAAAAACACAGCCTTTAGTAATACTACTTTGTCTGTTATTCTCTTGTAGTTTGTTGCTATATCGTTTATATTGAGAATGTATTTGAGATTTAAAAATGAACCATTCCGCTTCACAAGCCCATTGTTCGTATTTATGCACTTTATATACAGTTTGCCGGTTAAACAAAGCTGTTATACTTTCATATGCCTCTAGTACTGGTGAAGTACACCATCTACTCTCTTCGGACAATGATGGCTGGTCAAACTGCGAATAATCATTGAGAATTGAGAATGACCCACAACGCGATAGTGATTTGAAAGGCATGTCAATCTCTTCTTCATTGCTTTCTAGAGTATAACTAATGGGTGAAGACTCTCTCTCATCAACATCCATTTCAATAGGTGCATGCTCTGGGATGTTAGCTACAATGTTATGGAGAATGTCATCGCAACGAACTAATTTAATAGAAAATGGTTTAAGAGATTTAAGAGTGCTGTATTTTTCCACAAGATCGTCGCACTTTGTAAGTTTTACGTAACAATTGTTATCAGCAAGTGGTAAAAGCGATGGATCACTAGTTTCGTCATTCTGAATAGTGTCAGGTATTGGTAATTCTTGGATAAAGTTGGGATCACTGTCCGGAATAATTAACTTCTCAAATTGCTCTTCCACAGGTTTAAAATCAGAGTTCAGCCCCAAGTTATCATTGTTTTTAACACCAAGATCTTTTAGAAGTAAATTTTTCAATTCTTCTATTTTGTCTTTACAACTTTTATCATTAGTGTCTGTAACGGGTTGATTTGCATCGCTATAATAGTGATCGTCATTAGAAGAATCATCAATTTCAATTACTTCTGGAGCTTTTGATTTTAATTTTGTAACAGTGATTGCGGGAGGTAACGCATCTAAAAGAATTTTAGAGGCATCTTTTAGTTTTGACACTGCTGTTGTACCCTTTGATTCCGGAATTATTATATCGGGGTGGACTATCTTTTCCATATCTGGCAATATTATTTCCTCAATTGGCAGTGGGTTCTCTCTATCATTTTTTGTTGGAATTACATCTACTTCTGATTGAATTGCATCCGATTTTGGTGATTTTCCATCAACATGTGCCGGCATTACATGGCGTTTTAACTTCACAACACATTTCCTATCAAACATATTTTGGTGACTCTCGTATAGCTTTCGCTTCATCATTGGTACTTTATATTTTCCAAATTCAGTTTTAAAATACTGGCAAGAATGATCTTTATCGTCATCTTCATCACTTAGCAAGTTAATAACTTCCATATTTTTTAGTGTTGGCATTGTTTGCACAGATATCTCTTGAATACGTGTTTGCAATACTTTTTCAGGTTGCAGGCCTGCTGTAGAAACTTGCTTTATATTCAAAGTATATCTATTTCTGTTAGAAATATTGCTCAAGAGAACTGACTTAAGAGCTGGATCGGAGAATAACGTATCAATATTAATATCAGCATGCCCACAAACTGTAGCTTTAAACTGTCTGCCATTTGGCAGTCTAATTCTTACGCATTTCTTTAACGGATCATTTGGATTGGAGCCTGATAGATTTTCTATTTTAATACCATCTAAGAAAGACTGTGGTATTCTATCAATTTGACCTCTCTTAGTTAATGTTTTCTTTTTTGTATTTTCATCGTCAGTATTTGTATCATCGAGACAAATAATATCAGATTCTTCTTGTACGTTGGCTCGGTTTTCATCAGTTATAATATCGCGAGCTACTAGACTTTCTGTCTCGGTTGCCTTAACAGCTGCTGCAATAGCGACAGATTCAATAAGTGGTGCTTTTACATGAACTTCAGTGTCTTTTATATTAAGTAGTTTTTCGTTTTGATCGTTAGCTCGAATTTTAACAGTTTTAATTTTTTGTGCTCGTAGCTTTTTCATCTCATTTTTTTCGAAAGGTAATGCGATAGCGGTTGCTGCTTCAATAATAGGTGATATGTCGTCCCCTTTAGTATCTTTTATATTATTTTCATATGATTCTTTGTTATCATCTATTTTCTTTTGAATTTCAGGCATACTTTCTTCACTATCAATTGTAGTCTTATTTTCTTTGATATTTGGATCAGTATTTTGAGGGACTGCATACTCAATTGTTTGACCCGTGACTTCGTTATTTGTATCATTCGTTACATTTTCGAGATTTGCATTATCATCGCTTTGTTTTAGCGTATTAATACTTTCAGCAAATATTGATTTGGGTGATCCTATATCTTCGACAGGATTACTTGAAATACTTGGCTCACTATCACATGAAGCACTAGAGAACTCCGTGCTATCAGCCTGTTCACCAGAATTTATCAATTGTTCAAGTGTCGGTCTCAGAATCTTAGAGCCAACTATTTGATCTTCTATATCCATCAGAATCTTAGAGCCAAGTATCTGATCTTCTACATCCATCAGCTTATTTGAGTCAACTATCTGATCTTCTATATCCATCAGAATTTTAGAGCCAACTATCTGATCTTCTAAATCCATCAGATCAGAGATTGTATTGTCCATCACAGTTTTTTCATCCGTGGCAACTACAGGTTTTTTAACTGTATCATCAGACTTATGTTCAATGATGGACTGCTCGGATGATTCTTCGGTGCCATTATTGGAATTAATGTTTGTCTTTGACTTCTTTTTCGTCTGTCTAGAAGCACTCTTCCTAATTTCCGACTTTTTAATAGATTTATTCAAAGTCTTTTTGAGTACCCGCTTTCTAATCACTTTATTCGTTTTAGATTCTGTACTCTGCTCTTCAGGTTTGGTAGCTTCAGTAACTGATTCAGGCTTAACTTCAGTTTTTCTAGGTGCGACTTTCACGCTAGGTATTACAGCCGAGTCAGTGCTTAATTTATTTGAAGATCGTAGTAAGATACGTCGAAATGATTCTTTTTCATTCTTGTTTTCTTTGCTGTTTTCGTTGCTTTCTTTTTCATTCTCGTTGGTTTTAATAATTCCAGAATCTAGCAAAGTAGTTATTTTAGCATTGATCAGTGAGTCCAGCTTTATGCAAGTACTCGTATTGCCGTTGATACGATCAGATATTTTAGCTGCACTTCGCAAAGTACGGTGGCTTTCTTGTGTCTTTTCAGTATCTTGTTTCTTATTTAACGGCGCATACGTCAAAGGAATAGGCTTTTTATCGCTCCGGTGAAAAATTGTTCTATTCAAAATCGCCATTCGTTTCATTTTCAATCTTTCTTGGTCTATTGCTTTCTTCACGTCCTGATCAAAAGAAACCCTTCGAATTTTATTATTTCTTGCGTCAATTTTTTCGACGAACGTAAGCTCCTGTTTCGCTTGTACCTCTGACAATACCTTTCTTTCGCAACTTTTATTGAAATTAATATCACATTTATCTTTACTGTTAATATCGTCGCATGGTGGATAATCAACTGCCCTTTTAGTGTCCACTTTAGCGTCAGTTATGGACTTTCCAATATCATTTTTTGGCGATTCTTGGTTTACTAATGGTGGAATGATTTCAGACGTGTTGTTTACCGCAGAAGTCATATTTTTTGTTGGCATTGCGACTGGGCCTTTAGGTGATGTTATGGCATTCCCTATGATCAAAGGGTTAACTACGGGCGCAGCAAACTGTGTAGTTTGATAAACAGCTATATTTGGCTGGCTGTTAAAGGTCACATATGTATTCTGTGCTAAAGCAGTATGGATAGGTGCTTGGACACAAGGTTGGTAGACCAACTCCGAGCCGATAAGTACGACATTTTGTAAAGCAGTTGGCTGCGGCACTGCCACAAATGTTTGCTCTACTGTTGGCAGAGTAGCAATATAACTTTGTTCCTTTGGTTGTACGATAACAGATTTCGGCATCTGATAGGTACAGATATTAGTAGAATGCGTGTTAGGTATATTCTGTACTTTAGTGTATTCTGTGCGATTGGTCACTGTGACATTGACATATCCAGTTGATTGTTGACTGCTTATTGCAGTATCGTAAGATTTCTGTACATTACTGCAAACTATTTTCGGGGCAGACTGTCTAGATTTTAAATCTGGCTTTATCAAAGAATGTAATGGTGGTGGCGGAATAGGTCGCCTGTCTTCCTGTATAACCGGGGTTATAGTCTTATTAATACCGACAAATGACTTGGAATCTTTTGCGCTCGGCATAGACGCAGAATAACTGTCATCGTCAGAGAGTAATTCACCGATTTCTTGTCTTAAATCGTCATCCATTAGTTCTTCTAATAGATCATAGTCCGAATTGGGTATACCAGATATAAAAGGATCATCTTGTTTGGGTAACGGGCAAATGAACTGCTGTTTTTTGCTGTCAGTCTGTACTCTCTTTGGTACAGAGATTATCTCTTTTAGTCCTTTATCAGTGTTAATTTTCTTTGGTTTCTCAGCATTTAACAGTGAACG
Organism: Trisateles emortualis; assembly: GCA_947095525.1. Lineage (NCBI taxonomy): Eukaryota > Metazoa > Arthropoda > Insecta > Lepidoptera > Erebidae > Trisateles > Trisateles emortualis. Next base: position 8,716,014 of record OX352754.1, on the reverse strand, counting down.
ATTTTCTGTTCGTTGTGGACTTGGCAAGGAGGGCGGATTTAATACATCCACGGCAGAATTTGAAACAACTTTGTGTATTTTGGATGGTGGTTTAAGTGTTTTCCGTTTGGTGCTTTTAATAATACTGTCAGTGTTTGATCGCCTAAGTATATTCGGGCATTGCTTTGACTCTTCAATTACTTTAGTAGGCACCGATTTTGTTTGAACAGCCAGATGTTCATTCGATTTAGTAGAATTAGTAAATTCACTATTTGAACAAGATGGTGTCCTGATAATCCTTTGATTACGTAGACTGTTTTCAAACACACTGTTATATGTTTCAGTACTTAGTGCCATATCTAGCGCGTTAAGGCCTCTGCTTGGAGTCTTATGTTTCAAAATAGCATCCATAACGCTTTCCCAATCTGCCGGTTTAGTGTCTTGTTTTGTAGCAACTTTGGGCTTAGCAATCTTCTCCTCAATATCGAGTACTTCAACTTTTTGTATTTTATTATGTACTTGATTAATGTTTGATGTATGAGAAAGCTCAGTCTTAACAAAAATTGGCTTTACTGCCGATTTATCTTCTTTCGAAGTCTTTACACTGGTACTAGGCTTCACCACACTACCAGGGCTGTTTATAATTACGGATGGACTTGGATCCAAAACTTTCTTGTTAATCAAGCTAGGGATATTGTAATTAGTAATATTGTGTATTGGTAAAATACTGCTTGCATACGTTTTCGGCAGCGGTATCCTTTCTTTTGAAGTTTCTAATCTCGGCCTATTCAAATTCTGTTTGCTTTGCTGTCGAAGTAAAAGGACCAAATCTTGTTGATCTTTCTCACTCAAAGCTGATGGTTTGTTTGGTAACGGTCGCGACATATCCTGTGCTTTCTCAATAGGTTCATTTTTATGTTTAATACCTGGAGTCTTAGTTAGGTTTGGAGAGCTCTGAAGCAATCCTGAGACCAGAGGATGGTCCCGACTTGTAGTTGTTGGTATTTTAATCACTTTCTGAAAATTGTCAGCGGGTCTTACAGGTTTTGCCACTACATCATTGGACTGTAGGAACTTTATTTTAGTTTGTTTCTGTTCCATCATAAGTCTATCCAGGGTATCAAGATTTGGCGGATTTATGAGTTTCATGGATTGATATTCGATCACAGACTCTACAAACTGTTTAGTTTTGATGTCATTTTTATTACTCTTGTAATAACTGAGACGTGAGAATGTATTAGGCGCGACCTCTGGTTTTTTTAGTTGTCGTTTGGCACTGTGAGTCACTTTAGGTTCAGACTTAGGTATTACAGGATTTGCCCTGTTTATTGATTTTATTTCTTTTTTGACTTGGACACTGGAACTGCTGTCACTGCCAGCTCCAGCGTTTATAGTTTCATGTAATTCCTTAACAAAATCGTGGAAATTCTTTTGAATTCCTTGTACAGGAGTTTGTGCTTGCAGTTCAGCATGCATATTAGATTTTTTTCTATTTGATGAATCTGTAACAGTCTGTTTGACTTTGACATCATTGCTAGGTTTCTGTGGTAGCTGTCTCTCTTGAGTAGAATTTAATATTTTGATACCACTTGGAGTATTATTGTTGTAAACAAAGTTAGGTTTCTGAGTCGGACCATGCTGTTTGGCAGGATGGGTCATAAGATTCTTGTTATTCAGATATTTGGTTTTCATTCTCTCTTCAACTTCATTTCTCATAAGGGCAAGTTGATCTGACTGAGTTCTGTTAATATAAACTTTCGGTTGATCATTCGCCGGGCTTTGTGAAGCTTGTGTTCTTATATTTTTATTACTGTATGTCTGAAAATTGGTCTGTGGCGAAAGATTTCTTTGTTCTACAGCTTTAGGCGGTTCAGGGCTTTCGCCTAAAGCTTTCTGTCGTCTAAATTGTATCAATTTTGTTATACCTTTCTTAACTTCATCTGTAACTGTCGTCATTTTACCTTGTGTTACCTCCGTATTATTAAACCAAGTTAAGGTGGGTGTAGGCACCCTTTTAGTTTCTTTCCTCTTAATGTCTGGAGTATGAACTCTGACCGTCCCATTTGCCATAAGAATCTCATTATTCTTAATAAGACCTGGGCTTTTGTCTGGGGACTTTAGTTCCTCCATAGAAAATAGTCCATCAAATAGGACATCGGTTTCATTTCCTTCTGAGATCAAGGAGTTAATTGATGACTTTCCTTGGCTGTCATAATCACTGTCAGTCATTACAGGAGGCATTACAGGCTTATTTGGTTCTCCAGCCTTTGTCACTTTCATGCCAACAAGACTTGATAAGGAAGAAGGCCTGGATTCAATGTGTGCAATCTTTTCTTTCCGCTTCCTTTCTTTCTTCTTATCTTTATCTTTAGGCTCTTTTCTTTTTACACTGTGGTCCTTCTTCTCAGTGCTGTGATCCTTCCTGTCAGTGCTGTGATCCTTCCTGTCAGTACTGTGATGCTTCCTGTCAGCGCTGTGGTGCTTTGTCCTTTCAGTGCTGTGGTGCTTCTTCCTGTCGGCACTGTGGTGCTTTTTTCTGTCAGTGCTGTGGTCCTTCTTTCTCTTAATACTTTCATCTCCATCTCTATCTGCACTCTGAGTGTTCTTCTCTGTTGTATTAGTACCACACACCACAATCTCCAAAGGATCTGTAAGTTTCTTTTTGGATTTAGATTTGCGTTCTTTACTTCTTTCTTTGCTGTGTGGTCTTTCCTTTTTCCTTTCTATTCTTTTAGCATCTGCTACAGTGCTAAGTGGATCTTCATCTTCTTCAGAAGACAAGTAATATTTCTTGGACTTTTTCTTGGTTTTCGCTATTATGAAATCTGTCTCAATGTCTGTTGTATGCGCACTTTCTGTCCGTTCGGGATCCTCAACATCTGCCCAAATTTCTTCAGGTTCTTGGAATTCTACTAGATGTTCATAGCCTGCAAATGCGATAGTTTTTGATTAAAACAAGTAAAACTTGAAAGACATGGCACATACTACTATTACGATGAGAAATAAAAATATTGACTTTGCCTTAGACTTCAAAAAAACCAAAATCTATATATAAATATAAAAATGAATTGCTATTCATTAGTCTCGCTAAAACTCGAGAACGGCTGAACTAATTTGGCTAATTTTGGTTTTGAATTATTTGTGAAAGTCCAGGGAAGGTTTAAAAATGCATAGAATTAGTAAAAACAACAATTTCGCTTTCCCTCGGAAAATATAATAAAATATTAGAAACTATTCCTATCTATAGTTTCTAATATTTTTATTGTATTTTCTAAATAGTTTCTTTCGTCCTGTCGTTTAAAAAACCATTAAATTTAAAAGTGAAGTTTTATTTATTGATTCTGAGTTGGGACGAAGTTTGCCGGGTCAGCAAATCTTAAATAAATGACCTTGACGAGTTTACCTTTTTCAATCCCGTAGTAGATGTCGCTGTCATCTTCCTCCTCTTCGGGTAGGTGTTCGTACTGCCGCAAGTCGAGGTTCAAGTACTTGAGCTCTGTGGTAAGTGCACGTGTACCGAACTTCGTACGTTCCATATACGTGCGACAGTTCTCTAGAAGTAGCTCCCTGGAATATAATAAATGTACAATCAAACAAAGTTTTCAATTATTTCGTTTATTAATTTAGTTCAGCAACATTTGAACGGCCGTAAGTTCTTGCTAATTCGCGTGGCCTTACTTTTTAACGTACAGAAATATTACGTCATCATCATCATCTATGGACTAAAGGATTTCCACAACTCTCGATGAGCCGACCTTGTCCATTGGTTCCCCGCAACATTTACCAGATAACAATATTACCTAATTTAAATGAGTTTGATTTTGTTGACACTTATAATACAACCAAGTAATATTTATCTTGGGACACACATGGCCGTTTGATAACTAACTAGACAGAGCCTGTACTACGGCAACCAGACAACTGAGAAAAATAGTAACATATATCTAATAACATATATATTACAGATAATCTATACAGTCACAGAACAAAGCATTGTGCTCTCCACATAATTATCAAACTTTACCTGTCCGTATCCCAGGAGAGTGTCTTGAGCCGAGGTCCAGACAGCAAGACTGCAATATCCTGACACAGCACAGGACTTAGTCCAAGTGCTTCTCCCTCGGTGAGGATAGCAGTAGACAGCACATTGGCCTGATGCTGCGTCTGTTTCAGCTTGAGCGTCTCAGAAGTCTTCACAAAGTTGGTCTGTACCCGACTGTCGCTGGCCCAGCTGCCGTATTCTGTATTAGCTAGTTCCTGTTTTGGTTCAATATCCTGAAAGTTATGAAAGAGGATTCTTGTAATTAGTGCTTACATGTTTGCTTATATTATAAATGCTAATTTTGATGGATGTTTGTTACTCAATTGCTCCAAAACGGCTATAGGGGCTAGAAAGAGATTAAGATTCTTAACAGATTAAGGCCAGACGCATTTTCACTTCGTATTTAATAGGCGAGGAAAACCATCTCATCATATTTTGTAGATACATCAGGTCTATAGGTATGTGTGACTATACCCTATTACTCAAAAGTACAGTAGATACGATGGATGTTTGTTTCAAAACGGATGAACGGATCTGGATGAAATTTGATACAGACATATAACATAGTTGTAAAGCAGTGGTGGCCGAATGGGAAAGTAACCGACTTGCACGCAAGAGGCGCGAGTTCGATCCCGGGTGGCAGTACCAATGTGAATTTCACTTTGTGGAGTTTATATGTACTAATCAAATGATTCGCCATCTGCTAACCGTGAAGGAAAACATCGTGAAGAAACCCACATGTCTTAGAAGAAATTCTGAAGACATGTCTGATTCACCAATCCGCATTAGGGCAGCGTGTGTGAATTAAGGCCTAAAATCTCTCTCTTGACAGAGGAGAGGAGACTCGTGCCCAGCAGTGGGACATATATGGGTTGCTATTATATATAATAGGGGGTCGCCCGCGACTTAGTCCGCGTGGTTATTTGGAATATTTTCCCCGATTTTGCAACATATCTCACTACTGCTCCGCTCCTATTGATCATAGCGTGATGTTATATAGCCTATAGCCGTCGTAGATAAATGCACTATTCAACAAAAAAAATTTTTTTCCAATTGCACCAGTACTTTCTGAGATTAGCGCGTTCAACCAACCAAACAAACAAACTAGAATAGTACTATTATATTTTTTGTAAATAGGTGTTATTTACCAATGCAACAGGCGGTAAGGCAGGTGCAGCCTTTATCTTGTCGTACATGGTCGGCGAGGGGTGAACGGAAAACGCTGTCAGCGTACATTCACAGCGCATACGTTCGCTCGCCGAGAGCACGATGCCCAACTGCACGAACCATTGGGACAAAGTCTGTTCCGATGAACGGGCTTCGGTTTCCTAGAATAAATATAATAATAAAATCATTTTAGTCCGTACATAAACAAATTGTGTTGCTAAATACCAAAAAAAGCTGGAGTCTGTATATTTTAACACCAAGCATCATGATATCTGACTTTACTCTGAAATCTTGTATGCACCTGTAATATCTCTGCATCACCCCAGGTTGACAGGTAGATGTGTCACAAAATGAGAGATCATTATAATAAAATTACACCTATTCTATTCCACGTTTATTAATAAGGCGGTCACACATCCAGCCTGCCTTTACTAAATTTACTCGTATGAAGATTTTAATAAATAAACCATGATAATTTTTAATATAAATTTTTAAGGTTTTTTAAAGACCGCTCCTGCACTAGATAACAAGCTCTGTGTCGCGGGGGGCTTCACAAACATACAAATAACGGACACAAAACTCTTTATGGGTCACATTAAGTTTTGTCCTGTGTGAGCATCGAACTCACAACCTAAAATGATAATAGAATTTAATAATAGGAACGAATTAACAGTATTTTTTATATTGAAAGTGTAATGGATCAAGTATTGTAAAAGTAATATATTTACCTTTTCAGTGTTAAGTTTAAGCCTCTCTAGCTCATTCATTCCCGCGGTGATAGCGCGCACGTATAGCTCGCACACGAACGGCTTCATGTCGTCTTTGCTCTGTAAAAATGTTGTCGTATATACTGTAACCGCCCCATTCGTTGGCACCCACCTAATTATTGGCACTCTACAATTTGATTTTAAAAAAATAAGAATCTAGTTTTTTTTGTACATAATGTTTAATGTACTATGAAATGGCAACACTGGAATTGCCATATGGCACCATAATGTGATAAAAACGAGTTGGTGACGAGTTCGCAAGAAAACCACAATTTTCGTAAAGTTTTTGCTAAGCTAAGTCAATTTTATATCATCTTTAACTGCATATATATTTAAATTGTTATGTTTCTATATTAAAATACTATTATAACAGTTGCATTTAAACGTGTTTACGAAAAAGTAAAATATTATGGGGTACCAATATATAGTTGTTAAAATACTCTGTGTCCTAATATTGGTACAAGTGAATTTATAAGGCAACTGATGTGTCATTTTCCATCTCACCAACAATAATTTTCAGCATGGAAGATGTTTATACCATTTGATTAAATTGACAGTCTATCAAGCAAAATATTTCTTTTTCTTCTGCTACAGTATCTACTTATCTAGGTATTCTGATGAGGTAAATAGGGTATCCAGTAATTGGGACTAGGTATGCCAATAATTTGTTTATTTTACTAAATGTTGAAAATTGGTATTTATGTCGTTTTCTTGGCATCTTATTAATAATTTTTCATGAACACAAAATCAAATAATTATCATTTTTTATTATTATTTGATAGTTTTAAGTACTAGTGATTATAGTGTTCGTTTACGTTTGCCCGCGGGCGTGGTGACTAACACGGTCGTGAATAGTTAACAGCTACAGGAAATTTAAATTTGCTTACACCCTCTTTTTCGTGAGAATGCATTAATTAGCAGCGAATTTTTTATTTTAGCTGGCCTTTGTTACGGTAAGTTCCTAATGTAATAGCCTGGCTACAACCTAGCGGCAGTGGAGAGCGGTAAGAACAATTGTTCTATAACGGTAAGGTGTCGTGCGGCAACAGCAAACGTATGCGTGGCGTTATGTCATGTCATAGAGTGGTGCGGGCAGCGGGAACGCGGTCACGAATTGGGCGACGACAAGTAACCCTGTCTACGTGTACGTGGCATGGCGTGGCAGCGTCGCTGTTGCGACTTGCTACCGCTAAACGTCGTGGCCATCGAATATAATGTTGATTATTGATCGAGGAAAATGCCGCTCGGCTTTCGCTAGGCCAAGAGAAAACTTACGAAATGGAAGACGTGCAGTCGTAATTACTACACATACTGCCGAACTGACAAAGCCGTACAAAACTTAGTTAGTAACTTTTACAGGACGAAGCCTGTGATTGTGTGTGTGTCCCCTGGACGTACCTGCGCGTCGACAGCGGCGGCGAGCGTGTGAAGATGGCGCGCGGTGGCGGCGGGCGCAGCTAGTGCAGCAGCCGCGGCGGGCAGGCGCGGCGCCGCCACGAGCCGCGCCAGCGAGCGCGAGCAGCAGTACAGCGCCGTGCGCGCCACGCCCGCGCACACCGGCACCACCATGCAGCGCGCGATCACCACCTGCAACACACACCACGGTTCACTTGCGACTTGCGACTCCACGCACACGCACCATTGGACTTAGGCTAGGACAATTTTGTCTTGATGATAAATTCACGCCTATGTACAATGGGCAGCCTTATTGCTAAAATAAATTTCTTACACCCACAACCCCTTGCACAGCAAGCGCATACTGCTGCCACTGGAGCACCGAGGCAGTCTCTCTGTCCCCAAGTTAAGAATAAAGATATATTCTGACCTGAGCAATTAGTGTGGCAACATCTTTAGCGTTTTTCCAAAGTTTCTTCTCACGTGACGAAGTGTCGACCCGGCTCTGCAATCTCTCCACTAGTTGATACCCGTTGCGGAGAGGTGTTTGCTTCGCCTGCAAGAACAATGATTATGGTAAATCCAGACGTAAATATTTTAGCAGGTGAATGCTAGTACTTATTATTTTAATGCTTAGATCCCTATTATACCATACTGATGAGAGAGAACTTTACATCTATATTAATCTATAATATAAAAACAAATCGCTGAATGTGTTGCTAAGCTCAAATCTCGAGAACAGCTGAACCGATTTCGCTAATTCTTTTTTTGTTGTGTTTGTTATTGTCAGGAGGTTTTTATGTAAGAAAAAAATAAGAAAGTTGCGCTGAAAATAGTTTAACCCGGGCGAAGACGGGGCGGCGCACTAGTATAAGATAAAATTATGTAATTATGTCTGGCTGTCTGGGCCTATGTCCAGCAGTGGACGTATTTTGGCTGAGATGGAGAAGATGATTATGATTTGTTTTTGAGAATAATAAACTCAAAAACTACTCGACCTATTTCCATAATTCTTTCACATGTAGAAAGCTACATTATCATATTTTATATATTTTATTCTATATATTATATATAAATTACAGAACCCCTACGATAACTAAATTAATGTCATCGCGTACGAAGCCGGGACGTGACGCTAGTAGTATACATAAAACAAAGTCGCTTACCGCTGTCTGTCTAAATACATATGCCCCACTGGTGGACACGGGTCTCCTCTATCAAGAAAGACAGAGAGGCTAGACATTATCCCTATTCCTACAGGCTATTACATTTAAAGCCATGGATACGATGAAGAAGAAGGAGGTGATTGATTCAATATCTAACTAATTGGCTAATTGAATGATCAAGAGCCTATTCAATCGGTACCTTTTTAATTTCATCGCCTATAATAATAATTTGTTTAGATAACAAGGATCCTTGGTGTTAGTTACAATTCTTATGAGCTATGTTAGTTTTATTATATTTTAATTAATTAAATCACAAAACAACAAAAAAATTACAAAATTTTAGAAATTTTAATGGCTTCATGCCCGCGCACTTCTACGATCAGACTATTATCTGATCATAGTCCGCACGAAATGCCTCACGCACGGTGCATGTAAGTCCTCGGCAACTATTTTCAGGATGCTATTGTTATTCCCCCATATCCTTGCCACTATAGATGCGACCTTTTATCTCTCTCTATCATTTCCATTGATATTTATCTTCGATGTCACAGTACCCATGCTATGTGAAAAAATACTATAAGTAAATAGTTGACTTACCAATTCGATACATCGCGCTCGTTTATCTCGCTTGTGTAACAACACAAACTCAATGTCTGTAAGTAGTTCCATAACGTCCACAGTGAACCCGGCCTCGGTTTTCAATATCTCTATGAACGTCATTTCTCCATCATTTTTCGGTTTCTCTGTAACAATTTGTTGATTATTTAAACTTTTTCTTTTTATTCTACTTAGGTGGCAAACAAGCATACGGCCCGCCTGATGTTAGGCAGTTACCGTAGCCTATGGACGCCCCGCAACTCCAGAAGTATCACTTGCGTGTTGCTAACCATTTTTTTTACATCAGGGCTTTATTATGTGAATATCCTTGGGATAGGAATACGTTTTTTTTAAAACGCTTCCCTAAATGAGCGCTGGAGACCTGTACTCGCACACAGAAACATAACTACACCACTGTGTGTAGTTATTTATATTTATATTGTATTTGTATTTGGCTGTGGTCTTCTGTAAGGTGGAGGTCCTTCCCCAGTCGGGCTTGCTCGCTAGTACGATGCCCTACCTCTCTTAAACTTTATTATACACCAAATTATGATGTATAAATGCGGACAAAATGCCTGAGGCACGGCGCTGGGGAATAGGAAGCCGTTTGTTACTCTTTCACGTAAAAAACTACTACTAGATTTTAGTCTGGAATAGCACATGTTTTTACATTGCACATACTTTTTATCGCGATAACCGATACCCACGCGGGCGGAGCCGCGGACAACAGCTAGTTGAGAATAATGTTGAACTCAAACTAACATGATCTTTATATCTTCTTATATATAAAAATGAATCCCTATTTCCCTTGGTCACGGCATCACGCGTGAGCGGCTGGACCGATTTCAGTAATTTTTTTTTTGTTGTGTTTGTTATTGTCAGGCGAAGGTTCTTATGTAAAAAAAAATAAAATTGTTTAACCTCTAGGCTCCTAGGTGTTAACCTCTGGTATTGCAAACGTCTAACCCCAGGGTTTTGTGATGATGTAGGATATAGGAATATGGTATAGGACAGGAATCTCATCACAACCGATAAACGTCCCACAGCAGGGCTCGGGTCTCCCCCATATACTTAGGAGAAATATTAGCCTACTATACCACGTTGGCCAGATGGGTTGGTATAGGGTTTTATTTCGAGTTTTCCCCCTCTTGCAGTTAATATTGTCTCCAGAACTTACTTCCTCATTCGACTCTTACGACACATTCGGGATGGAATGGGGTGGTAACATTTGTATTCTTAATCCGTCAATACACGGACAAGGATTAAGTATAAGTATACGTTTCGTTATAAACAAAAGTCATTCTTAGGTTATTTTTAGGTAGTTACAATTTGTGAGGTTCAGGGCTAAGTACTAGCCATGGAAATCAATATCAATCGATCAATCAATGCATAATTTAACGGGTATGCCACGGTCAGTCATGGTTGCGGTTAGACGGGTATGATTTTGAGAGAGGTAGTGCACCACATGAGTAAGCATGCCCGATACGGAAAGAACCTCCATCTTACAGAAAACCACAGTCAAATTACTATACACAGCATAGTAGTTTCGTTCCTGTGTGTGAGTTCAAGTCTTCAGCGCTAATTTAGGGATATGTTTTTAACAAAACGTTTTCCTATCCCAGGGATACTAAATCATAAAACCCTGGTATTGCAAGGCATCATAGGCTACGGTACAACTAATCATCAGCCGGGCCGTATGCTTGTTTGGCACCTAAGTAGTACGCACACACTTGTGCACTAAATATACTGTGACCGACACCAGTTTCAAGGACTACTATGTATTGTCCTAGCTAGTCTCTGTTATGACTGGCTCTGCAGCCGAAATTCATATTATTATTAGGGGGCGCCCGGTGGTCGATTAAAGTAAAGAAAGCAATTACGGTCGAAATTCGTCCGTAATCGTAAATTTCTACACTCCTTCTCTGTGTGAACTTATACTATGTTAAATCTCACACTCCTCTTTTCACGCAAGACGCTCAGATGAAGTACTACTATGCAGTCACCCATCTATAGGGTACCGCGCCCTTGGTTGCCACGGGTCACCTCCATACACTTGACATAACATATAGAAGATATTAATCTGTTTACCTTTAAGTTCATCAGTCTGGTCATCTCTGGGCGGGTCCATGCAGGCCCGCACCCTGTCCAATATGGCTGAAGCGAGACGCAGCGCTAAGTCGTGACAATTCTTTGATGCTGCTAGCTGCCGCAAGCGCGTCACGAACATTACACCGCGCTCATCCTTCAGCCATTCTACAACTGGAAACAAAATATATATTGTTATTGATTTTCATACATACATTATCACGCCCGTCTCAAATTAGGGTTGGCAGAGGCTATGGTACTTCTTTCGCTTCCTGTATATTCATCAACCTCTTCACGTTGGTTCTGGCTTTACTTAAAAGTATTTTTCATCTTTACATATAAATAAAATTGTCTCTCTGTTTGTTTCCGCTAATCTCCGCAACGGCTAGACGGATTTTGACGGGACTTTTACTGGCAGATAGCGCTTATTTTCTTAATAACCACCAGCATAAAAACTTTGTTTCGTTTCTTAACCTCAGAAAATCAACATGATAGTATTCCACTCACCTTCCTCATCTTTCGGTGGAGCTCCGCTGTCCGGATCCAGCAGTACCCTGAGCACGGGATGCCCCCAGGGGTTAGCCAGTATCCGTTTGAACCACTCCCCTCGCGCCACCAGCTGCGCCTGCCATGGTGGTTCTTCACCAGTGATGGACCGGCTCTCTTCGATAAAAGCGTCGATAGCATCTTCCAGGCGTTTGTGTTCATCTTTACTTTTTGGGTCCTGCCATTCTGTCTGTAGGTGGTAAAATAAACATATTAGTTTGGCTGGCTGATATCTTTAAAATAAAGCTAATTTAATAGGAGATTCCTAGAGAAGCAGGGCACCCATCATACTTGCGAGCAAGCCAGTCTGGAGAAGGACCCTAGCCTTACAGAAGATCACAGCCAAATAACTACACGCATCGGTATAGTTGTGTTCCTGTGTGTGAGAACAAGTCTCCAGCGCTTATTTAAGGATGAGTTTTGAAAGTAACGTTTGCCTATCCCAGGGAAACTCGGCAACACGCAAGTCATACCTCTGTTATTACAAGCGTCCATAGGCTACAGTAACTACTAAACATCAGGCTGTATGCTTGTTTGCCTCCCAAGTAATAAAAAAAAAATAGGAAACAGGATAGAGGCATTCTTCTAGAGATACGACCACGAACTGGAAGACAGCGAGTACAGTCCTCCAACAAGATGGACAGACGACCTTATAGAATAGAATAGAAAACTCTTTATTATACATCAATTACATTTTGATAACAAACAATATTTATACTTAGTTATGTACAATGCAATTTCTTACTGGCAACCTTTGGATGGACAGAAAAGAAAGTTAAATATAATAAAGAAAATAATAACATAATTATAGTTTGCGAACAGCAGAAAAGTGAGCTCAAAACCGAATACTTTTAACTAAGATAATGATGTATGACAGTTTACCTGCAACACAGTTCTTGCAGTGTGCCTCTGCAGCCAGCTCAGCAGGTGTGGGTGTGTCGAGGAGGCCGAGTGTGCGCACAAACTGTGGACGCTTCGCCACGCGTCACACAGGCTCTGCGTACGCTCGCTAAGGTCCGATTCCTTGCTCAGACCTGCCTCTAAAGACTGCAAAAGGAAGAAATCTTTATAAGTCTGCTCACAAAATAAACAAGTATACAAGTAATATCCTACTAATATTATAAACGCGAAAGTTTGTAAGTATGGATGAATGGATGTTTGTTACTCTTTCACGTAAAAACTACTGAACGGATCTGGATGACATTTGGCACAGAGATAGATTATGGTCCATAATAACCAGTGATCGGAGTAAGTAGATTGAAATGGGGTCATTGATCCGAAACGTATATATTAATATGGACATTCCTCCGGAATTTGTGGATTATTAAAAAAAAAATTATGTCTATCTATAAAAGTTCTAGCCATAAAAGGCTAAAAATAAAAAAATAAAATTAAAGCTTCGATCGGAATTCGATTGTTTTTATTATTCAACAGATAAATAATGAATTAATTTAGTTTTGATACCTTCCTTTCAATTTTGAATTGAGTAGGAATAATATCACTACCAACATTAACAATATTTAATTGAATCCGGAAATACCGGATTTACTTTCCGGGAAAATGGCTTATCCATGTTATTCTTTCAGTGTGCATTTATGATACAAGTACCAAAAATCAATCTACCTACTCCGATCACTGATAATAACACATAGGCTTTTTACAGCGATAACCGACATCCATGCAGGTGTTGGTCTTTATATAACAATAAAAATAAATAATTGCAGAACTGATTTTGATCGAATTAATATAGGTCATAGTATTAAACAGTATTAAACAAAAAATGAAATGAATTATGCATATTGGTCCAGAAACCTCTAAGAAATTGGGTTATGTACACGGATTTCTTCTAGATGTACAAAGAAAAAATAATAATTAATTCGAAGGCTGGTAAAAAGTTAAATTTACTTTAGTACTTTTAAAACAATCATAAAATTGGATTAATTACATCAACATTATTACCACAGAATAATAAAATAATGTTTTTACTTTCTCATTAAAAATGTACCCAAATGGATTTATACTTTTTTATAATGAGGGGCAACATTAAGTAAGTGCATACCTTTAGAGTTTTGGACTATAATTCAATATGTTTACTACCCAAATACGGAAGGAGGTAGTTGACAGTTAAATTAAATTGTACTTCAGCATTTACATGTATAGTATTCTTACTGTCTTTAGCATGAATTTCCAGGACTATTTCATTGGTAAAGCTGTCAAATACATGCTAAATGGGGCTGACATTTTATTTGTCACCTAATAAAAAAATAATTAAAGACAATTTCCGCACTACCTGTGCTTCGCGATGGACTGGATGGACAAATGATGGTGTAATGCATAGGAATCGAACCGACAACAAACGATAATAATGGCGAGGTGAGCACTTTAACCACTAGTCTACGTGTAGTAAGTCACATGGCACAATACAATGAATATGCTGTAATGGCTTTACCATATATATAAATTATTTTTGAATACTTATTCAAGGAATTTAATTCCAAGAAAAGTACTCGCACAACATTACACACAAATAAAATATGATATTGTTTAATGGCACTACTAATACACTTGGGGACAAAACAATTAACTCATACCCACTCCATATACTAGCAGTCAAATGTGTCTCGCTTAAAACATTTTTCTATTTACAGAATTAATTAATTAAACCTTTATTGCCAACATATTTTAATTATATAACTTAATCTTCTGTTATAAGTTATAGGGCGTTGGCTTGTCTTTGCGACACAGAAGCCTCTTCCAGCACTCTCTGTCCTGTCTGTTCTTGTTAAAGTTTTTCTGAGCCATACGGGCCAACCTTCTTATATCATCAGACTAATATTTTTGTCTTGATCTTACACTTGCTTACAGAATTAATAACAACCCATATATGTCCCATTGCTAGGCACAGATCTTCTCTCTTCTATTCAATTGAGTTGAGAAAGTTCAGGCCTTGATCTACACACACTAGCCTAATGCGGGTTGATGGATCAGACATGCCTTTAGATTCTTCTAATAGGCACATGACATGTTGGTATCCTCACAATATCTCCACCCATTAGCAAATGGGAAATCATTTGATTTAGTAGTATGTATAAATTTCAGATTGGTACTACAGGTTGGATTCAAAATCAGAGTTAAATTTAATGAATATTGCAAAGCTCCAATCCAGTATTGAAGCAGAAATGGAGTATTTTTTTGGCTGTGAATGTGCGTGAGTTGATTGTTTTGCTCTCAAGTGTAATTTTTAATTAACACAGTGCAAAGTATTATAAGATAATTAGTTTAATTTCGCCTTATTACACATAGGTACAACTGCGTCAAAGTAAAAAAAATACTTGGATATGAAAATATTTACACAAACATTTCAGAAACTAATGTGAGTCTATGGAGATAATATATACAGGATGGATTTTTTAATGTCATCTGGAGGGAAAATACTCTAAATAATAAAGATAGCAAACTTCACTAAGTTAAAGAAAAAAAAATCCCGTTCAATAAGATTTCCTTTCCTTTCATTAAATTAACCACGTTCGCTGAAAAGATTTGATCGATACAATTGACTCTATCGACTTGTATAAAATGTTGCTTTTTTCGTTATTTTAGACGGTTCAATTACAGGGTGTGGAAAGTTTATTTAAAAAAATCTTTGAATGAAGTTTATTTCTTTTCAAAAATAATGAAATTTGTTTTTTGAGTCACATTTGCTATCTCCATTATTAAGAATAATTTTCCTCCAGGTGGCATTAAGTCCACTATATGTATGGGCTGACACAGACTGATTAATTAATGGGAAGGCTGTTAGTAAGCCTATCTCTACTTTGATGCAGTTTGAGTGTCTGTCAGTATAATATAACGTGCTTATATTAAATACACGTGCATCATCAATGGTATTATTATAAAGAAAGATAAGCTACCTTCATACTGAGCGGCGTTCAGATTTGTTCCCATGATTAAGTGCGTACTTGATAATACATTTCAAGTATGAATGCAAAAGATAATACAGAACGTAATGATATAGAAAGAGATAGTGATAGATGGAATGATGCTACTCACGAGAACAGTTTCCACGCGCTATAGTTCGTACGCATTAAAAATGCATTGTCATCATTGTCCGCCGGCCTAGCCACGCCCCGTAACCAAATTGTTCCTAATTAGAAAATCAAGTTCACATTGACCAATTAAAGGCATAGTTTCGAACTATGGGAACAATTTGATTGGTTGCGGGGTGTGGCTATGACGGCGGACAATGATAACTCACTGCATTCATAACGCGTACGAACTATAGTGTGATCTACGTCTCTCTTACTATAGTATCATTATGCATCATATTGTATAGTATATTTCACATAGCATGGGTAATGTGAGGTTTTGACATTTAAAGATATATATATCAATGGCCGTTGGAAAAAAAGTATTCTGGCATTTGTTTTTATGAGGTTCATAAGTATCATGTGTTTGATCTAAATGAATAAATGAGTTTGACTTTGAATGAAAATGATAACACGATTAAATTAAAACCTATCGATCGAATACTCAATCAATCAATTTATTTATTCATTACATTTTGGCTCTAGGCTCTTGATCATTCAAATAGCTAATTGGTTAGAGATTGATTCAATCATCTCTTTCATCTTCATCGTAAAATGTTAAACGTCACAGTGCCCATGCTATGTGAAATACACTATAAGTGGTTTACATAGCTAGAAAGAAAGAAAGTTATTTTTATATACTATATCGTTCAATTTTGTTGGAATGAAACACTTAAATACCGCTGCATTTTATAACGATTATCGTCACAGACAGGTACCAAGAGTAAAGACATACAACAAAATAATACTTTGAAATAGAAATATGTGAAACAGAATTTAAATAGAAAATATTTTATAGCTTCATGATGATATAATTTTTAAGTATAAAAACGTTTCGGTCGACGATAATAAGTCGAGAAACGCGCGCACTCACGCTTAACTCCCTATTTTTAAATGGTTACTTTTAACCACTTATGGACTACAAGCCAGCAACTTACTTTTGACATATTTTAAGTCATGAAAATTCACAAACTAATGCCTATATACTAGGTGTACGGTCGGCAACGGAGTTAGCTGTACAGGGCCGCTGTATGAAGATTAGTTTTTTAGGAAAACCTATGTATGAATTTGTGTGAAATGTATTTTTATCTGTTGTCTAATTGTACACTGTTACTCACAGAAATATATATAACTAGCTGTTGCCCGCGTGGATGTCGGTTATCGCTGTAAAAAGTAGCCTATGTGTTATTCCAAACCATAATCTATCTCTGTGCCAAATTTTATCCAGATCCGTTCAGTAGTTTTTACGTGAAAGAGTAACAAACATCCATACTTACAAACTTTTACATTTATAATATTAGTAAGGATGGTTTCTTAGAAAACTAATCTTCATATAGCAACACTGTACAGCTAACTCAGTTGCTGTGTGTACTTTGTGTCTGTGAATTGTATGTTAGAAACCTCCGGCATTGGAACGTTCGGGTGCACACGATTTTTGACTTTATGGTCACCGACCGAAACTATATGTTTGTGTAAGTAGAAATTGACTCATCATGAAACTATATTAAAATATTTTGATTAAAACCACATTAAGATCGTGATTGTAGATAAATATAAATTATGTATATGATGAAACATTTAAAAACAAACTGTTCTAACCCCCAAACGAAGAAGAATGCTAATACTTAGCAGCCTGTCGTTAACATCTTAGCGCCAAAACTACTATAGTGTATTTCACATAGCATGGGTACTGTGACGTTTAACATTTTATGATGAAGATGAAAGAAAGTGATTGATTCAATCTCTAACTAATTGGCTAATTGGATGATCAAGAGCCTAAAGTATTCAATCGATAGGTTTTAATTTGTGTCATTAAGAGAGGTAGGGCACCATACTGGCGAGCAAGCCCGACTGGGGAAGGACCTCCACCTTACAGAAGACCACAGCAAAAGGACTACACACAGCGGTGTAGTTGTGTACCTGTGTGTGAGTACAGGTCTCCAGCGCTCATTTAAAATTAAAAAAAAAAAAAAAAAAAATGGGTGTAATTTGTGTCCGTTAATTGCATGTTTGTAAAGTCCCCCGCGACACAGAGCTTGTTCTCTAGTGCGGGAGTTGTGTTATAAAAAAAATCTAAATCTAATTTAATCGTCTATCATTTTTATTGATATTTATCTTCAAATGTTAAACGTCACAGTTCCCATGCTATGTGAAAATACTACTTTTTTTTTTTTGCTACAAAAAATTGTTCAGATGTAAGACCGTGAGCTTTTTCGTCGGGGGTATATTTTTATTGTTAAAGACATTTTAAGAAAGATAAGCTACGTTCATACTGAGCGGTATTCCGTTTTGTTGCCATATTATTACGCGTACCTACATATAGATTTAAAGTATGAATGCGGTAGTAGGATGAATACAGAAAGAGATAGTATTATGTGAATGAAAACAGCGTGCTCGCACCAATGATATTATAATATAGTAAAGAGGTAGATATTGCACTATATCTATCTCTTTCTTTCTTAATATAATATCATTCATTGAAAAGAAAAGAAAAGACAACATAAAAATAAAACTATTACCATATTAGAGGCAAGACTCTTCAGTCAAAATCCTACATCTTGATGTCACGTTTAACTCTACTTGAGCTTTCAAACGTTTTTGCATCTCTATTATATTTATTTATTTAGACTGCTAGTCAATATATCCAACTGAAATAAACATGTTATTACTTACTATGTATCTGTTGTAAGACTTTACCAACCAAATTTTACTGGGTAACATAATAATTAAATTCACCCAATACAGCGGGGTTTGGTTACTTTCCCTTTTTATCTCAGTCGCAAAATGTTCACTTTGCAAAATGTCTACAAGTCGTAAAATGTCCCATTCGTAAAACTATGTTTTACGAATGGGACATTTTACGACTTATAGCAAAGTTAGCTTATGTTTTACGAAAGGGACATTCAGCAAAGTCTGTCCAAAACCAATTGCTGTGAAAATCTTTAGAAGCCTAAGCGTAGACATCTTTAGGAAAGAAAAGCTTGCTAGAAGTATATAATAGATATATGACTCTTTGTAGACAATTATTTGTTTTTTGTAAGCAGAATGGAATTTGAAAAAGGGACTTTTGCAAAAGAGCCTTTTTAGAAAGGGGCGTTTTACGAAAGAGACTTTCAGAGAGACATTTTACCAAGTCTACATTTTGCGACTGAGCCCCTTTTTATTATAATACTCTTAAGCATTCGGTATGCTTTGCGGTAAGCTGTTACCGTAGCCTATGGACACTATGACGTATCATCTTGTATATTAAATTTAGTGTACTGTGAGCTTAGGTGTTCAACAACTTAGCATGATTACAGCGGATTAATATGAAACAAGACAAAGGGTAAACGCGCTTTGCAAAATATCAACATCTATCGTTAGAAAAGATTGCCAAATGTACGGATAAGTAAAAAAATAAAAACATAAGGACAATTTGCAAAAGAGGCTTTATGCAAAAGGGACACTTTGCAAAGTGTACATATTGCGACTGGGCCTCCCACAAACAAGCCCCCAGCATGGTCTGCGGTAAGCTGTTACCGTAGCCTATGGACACTATGACGTATCATCTTGTACTTATATTAAATTCAGTACTGTGAGCTTAGCTGTTCAACAACTTAGCATGATTACAGCGGATTAATATGAAACAAGACAAAGGGTAGACGCCCTAAGAGCAATGACCTAACAGGTGAAGTACATGACTAAAATATATTTAATATTGTATTATTCAGACTTCATACAAAGTACAAAGAATAAACGACGTAGGGCACCATACAAGCGGGCAAGCCCGACTGGGGAAGGACCTCCACCTTGCAGAAGACCACAGTCAAATAACTACAAGCAGCAACGTAATTGTGTTTCTGTGTGTGAGTTTGTTATTATATGACTATGTAGTGCTGACTATGTATATGTATGTAGTACTATATGACTAGCGATTCGCCCCGGCTGCGCCCGGATTAAACAACTTTTTACCCGTTTAAACGTAAATTTTCGTAACTCCTACCTTCAAATTCTCCCTTCTTACCATCTTAGGGGTTCTATCAACCCCTTCTTCTTCGACAAGCTAAGAAGAAGAAGGGGTTGAATTTCCAATAATATTTGTTTAGTGTATAAAGCACCGGCATGCAAACTTTCACGGTCCGAACCTCTGTAGTTTAGGCCGTACACTGATAAATCAGTCAGGGTCTTCTTTTATATAATGATAGCGGATAAGTCCCGGATAGACATTAAAAAAAAAACAATAGGTGAAAGAATTTTTAAAATCGTAGTTACTTTTGAGTTAAATCGCGTAACAAACATAATATTAGTTTAGATATAGAAGATAGCAATTTTCGAGTCATGTCTACACAATGTAACCTACACCTAAACTTAGCTCTCGAGCTGTGGGAAACCTAGTCTTGTTATGTGAGCTGTGTCAGTTTGCTTAATATTACAATGCAGATATACGTTTGCAAATAAATCACATACGTAACGCAACTTGATAGTACTGGCATTATGTTTAATTATAATAATAAAACTGCGTCGGTGGCATGTACAATCGACAAAGTTGGCAGTCGACAAAGAACAACAATTATACTATAATTAGATCCCATCATTGTTACCATAGTTCTACACCTACCCTAGTCATCATAATCATGGTTGTACTTCTATAGTAAAGTTATGGTATGGCTACGGTAGTCGGTAAGTGTCCTATGCCATTTACCCCGCGAGACAGGGATTGTTCCCTAGGAGAGTTCTTTTTTAGAATTACAGATTAAAATTCTTTAAGAGCCACTGCGTGTTGGACCAATGTCACCACGTAAGCCTTCCAGAGCCCCGGGTATTATGCATAAATATAGGAGAGTACCTACCCGTGATAAAGAGTCAATAATGTAATAATTGAGACCCATATTATCTTATGTCCCACTGCTGGGCACGGGTCTTCTCGTCTCTATTAAGAAACAAAGGGTTTAAGCCGGATCAGGTCATCGCCCAAGGGCCGCCGGTAGTGCTAAAGCCTGGCTATAGCAAGGAACTCAGGCCACTCTATAATCCCAAAACCAAGTCTTTTGTAACACCTCTGCCTACCCATGTTAGGTATACGTTGGAATAAAACATGAAACACTTTCTGTATACGCTTCGATTGAAATCAAAACTTCGTTATGTAGTATTTGTTTTATATTTCGCTCGACATCCCGCTGCGCCACGCGTCGCGACGCCGGTCAACGAGCTGTGTTATATATAAGTTATATGCCTGTCTATCTGTGTTATATTCTGTAGAATATAACAGCAATAGCAATTATTGTATACAGTATTACAGCTATCTATTGTCTGTGTGGTGACAGATCCTTACTAATATTATAAATGTGAAAGTTTGTAAGAATGGATGGATGGATGTTTGTTACTCTTTCACGTAAAAACTACTGAACGGATCTGGATGAAATTTGGCACACAGATAGATTATGGTCTGGAATAACACATAGGCTTTTTGCAGCGATAACCGACATCCACGCGGGCGGAGCCGCGGGCAACAGCTAGTTAGGAATATAATAGGAATGTCATAGGACTCTACTAACTACGACTAAGGGAGTTAGTCAGGCAGACAATATCCACTGCAAGAGAGGGAAAACTCGAAACAAAACCAAACACCAACCCGTCTGGCCAGCGTGGTACAGTAGGCTAATATCCCTCGAAATGTATAGAGAAGACCCGTGCCTAGCAGTGGGACGTTAATGGGCTGAGATGGTGATGATTACAGCTATTAGTAAGTCTTTGTACACAGAGAAGTATAATAAGTATCGCTTAGGTCCCTTACTAGCTGTGGTGCTACTGAGAATTGTGCTTACTTTTTTTTTTTCATGACATCTGTCTTCCATTGGGGTAGGCAGAAACTTTGCCAATTAGGTATATGAAAATGTGGAATGAGATCCTGTCCAGGTTTTCCCGCTTGAGATTCGTAAAAAAGGTCTGCAACGCGAGTTTATGTGACCAGAAACAGTTTTTTACTGCTGGCGTGTGTCCGCGTATTCGATAAATATTTTTATTCCAAAATCTTTCTGCACTTTAAAGCAGTTGATGTGTAGTGTGTTATATTTAAAAATCAAACATATAGGTATGATTATGAGCTACATGTTAGAATAGTAAACAAGGAAAACTTAAAACTTGACTCATCTTTTACAACTTACGACGTTTTATAAGTACCACACGTGTATCTGTCTGTTGCATCGTAGATGCTAAATGAATGGACCGATTTTGATACGGTTTTCTGTTTATGTGTAATAACTGTAGAAACTCTTGATAAATCACTTGAAGTAGTATTTGTAAACAGTAAACTAATGTTATCAAACACTTATGAGATTGCTACTATCTGTCATGTTATGACTTGATAAGATTCATCTGGAGAGGGGGGCAATCTCCCCACACTTTCTAGGTCAGGCCAACTATTATCCCCTTTTAGAAATAGAGAGGTAGAATTTAAGAGGGGTGGGGCATCATACTAGCGAGCAAGCCCGACTGGGGTAGGACCTCCACGTTACAGAAGACCACAGCCAAATAACTGCACACAACGGTGCGGTTGTGTTCCTGTGTCTGAGTACAGGTCTCCAGCGCTGATATAGTATGCGTTTTGAAAGAAACGTATTTCTATCCCAGCTCAAATCTTAAAGCCCTGGTGTAAAAAAAAATTGTTGGCACCACGCAAGTGAATACCTGTGGTATTGCAAGCGCCCATAGGCTACGGTAACTGCTTAACATCAGGCGGGCTGTATGCTTGTTTGCCACCCAAGTAGTATAAAAAAGCCAATAGTTGGAGAACTGCCTATATCCAGAACTGTCCTATCAACGGAATGATTAACTACCTCAAAAAACACTAAATTTAGGTAAATAAAGGCACTTTTATTTTATGTTCAGTAGGATGTTATACGTCCAAACTGACAATATCGCGGATGTTCAATAGTATAAACATTATGCATTAAAAGATAACATAACATAAAATCTATACAAAACAAGATAAGCATGACATGAACGAATATAATCATATACATGGCGCTAACCTATGACTCAAAATTTACATACCATAAACACATAATGACACCTAATCTATACCTACTTCTATACCTAGGTAAATAAAAAATATTATAAACTAGCTGTTGCCCGCGTCCCCGCTTATCGCGATAAAAATTAGACTATTCGCTATTCCAGACTATAATCGATCTCTCTGAATTGTTTTGTTTGTTTGTTACGATTTAACTCAAAAACTAATCAACCGATTTTAATAGGATATCCCCACGAAGACTAAATAATCCTACTAATATTATAAATGCGAAAGTTTGTAAGAATGGATAGATGGATGTTTGTTACACTTTCACGTAAAAACTACTGAACGGATCTGGATGAAATTTGGCACAGAGATAGATTATGGTCTGGAATAACACATAGGCTACTTTTTACAGCGATAACCGACATCCACGAGGCGGAGCCGTAAGTATGTTACAGCTAATAAAAAGGACCTAGAAACTGCTTTTGCTTTTACTCGACTACGACAAAACCAACATAGAGTTATTTATTGTCTTTGTGCAGTTTGTAATGGACGGAAGCAATACAAATCTTAACTCTGTTTGCTGTCAAAACGATAAGAAGAAGAAGAAGTTTATGATTTAGTAAATTGGAAAGTAAATGTACGAATGTGTACATATGGCAACGGAGATATGTATAAGGGGCCGCTATAAGATTAGTTTTCTAAGAAAACCATCCTACTAATATTATAAACGCGAAAGTTTGTAAAAATGTATGGGTATCTTTGTTACTCTATCACGCAAAAACTACGGAACGGATCTGGATTAAATTTGGCATAGAGATAGATGTCTGGAATAACACATAGGCTACTTTTTATCCCGGAAAATTATCTGCTTAGAAGCCGCGGGCGGAAGCTAGTTGTATATATTTTTGTGGAATTTGGTAACTGTGTACAATTAGACTAAACCTACAGATAAAAAAAATATATTATTGTCCGATGTCAAACAACTCAGTATGTGCTATTTGAACGATGCCTTTCCGCTCCAATTCCACCCACGCATTTACTTCGTCGAATGAAATGACTAACTCAGTAACATATGTACATTTGTCGCTTTGTGGTCTCGGGTTTGACCGGGGTTGAAATAAAATTGTGAAATTGAACTTGGTATTCTGATTTCAATTTGTTTCTATATTTTCAATTCTCTGTGCATAAGTATGTTGTGAAATTGTTGGTGTGAATGTAAGGAAAAAAGTACTATGTTAAGATTTTAGCAAGTGGGATCCATAATCTCTGCCTACCCCCGCAAAACAGACATGAGTTTGCATGTCAACACAGTATACCTCACCTCACATTGGATCTAATATGGTTGATATTTATGTATCAACGTCACAATTGTCATTATATAATAATATTATTTACTTATTTATATTTTAAATATAACTGCTCCGCTAGGTGTCGAATACCTTCCCTAAGGGGTCCTAGCAGAATATCAGCGCTGCAGCTGGGATGTTGCAATTAATCACTGAGCTAGGTCCTGTTTTGTCTTGTAACCATTATATATTTTTTTGATTACTGTAGTAAGATGTATAGATAAAATCAATATTTTTTTTTCTTTTTCTTTTCTTAAAGAAACTCGTGGTTGTTATTGTATTTAATTCTAATACCAATTTTGAACAAACTAAAAGTTTCAAAAATGTATATAGTTAGGTAAAAATATCAAGTTACATTAGGACATGCTCTCAAGTCTTACTAATTTGGCTATCAAATACTGCAAAATTTTCGAATCTGCCTAGTAGTTTTAGACATTAAAACTTTTAAACAAACAAATCTTTCAGCTTTATAATATTAGTATTTATTCTCCGTTATTTTAACGGAGTGTTTCCTGCACTTGGTCACTCAGGTGGACCTTTGAGTGTGATTAGTACAGATATAATTATGTACATGTACTAAAGACAATAATGTATTATTCTTTGTCTGTATCATCAAGATGAACAACTGTTTTGTTGCTACAGTTCCAGCTTTATTTTAACTTAACAATGCAATGAGTATTAAGAACAAGGATATTTTATAATGATTCCACCCACGGCTTTGTCTGCACTTATAAATTTTATTGGAACCGTGATAAAAGTAGCCTATGTTATATTTTTATATGGGGTTCTTCAAGAAACAAGAAGAAGAGTTATAGGGTTTCTAAAGGGTCGGCAACGTGCGAGTGATACCCGAGTGTCAGGCGATTGTGCTATTCCAAACTATAATCTATCTTTATGTCAAATCTCATCAAGATCCATTTAGCCGTTTTGGCATGATTGAGTAACATGATAAATAAATACTAAAAATCAAAGGTCAAAAGGTTAATTGCAAAATATAAATCTAAAATAATATTATAAAGAGAAAAGATAAGATTTTTTGTTTGTTACGATTTATATCAAATACTACATGACGATTTTAAAAATTCTTTCACCATTAGAAAGCTACATTATCAGCAAGTAACATAGGCTATATATTTTTGTTTAAGAATTAAAGGACCTATAAGAAAACTAAATAAAGAACCACATGTGCGAAGTGGAGATGTGGTGCTAGTATTTAATAAAATAGTTGTTTGGGTTAAGCGGACAATGAGACAGATGATGAGATTGATAGCGTATAAAAATTTACTGGAATCTTTTTATATGGTTGTTCCTTCACTGCTGAGAATCTCGACCACATATCAATAAGACTTATCTTCCGAAGTATTGACGGTACATGATATAGTAATTTACTATAATACCTATATATTTATATGTAATCTCCTGTATGTATACATATAATATACTATATATTATGTAATAGAACTTATACAATTGATAAGAAATGTGACTAAGGAATAATTATCATAATAGATAAACAAACAAGTAAATGTGTATAATATAAGTTATGTTAATGTCTATGTGTCTTATTTATAGCAAAGTCATCAAGTTGTAATTTCTTTTTTGATACCAATGCACATGATATGATTTAACTCATACATGTATTTTTTATATAAAGTGTATTGTATAGCTACTGAAATATCATGTAGTCAACATTCCATTGAAATGTTACTGAGAATGAAATTTGAATCCGTGATATTATACAGCCGGTAGGTACTTATAATAATAATTTCACATAAAAATATGAACAAAGTCATGGATCACTATAAGTATAGACAAACAGCTGATTAAGCAAAATATTATATCTCCCACGTCGTAAGTCTGTTTTATATATAGATCTTAAGATTTTTTTTGGCAAAAGTAAATACTTGAGCGCTACGTGACCCACCGATGTTGTGCTAATGGCTGTCTATCATCATTGTACAAATTGATGATTACAAAATAGATGTTCATCAATGTAAAGTACTAATACAGCAGCGAAAACATATCAACAATATCTTATGATGTCCCAAATCTCATGAAACCACAAAGATAGCCATTTATCCCCATTATTATGAAGTACTACATAATTATATATAATATGATTTTCAGGTGCATACACCTGCAGCATCTATGGAGATGAGATGTTTAAGAGATGAGTCATAGAAATTTAAATACGTATTATGTATTTTTCTTCAAAATAGACAATAATATCGCGTAAAATAACATATAGATCAAGAAATAATATGAAAACAAGGGTTTATTGGAGACAAATATGGCGGCCATAGTGAACTTTACGAGCACAACGGCGTCGCACTATACATGTTGATTTTGATAATTATAAGAAAAACACTCACCTTATAAAGTTCAATGTAAAATGTTTTGCCCTTTGGGCCACTTGTTTGATTACTCTTCACGTCTTTCCCATCATTTGTAGAAGTCATTTCTCAAGAAAATATCGCGGGGAGACATTTATGCGCTTGTGTTTTCGGTGCTGTCAAAGTCAGTGCTGCAATACTAAAAAAAACTATAGTCCGTACAATCTGTACATGGCATCCCCATATAGTGCATTATTAGTGGTCAGCGGAATAGCATAGCGTTTGAAGAACACGCATTTACAAATGTCGTGCCTACGTAGCATAATACTTAAATTACGAATAATAGTGCAATATAACTATGTACCTAGTCAGAATATTTAAAAAGTTGTGCTTCAGTAACTAAAAACTATTAGTCTTTGGGGTAGCGGTTCAACACAGAGTAGTGATTAAAGCGAAAGGAGTTTAGTTCTTGCTTCAATTAACAAAAAAAAAATCTCATACAAATTAAACCTCTCTTCATAAATATATTCTATACATATTATGAATCATATTCTTCAAAGATAAATTCCTCCTTGATATTCTTTATCTTAGATATGAACTGTCCACAGAGCAACTTTGTATTTGCTCCGTCGAACTGTCTAATAGGTTATTATTAATTCATTCATTAGGTCACTCATTCATTCATTTACTTAGGATTTGGATTTTCATAACTTTGGATTTGCTCTTTCCTTTTGGCCGCCGTCCACCCCGTAGACAGCGGTCCACCCACTCATTCGAATTACTCATCTCATTCGCTTTTTCATTCCCTCTTAAACTCTTAATGGACGGTGTGCACTGTGCTTTTAAAAAACTTAAGTTTATACTTTCCTTTGTTCTTTATAATTTAATTGTAATCAGCTGACGGATACTTGCTATTCTGCCAAAGCTAACATTTTGTTATTGACGAATCATTAGACAAAGCTGTTTTTTGATGCTACGACGATGACGGCGACTGAAAACTATTTTTGGTTGCCAAAACGACCGGAATGTTTGATGAAAAAGCAAAATCGAGTTTAAAGAAAATTTCCTCCTTGATATTCTTTATCTTAGATATGAACTGTCCACGGAGCAACTTTGTATTTGCTGCGTCGAACTGTCTAATATGTTATTATTAATTCATTCATTAGGTCACTCATTCATTCATTTACTTAGGATTTGGATTTTCATAACTTTGGATTTGCTCTTTCCTTTTGGCCGCCGTCCACCCCGTAGACAGCGGTCCACCCACTCATTCGAATTACTCATCTCATTCGCTTTTTCATTCCCTCTTAAACACTTAATGGACGGTGTGCACTGTGCTTTTAAAAAACTTAAGTTTATACTTTCCTTTGTTCTTTATAATTTAATTGTAATCAGCTGACGGATACTTGCTATTCTGCCAAAGCCAACATTTTGTTATTGACGAATCATTAGACAAAGCTGTTTTTTGATGCTACAACAATGACGGCGACTGAAAACTATTTTTGGTTGCCATAACGACCGGAATGTTTGATGGAAAAAGCAAAATCGAGTTTAAAGAAAAAAAAAGAGTTACAGATTTTGACTGTTTTTTGTTAATAAAATGAAATCTTTATCTTACGGGGATAGTGTAGATTTTTGGCTAAATACCTTCCGAGATTTTTTACGCCCGTTCCCTCTACATGCAAACAAGACGGAATCAAATCATTTGATTTGAAACATTTGAAGCAATCAATGATTTGAATTTTATTCTTTAGTCAGTCTTTAAATCAGATTACTAGTCTATACTTTTAATTTTTAAATTTAAACCACGCTAATACGGTATGTTTTGACCAAACTTTAGCTGAAGTTAAAATATATTATATGCCCGCGGCTCCGCCCGCGTAGATGTCGGTTATCACGGTAAAAAGTAGCCTATATGTTATTCCAGACTATAATCTATCTCTGAGCCAAATTTCACCCAGATCCATTCAGTAGATTTTGCGTGAAAGAGTAACAAACATCCATACATAATATTAAGTAAGGAATTTACCTAAATTTAAACGCGGTATATGTACAGTAAAAGCATTATTGCAATTTAATGATATATTCATGTTGAAATTTGGTAATATTTATAGACCATCTCGATTGTGTGTTACAGATTAAAATTTGTCATGTTCGTTTATCCCCGCTTTCCTCTAAATATTCCATCACTTAAAGGTTTTCTGCAGGATTCCTCAAATTTGATTTAAGCTCGCCTTTGTACATATTATTGTTTATATATTTTGATATTGTCCTGTATATTTATTTTGTGTACAATAAATAAGTAAAGAATAGTCTTAACATTGGTAAGTAGGTAGTTAAAACATTTGGGTCTGTCGGTAAAGCCGGTGTAAAGGTTTTTAAAAAACACAAAACAATCGTAGATAAACTATTAAACTGTCATTTATTTATGACTTTAAAAAGTGACACACTAGTTAAACAATAAAGTAAAGTTAGCTAAAGTAAGCTTGGACCTAAAATGTTTTAAGGATGAAAAGCTGAAAGCTGTTATGTGAAAACTGATAACCAAGAAGCTGATCCAACCTCTTTCTGAAAAACCGAAGATTTGGAGTGTTGCCATTCTTTGTTTTGCTGCGGTGACTCTATGCTACTCCATGGCCGCTTATATGATTATTAGTTTTTTGTACTGGCAGTACTGCAGTACAAAGCAAAGCGAGTAGTGTCAAGAATTACTGCGTTTTTTACGAAAAATAATCTTAAAAATATGTAAAATGTAATAAAAACGTAAACTTCATTATGTATGTAACGGTTAGATGCATTATTTGTATTGATATCATAATTTCTTTAACGTGTTCGATAATAAAAACTGATGTGTCAAAGTGCAGGGCAATAGCAGGCACGATAAATTATCATTTTTTAATCTTTAAATGCCTTGTATTTTATTGCATACTCGTTATTTTGCTTCTGCAATGAGTAGTGAAATGTAATTTTATACTTTGAATATCTTGAGATATTTTGGGTGTGTGATCCGACAAGGCACATCTGGCGAGTCTCTTGTATCACTTCCTTTCCTTTCTCGTTAATTGGCAAACTATTTACTGTTGTACAAAGATATAAATTCCATATACGCAGTAAATTACATTGTTAAGTCATATAACATAAGATTATTTTCTATTTAACGCGTTATTCTTTATTCCAGTGTTTTACGAATTCATTTTTTTTATATTACAGTGATTTTATTCATTATATGTATATATTTAATAGTTGTGTGTTGATAAGCGGACAGTTGG
The DNA here is from genome assembly GCA_947095525.1 of Trisateles emortualis. Taxonomy (NCBI): domain Eukaryota; kingdom Metazoa; phylum Arthropoda; class Insecta; order Lepidoptera; family Erebidae; genus Trisateles; species Trisateles emortualis. Next base: position 8,686,240 of record OX352754.1, on the reverse strand, counting down.
CTTAGTGTTGTGATGTTTGTATCAAGTAATTTTAATATTCTCCCTTATTGTGTACCAATTGAGTGATAATTTAATAACATGGCTAAGAAATCGGATAATACCGGCGGCAAGCTAGTCACGGTATCTGTCGTGGGCCTTTCTGGTAAGAAAAACAATATATTTTACTACTTTTAATTCATAAATATATTCTTACTGCTGTTATACATGTTGCCAATCCAATAAGATGGCTATAATCATTTGGATTTGTTGAACAATCAAAGAAGTATTTAAAAACGATTGCTAAAGAAAATAGATTCGTTTGAATAGAATAATTAACTAAATTATATAGGACTATTTAAAATTAAAACCATGCAAGGGGTTTATATAACTTCTCTAGTTGTTTTGTTAAAATTATGTGACATCTTTAATCATACAGAATGGGTGTTGTAAGTGTGAATATAATGACATAAATAGGTTGGCGACATGTAAGTGATACCTCTGGTATTACAAGCATCCATAGGCTATGGTAACTGCTTAACATTAGGTGGGCCGTATGCTTGTTTGCCACACAAGTAGTATAAAAAAAAGTATGTCAAGATTGTAGCGAATGGAAATCAATTTTAAATAAAGGGAGGTATGCTTAAAGGTTTTATGTGAAATCAATAAACAATAAGAAGATCCATAAACCAATTAAAATGACCATGATTATAACTAAGGTGAGAAATGCCTCAATAAATTAACAATAGGCAATCCCTATTTAAAAAAGGAATAGTGTGCATGTGCAGACCTCCCAACAAGGTGAACTTCCTTTTTCTTTTCTTTTTTAAAAAGACAACTCCCGCACTAGAGAACAAGCTCTGTGTCCTGGGGGACTTTACAAACATACAATTAACAGACACAAATTACACCCAGACTCAGGCCAATTCTTTGTGGGTCACACAAAGTTTTGTCCTGTGTGGGAATCGAACCCACAACCTTGTGCACAGTAGGCGCATACTGCGGCCACTGGACCACCGAGGCAGTCAACAGACACTTGCCAGGACTCCTTATGGAAAAGGTCAATTTAAGACTGATTGCTATATATCCTTAACTTATGTCCAACAGTAGACATCTTTTGTTTTTTCTTGTATTTAAAAGACAACTCCCATACTAGGGAACAAACCCTGTATTGCAGACATACAATTAACAGACAGAAATTACACACAATCTCAGAACAAACAGTTTTGTCTCATGTGGGAATTGAACCCACAACCTTAACAGGCAGGTAGAAAAATCTTTTGGCCGAGATATTGACAATAAAAGGTTTAACAACTTCTTCTTTTGTTTGATTTATTTAGTTTGGTTTATAAGATCTTTCTTCATTGTTTATGTAAATAAAGTGTTTTGAGTGTGAATGAATCTAAACAATTAAGATGATTCTTACTATACAACATAATTAGGGTGCGCTTACCCTTACTAATGCGAAAGTTTGTCAGAATGGATGTATGGATGTTTGTTACTCTTTCACGCAAAAACTACTGAACGGATCTAGATGAAATTTAGCACAGAGATAGATTATAGTCTGGAATAGCATATAGGCTACTTTTTATGGGTATATCCGACATCTATGCGGGCGGAGCCACGGGCAACAACTAGTATCTATATAGTTATTTGGTATATTTTTAATATTTTCATTTGAATAATGTTTACAAGATGGTATGGTATGGTATGGTATGGCGGGCTATTTTCCGCAATTCCACGCTGATGCGCGTATTTTGCGTGCGGGTGGTTAGCTGGGGGGGTCACTCTATCCACCCCAGCTCGTCCAAATAGTCCAGCAGCCGCCTGACGTTGACGACCGCTTCTCGTACTGATCCTGGGCTGCCCAGGTGTTTCCTTCTGTATGCAGCGACCTCCGGGCAGTGCAGCAACACGTGCGCCGCCGTCTCGTCTTCCCTCATGCAGGCTCTGCAGAGGGAACTGTCAGTGACTCCTATAACAGAGAGATGTTTATTGAACGAACCGTGGCCCGTGACGGCAGCAGTGACTATACACAACTGCTGTTTTGTGAGCCTTAGAACCTGTTTGGTGAAGCGATGGTCCAGCGCGGGAAGTGCGTCCTTTGCCTGTCTGCATTCGCTGTGATTTATCCAAAGGTTGTTGTGTTGATCTTTAATGCGCTTTCTTACCAGTGCGCGTAGGTGTCCGAAAGGCAGCGCCACAATGGGTTCTGGCCCTATTGTGTCCATCTCTGAACCCCTTCTGGCGAGCTCATCCGCAGCATCATTGCCTCGGGAGCCGCTGTGTCCTTTGATCCATTGGATAGTTATGCTATTGTGTTCACCCACCTGGTTAAGTTTTTGGTGACACTCGTAGATCAGACCTGAGTTGACTGTATGGCAGTCTAGAGCCTGTAGGACAGCCCTGCTGTCCGATAGAATCCGAATGTTTACAAGATATAATAAACATGAAATGTACTTTGAGTCTTGGTGAACTTTGTGTCTGTTTATTGTATGTGTGTACAGTCTCTGTGACACAGGGCTTGTTTCCTATCGGGGAATTGTCTTTTTAAAAGAAAAATATGAACCTTAGATATGCCTATAAATTCTTTACATGTAACATTTTAATACTCTTTCAACCATTGATTGTTATCAATCAAAACGACTTAACAAATCTGGATGAAATTTGGCTCAGAGATAAATTACTGTTCCCAATGTTTTCCCTATTTGTCATGGTCTTCGGCTTCTTGCATCCAGCCACACCCAGCCCCAGTGGTCCAACAGTGGACTGCAATAGGCTAATGAAGATGAATATATTGTCTTTAAGAATGGGAGAATATTATTATTGTATATTACCTCCCACATTAGTTTTTATGGGTGAAGGACTGTTGGTAATTATGTCATACTGGTTACGAACATGTGGTTTAAATTAATTATAATAGTTAAGATACTTACTCTATAATTAGTTATCACTGTTTTGAAGTTAGCTTCATAAAAATATTATAAGTATATATAAACTAATATTACAAATGCGAAAGTTGTAAGATGTTTGTTACTCTTTCACGCAAAAACTAGGTACTGAAGTGATCTGGATTAAATGTGGCGTAGAGATAGATTATAATCTGAGAAACACATAGGCTACTTTTTATCCCGGAAAATGTATGTTCCCGAGGGATTGTACGCGCGGGCGAAGCCACGGCCGAATGTAACTAGCTTCCGCCCACGGCAAACAAATTTGATTGTTTGTTTATTAATTTGTCAAATTTTATTCAGATCCGTGCTTAGCCTGTATATCTTAATGATATTTGGTACCATGGTTACATGACCCCCAAAACACTGCAAGGCAATTGCAGTCAAATTAGTATTAGATACTTACTTCCTACAAAATAAAAAATGTTATCTAACACAATGAAATCTTATTAGTTTACATCTTTTATCTTAATACCTAGTTGTAAGATAGTACATGTTATCATTGATTACAATGTGTAAATAATGATCACATCATTGTACTCATTAATTGTCTATTTATGTGTATGTTCTAATGGTAAACACATACAGTCATTAATTGTAGCACATTTACAAGTGAGATTGGCGTTGTAAGGCGAGGCATCGGTGTGATGATATATGAGTAACTCGAAGGGGCTCGGGTTCTGCAAGGTTAAGCAACCTTGCCGCGGTCGGTCCATAGGTGGGTGACCATTTAAATTAATCTAAAAATACAGCAATAGCCATTGGTCCTGTGCCTGATCTCTCTCTGGTCATGTCGGATTGCCGTCCCATCGCACTATGAGAGTGAAGGAATAGAGAGTGCACCTGTGTTGGTGCAATATATGTATGTCCTGAGCAGTTTTTTGTTGTTGTATGTGTGTGTAGTCGTTAGCCTCAGATGGCTTTCACAACTTTACGCGGTCTGTCGGCAAGCGGAAGGCTCTCAGCCGTTAGAGTCGAAGGTCTGTTCACACTCGCGATTTTGACGACAAGACGATGCGAGAGTGTAAATATTTGACATTCATCATAACAACTAGTAATATGTAGTAATAATACTGCACGGTTGGTTCAGTGGCTTAAGTAATTAACTCGCCAATTACCACTAAGCCGTGTGTTGTGGGTTCTTTTTTTTTGTTATTAAAAAAGACAACTCCCGCACTAGAGAACAAGCTCTGTGTCGCGGGGGACTTTACAAACATACAATTAACGGACACAAATTACACCCAGATTCAGAACAACTCTTTGTGGGTCACACAAAGTTTTGTCTTGTGTAGGAATCGAACCCACAACCTCGTGCACAGCAGGCGTATACTGCGGCCACTGGACCACCAAAACAGTATTCAAGGTTCGATCACACGGGACAAAAAATTGTGTGATCCATAAATATTTGTCCCGAGTCTGGGTGTTCTTTGTGTCCGTTAATTGTATGTTTGTAAAGTTCCCCGCGATACAGGGCTTGTTCTCTAGTGCGGGCGTTGTCTTTTTAAAAACAATAAATTAATATGAATGCAGTCAATGATATTATAAAGGAAGATAAGTTACATTAGTACTGACCGACGTTCAGTTGTGTTCCAATGTTTTGATGCGTACTTTAGATTTCAAGTATGAATGCGATAGATAATACGGAACGTAATGATACAAAAAGAGATAATGATAGATGAAATGAAGCTACTGTTGTAGGCATCAGTTTTCGCGCGCTAGTGCGGTATCTACTTTTCGCCTTTCTTACTATAATATAATTGAATGCAGACAACATAATAATATAGATCTGTTAAAGCAGTTATTATTATGACTGTATTTAATTACTTGGTAATAGGCTTATGTGGGTCATTTGGTCTGTCACCAAAGGTATTTTCCTAACTTACTAACCATTAAATAGATCATCTAAACATAATATAATTATTTGTTACTAGCTGTCGCCCGCGGCTCCGCCCGCGTGGATGTCGGTTATCGCTGCAAAAAGTAGCCTATGTGTTATTCCAGACCATAATCTATATCTGTGCCAAATTTAATCCAGATCCATTCAGTAGTTTTTACGTGAAAGATTAACAAACATCCGACCATCCATCCATTCTTACAAACTTTCACATTTATAATATTAGATGACTGACTGATTCATCAACGCAGAGCCTAAACCTTTGGAGCTACAAACTTGAAATTTTGCACAAATATCCCTTAAAATGATGTGTGAGCTAACGGGCTTTTGGAAATTTAATACTTTTACGGGTAAAATTTGTTTAACCCATTTTTTTAAGTACCAGGGGTTGGGTTTCCAGCGCTCATTCAGGGACGCGATTTTAACGAAACGTATTCCTATCCCAGGGATACTTACCCAAAGGCCCTGGTATTGAGATTTTTGTGTCGACAACACGCAAGTGATACCTCTAGTATTGCAGTTGTCTATCATCATCTCAACCCATAATCGTGCCACTGCTGGGCACGGGTCTCCTCTATTCAAAGAGGGATATTAGCCTTCTTTACCACGCTGGCCAGACGGGCTGGTATAGGGTTTTGTTTCGAGTTTCCCTCTCTTGCAGTGGATATTGTCTGTCTGACTTACAACACCTTCAGGATGGAAAGGGGTGGTGACATTTGTATTCTTAAACCATTTAAACCATTTATTTTGCCACACACATAACAGTACAGAAAAAAGTACATTTACATAAGAAATTACATTTATACATGAATACAAATATTATGTCTATATCTACAAAGGATACATATAAAGAGGCGCTCATAGCTAGGTGCACTCGCTGTTCGGTAAACGATCAGCGGGTTAAGCTACCAAGGGCGCGGTAACCCTATAGATGGGTGACCGCATAGTGGTATTTCATCTGAGCGTCTCCGTGCTTCGGAGGGCACGTTAAAAGTCGGTCCCGACTGTTATCAGTCGTTAGATCACGACAGAGGCCTAAATATGGGCGATCTCAAATATCTCAATAACTCTGTCACCAGGTTGGCCACTAACCAAACGATAAGAAGAAGAAGGATACATGTGTAGTAGGGGATCTAGCTCAGTATACGCTGTGCTTATAGTAGGTACAGTGCTTATAATCCGTCACCACACGGAAAATTGCAGTTGTCTATAGGCTGCGGTAACTCCTTACCATTTAATAGCCTGTATGCTTGTTTGCCACCTAAAAAAAAAGCTTATGTATCTAGTACTTGTGTTCGGTCTGTATGTGGTTGTTAGGAGACCAGATTATACTTGCAAAGCCACCCCTGGTCAGTGCTATAAATATCGCAGTAAAGGGGTGCAAGTCGGCGCGTGGTGAGCTATGTGAGACAAGGTTTATCGACTTTGCCATCCTCATTCATGAACGTGATAGTAATCCATCTTGAGTTGACTGGTAAAGAATGCCTCTGGCATTAAGTCCGCCTTTATACATAATTTACTGTGTTTAATAAGTTTTGAATAAAAAAAAATGATACTTATAGGGCATTCAAATTTTTTTAAATCTTGCAGACTGCCTGTGTTGAGTTCCCGGGCTCGGTCCACGGGTAGTTTGGTATTGGATTCTTCCGATGAAAATTGCTCAGTATCAACTCGGAGCCGGAGAGTATTGTGCCCGGTATATAGCAATAGGTTCTCACTATTTTATATTTTTCTATGAAAAGAGGCGTGCCGAGTTTCTACTTAGAACTTTTTGACAGAAAATTCCAATAACACTTTGCCCAACCCGAAAACTGAACCTAAGACTGTTAAATTTTTTCTTATTTCCCATCTATTCGATCCATCGTAAGGTTGCCTGTAATAGATTGCTTGTTAGCGATAAGGCCGCCCATTATACATACATAGCTATAAATTTATCATTAACACAAAATTGAAAATTGGTGTACAATAAAGAGTTATCTATCTAGACCTCACTCAACATAACCATAGCCATATGCTGTATTACCAACGAGCCAGCATTACTTTTAGATTACTAGCTGACCCAGCAAACGTTGTTTTGCTACTGAAATAGTAATATCGCTATTAAAAAATTGGGGTTGATCGTAGAGGGTTGAAAATTAAGGGTTGTATGTATTTTTTAATGCTGAATCACAAAAAAAAATAAAACAAAAAAAATTGTCTAAAAAATTAATTAAAAAATTTAGGGGGATGAAAAATAGATGTTGTCCGATTCTCAGACCTACTCAATATGCACACAAAATTTTACGAAAATCGGTCGAGCCGTTTCAGAGGAGTTCAAAGTTGAACACTATGACACGAGAATTTTATATATTAGATTAAACTTTTGATTTTCGATTGGACAATATGGCCCCGTTATAATGCCCGCATAGAGTACCAGATTTTATAGTATAATAAGTGATTGAAAAGGCATTACATCTATTGTTGCATTGTTATCTGCACTATTTCCTGTTATCAGTATTGTGTAGGTGTTGCTTGTTTATTTTGTTTGAGAGAAAGTTGATAAATGTTGTATTGTTATGTTGTTTACTAGCTTAACATGAATTACAGTATATTTGGCATCACTTGACGTATTTAGAAGTTTTTTTTATACTACTGGCTGTTGCCCGCGGCTCCGCCCGCGTGGATGTCGGTTATCGCCGTAAAAAGTAGCCTATGTGTTATTCCAGACCATAATATATCTCTGTGCCAAATTTCATCCAGATCCGTTCAGGAGTTTTTACGTGAAAGAGTAACAAACATCCATCCATTCTCACAAACTTTCACATTTATAATATTAGTAAGGATAATAGCGACAAGTCCCGGCCATTTATTTAGGTTTAGTAGGGATCCCGTATTTTTTTTTCAATAAAATATATAGGTACTTAGTTACACGCTGATAATGCAGCTTTCTAATGGTGAATTTTTTAAATCGGTTGAATAGTTTTTGAGTTAAATCGTAACAAACAAAAAATCCTGGTGTTGTCCATAGGCGTATATATATGTAGCATAACTGCTTACCATCAGGCGGGCTGTATGCTTGTTTGCCACCTTGGTAGTATAAAAAAAAAACTTTCCTCTTTATAATATCCCAGCTGTTGCCCGGGCCTGTTGCCTGGTTTTCGGAGTTAGAGTAGAGTATATATTTCCGCTTTCAAAAGGAACCTATCCTTCCTGGATTCGTCTAGCAACTGGATTTCAGCTTAAAGGATAAACATAGTCCAAGGCAGACCAATTTAGTCACGGTGTCCCAAAATACAGCTACATTGACAGCATTGTCGGAGGCAGCCATTAATTCTTCCTCCGTGTAGGAGTTAGGGAATGGCACGATGTAAGGGACTTCGTTTGGGTAAATTCAACGTGGTTTCGGTATATTTTTGAAGGTTCATTATATCACTACTGATTTACTACTTCTACTATATGTTATAAAATTATGTGACTTTGTAGGGGAGTAATCTTTAATCTACTGAACCGATTTAGAAAATTCTCATACCGATAAAAAGCCACGTTATTTTTGAGTGTCATAGGCTATATTTTATCGACAAAAACATTACGGGTCTCCGGGAAATACTAACCGTGCGAAGCCGGGGCGGGCAGCTAGTGTTTTGTATAAGTACAAAATGTCTTGCCTTACACAATAAGTGTCATTTAATGAGGTTAATGACGACGAGATTCGGAGATAGTTGTATTCATTCACGTAGGCGGTATACCCATAACAATACTTATACGTATTCATTATTTCATTCATAAAAGTTGAGAAGGAAAATTGGATCTGTGCAGGGTTATTAACCTCTTTTTGTATTCTAGTTTGGTGGCAAATAAGCAAATGGCAGGCCTGATACTAGCGTGTTTTCAACCCAAAAAATCTAGGACATATTTTTGTGTGAATATAATGGGATAGGAAAATGTTTCTTTAAAAATGATAACTGGAGACCTGTACTTACGAACAGGAGCACAACTATTTTTATGTATAGTTTTTTGGCTGTAGCCTTGTTAAACCACCTATAAAACTGTTCTATCGTATAATTGTGCGTTTTTGTAGAAATGCCACATTTAATAACGGTAACTGTTTACCATCAGGCGGGCCGTTTGCTTATTTGCCACATAAGTAATATGTACTAGTTTCCGGCCGCGCGTATAATCCAATGTGTTTCTTCTAATTCGTTTCGTTTCTTAAAGAACCCCATGCTATAGTCTCGGGAAAACCTCAGCAGGGAGCTCATTTTTTACACCAGAGCTTTATGATGGAACTATCCCTGGAATAGGAATGCGTTTCTTTTAAAACGCGTCCCTAAATGAGCGCTGGAGACCTGTACTCACACACAGGAACACAACTACACCACTGTGTGTAGTTGTGTTCCTGTGGTCTTATGTAAGTTGGAGGTCCTTCCCCAGTCGGGCTTGCTCGCTAGTACGGTACCCTTCCTCTCAAAATGACAATAATGATAGGTGAATAATCTTTTATTCCTTGTCTACAGGTACTGAGAAAGATAAGGGTCAGCTTGGAGTAGGCAAGTCGTGCCTGTGTAACAGATTCGTGCGTACACATGCCGATGACTACAATGTGGACCACATCTGTGTGTTGAGTCAGGTAAGAATGATCCATGGTCGCCAGTGACAGGGAGTGGATGGCGGTCGCATCCTTCTGCGAAGATGTCATCTCGCAGAAGGAGGCGGCGGAGCGGATCAGGGAGGAAAGTATCCTTGCTGATCCGAGCCGTCGCCAGCGAACTGGGCAGCGTTAGCGCGCTTACGCTGCCGCCTGATGCCGCCGTAGTGAGGCTGCGGGTGAGAGGTCGAGGCATCGAGCCTCTCACCCGCACCCTTCCGAGGAACGGCGTTCCCGGTGAACCCGGACGCTGTCACTGGAGTGAAGCCGTCGACGTCACCACCGGAACCTGATATGACGTCAGTACGTCATATCAGGTTCCGATAGTCCACTCGTGAAGGCGGGTGTATGTGCACAGCGGGGTTTTGGTTAGTATGCCGGTCGCCTACCATCTTTAGGCCGGAGAGTCCGACATATCCGCTTCGCTTCTCCGGTCGGGGCGGTATGCGTAAAGCATTAATTTTCTCTCTACAAAAAAAGGTAAAAATGATTAGCATTATAACATCACGCTTCGTTTCCTAAAGGGGTAGGTAGGGGGAACTCATCACCTGTGAAGGAGTAGGTGTCGGTATACCGGCCGCCTACCAACTTTAGGCCGGAGAGCCTGACATTATCGCTTCGTTCTCCCGGGCGGTATGCGTAAGGAGCATCTACCCTCTCAAACAAAAACAGATAATTACGATTAGCATTATAGCATCACGCATTTGTTACCGCGAGGGTAGGTAGTGGACCTCACCCGAGTTTTTTTCTGGCATGTTAGGACCTATGTAGCAGGGGGGCATAATTCCAGACTGAATAACAGGTGTCCTATAATCTAATATGTTGAGACAATTGACTGGCCTGTTGGTGTAGTGGTTAGTGGTTCGATTCCCATACGTGACAAAACTTTATGTGATTCATAAATGTTTGTCCCGAGTCTGGGTCTAATTTGTGTCCGTTAATTGTATGTTTGTAAAGTCCTCCGCGACACAGAGCTTGTTCTCTAGTGCGGGAGTTGTCTTTTAACAAAAAAAAACTTAACAAGCGTCATATTAACCAAGTGGTTAAATGTTTTGACGGTTTATTTTCACACTCGTATGACGTAATCACTTCAGATTAATTAACGACGCCCTTCCATCAGTTTAATTGAGGAGTTTAAAACTGATGTACTTGAATGATGACAAATAGATGATGACAAATACTTGACCCCTCATCAGGTCTCCAGCGCTCATTTAGGGTAGTGTTTTTAGCGAAACGTTTTCCTTACCCATGGATACTTTGTCTCAAAGCTTGGTATTAAAAAGGTCGGCACCGCTAGTGTTATCTCTGGTATTGCAAACCTCCATAGGTTACGGTAACTGCTTAACATCAGGCTGGCCGTTGCTTGTTTGCCAACAGCAATAGGCTGTTGGTTTGCCGGGGGAGTGACCCTGATTGTTATGCCGGTCGTGGGTTCGATTCCCGCGGTACCTACTTATTAAAGTGCACAAGTGTATGTGCGAATACAGGTGCACTCTCTATTCCTTTACTCTCTCCGTCTGTCAGTCCGATGGGATGGCAATCCGACACGACAGGAGTGATATTAGGCGCAAGACCAACGGCTTAAAGTGTTCTCCAAGGCGTCGAAAACCCATCCATAAACTCACCACCAGGCAGTGTTGCTTAACTTTGATTCTATGCAGAATTATTACTTATCTACGTACCCTTCACATGTTTGTGTATATTTTTTCTGTGTCTGTGTGAAATTTATCCATAATTTTTATTTATCTAGAAAAGCAATTCTTTTATCAATTTCCACAAAACTTTTCTTTTTATACTACCAAGGTGGCATAGAAGCATACGGCCCGCCTGATGGTAAGCAGTTACCGTAGCCTATGGACGTTTACAACACCAGGGGTGCCACTCACTTTTGTAGCAGAGACAGGATAAGCTATGTACTTATGTATCTTCTAAAATTTAATGTTTGTTTCCAGTCGGACTTCAGCGGTCGAGTGGTAAACAATGACCACTTCCTGTACTGGGGCAGCGTGCACAAGGACAATGATGAGCAGGAGTACAGGTTCGAGATCGTCGAGCAGACGGAGTTCGTCGACGATGCGTGCTTCCAACCGTTTAAAGGTATGTTTATTTTTCATTCCGATGGTTATAATATTGAGATTTTTATCTTAAGAGCGATTGCCGCTGCCTGAAAAAATATTCATACAAACGTATTTCTGATTTTCTATCCTGGATTTTGAGCCTGGAGCAGGGAATCAGAATCAGAATTTTTGTGTGTGTACAGGTCTTCAGCGCTCATTTAGGGATGCGTTTTGAAAGAAACGTTTCCTATCTATACTCCATCTTAAAACCCTGGTATAAAAAATGGGTCGGCAATACGCAAGGGATATCTCTAGTATTGTAACCGTCCATAGGCTACGGGTATTGCTTAACATCAGGTGGGCCGTATGCTTGTTGTTGTATAAAAAAAACATACATACAGGCTAAAATCTTAACCTTCCTTGCCATCTTTTTGACTTTGCCGTAGTCGGGTTTTTACTTGTGTGAATGGGTCTCAACTTCAACCTTTAATCCTTACTTTGAATATTCTATTAACATGTTTCATGTTAAATTCCTAAGTAAGTGGCACCTTATCATAATTTTGCGGTAATCCGAGGTTATAAAAGTGATTTATTCCACTTAAGAAGTGTGTTACACTGTATCCTGACATAATTCAAGCGCTTATGAACTTATTCTAGGGCCGTACCGTGACGTCTTTAAAGCGATTTATTTCTGATATTAATTTGGAACGGGTAAAATATCAAGTTTATTTTCCAGTTGTTATTATTTAACATTCAAAATTGTCTAGTAACACAAATTTACTACCACTCCTTTTATATCCTAAAAAAAAACCGTAGCTATAGACACCGGCCAACCAATCGTTATTAACTTTCTCTCTCCACCTTGACGTTGGCAGAATCATCGGTATATCAAAACGAATGGTGCCATAACTTCACAAAAGAAAAAGAGATTCAAAATTAATTGCTGTAAGTTGACGCGTGCAACCAGTTTCAATAATAAAATCCTTTCTGGGATCGCACAGGATATTTATTTGTATTATAATATAATTGTGTCAATTTACGGTTTTCTATCTCTTTGTCCTGTGGATGCTCGAATGCTTTTATTTTTTTTTAAACAAATTAATAATGGATGGACAATATTTTGAAGCTCGTAAACCTGGTTTGTCTTGCGTCCGATCTCTCACCGGTCGTGTCGGATTGCCGACCCATCGGAAGAGAAAGGAAATAAAAAATTCAGCTGTGCGTGGACACTTGTGTATTCAAATATCTCCCGCGCAGATGGCTAATCTCCGTAGAGATTAGTCGCCGTGACCGAAATACTAATTAATATACTGATATAATTTTCTTGCAATTTTTATTTTCTAGTTGGTAAGACTGAAGCGTACGTGAAAAGATGTGTAGCCACAAAGCTGCAGTCTGCGGAGAAGTTGATGTACGTGTGTAAGAACCAGCTGGGCATTGAGAAGGAGTATGACCAGAGGCTGATGCCTGATGGTAAGCTGTCGGTGGACGGGTTCCTCTGCGTATACGACGTCAGTCTTGTGCCGGGCAGGACTTGGGAGAAACAGGTGGGTCTACTTCATTTGTGTCTATACATACAACAAATATATAACATTGGAGGAAACGAATTACACGCAAGAAGCGCGAGTTCGTTCCCGGGTGGCAGTACCAATGTGAATTTCACTTTGTGGAGTTTATACTTACTAATCAAATGATTCACTATCTGCTAATGGTGAAGGAAAACATCGTGAGGAAACTCACATGTCTTAGAATAAATTCTAAAGACATGTCTGATTCACCAACCCGCATTAGGCCAGCGTGTGTGAATTAAAGCCTGTCTCTTTCTTAATAGAGGAGAGGAGACCCGTGCCCAGCAGTGGGAGATATGGGTTGCTATTATTTATATTTTTTACACACGATCTGTCGTCAGTAGTCACAAAACATTTCTTATGTATGTTCATCTGTTCCCGCATAATTTTTAAACTTCTTGTTTCTTTCATAAATGAATCCATCCATCTCAGCCATAAGACGTCCACTGCTGGACATAGGCCTCCCCCAAGGTCCTCCACATCTTTCGGTCCTTTACCAGGTCGTCGGTCCACCTTGTTGGAGGCCTGCCCACGCTGCGTCTTCTAGTTCGTGGTCGCCACTCTAGAACCTTTCTGCCTCGTTGGGGCAGAAACCATAAATAAATATGTAGATAAAATATTTTTTTTACAGAACGAAATCCTAGCAGCAATTCTCCAAAACATCCTCAAGCTCAAAAAGCCAGTGGTGCTGGTTACATCGAAGAACGACGAGTCATGTGAACAAGGAATCCGGGAGGCGGAACGTCTGGTCCAGCGTAAGGAGTTCAAAGGCTCTATACCTATAGTGGAGACCTCCAGTCATGACAACGTGAATGTAGACCAGGCGTTCTTCTTGCTGGCTCAGATGTGTGACAAGTCTAAGGCTAGGATAAAGGTGGGTGACGTATTAACTGTGGCTTATTTTGAATGATAGAATAGAAGTAGGATACAGGCGTCCGTGTCTGTGTGGTGACGGATTAAGAATACAAATGTCACCACACCCTTCCATCCCGAGGGTATCGTAAGATAAGGGAGTAAGTCTAGCAGACAATATCCACCGCAAGAGAGGGAAAACTCGATACAAAACCCTATACCAACCCGTCTGGCCATCGTGGTAATATCCCGCCAAATTTTTGGAGGAGATCCGTGCCCAGAACTGGGACATTTATGGGTTGAGATGATGATGATGATGATGATGCGAGCCGACCCGACTGAGGAAGGATCTCCACTTTACAGAAGGCCACTGTCAAATACAGCAAGTACAGGTTACCAGTGGTTATTAAAGGATGGGTTTTTAACGAAACGTTTTTCTATCTCAAGTATACTGCATTACAAAACCCTGATACGAACATTTTTGGCTCGGCAAGCAAGGAATACCTCTAATAAGCTCTTGCAAACGTCCAGAGACTACAGTAACATCTTAACATTCGATAGGCCAAAAAATAAATTTCCACAGCATTGGGTCTCGAGCAGTCCTTATCCATCGGCTGCCTGCAACCTTCACCAAACAGGTCACCCACAGGAGGTTTGCCCAAAAATCCTTTAAAAAAAATGGGTCGGTAACACGCAAGTGATACCTCTGTTATTGCAGGCGTCCATATTAACATCAGGTGGGACGTATGCCAGTTTGCCACCCAAGTAGTATATATAATATATACTACTTGGGTATAATATATCAATTTTTTCGTTGTTTAGGTGGCGAATTACGCGGAGGCTTTGCGGATAAGAAGAGAGACGTTAGATTTTGTGACGGAGGCTTTCACACAGCTTATCAGAATGCACGTCCAGGATCACAAGTAAGTTTAAATTACAGACTGTATTGATTTTGACTGCACGGTTGGTTCAGTGGTTACCTTGCCATTGACCACTGCGCGGCATGTTGCGGGTTCGATCCCCACACGGGACAAAAAATTGTGTGATCCATAAATGGTTGTCCCGAGTCTAGGTGAACTTTGTGTCCTTTAATTGTTTGTTTGTAGTCCCCCTCCACATAGGGCTGGCTGTAATTTGTGTCCATGAATTGTATGTTTGTAAAGTAGTAGCACAAGGCTTTCCCTAGTGCGATAGTTGACTTAAAAAATACAGTTATGGTTAATTTGTTAGAAAGCTGTTTTATATGATTGTATAGATTACCATATACACACGAACATAACATTATACATACATTTAATTTTCAGAGAGATGTGGTCGGCAGCTAGCAAGAGATTATGTAATTACCCGGAGTGGATCAAGTTTGTTCAGCAATTTGGAAATGATGGGACTCAGGTAATAACTGCTGTATTGTAATAGTATTAAAAAACTTGCAGTGTTTATTTGTGTATACGATACGTATAAAACTAGAAAAAAAGGCTTAGTAGGATTAGAGAGGTAGGGCATCATACAAGAGTTCAAGACAGACTGGGGAACCACCTCAGAAGACCACAGCCACATACAGAGGCGAATAAAGATAAAGATAAGATAAAGATTCATCTATTGCAGAACTTGCAGAACTGTGTACATAATAGGCGTTTTTGTAGACATACAGTGTGGTTTCAACAGTTTACCCATGTCGGATATGCAATATTAATACTTATTACATTTAACGGTCTACAGTACTCATATACGAATGATGTTCTAGATATTGCAGGCCTCTATTTACAATGATTGCTGCTTGTTAAAATAATAATAAAATTTTAATTTGAAAACCCTTTCTTTCATATAGAAAGAAAGAAAGAAAAAGTATATAAGTGAACACAAACGGAGACAACACAAGCTATATTAACTTAAATATAACAATTAAAAAGTAAAAAAAACAACATAAAAAAGATAAGGCTAATAAATATTGTGTATGCCGGCTTGGCAAACGTAATGTAGGACCCCCTAAGGCGAGGTAAAGCGACGATCTTCGCAAAGCGGCTGGGAGTAGCTGGATGCGAGAAGCCGAGGATCGTGCTAGGTGGCCGTGCACTTGGAGAGGCCTATGTCCAGCAGTAGATTGAGAGTAACGTAGTGCGTTTTATTGCAGTTGTGTGATCCTAACCGGCCACGCGGGTCAACTAGCCCACGTGGCCGGTTAGGATCACACCAAAGAAAACAATTATCCGACAGATAATATATATATTTTACACAACAATAGACTTTTACAGTTAGGAAGAGAGAAAACAGAGTCTTAACATCCAAGTTGATGTTTGGACTGATTTTCAACTGAACCTAAACATCACGGATATATATTTACAGGTTGTATATCGACGACATATTCGAAGACTGAAAGAGGAACGTTCAGCCAAGAAACTTCGTAAGCAGCTCGCGAAACTACCACAAATATTGTCCAGGATGCAGCTACCCACTGAAGACTTACAAGAAGGGTTTGTATCCACAGTCTTTATCAATATTTTAGTGTCAAGTTCATGATTATTATTTATTACTGGATAAACCCAGCCATGCTTCACTGTGGCTCGGTCTGATGAGGACGTTTGCAATAGCTATGGCATTACTTACGGTTCAGTGCGAGTGGTGACGGATTAAGAATACAAATGTTACCACCCCGTTCCATTCCTAGGGTGTCGTAAGAGTCGTCAACTCACTAAGGCAGTAAGTCAGGCAGACAGTATCCACTGCAAGATAAGGACAGCTCGAAACAAAACCCGTCTGGTCAGTGTGGTATAGAAGGCTATTATCCCTCCGATGCTGTAGGTATTGCAAACGTCCAAAGGATGTGATAACAGCCTCCCATCAGGCGGTTTGTATATTAGTTTGATATATTGAACTACTAGAACTGCCTCGGTGGTTTAGTGGTCGATGTGTGTGACTGTGATCACGAGGTCCCAGGTTCGATTTTCCGGGTCGGGACAAAAATTTATATTGGGTTTTTCTGTCAAGAAATTCACAATAGATGCCTGGAGTTTGGAAATTGGCAGTGTTTACACCCCATGCCTCGGAAAGCAAGTAAAGCCGTTGGTCCTACACTGGATCTCTCCGGTCGTGTCGGATTGCCATCTCATCGGACTATTAGAGTAACGGGAATAAAGAGTGCACTTGTAATTGCGCACACACTTGTGCACTATTATATATCCCGCGCAGATGGCTAGTTTCCGTGGAGGTTAGCCGCCGTTAGGAGGACATTTTGCTATATTAATATTAATTAAAGTCTTTTCTTTCAATAGCGACTGGTCCATGGTTATCCGTCAGCTTCGATCTCACCGCGACTTCTCGGTGTACTTCAGTGAGGGTCGAAACCAAGACTCTGGCTCCGAGTCAGGTTCTGACCTGGATAGCCCGCTGGCGATAGACACCACGCTCAGGGTTGGCGAGCGAGCTAGATACCAGGTAAAAAATTTTTCATATTATAATTCTTTAAAATAGGTTAGGAAGGGACTTTGTTTTTATGTATTTAGGTTGAAGAGAGGTAGGGCACTATACTAGCGAGCAAGCCCGACTGGGAAAGGACCTTACAGAAGACCACAGCCGAGTAATAACACACAGTGGTGTAGTTGTGTTCCTGTGTGTGAGTAGAGGCCTCCAGCGCTCATTTGCGTTTTGAAAGAAACGATTTTCTATCCCAAGGGTACTTCATCTTAAAGTCCTGGTGTAAAGACGGCTCAAATGCAAGCATCCATAGGTTCCGGCAACTTCTTAAGCTTCCGTAAGCTAGCCACCAAAGGTTTTATCAACATCATTAGCCTATCGTAGTCCACTAATAATAATAATACATGTAACAATTTTTATTTTTTATTTTTCAGACATTAGGCCAGTCACAGAAGATTCCGTACGAGATATTGGAGTCGAATGAAGCGGCAGCTGTGTTTAAAACTTATCTACATGAAGCTCAAGAAGAACATAGAAACTTCGAGTAAGTAATTTCTCCGTCGAGATTAGCCTTTATGCTATGACCGAAATTCTGAAAACAAAAACCCGTAAACTTCCCACTGCTGGACACGGATCACCTCCATACACTTGGCGGGATATTAGCCTACTATACCACGCTGGCCAGACGGGTTGGTTAGGGTTTTGTTTCGAGTTTTTCCTCTTTTGCAATGGATATTGTCGGCCTGACTACCTGTGCTACCTACTCCCTTAGTCGACTCTTACGATACCCTCAGAATATAACGGGGTGGTGACATTTGTATTCTTAATCCGTCACCACACGGACAATTGCTTACTTAGGTCATTTAAGGAGACCTTTGTAGAAAATTCCAAGTTTGCAGCCCCAGCGGTATACATACGCTCTGTGATGATGAATTTGTCAGTCAAGACAAGTACTTAGATAATGATTTTCGTTAAACAGATGGTGCTCACAATTCAAACGTCTTCTGGAAGAGACAGGCTACGTGACTCCAGGGAAGCAGCTGTCAGAAGTGAGGGTACTAATGATGGGGCGGGAGTGCTACGAGGCGTTGTCCGAGGAACAGCAGCAGAGGGTCTACGATCAACATCAGAGGCAGATACAACGACGGGCTAAGGACAACTTTCAGGTAAACTCATCATCTATCAATCCTAATACATTTGCTGTTAGTAGGTCTCCTTTTTAATATAATATATATAGCTATCTGATCCCAAACTAGGCAGAGCCTGTACTATGGTAACCAGACAACTGCTAAACATACTTATATATTTCTAAATACATACATATTATAGATAAATAATACCCAGACACAGAACAAACATTTATAGAAATAAAAGAAAGAATTTATTCGAACATACACAGGATAACAGATGGTAGACATAAGATGGACACATAATAGCAACACAAAAAACGCTTAGAACACAAAAAAGATTTAAGAAGTAGGTATATCCTGTGTGATGTCAGAAAAGGTCCCAATCTCAGCTCTGTGCTGCAGCATTCTATACTGCAGCGCTGATTTTCTGATCAGGCCTTGGTGCTATGCTCTTCACACAAAGATTTGTCCTGGGTGGGAATCGACCGATCAGTGACTAACCACTAGACCAACAGGCCAGTCGAATATAGATTCAATGTATTGCAGGAATTGTTATTGGAGCACGCAGATCTGTTCTACCATTTCAAGAGCATATCACCGACGGGGACCATTACGCAGGAGGATATTAAGGAGATTACTGATGTTCTACAGGACGATTTCAGGTAAAAATTGATCCAAATCCATAAAGCTTTTATATTCAAACGTTTCCAAGATACCCGCAAATGAAAATTGCTAAGTAGTTAAATAAATATATACTTACGTGGCATACAAGAAGGCCCGCCTGATGTTAAGCAGCTACCGTAGCCTTAAGATGCTTGCATTACCAGAGGTATCACTTGAGTGTCGTGAACTTATGTTTTTTACACCAGGGTTTTAAGATGTAGTAACGATAAGGTCGGCTCAGGAACGAGAGTTGTGGAAATCCTTGGGGCCTATGTCCAGCAGTAGACGTCTGTTGGCTGAGACGATGATGATGATGAACACTGAAATATGAAAACTTTTCCTTCAAAACGCATCCCGAGCTTTGGAGACCTGTACTCACACACAGGAACACAATTACACCGCTGTGTGTATAGTTATTTGGCTGTGGTCTTCTGTAAGGTGGAGATCCTTCTCCAGTCGGGCTTGCATGGTGCTCTACCTATTAATTAAGTCTCTATTTTTAGCTAACATATGTCTTCGTACCAATCAATTAGGCCTTAGACAGAGACCTTTATTGGATGTACCATTAACTACAACTAACTATAGACGAAATGCGTATTTTCTACGCTGTACAACTAGTTTTAATTATATTTGTAAAAAGATAGATATAGACCGATGAGTAACGTTAACCCAAATTCACAACTTGTGTATTTGTTTATTAGCAATTTATATTACCAACTTGTTTATACATATATTTTATTAGTCTGTAAGCTTTCCTTATACAAATAAATAAATTTAACTACTCGACTTTTTAATTTACCTGACTCATTTGTTACAGATACAAAATGCTGGATCGTATGGAGCAAGATAGAAAGCTGATGCTGTTCCAGCACTTGGGCTTCGTGCACTGTCCCATGCGGGAACATTGTCCCGCCACCGCCAACTGTCTCGACGCCACCCTGCCTGTCATACTTAACACCAGAGTGGGGTAAGCCACACCATATTGACTATTTGACTGCCTTGGTCGTCCAGTGGTCGCAGTATGCGCCTGCTGTGCACGAGGTTGTGGGTTCGATTCCGACCCAGGAGAAAACTTTAGGTGACCTACAAAGAGTTGTTCTGAGTATGGGTGTAATTTGTGTCGGTTAATTGTATATTTGTAAAGTTCCCTGCGATACAGAGCTTGTTCTCTAGTGCGGGAGTTGTCTTTTTAAAACGAAACGAAATAATTAATAGTGCCTGGAGTATCGAGATAGGCATTTTATGATCTAATTGGTTTGCCTGGTGCTGTCTTAACGAGCAAGCAACGCCTGGAAAAAGACTGTTACCATACAGAAGAGCGCAGCTTTTTAATACCACTAAGATGACAAACAAGCATATGGTCCGCTTGATGGTAAGCAGTTACCGTGGACGTTTGAAATAATAACAGATTCACCCGCGCATTTCATACAGGAACACAATTACACCACTGTGAGTTATATAGCGGTGGTCTTCTGTTAGGGACTTTAAGAGAGGTAGGGCTTAATACTAGCTAGCAAGCTCGACTGGGCAAGGACCTCCACCTTACAGAAGACCACAGCCAAATAACTACACACAGCGGTCATTTACGGATGCGTTTCGAAAGATTTTTTTTTCTATCCTAGGGATCCTCCATCTTCAAGCCCTAGTATAAAAAAATGGGTCGGCAACACGCAAGTGATACCTCCGGTAGGTATTGCAAGCGTCCATAGGCTATGGTAACGGCGGGCCTTATGCTTGTTTGCCACCCAAGTTGCATAAAAAAAAATGGTGAAAGGAAGGCCTTTCACCATTTTTTTTCTACTGCATACAAGCGAGCAATCCCGACTGGGGAAGGCCCCAGTCGGGATTGCTCGCTTGTATGCAGTAGTACTTGTCGTAACGGTTGTCTTCTTCTCCCCGCAGTTCGCTGACATCAACAGGCGAGTCCCAGTGTCACGCGGGTCCGCCGGCCGCGCCCTGGGCACTCACCACCGACTCTAACCTCATCAATGTTATTATATTGGGCGTAAGTATATTAACACTTTTTTTTTCCTTTTATTTTGGTACAAACAGTCATTCAGTCAGATTTCTCGCCCCATTTATGGATTGATTCTCAAAATTCTTTTTTTATTTGAAAGAGTATACTCTTGAGGTGGTCCCATTAGCACTAAGTCAGGATCTGATGATGGAATCCCAGGGAAATCGAGGGCAACCCTCAAATGTAATAGGTATTAACCATATTAAATGAAACATAAAAAAAAAATCTTTACTTTTTATTTTATTTTATCATTAAAATTTTAGAAAAAATTAAACCGATTCCAAAAACCGAAAAATAACTTAATTCATATTGAAGGCGGTGCCTAGCTGAATATTAGGGTAAGGATTAACCTAGCACCGACTTCAACATGTATTAAGTTATTTTTCTCGTTGTTAAAGTCGATTTTTTTTTCTAATCCACAATATTATGTACTAATATTGTAAAGAGGAAAGAATTGATTTTTTGTTTTAAAATCAAATCATTCGTCAATGACAAAGTGCACGTGTGTTTTGATGCGCACTTATGCATTAAGAAATTTGTCTTGCTTATCGTGAGTTGAGACTAACAATACATTGGTATGTGCAGGTGGAGGGTATCGCGGGGGAGTTCAGCAAGCGGCTGCTGGCGGGATGTGACTCGGAGCGGCGCGTGAGTGTGGCGGGACACATGTGGCGCGTCGAACAGCGGGTCAGGACGGATGACTTCAGCACTGAGACCACGTCCATCGATGATTTTGCACCTAACGGTCAGTTATTATTTTCGTTTTTTATTTAATTTTGATTTTACATGTGATTAGAACTTTTATTTTTTAGGGAGAGGTCTTTGTCCACCAGAAAATTTAATTAAATTGCTAATAATACATTTAAAATAACAGCGTAATTATCAAAAATTGCATATGCAATTTTATTTAAGCGCACCTTAACAAAATATAAATAAAACTAATTACTAACTGCTTACCATCAGGCGGGCCGCATGCTTGTTTGTCACCTAAGTAATATAATAAAACATTCCGCTTCTCCTTCTAAGCCCCTAGGGCTATTATAAATTTTGTGTCGTGTGGAACTTTACAATCCATGGGCACAAGACCCACCC
Source organism: Trisateles emortualis (assembly GCA_947095525.1). Taxonomy (NCBI): domain Eukaryota; kingdom Metazoa; phylum Arthropoda; class Insecta; order Lepidoptera; family Erebidae; genus Trisateles; species Trisateles emortualis. The sequence goes on along the minus strand of OX352754.1, from coordinate 8,664,005 downwards.
AGACTCGGAACAACCATAATAATATAACGAGGTAACCACTTAAGCCACTGAACCAACCGTATAGCTCAGTTAATATAGCATGTATAGTTACAACGATACAGCAGAATAAGAAGCGCACTGGTCACTGACTGGCAGTGACGCTGATGGGTCAGCTACCGGCAAACTAAACATAATAGAAATACCATTGATATTTGGACGTGGGCGGTGCTGTGCCATTTGGGAAGTTAATTTAATTTTAAATTGTGTTAATTTAATTTCAGGTTACTTCTGTGTTTACCAAGACCAAGAGTCGTTCGAGTACATTAGAGGATGTGCTGAAAAGACTCTTCTTTCAAGTCTCGAGCAGGAAGACAAATTGCCTTTTCAGGTATAAATAAAAATGAAACCCCCAAATGTATATACGCGCATAATTTCCGTTCGACCGCATCAAATTAGATAATTATGTTTGTTTGGGTGTTGTAGGGGTTTCTTCAATGAATTCGCTTTATTATTGTTTAGAATATAGATACTTCGTTTATTCAAGTACGTTTACATTAATTAAGTAAAACAATAGGAAAAACAAAAGTATAATGTTATTCGTTGTGCGTATCGATAGGGAGTGCCTCCGCGGCAATCCCCTCCGACTTGGCGCGCGCGCCGGCGCTCGTCGATGTCCATCTCCCCTCTCCCCTTGCCCCACAACCGCGCCGCCGCCGTCTCGTATTAAACGGCGTTAACAATGTTTTTGTGTTTGTTATTGTCCGGCGTTTTTATAGAAGAAAATTAAAAGAAATAAAAAGTTTTTTATATATTGCGGTACGAACTTCCTCTGGTCAGATAGTCCTACTAATATTACAAACGCGAAAGTTTGTAAGTATGGTTGGATGGATGTATGTTTGTTACTCTTTCACGTAAAAACTACTGAACGGATCTGGATGAAATTTGGCACAGAGATAGATTATGGTCTGGAATAACACATAGGCTTTTTACAGCGATAACCGACATCCACGCGGGCAACAGCTAGTATAATATAATCAGCAATATTTTCCGTTAACCATTATAAGTCGAAAATCCAGTGTATCAGAATTTATCATGCTTGATTTATTTTGTTTGCAGGGTCTCCCTCTAGTGGTGATGTTTGTACAAGATGAAGGAATGGACAAGAAGGAATTGACAAGGCTTCAGGAGGAAGGGCAGAATCTCGCCGACAAGTGAGTACTTATTTAATTTAAAAAGGTATGACTTAATTATATAAGTGGCAATACAGGGCACATATCTAGCAGAACCAATGGCCACTGGGACAAAAAGGTTCTGCCTTTTTGTCTGAGTGGTGGCTACGAACTGGAAGACGCAGCATGGGCAGACCTTCTTCAACAAGGTGGACTGATGATATAATGGAAGTTGCAGGCAGCCGATGGCGAAAGTCAGCTCCAGATGATGATAAAAATGATGTTTAATAGAATCCTTTTAGTTTTGGTCATAAACTAATTTGCATTTTTTTTTCTAATATTACTACTTAACTTACTTGAGTTGTTATACTCGAGACATTAATCGCTCAATTTATCAGCCTATCACAGTCTTTAGCTACGGTCTCTTGTGGGAAGTAAAAGGATAACACAAGTGTTATTAAATACATACATACATATCATCACGCCTGTCTCTCACTGGTGTAGGCAGAAACTATGGTACGTTCCTTCGCCTCCTCTACATTCTGGTAACGTCGATTCTGGGTACTTGTTAGTAAATAATATATGAAACATTTATGATTCCTACAACGTGACACATTTTGTATTTTTCCAGTTTACATTGTGCGTATATGGAGGCTGCAGTGAACGAGCTGGGCACTGAGGCGCTGACATCAGACGCTGTACAAGAATTAGTTAGAGCTAACAGGGATAAGGCTAGCTACGCGCATTTATATAGAGATGTTATCGTTTGCTTTGATTCTGATATAAGGTGAGTGTATATTAAGATTGTAACGTAGTTGGAAGTTAGATAGGTTTCCGACCACGTGTGCTAGTTGACCCGCGTGGCTGGTCGAGACGACGCAAAAACAAAAACACTGATAATGACAAATAATATATAAATTATTTACGAAAACAAGGAAGAACACTCAGGGTGTAGGTTTAGGCACAAGATTTGTTGAAGTTACTCGCTAAGTAATGTCATTTAATTGGCCGGCGATGCGTAGGAGAGAGAGTGCGATGGCCGCGCCCGCAGATCCTTAATTAGCCGTCGAGTAGCCGCCTCGTTCGATCGCGCCGTGGGTATGTAGCTGGCGGATTGCTGTCCTATTGGACTATGAGAGTGAGGGAATAGAGTGTGCACTAGTGGGCGAAATTTGGCTAGGAGGATATGGCAACAGCCATAACTAATATTGTAAAACGTGTGAACGTGTAAATACATTAATATGGCAAAGTGCTGTCACTGCACATTACTCACGTTCATCGTTTAATCCCTTCCAACACATAATTGTATTTTCCTTTGTTATGTTTTAATATAAATAGATTAAAATTAAGAATAAAGACCAGTCGATTACAAGCAAAAATCATCGTCTTATTTTACTCCTCAAAAACGAATATAGCAATACGCTATAATTGGTGACCCCGACTGGCTACCGCTTCTCTAGTGCTGATATAATACCGGGACGACCGGAACCCAAATTGGTTTTCAGCATCAAATCTAGAAAGTGATAGAAAACAAACAAGACACCATGGCTCCACCAGCGACTCCAGCGAAAGGCGACGCCAGCACTGATAGTATTGCAGCGATATCAGTTACCGAGAAACTGCCTCAATTTTGGACTGACTCACCAAGATTGTGGTTCGCGCAGTTCGAAGCAATCATGGCTCCCCAGAAACAAGGAGAGGAATATAAGTACAACATGGTAATTGCCAAATTGCCAAAGGAGGTGATCCATCAAGTAAGCGACATCCTGACACATCCTCCAGACGAGCAAAAATATACGGCTATTAAAGATCGCCTTATAAGCTGTTACGAGGAGAGCGAGCACAGAAAATTTCAAAAGCTATTATCAGAGATGGACCTCGGTGACCAGAAACCTTCCCAGCTATTACGAAAAATGCGGGAAGCAGGCAGCGGGAAGATGAACGACGATACGATACGTCTCCTGTGGTTCCGACAACTCCCAGCCACCATTACATCTATCATTGCAGTATCCGAAGACTTGACATTGGAAAAACTGAGCGAAATAGCCGACAAAATTCACGAGAATCTAACGTATACACGAACGAGCGCCATATCGTCGACAGCTGACATCAGTTTAATAACAAACCTGACGTCACAAATTGCAGCGATGCAAATTGAAATAAACGAGCTTCGCAACAATCGTCTGTCTCGAACGCGACAACGCAGCAGTTTCCGGTCACGTAATGATTCACGCTCACGGTCAATGTCGCACTATCGAAAGCCGCAGAATGGCATTTGTTATTATCATAACGAATTCAAGCAAAATGCAATAAAATGCCGGCAGCCGTGTACATGGAAGAAAAATACGAATGCGATGTCGGAAAACTACTAATAGCACAGAAAGCGACGGATCTCTGTGCTATGCACCCCGCTAACCGTCTAACTATAACCGACTTAAACAGTAGTTATAGATTTTTAGTCGACACCGGTGCAAACATTTCCGTTTTAAATCGCACGGAACATGATAGCGACGCATGCAAATACCAAGTATACGCCGCCAACGGAACCCCAATTAACACATATGGAGAACGCACGCTAACACTGAATTTCGGACTCCGTAGAGAATTCAAATGGTGTTTTACCATCGCCGACGTGAAAATGCCGATTCTAGGAGCCGATTTCCTCGAGCATTTCCAGCTGTTAGTGGATATACACGGACGAAAATTGATCGACAAAGAAACGGGATTAGAAACGCCTGCACGAATAATAGTAGCAAATATTTCATCAATACGAACAATTAACTCGAACTTACCAGATTCGATCAGGTGCTTGTTAGAAAAGTATGAAGATATTACAAAGCCTGGATCGATGAAGAACCCTCCGAAACACAATGTTAAGCATGAGATTATAACAAAAGGGTTCCCAGTTGCTACACGGGCACGTCCTCTTCCTCCAGACAAATACAAAATCGCAAAGCAAGAGTTCAAGGAGATGATGCATATGGGAATTTGCAGACCCTCAAGCAGTGAGTGGGCATCCCCACTTCATATGGTCAAGAAGAAAAATGGCGAATGGAGAGCATGCGGTGACTACCGCGCACTCAACAAAATTACCGTACCGGATAGATACCCATTGCCACGACTGTTAGATTTTACGTATATCGCAAGCGGAAAAACCATTTTCAGTAAAATCGATATAAAGAAAGCATTCTATTCGATTGCTGTCGCTGAACCAGAGAAAACAGCGATAATAACGCCGTTCGGACTTTTCGAATTTACAAGACTTCCATTCGGTTTAAAGAACGCCGGACAGTCATTTCAAAAGTGGATGGACTCTATATTTAGAGATTTAGACTACGTATATGTTTTCGTTGATGACATTTTAATTGCTGACTCAGAAACCGACGTCCACTACAAACACTTAGAAGAAATATTCAAACGCCTGCAAGAAAACGGCATTACAATTAACACAAACAAGTGTGAATTTGCAAAATCGGAGATTGATTTTCTTGGTTATCATATAACGAGCCAAGGATTGACGCCTACAACGGAAAAAGTTCAAGCAATTAACGAATATCCGAAACCAAATACAGTGAAAGAACTACGTCGTTTCTTAGGCATGTTAAACTTCTACCGAAGCAGCATACCGTACGCAGCGAAGCATCAAGCGCCTCTAAATAGATACTTGAGAAATTCGAAGAAAAATGATAAAACAATCATTCAGTGGAATAAAGAAGCGGACCACGCTTTCGAGCGCTGCAAACAGGATATACGACAAATAACGTCAATAGCCTGCCCAGACAGCCAAACCCAACTAGCAATGATGACTGACGCAAGCTTAAAATGCGTAGGCGCCGTCCTACAGCAACGACAAAAAGGAAAGTGGGAACCGATAGCTTTCTTTTCAAAAGTACTAAGCGAAGCTCAAACGAAATACTCTACTTACGACAGAGAGTTACTGGGAATTTACATGGCAATTAAACATTTTAGAAGACTCATCGAGGGCCGAGAATTCACCGTCTACACGGATCATAAGCCATTGATTCAGGCATTCGATAAGAAGCCATCATTGAATGACACACCGAGGCGGATTCGATACCTGGACTACATATCGCAATTCAGCACTAATATAACACATATTAGCGGCAAGGAAAACACAGTTGCAGACGCCTTGTCTCGAGTTGTTGAAACGATATCATTACCATCCAATATAGACTGGAAGGAGGTAGCAAATTGTCAACAAAACAATGACGAACTCGAACGATTGAAATCAAATAAATCATTACGGTTCGAAACGGTACATTTTCACGAGAAAGGAATCAAGATATTCTGCGACTTATCAACCAGGAAACAACGACCATTTCTTCCCCTTAAATTCAGAAGAGACATTTTCGAGAGTTTCCACAATATAAGCCATCCCGGAAAAAACACTACGAGGAAGTTAATTGCAGCGAACTACATTTGGGAAAACATGAACACGGACATCAACAAGATGACTGAAGCATGTTTACAGTGTCAACGTTCAAAAATACATCGGCACACCAAATCACCACTTGGAAAATTCATGCCAGCAGAAAGATTCTCTCATCTACACGTCGACATTGTCGGACCCCTCACAACATCCCAGAATAAACGATACATCATAACAATGATTGACCGATGTACGTCATGGCCAGAAGCTTTCGCAGCGTCAGACATCACTGCAGAGTCAATTGCAAGAGTGATATACGAAGGGATCCGTATCATCGGACATCCGAATCGGGTTATCCAACCCGATTCGGATGTCCTGAATACATAACTTCAGATCAGGGAGCTCAATTCGAATCAAGAATATTCAGAAGTTTGGCAAAACTCATGGGAATAAATAAAATACGGACAACTCCGTATCACCCACAGTCAAACTCGAAAGTCGAACGATTACACAGAACTATGAAAGCAGCATTAATGGCAAGAGGGAACACTACAAACTGGACAAAGGAACTAGCCACAATATTACTCGGTATCCGTACCAGCTTACGGCAGGATACTGGATTTTCGGCAGCCGAACTAGTATATGGAACAACAATAACGTTACCTGGAGCATTTTTCGAGACAAGAAGCCTAACAACCTACACTGAAATGGTAGAAGAGTTGAAGAAAAACATCGAACGAATAACTTCCGTGCCACAGAGAGAGCGCACAAATGATAAAATATTTGTACATCCAATATTAGCAGAATGCACGCACGTATTCTTACGATGCGATAGATTGCGGCCGAGCTTGACGCCGCCATACGACGGACCTTATCTCGTAATTAGACGGAGCGATAAATTATTCACGATATTGATAAACGGAAGACACAGTACCGTATCTATCGAAAGGATAAAACCCGCCTTCGTAATAAACGATAAGGAGATAAGAAATCGCACATCAGTAGATAAGAAAATAGTTGTAGAAACGCAAGATAATCTAGCAAATAAAAAAACACGTGCAGGGCGAATCTCACGCCCAACGGTTCGATTCCAGCTATGATATATAAAGCTATACAAACGATCTACAATCACCACTCACGACAAAAAGTTTTCACACGCAACATGGGATCCAACACAAGTACTCATGAGAAAGAACAAGTCAACATGGTGCAAAACAACGCGCCAGCCATTCCGGAAGAGTTACTGCAGATACACTCTAGGCTCGCTGAGGACCTACAGAGCATACGAGGTTGGATCACAATAACGATTATCGCAGTGATAATAATAATATGCATCATCAGTGTCTACATGTTGTTCCGAGCGATCGGAACAAAAATCGAGAAGAGATTTATGCGTGTGATACGAGAAACCAACGTGGTGTAGGGTAATAAGTTTAATCGTAAATATTTTTTTTAAGGAGGGAGTATCTATGGCAACAGCCATAACTAATATTGTAAAACGTGTGAACGTGTAAATACATTAATATGGCAAAGTGCTGTCACTGCACATTACTCACGTTCATCGTTTAATCCCTTCCAACACATAATTGTATTTTCCTTTGTTATGTTTTAATATAAATAGATTAAAATTAAGAATAAAGACCAGTCGATTACAAGCAAAAATCATCGTCTTATTTTACTCCTCAAAACGAATATAGCAATACGCTATAGAGGACATTACATCCTTTTTTTATACTACTTGGGTGGCAAACAAGCATAACGAGACGCTTGCAATACCAGAGGTATCAATTGAGTGTTGCCAACTAATTTTTTACACCAGGACTCACACACAGGAACACAACTACATACTATAGCTGTGTGCAGTTACTTGGCTGTGGTCTTCTGTAAGGTGGAGGTCCATCCCCAGTCGGGCTTGCTCGCAAGTACGATGCCCTGTCTCTCTTGAACATCACTAATGCAGGGCTTAATTTTGCATCTATTCGACGCTAACACAAAATCTTGTTTCAGAATAATGGTGTGTATGTTCTGTGACGATCCGTACTCTCCCGAGCGAGTGTTGAGTCCCTTGCTGTTACATCGCGCTTGCTTCCTAACCGGTGACCGGTCCATCGTCATTGAGACCTTTCTTGGAGACTCTAAAAGAAAAGTTGAGGTAAGACCTGAAATGAAAGTTGTCTATATATTTTTTTGACTGTTTCATATGTAGTGTTGCCAGAAATATGAATGTATGGTTTGTGCAATATTTCCGCCATTACAAACTTTGTGTGACCCACAAAGAGTTGTTCTAAGTGTAATTTGCGTTCGTTAATTGTATGTTTGTAAAGTCCCCCGCGATACAGAGCATGTTCTATAGTGCGGTAGTCGTCTTTTAAAAAACGAACGAAACGAAGAATATAGATATTCTGTATCCAATATCCTACCATTAGTACATAACTGACCGTGGCCTCACTTTTAGGCCCAATCTGAAAATCAGCGCTGCAGCATGCAAATGCCGCAGCCCAAAGCTGAGATTGGGACCTATTCTGACATCGCACAGGATAACAAAATTAGATATCTATAGTTATGTTGTAAATTAATTTTTTAATTTAATACCTATTTTGTACCTATTTTTTTCCCCCTCCATAATGTCCTGTGTATGTTCGATTAAACGTTTTTCTTTCTTTCTTTCTTTACCAATTAACCAGGCTATGTTTCAGACCTTGTTTAACGTAGTTATTTTAATGCAGGTAATAATATCGAGCTTCCATGGTGCGAGCCAGTTTAGAGAAGAATTGATACACGGATTTATACTAATTTACTCAGCGAAGAGGAAAGCTAGCTTAGCAACATTGAAGTAAGTACCTAAGTACACACGGCAACGCAAATATGTATACAGGGCCGCTATATAAAGTAAAAGTTTTTAAAGTATATACCAACAGCAGCGCCACCTACCGGGTCCAATTGTGAATCTAAACCATCTGGAGCCCTATCCGAACACACACACAAAATTTCATCAAAATCGGTCCAACCGTCTAGGAGGAGTTCAGTGACATACACACGCACACAAGAAATATATATATAAAAAGATATATACCGATGGACAGGGTCGGCTCGGGATTGGGAGTTGTGGAAGTCTTTGGGGGAGGCCTATGTCCAAAAGTGGACGTCTTTTGGCTGAGATAATGATGATGATGATGATATACAATGGTTTTCATAAAAAACCTTTAATATCAGTCGAGCATTTTTTGAGTTAAATCGTAACAAACAAACAAAAACTTAAATTTGTCCTCCTTTATATTATAAAACTGTTGGTATATCTTTCATAATGTTTTTCACTTTTCAGCGCGTTTTCGATGAACATCCCGAACCTGCCGATCCAGATGGTGGCCGTGACGGACGGTGGGGGGTCAGCAGCGAGCACGTTCTTCGGCACAGACCTGGGACACGCGCTCATCACCGAGGGGAACGCCACCGCAGACAGGCTCGGCGCACACTTCACTACTTACACTTCTAGTGCTGAGAATAAATGTAAATATCATTTATATCCATAATAATTTCCTCCTAACCGAATTTGCCAAAAACGGATGTAGACTGGCCTTCTGCTCGGAACATAGATGATGGTCACCTAGCGGATAATGTCGCTAGGGCCACAAACCATTTCGATATTGTGCATTCGTAAAATTAAAATATGGCTAGCAAAAATACCGATTCTGGTTTCACCTATACCATGAATAAGGTTTTATAATTCTATTGTTTTTCCAGCTGCATTCTACACGCCATTCTTCAAAGAAGTGTGGGAGAGGAAGGGTGAGATTGAGCGAGCGTTTCGTATGGAACAACCACACAACTTGCCGGATGTGGCCGCGGCACGACCCGCACCTCCCCCTAGAAACCATTCTTATCATCTCAATCATATGTAAGTTACACACAATGATAGAGGTTTTTGAAACTTCCTCTTACTGTTTTTTACAGTACTTATTCATGATTGATATCCTCAGGCGAGAACACAAGTTGACCAATTCGCTGGACCTGCTCATCGGACCAGACTCGCGAGCTGATATCGACTCTGAGTACAGTGATACTATGAACAACTCCAAGAATAGAGGCTTTTTGAAAGGTAACTATCATATTTTACTAACAACATTGCTTTTCAATGAAAATCCTAATAAATGAGTGAATGAAGCAGAGTGGGACCTAACATAAATTGGTGAAACGCTGCAACCACTCAAGTTAACTTAAATTTATTGAATATCATAAAAGATTACATGTTATAAAGCACGGTAATCTGGTAAGGTGCACTCTTTCACAGATAGTAAGGAGCATGTATACTGTTGTGCCTAAAGGAACATACACAACAATATGCTTAATATAATATTATTACATTTCACTATATCGAGGAATATGTCAAGGTCTATGTATTAATTTTGCAATAAATATTTATAGGTTTTAGTGTGTACCCACCGCCCAGTACTCCCCCAGAGCCCGCCCCGCCAGATCACAGGATGCACGCAGATTTATCACGTAAGTTACATTTTGTATTTATCTTTCTGTTAGGAGATTCAGACGATATTTCATGTCATTAAACAGTATGCAGTAAACGATCAGTGATTAGCTACGGGCACCTCTTTAGATTGTGACCGCTAGCGGTATTTCATCTGAGCGTCTCCGCGCTTCGAAGGGTACATTAAAAGTCGGTCCCGACTGTTAACAGTCGTTGAATCACGACAAAGGCCTAAATTTTGGCGTTTAAAAAATCAACTCTGTCACTACATTGGTCATTAACCAAGCATACAGTTGTTTAATTAAATTAGGGTTAAAAATAATATGTTAATATATTATGACTATACTCGTGTTCTATCTGACTCTATAATGATTAATGAGTCAAGTTTGAGTGAGCTTTTCACACATCTTTAACAAATATTATATATTATAATCAACGGGTCTGAATCGAGTAACATTTTGAAGGTTTTCATTCATATCTTTTATCGACCGAAACGTCGTTTAACAAAAGGTGTAAATAAAAACCTTTAAAACATTACACGATTTAGATCCATTGTCTTATAATTATAATAATATCAAAGTGAAAATCTCAAACATTTTTTCTTTAACAAAGCAAAATGGTTGTTATTACAAAAGATATAAACGCTAATAATTGTAACGCAGCGGATCTCAACTGTTCGGAGGATTCTCTCAGCACGCACGAGTCAGGTGATTGCATGACAAACGATTATATGCCTTACCACTATGAGTTACGGTATAATTTTGTGTGTAGATATTTTTATATTAGACTAGTTTATAATTTGACGGTTGAAAGCAGAAATATGGTATCTTGCCATGCCCGTCGCGCGAAAATAATGCATGATCTATTCGCTATGTGTGGAGTACATTCTGGGGTAAAACTATCGCTGGGCATGCCGTGGCAGAAATCTGCATTAAGTCTTGAGTCTGTCAAACAAATCAATTTTTAACAAATTAACTTTAAGATTTTGTACGATTTATTTCGTCTATTTTTTGTCATAATCCTGAATCATTATGACAAAAAATAGACGAAATTAACTTTTTGAAATAATCCTATTCTGTATTATATCAAAAAATTTAACGAAATAAATTAAAATAATTTTTGTCATATTTTCTTAATTTATGATACTAGGAGAAAAAAAATTGAGATCCATAAATGGTTGTTCTGAGTCTGGGTGTACTTTGTGTTTGTTATTTCTATGTTTGTAAAGTCCCCCGCGACACAGGACTTGTTCACTAGTGCGGGACTTGTCTTTGTATACAAAACAAAACTAGGTGGCGCTATTGTCGTCGCTATCAGCGCTCACGCATCATTTTCGCGCGATTCAGTATCTCGAGATAGAATATTTTCTCTTTCTGCCATTATTTTGTTTATTACACAATTTTGTTTATGTTTGTATTCAAGGAATGCCTTCATGTTTATTTTTGCATGAACAATGTTATTATTGTAGTTATACTTTAGAGGGATTTTTATTGGAGTATGAAATCAAAAACGGAACGGTAGATAAAGGTACTACCCCAGTCCATCTGATCCGATTTGGGGGAGACAATTCACTGTTGTATCTTTCTTTAGTGCAAAAGTGGTGGTGGCCGAGTAGGACTATATTCATATATAAAAAAGGAGACCCTACTTTTTATCAGTTGGGTAATTGGTCTACTAAAGCATCTCCAATCTTAATTACTCTGCGACATATAAATTTTGTTTTTAAAAGTTGTAAATTAGATATAGTCTATTTAGGAATGTTGTGTTTTTTTCTAGTCGTAGTTAATATCGATAATATTATTCATATAAGTAAATGGAACGCGGCTGTGGTTTAATTTTGTATTTTTCTAGATATTATTTGGCATTAGTGGAACGTGTTCACAGTATAGTGATAACGATCAAAATGCATCTCGACAATTTAATTTTAAACAATCTGATTGATCTTTGCATGCCTTCAACTCTTTTATGGAATTATTCTCTAAGATATTTAGGAAGTCATTTAATGTTATTCGCTTATAAGACATTTTGATTTTCATTCTTTAATATTATCTTATATTCTCAAATAATGTCAGACTCTCCAAAAGTAACTATTTTTTGTATGTATGGGTTTAGATGGTGGCGGTTTGTGGCAGCCAGCAAGTTACGGACACCGTGCGTTCACCACAGGACGTACGCGTCCGCACCCCCCACCCCAGAGGGTCAGACATTCGCAGACGCTAAAGGTACTTCTTCTGTTTTTTAATAACTTTGACGGCTCTGCTAAAGGTTGTCACCTCCCCACCAGCACCGCGCCGATTGTTGTGGGTTCGATTTCCACACGGTACAAAACTTTGAAAGAGTTATAAAAGTTTGCCTAAATCTGAAATTTCCTGCGACAAAGGGCTAGTTCCCTAGTTCAAGAGTTGTTTAAAAAATACCTAAACTATAATAAACTAAACCTAACAATTAATTTTCTCATTTTTTTTGACATCAGACCGGCCATTGTCAACAGCAACCGGGTAAACTGGATATGAACAACTATACGATGGTTAGTGATGCGCTACAACACATCACGATTGGACCTCCACAGCATTCTAGAGATAGAAAGGTATGTCTTTCTTAATACATTTCAATCTATCCTTAATGTTTTTTAAAAACTAAGGCTTTGTATTGTATAATTGAAAGTTCAATAAGCCTTGGTAAAGTTATGCAGATAGAAGCAGCTTTTGATAGCTCAGTCAAACGCGCAAGAGGCACCCCTGGTGTTGCAAGCTTCACTAGGCTACAGTAACTGCTTACCATCAGTCGGGCCATATGCTTGTTTGCCACCTTGGTAGTATTAAAAAAAACCAAAATGAAAACGTTTAAAATTCTGCACTAATTTAATTACTCTTGGTGTGAATTACCTTCTTTATTTGCAATCTACATTACAAAAGTTTCAGCTACTTATACATTTTCTATTCTCGTGTAGACTCAACGTACCGGTTGGACTCACTCGAGCGGTCAGCCCGGCGGTCACCATCATCCTTCTGGAGTTAGCTCTGAAACAGAATTGGACGCGCAATATGCACAGGTAATTAAAATTGAAAGGATTTAAATCCCGCGATATAAACTTCCAGAAATAGTTAGAAACTTCCAGGAACTTCTAGAAACTTTCTGTGATTTGATAATGTTTTATCGTCTAAGACTACAGCCTTGTCCTGGTTAAACATCAATGACAGAGGGTTTCTATGGGTCCAATTCGTTTGTGGAATCAGTTTCCTAGTGTCTTAGAGGAATTCTTTTAAAAAAGGAGTTAAGTTCTTTTAGGATGCAATTTGTAGAGTACATTATTCAGTATATTTTCATATTATTCTAGATTAAAGAAGCAAACGAGTATATGGAGGCACCATCTATGATGAGGCTGAGAAGACATCGGCGACACGACAAGACCCCGTTACATCAGCCTTGTAAGTGTAAGCACATAGTAATATTTTGCGATTTGGCTTCAGTTCTAAGGCTCTCTTCTCATCGACCACGCACGAACCTCTTCCCGTGAGAAGTATGCCTTCATTTCGCTTCCTTTCTTAACAAAAAATGGTATGCTAAACCAAGGCGAAATCGTTAGATATAGTCGTAGTACCTTTATCTTAATGTTAGTGGTTTTGCCGGATTACCAGAAGCTCTTTGGTAAGGCATATTGTTAAGACTATGATGGAAATTGAGTCACATGTCAGTATATTTTGCTTGAATGTGGTAATAATTTTATTTATTTATTTATTTATTTATTAAACTTCATGCACATAGGTACATAGGCGGACTTAATGCTATAAGCATTCTCTACCAGTCTACCACAGGTGATGCAGAGATAATCGAAGTAGGTGCAGTCGATGAAGCAAGAAAGACAAGTTAAACATAATTACCAAATAAGACAAAGCAATAAATACTAAGCTACATAGATAAATATACAAGTATGTATGTATATATATATGTATATGTAATTACATATAGATACTTATACAGTTATAAATATATATATAATAACATAATAAATAGTTAACGAGATAATTCCAACAATTTCTCCAAGAGGAGAGCCTTAACTTTAATAATATTTGTGATGTTCCCCAGCATTCTCGGAGACTGACAGCTCAGGGTCTTCTGAGGCTTCAGCGTCAGCGTCAGGCGGAGGAGCGGGCGGGGCGGGCGCGCGCCTGCCGCCGCGCCGCCGCCACAACGCGCACCACGCGCCGCGACACTACAAGAAACGGTACGTACGAGCGTGCACTGAACGTACACTACACGTGCACTACAGGAGCGGGCGGGGCGGGCGCGCGCCTGCCGCCGCGCCGCCGCCACAACGCGCACCACGCGCCGCGACACTACAAGAAACGGTACGTACGAGCGTGCACTGAACGTACACTACACGTGCACTACAGGAGCGGGCGGGGCGGGCGCGCGCCTGCCGCCGCGCCGCCGCCACAACGCGCACCACGCGCCGCGACACTACAAGAAACGGTACGTACGAGCGTGCACTGAACGTACACTACACGTGCACTACAGGAGCGGGCGGGGCGGGCGCGCGCCTGCCGCCGCGCCGCCGCCACAACGCGCACCACGCGCCGCGACACTACAAGAAACGGTACGTACGAGCGTGCACTGAACGTACACTACACGTGCACTACAGGAGCGGGCGGGGCGGGCGCGCGCCTGCCGCCGCGCCGCCGCCACAACGCGCACCACGCGCCGCGACACTACAAGAAACGGTACGTACGAGCGTGCACTGAACGTACACTACACGTGCACTACAGGAGCGGGCGGGGCGGGCGCGCGCCTGCCGCCGCGCCGCCGCCACAACGCGCACCACGCGCCGCGACACTACAAGAAACGGTACGTACGAGCGTGCACTGAACGTACACTACACGTGCACTACAGGAGCGGGCGGGGCGGGCGCGCGCCTGCCGCCGCGCCGCCGCCACAACGCGCACCACGCGCCGCGACACTACAAGAAACGGTACGTACGAGCGTGCACTGAACGTACACTACACGTGCACTACAGGAGCGGGCGGGGCGGGCGCGCGCCTGCCGCCGCGCCGCCGCCACAACGCGCACCACGCGCCGCGACACTACAAGAAACGGTACGTACGAGCGTGCACTGAACGTACACTACACGTGCACTACAGGAGCGGGCGGGGCGGGCGCGCGCCTGCCGCCGCGCCGCCGCCACAACGCGCACCACGCGCCGCGACACTACAAGAAACGGTACGTACGAGCGTGCACTGAACGTACACTACACGTGCACTACAGGAGCGGGCGGGGCGGGCGCGCGCCTGCCGCCGCGCCGCCGCCACAACGCGCACCACGCGCCGCGACACTACAAGAAACGGTACGTACGAGCGTGCACTGAACGTACACTACACGTGCACTACAGGAGCGGGCGGGGCGGGCGCGCGCCTGCCGCCGCGCCGCCGCCACAACGCGCACCACGCGCCGCGACACTACAAGAAACGGTACGTACGAGCGTGCACTGAACGTACACTACACGTGCACTACAGGAGCGGGCGGGGCGGGCGCGCGCCTGCCGCCGCGCCGCCGCCACAACGCGCACCACGCGCCGCGACACTACAAGAAACGGTACGTACGAGCGTGCACTGAACGTACACTACACGTGCACTACAGGAGCGGGCGGGGCGGGCGCGCGCCTGCCGCCGCGCCGCCGCCACAACGCGCACCACGCGCCGCGACACTACAAGAAACGGTACGTACGAGCGTGCACTGAACGTACACTACACGTGCACTACAGGAGCGGGCGGGGCGGGCGCGCGCCTGCCGCCGCGCCGCCGCCACAACGCGCACCACGCGCCGCGACACTACAAGAAACGGTACGTACGAGCGTGCACTGAACGTACACTACACGTGCACTACAGGAGCGGGCGGGGCGGGCGCGCGCCTGCCGCCGCGCCGCCGCCACAACGCGCACCACGCGCCGCGACACTACAAGAAACGGTACGTACGAGCGTGCACTGAACGTACACTACACGTGCACTACAGGAGCGGGCGGGGCGGGCGCGCGCCTGCCGCCGCGCCGCCGCCACAACGCGCACCACGCGCCGCGACACTACAAGAAACGGTACGTACGAGCGTGCACTGAACGTACACTACACGTGCACTACAGGAGCGGGCGGGGCGGGCGCGCGCCTGCCGCCGCGCCGCCGCCACAACGCGCACCACGCGCCGCGACACTACAAGAAACGGTACGTACGAGCGTGCACTGAACGTACACTACACGTGCACTACAGGAGCGGGCGGGGCGGGCGCGCGCCTGCCGCCGCGCCGCCGCCACAACGCGCACCACGCGCCGCGACACTACAAGAAACGGTACGTACGAGCGTGCACTGAACGTACACTACACGTGCACTACAGGAGCGGGCGGGGCGGGCGCGCGCCTGCCGCCGCGCCGCCGCCACAACGCGCACCACGCGCCGCGACACTACAAGAAACGGTACGTACGAGCGTGCACACGTACACTCTACAAGCGTGCTTGTGAGTACTTTTCGGGACAATCCCACCCACATGCCCACCGCTGTGACTCCTGTGAGCCAGGATTAACAGCGGAGTAACCAACTGATACACCGAGTTTTGACACTCGTGCATCCCGTGGACAACTAAACCTACTGTCTTGGACCCCGCAACGAATTTAATCAGAAGTAAATAGGAGGAGTTAGAAAGAAAAAATTTCCACTTCCCTCCATAGCAAAGCGGGAGACAAAATAGCTTGTGAGTACTGTGGGCGCCGCGGAGTTAAGTTCTCCGCTTCTACTACGGGCTCTTAACATACTTTGTGCCTAAATACCTACGACCCTGAGTGTTTTAGTCTTCTCTCTTCCTAACTGTAAAAGTCTATTGTTGTGTAAAATATATATATTGTCTGTCTGATAAGTGTTTTCTTTGATGTGATCCTAACCGGCCAAGCGGGTCAACTAGCCCACGCGGTCGGAACACCTGCATATTGTATGAGCAACGTTACAACGGTACACGCAACACTTATGTATTCATTTTTTTACACAGATCATTAGGCAACTTGGTAGCCGTCCAGAGTCCACGAGTACCAAAATTGGGCATGTTCGTGGGACCGCCAGAACTACCCACAGGCTATAGAGGCAGGACGCAGGAAGACAAAGGTAAGTATCTTTATAACTGTACTTAGACAATTACATAATCGTACTTGACCCATTATGATAAAATACATTTTTGTATCTAGCTGCGAGTGAGTCTAGTGAAGGTAGTTCTGATGGCGAAACGAGAAGACCCAGGCCTTTGCCTCCACCGCCTCATCACGAACCCGTACATAAGGTAATTACGAATATAAATCCTACTATATTATTGACGTGAAATTCCATATTTTTGAGGTGAAAATATATCCCGGTCACTATTTTTATGCAAATATAATTGCCATCTAATTTTCAAACTTATATAATTTGTTCTTTCAAATCTAAAATCTTCTCCAAACTATAAAATGAATCATATCACATTGAATACGTCAGCATTTACGCATCCGTTCGAGTCTGGCTGTAGCCCCGGACGAGCACGCAACTCTAAATATCGAAAATACAAGTTTTACATGCTGTCTCTATTTGTCTTGGAGTGTTAGACAAATACAGCAAGAAAATTGCCTTTTAAAAGCTTGTAAATAAAGTTTCATGATTGCCGACAGTAAAAAAGGTTTGAAGCGAATATTCGATGAGTTTTTTTTATTTTTTTTTATACTACTTGGGTGGCAAACAAGCATACAGCCCGCCTGATGTTAAGCAGTTCCTGTAGCCTATAGACACTTGCAATACCGGAGGTATCACCTGCGTGTTG
Source organism: Trisateles emortualis (assembly GCA_947095525.1). Taxonomy (NCBI): domain Eukaryota; kingdom Metazoa; phylum Arthropoda; class Insecta; order Lepidoptera; family Erebidae; genus Trisateles; species Trisateles emortualis. The sequence continues at coordinate 8,646,169 of OX352754.1, read as the reverse complement.
CCAACCCATTTTTGTACACCAGGGATTTAAGATGGGAGTATCCCTGGGTTAAGTTATAAATATGTTACTAAAAAAAACGTATGTATTGTGTCTGTAGACGTTTATGCAGAACATGACGTCGATGTTGTCGGGTGACTACCCGTCCTCGACGCAGGACAACTCGTCGTCTAGCGCGGCCGACACGCGCCGTCGACATCATCCCTTCAGCAAACATGATCGTAGGCATAAGGTAAACACTTTCTGATTTGCTTTTAGTGTTACTGTCCGTGTGGTGACGGACTAAGAATACAAATGTCACCACCTCGTTCCATCCCGAGGGTGTCGTAAGAGTCAACTAACGGAATAAGTCTGGCAGACAATATTCACTGCAAGAGAGAGAAAACTCTAAACAAAACCCTATACTAAACCGTCTGGCCAGCGTGATATAGTAGGCTAATATCCATCCAAATGTATGGAAGAGAACTTTGCCCAGCAGCGGGACGTTTATGGGTTGAGATGATGATGATGATGACTTTAAGTATTATCCTTTTAATGTACATCGACGACAGAATACCTAGCCACGTAATTGTCTGCACTATTGGTTCAGTGGCTTAAGTAGTTACCTCGTCATTTACTACTGCGCGGCGTGTTGTGGGTTCAATCCCCACACAAGACAAAAATTAGTGTAAACCATAAATGATAATCCCGAGTCTAGGTGTACTTTGTGTCCGTGAATTGTATGTTTGTAAAGTCCCCCGCGACACAGGGCTTGTTCCCTAGTATAGCAGGCGTCCTTTTGAGGCAAACGGTACCTGAATAAATGACCTATATTGTTAGAAAAACGAAATTTTTATTATGTTTTGTTAAGGCGCGTATAGGCCAACGATAGGTGACATAGTGGTATTTCATCTGAGCATTACTTTGCTTCGAAGGTCGATGTTTTTAGGCTACGGATGTGATTCAAATCAAATCTACATAGTTTGTAAAGCGACGTTAAACATAATATTTGGCTATTACAGGAATTTTCAAAGAGCAAAGATAAGAAGAATTCGTCCCAACTAAACAATACACAGTCAATACAAAACTGGGGCCCACAGGTATGTTCCCCTCTATTACAAATATATTGTGTTGAATTTAGATAAGAGCAGTAAAACAGTTATAGTAATAACATCTTTGAATGCTTCTAAATTTCTTTTGTTTTAAGGACTAAAGACTTCGTTAGCTCTGTACAGACAGAATAAATCATTCTAAATGCAAACTCTAACACTACTTTCTTTTGTTCTACTTCCCCCCTCCCTTTTTAATAAGGTTTTCATCGTATTTTTATACTACCAAGGAGGCAAACAAGCATACGGTCTGCCTGATGTTAAGCAGTTATGGACACTTGCAACACCAGGAGTTTCATCTATTATTTTCTCTGACTTTCTGTATTCCACAATTATAGTCATACAATAATGTTTGCGTATACGCAGGGCTCTCACGGTGTCCCGTTGTTTGTGGAGAAGTGCGTAGAGTTCATAGAGAGGGAGGGACTCGCGTCGGAAGGACTGTACAGGGTGCCTGGCAACCGAGCTCATGTTGATATGTTATTTTGCAAGTTTTATGAAGGTATGTATGTTTATTGTTCAAATACTGCTTTAAACAAATACGTTACAAAACTTCACTCTCTTTAGTCTTGTAGGTTACCAGCAATTTTCATCGACTATGTTTCCATTTCTTGAAAATAATCCAGAAAATACAATATTCCTTTTTGGATTTTTGTTATCAAAATTAGTCTGCCAATTTTAACTATAAATTATAGATTATGATCGGATTCGATTCTAAGGTCGAGTCAAGGAATATTGGATTGTCTGGATCTATTTTTTAACAATATATTATATATTATTTGACTGTCGTAAGAACATTTTATATTATACTGTATATAATAGTGCTGCCTGCGGTGCTCTCAAACACGAGATTAATTTTTTCAAAATATATGCAGCTACGTATACGTACTTGGTTTGTATAAAGACGAATACGTAGTGGTCGTTCTTTTATGTATACATTGTGTATCTAAAACAAAAATGCCATATGTATATATGCCATATAATGTTATTAAAACAAAAGGTCGCAAAAAAAAAATCATAATCTCTGCCTACCCCTTTATAGAAACGGGCTTGAGTCTAGATGTATGTATGTACATATACATATATATATATATATATATATATATATTATGTTTACAGACCCAAAAGTGGATTTAGACTCGCTAGACATTCCTGTGAACGCAGTAGCTACCGCGTTAAAAGACTTCTTCTCGAAGAAATCGCCGCCACTTCTTGATGAGGCCAGCATGGCGCAGCTGGAGGACATTGCAAGTTAGTATTCTAATGTTATTTTTAGATTATAGTAAATTTATAGTGTATCTTTCAGGTGCCTGTTTGATATTTGGTATATACTCGTAGGTATGTGACCGGCCGGCTGATTCTCTAAGAAACTGCGATGGCAAACTGACAGTTCTGATCGCAAAATTGACAGTTGTGATTGCTCGACGGCACAATCTATTGACTAAACGTCAAAAAGGGCTCTTACGGAATACCGATTTTCAATCTGACAGTCAGATTTTGCTCTGTTTTTGCGGTGGCTCGGTTTTTGCTCTTACGGAATACCCCTGCGGAGATGGTTGAGCTGCTAATATTGTCTTGATTTTGTAATGCTTTTAAAACGAATAAAGATTAGTTCCACAAAGTTAAAAACCTTAACAGTTAACACCGATAGGATATAGATGGATGGCATATTTCCATCAAGTGTAACAATTCGTTCTATAAAATTGAAGCGATATAATAATAGTCCTGGAGACAGATTTCGATCAGCTGTTTGTCCAGGACATATATAATAGTACAAAAGTTTGTGCGTCAATACATATGTCCTCTCTATTTCTTTACTGTTACTGCCTTGGTGGTCCAGTGGCCGCAGTATGCGCCTGCTGTGCATGAGGTTGTGGGTTCGAATCCCACACAGGACAAAACTTTGTGTGACCCACAAGTGTTGTTCTGATTCTGGGTGTAATTTGTGTCCGTTAATTGTATGTTTGTAAAGTCCCCCGCGAAACAGAGCTTGTTCTCTAGTGCGGGAGTTGTCTTTTTTAAAAACCAAAACCAAACTGTTATAGCCGGGTGCACTCGCTGCTCGGTAAACGATCAGCACGATAGGCAACCAAGCGCGGTAACCCATCTATAGGGTTACTCTATAGATGGGTGATCGCGTCGTGGTATTTTATCTAAGTGTAGTCGTGCTAAGAGGGCACATCAAAAGTCGGTCCCGGCCAGTGTTAACAGTCGTAAGATCACGACAGAGGCAGACAATAAATATGAGCGATCTAAATATCTCTGTCACTAGGTTGACCACTATCCAAACGATAAAAATTGTTATAGCACGGGCAATCAAATCAAGTCAGACGCATAACTAACGACGGCTTTACGTGCTTAGTGTTTACGTTGTGTTTTTAGAAAATAGTCATCTCTGTCACTTATGAACAGAGTTGGGCAAATTGCAATCAGTTAATCGGATTAAAGATTACGATTACATTGTGTAATATTTACTCATGATTAACGTACTTAATGATAATTAGACGTGTCCTAGAGTGGAGACCGCGACTCGGTAAGCGTAAGGTAGGGCGGCCCCCAGCTAGGTGGACCGACGACCTAAAAAAGGTCGCTGGGACGGACTGGATGCGGAAGGCGGAGGACCGTGTGCTGTGGCGCGTGTTAGGAGAGGCCTATGTCCAGCAGTAGACTGCGATAGGCTGATTGATTGTTTGATTGAACGTACTTAATCAAAAATGTAATCATACTAGAGATTGAGGATTATTAATCTTTAATCATAATCTGATTACTTTTTTTGATTGATATCAAAATAATAATGTAAAAATAAGCCACCGTATATAGTGTAAATCAACCTTCGTCAGTTCTTCTTATCGTTTGGTTAGTGGCTAACCTGGTAACAGAGTTATTTAGATCGCTCATATTTAGGCCTCTGTCGTGATCTAACGACTGTTAACAGCCGGGACCGACATTTAACGTGCCCTCCGAAGCACGGAGACGCTCAGATGAAATACACTATATATATAGGGTTACCGCGGCCTTGGTTGCTTAACCCGCTGATCGTTTACCGAACAGCGAGTGCACCTGGCTCGTCAGTTAAAATAACGTAACGGAGTGAAATTGCGTTTATCCCTTTACGCACGGTAGGGTAGGACCACGGTAGGACTGACTGACGGACGAGCGACGCGTAGTTCACCAGTCCAGCGCGAACGCAGCGATACCCTAGTCCCCGCGGCCCGCACGCCCCCCGCATATACCGAGCGGCGCAAAGCCATGTATACCTACGCTCTATTCTGTGGTAATAATAACAATCAGCCTAGTAGGTACTTATCATTGACATATATTAGTACCTATAGATCGATGGTACTTATAAAATAACATTTTTATTCCATCAATACTTTTCGAGTTTTGCAATCACAAACCTGTACCTATGTACAGAAAATAGTTCATTAGCTTATATTGAATTATGTACCTACCTATAGCGGCATAAACTGCTACTAACATATTAAATACAAATCTATCAGTGTATAATACAAATCAATCATACTAATATAGCAAAGCTGAAGATTTTGTTTGTTTGAACGCGCTAATCTCAGGAATATCAGTTCAAATAGAAAAAATATTTTTATGAATAATCTATTGGTGGCAGCGTGATGTTATATGGAGGAACGCTTATGGCTATATAACAGCACGCTACGACCAATAGGAGCGGAGTATTTATACGAAATTCCACCCGAAACAGATATATATAATCTGATTTACAGATTACTTTAATCAAGATTAACTATTACTTAATAATCAAGATTAAATGTAATCTGATTAATATAATAAGGCTTACTTTCTATCAAATTACTTAATCCGATTACAAAAGTTATCGATTACGCCCATCTCTGCTTATGAACTGACCACGGCAAGCTTGCCTAATAGCACACATCTATCGATCTGCGCACTTTGTCTTCGGTTGTAGATAGAATTATTGGGATGTAATAAATCAAAAATACGAAAACATAATCGTTGTCGGAGTCATTACCGTGAATCGTTGAGTTTTATGACTTATGACCGTATGGTGTACTACTTATGATTAGCAAATCTATTTGAATGATAAGCCCGGCGCTATGAGACTGTAATAAGTGATGAGTAAATGGTGTATTCTGTGACGTACAGCGATGCGCGGCTGCATCGCGGGCGGCGTGGAGCTGAAGGACCGCAGCTGGCGGCTGCTGGCGCTGCGTGCGCTGCTCAACTCCGCGCTCACCCCGCCTGCCAGCGCCACGCTCGACTACCTGCTCGAGCACTTCGCCAGGTAAGGTTCTGTGACGTTCAGCGATGCGCGGCTGCATCGCGGGCGGCGTGGAGCTGAAGGACCGCAGCTGGCGGCTGCTGGCGCTGCGTGCGCTGCTCAACTCCGCGCTCACCCCGCCTGCCAGCGCCACGCTCGACTACCTGCTCGAGCACTTCGCCAGGTAAGGTTCTGTGACGTTCAGCGATGCGCGGCTGCATCGCGGGCGGCGTGGAGCTGAAGGACCGCAGCTGGCGGCTGCTGGCGCTGCGTGCGCTGCTCAACTCCGCGCTCACCCCGCCTGCCAGCGCCACGCTCGACTACCTGCTCGAGCACTTCGCCAGGTAAGGATCTGGGACGTTCAGCGATGCGCGGCTGCATCGCGGGCGGCGTGGAGCTGAAGGACCGCAGCTGGCGGCTGCTGGCGCTGCGTGCGCTGCTCAACTCCGCGCTCACCCCGCCTGCCAGCGCCACGCTCGACTACCTGCTCGAGCACTTCGCCAGGTAAGGTTCTGTGACGTTCAGCGATGCGCGGCTGCATCGCGGGCGGCGTGGAGCTGAAGGACCGCAGCTGGCGGCTGCTGGCGCTGCGTGCGCTGCTCAACTCCGCGCTCACCCCGCCTGCCAGCGCCACGCTCGACTACCTGCTCGAGCACTTCGCCAGGTAAGGATCTGGGACGTTCAGCGATGCGCGGCTGCATCGCGGGCGGCGTGGAGCTGAAGGACCGCAGCTGGCGGCTGCTGGCGCTGCGTGCGCTGCTCAACTCCGCGCTCACCCCGCCTGCCAGCGCCACGCTCGACTACCTGCTCGAGCACTTCGCCAGGTAAGGTTCTGTGACGTTCAGCGATGCGCCGCTGCATCGCGGGCGGCGTGGAGCTGAAGGATTCTCCTGATACGAAACTATGAGACTTTTTTTTTTTTTTATTTATTTAATTAACAAGTAAGTACACATAAAATTATATTTATACTTTTCGCCAAACTACATATATGGGACCAACTTAAGCCAGAGACTTCCACTAAGACTCCAAAATGTCAGCCTTTAATATCGACTCGAATATACCTGTATCATACTTTATTTTAAACATTATAGGGTGGCAGACAACTCTAAGCTGAATTCAATGGACAGCAAGAATCTAGCCATCTGCTGGTGGCCCACCCTGCTCCCGGTACAGTTCTCAGATATGGGCCGCTTCGAAATGACCCGGCCATACTTCGAGGACATCGTCCAAACCATGATTGATCAACACCCCTTCCTGTTCCGGGGGCAGGAAGCGTTTGTCATGGTGTGAGGGCAGTGTGTAAGTATAAAATAGTCATATAAATAAAAAGTGTTTTAACAAAAAACATACATACAGACAAACATAGAACCTCCTTTTTGAAATTCGGTTAAAAGTCAGTCGTAGCAAATAGTAACGGCGATAAAAATATTTAAGGTCAGAGAGCTGTAGATGCTACAACAGCAACACGACCAAAAGTAACATTGATAGCTTACTGGTCCTCTTTTCGGCAGAGATAAATGGCCTAAGAGCTACTTTTTGACTATCCCGTTTCCAGCAAAGCTAGATTTTGTTTGAATAATATTTTAACGTCAGGCGATCATGAAAATACCGTTCTGAAAAGGATGTCGATGTCGCGAAACTTTTGTAAATGTCAATTTTTTTGAAACCCTTCTCCCACATGGCTGCAATAGCCATGTGGGAGAAGGGTTTCAAAAAAATTATATTTAATATGTTTTTATTAACATATTTTTAAGCGTATAATAAAATTGACAGCCCATTTCGGTTGCAAGTATGTGCCAGAAAATAGCAAAGTGTTGTCGTAGAAATGGTAATTTTTAACCTGCTCCCACAAGGCTGAAATTTTGTGTGAATATTATTCTATATGTGATTTACTTTGCTATAATAAATATAATAAATTTCCAGGAACCCACAATGCAAGTTGCATTCGTGATGGACGACGTGTGACGCGAGCCGCGTCACCGCGTCATAGCTAGCGCGTAAGTTTGTCTCCTGTGTACCGCCCATGCGCCATGACACTTGTGTGACGTCACCGACTACGTCACCCTCCATGGGCGAGCTATCGTTGTTCTAATGTAGGTCTGACAAATTTGACGGTACTTGATTTTTAGAATCGATAACTTTATTTTTACATACAATTCTTCATATCAATATGGCTTAGTGATCGCGAAGTGTTGCTTGCATTTTTTAATTTTATTTTCTTTACATTCGTTTTTTTTTAACAATGGACTAGTAAATCAGTATTTTACCTAGGTGTTATTCCAAATTATATCGCAATTATAATAGATGTAAGATGAATGCACAAAAAGTATTTAAACAAAAAGTTTTTTAACGTAAGTAATACTGGTATGATATTTAAACGTTTATATTTGTAATCAATTAATGGCAACACCATGTAATGAGCACATTCCGTTCAGAAACAAAAATGAATTACTGTTAATATTATTGTATAATATAAGTAATAAACTTAATATTGGATTAATCGATCGGGTGTAAGTGTCGATATAATGCTTGAGGGCGCTTATTTTTTTTATATGGCAATCGTATTTATGTCGTAGTGAAATGTGGATATTTATTTTTAATTATTATTGTATATGTATAAGTAGTCGTCATATTGAATATTGGAACAAAATACTTCCGAAAGTAAAAATACATATGTGTGTAGTTTTTGCCGAAACTGTTTATTTTGTTGCGTTACTTTTTTAATTTTACGTACTTTGTTTCAAACCAAATTAGTCAAATATTCTATTGCCCGCGTATTTTTCCTTCTATAGCAAAATGAATACCATATGATTACGGTTAATCTTTAATATCATATATATAAAGCCCCAGCAAACTGCAACCTTACCATCGGCCGATAGTTTCTTGATTATCATGAAAATTTATTCATGCATCGAAGTGTCAGTCTTAAACTTAACATAGCAAATTCAATCTTATCTCGTCAATGTAATGCACATATTCCTTCCAAAAAAGAAGGACCATCCTCATAAATCGCATTCTACTGAATTCGTGCGTCTAAACACGACCAACGTCTTGTTTTTATCTCAGAAGGAATATGTGCGATATTTCGTGGAGATAAGGATGAATTTGCTATGTTAAGTTTTAGATTTGACGCGACTTTACGCTAGTATCAATTGTCCCTTATTCTTTATTCAAAATTCGCAACCGACTATAATAATCGACCGATTAAAATATGTAATTAGCGGTGGGCCTGTTATTTTTTGTTTTTATCCACTTAAAATCATTTTATATCTCAAAATATCTATAGGCAGCTTATTTCGTTTAATTTAGGAGACTGATAACCGCTAGTTATTTTTTCAATAAATTCAAAAGGCGTACGTAATTTAAAACATGTGTATTATTAACTCAATGTTGACATTGTTTAGCAGCTTGTAAATTGGTTATTTCTTATACTACATAGAATTTGAGCAAAAAATATAAATTAGTCTTCTTCTTAGCGTGGGCCCAGAACTTAGTCAAGTCAAACTCATTTATTTATTTAGATCAAACGCCAAGAAAGCCAGCATACTTTTTTCCTACGGCCAATTCGCTGACTAGGGTAGGGCCTCGAGAAGAATTGGCAAGAAACTCGGGCCACTCTTTTAAATCGCCAAATTATAACATGTACTATTTCGTATGGGTTGCAATATTAGTGTTAACAAAAAGGAACGAAAACCAATATACCATACAAAAAAATATAAAAATAAATTTAGGTAAAAAACATTTAAGTAATAATGAAACAATGAAGAAAAGTCATAAGTTTTGTATTTCAAGTAGCGTCCATTATCTCTTCTAACGTGCAGGTATCAGGGCACGCAGTATCCATCGTTTGTGGCACAGTCCCGCATTTTTCCAGGTTGAAATCGTCTATGTATTCGAAGAATGAGATAAAAAATTGTGGTTTTACTAAACTGTATTAAAACTACACAAAATTATGCCTACGGCTCCGCCCGAGTTGATGTTGGTTATCGCAATAAATAGTATCCTATGACCTTCCCCAGAATGCCATTTATCTCCATGAGGAACTTTCAACAGTGTAAAGGCAACAGACAGACTGAGTTATTTTCTATTAATAATATAGGCATACCTGCAAAAGTTGGTTTGTCATTCTTTGGCTATATAACAGTCTTATTTTAAATCCCTAGAAATGATCTCATTACATCTGCCAACAATTCACCTAGGAACGCTAGTAATTAGGATATATTAAGTTGTTTTGAAAGTGAAGTATATAAGAAATAACCATTTACTTATATTGTATAGCAGATGGCCTATTTTATATAAGTGTTAGATAGACTGATGTAGTAGATATGTGTATCTTATTTAATTTATAATCTTCTATAATATATTGATTCTAACATAAAAGTATAAGTACAGTCGGCAGCAAAAGTAGATGAACCAAAAATATTAAAAGAAAAACATTAACCATTTGTATCCAGTAAACAATTTACTTAAATACCTATTATACTTAATAGTAATATAATACTAGCTTCCACATGCTGCTTCACTCGCATAGTATATTTGCAATAAAAAATTTAATCTATCTCTAATAAAATAATTAAATCTATACTATCTCTTAAGTTGGACCAAACAAGACACGTATGTGTGGGAGATTAGCATGAGCGAACATCGTGACACGAGATTTTTATACATAAAGATAGTGACAGCAATAAATTGAATTCAGTGCATCTTCCATTAGCTTGCTAGGTAGTTCCTGCTGTTACCTATGTTACCAATGCAATTATTTTAACAAAATTATGCTTCACTACCTTTGCCGCTGACTGTACTATTACTTTATTCAATATAATATAAAATCCTTTCATACTTCCATATACATTACTTTTTCATACTAATAACATGTCGTGATTTGTTCTCAATATTTAAGGTTCCGTATACAATAAAATATCTATTAAAAGCGTTAGTAGACATTGTTTTATAAGTTTTATGACTTAAAACCTTTTAGGGAACATGCGTGTTTTTGTGAGTTCTGCTAATCCTCTAAATTGTACGGAATCTAACGAGTGAGACTCGTCGTCTTAATGTAAATTTAATTATTTTTTAATTATAAATCGACCATCAAAAATTTAAACCGACAAGTATACTTAAATCGTCCATTTTTAGGGGTATTTTGAATCAATAAATGTTGTCGAACAATCAATTTATAATATACTATACAAAGGCTCAACTCTGTCAGAGTTTCTTCAGATTTCGTGCCTACAGATTTTGAAAAATAGATATGTCAAATATTGAACCACCCGTTTAACTTTCAAGGTAAATTGCATACAAAGAGTATGCAATTCAATGGACAGGTTACAGTGTTTTATTTTATACGCACGGGGACGTACGAAAGGAAAAATGTGCGGCGTGTATATCAAAGAAATTGTATGATCCACGATGATGAAATGGTTTTTCCGAAGTTGTTGTTCTACTTTGCCTTTAGCCGCGACAATGGGCTTGTCTAGCGCGGATTATTTTCTGATAAGAAAAAAAAATAACAAACAACCTTTGCGGTTTTCGTAATGCTACAATACCATTTTATGTAACTATTGTATTTAATATGTGAAATAAGTGAAAAAAAAAAAATAACGTAAATATTTTCTCAAAGTATCCCTAAATTTGCACTATTTATTTATCCTGTTAAAGTTTCAAACATTTTATTTCTATGGTCGATTTTATATCGAGTCGATGACTTGCTAAAAAGTTCTTCTAATGCCATTAGATATAAGAATGGATGTGCATCGTTCTAGAGTTAAAATTTCCAAAACTTAATTTTCAGTATGCTATTTCAAAAATTATTTAGTATTTTTAATATATAAATTCGCTTCTAAGTACATTGTTGTATTCGTAATTGTATTTTTTATAAATATTGTGATTGTCCTAACATAAATTGGCATTTAAATATTTAAAATAATTAAGCGACTGCTACACATTGCAATATATTTATTGACAAATTGATATTACATATTAGTATTAAAATTAATTATTTAAATGCCAATTACGTGTTTTACGAACGAGTTTTCTATCTTATTTTTACGAAGTTTTTGTATAACGATACGTCTTCTTACTATTATGAATTCTGTTACGTATGTCATAAGGTAGATTTTACTCCAATACTATAATTTGCAAATGCAATTTTGGATTTGTATTAAGCATCGCGAGTAAACTATATGTAACTACTTAATAAGTATATTTAATATATTAGGTGTCTTCGTTAAGCATAATTAAGATGTACGTAAGTTTTTAACGATATAATGTCATTATATCATCGTCTCTCTCGCACACATTGCACGCATGTGTGCGCTAGCGTGTGTGCGAGCGAGACAATATCATGTCCATTAGGGGAATGATGAGAGGGATTTTTTATATTTTACTATGAATCGAAAAAGACATAGAGCCTACCTGTGTTTTAAATATTATTTTTCTAGAATTTTTCGCTTTTCTTATAGATCTCACTGACGTAAAAATATTTAAGTTTTTTTATTATTTAAAACGTAAAATTTCCCCTAATGTTTTTTCGTAACAAAAAAAATGCAATTTCTATATAAATATATTCGATGTAAATATTGTACATTCATTTTTTTTGCTTAATTTATTTATTGAGATTTTTTTATCAAAGAGTTTTTTAAAGCCATTATATTTGTTACTCTATGCAATATTATGAGTGTTTATTTTGAAGTTGTAATTACTTTTGACACACATTTTTTTTCTCATTTTTTCATGAATTTCGTAAACGTGCCATTTTATTTTAAACGTGCGGTGATTTCGGAGATTCCTATAAAAATTGTAATGTCATTTTTAGTAGAAACGCTTTTACGTTTGAAGTTCTTTCCTGTAGGTTCTCGAATGTTCTACAGTAGAAATCAATGTACGCTTGGCTACGGGTCCCGGCGTCGCCTGTGTCTTAGTCTTATATGACTGTTGAATGTGAAGAGATCGCTTGTGTAGGTTAATAATAATAATCTCTGAGGTGGGAGTTGGAGGAATGATATATTTGCTCTTGCCATTGTAGGTGTTAAGAGTTGAGATTTTAATTCGTAAGGATGTCTTGATAGCGGCAAGCGGTTATTATATATACATAGACTTTATATAGATATATATCAACCAGTAAGGTAAACATATAGATTTGCAAATATCTAAAATTAGTGTCAAAATATTCAAGCTGCTATTAGGCCGACGTAGCTTTGAAACCATCCATCATCTATCTCTTTCACTCTAGTTCGCTAGTATGATGACGTGAGTGGTATGTGACAGAGATAGTGCATATACTTGCATCGACAAGCTCGGTATACTCTATGTATATATGAAAAACAACCGGCGGTCGGACATATGGCTGGAATCTGATATAGTTTTGATAGCACGTTTGTGCGGTTATTGCTCATCTATGTTTTATATATTCTATGTCCTAAGTTACACTAGCCTCCTATTATACTAATAATTGTACTTAACAATTCTCGAGTCCGAGGTGTGCAACTTGTAAGAAAGCTAAACATCTTAATTTAATTTACTGTAGAAAGACAAATAGTTCTTCATTATTTTTCTATATGCCACGCTTCAGTGGCACCATCTACACAGGTTCCCCATATTCATCCATCTCAGCAAGACATCCACTGTTAGACATAGGCCACCCTATATATCGTGCTATTACTACCAATACCAGTGATATAAATCTGTGTATATTGATAACGCTTCCGCTTTGAATGGGCCAATAATATAATACCGAGACAATATGAGTTTAATCAACTAATAGAAAGGTATTCTCTGGATCCACTGAACCGATTTTGAAAAATCTTTTACCAATAAAAAGCCACGTTAATTGTAAGTGTCATAGGCTATATCCTGATAGACCCGAAAAATGCCTAATGCGGTGGGCACGAGTCGACTATTATGCATATAATAATTCAAACAAGCGGCATGCCTTATCGCTTATGATTACAACGACAACAAAAAGTCCTTATCTGCTTTTATGGCGTGCAAAGTATAAGCAGTCATTTTGGCAGGAGGAGGAGGGTTTCTTTACACTGTCTCCTTCCATCCATTTCAGTCATAAGACGTCCACTGCTGGACATAGGTTTTCCACATCGTTCGGTCCTGAGCTGACCTTCTGTATCGGTTGCCCGCGACCTTTACCTGGTCGTCGGTCAGGCGTCTGCCAGTTCGGGGTTGCCATGCTAGAACCTTTCTGCATCCTCTTGATACTACATAATTTTATTGTTGATTCAAACGTGTTTCCTCTCTGGTTATAAATATTGGCCCTAAATAACGTGACCTTATTTTAGGACTTGTACACAACAATATATACCCTGCGATATCGTATCGCAAGAATCTGCAATAAATTCCAGATAGTAGATTTTTGCGATGCCTTATCGTTCCACAGTGTTGTGTAAGGTCTCTTTAGCGTGTTTCAACGCAATGCCAGTTGTATGTTGTGGTGTACTGTGACGTCACTCAGTCTATAACATTAAAACAACATGGCGGACTTTGCTGACGTCATATGTCACTGACACAGGCTGGTATACTGTTCTGCTAACAAATGTGATTGCAAGCAATATGTACTTATTTCTATTGTAAGCAAATACCTTTGTTTTTTTTTATACTACCTAGATGGCAAACAAACATACGAACTGCCAGATGGTAACCAGTTACAATACCAGCACATGGATGCTTGCAATACCGTGGCATCATTTTACAGCAAGGTTTTATGTTGAAGGGATCCCTAGGATAGGAATAAGTTTTCTTAAAATCACACTCGAGACCTACACTCACACACAGAAATATAACTACACTTTTGTGTAAGTCTCTTTCTAGTTGGGTTTGCTCGCTTGTATGGGTATACCTTTCCTACCCAATATAAAGTTATCTGCATGATACATAGGTTTAACAAAAAGTGAATTAAAAATTTTATGCCTTAAATGTATTTTTCCTATACCTAGTCAGTTACTTATATCGTGCTATGTCGACGATGGAATGATGACGTGAGCGATATAGCCCCTCTAGAGAAGTGGTATTAACAGTAGTCGAATAGAATAGAAAGCAAACGTATGAGATTTGACATAAGCATGCAACATTATATCGTAAACTTATTTCAAATACCATTCGCTTTAAATTTTATTCGATATCGATTTCGCTGGTGTTGCAAGCGTCCGTAGGCTACAGTAACTGCTTACTATCAGGCGGGCCGTATGCCTCTTTGCTTCCTTAGTAGTATAAAAGAAATTAGCAGAGCAGTATAAGCAGGAACATCCTTATATTTAATAGTAGTGTGTGATCAATGTTGTGATATTATCAATCGTGATGGTAATGTTAATGCGCAGGCGCCGCCGTACCCGTGGCATATAAATTTTGCTATGCGTCTCAATTACTGTAAAACACGACTCAAAGGATTGTGTCATATTTTATAATAAATAATCATGTATGTAATATATTTGTGTTTTTATTTTTATCCATTTAGTTTGTTTGGAGTAGAAATAGAACAAGAGCCAGCCACGTATTTACTTTTGTGATTTCAAGTCATGAAAATTTACAAACTTATCCTTACTAATATTATAAATGTGAAAGTTTGTAAGAATGGATGGATGGATGGATGGATGTTTGTTACTCTTTCACGTAAAAACTACTGAACGGATCTGGATGAAATTTGGCACAGAGATAGATTATGGTCTGGAATAACAAATAGGCTACTTTTTGCAGCGATAACCGACATCCACGCGGGCGGAGCCGCGGGCAACAGCTAGTTCTTATATATATGTAGAATAATAAAGGCTCTTCTGGCAACCCTCTGCAGCTGGAGTATTTAACATTTAAATAACATAGTGGATAAGAAATTAAATTAAATTTGGTTCTAGCATTGGTCCTATTTTTGTAGTAAATGATATTGGTAGTATTTTCTTTTTTCATTGTTTTATTTCTTACCGTCTTTGCCGCAGAGAGTTGCCAAAAGAGACTATTATTATTCTGCAGGTATATAAGAGTTTGTGAATTTTCATGAGTTTTGAAATTACGAAAGTAAATACGTCGCTGGCACTCCCTCTATAGTGCAGAGCCTCTAGACAAGTGGCATAAGCGATAGTCAAATCGAAAAGACAAAAAATAAAATGTATGGGATTTGACGTGAGTACGATTTAATGTCGTAAACTTACGTCAAATCCCATACATTTTCTTTTTTGACTTTTCGATTCGACTATCGCTTATGCCACTTGTCTAGAGGCTCAGGGGTGTTTGACGTCTGTCTGAGCTATGTCTGTCTTATAACTGTAGGTAAATAAATAAAGGCGTTACCCTTACCTTTTTTTTTTTACCTACATTCATCAATTTATGACCTTAATACAATAATATTATAAAGAAAGATACTCTACCTTCATACTGAGCGGCGTTTCTTTTTTTTCTATGTTTTTGTGCGTTCTTGGTTATAGTCGTGGGTTCGATTCCCACACGCGACCATCTCTACTGCAGCTGTTTAGTTCCGTATTATCTCTTCTCTTTCTTTTACATACAAACATACAATTAACGGACACAAAGTACACCCAGACTCGGGACAACCATTTATGTATCACCCAATTTTTTGTCCCGTGTGGGGATTGAACACACCGCGCAAAATTAAATAGCGAGGTAACGACTTAAGCCACCAAACTAACCGTGCGGTCAATTTGTAATAAACTAGCTGTTGCCCGCGGCCCCGCCCGCGTGGATGTCGGTTATCGCTGTAAAAAGTAGCCTATGTGTTATTCCAGACCATAATCTATCTGTGTGCCAAATTTCATCCAGATCCGTTCAGTAGTTTTTACGTGAAAGAGTGACAAACATCCATCCATCCACCCATACTTACAAACTTTCACGTTTATAATATTAGTAGGATAAGAGCGCCTTCAAATTTGCCGCGAAGTGTCGCTTGGTTCGAATATAATTAGCGTCAAATTTGCTTTGCGGCTGCAGCGCTGTATCGCGCGTTTTTGATTTATATGGATTTGGGAAACAGCGCGGCCCCAGTGCCGCAGCCGCACTGCACTGCCAAGGAGCGACAAAAATGAAGGCTCCTTAAGTCTTAAAATATAATTATTTAATTAGGACTAGGTGGATATTTACGACAAATATATTTATTTATTTACTGTGAATAGTGTTAGCTAAGGTCAACAACGATGATTTTAAAAAACGCAAAATAGAAATGAAGAGAATTTACATAGTTGCCGTAGCTTCTATTTTTTGCTTTACTAATAAAAACTAATTGACAGTGTCAAAATCGTTTTCTGGTGTGACATTTTTACATTTACAAAATTTACATTTTTAAAATTAACACATGGATTTTTTAAGTTTACCTGTTGAAATTGGGTCCAAAATTTTCGATTATCTGGATACAAAAGCACAAATCAATGTATACAATAGTTGTAACGAACTAAGGGATTATTTCGGCGCCTGGTATCACCCTAAAAAAGTGGTTTTGTCTCGGAGTTCTATAGCTACTGTGAAAAGTTTAAATGAAAAATACTTTATAGACTTTGGAGAAAACATTACAGAACTAAATCTAAGTGGAGTACCAGATTTGACAGTAGATACACTAAGGCCTCACATCAAAAGATTTGTGAAACTAAAATCTCTAGATGTAACGTTTACCAATATTTATTTATCGGATATTTCTGAAATATGTCCACTCAGCCTAAAAAGTATTGGCATTAATTTCTGTAAGTGTTTTGGTAATTATAAATTTGATAGAATCAACGAAGAATGTAAAGAAGTATTCATAGAGAGACAGTTTGAATCTATACACTTTGTGATCATGGAACTATGTTTGTCTGCTTCACCTCTAAAGTTTTTAAAAGATGTTAAATGTGTAAAGGATTTGAAACTAACGATATCTGATAATTATAAAGAGTTCTTGAGCCTCGGTAACGAAGATAATGAAGACGAAAATCAAATTGAAATTAATTTCAACAAGTTGACATTAGTGGCTAGAGATTGTGCTGTTACTCACAGGCTATCTAAAGATTTAGATGGAGTTTCAAAGTTGAATTTCAAGCAACTCGAGTATATTTTCATGATGTCCTTAGAAAAAATAGAAATATACGTATCGCCTATGTTAGCGAGAATATTCACCATCAGCTGCAGCGATCTGAAAGTGGAAGTGAGCTCGTATTTACCTCTAAATTTCATGCTGGATGGGAATATTGTTTTCAAAGCTTGGAATAAGAATACGACTAGTTTCGACGAAGGATTTTACAAAAGCTTATTGGATGACTTAAAGGATTACTTTCCTACTTACTTTTGTATGCATAGAGATCAAATTATGAAGATAACTGATGCTCCTAGTAGCTGGTATTGTATAGACAAATGCGAAAACTTTAAAAAGCTTTTAGATTTCCCAGATAAAGTTACTTTGTCAGATTTTTGTAGACGAGACGGAGTTGTTATCAAATGTCGGCGTCCAATAAGTTTATCTAAATCATGTAAAGCTCTGCAATATTTAACGTTTTTGAGAATAAACAATATACCTATCAAAAATATATTTTTCACTGTACTCTTTGAGCAGTGCCCTAGGCTAACAACTTTAGATGTTTATATGGAAAACCAAATGACGATCCAGAGTTATACGCAGGCTCTATCAAAGTCCATACATTTAGCAAAGTTGAAGAATTTCATGCTCACATCAGAAGACATACATTTCGAAGTTATTTTTGGCATATTATGCCGTTGTTCTACGTTAGAAAATGTCCATATTTGCGAGTATGAGAGAGAAGTGATTGACGAACCTATTGATCAAAGAAATATTATACTTTTTATAGAGAATTGTCTGAATTTGTACAGTTTGTTTATTGAAGCGGATTTGTCTGCTGAGGAGCTGACTATGCTGACGGCACCTTTACGAACGTCGGCGCAGACTTTGGGTAGGGATTACCTAAGTATAGAAGTTTGTCAATGTAACTGGGGTTGGAATCCGTTTGCAGATGTGTTTAGCCCAAGCCCTTTACATATTTTTCACTAATATTTGATATTATTTTCTTATACCTAAGTGCTGTTTACATGGTAAATTATGTGTTTATTTTTGTATTATGTATCTATAAATTATGACAAATAAAAAAGGTAATTGTCGAAGATTTAATTATGAAATTATTTTTATTTTCTTAGTAATGATGTAAACTGAATTGCAATATTCTAGTTCAGGCAATTCCTAATTGTCCTACCCACATTGAGGCCAGATCAGTTGCCACCCTTGATCTAAAGCTAGATACCGTCAGCGTGTGATACCTTAAACATTTAGCCATGATAGTTAAAATTAATTGACTGCACTGTTGGTTCAGTGGGTTAAGTGGTAACCTCACCATTCATACCTACCCATAAATGGTTGTCTCAGTGTCACAGTTAGGTAATTGTATGTTTGTAAAGTTCCCCGCGACGTAGAGCTTGTTTCCAAGTGAAGGAGTTGGCTTTAAAAATAAAATTAAAGACTACATAGGTACTGCATTTGATTACTTTTTATTTCTGTTCTGTGCTTCGGACACTTGAATCAATCAGAAGCTGACTGTAGGTATGTTAATCTCGGAACCATCTGTAAAAGCCTTTTAGCCTGTGCCTACCACATCAGGTGCGAAAAATAAAACAAAATTACAAGTTCACATTATATGTAAATGTTTATTAAATATTAAATCATTCAACGGACATGCATGTACCACTCGTAGCAGAATCGTAATTAATCACAGATTACTCATATTTACATATAACATTTATACATAACACCTTTATAATATAGAAAGTATCGTCCTTTTAACTCCTACTGTACAAAAATTAATGAAATCAACCGAGTCGGCGCACTTTTTGCCATAACAACTGGATTAATCGTCGATAGGTAGGTGTATCGTCTTAGTTGTAGGCTGTAAGTCTGAGCTTGGACGAACGAGGGTCTGTCAGACTGCTTATTTATTAAAGGATAATAATTAAATCTTTGTTAAATCTCAAAAGGTACAAATTTTGTTATAATTCTCATAAAATATTTTTTTTATTGGTATTTAAAGTAAAAACCGCGCTATGCTTCGCTTTGCCATCCGTGCGCCAACTCCAAGCGTCTAACCAAAAAATTCTAGCCAATTTTTAATTGATTCACATTTTCCTCTTTATTTCCAAATAGGGCTTTAGGCAAAAGCGCTGATAAATATAACACAAAAGCTAAAACTAGCGAACACTTAGACTTGAAAGAAATCTATGTTGCGTGGAACCCAAAGAAACGGCAAATGGAAGTTGTTTCCAAAAATATCTACAAAAATATTCAACTTTTAATTGAACACTAGATATTAAAGAAAGACAACAAACAGAAGATATAATTCTCTCTTAGCTATTATAAATGTCCAGAGCCTCTAGACAAGTGGCATGAACGATAGTCGAATCGAAAAGTCAATAAAACAAATGTATGGGATTTGACGTAAGTCTACGATATTATGTCGTAAACTTACGTCAAATCCCATACATTTACTTTTTTGACTTTTCGATTCGACTATCCCTTGTGCCATTTGTCTAGAGGGGCAGGAGTAACATCAGATCCTCTAGAAAAGTGTCATAAACGGTAGTGGAATCAAAAAGTCAAAAAAGTAAATTTGGATTGACGTAGTCAAATCCTTATTCGGTTACTACTGCCGACTACCGTTTCTTCTAATCGCTGAGCTAGGTCCTGTTTTGTCTTGCATCCATTATATAATAATTTTCTTGTAAATTACTGTACCTACTTAGATCAAGAGCAAAATAAATAATATTTCTTTCTTTCTTTCATTTTCTTTATGCCACTTGTCCAGAAGGGCTGGTAATTAGATGCCTGATTATATCGCTATCTAATTACCATTACAGCTAAATCCTTATGATTCTTCGTCTTCTCACCGAATTCAGACGCAGCCTGCTCCCCAACAGCCACACCAGGGTATAGAAGCATCACTCACGGGAGCTTCCGACAGCTTCCTGGATTTGTGTGTGCACGCAGACCCCAACGAGTTCACAGAAGAACACATGCTATTGGTCCTTTCGTGCTCAGAATGCGATGTCGTCATTTCCTGAAAAAATGATCTTGTGAGTAACAGAGATGGAATGAATGGAAGTAATTTGGTGAAAGATGACTGACTATAGTTATAGGGAAATTCTATTCTATAGTGTAAGATCTCAAACTGTATGATTGTGCGTATTACAAAGCCTTGGACTAACTGCTACTGAGTCTGGGGTTGTACTATGACGTCATTATAGCGATACACGGAGAAAAAAAAATGCTTTAAAGGTATCATCCTCATGATTCGGCCCTAGATCCTGACCAATGTGTCAACCAATTGACCAATGTCAAAGTCGGTTCCGACTGTTAACAGATGCCTTAATATGGACGATCTAAATACCTCTGTCACCAGGTTGGCCACTAACCAAACGATAAGAAGAAAAAGGACCTTTCAGTTTAGCATGGCCGTGCATCGACATAATGAATTGTTATTATCAGAGAGAAAGAACTATAGAAAAGTACTCCGTAAAGATTCTCTCAACCCAGTGCGCCAGGACTGTCAGAAGTAGTAAAAGTCCAGATTACTATGGATATAAATGTGGTAGCAGTGATAACAAAAGGGAAAATATTTAGAGAATCTGCTTATAGGTTGAAAGGTAATAAATGCACTGGTAATGAGCTTCAAATTCTTGTAATGCCTATGGAACGAAATGAAGGGGGTTAACACAAGAGATCCAGAAAATGAAATATACAAGCAGGGTCTGTCGGCATTCGAAGAAAGGCAATTATGAGGCGTTAGTAAATTATTTATTAATCATATTAATGTATCTATAGTTAAAGGTCTACAAGTGATATTTTGATCGTTTAAACCATCTTTATAAATCTTCTGCGTTTCTTATACTATTTATTCTTTACCTGATAGCTGTCCCGCTTGTACCGCGGGCCTGAGCTCGAGGATGACATCGTATTCCTTGGTTTGTGTCTGGTACAGTGCTTATGTTTACCAAGGTCCTGTACCTCAACTTCTATTAGCCTCTCATTATCACTCTCCACCTGCACAGACACTCCATTTTTTGCTGTTCCATTTTTTATATCTTTCTTTTTATCTCTTCTTTTTCTCTCCCTTTTTTTGAAAGTTAAAGAAAATCTTTTTCGCTTTTTGGCCTTGGGAGAGTCGGGCCTCTGAGGAACCGTTGATTTTTCCCGGTCGGATCTACTGGTGTCATCATCAGGTGGCGGTACTTGTGACTCTGAGTCAGTTTTCAATGTTAGTTCTGTTCGAGTTGACGAATCTGGTTCACCAGATTTATACGCTACTTCTTTCTCCAAATTGGCCAGGTCCATTCTACGTAATCTCTTTGGTAGTTTATTGACTGTGGCGTAAATAGGCTCTTCATTTTCCCCAACAGGAGCTGAACGAGATCTTGAAAAAAAGTCAAACTTCTTTGGTTTTACAGGTATTCTTCTTTCAACAAAGACTACAGTACTTGCGACCTCTGTCGTCGTCGTTTGTAGGTCATCACTAGACTTTTGACTGCTTGTTTGACTGCTTGGAATGGGTGTGCCTCTTGGATAATCGTAAGTTAACTCGATGTTCTTCTCAGTGACATATGATTTCGGAGGCTCCTGTACTTCAATGCTCGGAATACAAACTATTGGTTCCTTTTTCTGGCAGCAGCATTGTTTCTGAGTGATACGTCGTGTGTTGCACATGAATACTGAATTCTGTTGTATGTATGTAGTTTGAATGGTCGGCGTCGATTGGACTTCACCTAGAAGATCTTCAACATTTCCTCCAGTATGAAAGCGTGGAGGTTGGTAGGGTGCGACGACGAACCCTGGCGGCGGGGGTCCTGCGATGTGGTAGGGGGGAGAGGTAACGGATTGGAAGAACCTTGGTACCTCGGGTGGTGCGTCGTGAACCAGTACGTCAACCACTCGCTCGTGGCCATTGTCCGCTATATTTGGCTGCACATTGTTTGAGTTTTGCGTCATTTGTGCCGGTTTCTGACCGTTTGGGATCTTTCTTGTCGCGTCCTGTTGGCATTCATCGCACGTGCATGGTGATTCGGCAGCGCTCTGAAAACATAAAACATAATATATTTATAGTTTCATAAATTTATTTTAGGATGTAGGTAATTCTAAAGTGAACGTGAAATCGGTCTTTGTTATTCATTTTAATATTTTTTTTACTATTTAGGAGATAAACAAGCATGCAGCTGGCCTGATGGTAACCAATTACCGTAGCCTCTGGACGCTTGTAACACCAGGACTATCATTCGCGCGTTGCGGACCATTTTAACTTTAAGCTCCTTTATTGAAAAACCCCATCATTTTATTTATTTTATTTTATTTATTTATTTATAGTTAATTAAAACGAACCAATAACAATAATTAACATAGAGCTTAAATTCTACTTAAAAATTAACATAGAGTGCTTAAATTCTACTTAAAAACTAATATAAAACACTAGATATATATCATATAGTCACACGAGAAAATCTCTGCAGGAAGTTCTTAAATTCCAGAACTTAATCGAGATTTGACGTAAATTTACGATTGTATCGTAAACTTATGTCTAATAAATGTATGGGACATTTGCTTTCTATTCTATACGATTTGGCTACCGTTTACTCCATTTGGCTAGAGGGCTGAGGGTCTTTTAGCTAAGTGTTAGAGGCGCGAATCAGTAGATCTGCAAGGTAAATCAAGTGTGCCATAGTCGCTCCGTGGTTGGGTGATCATTTTCTAAAAACACCCAATCCGTGCTTCAGAAAGCACGTAAAGCCGTTGGTCTCTGGTGATCTCTCTCACGTCGAGTCAAATTGCCGTCCCATCAGACTATGAGAGTGGAGAAATAGAGAGTGCACCTGTGTTTGTGCCTACACTTGTGCACTATGACCTGTTAGAAGGACATTATTAGGTATACCTACCTTATATAAATATTTATGTTTTATTCACTTCTACTTATTACGTAATGCGTGTGTGAATTAAGGTCTAGTGGTCTAAACCCCCCCTCTCTCTCTCTCTCTCTCTCTTGTTAGAGGAGAGGAAACCCGTGCCCAGCAGTGGACACATATATGGGTTGCTTTAATTATTATTACGTAATACTCAGTATTATACAGTGCCTGGGTGGTCGTCTGCCTACTGATCGACAGACCTGTCCAGGATGTTAGGTACTACCGAACATCGCTTGCGCATATTGATTATTTTCCCAAATAAGGCTCGTAGGATACGGATGTCATAAACTTAACATTGTACCTATTACTATAGGTACTATAATATTAAAACTTTTTATTTTAAAAAATGAAACAATCTTCAATAATATATCATTAACAAGCGGCCCGCCCCGACTTCGTCCGGCTAAACTATTTTCAGCGCAACTTTTTTTTTTAGTGTAGGCAACCATACTAGCGAGCAAGCCCGACTGGGGAAGGACCTCCACCTTACTGAAGACCACAGCCAAACTATACACAGCGGTGTAGTTGTGTTCCTGTGTGTGAGTACAGGTCTCCAGCGCTCATTTAGGGATACGTTTTGAAAGAAACGTTTGCCTATCCCAGGGATACTCCATCTTAAGACTCTGGTGTAAAAACAAACTATGGGGCTGTATGCTTGTTTGCCACCCAAGTAGTCTAACAAACAAAAAAAAATAAACATGTCATAACGTTTGACCGCTAGTTTCGTATTAATCTCTTTTAGCACATTTGAGGGACGGTTATTTTTAAACAACTTTGTTCTCGTAATCTATTTTCTGGCAATAAAAGTTTATGAGAACAGTCTAAACATTGTAAACTGTCGTTTTGTCTACCTGGCAATATTTATTTTGGCAAACTGGCAATTTGACTTTATATATTTTTTATTGTGGATGTGGTGACGGATTAGAAAGAAAGAAAGAAACGTTTATTGCTATAATAAGAGACATTTAACATGTGAAAGTAGAGGAAATATTATACAAATATAAACTAAAAAATTAAGAAACTATCCTAAACTAAACATAAAACAAAGTGCATGTGTCACATAATTGTAGCAATCAGGTGTCCAGTTCAGCATTAGTCAGATCTTCGGGACCTGACGCTGGTTTTCGACTGGAACCTGTTTTATACATAGGTATTAAGAATAGGTACAAATGTCACCACCCCGTTCCATCCCAAAGGTGTCTTAAAGACTAAGGCAGTAAGTCAGGCAGACAATATCCACTGCAAGAGAGAATAACTCGAAACAAAACTCTACCAACCCGTCTTGCCAGCGCGATAAGCTAATATCCCTCGCAAGTGTATAGAGAAAATCCGTGCCCAGCAATGGGACGTTTATAGGTTTAAATTTACCCACTTCATTGCAAAATAACAATAAGCAGTCCAATATAAAAATAAAATTGAAATCCTACTTCTTAAACAATAATGATTACATGTGATAACAATTAATGTACCTAACTTTGTGTAAATTATTATTATTAAATGTATTAGATTTCATTATGTTGATGTCGAAGTTTGTTAAAAGTAGCATTCATTACAAACCTCTGTGGTTTTCGTAATGCTACAATACCATTTTCTGTAACTATTGTATTTAATATGTGAAATAAATGAAAAAAAAAAGATCGTAAGATCAAAATGTGATACTGTTGAACAAATTTTTGTCACAGAGCTGGAGAAACAGAGAGATATTTGCCGGTGTATAGTGCCATTAATAACATAATAATGGTAGGGCACCATTCTACCGAGCAAGCCCGACTGGGGAAGGACCTTCACCTTAGAGAAAACCACCGCCAAATAATTACAACGGTGTATTTATATATGAAATCTCCAGCGCTCATTTAGGATGCGTTTTCCTATTCCAGGGATACCCTATCTTAAAGCCCTGGTACCTGTACTATTAAGTATTCTGTGGCCCTGGTGTAAAAAAATTGGTTGGCAACACGGAAGTGATATCTCTGGTATTGCAATCGTCCATAGGTTACGGTAAATGCTTAACATCAGGTAGGCCGTATGCTTGTTTGCCACCTAAGTAGTATAAAAATTTGAATATAATTAAAATATTTAAAATTATTCAGCATAATTTTTAGTCGACCCGTAAGCATAGAGTATCCTCACGAACCATTGTTATTGTCTATGGTGTTCTATATATAATCTGTACCGGTGGTAGTCACCAAGGTTTGTGGTTCCGGCACATCTCTCGCACATCTGTTGACTGACACAAAAATTCTTTGATGAACCAACGTCACTCATATGCCAGCCGTAAAACTTTTATAAGGTTACCGCACATTACAACAAGTAGACTAGCTAACTAGCTAACACCTGCACGTAGAAGGACTTTTAATTTATACTAAGGAGACAAACAATCATACAGCTCGCCTGATGGTAAGCAGTTACCGTAGCCTATGGACGCTTGCAACAGGAGTAACAATCGTGCGATGTCTCTCGGAAAAACCTCCTCAGGGAGTTCCGTTCACAACGTAATCGTACATGGGAGAAAATCATTCAGAAACCGTACAGTACGGCACGATAGAGGTTCTAAGATGTGAGGATGAACTGCCGTTACTAGGATGCAGGCTCGTATTGATTAAACTGATAGGCTGCTTCCGACAAAGCAGTTAATGCGACTGTGGTTAGGACCGCGTTAATATAAATTCTAATAAGAAAGAAAGAAGAAGAAAGCTTTGAATGTAGAATGGTTCTTTCGACTGCGACATCATAGGTATTTTTATTTTATTCTACCCAGGAGGCAAACAAGCATACGGCCCGCCTGATGGTAAGCAGTTACCGTAGCCTATTTATACATAATGTGGGCCGTATGCTTGTTTGCCACCCAAGTAGTGTAAAATAAAAAGTTCTACCATAGACAAATTTGTGTGATCCTAGAGCACAAGAGCTCACATCACACAATTTTTTGTCTCGTGCGGGGATCGAACCTATGCGTTGTCCTATTGGCAGTCGATAAGTCGCTGCCGCTAGCACAAGGCAGGTCGTTTCCTCGTTAATATAATCAAGTTGCTTAGGTTAATGTGCGACGAGCTTTAACCAAAACACTTTTAGTTAAATACTATCATACAAAGAATATGTTTTGACAGACATTGTTTGAAAACACCCATTTTTTGTGTAGGCTGATATTTATAAGGTTTATTTAAAACTAGTGTTCACCCGTAGCGTTGCCCGCGCGTATAATCCGCAGCTATTATAAGCTAAGGGTAGCTATTCCGTAAGAGCAAAAACCGAGCCACCGCAAAAACCGAACAAAATCTGGCTGTCAGATTGAAAATCGGTATTCCGTAAGAGCAAAAACCGAGCCTTTTTGACTTTTAGTCAATAGATTGTGCCGTTACCGAGCAAACACAACTGTCAGTTTGCGATCACAACTGTCAGTTTGCCATCGCTGTTTCTTAGAGAATCAGCCGGCGGATCTAGATGATCATAGACATAGATTGCATTAGCACATTAGCGTCTAATGCGAATTGGTGCATGTGACATGTCTTTAGAATTACTTCTAAGACGTCATGTGGGTTTCCTCTCGATGTTTTTCTTCACCGTTAGCAGATGTCGGATCATTTGATTAGTATATATTACTAGCTGTTGTCCGCGGCTCCGCCCGCGTGGACGTCGGTTATCGCTGCAAAAAGTAGCCTATGTGTTATTCCAGACCATAATCTATCTCTGTGCCAAATTTCATCCAGATCCGTTCAGTAGTTTTTACGTGAAAGAGTAACAAACATCCATCCATCCATTCTAACAAACTTTCACGTTTATAATATTAGTAAGGATTACTTCTAAGATATGTGGGTTTCCTCACGATGTTTTTCTTCACCGTTATCAGATTAAGAATCATTTGATTAGTACATATTATAAACGCTACACAGTAAAATTCACATTGATACTGCCATCTGCCACCCGGGATCGAACTCGCACCTCTTGCATGCAAGTCGGTTACTTTCCCACTCGGCCACCACCGCTGTATTCAAATACAGACGGCTCTTGAATATATGATTTATTACATCATGCTTTATATTCAATGAATGGTAAGTAGATATGAGAATATTGATGATATGGATCTATAAAGGCGATTGTAAATGGTGGTTGAACGTAGATCTATAGCTATTATCATAATTCATTTCATGAAGGTTACCAGATATAATATTACTATAATGGCCAACGGGTCTAAATCCTACTAATATTATAAACGAGAAAGTTTGTAAGTATGGATGGATGTATGGATGGATAGATGTATGGATAAATGGATGTTTGTTACTTTTTCACGTAAAAACTACTGAACGGATCTGGATGAAATTTGGCACAGAGATAGAATATAGTCTGAAATAACACATAGGCTACTTTTTACAGCAAAAACCGAACTTCACGCGGGCGGAGCCGCAGGCAACAGCTAGTCGCGTAATATTTTGAAGATTTTCATACCTTTTTGTTAACCGACGTTTCGGTCGAATTGCACCGACCGTGGTCACAGGTTGGGTCGGTGATTTAGACCCGTTTTCCATCATAGTAACAATTTATATCTGTTTATCTTTCACGATTTGTACACATAATAAATTGCTTTGTTGGTCTAGTACTCTGAGTTTGATTTCCGTGTCGGTCTAAAAGTAGATATACTACTTGGGTGGCAAACAAGCCACAGCCCAGCTGGTGTTGAGCAGTTACTGTAACATATGGACGTCTAAAATACCAGAGGTATCACTTGCGTGTTACCGACGAATTTTTTTACACCAAGGCTTTAAGATGGGGTATCCCTGGGATAGGAAAACGCATTCTAAATGAGCCCTGGAGACTTTACACACAGGAATACAACTACACCGATGTGTGTGTAGTTATTTGGCTGTGGACGTCTGTAAGGTGGAGGTCCCAGTCGGGTTTGCTCGCTAGTAGTGCCCTGCCTCCCGTGCCTCGGGCTATGAGAGAGAGGGCATAAAGAGTGCACATGCATTTGTGCACTATAATAGCATATAGTGCATAAATGCATGTGCACTATATGCTGTTACTAGCTGTTGCCCGCGGCTCCACCCGCGTCGATATCGGTTATCGCTGCAAAAAGTTGCCTATGTGTTATTCCAGACCATAATCTATCTGTGTGCCAATTTCATCCAGATCCGTTCAGTAGTTTTTACGTGAAAGAGTAACAAACATCCATCTATCCATCCATCCATCCATTCTTACAAACTTTCACATTTATAATATTAGTAAGGATAGCGCAAATAGTTTCAGTTAGGTCGACATTTCATCATCAATCTTGGGTCCTTTACTCTTTGGTATAATGGTAAATGACCTTGAGTTGGCCCTTAAACAAAGTAGGTGCCTGCTTTACGCTGACGACCTCAAAATAATGTATGGTGTGGACACATTAGCAGATACGATAACTATACAACAGGACATAAATTCTGTACAACGGTGGAGTATAAATAACAAGCTCGCATTTAATACTACCAAATGCTATGTCATGTCTTTTAGCCGTGCACACAACCCCCTGCATGTGCAATACTTTTTAGGTGGTGAGCCGATAGCTCGTGTCAGTTCGGTAAAAGACCTAGGTGTGCTATTCGATACACGCCTTACCTTTCATGAGCACATAAAAACATTGGTTGCCGACTCTTACAAGAGACTAGGTTTTGTAGTTCGGAACATGCGTGAGTTTGACAACCCGATCGCAATAAGGTTAGTTTATATGGCACTAGTACGAAGTAAGTTAGAGTCAGCTTCTATCGTCTGGAACCCATACGAAAGTACTTACGCCTTACTTCTTGAGAAAGTTCAAAAAGCCTTCTTACGATTCTATTATAAAAAGATTTCCAGTTACTATCCTTTCCTCTATCCTACAAAATTCTTACTCGGAATGTTAAACTTTAATTCACTCGAAGTAAGGCGTAATTACCATTTACTCATTTTTGCAAGCCAGGTCTTGCGCGGTAATTCTGATTGCCCAGAATTAGTAGCTCAGTTGGTGAGGCTTTCTGTCCCCAATGTACCTAAAATCCAAACAAGACCACGGAACAATCAGCTGTTAGCTGTACCTTCTACGCGGACAGTGAGTCATGCCAACTCACCACTAGTTCGTGCATTGTCTAAGCTCAACATGCTTCTGACATCAGAACCGGAGTGTGATCTGTTTGCGTCGAGATGGATGAAAGTGTGTAGTGACTGTTTGAGATTTTGTGAGATGATGAATGATAGCTAACATCAGATTATATACCTACTCCCATATTTGCAATATATGGGTCAAGGTTTCATAAAAATATGTATAGTTCTATTATTTTCTCTTTGATTTGTTTTTCTTTTTAATTTTAATGTACTTTATTTTACATATTTAATTTTGTAAATAAATAAATGATACCGTGTTATACTAACTGGGTTTAAGATTTAACTGTACAATGCTTTAGGATTAAACTGTAATGTTGTGCATGTATCGAATAAATAAAAAAATAAATAAAAATCATCTCAATCCACGAACGTCCCACAGCTGGGCACGTGTTTCCTCCATACAGTATGACGGGATATTAGCCTACTATACCACGCTTGGCTGGTTTTATTTTTTATTAACTAAAACACATTTGACGTTTTCGAATCCATATATGGATTTATTCAAACGTGCTAACTCGCTGCTGTCTCAGACTGTGCGAAACCCACAAGAATCTTTCAGTTATCCAGAAATTAGCCGTAGACAAAATAACAACAGAACTTCACGGATGACAGCGACTAGTCAGCGTCCTTGGCACTGACAATGTCCATGTGTCAGTCACCACTTATAATGGTGGGCCATATTGGCTCCACTGCCAGTGGCAATCATCCTCATCTCAGCCAAAAGACGTCCATTGCTGGACATAGGCCTCTTGCAAGGATTTCCACAACTCTCGATCCTAAGCTGACCTTGTCCATCGGTTGCCAATAATAAAAGAATTTATATACAGTCAAGTGTTTAAAAAAGTCACGATCCTTGGAAAATTCTAATTGTAGATGTTAATAGTTAGTTATTTAAAAAAATCTAAGAATTATTTATTATATACCAGATGACGGTTATCACGATAAAAAGTCCTAATCCTATGTTGTTTCCCAGGATACCATCTATCTGCTTGCCAAATTTCATTAAAATCCGTTCAGCCGTTAAGTCGTGAAAGCATAACAAACAAACGAACTGGCTTTCGCGTTTCCTACTAATATAATAAACTAGCTGTTACCCGCGGCTCCGCTCGCGTGGATGTCGGTTATCACGATAAAAAGTAGCCTCTATTACTTTTTTTAGAAATGCCTTCTTTATTAAACGTTTTCTTATCGTAAGAAATAATAAAAGAAAAGAAAGAAAGAAAGAAAATGCATTTAATTCCAGAAAAAAAAACATACACTGGGGAATACAAAAAAATTGAATTTTAATACAAAATACTTAAAACAAAACAAACAAACAAAAAATAAAAAAAGTTTATGTATTTTTCTTTCCTTTTTTTGTACCCACTGTATGTCACATCTGCGTGAAACTAAAACTGGTTAACCGCATCATAGAACTGATGAACATAGATCGGCAACAAGCAAACAATGTTCCTAGTATTGCAATCGTCTGTATGCTACGGTAACTGCTTACCATCAGGCGAGATTTAGGTATGCTTGTTTGTCACTAAGTAGAATAAAAATTACACGAAAAATTGCCAATAAAATAAAATAAAAACAAATTCTACTTACTGATTGAATAACATACGGTCTAAGTTTAAATGACATTTGAAATTAGAACTTCTTTCTTCATTTACACATCAATCTGTAGATAGTTTATTGATTTTAGTCAAACAAAACTATTGGTACCTTCATCACTTTGTCACAAACTAGTCACTAACGCGGCTGCGCACGCGACGATTCAAACGAGACTGCGTTTATTTATAAGTCCACATTACGGGCTACAATATTTTCTTACACATGAATTTCTTGGCCGTCCTTGACTTATTTCCTATCTAAATAAAACAAATCTTTGAAAGAAAATAGCTGGTCTTATCATTGAAGGTTACGCTTTCAATCCTGGTTATCATATTCATAATCAATAAAAGAATCTCTAGCAGTTTTCTGGACGCATCTAGGAGGAAAGACAAGGAGCATTTCTAGTTTAGTTGTCAAGTGCGGGAGTTGTTTTAAAAAATAAAATGACTCCCGCTTTAGGGAAAACCCCCGTAAAGAAAACTTGTTCTATTAAATCTTGGCGTATTATAAGACGCGATTATAGCAGGGAAAATCTGATAAAATTCAAAGATTGTCTCGATAGCCTTACGTTTTCTGAAGTTTATTCTTCCAGTGAACCTAATGAAGCATATGCACACTTCATAGATTTGTTCTTATGTTTTTATGACTTATGCTTCCCGTATAGAACAACCACTAAAACCTTAAACAAAAAGGAAAAATGGATTTCACGAGGTATTAAAACCTGCAGTAAACGAAAAAGGCAACTTTTACGGCAATATTACACTAACCCTAGTC
Source organism: Trisateles emortualis (assembly GCA_947095525.1). Lineage (NCBI taxonomy): Eukaryota > Metazoa > Arthropoda > Insecta > Lepidoptera > Erebidae > Trisateles > Trisateles emortualis. The sequence continues at coordinate 8,614,420 of OX352754.1, read as the reverse complement.
CGATAAATAAACTCGCTTACAAGACATACTCAGCAAGATTTAAAAAAATTGTAACCTTGACACAAAAATCGCAAAATGACTTTTACATAAAATCAGCAGATAATAAATCTAAAGCCACATGGTCTATCATCAATAAGTCAAAATTAAATTTACCAAAAGAACCTATAACTGAAATTCACATAAATGAATGTAAAGTTACAAATCCTACCAAAATAGCCAATTACTTCAATGATTTCTTTACTGACCCTCTATTGCCGAGAATTAAATATAATGACATAAATAATTTTAATATTAATGACGTACATAATTCAAATAAATTCAAGATGTCTGATTTTTACCAGTGCACCAAATCAATGTTCATGAATCCCACAGTTCCACAAGACGTACTAAAAGAAATAAAAACACTAAAAAATACTAACAGCGTAGGCTATGATGGTATATGTACGAAAGTTTTAAAATACATCGCAGAAACAATAGCGCCACACCTTAGTTATATTATTAACTTAAGCATCATACACGGAATTTATCCCGAGAAGCTTAAAACGTCAATAATGATGCCACTTCACAAAAAGGACGCTAAAACAGACAAAAATTTTGAAAGGGTAATATACAACTCTCTATACTCCTATTTAGAGAAGTACAAAATATTAACAAAAGAGCAAAATGGATTTCGTAAAGGCAAGAGCATTAATCTTGCACTTTATAATTTAATAGAACCAATTATACACAATATGGATAAAAGAATACCTATTTGCGCTATATTTATGGACATGACAAAAGCCTTCGACTGTGTAGATCATAATATTCTAATAAAAAAAATGAATGCGTATGGAATAAGAGGAAATGTACTAAATCTTATGGAATCATACCTAAAAAACCGAAAACAAATTACGGAAATCATTCAAATATGTCCTAAACTAGCTAAAGAGCAAAAACACACATCTCAGCCCAAAATTGCCAAATATGGAATACCACAAGGCAGTGTATTAGGACCTTTGTTGTTCCTAATTTATATTAATGACCTTCCGAGACACGTTAAGCACCCCATGGTATTATTTGCTGACGACAGCACTGTGATAATAAAATGTGAAGATCGCAATAACTATGAGTTGGAAATTAATAACTCACTAAATAAGATTATTCAGTGGCTAACGAATAACAATTTAATAATTAACCTACAGAAAACCAAAATTATGCATTTCCATCAAAGATCATATGTTAGAGACATCACTCTAAATCATGAAGGCAAAATTGTTAATTCAATTAATGTTATAAAATTTTTAGGTATAAATATTGACAATCAATTATCGTGGAAAACACATTTAGATGAAATTTGTAAAAGATTAAACAAATCAGCCTTTGCTCTATATAAACTAACCAAATAGTTAATCGAGAATCTGTCCTATGTGCCTAGCATGGTAATGTCGTATCCGTTTTGAGATATGGTTTAATATTCTGGGGAAATTCGGTCTCGAAGGAGACTATCTTTAAAGCTCAGAAAAAATGCATTAGAGCTATTTACGGCGTGGACTCAACAACAAGTTGCAAACCATTATTTAAAAAGTTGAAGCTGTTAACATTGCCTTCATTGTATATTTATGAAGTGAGTATCTTTGTTAAGACGAATATTCATCTGTACAACATTGCATATAAAAGTCATTATAGAAAACTACGGGATAAGAATAAACTGGAGCTTGAGATAACGTACGGTGCCGGGACAGCACTGCTCAGTAATAGTTTTCTTTGTATGGCACAAAAAATCTTTAACAAACTACCAGATGACATAAAAAAATTAAATATAACTCAATTTAAAAAATGTATGAATAAGTTTTTGGTTGACAAATGTTACTATACAATTAATGATTTCGTAGTAGATAATATTGACATGAGTAATTATATTGACATTTTCCACTGAATTATACTTAATTTTTTGACATTGTATTAAATATTTGCACGCCTTGTTGTGGCAAAATATAGAGATACCTACTAACCTCATTCTGTAACAACATTTTGTACTACCTATATTGCAAATAAAATAGTTTGAGTTTGAGTTTGAGGGAAGTCCCCCAGTGTCACGAAGGGCAATTTGCAATTGGTTGCTGACACCACGGTTTTGTAATTGGGTATCCCTAAAGGAGAAAATGTATTTTTAAAAATAAAAATGAGCATTGGAGACCTGCCCTCACTCATGAATAGAATTACAGAAGATCACAACAAAATAACTAAACACCTAGTGTAGTTATTTAGTTGTGGTCTTCTGTAAGGTAAAAATCCATCCCCAGTCGGGTTTGTTCTCTCCACTAACACCCACACTAGGGAACAAGGAACAAGTCCTGTATTTGGGGGAATTTACAAACATACAATTCACAACAACAAGACACAAATTACATCCAGACTCGGAACAAACAATGGATCACACAAAGTTTTGTCCCATGTGTGAATCGAACCCACGACCTCCCTAGCAGTCAGGGTAACCAGCAGACCAACAGGCCATTCAACTATAATAATACCTCTGTTACATCATTCATGTTTCTAGAAAGCGTATTTATGATTGTTTGTTGGTTTCCAACTAATTCCAAACATGGCGCGCTGCATGGCTTGTTGAAAGTTATTTCCAAAACATTTACGAGTATTGCCAGTTATTTGTCGTAGAAAACTACGAATAGGTACTACGTACATAATTAGTGTGTTTATTTAGAAGAACGGCTTTTAGCTGACGAGTTAGATCAGGGTTTACCAACCTTTCTTGTGTTTAGACTTTTTATTCTTTTCTTTTTAGGAGAAAATGCTCCTTGCGTATACGGCCCCGTTCGAGGAAGCGAGGCGGTTATGTCAGGATCTTCGGCCTAGAGATGGTAAGCAGTCAGCATACGGACTAAAACCTCCCTAAGCACCGACATTACACTTTGATAGGTGGGTCACCGAAACTTGATAAACCATCATTGGCCCACCAGCATCCGGGTACACTAAGACGGCGGCGTGTTCTTACGCAGAAGGTTGTGGGTGAGGGACTTTTTTTGTGTGAGCCTCCGGAGTATAAATTATTTTGTTGGAAAGAAAGAAAGAAACAATATTTATATTGTTCATATCTCTTTTAATTTTTTTCTCGTAGTTTATGTTAAAACTTATCTGGCGGCGACGTATTTTGTGACAGAGACAAACGAAATCAATGATTGCATTCAGTGGCGTAACAATAGGATGAATTACGGGCGCAATGCCAAGGGTCCCCAGCCTGAAGGAATGTTGATAGTTAGAGATTGGCCGTGAGCACAGAAGGATACTAATATTTATTAGTGATGTAACGAATGTTGGAATTTTCACATTCGCGAATGTGAATGCGATTGCGAATATTTATCTTCAACATTCGCAAATGCGAATGCGAATGAGAATATTTTAAAATTTCAAAAAAAGCGCGCTTAAAATGTTTGACAGGTTTGACGTTTCATGTCGGCCATGTTTAAATTGAACATAGCCGAGCCGATATTGGTTAATTGAATGAATTTAGTCACAGAAAGTTCATTCTAAAAGTTTTGTTTTGAGGTTTATGTTATTTATCAAATTTAACTGATATTTAAGGGACAAAGTGGCATAAAAACATGAGTAAAGCACACATCAGCGAAGCACACATTCGCTAAATATTAGCATATTTTTTGCGACTGCGAATGCGAATATTGAAAAATATGCGGATATACGCGAATGCGAATGCGAATATCCGTTACATCACTAACATTTATTATAACAACATTACTACGAGCCTCAAACGATAAAGTTACGCATTGCATTGCATTTCTAAAAGTAAAAAATGAATAAACCAATTCAAACTCTACTTACTCATCTTCATTTAGTACCGTATTTCCAAATATATTAAATTGATTTAAATGTAATTATGTTTTTTAAATGTTACATCTTCCTACGCCCCCCCCCTGGTTGGCAACTCCTGAGTTAGACCGTCCATCGTCCATCTATTTCTGTACCAACGGTTATTGCTCGCGGAAACTGATTAATACGTCAAACATCTCGATGGATTTCGTGAAGTTTCTGTGACGCATTCCTCTCTGAATATTTCACGATTCATTTGGTTTTACAACGTGGGTAATTTGGGGCTTGAGTGAAATATTGGTATGCTAACGTCCATCTCAGCCAAAAGACGTCCAGTACTGGACCCAAAGTTTGTCTTTTTTTTGTAGGAAATGCTTTACAAGGGAAGCGGTACGGTTATGTCGGAGTCTCCGGTCTTAAGGTGGTAGGCAGCCGGCATACCGACTAAAACCCCTCTCTCTGTGCACTTACACCCGTGGGTGGATCACCGGAACCTGATATGATATGGTGGGCGCTATCTCCTATTATTCGCATAAATTTAAACTGTCCTGCCCCTCTAGACAAGTGGCATAAACGGTAGTCGAATCGAAAGTCAAAAAAGCAAATGTATGGGATTTGACGTAAGTTTACGTTCACTTGTCTAGAGGGCTGTGATATTATGGCATCCTACAGACATTTTGAAAGTGGATGACCTAAAAATACTGCTAGTCAAACTTGTTAAAAGTACTGTTTACTTACGGTCTGTGCTAGTGCTGCATTCTGGCGGGAGAACATATGTATAAGTAATACTCCTTCAATAAAGAGTTTTCTATCTATGTATCTATCACCTCTAAAGCACTGTCCACTTTTTTAAACATAAACATAAAAACAAAATCTGAAGCTGTAACATCGTTTTTTGTCATACTAAACGTCATAATTATATTGTTTAATGTATTTATATTGTTGTAATGTGTTTTGTATAATTTTGTAACAAATGGATAGAATTGATATGGGAGGTCCGTCAGCACCGTCACCCGCTAACTTTGACGAATATTTACCCTGGGCTTGTAATCAAATGTCACTTAAAGTTGTCATCCATAAAGTATCTTATCAAGGTAACACCATAATTTAGTTTACACACAGGTACAATTGGCCGAGTTGGCGGTCGACCATATAACATTTTATCCTTAAGAGACATAATTAATTTCTAAACTATTTTTATTTAAACTTGCTCATATTGTGTTTAGTAAATAAACATTATATGAGTAGTTACGCGGTATTCTATAAGTGCCATCGTGGCTGATCGTACACAGGTGGACTTAATCCCTGAGGCATTCTCTACCAGTCAACCCTAGGTGATGCAGTGGTAAGTGCAGTAAAATGAATATAGTTAACATAATACCTACTTAATAAGAAGCCGTAGGTATATATAAAACATAAACAAATCTTTAAATATATTTTTAAATACAAGCTTTTAAAGTTAGCTTCCGCCCGCGGCATCACCCGCGCGTACAATCCCTCAGGAACAGAGACTTTTTCCGGGATAAAAAGTAGCCTATGTGTTTTTTTTTAGTATAATCTATCGTTATGCCAAATTAAGCCCAGATCCGTTCAGTAGTTCTTGCGTGAAAGAGTAACAAACATACATCCATACTTTCTTAAAAACTTTCGCATTTATTATATTAGTAGGATTTTTTAATTTATGGGTTTTTACTCATCAAATATTCTTAATAGAATCCATGTTATACCTAACGACACCAAACATGACGCGGCTATCTTGTTTCGTTGAAGAGTTTCCATGGCCAGCTTCTGACTTCGTCATCACATCCTGAACACCCACTTAGGAATATAGTGCTTGTCAAGATAAATCCTACAAACCGAAACACGATGCGGCTATCTTGTTTCGTTGAAGAGTTCCTATGGCCACCTTCCGACTGCATCACCAGACCAGCTCCATGGTACCATACTATTGCATTGTCACCGCTGTTACATCGGTCATAAAAAAGAATTTGAAAAAATGTAACACCAGTGATGGGTTATTTTTAAAAACGGGTCATTCGTGTTTGAGCTTATTCATTACAAACAAAATTACAAATATTTGCACATTTACACATTTTTAAATCGACTAGCGGTGGTGGCCGAGTGGGAAAGTAACAGACATGCACGCAAGAGGTGTGAGTTCGATCCCGGGTGGCAGTTCCAATGTAAATTTTACTTTGTAGAGTTTATATGTACAAATCAAATGATTCGCCATCTAGTAACGGTGAAGGAAAGAAACCCACATGTCTTAGAAGAAATTCTAAAGACATGTCTGATTCACAACCTCTCATTATTATAATATAATTAATAATTATATTTTCCAGATGCTTACCTTGCAGCTAGGACGTGCACAGAGCTAGAGATAGAGAGAAATACAAACATTAGCAATAAAGGAACAGCATCATGCCATCATCTAGGTGTGAGAGGAAGTACTCCACGTCCACCACACAGTATGGCAGAAAAGCTATCACAAAGAACCTTCATCAATGTTGTTTATATTGAAACAATATATAACACATTTAACGATTTGATACAGATAAAGTTTGTCAATAACAAGTATGTGCCAAAACAAATATTCCAAATAATGTCTTTCATCATAAATTTTCATCCATACCTGACAGTGATTAATATAGACAGCGGATTAGAACAAGAAGGATTGTGTGAACTCAACAAAATACTAATTATGACTAAAATCACCGATGTTATTCTTGATAACACAATGATACCGAAAGCTAACTATTCCTTTCTATTTGAGAAAAAGAGATCATTAAACTATCTCTCATTAGCTAATTGCAATCTAAATGATGCTGGGATTGAAAATATAGCGTCATGTTTACCAACATCTACATTGTCTGTACTGAATGTATCTTACAATAATATTACAGATAAAGGTGCGAAATATCTAGGAATAGCATTGAGATTTAATAGAAACTTGCGATATTTAAATTTAGCACATAATTCGATGACTGATATCGGAGCTGATAGTATATTGAGTAGCTTAATGGAATTTCGTCTAACTCACGATGAGATCAATGAGAAGAGAGTTAAACATACAGCTTATTTGAAAGAAAAACATGATTTGATTATGAGAATTATTGATGAAATACGTAAAAAAGAATTTGTTTTGAAAGAGAGTAGAATGAGATCGCCGTTGATATCGATGAAACAAGACAATTGGTTACAGAACCTGAGAACTCCGCGTACTCATCGCTGCAGCTCTGCACGTGCATGCGAAATACCGAATATTGCTTTACTTGAGAAAGCTCAAACAATCGCTGAAAACATTCTTGAACCATTCATTCATCCATTCAATGATTTAGACGTAATTGTTAAGGACAACGTTGCATATTGTCTAGGCAACAACACTCTCAGCTATTTAAACCTGGCCTTCAACAAACTGTCCTGTTACAGTGTTAAAAAACTATACAATGTACTTCTATCACAAGAAATATTATCGAGACAACCGAAAGGATTAGTCAATGTGTGCATTGAAGGGAACAATATACCTGAATCCTGTTCAGAGTTGAAGAAAATAGGAAGCACCATTGAACCGTAATAAAAAATAACGCTAAGGACTTATTTAATAAGGATATTTTGATCAGACATTGCTAAAGACTTATATAATAATACATACAAACACATCTCTGCCCTACTGACAAAGAACAATGCAACTGCATGAAATGCATTTGAAAAATGTGTTTGTTTTCAATTAGCGGTTTCAGGGTACATCCAGACCCGGAATAACTATCTGTGGACCATGCAGATGTTGGCCGACAACGAAATAACCACATCTGTGGCGACCCAATCCAAATCCAATATCACATCCGTAGTGACCAAATGACATCAGTGCAGTCCTATTTTATTTGAAAGGTTATATCTAGTTCCGTAGTAGGGCAGATCTGTCGAGATATTCGTAAAGCCGGCTATCGACATTGCGAGGTTGCTCATCTGGTGCTCGCATTGAGCACGCAGTCAGTTAGGCAACGTTCAAATTGGCTCGCGAGGCAAATGCCAATTAGCCACATCAGGAGGGTGCCAATGCCGGCGCGGCGCGGCATTCCTCGCGAGGCAGACTCGAGATGTCGATTGTATCAACCATAACAATATTAGCGCATTTACGGTCACAATTTAGTCTGATTCTTGATGTTTCGTATTTTCTTAACATGTTAAATATTTTTTTAAAAAGGTTTTAACCTAATGCCCTCTCCATTTCTGTGGCCATTTTTAGAAAGATAATTTTTAGTCTGTACAGCTTTGACAATTGTCTTTGTCATAATGTGGACTAAAACATTTTTGTAATAACTTATATTTAATTATATTTTATAAAATTTGCTAAAATAGTTAAAATATTATATTTAGATAGTGTTTTAATTAGGCATTATATTTAATAATTAAATTTAATTAATATAATGTCTATTTTAATTATTATGCTAATTATGTTTTAATTAGTTATATTTAATTACAATAATTAATTTTAGATGTATTTTTATGATAATTTAATAATTATTTTTAACAAATTCTGATACTAGATTCATATTGTAGTTTTAATACAAAAGTTATGAAGATATTTTGATAATAATATTAATGTAATTGTAATTGTTATTTTAGATTAAATGTACTTACGTACATATAATAAACATTATAATTATAATCTTGTATTTTATTTCGTTTTTCTTATTTCTTCTTCTAGCTTTAAAACAACCTAAAGGCCTAAAGGTGGTAGGCGGCCGGCAACCGACTAAAACCCCCCTGTGTACCTACACCCGCCTTCACGGGTGGACCACCGGAACCTGATATGACGTCAGTGGTAGCCCGACATACCATATCATAACATACCAACCACCCTAATTAAACAATTGTATCTAAAACTACTACATCTACATCAAATGCTGAAAACATACCTTGCTGTCTTGCTCTCCCTCTTCAGGCACCACGCTAAGGTCGTGGAAGGCGACGCGCGCCGACCCATCCACGCTCACGCAGTCTGGGCAAGCGCTGCACACTGACACGCTGTCCTGCCAACCGATAATGTGCTTTATTTACTCTAATTTAACTTATATTTCGATACTACCAACTTCTATACTTATAAAAATCATTTAGTTTCTGTTCACAATATTTTATTAGGCTTCAAGCAGACATGCTATTTTTAGCATTGGAGATCAGCGATTTTGCGACTGTATCGATGTTGCATCGCGTTTTAGCGACTCTCTGCGTTTGGTCGCGGATCTCTTCGTAATATATGAAACAATTAACCAAATCGATGCGACCGGCATCCGAATGTGTGCGGAGTGTAACGTTCGCCAGTGTGTCAAGCTTCCGAAAAGCGACTCAATCACCGTTGGCGTTGTTTGGCGATTTTAGGTGTGCGGTAATCTCTGGATCTACTTAACCGATTTTGAAAATTCTTTCACCAATAGAAAGCCACGTTATTTGTTAGTGTCAACGGCAAATTTTATTGACAAAAACATTACGGGACTCCGGGAAAAAAAATACCACCCGTGCGAACCCGGGGTTGGTGGCTACTAGTAAATAAATTTGATTAGTTTTTGTTACAACGTACGTCCGAATGTTCTGGCGACGACCTGCGCTCGCGCAGCATGCTGTCCAACCTATCGTACTCGTAGCGCAGCGCCGATATCTCTCTTTTGAGCTGCTCGTTCTCTCGCTTCAGTTTCTTTATATCCGACTGACCTGTTTATTACATTTAAAGGTTTACTGTTTATTTCATACGAAAGACTGGAGCAAGCAGTGAATGAGCTTAGTACAGGATTGGAACAAATTCCATAGTCAGCAGAGACAGGAGATGGAGAGCGCTCCACCTCTTCCTTCCTTCTTTCTTTTTTAAAAGACAACTTTCGAACTAGGGAACAAGTTAGTAGTAGTAGTAAAAAAAGTCCTGTGTCGCAGGAGACTTTACAAACATATAATTCGCGCAAATTACACCCAGACTTGGAACAAACATTTATGGATCACACAAAGTTTAGTTTCGTGCGGGAATCGAACCACTAGATCAAGAGGTGAGTCCTTCTGCGAAATGACTACCTCGTAGAAGGATGCAGCGGAACGGATAACCCCAACTGTAGGAACAGCGTTCCAGTGCGAACAAACGCTGACATTTAAATTTATTCCCGGCTTGGGCAGCGACTGTTTGCTGATGATATATCAAGTTTCAGTGCGAAGTCGATATGCCAGCTGCCTATCATATTCCGTAGAGCTCGATATAGCCGCCTTGCTCTTATGACGGGTCGTTATGCAAAACGTCGCATTTCTCCTCTCAAAAAGAAGGACTGGAACAGTGAAGACCTATTCCCAACAGAGAGTAGATGTGGGTTGATTGATGGTGACGAGGTTCTAAATAAAATTCTATTTAGCCGTATGACACAGCTGGACATTTAACAGATTTCGGTTCTGAGCTGCCATTTCCATGGCTGCCAGCAACCTTTACCTGGTCGTCAGTCTACCTTTTTATACTACTTGGGTGGCAAACAAGTATACGGCCCGCCCGATATAGCAGAGGTATCATGTGCGTGTTGCCGACCCATTTTTTTTACAACAGGGCTTTAAGATGAAGGATCCCTGGGATAGGAAAATGTTTCTTTCAAAACGCATCCCTAAATGAGCGCTGGAGACCTGTACTCATGTAGAAATACAACTAGCTTGTTTGCTAGTATGGTGCCCTACCTATACCTTGTTAGAAGTCTGCCCGCTCTTCCAAGCATACAAGCATACAGCCCGCCTGATGCGTAAGCCGTAACCGTAGCCTATGGACGCTTGCAACACAGACCCTTTAAAAACCTTATATCTCCTTTCTTAAAGAACCCCATGCTATAGTCTAATTGATCAGATTAATGATATTCTTCTGTTTTGGTAACAACTTTCTTACCTCTCTCTACTTCGGCATTGATATTGATCGTGCGTAGACGGAGCTCTTCGTTCTCGTATAGCATGCCCCGAGAGGACTTGCGGTCCAATCTGTATACAAAATTTGCACGTACAGTGTAAAAATGTTTTTTTATATCAAACATGCCTAGGATTTAAATTTTATTTCAATATGCATCACGTAAAAAAAGTGCTGGTCGTTATCTAAAGTAGCTTTATTTGTTCGTATCAGTTGAGGCGCGAAGAGTTGCTAATAACGCGACGACTTGATAATAGTGCGACAAGTTGCAAATTGCGCGACAGGTTGCGAATAGCGCGACGACTTGATAATAGCGCGACAAGTTGCAAATTGCGCGACAGGTTGCGAATAGCGCGGCGGCAGCAACATGCTGTGCTGTCGCGCTAAAAGCTACAGCATGCATCGTCGCGCATGCGGTATTGTATGCGTTAATATTCCATCATCGTTTCTTTTAGCTAACTCTTGAGCTACACTTTTGTGGTAAAATTATATCTGACTGCAGGCCCTGTTTTTGATTTTTATTATAAAAAAAACGAGAAACCTATATCATGCACGGCTGTTTTTGGAAGTCTGTTAGAAGGTGCATATTGTTTCTTATTACATAACATACAAATAATGAAAGCTGATGGATGATGCTGAAGCAAAGAGTGTAAAAAGTGCTGTACAGTTGAATGTCCTCTATAAAATCAATTGGTTTATTACCTACAAATTACGGACTCTTTGTAGGTTCACAAATATGTAGTCTTTATTTCTTTGTATCAAATATTTTATGTTATACCTACACCCCAAGTACCTACGTAAAACCTGTGACTTTTTAGTAATTTAATCTAGAATGGTGGCAGTTACAGGGATTTTGGGAATTTAGGATCTATTCCAAAATGCCTGTGACGGTAACTGCCACTATTCTAGATTAAATTACTAAACAGTTCTGATCTCTGCATCAGAACAGCTCTTAGGTTCAATTAACATCGAAAATGTCAGCAGTCGGCAGTGGTTGCGATCAATTTCTATAACACACTGGATTCGTAGCTTCGCTACCGAGCTTTCGTAGCTCGGGACTGTTCTACTTTTTGTTTTTCTTTCCACAATTGATGCCCGAGTAGCGTGGGTAACCGCTTATATCAAGTTCCGACGCCCCACTCGTGAAAGCAGGAGTGTAGGTGAACATAGCCACTGACTTCTTCTGTATGGATATTAGTGACTCTTAATGTATACCAAAAGATCTTTATATATTTCACAGGACAAGTGCGCTCAGTCAAAAGAGTGCTTTACATAACGTATACGCCATTTACAGTGCACATACATGGACATTATTCACTGGATTACCTATCATCATCATCCTGTAACTCTTTAGCAGTTCTGGTCAGGGATCTCTTGAATCGCCACCAAACGCGATCCTCAGCTATACTCAACCAGAATGAACCGGCTACCCTCCGGAATTCCATATGACTGTATGCGGCACACACCTTTTGTCTAAGTACATTTATTATTTTATTTGGGATCCGAAATTATGCAATGTTGTATTGCAATAAGCTGGACAGCAAGCTGCTGGATATTAACGCATCCAATTAAGTACTGTGAATGGATATTATAGTCGCCATACAATAGGTACATAATGCAATTGCCATTTGCATTCCTGCCCTGCATTTGCATGCCTATCTCCAGTTATTAAATGTCAGGCTAACTCCAAAATCAGAGAAGAACTCTTGAAAAATGGCTGAGATTCAACACTCGAGCGATAATTGCTTTCTAACAAGCGTTTATATCATTCTATTCATGCATATATTTGAGTTGCATTTTGATAGTTCTTCCATAGAAAATGACTGAAAGTAATTAAATCTATCCGCAATACTAATGTCAAAATACTTGATATTAAGGACTAGTCCCTAGTTGTTTGCAGTATTTCATAAATCTAGCTTGCTGCTATCCAGCCTATAGCATTAACATGCCTAATTAGGCTCTGTATTCTTGCTTCCTCTAATGTGCACTATAAACGGGGCATAGAAGCCATGAATGATGGTAGAAACTTATGAAATGGTAGCTATGAGCATGTTATTCGATTTGAAGAGACTGAGAAAGCCATTAGCTTTTTGACCAAATTTTCTATGAATTATATTTTGACTGGTCTTCTTCTTCTCTATTTGTAAGCTGTGACTTCCTCTGGAGCCCTAAGATGTGGATGATGATGAATAGGTGACTTACTTCCGATTGGGTTTGACGTTGACATCTTTGCGACGTGTGCGCAGCATACTTGCTCCCGTCATTCCCGACATGGTGTTTTCCGATAGCCATAAGCTGAGGAACAACTAGAACAAAGAACATGAAATTATTTTAGTTAATTTGGATATTGATACTTGTTTAGTCATAGAGAATGACGTTGCAACAATTGATGTGTTGACCTGGAGAGTGGAACTTATTTATTTATTTAAGATATGGAAAACTAACAGCTACAACAATATACATTAGTGATAGAATAGAATCAGTAAGCCAATTACAAGTTTTCACTTATAGTAACATTTTAGAGTACAAAAGAAGCAACAATGTCATTATTAATAAGTGTTAGTAAGTGTGTCATGACATTACTTATAAAAGATTAGTCTTTGACAGAAAATCAAAAGTCCAAACTCAAGGTGTACCAAAAGGTGATAGAGCACAGTATATTAAGGCTAAAGACAATCACATAGATAATGTCGTATATTGCTTCAGGGTATTAGGTCTGCAAAGTTAAAACGGGGATAAGCAGGGTATACCTACAGATCATCATAAGCTTGCAAAGCTAAAATAAGTGTAGTCATCGTCATCTACATCTACAAAATGTGCAATGCGATAGTCATCAGACAGTAGGTCACTCATAATGGGCGCTATTGCCGTGGCAGTACTAGAAGATACTGGCGTGATGACCTGGATATCGTAGTGTAATTGAGAGGTGACTAAGTAAAAGACCTTTGCCCCCCAATCTAACAAATTAGGTCAAAAGCAATTAGATTATATAAATTGATGACAGAATGTAATTCCCGAATTAACATTACAACCAGGAAACTGAAACTCATTGGGTTATATATTACGCAATAATGTGAAATATTGATTTGTTTGAGGAAGCCATTGTGTTGCGTTAGATGAAGCCGTTGGGAACAACCTTGTGCACTGATAACTGACGTCATGGGCTTAATACATATAATTTCATGGCTAAGTTCTAGAGGTTTTACGTTCCGACATAGATTAAGAATTACGGTTACTCATTGATAATTGAGGCTAAACTTAGGTTTGCAATCGTCTGATCAGGTAGGTAAAATATTTTGTATGCTACTACAGATATGCAGATATCTTTACTAATATTATAAATGTGAAAGTTTATGAGTATTGATGTATGGATGTTTGTTACTCTTTCACGCAAAAACTACTGAACCAATCTGGACGAAATTTGGCATAGAGATAGATTATAGTCTGGAATAGCATATATGCAACGCGATTTTTATCGCGATAACCGACATCTACGCGGGCGGAGCCGCGGACAACAGCTAGTAACAAATAAAATAATAATGGTGTATGGGTTCTCTATGTAGGTGTATTAAATTCGATCTTTCAAACACAATTTGGTCTTACTGCAGGTAAAACAAACAAAATTATGGTATACAGGCTTCATAGTTAGGTGCATTTTTCTCTTTTTAAATCACAATTGGCTGGCAAGTTGGTCTAACTAGTAGTTAAGATGGTTTTTTCTACACTAACACCGTAATAAATATTTGTGTGATCCACAGATAGTAAATCCGAGTTTGGAAGAACCTTATGTCGGCGAATAATTTGTTTGTGAAGACCCCAGCAACACCGAGCTTGTTCTCTATTTGGATTTGAAGTAAGAAAAAAGAAAAGTGTCGATAGTTTTCAGTACCAGCTTACAGTCCGCAAAAAAAGATCAGACCTTGGAGTCCATACGTGAAGTATATACTTTTGACAAACAACTTAGGAAGGCTATTAACTAACTACAGAGTACAGTATGTCCTACGAGTTTCTGCAGGCAATGATTGTAATAGTGCAAAGTGGCGAGTACCTTTTGTGCTATAATAAAAACGTCAGGCGCTGTGACGCGATTTGGCAGATTTATAATAGCAATCCGTATATAATGTCCCCCTGCTGGGCACGGGTGTTCTCTATCAGTAGAGAGAGAGAGGCCATCCAAAGGTTCATATATCAACCCATAAATATCCCACTGCTGGGCACGGGTCTCCTCCAAACATTTGGAGTGATATTAGCCTACTATACCACGCTGGCCAGACGGGTTGGTATAGGGTTTTGTTTCGAGTTTTCCCTCTCTTGCAGGGGATATTGTCTGCTAGACTTACACCCTTAGTCGACTCTTACGACACCCTCGGGATGGAAGGGGTTGGTGACATTTGTATTCTTAATCTGTCACCACACGGAATGGTTCAAAGGTTGCCTGGTTGGAATTGCTTTTAGCGATAAGGCCGCCCATTGTACATAAATGTGTAAAATAATATCTGTATCATAAATGTAATTGGTGTACACTAAAGAGTTTTCTATTCTATTCTTTAGGCCCTAATTCACACAGGCTGGCCTAATGTGGCATGGCGAGTCAGACTTTTTGTTAGAACTTCTTTTAAGATAATTACGTAGATTTCGTTCACCGTTGGTAAATGGTAAATCTTTTGATGTAGCCGATTTGATGATGAATAATAATGAGTTTTGGAACCAAAGTCTTTACCTACCTTAATAGGGAGATAGACGTGATTCTTCTTCTAGCGGTTTGGTTAGTGGCCAAGTTGGTGTCCGAGTTATTTAGATCGCCCATATTAATAGGCATCTGTCATGATTTAACGACTGTTACTATTCGGGACCGACTTTTGAGATGCCTTCCAAAGCACGGAGACGCTCAGATGATATACCACAATGCGGTCACCCATCTATAGGGTTACCGCGCCCGTAATAGCTTAAGCTGATCGTTTACCGAACAGCGAGTGCACCTGGTTATGAGCGTAGGCGTGATGATGTTAATGTATGTTATTTACTTACGATTTAACTCCAGAATATTTTTTCATTGCACTGTAACTAGATAGGTTACTTATCCGACTGCTCTAAGTTAATCCATTAGAGTTGTGGCGCTTAGACGACAGCGGAATCGCCTTAGACGTTTTATTCGATATACTTTTAATAAGATTAGACAATGCTGACAAGGGAAGGATGAAGAGTGTACTGAACTCATGGTGATGAGGCACTTCATTTGGGTCATGCGCAGTAAAAATACTGACTTGACAAAATACTTGGGCTACAAGTACCTACTTGACATTGAAGACTGCCTTGGTGGTCCAGCGGCCGCAATATGCGCTTGCTGTGCACGAGTTTGTGGGTTCGATTCCCATACAGGGCAAAACTTTGTGTGACTCGCAAAGAGTTGTTCTGGGTGTAATTTATGTCTGTAAAGTGTAATTTTTTTTTTTTTTTTTATAATACTTGGGTGGCAATCAAGCATATGGCCCGCCTGATGTTAAGCAGTATCCGTAGACTATAGACGCTTGCATTACCAGAGGTATCACTTGCGTGTTGCCAACCCATTTTTTTACAAAGTAACCCTGGGATAGGAATACGTTTGTTTCAAAACGCATTCCTAAATGAGCGCTGGAGACCTGTACTCACACACAGGAACACAACTACACCGCTGTGTGTAGTCATTTGGCTATGGTCTTCTGTAAGGTGGAGGTCCTTCCCCAGTCGGGCTTGCTCGTCAGTATGGTGCCCTACCTCTCTTATACTAATGTACTGTGTAATGTACTTATAATAATGTACCACCCTGTTCTATTCCATGGGTATCGTAAGAGTCGACTAAGAGAGAGGGAAAACTCGAAACAAAACCCTATACCAACCCGTCTGGCCAGCGTGGTATAGTAGGCTAATATCCCTCCAAATGTATGGAGGAGACCCGTGCCCAACAGTGGGACGTTTATGGGTTGAGATGATGATGATGAGATTATATACTTATATATTAAAGCAATGTGGAAAAAGACGAGCCCGGAGAAGGACTCGAACCTGCGCCTCTCGGGTTCCGGCCCAGCGCACTACCAACTGTGCCATCCGAACTCCTACTTCGGAGTTCGATTTGTCCACCGCTTGTTTACGTCTTGGAGTGACGTCAGCTTCATTCAAACGTTAGCTGTTACAGGTCTATACGTACAACATCTTCCAATTGTGAGGAAAGAATGTTATTGAAGAATGAAACCACTCAATATTATTAAATATTTTTAGCATTTTTGCTATGCAATCAGCTCAAATATACTTATGTATATTAAAGCAATGTGGAAAAAGACGAGCCCGGAAAAGGACTCGAACCTGCGCCTTTCGGGTTCCGGCCCAGCGCAATACCAACTGTGCCATCCTATTACATAATATAATTATATTATACTGAGATTATAATTTAAATGTGAAAGTTTGTGAGGATGGATGTATGTATGAATGTTTGTTACACTTTCACATAAAAACTACTGGACGGATCGGGATGAAATTTGGCATACAGATAGAATATAGTCTGTTGGAATAGTACATAGGCTATTTGATCCCGAAAAACACACTGTCCCCGTGGTATCGTAAGAAAAGATGAAGCCGCGGGCGATAAGTAATATTGTATAATAGGTATTGAGTAGAATCATGAAATAAAGTTGCGTTATTTTTTTATTGCTACTTTAGAGGTGACTTCGGTGAATGCTCAACGTCACGTACCTACTCATCTACTAAAACTTGCGTCACAAAAATATGTGTAACGTGTAATAGGGTACACATTTATCGTGACGCATATCTAGCTAAAATTTAACAGTTAGATAAGGACTTAATATTTATAAAATTGTTGGAAATATGACTATGTCAAAGTTCAAAGGGGTTTTTGTTTGGCCCCCTGTGGTGACGTCATAGGCTGCGTAAATAAGACTTAGGTATGTGTTGCGCAGTTGAAACAAGTGGAAACTGGAAATCGAAAAATTATACTGATTTTGACTACAAAACGTGTATTTTAGAGAATAGATAGAGTGAATGCGATATATGTTTTGTATACTACTTAGGTGGCAAACAAGCATACGGCCCGCCTGATGTTAAGCAGTTACCGTAGCCTATGGACGCTTGCAATACCAGAAGTATCACTTGCGTGTTGCCAACTCATTTTTTTACACCAGGGCTTTATGATGGGAGTATCCCTGGGATAGGAATCTGTTTCTTTCAAAACGCATCCCTAAATGAACGCCGGAGACATGTACTCATGATTTCTTTATTTATTCTTTAAAAGGCCAATTTCTTATCTAGGGCCCATGGTCTATATTAAAAGGGATTTTATAATCGCTCTTTTCATGGACACAAAGTACATCTAGACTCTTAAAAATCATTTTTGGATACACAAGATATTTTTTTTTGTTCCGATAAATAAAAAAATCAAACCCACAATATTCGTCACGCAGTCGTAAATAGGTTAACCACTTAAGCTACTAAATCAACCGTAAAGTTTGGTGCTAAGAAATTGATAATTAAATGGCAATATAAAAGCAAAAAGCATTAATAGACAAGTTTACTTCTAGACTTTACTAATAGAATATTAGCACAGTATAAGGACTCTTTCATACAGTAGTTCGACGGACACGTCTAGACAGAGCAATCGTGCGGGGTACGCGGAGTAGGGGGGGGGGAGAGGTAGCGAGCCCGAGCTGCATACACTCACTCGGGACAAGTCGTTCAGGGTTTACGCAATTTTAATTACCATTTTTATTAAATTATATTTTTTTTTTCGTTTTATTTGTAAAATGGTACACATAACATGTGCTGTAAGAAACTGTATGTCATCATCTCGTTTAAATAAGATCCAAGATGGCGGATGCGAATTTTTCGAAAAAGTTAATATGGATATCGTTTTCGTGGTTTTTGGGGGTGCTGAAAACGAAAATGACATCCATTTCGTGATCCAAGATGGCGGATGCGAATTTTTCGAAAAAGTTAATATGGATATCGTTTTCGTGGTTTTTGGGGGTGCTGAAAACGAAAATGACATCCATTTCGTGATCCAAGATGGCGGATGCGAATTTTTCGAAAAGTCAATATAGGTATCGTTTTCGTGGTTTTTGGGGGTGCTGATAACGAAAATGATATCCATTTTGTGATCCAAGATGGCGGACGCGAATTTTTCGAAAAAGTCAATATAGGTATCGTTTTCGTAGTTTTTGGGGGTGCTGAATCCGAATATGAAATCTATTTCGTGATTCAAGATGGCGGACGCGATTTTTTCAAAAAGTTAATATGGGTATCGTTTTCATGGTTTTTAGGGGTGCTGAAAACGAATATGATATCTATTTAGTGATCCAAGATGTATAAAAATTATATTCTCAAACTCATTTTTTAATTTAGTCATTCATCATTTTGTAAATAATACACATACATATTTTGCCTTTACATTAACCAATTTAATTATTAATATTTGCATTATTTATTTTCCTGGTACCACACGCATTCTACCATTCAATCAATCAATCAGCCTATCGCAGTCCACTGCGAACATAACATTACAAAATATAAAATAAATTAAGAAAAAATATGCGACAACCCTGCGACAATTATCTATGTCAAGTCGGCGGCGGCATTTCGCAAAACATCAAAGGCGTTGGCCCACTGTAAGAAGGAATAAAGGATTCTTTACACTGTGATATTAGTCTGAGACTTTAATCCACTCATCGTCTTGCTCTGGATTTGAACCCGTCACCACATTTCCGCTTAGTATCATAAAACCAGGGCCCCAATTCTGCTAATTTACGGATGTCCCAATTTAATCTAAATTGAATCTCAATAGCATTTTTGGTATTCTGCTTATAAATTTAAGACCAATAGTTGGAAAACTATTGGTCTTAAATTATTAGAATTTTTGGTATTACATTATTGGTATTCTGTTTAATAATGTAAGACCAATGGTTTTCCAAATATTGGTCTTAAATTTATTATCAGAATACCAAAAATGCTACTGAGATTCAATTGAGATTCAATAGAGCCATCCGTAAATTAGCAGAATTGGGGCCCAGATGTCATCATTATGACGCAACAATGAGTCTTACTTTAAAAATAGCATTAAGTTTTTTTTATTACTGTAGATCATGCTTCATAAGTAATATAATGTTCTAGAAATTTACAGATACGATGAACTTCCAGCAGAATTCATTTTAATCAATTAACATAATAGTATGACTCAAACGTAAGTACAGATTACAACGCAGTCTATTCACAATCATAATTTACTTCAGACGGCAGCAGACAACGAATATTCTCTTCTAAATTAAGTTTCTTATCAACAGATAAAATGAAAATATTATTGCATACCAGTACAATTTGGTTTCACCAGCAAAATATTATGCAATAGCAAATACAGTTCGTGCAATGTTTCGTTATGTGATACAATGCTGATGTCATCGACCGTGAAGTGCGCATGTGTGTGTCAAAATACTCGACGCTGATTGGTCAATCGTCCCACGTAGAGATATTGCGCGCCATTTAATGTTTCCACATCGATGTTGCGACGCAGTTGCGCACTACGCTCCGATACGAACGCTTGTCAGATTGTTATTTAGTCTCTGGTGTTACAACAAGAAGTATCTAAGTGAATTGTTTTGTTTATAACTTAGTGAAATGGAGGGAAAATATGACTTGTTTACTAAAGTGAGTGACAGGAGGGACATAGTGGATTTTGTGAAGGAGATTGAGAAGTATCCATGTTTATATGACAAAACCTTGCCGGAGTATGCAAACAAAGTGCATAATAGAAGAGCTTGGTCGACTATTGCCAAGAAAATCAATACTACAGGTAACCTATAATTTTATTTTCTAGTTTAGCTTAGTTTTTTCGGGAATTCAATAAGCTACTGAGGTACTTATTACATGATATTTAGGTATATCTATTTCAATTTTGTGAAGTAGTTATACATAATTATTATAAATTTTTTCGTCCCATTTAACAAAATTTTGTCTTGTTAAATAATATCTGGGGCTTATTCTGTGTAAGCATTAAGAAAATAAATACCTATAAACTTGCAACAAGTAAGACAGATAATAGTTTAAAAAAATACTAATTTTCCATCTTTGAGGTTTATTTATTTAATTTTTATATCACCTTTAAAGGCTAACCTAATTTTATCTTAATGTCTTTTTGATTATATTTTCCGGTACCGATACATAAAATAAAATCAAAAGAACTATTTAGGTACCTACCTAAGACTTCCATATTCTATTTAATAATACAATATGGAAAATTTTAGTGGTAGTAACACCAATAAAACAATTCATAAAAAATACAGTATTCTTTAAATATTAAATACTGCAATTATTCAATGACTAGAGAGAGTAATATACAAGCTGCTATCTCTTTTCATCTGCAAAGAGCTCACTGCGCTAGAAAAGCTTGCCTAAAAAGAAGACGAAAACATTTTAAACTAGTTTTGATAACTGTTGGCTTTAGAGGAAGATTCGATATAATATCTGTTGACAATTTGCCTGGAAAACAGCTTAAGAAATACAACTTTACCTTACCTGTATTATTGCTAAAGGTCATATACAGGTAAATTGAAGTGATAGCCATTGGGATTATACCTTCAGACCTTGCTATCATAAAAGCATAATGTTATTACCAATTAGCTTAATTAACAATAATCTAGGTTCGCGTTACGATCCACTTACAATAGTACTTTGTATTAAAAAAAAAAGTAGTTAATGAATATTTTAATTTATTAAATTTCTTTGATAAAAGAAGTAAAAGATAAACAAAGGATAATATAGTTGTTCGTAACAGTTTTAACCGCGTTAAATTTGGATACAAAGCAGTGTTACTGCCATGCTTCCATTGGGTTTTAGCTTAATGTTAGCCTATAGCTTTCCTCAAAAATTAGGCTATTGAATGAAAAAATAATTCTCCAAATCGGTGAGGTAAATCCGGAGGTTAGCGCGGTGCGGCGGCTTGACCGATTTTTATGAAATTTTATATGTATATTCGGAAGGTCTAAGAATAGATTGTTATCTATTTTTATACCCCTAATGGGAAGAGTGGTCCACCCCAAATTTTTACTTTTTATTTTTTAGTAATTTTTTATTTTTCATTTTTTATAATGTGGCATTAAAAATACATTAGATTTTCACCCTTCTACCATCAACCCCTATTTTTAATAGCGATATTACTATTTTCAATTTTTACAAAACAACGTTTGCCAGGTCAGCTAGTATAACATAAAAAGGATACTACGGAAGCTGACATTTTTTAATTATCATCCATGTATTATGTAATATATAAAATGCTCGTGTTGTTTGTATAAAAACTTATCGAAACTGTTTTAACAATTTGTACCTACACACTTACATACTAGTCGGTACATATTCGTGCAATGTTGAAATAGTTATGCAATTGCTGTGCTCGGTTTGACGTAGCGATTGTTATAATGAAATCGAATACAAAGAAATCATTAAATGGGTAATTTTGTGTACTGGTTAGGTTATCATCTAACTATAATATTGTACCTTTTACCTTAAAGGGAGAAAAGTGCCTCCGTTGCTAGCGAAAAGTAGATCATAAGAAACACTTTCGGCCACCTCATATTGAATAGAATAAAAGCTTTTTACTGAAGACCGATTGATGCAGAAATCTGTTTTAAACAGTTATGTATAATAGGCGGCCATATTGCTAAAAGCAACTTCTTACAAGCAACATTTCATGTCATAAAAGGCGAAGTAATAATGTCAGGCACAATTTCAGAAAAAACGCACACCGGTATTACCGAAAAATCAATCCTTAAAGGGATAATTCTTAGGAATAAAGTTGGGGAAACATAGGACCTTAATCCATTTCCAGTCTTTTACAGTTTTGTCCATAATCATATTAACTTTCTTTTTCTTTGTTACAGTACCCGATTGCAGAGACAAATGGCGCAAAATAAGAATCTCATTCATGAGGTCTCTAAAACAGCAACACAGCGATAAGCCACCAATGAGACCTTACTACTTGTCAGAGGAACTACACTTCTTGCGACCATTCTTGAAAATAAACCCTAAATCTCCAAGCCAGAAGCATGAAAATGAAAAGGAGGAGATGGATTATGAAAACCCAGTATTGGAGAAGCATGAATTGTCTGACAGCGATCGAAGTTCCGATCCCTTCGACCTTAAAATTGCTGAAGACGAACCAGAAGTCAACAGAGTCACAATTAGCCCTAGCAGTATAAACACGGAGAAATTTAAAGACATAGTTTATATTAAGCAACACTCAGGCAATGGGTACAATGATGAGAAACCACATGCGAGGCACAGTCACACTGAAGACATAGAGGGCAATCCTCGTAAGATGTTCTTGCTAAGCATGCTGCCAGATGTGGAATGTTTCACAGAGTCAGAAATGCGAATATTTAGGCGCGAAGTGATAAGCATATGTGACAGCATAATGAATAGACGGATACGAAACTGAAATTGTTATTTTAATTTAAATAAAACTTTGCAGGTGACATGCTTTGATGCAATGGGTTCGATCCCTACTAAACAAAAAAAATAAAATTGTCTCGGGTTGGATGCTTCTATCTGTAATTTTATATTATATAATTCCCGTGATTGAAGATTCCTTTGTGCGATTCTCGCAATAAGGAAAAGAAATGTAAAAGTTGATAAAGCCAGTTTGTTTGGCTAAATGTTGACTTAAGAACTGTTTCGTACAAAACGCAGACAGCTATTGTTCCTAACATACTTCAAGAAAATTTTCTGAAGTAAAATGTACCTCACGTTGTATACGTATAAGGTAGGATATTATGTAAAATATGAGTACCTATCATACGATAAAGACAAACTTATTTATTCGTTTAGATCGTTCGAACAATGCATGCATACGCTATGCCTGTTACTTTGAACGCCAAAAAACACAACAAAAGATATCAGTTTTTTCCTACAGCCAATTCGCTGACAAGCGCAGAGTCACGAGAGGCTTTGAAAGAAACAAGTCACTGTTTTCATTACCGAAGTACCTATATTTGATTTGATATATAATAAATAATAAGGACGATATTGTATTGGACTGTCATACCTATAAAGTGCAGATTATGTTACGTAAAAAGAACGCTGCACGACCACAGATGCTACACGCATGCGATGCACACGGCGCATGGCGCAATCAGCTACTGCGCAGGCCGGCGCACTTGAGTCGCCATGTTTTTTATATTAAAACAAAAACCTTTTTCTGTATTTGATAAATATTTTATGTAGAATTGTTATTAAAAAGAGAAGCTGGCCTTTTCTTTTAATTAATTTCATAAAAAATATATATTAATGTAGCTACTACGTAAAAGCTGGAGTCTAGTCTTAATTACATGCTGCCCGAATAAGGGTGGGCAGAGTTGAAACCTGAACATACCTATAGAATTATCTCAAATATATAATTGTATTACAGGACGATTAATGTAGAAAATTGTTGTATATGTATAAATGTAGGTACATAATAAATTATTTATTGAGAAATAAATCTTTTTTTAAATCTCCTTATGATGTATGATATGTGTGTGTAAGCGTATAGGTCAAATCTTGTAACGTCATTTATACTACATAATATAATATTGCAAATTTGATATCTTTTCAGCAAGAAAGTTGTCTAAAAGTCCATTTACATAATGTAATGCTGTCGGTTACTTGTTATAAACAATAGTGTTAATGATGCCTTATATTAACAATTCTTGCCATTACTTTGGAAAAAAAAACAATTTCACTTAATGCAATATCAACAATATTAAAATGCAATATAAAAATATTAAAAAATGAGTACGCAAGAAAAAAAAAAAGAATAAGTAAGTGAGAAAAAACAAAATAAAGACGTAAACAAATAAGCTACAAAAAACTAAATAAAGATAAAACAATACATAAGAATAACAAAATACAAATAAAAATTATAATAAATAGTTATATTAACATAAATATACCATAAATATCTATATGATTGTATTTGACTTGATTTAAATAAGTTTTTGCTTTATTGACATAAGGCAGCTTTAGTTTATATTAATGTAATCATAATAAATAATAAGAAGAGGTAAAAACAATACACCAACCTAATGAATAGAATTAAAAGCTAACCAAATATGAAATAATGAACTGAATCAGTCCTAAACTAAAGATATAGTATTTCGACAGATTACGGCAATGTCCTCACTATATAGGGAGATATTCTCCCTTACACTTTGCCTATACCATGCAGAAGAAGAGAAGGAGATACCGTCGGAGGCAATCGGCTTTCATTTATTTTCGTAGATATATATTTTTAAAAACTAGGGAACAAGCCTTTTATTGCGGAAACCTTACAAACGTATCACGTATTCACTGACACAAAGTATTTATTCAAAGACCCATTTTTTATTTAAAGGTGAATTTTCAATTAATAATAATAATCTTTTATTTCTCAGTATATGGTACATTGAGGTCTTATAGTTAAGTTTGTTTCACATATACTACCCTCGCTGGTGTAGAAATATTAAATGAATTGAAAAAAAAAACATGCAGATTATAATTAGGCAAATTACACGATTATTTGACAGGCATATTAAATTCGAATTAAATTTCACATAATAATTACAATATTAATAGGTACGTGCATATATGATATAGAATTATTACGTCAAGAAAAGAAAAAAGAAAAAAAAGTCAAAATAGTAATAATGAGAATATGGATTACATTGTCAAATTTTAAGTCTAACTAAATCGTAGATTTAACAGTTCATTTTTTCAATTCAATTCATTAGCTTTAAGGTTGTCATTGACCCAAATTAATATCAAAACTAAATTGCTAAGGACGTTATGGAACGACTACTATCTATTACTGTTTACACGTTTACACATACCTACTAATAAAACCGATCAAAATATTATATAATTATCTTTAGGTACCTATATAAGAGGTTGATTTATTATGCTACTATTTAAAAATAAATAAAATAATAAATGTTGTTTTGTTATTTTATTTTTAGTGAGTTACTCCTTTTACCGACTGTTAATCAATCACACAACCGTCACCATGGTCTTGAAGGTCGGGTCTGACACCTCTTAACCCTCTTTACCTGACTTTAGGCTGTTACTGATTTACTGATTTGACATTTACATTTCGACTGATCCAAAAATCCAAGCCCAAGCTCTCTCCATGAATCATTTCGAATGACGCACACTGTGACGCATGGCGCCAGTCATTTTGTCCTAAACCCCCTTTCTTTTTTCAAAACTGTAAAAATTGCTAATCCATATAAAGCTAAAAAGTTTTTGATCATGATTCGAGGCGCTCATAGCCAGGTGCACTCACTGTTCGGTAAACGATCAGCGGGTTAAGCTAGGTACCAAAGGCGCGGTAACTCTATAGATGGGTTGACCGCATAGTGGTATATCATCTGAGCGTCTGCGTGCTTCGCAGGGCACGTAAAAAGTCGGTCCCGACGATCTAAATAACTCTGTCACCAGGTTGACCACTAACCAAACGATAAGAAGAAGATGATTCTCCCAGCTCTCTTGATATAAAAGAGGGGACCCGTGCCCAGCAATGGGCCATATATGCTTGCTATTATTGTCTACGTATATGTATAAGCCATAGCCATTCAAAAGAAGACAAACTAGTCTTATAATGCAATAAAGGGTTGATAGGGTGACCATGGCTTAGATTTATTTTTTTATCCTACTTAGGTAGCAAACAAGCATACCTGCAAACAAGCCTCATGGTTAGCAGTTACCGTAGCCTATGTAAGCTTGTAATATTTTGGGTATCATTCACTTGTTGCTGACCCAAAAAAAATGTAACACCAGGATTTTGTAATGGGGTATTCCTGGGATGGGAAAACGTTTTTATGAAAAGCTTTCCTAAATGAGAACCGAAGACCTGTAGGTACTTACGCACAGGAACATAACTTTACCACTTTATTGTAATTTAGCTGTGGTTATCTATTCTTGCTTATCAGGGCTTGATCACTTGCGTGGTATCCTCTCTTTCACATTTGAGAATGAGACTTGAGATCACAGAAAACCTTTCAGAAAAGCCCAGCAGTACGTATTAGTTCGAAGACGACACAGTTCAAAGGACTGCTTCAATGCACGGTTGGTTCCGTGGATTAAGTGGTTATTTCACCATTTACCACTACGCGGCGTATTGTGAATTCAATCCCCCACGGGACAAAAAAATGTGTGATCCATAAATGGTTGACCCGAGTCTGATGAGTGTACTTTGCGTCCGTTAATTGTTTGTAAAGTCCCCCGCGAAACAGGGCTAGTTCCCTAGTGCGGGAATTGTCTCTTTAAAAAGAAAAAGAAAGAAAAAACATATATTAATCCGTTATCTGATCCCAAACCAGACAAAGCCTGTACCGTAGTAACTATTATCTAATCTGTGCCTGTACCTTAAGCAATGATTAGATGGCTGTGTCAGTATCAGTTGGCCGAAGAATAGTATTGTTAATAATATTTAGCACGTAGAACTTTCGTCACTGGTCCACGTAAAGTTGTAAAAGCCATGTGACTAATAACTACACCAACACAAGAAATTGCACCTTATTAATTACACTATACGTAAACCAACTACTAATAACTAGCGCGCCACACAAATATTTGTATATGATGACGTATGAGGAAATATTTGAAATTTTCTATCGAATATCTTTATTTGTTATTGGAATCTGACAAAACAATTGACGCATCACGAGTATTCGGTACAACGGGCATCACTTGAAATCAAGTTTAATGATTCAATAGGTTTATTAATCATTGTTTATTTGTATAATTTTTCGTGATTAAACGCTTTAATAAGAATATCTATTTGCTGATAAGTTTACCCACTTGACACGTTATTGTTGACGTAAAATGCTTCGTCATTGACATGACACATATTCATTTGCTTATTTTTCGACCGCTGCGTTGATCTTATGGTCGTTTACTATTTAATGATTACGAGATCCTGAGTGTGGTCAAAACTAGATATTGGGTTTTTCTGTAAAAAAAAATTGGGACCAATAATTTTGTGTGCTTTGCGAGGCATGGATGTGTAAACAATTCGTGCCTCGGAAAGCACAAAATACTATTGGTCCTGTGACATCCCTCCAGTCTCCAGTATAAAATTATAATATAATAAATAAATAATATATATTTTTCAACCCGTATTATTAATTATTTGTAAGTAATAATTGAAGTATCCTAATATTAGTATAGGTACAATATTTAACTTTATCACACACAAAGTTCCAATATTTAATTTTGACAACCATTGCTGCACAATTTATTTATTTATTATAGACACACCAACAGTACACATATACAACATTGAAAAATACAGAATTTAATAATGGTTCTTATATGTATACCCATGAGAGGCATGTACAGCTTACACCAACTAAGTGACATTATTAAAGTTTGTCCACTTGTTTAAATTAAACAAAACAGATTATAATAAAAGAATTTTAAAGGAAATTAAATTTCACAACAATAGCAGAATATAATGCGATGATTATTATGCGAATGATTTCAATATTTTATTTTTGTAACAATTGCATTGGAAATTGCACAGCAATGTTTACATGTACATAATCAAGCTAAGAATGTTGTTGACGCTGCCACGAACTATGAGAGTGAGTGAGTGACACACTATACTGTTAGGATATCCCGTCGGGAAAACATTAAAAAAAGTACACTACTTAATGATCTGATTCAAAATACACCTTTACAGATAGGGAAGACTGATAGGTAGTGCGCGGCACAAAATAACTTACAGTAGTCTAACAGTATGGTAAATAACTTAATAAATAATAACAAGTTATTTACCTGTCAGACTCGACAGTATTATAAAATTGCATTATAAATAAAATATATTAAATAGTAGTTAGAAAGAAAGAAAGAAAAAATATTTATTTCGCTCTCAAATAAGAAGTATAACAATAATAAATATAGTTTACATTATATTGCAATAAATGTCGGTGTTCGTTCTTGTCTGAATCGCGATATGGTTGCTAGTATATAAGGTAAAAAATTTCATATGTCATTTGAATATTTAGGAACCTCATAATACAGTTTTGTTATGGAGTGAGCCTACTGTTCCATCGTCCGGACCTTGGTCGATGTTCAACTTGTTTATTTAGAATAGAAGACGACTGTAAAAATCTCGACGTCATTCTTTCATAGTCACCCTACATACTAACGTGAAGCAGCCTTCCTTTATTCAAGGTATGGCACAGTATGGCTGATGTATATCATTAAGTGCCTGTGTATGGTGTTACATATTTCATAGACATAATTGTGGACTTTGTGAAAAACTTTTAAAAACGATGGAAAGAAAGAAAAGTTATAATTAATTCTTAAAAGTTAGTGTTAATTCTTAATTAGTGATGGTTTCTTTATTTCATGGTAGACTAGAATTAAATGGTGTTTGGTAATACCCGGTAGAGCCAAGCCGTTGCCAAACAAACTTAAAGGGACCTTATTACCTAACTATATGGTGTAATTAAAAGAAATAACATTAAAATCGATAAGTTGCTTAAAGGATGTCATGGTAGGTGGGCCCAAGATCATAAAAATGAATGTTAGAAATTATATTTAAATTATAATATCATTATAAGTGACTATTATTTATCGTACCTACGTAATAATTAAAAAAATAGGTTTTCCACTTGAGCGAAACCGTATATTAATTTATATACATACATATCATCACGCCCGTCTCTTACTGGGGTAGGCATAGACTATGGTACGCCAATTTCTTCTATCCAAACATACTTCTTTCGTTCTTTTTCTTATATTATATAAAACTAGTGGACCTGGCAGACGTCGTCCTGCCGGAAAAAGCTGAAATACCGACAGCAGCGCCACCTACCGGGTCCAATTGTGAATCTAAACCATCCAGGGCCCTACCCGAACACACACACAAAATTTCATCAAAATCGGTCCACCCGTCTAGGAGGAGTTCAGTCACATACACACGCACACAAGAAATATATATATTAAGATATAGGTTAGTGGAACGTATATAGGTATATATAATAAGGGGGCCAACATTAAAATTTTAATAACCCTAAAAATTCCAATTACAGAATAAAAAAATGTATAGGTATTTTATATTGACAACAGGTACCTAGATATACTAAAAATTGACGAGATGATAATAAATAAATATAAAACAACATTGCAACATAACAAAAATAATACAAACAAATAAAAAAAAAAAGAAATAACGTAAAAATATCAGGTAAAATACATAATAAAAAGGGAAACCCACGCTACTAAAATACTAAAAAATATTGCACAACTTTATTCTTGCACGTACTACAATATAGGGAAAACATGATGCAATATTATTATACAATTGCGCAAACTTGGATCAATCGTGTTGCGCACTTGCGCATTCTATAAATACTTACTTGAATGAATGGATAATAATATTGCGCAATCTGAGATATTTTGTTGAACAATATTATAATAATAGGTGGTTAGTAAGAAATATGAACCTTTATATATCTATTATGTAATTATTATCAGTGATAGTAATATTAATGATTATTTACTTTTAATGTATAGTAAATAATCATTAATTAAATAGTAGAGAGTGCAATCATAATATATAAAACAAAGTCGGGTTTGTTCAATCACTTATAACTCGGGAACGGCTGGAACGATTTCCATGGTTATGAATATTAGAATAACTATTAAAAAAGTATTTAGATAAAATTTAAAAATAAAGAAGCAAAGCGAGGCGGGTCGCTAGTTATTGATAAAAACTTGCTTGTCTATTTAGAGAAGAAACTGCATCTTCTGTGCAGGAGCCACTAACTTTGCTTGACATAAAAATCTGGAAATTTTGTAGCTAACCTTCCCAGGATGCAGCGCGGAGCGGTTAAATAAATATGACGTTAATATGATGAAAATTATTGTAATTAATATTAATGAATAATAATATTAACATTAAAAATAAAAAACCGGCCAAGTGCATGTCGGGTCACACACAATGTAGGGTTCCGAAATTACCATGCCCAATAATGCAGACTAAGAATAAGGTATCTATGGTTTCAGCATTCATGACTTCTGAGAACATAGGACAATGGTAACAATTTTGGTAAAAGTCTTGAAATAAGTCGCATTAAAAGGGTCGCAGGGAAGGTGGAAGAGGAAGGGGAAGGAGAGTCATTCCGCCCGGTGGTTTTTTAAATTGAATGCTGACATTTTTAAATTTGGAAGGTATAAAATTATATGATACCTAATATGTTTTTTTCTTGTTCGTAGGCACCTACCATAATATTAGATTCTGGCACTCGCCGGCCGCTGCCACGGCACGCTCGCTTTGGTCGCTCGGCTCGTGCGTGGGGGGTCGCAGTTCTAACCTACCCTAACCGACTGTTAATTGATTATGGTCAGGTATTTCTATTCTTACAAAGATATATTACAGACTACGGAAACTTACAAAAAATACGACTCATTTCCACTATTCGCATTTTTTTTATTTACGAAAAAAATACGGGAAATTATAATTATATAGAATGGCTTCAGACAAAACCCCACAGTTACAGATTTCTATAATTCAGGAGATTTGATTTAAGATACAATCTAATTTTCACTTATCCAATATCATTTTATAAGTAAGTACTTATGATTATTATAAATTAGGGATGTGCGATATTTATCGATATCAATCCCAGAAATTTCAATATTTGTCACTTTAACATATCGCCTTATCGATATTTTAAACATGATATCGCGTTATTCTCGAATCTTGATCACATTTTCGACCAGTGCTCTTTTGCTTTGCTTTTAAAAAAACTTTAAATGTATTATAATTCACAACATCAATATTATTTTCGAAAGCTGGTCAATCTTTGTACCAGCAACGAAACCGGCTAAAAGTAAAATTGCTTATATGGCATTGATAAAAAAACTTTTTAATCGACTTCAAAAAAGGAGGTTTCTCAATTCAACCGTATATATCCTTTTTTATGTTTGTTCGCGGATAACTTTGTTGTTTATTGTTTATGAACCGATTCTCAAAATTATTTTCTTTATTTGAAAGAGTCTATAGAGGTGGTCCCATTGGCACCAAGTCAGGATCTGATGATGGAATCTCAGGAAAATCGAGGGCAACCCTTAAATGTTGTAGGTATTAACAATGTTTTTCGTATATTTTATACTTTTATTTTATCACTTAAAATTGAACAAAAAAACTGAATCCGACTTCTAAAACCTAAAAATAACTGAATACAGATTGAAGTCGATGCCAAGCTAACAAGCTTAATATTTGGTGACAGGAGTCCTGTCACCAAATATTATTTTACCCTGGCGAAATTAAAAATTAAATTTATAAAACCTTAAAATAACTGAGTACAGATTGAAGTCGATGCCTAGCTTAATATTTAGTGAAAGGAGTAGGACAGGATATCACCTCCTGTCACCAAATATTAAGTTTGGCACCGACTTCAATCTGTATTCACTTAGTTTAGGTTTTCTAAATTTAGCCAGGATCTTGGTCCTCTCACGGAGAATCTAAACACCGACTTTTAATTTTGCCAGTGACGCCATCTAGTTAGGTAAGTGTGAGTCTTGTGCATGTAGGCGAGCATGGTTGATGACGCGCTTCCCTTTACTCAGGCCAAAGACATTAAACACTGTTATAGGCATTTATAAAAGTTGCTAATGTTAACTCATGGGGATAATTATTTTGATTATTGATTTAAGAGAATGATGAGGCTAATATTTTAATTTTCGGGAATACAGAAGAGTAAAACGAAAATAATATTGCTTGATAATTATATTATAAAAATTCTTACCGTCATCCTCCTACCTACTTAGCCTGAGGGCGTCGTACCTACACTACATTTGCCGAGCCGCGGTCATCACTCAAAAACACATCAGATCTGCTAGTTGTTCAGCAAATGTGGCCCGCCCATTGCGCCTTTGGCTGTCAAATTCTTTGACTTTGGTTTTTTGTCGGATAACTCCATTCTGGATTCGATTTTTAAAAAGACACCGAGCTATAGACCCTTTTCATAGCAAGCGACTTTTAAAATGAGAATAGGTACCTACTATAGAAATAAATAAAATGATGCGTGAACATGCAAATAAACTGCTCGTAAAAGAGTATTCCTATTGGTTTATGGCACATAAGTGGATTGGCTATAAAACTTCACATCAATCTTGTAAATATATTTATAGCTTGTAATTGAAATGAAATACTACTAAAGCTAATAAAAACGCATCTACAGATTTTAAATAGATGAAATGTTACTACTTAAGCCAAATTAATTTTAACAAATTTGATGTTTATATGGTTGAAATAAAACAACTTTTGTGAATTTTATTATGGCGTTTTTAAACGCCTAACTAGACAAACAATCCATCCATCCATCTTAGGCATAAGACGTCCATTGCTGGACATAGGCCTCCCCCAAGGTTTTCCACATCGTTCGGTCCTGAGCTGACCTTGTCCATCAGAAGCTAGGCAATAACTTAATCGAAATAAGGTTGCCTAAAAGTAAGGTAACGATATTTTCAAAGTTCAGAACAATTTTTAAATAATAATCTATTTAATATGCAAACATTTGCAGCTGTAAAACTTGTCTCTGTCCACCCCTTTGGGAAATAGGCGTGAGTCTATGCAGGTATGTATGGATGGATTGACACAAGATTA
This sequence comes from Trisateles emortualis, assembly GCA_947095525.1. NCBI lineage: Eukaryota > Metazoa > Arthropoda > Insecta > Lepidoptera > Erebidae > Trisateles > Trisateles emortualis. The sequence goes on along the minus strand of OX352754.1, from coordinate 8,581,019 downwards.
ATTGATGCAACGTCAGTTGGATGTAATTTACGTTTAATTTAACGTAACCATTAACTTAAGGCACTACTTGCGGTAAATACCTACCTACTACAGAACACTCGTTATCACTGACCCTGGTGACCCTGAATCACAGGTGTTAATGTAGGTACCTATCTTAATATAAATGTAATGTCTGTATAGCCAATGCCTATCACCAATTTGTTAGATCACGACAGAGGCCTAAATATGAGCGATCTAAATAACTCTGTCACCAGGTTGGCCACTAACCAAATGATAAGAAAAAAAAAATGTATTTTTTATTTTTTTTAAAAGACAGCTCCCGCACTAGAGGACAAGCTCTGTGTCGCGGGGGACTTTACAAACATACAATTAACGGACACAAATTACACCCAGACTCAGAACAATTCTTTGTGGGTCACACAAAGTTTTGTCCTGTGCGGGAATCGAACCCACAACCCCGTGCACAGCAGGCGCATACTGCGGCGACTGGACCACCGAGGCAGTCAAGAAGAAGAAGATTTGTAAAGAACGACTGTTTTATAGACTAGAAAACTCCCCAGTTTCGCTCAAGTGGTAAATAAATAGCTATAAGACGCCTTCGAGAAATACGTTTAATAATATTAAAAATCCCACTTAAATCACAGATTACTAAAGAGTCTTAAATTCATTCAGCAGTTTTCAAGTATTATCTGATCATAGTCAGTTAAATACTGAGACAGAAATGCCTTAATTTTGTATTATATTTAGATCAGTAACTAAGAGTGTCAGTGATATTTAAGTGAGTGAAAATGATAATAGACTTTAGTCTGATTGGAGCTGGTTTCCTCATCAGTCGGTACAGCGGCTTCAAGCGGAGGGTAAGTGTTTACTTTTACCCCTTTACGTACATAGTGAATCACAGGTGTTAAATTTAATATATAACCAATGCCTGGCCTGTCACTAATTCGTAAAGAACGACTGTTTTATAGACTAGAAAACTCCCCAGTTTCGCTCAAGTGGTAAATAAATAGCTATAAGACGCGTTCGAGAAATACGTTCAATAATAGTGAAAATCCCACTTAAATCACAGATTACTAAAGAGTCTTAAATTCATTCAGCAGTTTTCAAGCATTATCTGATCATACAGACAGTTAAATATTGAGAAAGAGATGCCTTCATTTTGTATTATATTTAGATCAGTAACTAAGAGTGTCAGTGATATTTAAGTGAGTGAAAATGATAATAGACTTTAGTCTGATTGGAGCTGGTTTCCTCATCAGTCGGTACAGCGGCTTCTAGCGGAGGGTAAGTGTTTACTTTTACCCCTTTACGTACATAGTGAATCACAGGTGTTAAATTTAATATATAACCAATGCCTGGCCTGTCACCAATTCGTAAAGAACGACTGTTTTATAGACTAGAAAACTCCCCAGTTTCGCTCGAGTGGTAAATAAATAGCTATAAGACGCCTTCGAGAAATACGTTTAATAATATTGAAAATCCCACTTAAATTTATTCAGCCGTTTTCAAGCATTATCTGATCATAGTCAGATAAAGATGCCTTCATGTTGTATTATATTTAGATCAGTAACTAAGAGTGTCAGTGATATTTAAGTGAGTGAAAATGATAATAGACTTTAGTCTGATTGGAGCTGGTTTCCTCATCAGTCGGTACAGCGGCTTCAAGCGGAGGGTAAGTGTTTACTTCTACCCCTTTACGTACATAGTACAACTACACAGACGGACAGGCGAACAAATCATTTGTATCTAAGTACAAAATTAACTCCTCGGTCTTATGTATAACCTGCCGCAGCGTATGTATGTGGTCTATGGTACTAAACCCTTTTCGGAAACCGGCTTGTTCGGGAGGCTGGAAGTCGTCAAACCTGCACGCGAGACGATTCGTAATGACTCTCTGATGACTATGAATGAGGAGTATAACCAGCCTCTTTGTCTAGCGTTTGTGGACTATGAGAAAGCCTTTGATTCGATCGAGACCTGGGCTGTGCTACAGTCTCTCCAGCGGTGCCAAATTGACACTCGGTACGTCGAAGTGTTGAAGTGCTTGTATGAAAACGCCACCATGTCGGTCCGTTTCCATGATCAGAGTACGAAGCCTATCCAGTTGCAGCGAGGTGTAAGACAGGGAGATGTCATATCCCCGAAACTCTTCACCGCTGCACTGGAAGATGCTTTCAAGCTTCTGGATTGGAATGGACTCGGCATCAACATCAACGGCGAGTACATCACTCACCTTCGATTTGCCGATGATATCGTGGTCATGGCTGAGACCATGGAAGACCTTGGCGCAATGCTCGATGGCCTCAGTAGAGTCTCACTACAAGTGGGTCTTAAAATGAACATGGACAAGACTAAGATTATGGCAAATGTCCATGTCGCACCCACCTCTGTCACAATTGGAGGCTCTACACTCGAAGTTGTTGACGAGTATGTTTACCTGGGACATACAGTCCAGTTAGGTAGGTCCAACTTCGAGAAAGAGGTCACTCGTCGAATCCGACTCGGCTGGGCAGCGTTTGGGAAGCTACGTCATATCTTCTCGTCCCAAATACCGCAGTGTCTCAAGACGAAAGTCTTTGACCAATGTGTGTTGCCAGTGATGACATACGGATCTGAGACGTGGTCGTTCACTATGGGCCTCGTGCGAAGGCTCAAAGTCACCCAACGAGCAATGGAGAGAGCTATGCTTGGAGTTTCCCTGCGAGATCGAATCAGAAATGAGGAGATCCGTAGGAGAACCAAAGTAACCGACATAGCTCGAAGAATTGCCTCCATTAAGTGGCAATGGGCCGGGCACATAGCTCGCAGAACTGATGGCCGTTGGGGCAGAAAGGTTCTAGAGTGGCGACCACGAACTGGAAGACGAAGCGTGGGCAGGCCTCCAACAAGGTGGACCGACGACCTGGTTAAGGTTGCGGGCAACCGATGGACAAGGTCGGCTCAGGATCGAGAGTTGTGGAAAACCTTGGGGGAGGCCTATGTCCAGCAGTGGACGTCTTTTGGCTGAAATGATGATGATGATGACAAAATTAACTGAGTTCAATAGGGTAGCAAACCCATACCTATAATAGTATGTCAAAATGACACCCCTGGTGTTGCAAGCGTTCTTATGCTACAGTAACTGCTAACCATCAGGCGGGCCGCTTGTTTGTTTGCCACCTAGTATAAAAAAAGGATTGTTTTTTTTTTAACAAAAGAAATCTTCCGCGGCGCCCTAGGGAACAAGCCTTGTGTCGCGGGCGACTTTACAAACATACCTACAAAGTACCTACACCCAGACTCATGACAACAATTTATGGATTACACGAATTTTTGTCCAGAGCCTCTAGACAAGTGGCATAACCGATAGTCGAATCGAAAAGTCAAAAAAGAAAATGTATGGGATTTGACGTAAGTTTACGACATTAAATTGTAGAGTTTACGACATTAAATTGTAGACTCACGTCAAATTCCATACATTTTATTTTTTGACTTTTCGATTCGACTATCGCATATGCCACATGTCTAGAGGCTCTGTGTGGAGATCGAGTCCACAACACGCTGCATACTGAACCAATAGTGCAGTCAAATTCGAGTCGATTCTGTGGCATTGTGTGTCCACTAAGAATGAGTATGTTAAATATTTATTGTTGATGTCATTTCTTTATTTCATAACATTCACACGTCAATGCATTTAGAAGCTAATTCTGGTATTTAATATACCTAAGTACCTATGTATATATGAATTTTCATTAAGCACGCTTAACACGCGCACGCTTTAGGAGAGGTAGGGCACCATACTAGCGAGCAAACCCGACTGGGGAAGGACCTCCACCTTACAGAAGGCCACAGCCAAATGACTACACACAGCGGTGTAGTTGTGTTCCTGTGTGTGAGTACAGGTCTCCAGCGCTCATTTAGGAATGCGTTTTGAAAGATACGTATTCCTATCCCAGGGTTACTTCCATCTTAAAGCCCTCGTGTAAAAAAAAGGGTTGGCAACACGCAAGTGATACCTCTGGCAAGCGTCTATAGGCTACGGATACTGCTTAACATCAGGTGGGCCGTATGCTTGTTTGCCACACAAGTAGTATAAAAAAAAAAAAAAAAAACGCATCTAGACTTCAAAAACACTCAAAACCTCTGTGCCACGCTCGATATTCAGCGAGTAAGCCACACGATAATATGTTATTGAGCAAAAATGACTACAATGTTGTTTATATTATACGAAGCAAACGATGAATCGCCTTTACTGCTGCCACCATTGTTACTACCCGGCACGAGCAACGTGCCATAAAATATCTTAACAGTATCGTTTTATTCAACATACAACACCGCATATTAACATACGTAGATAAAAACTTTGAAATGTTAACGCGCAGTGTACTCAAAAATATACGACCAAGCTATCGCAGAGTGTGAAATGGTGCAGTCATAACAGCGGATAGTCGGCCAAACGTGTCGCATTGAGAGGGGAGCGAAGCGGCGGGCGAAGAGGACAGCGATACTTCAGAGCGGGTGGTGGTTACAGGCGGTGGAGCGCAGCGGCGAGCGGGCACACGAGAGGGGAGCGGGCGGAGCGGCAGTCAGTCCCGCGCCGCAGCTCGCTCGCAGCGCTCGTCAACGCTATCGCCTGCGCGCCCGCTCGTTTGCGAAAATGAAAGTTAAAGGTGCTCGCACGAAAAACATGGACAAGCTGATAGCAGCTGTCCAAGCAAGGGAGTGTTTATGGGACAAAAGCTATAGAGGGCACCGCAATCGGTTCAAGTTGGAGCGTTATTGGAATGAAGTAGCAGCCGAAGTGGGCACGACCAGTGAGTATACGTAGCGTTTTATGTTTCACCGAGTGAAGGTTAACGTCCGTGGCGGATAGCGGTCGTACCGACTCGACTGTATATTGATAAAATGTTCCGTTTGTTTTTCTACGCGCAACATTTTGCGCATGGATGACAAGCGAATAGTTCGAATTTTAAATTACGAGAGCTGGCGTTAATCTTGTATTTATATCGGCGTTATATTCATGTATACATAGTTAGTCATTGTTTAATACGTATTTAAAAGGACACTGACACACTAGGTACCTACCTATTTATCTATTGATAGAAATGTATTATAATGTTTACCTACTGAAACGAACAGAGCATGAAGTAGGTAGATACTAAAGACCAAGGTTATTTTAATATAAGTAAATAACAATAATCTATGTCTACTTATATATCTTAATATATATATTTCTTGTGTGCGTGTGTATGTGACTGAACTCCTCCTAGACGGGTGGACCGATTTTGATGAAATTTTGTGTGTGTGTTCGGGTAGGGCCCTGGATGGTTTAGATTCACAATTGGACCCGGTAGGTGGCGCTGCTGTCGGTATTTCAGCTTTTTCCGGCAGGACGACGTCTGCCAGGTCCACTAGTATTATTATAAAAAGGTAAAGGTGCAAGGTTTTATTTATTATAAGGTAAAGTTAGTAAATTTAGATGTAGGGGGTAAAAGTAAATAATAATATGGAAAAAGTTTTTAAACTTTCAATTAGTGATGGAATTTCATCCGTCCTTTTGACTACTTTTATCGACACGCGACCACGCGACTGGAGCCGCGGAAGCAATTTCTAAGTAATAAAGTACTAGTTAGTGTATATTTAGAGAATATTTTCTGCATAATAGCCGCGAAAACGAAATAGGAGGAATGAAAAATGCATTAAAATATGATGCAGAAAATGACAAAGTTTCGTTATGTTCTGTTGCATAAATAACAATATCACTAGTTTTCAAAATAAACACATTACATAACTGAAAACTATCTCAATTCTTATCTATACATTACGTTCATTTATATCAAAAGAAATTATAATAAATTATATGGACGTAATACCGAAGCTGTTGTAACGATTATTTTGCAATTTAGGCGGCTCACTCAGAAAGGATTTGCTGAAATCCTTACAAGAAAAGCAAAGAATATCTAGGTACGCATATTAAGCGGTCTTAGTAACGAGAAGAAGTTAGTTAAATATACGTAATACCTAGCGATAACTATTCGAGATAGAATCGATTTGAGAAGACAATATTTTTTTATAAAAAAAGCAAAATAGATGGTTTGTTTGTAATTCAAATTGACCACACCTACATAATTATGTTTAACTTATCAAATACTTTATAATATTTCAGGTTTAAACTGCAGAAAGAAATGGAAGAATTTGAAAGACCAATGTCGAAAAGAGATGAAGAAAAACGCAACAGAATCAGACTGGCCACATTTCCCAAAATTAAAATTCATTCATCATCAATTCTTGGCGGAAGATGATGAAGGAGATGATGATACCAATGATGAAGTGTTTAATTCCCTCGATGACTCGATTAAACGGCCTAAGCTAGGATACACGTTAAGAAAGAAGCTATTGATGAATAAAAGGAGAACAATAGATGTTGATATGAATAAGTTGATTGATTTAGTACGCGTTAGAGAGATTATATGGAACAGACAACTGAAGGGTCACCATAATTGGTACAAACTTGATGAAAGCTGGAAGGAAATTGCTCAAGAATTGGATGTTACTCGTAAGTATTTTCTTTTTTTTTAACTCTGCAAAAGAAAATTTAAGTTTAAAACCAATTGTTCTACAAATGCTACCATGATTCATATTGAAAACGGGTTGAATCTTTTTTTAAGTCACCTTTTGCACTATGTTTGTAAAGTCCCGATGAGGAAGACTTTACAAACTTACACGATCAAAAAAAAAAAAACTTTTTAATAAAAAAAAAACAGGAAATACAATTCACGGGCACAAATTGCACTCAGACTCGGAACAAACATCAAAGTTTAGTATGGGAATCGAACTTACGACCTCTGGCTTATAATAGCAGTCAGAATCACTAACCGCTATACAACCAGACCAAGGCAATTAAGTAAAATAACTTAATTCGTTCCCTTTCAATCTTTATGGTATTCCTTTTCAAATTGATTCAAGTTCGGTTGATCCAAGAAGGTCGGCTGCCTACCTGGTACTAATCCTATTTGAATGTAGAGGTTAATAGACTAAACAATAGATAATAATTATAACTTATGGAACACTAAAAGGAAGGAGGAGGTTTAGAATTAGTATTATATATTTTTGTATCAGGTTGCCGAGTATATCCATATTTTATTAGTAAAATATTGACTTACAAACTTTAGTATCATATCTAAAAAACAACTTATCTAATATTATATTTAATTATAATCTAAGTACTTTGCGTTGACATATGTCAAATATTTTTTGCTTTAAATTTTTTATTTACATTTTTTCGCCAATATTCTAAAGATTTTAAGTTTTCATTAAACTCTATTATTCGTCATCAATATTTCCCTCCCTTTTTTGAATATTTTCTATTATTATTTTTTTTCTTTTTAACAAGTGTAAATATTGTATAAGTTTACTTTTATTGTTTAGGTTAAGTCACTTTTATTTTATTAACTATTCTTGTAAATATTATCCAAACATGTCCCACTGCTGGGCACAGGTTTGCTCTACTCTATCAAGACAGCAGTTACGAAATGCCTTTAGATTTATTTCTAAGTCATGAAGGTTTCCTTACGTGTTCTTTTTCACTATAAGCAGATTTCACAAAGTGGAATTCACAGTTGAACTGCTATCTGGGATCGAATCCCCACCTCATGTTATTTATTAATATTATATTTATAATAAAGCTATCATATACAGACTATAGCATGGGTTCCTTTAAGGAGTTATAAGGTTTTTAAAGTATTGATTCCGCTTGTATTGCAAGCGTCCATAGGCTACGGTAACTGCTTACCATCAGGCGGGCTGTAGGCTTGTTTGCAATCTTATTAGTATAACAGTTACTTATTTGTATTTTTTTTCAATTCTAGGTGACGAAGCAAGACTGAAATGGAAATACCTAAGAGACCAAGCAAGAAAAGAAGTAAGAAAACAAGGAGAATCTGAATGGGAGTTTCTTCCAAAACTGCAGTTCCTAACCAACCAATTTAATGACTACGAAGGCAATGAGATCCAAGATGATCAGTTTACTCAAGATGATGATCACGATCACAATTACGAAGCTGATCAGAGTACCAGTTTCTATATAGAACAGCCCCACGAAGTCAGTGTCAAAGAAGACGACTTTGATGAATTCGATACGAAGCCTATCATTATGGAGACTGATTTTTATGATGATGACGATGAAGCCCATAAAATTGCTTCAGGAGGAGAACCTGAGCCAACAAAAGATGAAGATATTGGATTTTTCAACAGTCTTTTGCCTCATGTGAAGAAATTAGGTCCAGCTAAGAAACTGATGCTTAGAATGAAGATACAAGAATTGGTGTATAATACGGTGTATAATGAAACCTAGCACTTAGAGCAATTATTGTAAAAGTATAGTTAGAGATCGGATATTCAGATGCATATTCCCATCTCAGCCATACGACGTCCACTGCTGGACATTAGGCGTCCCCCAAGGCTTTCCACATCGTTCGGTCCTGAGCTGACCTTGTCTATCGGTTGCCTGCAACCTTTACCAGGTCGTCGGTCCACCTTGTTGGAGGCCTGCCCACGCTACGTCTACCAGTTCGTGGTCGCCACTCTAGAACCTTTCTGCCCCAACGGCCATCGGTTCTTTGAGCTATTGCTTTCGATGCAAATGCATATTTAGCTAAAGTTAACGTTGGCTTACATATTATGGAAAATCGATCGATGAAAACGATGGTGGCCGAGTGGGAAAATAACAGACTTGCACACAAGAGGTGCGAGTTCGATCCCGGGTGGCGGTAGCATGAATTTCACTTTGTGGAATTTATATGTACTAATCAAATGACACACCATCTATTAACGGTAAAGAAAAACATCGTGAGGAAACACACATGTTTTCTAAGAAATTTTAATGACATGTCTGATTAACCAACTCGCATTAGACCAGTGTGTGTGAATTAAGGTCTACACCCTCTCCCTCTCGTGATTGAGGAGAGGAGACCCGTGCCCAGCAGTGGGACATATACGGGTTATTATTATATATTATGGAAGCGTCTTCTAAAATACAATTAATTTTATTCAAATTAAACTCTAGGATTGCCTAACTTATAAAATGTATATGTTTCATTTTAACTCTCCGCTCAATTTGTGAATGTAGGTAATTATTGTGTTGTTAATAAAAAACACAAAAATTAAAATATTTTTATTTCAACTTTACGTTGTAACAGGGTCTGTTATTCCAGACAATTCAGGCTTATTACATCTTATGGAGAACTACACTAAACTCAAATTTGTTAATCCAGGGATTTTTCGATAGCGAAGTGCTTTTCCATAATTTAATTGTGTTGTAATCATAATTACATATACTGGTTTAAAAATAACTTTTTTATTATTGGTTCTACGACCAAAGATGACAAAAGTTGTAGATAATCTTATTGGCAACAAAAAATATTAACTATTTTTTGTGAGACCTATAGTTCGTCAGATAAACCGTAAAAACCATTTGAACCCCCTTTTCCAAGATGGCGGCCGTGGGACAAGGGTTGCAACCCCACAAACTTGGATTTAACTTTAAACTGACCAAAAAATAAAATTACGTCCTCTGACAAATGCAACCCCAAATGTAACTTTTCAATGGACTAAATAGCCAACATCTGAACTTTAGGTAAATATGCATCGGAATATCCGATCTCTAATTATAATTTTATCTATGTTTTTATATTTAATGGGAGCCCCGAAATGCCGAAACCTAGTTTGATCCAATTTAGGCTTCGGGTCATGGGTTTCTGGATTCAGTGACCTTATAATATAGACCTGAGCCTCTAGACAAGTGGCATAAGCGATAGTCGAATCGAAAAGTCAAAAAATAGAATGTGTAGGATTTGACGTAAGTCTACGATATAATGTCGTAAAGTTACGTCAAATCCCATACATTTGCTTTTTTGACTTTTCGATTCGATTATCGCTTATGCCACTTGTCTAGAGGCTCTGGTGTCCTGTAATGCCGATCTTGAGCCTAGCTTAGGCACCAGTCTCCCACAATACTGTAAACTTATAACCTTAAAATGATTGTGGTGAGAAATAAATAATTATTATTATGAGGCTAGAATATTATGTATATTTTTTCTGTACTAACAAATGTAAGAGTTTTAGACGATCTATTTATATCATAATGCTTTATTAATAGAATTATTAATCTAAAAACCTATAAATATAATTATATAGATTTGCCGGTTGAATATCTTGAGGCGAAAGCCGCGTAAATACAGCCTGTTAAATGCACGCGATTTTCATTGAATGATGGTCAACCGGTAAAGCTGTTGATTGTACTATCGACAAAATTGATGCTTGATCAATAATAAGATTGATGGTAACGTAAGCATAATTGCTTTTCTTGGAATACCTTAAGTTTATAGTGTCACCTCATTAACCCGAAGACCATCTTGCGTTGTAATACCATATTGCGTTAAAAAAAAATCATATTCTGAGTTTAAGCGCTAACTTTGTCAATCGTACTTTGTAGGTAACGTATTACAAGATGCACGTTTTGCAAAGTAATGTCGCCTGTTTTTCCTGACAAGTGAGAGTAAAAAAAAAACTTTGACTTTGCAAGACTTGTATGCTGTAAATGGACCTTTAGATTTAGAATACACAATACAATTCTTGGTATAGAAAATACCGAAACACAAAAAAAGTGTTTTTATTAAAAGAGTCAGAATATAAATAAGAAAAAACTGAAATTTCGATGTTATAAGCATTACAATACAATACGTATAATCTTCATTCATCGAATAACATACGAGTATAATATAAATTTTACTACCTATATACATAAAACTAATTTAATCATAACACACAAAGGAAAAACAAAATACAAATGAAGACTGTTGTTTTAAGCCTCGTATTCTTGGAAAACATTTGTTTAGCAACAGTTGATCAACGTTGTTGATGAACGGTGAGAATGCTGCTGAAAACATTGTTTAAATCATAATGGGTTGTCCACACAAGCCAGTCTGCGATAAAATGTTGCCCGAGGAAGAAGTATTGTTGTGTTCTCTGTAATTGCATAATTTTATCGTTGCTCCACACTACCGCCATGTTTATAAACAGTTGCATACACGTCCACACACGTCAACATTTGTTGATAAACTGATGTTTTCGCTCGCCGGACGTCAACTCTGCAACATGGCGTGATCAACTCCGCAACACAGTATCAATCATCAACATATTGCGGGCAACAAAGTGTTGCCCGCAATATGTTGATAGCAACTCGACAACATGTTTATGCAACCATGTTGCTAAACAAATGTTTACCATGAATACGAGGAGCGTCGAAATATTCCTCAACATCACTGTCTACTGGGAACGTGCCCAGAAGGCTGGCGGTATCGCCACGTTGAATGGCAATGCTTATTCTCCATGCGAGAAACAAGCCAGCACTCTGATCACGCAAAGCGTCGATCAGTCGTTTTGCTAGGTCTCTGAAAATGAAACGAGCACTCGGACCCCATGAACAAACAGTGTCCACTCCAAACGGCTCAAAAATTTAGTTTTCAAGTAAATTTTTGTACTTGCGCCGTTTGAGGGACTCTGCAGCTGCAGCAGCAGCGCCAGCACAACCTGCTGTACTTGGAAGATGTGATGGTGCAAGGGTGTCGACGCGTGTTGCATTCCAAACCAAAGGCCTGCTCATCTTCCAAGGCAATAACGACATACCATCAGGTCTGTTCCCAACGTCACGTACCAAACGATTTGGTTCAAGAACGGCTGGTACGCCGGCGGTGACAAGAGCCTATACCAAGAATAGAATTTATAAAAAAAGCAATACTAATACTGAGCCTATGACGTCCTTATAGCGATTTGTTTTTGATCTTATTTTTTTATTCTAACACCAGAATTTTGTAATGAAGCATACCTGGAATAGGTAAACTCTTGCTAGAAACCTGTACGCACGCACAGGAATACAACCACACCGATTTGTGTTGTCATTTAGCTGTGGTTTTCTGTAAGGTGGCCGTCCTGCCCCAGTCTGGCCTATTCGCTAGTATGGTGCCTACCTCTCTTGTATTTTGTATGTAATTTGAAATTAGTAAATTCTTATTTAGATCGAAAATGAATTGCTGTAAAGACGTCAGGGCAAGCTTCTGTGATGTAATATATCTCAGTCAAAAGACGTCCACTGCTGGACATAGGCCTCCCCCAAAGATTTCCACAACTCTTGATCCTAAGCCGACCTTGTCCATCGGCTACCCGCGATCTTTACCAGGTCATCGGTCTACCTTGTTGTTTAATATGTAAATTCTACTAATTCTGCGTCGCTTTTTATAAGTTTTGTGTAGGGCTGGCTCTAGCCTATAAAGGCCTATGTAATCAATATCCTGGCACCCTCCAGTAGGCACGCGATCATAATTTCCACCTGGCTCCAAGCGGCACTCTGTACCCGCATGCTGCACACCCAAGCACCGTAGAGAACGCCTGCACTGTTTGCCTGATGTTTCTAAACAGCAGTGACGTAATTTAAGGTTAGGATCTCTGGGCTCTATGTCCTGAACCTATAAAGCTTGCTCAATAAACTAACATAAAGAAAACCATGAATGAACTCTTTCTATCAATCGATTAGCCTATTTTAGTTTGCTGTTAAACATATGCATTTCTTAATTCACGCCACTGCACTTCATCATTTAACACGTTCTCTGCCATAGGGAAAAATGGCAATATATCCATTTTTGATAAGTGGTTTTTATGATTTAAAAGTACTTATTTATGAAATATACATATATAATAAGTGTATATATACATTTTTTTATACATTATGTACAGAATTCTGGTTGCCGGTCATTTACACCCGGCGCGGCGCAAACGTAATATTTATTTCATTGGAGCCACGCCGGTCAAATGCCGGTCACCCTTGTAAACCGCAAAATATTCCCTCCAAAACGTCCGCCATGCGCTTGCGCTCGCGCAATACTGTATTGCTATGGAATAGACAGGATAATGCAATGCCTCACAGGACAATGCAATTGTTTTTACCGGAAAACGGCTTGAATCTGAATTTTCTACACACACAAATGTGGTACTCAGACTGTGGGAGGATTTGTTAGGAAAGGGCTATTCTGTCTTTGTAGACTATTGTTACACAAGTTTAGATTTGGCAGAAAAGTTAATTGACCGGGAGACCCATCTTACTGGAACTTTGCGCAAAAATAGAAGGTACCTGCCGAAACAGGTAGTGGAGATCAAATTGAAACCTGAAGAGTTTGCAGCCAATGAAATGCAAAGGGAATTTAGAAAGTACTGCTTCGATTAGAAAAACTCTTTTTTTGTTGAATAGTGCATTTATCCAGGAAGGCTATAGGCTATATAACATCAAGCTATGATCATTAGAAGAAGAGCAGGAGTGAGATATTTTGCAAAATCGGGGAAAATACTTCAAATTACCACGCGGGCGACCCCTAGTGCTTTGATAAAAATCATTTTTTTTTGTGCTTTCTAATTATAAAATAATTTTGATCTCAACTGATATTAATGTGTCTGATTATAACTAGTCTCTGATTTATAACAGTAATAAAAACATTTAAAAAGTAAATTATATCTTTTAGTATCATCCCGAACATGAACATGCTAAGAATTACGCAGTTAAAATAAAAAAAATATACCACAGTCAGAGGCCAAGTTGTTTAAAATATTCTTTGGGGCCGCGCCGGTCACGCAGTATGGTATTTTGCGTTACGCGTGTGGCCGGCAGCGAATAAGCGAAAGTCAAATTCACCTATGTTGTGCCGGTCATTTAAGCCCCCCACGGCCCCATGAGTAGTATCAGGTGCCGGTCATTTTGACCCCCCATGGCAGTGAACGTGTTAAATATTTATATTATATTTTATAACTCTGTCCTCCACTCCGCTTTTTTCATTATTATATTTTATTCAACAATCCATCCATCCATTGGTTCTCAAGTAATGTTCACCATGCATTTCTCTGATTGAATAATAAATTAAATTTATTCAAATAAAATACATGTATCAATACTGAGTTTTAAACAATGATGTTCAATGAGCTTTCGAAGTGCGACTGAAACTCAATATCGCGTTTGTGTGTAGAATCATAGAAAAATGCAATAAGCTTCTGAAAAGTAGCTCAATCGCCATGTATCATCACTGCACGGTTAGTTCAGTGGCTTAAGTGGTTACCTCGCTATTTACCATTGCGCGACGTGTTGTGGGTTTGATCCCTACAAGGAACAAAAATTTGTGTGATCCATAAATAATTGTTTCGAGACTTTATGTCCGTTAACTGTATGTTAGTAAAGTCCCACGCGACACAGGGCTTGTTCCCTAGTGCGGGAGGTTTCTGTTTAAAAAAAAATAGTATCCTTTCGGAGACTATTACACTCCTCCAATAAAATGAGGTCGTATGTAGGTACACTATACTGAATCTCTGTGTGAACATTGATAGCGCCATTGAGACTCTTGTATAAATTTTAATAGAATACATGTTCTTGTCAATAGTTGAAAATTTGTTGGAGATTTGGGACGTCTACGTGGTGTGGCTATTGACCTGCTAGCTTACCGATGCTTAAGAGTGATTTATTTACTATCTACGTTAAAGGATCTTATTATAATCGATTCGAGAAAAAGCTAAATCTATTTTCAGTAAAGTAAGAATTTCAACAAAAGGAAAAGTTTGTTTTCCTGATCATATACAGTCATAATAAGAATTAAAAAACAGAAAATAATAAGATTGAAACGAAAGCAATACAATTAATAAAACAGTAATTATAGGTATAAGATCAACAAAATATATTTTTGTAGCTTCAGTGTGTCTGTGTAAAACTATTAAGTATTCTGTGGTAAAACATAGTTATACAACTCGGTTATACAACTCCCAGACTATCGGTTAGGTTGACGATCGTATTCTGCTGTACCCCATTCCAACAATGGAGCCTAGCAGAATACCAGCTCAGACAATGTGAATCTACACGCGCCTGGCTAAAATATACTCCGATACATAATTAAGCCTTAATGCTCCAAATATATTTGACTGCCCTGGTGGTCCAGTGGCCGCAGTATGCGCCTGCTGTGCACGAGGTTGAGGGGTTCGATTCCCACACAGGACAAAACTTTGTGACCCATAAAGAGTTGCTCTGAGTCTGGGTGTAATTTGTGTCCGTTAATTGTATGTTTGTAAGGTCCCCCGCGACAAAGACCTTGTTCTCTAGTGCGGGAGTTGTCTTTAAAAAAAATATTTTTCCATATAATAATCAAGTCAAGTCAAGTCAAGTCAAACTCATTTATTCATTTAGATCAAATACATGAAACTTATGAACGTCATAAAAACAAATATAGTATAATAATATTGTCCGTCTAACCGAATTTCGGTCACGGCGGCTAATCTCAACGGAGACTAGCCATCTGCGCGGGAGATATTATAGTGCACAAGTGTGTGTGCAAACACAAGTGTTGCAATCTTTATTCCCTCACTCTCATAGTCCGATGGGACGGCCATCCGACATGACCGGAGAGAGATCAGGCGCATGAGAGGACTTTAACTCTGTTTTTCAATTTTTTCTCTGTATCATGCAATAAATGATTGCGTCTGTTATTCATTCTAAATGTGTATCAAATAACAATATGTTAGTTACTACTATATTTTAAGTAGATATATATAATAAATAAAGATTTAAAGTGATATCACGTATCGTTCTTTCATTGTGACTTTCAAGTTCTTGAAGATTTTCCATAAGTTGTCCTATTTTCTCGTTTGCCTTACTGCAGAGTATGATTGTCCTATAATAAATAGATGTTGCCCGCGGCTCCGCCCGCGTAGATGCCGATCGCTATAAAAAGTAGCCTATATGCTATTCCAGACTATAATCTATCTCTGTGCCAAATTTCATTCAGATCCGTTCAGTAGTTTTTGCGTGCAAGAGTTATAAACATCCGTACATCCATACTCACAAACTTTCACATTTATCATATTAGTAAGGATTAGGAAATTAATTGGATGATTATTTATGCCAATACCCAATTGGCTGTGGTCTCCTGTAAGGTGGAGGAGCTTCCCCAACAGGGCTTGCTCGTTAGTATGGTGCCCTACCTCTCCTAATATGTACCTATATATGTAGATAATTTTTACATCTTATCATTTTTTTTTTATACTACCAAGGTTGCAAACAAGCACCCGGCCCGCCTGATGGTAAGCAGTTACCGTAGCCTATGGACGTTTGCAACACCAGAGGTGTCACTCACGGGTTGCCGACCGTTTAAAAACCTTATAACTCCTTTCTTGAAAAACCACATGCTATAGTGTCTTGGGAAAACCTCAGCAGGGAGCTCATTCCGCAGCCTAATCGTACGTGGTAAGAAATTCCTCTGGAATCTTACGGTACGGCATGTTTGAGGTGCAGGGTGCATTGTTTTGACGTGACAACGTCTTATAATTCGATGGAGCCGGCTCAATCAATCAATCAACCTATCGCATTCCACTGCTGGACATAGGCCTCTCCTAACACGCGCCACAGGACACGGTTCTCCGCCTTCTGCATCTAATCCGTCCCAGCGACCTTTTTAGGTCGTCGGTCCACCTAGCTGGGGGCCGCCCTACCTTACGCTTACGGAGTCGCGGTCTCTACTCTAGGACACGTCTGCTCCATTGGCCGTTGGTCCTTCTGCAGATGTGACCAGCCCATTGCCACTTCAGCTTGCTAAGTCTGCGAGCTATGTCGGTAACTTTGGTTCTTTGTCGGATTACCTCGTTGCAAATTTTATCCTTCAAAGAGACTCCAAGCATAGCTCGCTCCATAGCCCGCTGTGTGACTTTTAATTTGTGGACTAGTCCCACTGTGAGCGTCCACGTATCGGCACCGTACGTCATAACTGGTAGGACGCATTGGTTGAAAACTTTCGTCTTCAGGCATTGCGGTAAAGGCGAAGAGAAAACGTGACGTAGTTTGCCAAATGCTGCCCAACCCAACTGAATCCTACGGTTGATTTCTTTCTCGAAGTTGTTTCTACCAAGCTGGACAATCGGCCAGTCTTATGACGTTGTCACGTTTAACTATCGTCAGTAAACCGACTTTATAGACAACCGTGGTTTTTTTAAAAATGAAAACACGATGGATAGCTTACTCTTGTACCACTTAATACATAAATTTCTAATTATATACACTCGCATAATATTTACGATATTCGGTACCCGCTGATAGTTTTCATTAACGACTATTTCTCGGGATTAGTGTTAGTTTAAATGTGTAATCGTATATACAGACTAACATCTGCCAGTGCTATTGGCAAGGAGGGTATTGGCAGATGAAATAATATTTATTCTGATCAGCTTTTGCTCGTGGCTTACCACCGCAAAAACCACGGGAACAGTATTTTTTACCACTGGAAAAAATACTGTTCCCGTGAGATAGCACTCACGGGAACAGTATTTTTTCCAAGGATTAAAAGTAGTTAGCCTATGTGCTATTCCTATTTATGGTCTATCTTTGTGCGTATCTTTATCCAGATCTTTTTAGGGTTCCGTCATTTGAAAGAAAAAACGGAACCCTTATAGGATCACTTTGTTGTCCGTCCGTCCGTCCTTTTTCTCAGGAACGCGTGGAGGTATCAGGCTGAAATTTATATATACTTGAATACATATTATATATATATATATATATATATATATATATATATATATATATATATATATATATAATATGTATTTAGATAAAAATTAGTAATATGTATTTATAGACACTCGCAAGGGAATCAAAACCTCTCGAGAACTCAGAATCTCGAAGCGAAGCAACGTCTTATAGCACAGATAAAATAAAAATTGCGAAAATCGTAAATATAATAGTTACATCATATAATAAAAATACAAAAATACAGGTTTGTACGGAACTCTCGGTACGCGAATCTGACTCGCATTTGGCCGGTTTTTTTTGACAACTTAGGTGGCATACAAGCATATGTATGTAGGCCCGCCTGATGTAGTATTCCTGGTATAGGAAAACGTTTATTTCAATCCGCTTCCCTAAATGAGCGCTGGAGACCTATAGACCCGTCATACAATTAACAACATACAACGGAAACGAAGTATACCCAGACTCGGGACAACCATTTATGGATCACAAAAATGTTTATCCCGTGTGGGAATCGAACCCATAACATATAGTAGCAACCCATATATGTACCACTGCTGGGCAAAAGGTTCTTCTCTCCTCTATCAAGAGAGAGAGGGTTTAGGCCTTAATTCACATTCGCTGGCCTAATGCGGCTTGGTGAATCAGATGTCTGTAGAATTTCTTTTAAGACATGTGGGTTTCCTCATGATGTTTTCCTTTACCGTTAGCAGATGGCGAATCATTTGATTATTGATCCACAAAGTTAAATTCACATTGGTACTGCCCGGAATCGAACTCGCACCTCTTGCTTGCAAGTTGGCTACTTTTCCACTTGGTCACCACCGCTTTTACCATAACATAACATACGGCACCGAGAGACAAGGTAATCACTTAAGCCACTGAACACACCCATGCAGGATCTGGTGTTCTTTCACGATGCAGTTTATACATCACCCAGAGGGCTATAAACCTGAGTTGTTGCATCAAGTGTGGCTATCTGGGCGTCCGGCTAAAGCATAAACACAATTATAAGTTATTTCAAATTTATGTACCAAATCACTTCGAGGAATCCAGTTGTTCACCATTGTTGAGTTTTGTACGACAAAATATCCGCTAAATAATTACGGTATGACCTAAATACAGACGTTTTTGGCTCACTGCGTCTGTTTACTGTTTTGACGTTGGGTTTGTAACCCTTTGTTTTGTTTAGCTGTGTTGGAGAATATACTGTAACCATAGATTAACTATAATAGGTACAGTGCTTATCTACCTTTTTTTTTTGTAGAAGTGAAATGCTTTACGCATACCGCCCCGCCCGGGGAAGCGAGGCGGTTATGTCGGACTCTCCGGCCTTAAGATAGTAGGCGGCCGGCATACCGACTAAAACCCCCCTGTGCACCAACACTCGCATTCACGGAACCTGATATGACGTCAGTGGTCCACCCAGCGGCTGCCTACCTTACATGGGCTCCATCTCCAGTGACAGTGTCCGGGTGCACCGGGGACGCTGTCCCTCCGTGGAAGGATGCGGGTGAGACTCTACTGCCAAATTCTTTTAAACTTTCATGATTTGTACACATATTATAACTATAATGGACAACGGGTCTAAATCGCGTAATATTTTAAAGGTTTTCATACCTTCTTGTTTCCCGACGTTTCGGTCGAATTCACCGACCGTGGTCACGGGTTCACTGGTGCGGGTGAGCGGTGCCGCCGACTTCGTTGCGAAGCGAGAGGATTAGTATCTACCCTCACTTGGTCGTAGTTTTTATAATGTTCGGAACTGTTAGTACGTCGACACACAACACTAATGACGTCTACACACGGGTCTACTTTTTCATTACGGCGAGGCTCTACTGCCCCAGTCTACCCGCAGCTTCACTATGGTGGCATCAGGCGCTTGTAAGCGCGCCGACGCCGCCCAAGTCACCGGCGACGGATCGGATCAGCGAGGATACTTTCCTCTCTGATCCGCTCCGCCGCCTCCTTCTGCGAGATGATCCTCGCAGAAGGAGCCGCCGTCCACTCCGTGTCGCTGATGACCATGGACCGTCAGCGACAGGTCTTCACCAATGACTGCGACGAGGTCCCGGCGCTGTACCGCCCAAGCTGGACACGACTCGAGCGTATAGTATAGTATAGTAGCGTAGTACTTCTCTACCTACCCCATTCGTCCCACCCTCCGAAAACCTCCCGCCTGGACATGAGGCACCTTGGCTGACCTGGAAGTCTTTAAACCGACTTCGGACTCAGATTGGTCAAAGTAAAGAAAACCAGGTGGGGATTTGTAGACGATTCCAACCTGGAGTGTAAATTTGGTGCTGAGCCACAAACCATGGGGCACTTGATATCATGTCCCGCGTGCCCTGATACCTGCACCTTAGAGGAGCTTATGGACGCTACTGAAAATGCAAAACTCGTAGCTAGGTTGCCATCATTGCCATCGACACGCTAAGAAGAAGAACTATAATAGGTACAGAAAGACCACTTACTTGACTCACTACAAAATAAGAAGACTTTGCTCAGCTTCAGAAAATCAAGCTTCTGCAAGATTGAACTTTATATAAATGTAACAAAGTTGATTTTACGCTGAACCTCTTTTAGGGACACATTGACTGAATGCAATCGTTTTGTATTGCAACGTATTGCAACGTGGTTGACTGGTAGATAATGCCTTTGGCATTAAGTTTCCGTATGTACTTGTGTGTATGAAGTTTTATAAATAAAACAACAAAAAAACAGTTATTTTTCTAATTGTTTGGTTAGTGGCCAACCTAGTGACAGAGTTATTTAGATTACCCATATTTAGGCATATATTTACGTCGTGATCTAAAGTGCCTTCCTAAGAAGCACAAAAACGCTCAGATGAAATACTACTATGCGGTCACCCATCTATAGGGTTACCCCGGCCTGGGTTGTTTAACCCGCTGATCGTTTACCGAACAGCGAGTGCACCTGGCTATGACCGCCTCATTGAAACTGTTTTTATACCACACAGAGCTTTTAATGCAAAAGTGCAGTTAAGTGATCGAAGAAACTAAGGTGGCAAACAAACAAGCATACAGCCCGCCTGATAGTAGTAAACTGACTGTAGCCTATTGGCGCTTGCAATAATGTAACACTTAGTAATATACCTATATTTGTTGTTATATATATGTCACCGGAAAATAACAAGAATCTTAAGTTGATCAATTTTCGAGGAAATTGATCAACTTTCGGAATATAACAAACGGTAGTTGAACCTAGGAAATTGATCAACTTACGATTCTTGTTATTTACCGGTGATATATGTATATAAGTATATTAGTCGTTTAACTGCGAAAATATGTAAATGGTGATTAGTTGTATTATTAGTTAAATTACACTGTATGTTTTCCCAATAAATAAAAATATAAAAAATACTTATCTACATAATTTTGCGACCCTTTTTTCATTTTTAATTCATTTGCAGGGGTGGAATTAATCAAGTTTTATTAGGGGTCTTTTATTTTTTTTTACAACAAAATATAGCCTATGTTACTTGCTGTTAATGTAGCTTAATAAAGGTTTGAGAATTTTTCGGACCAGTAGTTTTCAAGTTTTTTCGTTACAAACAAAAATTTTAAAATTAGTTTTTTTCTCTTTATAATAATAATATTATATTTTTACCCGACTACGGCGAAGCAAAAAGGAGGGTTATGATTTTGACCTGTATGTATGTTTGTATGTATGTATGTATGTATGTTCATCTGTTCCCGCATAACTTCTAAACTACTTATCATAACTTGACAAATGAGGTATCGTTAGAAGCGTCTCGATTGTCCGCTGGTTATAGGCTATGTGACGTCACATTAAAATCAATATGGCGTCCTCTGGGGGACCTTAAATCTAAAATTAAAAACTAAATTTCTTTAAAAGATGCCGTGATAGGTATCAAATGATAGGGTTTGATTAGCTGGTTTCGAATATGTAAATATTACTAGCTTTTGCTAAGTGGTTTGCCTGCATTTGCACTATAATTGCGTAATCTTGCTTCCAAGATTAGAACCACTTTTCGGTGTTTGATTGAGCTAAAATTTGGTGTACCGACGGCACTTTGGTGATAATGTAATAATATAATACCTTGGAGCTGGTCTGATGATGCAGTCAGAATGTGGGCAAATTACCTCTTCAAATAAACAACATATTCGCGTCGTGTTTAGGTGCAATGGATTTATATTGACAAATACTATATGCCTAGGTGGCTGTTCAGGATATGATGATGAGATCGGAAGGTGACCATAGGTACTCTGCAACGAAACGAGATAACCGCGTCGTGTTTGGATTCGTAACAAATATCTTTACGAGTACTTTATTCCTAGGTGGGTGTTCAGGACGTGGTGATGAAGTTGGAAAGCTTAAATAATGACATAGGCTGGGAGTACCTCCACGCGGTGAAGGCGGTAACAGTTAAATGACTGGCTAAAACTCCCATATATGTACATATTAACCATATTCACCATGCCTTCGGGCTTATGTTATTGTGTTAGAGAATATTAGGTAGGTACTATAATCAATTTCACATAGCATGGGTACGGTGACGTTTAGCATTTAAAATATCTAGAGATGTAGTAATGATAATATCGAATTTAAAAATATCGATTTTATAATTTAAACGATATCATTTACTTTAAAGTAAGAATCGATTTCATGATTAAATTTAGAAATAAAAATAAAATCAGTTTAATATTTTAAATTAATTATTTATAAATAAATGTCAATAATTCGTCATACGAATAGTCTGTTGTGGTTTAATTTAAAAAAAAAACTTTTTTACATGCAATAAAAAAGGATTTTTGACAAAATAACCTAAATAACGTTAAAATTTTAAGCTTTAAAGAATAACGGTCGAATATCAAGCACTTAGCGACCATTACTTATTGTAATTATCATTAATATTAAATACAATTACCTACAATAAGTAATAAATAAAAGTAAATAATATAAAATTGGATACCGATTTTGAACATTTTATAAAACAATTATCGATTATAACGATTTCATTGTGTCAATCCCTACGGTGACACGTTCCTTTTTTTTTCGTCAGTCATTAAATTATTTTCGGTTTATATTTTAAATTTTTAACATTTAAGTAAGAATAAAATACAAAATATGTTTTGAAATATATAGTAAAGCCATTTTTGTACTTTAATTAATTCGGGTTCATTTTCTGTTTTTCCTATTTTTATTTATTTCGAAAAATAATATTCGTGAAATGGATCTCATCAAACGTCACCGTACCCATGCTATGTGAAAAAGATTATAGTTAAGTTGTTGTGTACCTGGTAACGCAAGAGAGCAACCACAGCTATCCAAGTGTTTGATTTATTATTTATTTAGAATATTCTACTTATTTAGATAAATAATACTTGCAAAATGCCTCTATCAAGAAAGACGAAAAAAGCAGCACGCGTTTCTGATACGCGGAAAAACGAATCATTGGACGTAGAAGATTCTAGAATGCTAAAAGACAAAGATTACCAAAAAAAACGCAGAGAAATCCAATCTATACATACAAAATTAGAAAACCGCATGAAGGCAAAAGAACGAGCTGTGAAACTTCGTAATAAGGAAAAACCTAAATGTAAACATATCCGTTTAAAAAATGCAAAGGAGTACATTTCTCAGAGGAGAGAGCAGGAATCGCCAAGCTCTCGATCACAGCGTCTAAATTTATTGAAAATGCACGCCTCACAAATGCGTACCTTTGAAAATCCTACTTCAAAACAATCACGACTCGAGGCTATGAAAAGTCACGCCTCTCAAGTGCGAGATCTAGAGTCTCCTTTAACTAGGGAATCACGACTCGAAGCTATGAAAAGTCACGCCTGTCAAGTACGTGATCTAGAGTCTCCTTTAACTAGAGAATCACGACTCAGTGCTATGAAAAGTCACGCCTGTCGAGTACGTGATCTAGAGTCTCCATTAACCAAAGAATCACGACTCGCGACTATGAGAAGTCACGCGTCTCAAGTACGTGATCTAGAGTCTCCATTAACCAAAGAATCACGACTCGAGACTATGAGAAGTCACGCGTCTCAAGTACGTGATCTAGAATCTCCATTAACGAGAGAATCACGACTTGAGTCTGTGAGAAGACACGCCTCGCAAGTGCGTGATCTAGAGTCACCTTCGGTAAAAGAATCACGACTTAAGTCTATGAGGAGTCGTGCTTCAGGAAAACGTGCTAGTGAAACACATACAACAAGAGAGGCACGGCTTAATTCTATGCAGATCCACAGACAAGCAAGAACTCGCACTTGTAGAATTTTGTTCGAAACTGATGAAAATGAGTTTAAAAAATCTATATCAGATGTTTCGGACCAAACCTGCTACATTTGTAAAAAAGCTGGCTATAGAAATCAAGTGCGCAGTTTATCATCTACTCGTAATAATCTACTACCACCAAATACTCCAGAAAGAATTATAGCTTGTAATAGATGTGCGAATTCTATAAATCGCAATAAAGTTCCATCTGTGGCATTTTGGAATAAAATGACCGTTCTTGAACCACCTGACCAAATAAAATATTTGACAGAAGTCGAAATAAGACTAGTGTCTAGGATTGTGCCTTTTACCAAAATTATAAAACTAGGGGGTCGTTTTGGACAAAAAGGATTTAAAGGACAGGCGGTGTTGTTTGCTCAACAAGTAGAGGAACTTTCAGAACAACTTCCTCTGTCCATTGAACAGTGTGGCCTAACAGTCGTCATCGAAACTTTGCAAAATATTAACAGAGTTAGGGAATATCAAGTCAATTTAGATAAAATCCGATCAGCTTTAAATTGGCTTATACACAATAATCATTTATACAGAAATGTAACATTGAACTTTGAACGCCTCCAAAGTTTAAATTCTAATGAACACATCATTGAATTACCAACAGAAACAGTTCCACACGAGCCAGGTGAAAATCAGGAGCCAAATCAATATTTCAAAGTTATTAATTCAGAACGCAGAATTTTGAGAGGGACTTTTCATCAAGGAAGTGATATGTTTTCAACTAATAGCTGCGGCAAACAATGCACTGCCAACGCAGCAGCTGCCATAGCTTATTCGTCTTCTAAAGAATTATCACAGTGGGAACCATCAGATATTGATAGAGTATTAATATTTGGAGATGCTTATTATTCCCAGTGTCTTAGGAATCTGCCGATACAACCTGATTATTTAAGCACTGATGAATTGCTTCGTGAATTAGTCATTGCAAATGTGACTTATAAACTTGACTTTGATATTGATTGTGTTACGGGGCTAATGAATCCAACTGGTGAGGTGCTAGAAGGATATTTTTCAAGCATTTTAGATGCTTTGCGTCACTTTTTTCTAACCATTGATCACAACGGTGGCATTATTACTGCAGAAAGTGAAATATCAATTTCAGTGATGAAAAAATATTCAATGTATTATTTGTTTGATTCCCATTCAAGAGGTCCTAAAGGATATATCGCATCAACCAGAGGATGTGCAATGCTAATGATGTTCAGCAGTATCGAATCTCTCGCTGAACATTTACCTGTTGTTCTTTGTACTAAAGGTCGCAATAACATGCAGTTCTGTATAACATCTGCATCTGTAAACGCAACGTTGACGCCATCAAATAGGTCTAATTATCGAAACATCGTCGATGAAAGAGTCTTGTTAAACAATGACAACAATCAAAGTGATAACGAAACCCCTGATAATTATTCCTCTGATGTTGGAGAAATAAATGTCACAATGTTAATGGCAAACGAATATCAGATACCGAATATAACAGATATTATAAATAATGATGTGAACAATGATACGACTCTGCCAGTACATGATATTCACCGTAAGACAGCTCCTCCCGTTAGCTTGTTAGTGGAAAAAAGAGCTGAGGAATTGGCGTTTGTAAAATTGTTTCCAGACGGAAAAAATGGCTTAAACGAAGAAAGACAACATAAAATATCTCCATTAGATTATTTTCAAACTAGAGTTATGGGAAGCGACAAACGGTTTCAAACTGTTGAATATTTGTTTTATGCTTTGTCGGCAGTAGAATTATTAAGAGTATGTCAAAATGTGTCTGTGTGTGGAAGACTTCGTCAAGATGGTGTACAACCAGAAAATCTTATACAAAATATACACATTTGTATGAGAAATATAAGAGGTACATCTTCTTACTGGCACAAGGCTTTTACAGATCTCATGGCAATGATCAAAAATTTGGGACCACCCCACTTTTATTTGACGTTATCGTGCAATGATTTGAATTGGCGGGACATGTTAAATGCTCTCTTAGTCGCAGATGGCAGGCCTGATTATCCGGTTGATAATCTCACATTTGAAGAAAAACTCAGATTGGTTGAATCTTACCCAGTAACTCTATCACGCCAGTTTATGTTTAGATTTAATGCACTTATGCGTGTTTTAAAAAGTAAAACTAATTACATATTGGGACGTGAGCTCGTTGATTTTTG
Source organism: Trisateles emortualis (assembly GCA_947095525.1). Lineage (NCBI taxonomy): Eukaryota > Metazoa > Arthropoda > Insecta > Lepidoptera > Erebidae > Trisateles > Trisateles emortualis. Next base: position 8,555,000 of record OX352754.1, on the reverse strand, counting down.
GTGGCGTGTTGAATTCCAGTTAAGAGGATCTCCACACATTCACATGATTGTTTGGTGTAATGACATGCCTGATTTTAACTCACCAGCAGGAATTAAACTACTTGAAGATGTGATTTCATGCAGAATACCTGAATACAATCCCACATTAACTGATCTTGTGACTAAATTACAAACTCACCGACATACTCATACGTGTTATAATAAAATAAATCCAAATAAATGCAGGTTTGGTTTTCCAAAATCAATCTCAGAAAGGACTATTATATTAGATGACAACCAAGCAACTGCAAATGGGGGTAAGTTTTATAAATTAAAGAGGGGTCTAGAAGAAACTATGATAAATAATTATAACGAAACACTATTACGTCTATGGGGAGCTAATATTGATATTCAGCCTGTAGTGTCGGCTCTCGGTGTTGCATATTATATTGCAAAATATATCGCAAAATCGGAACCGGCCAATTTGCAAGCAGCAATAACAGATGCACTGTGTCGAGTTAGAGAAAGAGGTGGAAATTTTGGCCGACAGATATTTGCTGTCCAAAATTGCTTACTTAATCATCGTCAAGTTTCAGCGCCAGAGTGTGCATACCGTTTATGTCACCTAAAGCTACGAGACAGCTCTAGAAAGACTGTTTTTGTAAATACTTGCAAGCCTGAGCTAAGATATAGAATGTTACGTTTTGATTCGGATACAGTTGAGCCCTGTAAAAATATATTCGAACGTTATGAGAGTCGTCCACTGAACTTAGAAGAGTTGAGTCTTGGTGAATTTGCTGTTAATTATGAGCCGGTAAGTTCAATTATATATCAAGAAGAGGACTATGGTGATGCAGATGCATACGAACAAGATAGCGAAGACCAAGGACCGATTATAAACTTGCTAAACAGAATGGGTAGAATGAAAAAAAGATCACGCTCAGCCATTTTGCGAACTCGGTATTACACGGCTGACTCAGATCCTGAAGCATATTATTACAGTTTATTAGTCACCCATTGTCCATTTCGGATTGAAATTGCGCTGCTAGATGGATACGACCATGCCAAAGATGCGTTCTTGGCAAAGCGTGCTATGCTAAGGCCTCTTCATAATACATATGATAATGAATTATTGTCCCGTTGGGAAAACGAAATACAGGATGCTCTTCGACGACTAGCCGCTGAACAGGCAGCTGACATATCTACTTATGGCAGGGCAACGACGAATCATCAGATGTCATTATTACAGTCGCAACTACACGACATTGTCATACAAGAAGACGATTTTGAAGAGAATGTGGTTATCGATAATATGTCCGATGATGATTTTTTAAGAGGGGTGAATTCTTTAAATTACGATCAGAAACAATTATTCACCAAAGTTTGTGAAACTCTAAGAATCAGTTCTGACAATGAACATCACGGTTCTTTGTTAATGTTCATTACTGGTGGAGCTGGAAGCGGAAAAAGTTTCACTCTCAAACTTGTAGTGGAACAAATTAAAAGATTGTCAACAAATAAATCCTGTGTTGCTATTACAGCTCCAACTGGTGTTGCTGCACGGCTAGTCAAAGGGTGCACTTTGCATAGCACCTTTATATTGCCTATAGAAAAAGGTCGGGCAGTAACATTAAGGCAGTTGACGGGAGATCGCCTGCAAAGGGAACGAACGAAATGGAAAACTATTAAGTGGGTTATAATAGATGAGATTTCTATGGTACCGTACTCAACTCTCAGAAATATTCATTTGAGGCTTCAAGAGCTGAAACAGAACACCCTTATCTTTGGAGGAGCTAATCTTTTAGTTTTCGGTGACTTGATGCAATTGCCACCCGTTTCGGCAACCCTTGGCGGTGCATATTGCTTTAAACAACCAGAATATCTTGCAGCAGAACCGAATTTATGGAGGATGTTTGATTTCTGTGAATTGAATCAAAATATGCGCCAGGCTAATGATAACTGTTTTGTCGATCTGTTGAACAGCATTAGAGTGGGGAAGTTAACCATTGAACAATTTGCTATTTTAGATTCTAGAAGAATCGTCACTGACACAAATCAGTTTGATGAAATAGTACATATATTTCCCACTTTAAGACAAGTCGACGCATTTAACAAAAAGATGTCGGAACGGTTAGCATTGCAGACCAAATTATATACCATAAATGCAATTGATACATCACTTGAATCCAAAACTTACGGTCAAATTCCCAAACAAGATCAAATACCTGGTCATCCTAACCGAACAGGAGGAATAATAAGCAGCATTGAAATCGGTATTGGTTCCCGCGTAATGCTGCGCAGGAATTTAAATATTAGCCAGGGCTTAGTTAGTGGAGCGATGGGAGTGATAAGGAACTTAATATGGCCTGCTCTACGTCGTGATCAGCTGGAGCACGGAGAACTGCCAAGCGCTGTTTTTGTACAATTTGACGATTCCACTATTAAAACTGATGAGGATGGACTTGTCAGAATCGAACCTTGTCAGACTGAATTTGACGGATTAAGGGGGTCAGGCAAAATTCAGCGCAAAATGTTACCCTTAATTCTTACTTGGGCAGTAACAGTGCACAAATTACAAGGCTGTACTTTAGATAAAGCAGTTATCGATTTAGGGAAGTCGCTATTTGCTAAAGGACAGGCCTACGTGGCCCTTAGCAGAGTCAGATCTTTAAATGGATTATATATTTGTTCCTTAGATCCTAATAAGTTGCTGAAAAATCCTCATGACTCTCGTTCTCTTAAGGAATTAGAAAGATTAAGGAGTCTTTCACATCCAGAAGTGTAATCCTATATTATGTTATGTTATTATTATTATTAGTTACGATTATGACACACAGGTCGATGAAGTTAATACCCATTTATTCAACCTCTCAAACGATGGTATACTACATAATGGATTAAAACCTTTGCGTAAAAGCGCGAGGTGTACTCATTTAGCACAGTGACATGTTTTAGTCAATGAATACAATTTCAAGTACCTTGATAACGGTTTTTAATAACTATTCATGTAAATATCTTATAAAATATATATTATGATATCTGTTTCTAAGGAAGTCTGTGTATTCTTAATCGCGAATACTCCAAATAACGGAACGGCGTAATATAAATATAATAGGCGAACAGAAAATCAGTCGAAGTTGAATAGTGCAACTGATAGTCAGTTGTGAAGACATCAATACAAGCGATATTTGAAGAATTTAGTAAACCCTTATATTAAAATACTATGTTTAATGTGTTTTGTAAGTGACATTGTGTGGTATTAAGTTGAAGTACAAATATGTACATTTCAATTAAATCCTATTGTGATGAGTAGCATAGTTGTCATTATTTAAACCTAATAATTGGTGTCAACGTTAGCTCTTAACAATATAAAACCTAAAGTACCTAAGTTGTAAAGTTGCACTGCACATAATCTCCCAGCAAATTGAACCCCAAAATAATTGAAATAAAAAATAAGTTAAAAAACTAAAACCCGACTACGTTAAAAGCGCGATCTGAAAAGTATGAAACAAGATAATATTTTTGTCTGACATTCATACCTAAAAACTTTACAATGTTTTTCATCCTATATGTAGACAACTTAAATATAAATTTTAATTTTATAATAAATAAATAAACAGTGATATTCAGAGGGGCCGTGGTCGTATGCCACCTTATTATAAAATAAATAGTTGTGTGAACAACCCTTAAGGCAAGGTGGCTTACGACCACGACCCCTCTGAATATCACTGTTTATTTATTTATTATAAAATTAAAATTTATATTTAAGTTGTCTACATATAGGATGAAAAACATTGTAAAGTTTTTAGGTATGAATGTCAGACAAAAATATTATCTTGTTTCATACTTTTCAGATCGCGCTTTTAACGTAGTCGGGTTTTAGTTTTTTAACTTATTTTTTATTGAAGTATAGGTATAGATTGGATTAAAATGTCACCTGCCTTACAATTAAATATTATAATACACCACTGCCTACCTCTCCGTAAAACTAGCATGAAGATAATTTAATGTCATTTGTACCCATTTATCCGTATGATTGATCCGTACTAAGAAACTGCAGTTGTTACACATTGGTTAATGGAAATGTTTAAATCATTCATGATCGATGGAAAACAAGCGTGGGTGTAGGCCACTCGGGCGCAATGTACACTTGTTGAATAAACAAAGCTGAATCAGTATTTGGTAAGCAGTTTGATTATATTATCGACTAGCTGTTGCCCGCGGCTCCGCCCGCGTGTATGTCGGTTATCGCTGCAAAAAGCCTATGTGTTATTTCAGACCCATAATCTAATTGTGTGCCAAATTTCATCCAGATCCGTTCAGTAGTTTTTACGTGAAAGAGTAACAAACATCCATCCATCCATTCTTACAAACTTTCACATTTATAATATTAGTAAGGATACAGTTTGGCTTGCTCGCTAGTATTGTGTCATACCTCTTTTAAAGCCTGTCCTTATACGACTTGGCGGATATGCCTTTAGAATTCTAATACCTATGGGTTTCCTCACGATTGTCTTCATGATCTTATTGTATAGACCGGCCTTAAACCCTGTCCAGATGACACGAACTTGCGTGTTGCCAACCCATTTTTTTACACCAAAGCTTTAAGATATAGTATCCTGGGATAGGAATACGTTTCTTACAAAACGCATCCCTAAATGAGCGCTGGAGACCTGCACCTCTAGACAAATGGCATAAACGGTAGTCGAATCGAAAAATCACGCAAATAAAAAATGTATGGAAATTGACGTAAGTTTACGATATAATATCATAAACGTACGTCAAATCCAATATATATATATATATATATATTTTTATACTACCAAGGTGGCAAACAAGCATACGGCCCGCCTGATGGTAAGCAGTTACCGTAGCCTATGGACGTTTGCAACACCAGGAGTGTCACTTACGCGTTGCCGACTCTTTAAAAACCTTATAACTCCTTTCTTGAAGAATCCCATGCTTGCCAGGGAGCCCCTATGCCCCAGGGAGCTCATTCCACAGCCTAATCTAAAATTTGCTTTTTTGACTTTTCGATTCCGTTTATGCCACTTGTCTAGAGGGTCAGTACACAGGAACACAAATACACCGCTGTGTGTAGTTATTTGGCTGTGGTCTTCTGTAAGGTCCTCTCCCAGTCGGACGTGCTTGCTAGTATATACCTCTCTTCAACTCTTTATTACGTGACGTAACTTATCACCTTCTGTGACGTCACGAGAAAATAATTCACATATTTATTTGTTGAATGTTAACGCTATTTATCACGCCAACTCACATACCTACCTACGTCATTTGCGTAAAGAATTGTACACAGACTATTAGCTAAATAAATAGGAATGTTTGTCTGTACGTCTGTCGTTATGTAAGTAATTTTGTGAGTAAAGACTTGTATAGTAAACATTTTTTTTGACTGTCTTGGTGGTCCAGTGGTCGCAGTATGCGCCTGCTGTGCACGAGGTTGTGGGTTCGATTCCCACACAGGACAAAACTTTCTGTGGCCCACAAAGAGTTGTTCTGAGTCTGGGTGTAATTTGTGTCCGTTAATTGTATGTTTGTAAAGTCCCCCGCGACACAGAGCTTGTTCTCTAGTGCGGGAGTTGTATATAAAAAAAAGAAGTTAACGAAAAGTTATATAACGGGCTGTGTTTAAGAAAGGTAGGTCACTACACAAGGGAGCATGCCCGACTAGGGAAGAACGTCCATTTCACAGAAGACCAGAGCCAAATAAATACACATAGCGGCGAACTTATAATCCTAATCCCAGGTTTCCTATCCCAAGAACTCTGGTGTTAACATTGTTGGGTCAGCAAATAATACTTCTACTATTGCAAGCGTCCATAGGCTACGGTAACTGCTTACCATCCGGCGAACCGTTTGCTTGTTTGCCACCTAAATACTTAAAAAAAATGGTAGCTGCTACAGAGTTTCTTTTGTAAAATCCTTACTAATATTATAAATGTGAAAGTTTGTGAGTATGGGTGTATGGATGTTTGTTACACTTTCACGCTAAAACTACTGAACGGATCTGAATAAAATTAGGCACAGAGATAGATTATAGCCTGGAATAGCATAAAGGCTACTTTTTATCGCGATAACCGACATCTATGCGGGTGGAGCCGCGGGCAACAACTAGTAATATATAAATGCTATAGTTTTCAAACCAATTTACTTCATGTGACATATTATATTTAATAATTTAAAATCTTTAAGACCAGCTATGTCCAGTCCTAAACGTCTTTCAGTTGAGAAGGCGTAATCTTCTCAACCCAATTTATGATGCACTGTACGAAACCAATCCGCACATCACCAACCCTTAAAATTATAACTGACGTAAATTTGAATGCACTCTCGATATATTTTTGTCATCATATAAATAAAACATATCGATTCGCGATCTCGATTCTACAATCGTCCATCACTCGATCAATGCACTGCAACTGCAAACCTCGCGAGTTCATTCACCGCTTTTGTTACTATATTTGTACTTATTATTATGTATGAAGTTTGCGAGCTTTTTAGCATATATATAAAAGCATATATCGCACCAGTATTGAAAGAAACGCGTAACTTCAAAATATACTTATACGATTTTGAACCTTAAGTTTGATTAGCATTAGATTAATATTGCAATACAAACGTAATTCATCTTGAGTCATTTTTATTTTGCAAGTGCGATGTAGTATTGCTATTGCGTCGTAGGTACTATGTTCTGTAAGGTGGAGATTCTTCTTCAGGCCTGCTGTTGGTACATATAGTGCACTACCTCTCTTAAAACCTGGTTGAACTACACCTAGACGTTATTCAAAGTCAAACTCATTTAATCATTTAGATCAAATACATGATACTTATGAACGTCATAAAAACAAATGCCAGCATACTTTTTTCCTACGGCCAATTCCCTGACTAGGGTTGGGCCTCGAGAAGAATTGGCAAGAAACTCGGGCCAATCTATATTCTATTTATTAAGTATGTGGTTCGTTGTGTCGTATATTATTATTATTTATACTACCACGGAGGCAAACAAGCATACGCCCCGCCTGATGTTAAGCAGTTACCGTAGCCTATGGACGCTTGCAACACTAGGGGTATCAAATAATAATAATATTTTTCAAAAAAACTTGCAATGTAAATGAGAAGAAAACTTAAAGAGGGCTAGGCTGCCTTACAAATGAGTAAGCCTGACTAGAGAAGGACTCCACTTTACAGAAGACCATAGTCCAATAACTACACACAGTGGTATAGTTTTGTTCCTGTGCGTGAGTACAGGTTTCCAGTAGTCATTTCGGGATGTGTCTTTTAAAAGACGTTTTCCTATTCGAGGGTCAACTCATTACAAAGCCCCTGGTGTAACAATATTTTTGCTGAAGAGTTGTTCTAAGTCTGGGTGTAAATTGTGTCCGTTAATTATATGTTTGTAAAGTCTCCCGCAACTCAGAGCTTGTTCTCTAGTGCGGAAGTTGTTTTTTAAAGAAAAAAAAAATTGCAAAGGTCCATGGGCTCCGGTGACTTCTTACGAGCATTCATGCTCTCAAATAATACATAAAAGCTGAACTAAAATAAAATAATATATTTCTCACAATGAATGCAGCTTTTATGAAATTACTCCTTTCAAAAGAATGTAATATGAGAAATGAGAAATTTAAATGCATAACACAACTTTTAAACTAGGACACATTTGCTTGCAGATACCTACGTACTAAATGCACAGTGGACTTCAGGAGAAACGAAGAACAATTCGTAAAACGAATTGTTCTTCTTCGTTTGTTCTTAAGTTCTGTCCTACATTAAAAAAAATCTGATACAACTTAAGAATGTCAAATAATACAATGAATGTCAGAATCTATTACAATAATAAAAAACAAAAATATAGGTAATACAAATTATGTTATACAACTTCAATAATGTCACAGTCACAGAAATAGATCAGGATCTAAAAAATTTATATCCATACTATATATCCTTACTAATATTATAAATGTGAAAGTTTATAAGAATGGATGGATGGATGGATGTTTGTTACTCTTTCACGTAAAAACTACTGAACGGATCTCGATGAAATTTGGCACACAGATAGATACACAGCTAGTAATATTATAAAGCTGAAGAGTTTGTTTGTTTGGTTGAACGCGCTAACCTCAGAAAGTACTGGTTCGATTAGAATTTTTTTTTTGTTGAATACTGTATTTATACAAGAAGGCACAAGGCTATATAACATCACGCTATGATAAATAGAGGCGGAGCAGTAGTGAGATATGTTGCAAAATCGGGGAAAATATTCCAAATTACCACGCGGACGAAGTCGCGGGCGACTTCTAGTTTTTGTTATAAACATTGATCTGCTACATATTCGTTGACGGAATAGTAAGCTTTGGCAAGCAGTATATACATAGGTATCCTTCTATATAAATATATATAAGATAGTCTTGACCTTTTTCTGTTTCGATAAAAAAACAAATTCGTATACAATTCGATTATAAGAAAGGGTACAAAACCTATAAAGTGGTTTTCTCTCTGTACCGTTTCTCTTTGTTCAGTCTCAAACAAACAAAGGCTACCTATTAGAAAAGCTCTGCAAATATTTGATTTTCTAAATTGAATATTGTTGTTTATATTTTCAAATTTTTAAACTACTTCGGTGGCAAACAAGCATACGGCAGTTAACGTAGCCTATGGACGCTTGCAATACCAGTTATGCCAGAGGTATTACTTGCATGTTGCCCGCTGATTATCCCTGGGATAGAAAAACGTTTCATTCAAAACGCATTTCTTAAATGATCGCTGAAGACCTATACAGGAATACAACTTCACCGCTATATTTATTTGGCTTTCGTCTCTTGTAAGGTGGATGTCCTTTTCCAGTCGAGCTTGTTTGCTAGTAGGGTGCCCTACCTCTCTTGAATCGGTTTGAATAGGTATTCCATTTAGTTCTTTTTTATAATACCTAAGCGTCAAACAAGCATATGGATCGCCTATTTATGAGCAGTTACCGTAGCCTTTAGATGCTTGCAATAAAATTGTCCTTGTATGTTTGTAGAGTCTCCCTCAAAACAGAGCTTGTTCCCTAGTGCGGAGGTACACACTTAAAACAAAAAAAATCTATACATCTCATTTTGCTGTTCCACATCTTCTTAATAATGTTATTTCTGTTGCATTTTGGAAAAGTAAAAACTATAAAAGTACTTACAGACATGTTGTTTTTCAAAACAACGGCAGTACAGGAACGACGTTTGCACATTTAAAAAATATATCTCGAAACCAATATCGTATACACTGATTTGATTGAGTTAAAAAAAAAACGCATTAATAACGCGTAATATACTCCAAACACTAAATAAACAGACCACTAAACAATTGAGTTTTCTAATATAAAATTCATTATATCTCTAATTTCCTCAACAAAGGAAATATAAGATGAAATTCATCTCAAAAACCCTCCACTAATGTAAAGACCATAGCATGAATTATATACGATTCAAGTTACTTTGTTAAAATGTTAATTTTTGACAAGTGGTAAGTATGGAAGACCAGTACGAACTGCGAGGCTGACTCTGAGTAATCAAAATATTACAATGCCACGCTAATATGACCTTCACCATGGCTGTTCAATAGATCAGTTCAGTTCAGAGCAACAAGACATTAATGTTTTTTTTTTTTTTTTTTTTAAATAATCAATTCCCGCACTAGAGAACAAGCTCTGTGTCGCGGGGGACTTTACAAACATACAATTAACGGACACAAATTACACCCAGACTCAGTACAATTCTTTGTGGGTCACACAAAGTTTTGTCCTGTGTGGGAATCGAACCCACAACCTCGTGCACAGCAGGCGCATACTGCGACCACTGGACCACCGAGGCAGTCGAATTAAACCAACAAGCCAGTCATGAATGTGAATGTATATCACATTCATGACTGGCTTGTTGGTTTAATGGTTAGGGACCCTGACTGCTTAGCTGAACGTGTCGTCGTGGTCGTGGTCGTGGTGGTCGTGGGTTCGATTCCTACATGGGACAAAATTTTATTGTTTGTTCCGAGTCTGGGTGAAGTTTGTGTCCGTGAATTGTATGCTTGTAAAGTTCCTCGCGATACAGGCTTGTTAGTTTAGTGGTATGGGGTGATTTTATAAAGATATAGATAATTTATTTGTCTGAACATCTGTACAATCAGGTATTACAGAAAGCTTATAGTTTCAACATGCTATGTCTGTCAGATATGCAAATTTATGTGCTATAATCTCATGCATTCATATGGGATTCGAAATAATTGATAGATACTTTTATTTCATTTCTACAAGTGTATTTTTTTTTCGTACTCGCGTTTTGAATGCATCAGCTTGCATGCTACCATACTTGTATTTTACAAAAGATTGTAACTATCTGGCGATTAAAAAGAGTGGCCTAAGTTTCTTGCTAGTTCTTCTCGTGGCTCCACGTCAGCAAACTAGCTGTAGGAAAATTTAGCTGACATCATCTTTCTGGCTTATTCATAATTTTCGATAAGTGTTACTTTATAACCTAAATTAATAAATGAATTTTGAGTTTCTTTCAATTCAATAAAGATCCTGGACGCTCCCCCCTGGCCTGATGGATCGATGACCTTAAAAAGGTTGCTGGGGTAGACTGGATGCGGAAGAAGGACCAGCCCCTCTAGACAAGTGGCATAAACGGTAGTCGAATCGAAAAGTCAAAAAAGTAAATGTAAGTGTGATTTGACGTAAGTTTACGATATAAGGTCGTAAACTTACGTCAAATCCCATACATTTACTTTTTTGACTTTTTTTGGCAGAAAGTTACAATCTTTTTTGGCGCGACGTTAATTAGGAGACGCCTACGTCCAACAGTGGACTTGAACAGTTTGATTGATTGAATAAAGATCTATCTATTGTTTCGTTCTTTGATGTATCATTTAAGATTAAGTTATATCTAAATTGTTATATAAACAGCAAATAGTACAACATTATGATAATACTGTGATAATGTCGGCCATAACTAACATAGTTTACTAAGATATATGGATATATGATTGATATTACGGATGTTATTATGATTTATGTGTCGCGACATGGTTGGCAATGTACCCAGTGTGTTGCCATTGCCACATACATACACTCAACATGTCTTTGTGTGTATAATAATAGGTTATGTTGCAGTTAAGGATGACGTTTCAGACATTTTTATGTTTGACTAGGAAACGTCAGGATAGCAAGTTATAATTTCAGACAGTAAAATGATGAAAATACATAAAGGTACCGTAAGATAACGTACGATTAGGCTGTGGAATGAGCTCCCTGTCGCAGTTTGCCCAAGAGACTATAACATGGGGTTCTTCAAGAAAGGAGTTATACGGTTTTTAAAGGGTCTGCAACGCGTGAGTGACACCTCTGGTGTTGCAAACGTCCATAGGTAAACTGCTTACCATCAGTCGGGCGGTATGCTTGTTTGCCACCTTGGTAGTACAAAAAAAAATTGAACCCATAGATTAAAAATTAATCAATAAATGTAATATATTGATTAATTCTGAATAATTGTATAAATCTATAAGTTACAATAATAATGAATGTTAATAAATAATAATTTAAATCTTTAAAATGTAGTAATGTTGAAATGTAATATAATTGATTAATTCTAAGTAATTTTATAGAAAAGTATTCTGAAATCTCGCATGCCAGTGATGGTTAATATGTGGATTATATATTATTATTATCATGTACCACCTTGTCTACCCATATTTCTGTGAGTAAATGATTTGATTTGATTTGATTTAATACATACTAGATGCACAGTACGGCATTAAAAAACGGCACCGTTTACCGTTACACACACAGTGAAATAGCGGCGGGGTCGCGTAAACGACGCTTGTCAATACGGGACACTCAATCTATTATGTAATACATTTTATCATCAGGGTCCAGTGGCAGCAGTATGCGCCTGCTGTGCACAAGGTTGTGGGTTCAATTTCCACACAGGACAACACTTTGTGTGACCTGCTGCTGTTCTGAGTCTGGGTGTAATTTGTGTCCGTTAATTGTAAGTTAGTTAAGTCCCTCGCGACACAAAGCTTGTTCTCTAGTGCGGGAGTTGTCTTTAAAAAAAGAAATAAGCCTGAATATGGCAAAATAAAATTTATATTTAGTAAATTCAGCGAAGACTTGATTTTTATGCGGGTGTACTGGAGCTGACTAAAGCGTACCTAATTTGCGCGAATCGCAACTTACTAAATAACATCATTTAACTTCACCCTGTAAAAGACTATTTCATTCATCAAATAGGTTTAATTAAATCGGTCTCTTCGATCAACTTCTTGAGTCTCGCTCGCTCTAATAAGACATTCCAGTCTAGAGCGCACCGTGACTGTGTGATATATATTTAACAAGGCAAAAGACTGATTTAGGAGATATATGACTTGAACCTTGCATATATAGGAATTCCTCTAATTTTCTCTAATTCGAATTCAAATATTTATTTTCCAGCTAAGTGTACAGTTATAGGTCTTATATTTAGGTAGTACATGACTAAGCGACCTTTTCAGGCGTTGCAAAGTTGGTTCTTAAATCTAGACAACATTACGTTTTATGAATAGATATCCTTAATAATGAGATAAGTTTATTGAAGTTGTGAGGATGTATGGATGGATGTTTGTTACTCTTTCACGTTACATAGAGATATATTATAGCCTGGAGTAGCGAATAGGTTACTTTATATCGCGATAAGCGACATTTACGCGGGTGGAGCCACGGGCAACAGCTAGTATATAATAAATGAGGATTGCAATTGCTATTATTTTTTTATTTTGTTTAAAGACAACTTCTGCACTATGGCACAAACTCTGTATCACGGGGGATTTAACAAATGCAATAGATTACAAAAAACACATTAAAAATCGTACCACAAACAGGAAGGGAACCCAAGACACATACAATTACCATTATTTACGACACCACAAACGCACTGACTATTCAAACCGCCATTGAGCTCAATAGTTACGTTTTGGCATAAGTTCAATTTGCCGATGAGTTATTGTGATCGAGATTTTCAACGCACACGCATTTTGGTTTTTAGTATGGTGATGAAAAATTTGTTTGAAAATCATGAAAGGGTTATTTTTTGTATTGTTTTTTGTTACGATTTATAGATCTGATCCTGATCATTGTTAAATAATCTTACCTCAACATGGTTGAAATTTGTTTTTTTTTGGACAGACAACTCCTAAACTAGTAAACAAGCCATCTCTTGAGATAGACTTTATAAACATACAATTGCATTTCCCATAAACCGTCCCACTGCTGGGCACGGGTCTCCTCCATGCACATGGAGGGATATTAGCCTACTATACCACGCTGGCCAGACGGATTGGAATAGGGTTTTGTTTCGAGTTTTTCCTCTCTTGCAGAGGATATTGTCTGCCTGACTAACTCCCTTAGTCTTACGACTCCCTCAGAATAGAACGGGGTGGTGACATTTGTATTATTAATCCGTCACCACACGGACTTAACACACGCATACAATTAACCAACTCAAATTCCGCCCTGAACATGGAATAACCATTTGGTACCACCAATTTTTGCCCAGTCTGGAAGTAAATGGCCAAACTAATTATGTCACTGAACTAACCATGCAGTCAAACCTGCCACTCTAGACAAGTGGCATATACGGTAATCGAAAACGTAACTAATAATATAAAAAAGTTCTAAGTAGTAGTAAGTTTATCTTATTACTGAAAGTTTGCATTGCACAACGACATTAATGGCGCCTTGTAATAGTCATTATTTTTGTGTAAAATATAAATGATTTATAATGTTTAATTATATTAGGATATTCATCTCAATATTTTAAGAATATTATAGAAAAGGGAAAACTAATTGATCAAAGATTCAGTGCTATTATATGGCTTTTTAACGATAGAACATCTAAGTACCTATATCTTTTTCTATAACTGGCACGTTCACACTGGATTCTGTATTCATTTCCAGTAACACAACTGCGCTACAGTATGCAATTAATTGGCTGTGTTCTTCTGTATGGTTAAGGTCCTTCCCCAGTCAGGCTTGACATTTTTATAGTTGGGTAGTATTTCCATTATCCATTCTTGCCAGAGTCCTGCTCATTTCATCTTGAAAGTCTGATAATTTTTCTTTCACGTTTGCCACGATATAATCGCGCTAGCCTAACATAATATGGCGCCTGATTCTGTCAATATACTCCTTCGATTTTGAAATAAGAATTAACTACGCACAAGACTGGCCAGACTGCTGAGCCGGGGTTCGTCAGATTCGATTCCTAACTAGCACTAATATTTGTGTAATGAATACTATCTTTGTTCTTCTTCTAAGTGTAATGTATCTTTATGTATGTATTCTAAATAAGCAGGTTTACTAGTTATTTACAGTGTTTTTGTACCTTCAGGCTTTGCTTTGTTTGATCTGATGTAACATACCTACATCAGATCAAACATAACTAACGGTAGTTAAAAATACCACTTTCCTAGTCGAATTTAACTAGCAGAGCTAATGCAGGTATATTAAGAATCGAGGTCGGTTAAAAAATAGTTTATGGTAAACAAAAAATATTATTTCCCTTTTAACCAAATAAACACATAAAGCAAATAAATGTTAGCACTACAATATTCACCTTCAAAATACATTAAAAGAACATTATTTTTACGTTTATTTATGTAATAACTCAGTAAAACACTAACAGATATTAAATTTACGTCTGTCATCTACGTCTTAAATAGAAATGTGAGCGTCGAAACTCCCTATCGTTTACCAGAATAAGGCCATCGGCTTTTAGTGCGTGACTAATATTTTTTTATAAAAATAGATACGAGTTTTAATTTTAAATCTGTGTTGACAACATACACTAAAATGTTTCTTTTTATTATTTGTTATTGTGGTAAATTTATTCCGGTTGACAGCGCCTGAGTGTGTAATTTTTTTGTTGACTAGCAACACTTTACGGCGGCCATATTTGTTTTTTGTCACTGAAAATATCTGCGACTTTGACCGCATAAACTTTCCACGGGTTTTCATATAGCCCTTTGATATACTTTATGAAATATAAAGCAAATGTTGCGGGTTTTTAACCTTACATTTATTTATAAAGAATGTCAATAAAATTTCGGCCATTTTAAAATTAATTTCAAGATCGTGTTTTATTTTTCGGATGATTTGACATTTTATTTCATGCTTTGGATATTTTCAGCAGTATTTTATTTAATGACAAGTGGTTAGTGACCCTGTATGTCAAGCTGAAGGACGTGGGTCCAGGACAAAAAGTGTGATTACTTAGCAGCATTCTTTGTTCTGGGTCTGGTTTGGATTAATTTACAACGTATATACGGTGGACAACGGAAAAAAAAACTAATCTGCATATAGCGGCCCTGCCCCTCTAGACAAGTGGCATAAGCGATAGTGGAATCGAAAAGTCAAAAAAGTAAATGTATGGGATTTGACGTAAGTCTACGATATAATATCGTAAACTTACGTCAAATCCCATACATTTGCTTTTTTGACTTTTCGATTCGACTATCGCTTATGCCACTTGTCTAGAGGGGCTGTCCAGCTATCTCCGTTGCCGTGTGTACGTGAAAAAATCGCAATAGTACCTATCTACGGGACGATTGAGGTTCTAAGTTGTAGAATAAACTCCCTGTCGGTAGTAAAAGAAGAATGCAGTCATTGTGCAACCGTGTTTAAGGCCGCAACAATATAAATTCGAATCCATCATAGCTCGAAGAATTGCGATATAAGAGGCGATGAGCCGACATAGCTTGTCGAACTGATGGCCGTTGAAGCAGAAAGGTTCAAGAGTGGCGACTTATAACTGGAAGACGAAGCGTAGCAGGACTTCAGGTGGACCGATGACCTAGTAAAAGTAGCGGGCAACCGATAGACAAGGTTGGCTCAGAGCCGAGTGCTGTGGAAATCCTTGAGGAAGTCCTATGTCCAGCAGTGGACATCTTTCTACTGACATGATGAATATCAATTCTAACGATGTTTTCCATTGAAATGTTAGAAGAAGAACATCATTAATCATCGCAACAATTTTTTAAAACCATTTAACTACATTTACCAAGTCTTTTAACACACTACCATCATAACTTTGGATTCTGTTTGGTAAACATTAGGTTATGACTAACGCGTGTTCTGCAAGGTCAGCTGTCTGTTTGTATTTATGTGTTTATCTACGGAACTGCGATTTAGTCGGGTCGTAATTTTGGGTCAAGGGATAGTGCTGACAACAGAATTCTTAGAAGACAAAATTTTGAGAGGTGACAAAAACTTAGCCAGACTCCTTACCAATAAGCCGCTATTGGTAAGCAATTAGTGGCTTTAAATATTTGGTGCATCACTCTTTGTGTTGCTGACCCAAAACATTGTATCACTGAAAGAAAAAATATTTTTATTTGACAATAAATGAGAAGACACGACAGTATTTTTTTTAAAGACAATTCCCGCACTAAAGAACAAGCTCTGTATCGTAGGGGACTAACAAAATTACATAGTGGATAAAAAAAAGTTAAGTTATAATATTATGTGTCTCATGTCACCACCAACATGGGATTCAGCTCAGCATTATGCCAGGCAGTAATCCTGGTCACGGAACGTTTCATTCGTTTTGGCGAAATTGAGTAACAAACATCCATCCATCTTTCCATACATCCAAACTTTCGCATTTATAATATTTTTGTAAGATTTTTATTCAGTTTGTTAGGTAAATTAGTTTCATTTTGTATCGTTTAATTTCACGTTTAATTGTGAAATGTTATCAAGTTAAGATAGCACCTGAATCTGGGACAGTGGGATTATGATAAGTTCGATGTTGTAAAACAGTTTCTACACATCGCACCTGCAGGAGAATAAAGACATAAGTTGAGATACGCCTGTTTTGCAATTTTCATCTTGTGCTTTTAACAGTTAAGGTTCAAAATTGTCTAATACACCTCTTTTCCACTGATGGTGCGACATGTTAAAGCTGTGATCTGTCTGTCTGTAAATCACGACAGAGTTCATTGTCACATCTTAGAACCTCTATAGTGCCGTACTGTACAGTTTCAGAGGAATTTCCTCCCACGTGCGGAGTGAGAGTATAGCATGATTCTAAATTCAACCGTATTTTTTTTATATATAACCATTTTTGTTTTCGCCATCTGTGAACCGATTGGACCGACGACCTAAAAAAGGTCGCTGGGACGGACTGGATGCGGAAGGCGGAGGAGTGGAGGCGCGTGTGCTGTGGCGCGTGTTAGGAGAGACCTATTTCCAGCAGTAGACTGCAATATGCTGATTGATTGAACCGATTTTAATCATTATTTTTGCGTTAGGTTCGGTCTAGGACAAGGCAGTCCCATATTAATTTTATTCGTACTCAAAACTCACAATTAATTTAGGTTACAAAGTAACACTTATGAAGGTCATTATGAATAAGACAGTAAGATGATGTCAGCCAAATTTGTCTACGGCTAGTTCGCTGACGTGGAACCATGAGAAGAACTAGAAAGAAATCAGGCCACTCTTTTATTGGTACTGTACCTTGGGCTTCGGGAATAGCTGTGTTAAAAGTCAGTCGTGACTGTTAACTGTCGCTATATCACGATAGATGACTTTATAGGCGATCTGCTTAATCTGTCACCCGTTTTAATTTTTTAAATTATACTACCAAGGAGGCAAACAAGCATACGGTCCGCCTGATTGTAAGCAGTTACCGTAGCCTATGGACGGTTGCGACATCGGGGGTTGCCTACCTTATAACTCCTTTCTTGAAGAACCCCATACTATATAACCCCATAGTCTCTCGGGAAAATCTTGCCCGTTTTGGGCACTTACCTATCACTAGATAAAGAAAACAATAGCCTTGAAAACGAGACAGGATATGACGCAGGCGCAGTAGAGCGGAGACTATTGGGCTAGGTGTAAATTTAGCTAGTGTTGTCCGGTGGGGTCACTCGCGTGCATCTATTCTAGGGGCGTAGCAAATAGCTGAATATCCAGTGACATGGAACGACTGGTGCTGTAATATTATTGTGTTCTACTTTCTGTGCCATCAGAGTATAATTGTACCAAACTATATGCTTGTCCCTATACGATGCTTTTTTTAGTATAGTTAAATACCGAGATATTAAAAAAAAAAATGACTGAAACTACATAGGGGCTTACTAATGTTTGCCATAATTTAAAATGCCATAATTTCGTATGCCATACTGGTATTTGCCATAATTTTTATTAGAAATAACGCTTCAGTTGCCATAAGTCGTGAAATGTCATAAAATGACTTTTACTAATTCCATTGGTCATAATCGATCAAGTGTCATAATAATTTAAATCAATAAATGTATTTGCTATAATTTTCGTTTTCAATAATGCCATTTTCCATAACTTTTATTCACCATAATATGAATATGGATTTTATTCACAATTAAACCTAAAACTAAACCTCATATGGCGTCTACTAACTAAGCTCGACGGAGTTGTTAAGGCAAACGTTATTAGTATAAATGATAATAATGCAAGTAAATATTATGATCGGGGATGATTATGGCAAACCAAACAATATAAGTGCAAATGAATTTATGGAAAATGAGAGAATGAGCTCCCTGCCGAGGTTTTCCCAAAAGACTATAGCATGGGGTTCTTCAAGAAAGGAGTTATAAGGTTTTTAAAGGGTCGGCAACGCGTGAGTGACACCCCTGGTGTTGCAAACGTCCATAGGCTACGGTAACTGCTTACCATCAGGTGGGCCGTATGCTTGTTTGTCACCTTGGTAGTATAAAAATAAAATAAAAAACCCTACATAGCGGTGTAGTTGTGTTCCTATGTGTGAGTACAGGTCTTCAGCGCTCTTTGAGGGAAGCTTTTTTAAAGAAACGATTTCCTATATCAGGAATACTTACCCCATCTTAAAGCGTAAGAGGTGTAAAAAAAAGGCTCAGCTACACAGAAAGTAGATAAAGAGAGGTAGGACACATACTAGCGAGCAAGACTGACTGGGGAAGGACCGCCACTTTACAAAAGACCACATCCAAATAAGTAAACACATCAGTGTAGTTGTGTTTCTGTGTGTGAGTACAGGTCTCCAGCGCTCACTTAGACAAGCTTTTTGAAAGAAACGTTTTTCTATACAAGGGATACTCCATATATTATTAAGCCTAAGCAGAAAAAAAGGGTCGGCAACACTTAAGTGATTCCTCTGGAATCGCAAGCGTCCATAGGCTACGGTAACTGCTTGATATCAGGCGTGCCGTATGCTTGTTTGCCACCCAAGTAGTATAAAAAATATTCCTTAATCCCTTTTAGTATTTTTGACATGTTGAAATTTTATTATGTTTACTTAATACAGTAATTATGTTTAAATTTGTTGCAAATAAAACGCTGTTTACGTTATTCTTGAACAGATATTTAGGTTAATACATCGGACATGATTTTAAATGGTTATATGTGGGTATTTGTAAGGATTCTTACTTTTAATACTATTTGGATTGGAATAAGAATATAATGGAAAAGAATATGCATGCCTGTGGGTCAAGTATACCAAGACGCCGTTTCCACTTGCTCCTACTCGGTTCTCCTACTGGTAGGAGCACGAGGACCAATATGTCCTTATGCTCCTACTAGTAGGACCATAAGGATAAGCATATCCTCGTGCTCCTACTAATAGACAGTCACGTACAACAATTATTGTAACTTATTCATTATCTACTAATATCATTACGAGGAAACGGGGATCTACTTAAACATTGTACATGGGAATCGTATATAATGTGTAGGTACTAATGCATCTTGTTATCGGCCTCTTTCAAGATATACCTATTATAACTACATTACATTTTATCATTGACAATAAACAAATGAATACTTTTCATGCCACTCACATGTCTGTGATATTTCAAGAGTTTGTGACTGAGTTTAATTTAATTTATACAGAATAATGTGCGATGATGAGGAAAAACCTATATTTTTTAAAAGAAAAGGTGGTACAGTTCTGTTACATTCAGGTTATCAATTCTATAAACAAAAAACCTATTCCAATGGCAGTGAAATTTGGCAATGTAGCCAGTCTAAACTAAAATCCTGTAAAAAGTGTCCAGGATCGGTTACTATGCAGGTAAGTGATACGACATCATTCATCGTTTGTTAGCATTAAGGATACCGACACAACTTTTACTTTACAAGGTTACTGTTATTTATTTTACAGAACGATCAAATACTCAAAACTGTTAACCATTTATGTGAAGCCAATCATTTGAAGAATGAAATTGATGCCGGCATATATGCAGCAAAAGTAGAAGCTGAACAGTCAGATATGCCAATACCAAAAATATACAAAAACATGACTGCACCTTTTCGAGACCGCGGAGTCAACTTCGTTGAAAAAGTACCGGAACTCAAAAGCATTAAAACAAGTTTATATAATTGTAGGTATAATGCTATTGGAGCGAAAAAGATAATGTTTAAGGACTTAGAAGAAGTGTCTGTCCCAGAAAAATTCAACGATTTTCTTTTAGGAGATTACATTACAAATGATTCGAGAATTGTCGTATTCTGTACAGAGCAAGGAACAAAACTTCTTGAAAGCATATCAGAATTTTTCATCGACGCCACTTTCAAAAGTTGCCCTAAACCTTTTAGCCAATTACTTGTCATTCACGGAGATCTTTGTGGTTCCCCACAGGAAACAAATACAGTGCCTTTAATATTTGCATTCATGCCAGACAAAAAACAGCAGAGTTATGTCACTATTTTACAAATAATTAAGTCACAGATTCCCAAATGGAAACCGCAAAAATTTCATTCGGATTATGAGAGTGCCATTGTTATTGCACTGTTAGAGGAGTTCTCTGAAAGCGTGGTTAAGGGCTGTTATTACCACATGACAAAGGCCTTGTGGAAGAAATGTAAGGAAATTGGACTTAACCGAAAGATTCAACGCAGGTTTGTAGGTCTTTGTACTGCCCTACCTCTATTGCCTGTTAATCTTATCGAAGAGGGTTGGTCCTACATTCAAGAACAATTTAAGTTGCTCGGCCAAGATGAAAAACTAAAAACTTTTTTCCAATATTTCCAAAAGACATGGATGAAGGGCGAGTTTCGAAATAAGTGGTGTGTATATGAAGAAAGGCATAGAACCAATAACGTAGCCGAAAGCTGGAACTCAGCCCTGAACAAAGAAATCCAAACAAATGTTACTTTACTACGTGTGCTGAACGTTCTCCGGAAAGCTACAGCCGACAAAGGTATTCCGATAAAACGGCGTCGCGAGGATCTCTTAACTGATAATTTAATAATAAATACCCAAATGTCGCTTCTACATGGTAAAATTACTGTAGGTCATTTTTTAGAAATACTAAGATGATTTTATAAAATTTTGATTGTATACCGATATTTTTTTTATTATGTACTTAAGTGTACTAGTTGCATATAATGTCACGATAGGAGCATAAGGACATATTGGTCCTCGTGCTCCTACCAGTAGGAGAACCGAGTAGGAGCAAGTGGAAACGGTCTACCAAGAGATCCCTTAATGTGCTGCGCGTACAGTATAACAATGGCTTTAGAATGCTATTAGGGCTGCGTTTGTAGTGCATCTAGCATGTTTACGGAAGCTAGAGTAGACGGCTTTCATGCTATCATACGTAAACGGGTTGCCTCACTACTTAGTAGACTGCGGAGCAGCACTAATGGCATCCTTAAAGTTATTGCAGATAAGTACGACTTGTGCATTATGAAGGAGTTCGTAAGAGTGGTAGATGTTTCCGATTTTACTAACATAGATTAAGAATATTTTTTACTAACACTGTGGATTTTATCTGAAAATAAATTATTATTATTACTTAGGTCAATATAAAATACAATAAAAACAGCCTTGTTCCTGTAACCTGCATACGATATTTTCCAGTATAAATCTAACTAAGAACTAATGATAAAAACCTTAACTAATCACTACATAGTATAAAATAAAGTCGCTTCCCGCTTTCTGACCCTATGTATGCTTAGATCTTTAAAACTACGCGGCTCCGCCTAGAAGTCGGTTATCCATTCCAGACTATAATCTATCTCTGTGCCAAATTTCAACCAGATCCGTTCATTAGTTTTTGCGTAAAAGAGTAACAAACATCTATACATCCATTCTTACAAACTTTCGCATTTATAATATTAGTAAGCATACATCATTATAAGGTAACGGCACCTTGATCCGCGGTATTTTCACCAAAACTGGAAACAGCATCAAAAATTAAGCATTTACGGTACCTTTTTGGGTGTTTTGTTATTTTTATCAGAAACTTCGTTTATTGTCATATAATAATCGAAATATACTAAAGATTTGACTATTGGACCCTGATTTGTATTAATTAATAAATAAAATATGAAAAAAGTCCGTAGCCCCTAATTCCGTGGTAAAGATCCTAATTCCGATCTATTTGGTTCCTAATTCCGAGGTAACAAAACATGGTGTTCAAAAAAAATCCCTATCTACTTTATAAATATGTTATTGTTCTTTGAATCTTTATTACCATGGGGAATAAAGTTGGTATGAAAGATCATAATGTTTTGGTATTTTAAAATTAGGAATTTGGTATATCGAGGTTTATGAAAATTCTGATACTATTTGCAGTTGTTTTTTTTATTAAATCAATTAGGTCTGTATTAATAATATAAGTACTATTACGTAGTTATGACACAAAATTGCTTTTAGATAATTTTCAAATGTTAATCTTGTCGAGTTTTGAAAAAAAATACTAGATACATTTGTATCACTGATTTTTTTTATTGTAAATTAAGAGAGGGCTAGGATTTAATGTAGGGCACCATATAAGCGAGCAAGTCTGACTGGGAAAAGCCTCCCTCTTACAGAACACGACATCCAAATAACTACACACAGCGGTGTAGTTGTGTTCCTGTGTGTGAGTACAGGTCTCCAGCGCTCATTTAAGTATGCGTTTTGAAAGAATCGTAGTCCTATCCCAGGGATACTTCCATCATCAAGCGCTGGTGTAAAAAAATGTCGACAATACGCAAGTTATACCTCTGGTATAGCAAGTGTCTGCTATGCTACGGTAACTGCTTAACATCGGGCATATGCTTGTTTGTCACCCAAGTAGTATAAAAAATCAATAATCAAAATATAAAAGATATCTAAAACATTAACATGATGAAATTATGTCATGTTACGAGAACACTATGAAAAGAATTTTACAGACAAAATAACTCAATTTACACTAATTTATTTATGGGATTAGAGTGAAAAAATAATGAAATTTGCAATATCAATAACCAAAATACAAACTTCCTAAATCAAACTTCATTCAAAAAAATAAATTGTGAACAGCCTGTATTTTACTTATCTATACCACGGAATAAGGTGCCAATAGAACCTAATTCCGATGCACTATACATCGGAATTAGGTTTCGTACTAAAATATCACGTTTCCTAATTCCGAGTATTAAAAAAATAATTTTTTTTGCATAATTTATATACAGATTAGTGTACAATTGTAATATCTGCCTAAATATGTATTTCACTTGCTAAGAGTTACATTTAATTGTTAATAAACTTAGATTTTTGGTCTTGACTTTCTCATACAACGAATTAACAAAATACCAAAATACACCACCTTTGATATGCTGTAATTAGTGAATAATAATAATAATATAGTTTATTTCTCTCAAAAAGGTAAAATACATTTGGGTTGTCTTATAATATAGAATGCGATGCAAAAGTGTACCACGTAATTAGATCTTATATTTATTGACTACTTAAGTTAGTAAATCTAAAGTGTGGAGTGCCTAATCCTAAAAACAATCCTGAAAACACAAAATGAAACCAAGTCTATGAAATCCTTATTCCGTGGTATACATCGGAATAAGGAACCCGCTAATTTTTATGGCACCTAATTCCGCGGTATTTTCAAAACGTATTTTCATCTTTATTTATTTAGTAAAATACAAAAAGTAATGTAATACTAATAAACAATATAGTCCTTTTACTAATTAAACGCAAATTATTACACACACAGTACCAAAACAACAAGAAAAACGCTATTTAAAAAAACATGGTATTTACGTGCACAGGGTGCCAAATGTATGAAGAGTGCGTTTGGACCGGCTATCGTTGTGAATCTTATCGATTATCTTAAACATCTTATACTTTACACCTTACCTTGGATAATATATCCACATGTAGATATATTATCTACTTAATAAGAGATATTTATTATTCTGGTAAAAAACAGCTTGTAAATCGCAAGTAAATGCCGTTTTTCTAAATACCTCGGAATTAGGTGCCAATTTCAGAACCCCTCGGAATTAGGTGCCGTTACCTTAGTAGAAAACTCCAGAATAAAACAAACTGAAGCGATGGTGGGTAATAATAAATACAATTATCTTGTGTAACTTTGAACATTGTTTGTAGATATTTTTATATTGTATAAGCTGTTGGCCACGGCTCCGCCCGCGTGGATGTCGGTTATCGCTGTAAAAAGTAGCCTATGTGTTATTCCAGACCATAATCTATCTCTGTGCCAAATTTCATCCAGTTCCTTTCAGTAGTTTTTACGTGAAAGAGTAACAAACATCCATCCATCCATCCATTCTTACAAACTTTCAGATTTATAATAATAACTAGTTGTTGCCCGCGGCTCCGCCCGCGTGGATGTCGGTTATCGCTGTAAAAAGTAGCCTATGTGTTATTCTAGACCATCATCTATCTCTGTGCCAAATTTCATCCAGATCCGTTCAGTAGTTTTTACGTGAAAGAGTAACAAACATCCATCCATCCATTCTTACAAACTTTCACATTTATACCTAATATTAGTAAGGATTAGTAGGATATTCAAAATTCCCCAAAATTTCAAATTTGATGATTATTTAATCACGTCAAAACTGATAGATATTGTTTTATAAAATTAGGTATATAATAAATAAAAAAATAGCAACACATATGTGTGTACGGCACGGATCTCCTGTCCTCTATCAAGAGAGAGAGAGAGGGTTTTCTTTTCAAGATTTTATTTTATCATTTTGTGAAAAAAAAAATATTTATTGTTGTTACACTAATGGCCATTATATGAGAATGTGTTTCACCATTGTTTGGATATAATATTATTATACTCCATGACAGAAAAACATTAAAAACGACTTGTATTTTGAGCCATTTGGGGTCGAAACTCTAGGACCATGGGGCCCAAGTGCCCACAAATTGTTTCGTGAGATATCAAGGCGTTTGGTCGAGTCATCTCACGATCCTAACGCTGGCCTTTACTTGGGTCAACGTATTAGCCTTGCAATCCAGCGTGGAAATGTGGCCAGTCTTTTGGGCACCTTTCCTCAGAACTGTAATCTCAGTCAGATATTTTATTTATATATAAATACAATATCTGATTGTTTGTAAGAAGGTTAGGTTAGGTTACTTTAATTTTAATAACTATTCATGTAAATATCTTATGAAATAAATGTTTAAAACGACATAAATAAAATAGTTTAAACAGTTTGACAACAGAATATACATTTTTCCTTCACGGTAAATGATAAGATTTATATGCCGATGATAAATATTCTAAATCTGCACCATTTGGCACAAAATCAAGAAAAATATATTATATTATTATTGCAGAATTATTGTCCATATTAAAAATACTGAAACAGTTGTGGGATGTTTTTTTAGTATTGAAAGATTCCATCGTAATAAGTTGTTGTTTTAAAATCATGTTCTACCTATTTTTTACACCAGAGCTTTAAGATGGGGTATCCCTGGAATAGGAAAACGTTTCTTTCAAAATGCATCCCTAAATGAGCGCTGGAGACCTGTACTCACACACAGGAACACAACTACACCGCCGTGTGTGGTTATTTGGCTGTGGTCTTCTGTAAGGTGGAGGTCCTTCCCCAGTCGGGCTTGCTCGCTGGTATGGTGCCCAACCTCTCTTAAAGTAATTCTTAATAAATAATAGGCAAATACGAACGCGTCAAGAAAAAGTTAATCCTTACTACTATTATAAAGGTGAAAGTTTGTAAGAATGGATGGATGGATGTTTGTTACTCTTTCACGTAAAAACTACTAAACGGATCTGGATGAAATTTGGCACAGAGATAGATGATGGTTTGGAATAACACATAGGCTACTTTTTACAGCGATAACCGACATCCACGCGGGCGGAGCCGCGGGCAACAGCTAGTTTGAAATAATAATAACGACATTGTTAGTGATGGTATTATTATGATTATTTTATTGATCAGTAAAATTGTTGGAGAAGCATTGGAGAAGACAAGCGAATTTTATTACCCATACATTTTACGATAATAATAAAGAACATGCTTAAATCCTTACTAATATTATAACTGTGAAAGTTTGTAAGTATGAATGGATGGATGGATGGATGTTTGTTACTCTTTCACGTAAAAACTACAGAACGGATCTGGATGCAATTTGGCACAGAGATAGAGTATGGCCTGGAATAACACATAGGCTACTTTTTAAAGCGACATCCACGCGGGCGGAGCCGCGGGCAACAGCTAGTACGATCATATATTTTTAAATACTTTGTTATACAGATCTGGTTTTTAAATTCAGGACATGAGCTCCTTTCTTTGATAGAATATTTGTAAAAAATAGATCAAAGGAATATTAAAAATCTATACTAATATCACAGTATATGGAACAGTTTCATAGTATAAAGAGGTCTTTACATTCTGCTAATATTATAAAGCTGAAGAGTTTGTTTCTTTGTTTAGTTAAACGCGCTAATCTCAGAAAGTACTGGTGCGATTAGAAAAAATATTTTTTTGTTGAATAGTACATTTATCCAGGAAGGCTGTAGGCTATATAACATCACGCTTTAATCAATAGGAGCGGAGCAGTACTGAGAATATTCCAAATTACCACGCAGACGAAGTCGCGGGCGATCCCTAAATTATATAAGGCTTTTCAAAAATGGCTTCGATAAAGGTACGGTGGACAACGGAGACAGCTGTACAGGCAAAGCGTGGATAATATTTTTTGTCATTCAAATTTTGATTCTCGCTCAGCCCATCCACGTTATGCCTCGCCGGTATAAAACCACCACCACACACTATGACAAAACTCTTTTTCTCCCATCAACAGTAATTCATAGCTATCTTATTTTATTTTCTTTGAAATGCTATGTTTTCTTAATGACAGGTTTCATGATATCATCTGCAGATTAAATCAAGTCTTTGAATCATAGCGTCAGTTTGTAGCTGCGTTTCGACGTGAAAACAAACATACACATTTTTGTTTCAATTAGTAAATTACGATTTTACTGAACTTTTTTAAAACCTTGTGTTTTACGACTTTTATATAATATGAACTAGGGGTCGCCCGCGTGGTTATTTGGAATATTTTCCCTGATTTTGCAACATATCTCACTACTGCTCCGCTCCTATTGATCATAGCGTGATGTTATATAGCCTAAAGCCTTCCTGGATAAATGCACTATTCAACAAAAAAAGATTTTTCTAATCGAACCAGTACTTTCTGAGATTAGCGCGTTTAACCAAACAAACAAACTCTTCAGCTTTATAATATTAAGTAGTATAGATAGTAAGTTCAATCCCAGGTGGCTTTACCAATGTGAATATCAGTAGGATGAATAGGCTAGAATTGAAATAATTATCAATATAAAAATAGTAACAACCCATTATATGTCCCACTGCTGGCGACAAGTCTCCTCTCAAGAGAGAGAGAGAGAAAGAGAGGGATTAGGTCTTCACGTAACTTAACTTTTTTTTATACTACTTGGTTGGCAAACAAGCGTACGGCCCGCCTGATGTTAAGCAGTAACCGTAGCCTATGGACGCTTGCAATACCAGAGGTATCACTTGCGTGTTGCCAACCCATTTTTTACACCAGGGCTTTAAGATGGAAGTAACCCTTAACACACACGTTGGCCAAATGCGGGTTGGTGAATCAGACATGTCTTTAGAATGTCTTCTAAGACTAATGCGTTTCCTCACGATGTTTTCCTTCACCGTTAGCAGATGGTAAATCATTTGATTAGTACATATATATTCTTATTGGAACTGGGGATTTAACTCACACCTCTTGCGGGCCAGTCGGTTATTTTCCCACTCGTCACCACTCGCTTTCATCATCATTTCAACCCATAAACGTCCCACTGCTGGGCACGGATCTCCTCCAAACATTTGGAGGTATATTAGCCGCTTTATTAACACGCATTTAAATTGATTTTTGTTTGAATAGAGTATTTATTACTTTGCGGATTGCGGAAAAGTGGATATACAAATCTCGCATCGGTCATCGAGAACCTACACTGTCTTTCGTAGTTAGTTTTTCCACATCTGGAATCCTCCAGATGTGGAAAAACTAACTACGAAAGACAGTGTAGGTTCTCGAAATCATTCTTTGTGTAGCCTATTACTAGAGTTTTTAGCCGGCAGAGATGAAGCGAGGAAATGATCCCATTTCCTCGCTTCATCTCTGCCGGCTAAAAACTCTAGTAATAGGCTACACAAAGAATGATTACCTGGTACACCCAAATCTTAAAATTAACGTCCCAAAACTCAATTCAATCATAAAATATTCATAAACCAAATAAAATTATACAGGAAACGTATGAAAAATCAAATTAAACTCGCTAGTATAAATATCTGGATAGCAGTTTTGGCACCTCGAATAGTTTCATGAGTTTCATCACAAGATTATATATACTTTATATACATATAAATTATTCTATGTTTATGTTACGATGTATATAAATAGGTCAAGTTCTAGTTAAATGTTAAGAATTTATATGTTCCCAATTGCAACCTTTCTTTGAATTAGGTTTCAGAAAATACTCTTGCGTAAAGTTTCATTATGGTTTATTTTTGAAACGAAACTGAAAAACTGAAGTTTTTAGAGACGTAGGGCACCATAATAGCGAGCAAGCCTGACCGGAGAAGGAACGCCACCTTACAGAAGACCACAGCTAAATAACTACACACAGCGGTGTAGTTGTGTTCCTATGTGTGAGCAGAGGTTTCGATCGCACATTTAGGGATACGTTTTAAAAGAAACGTTATACTATTCCAGGGATACTCCATCTTAAAGCCCTGGCACAAAATATTTAATAGTACGGCTGTACTTTTAAATATTTTGTGTAAGATGGAGGATTTGTGTTCCTGTTTGTGAGTATTTGTGTTCCTGTTTGTGAGTATTTGTGTTCCTGTTTGTGAGTATTAGTGTTCCTGTTTGTAAGTAATTGTGTTTCTGTTTGTGAGTATTTGTGTTCCTGTTTGTGAGTATTAGTGTTCCTGTTTGTAAGTAATTGTGTTTCTATTTGTGAGTATTTGTGTTCCTATTTGTGAGTATTTGTGTTCCTATTTGTGAGTAATTGTGTTCCTGTTTGTGAGTATTTGTGTTCCTATTTGTGAGTAATTGTGTTCCTGTTTGTGAGCATTTGTGTTCCTATTTGTGAGTATTTGTGTTCCTGTTTGTGAGTATTTGTGTTCCTATTTGTGAGTATTTGTGTTCCTGTTTGTGAGTATTTGTGTTCCTATTTGTGAGTAATTGTGTTCCTGTTTGTGAGTAATTGTGTTCCTGTTTGTGAGTACAGGTCTCGAGCGCACATTTAGGAATACATTTTGAAAGAAACGTTTTACTATCCCAGGGATACTCCATCCTAAAGCCCTGTTGTGAATAATTGAGTCGGCAACACACAAGCGATACCCCTGGTATTGCAAGCGTCCATAGCCTACGGTAACTGCTTAACATCAGGCGTGCTGTATGCTAGTTTGCCACCAAAGTAGTATAAAAAAATGTGTTTAACATTCCTGTATTCCTAATGTCTGTTTGTTGAAAGAATAAAAGCTGTACTATATGTATAGGTATCCCCACGAGTCATAAAAAAGTAAATAGGTTATGGCGGCTGTGACCTAAGGCCATTGACCTGCCGTTACTAAGTGTTACAATACTACGACGAGCTTATTGAATAATTTGCTGCAAAGTTTATTGTTTTAAAATTATGTGGTGAAGTAATATATGCCTGGCTACTTTGTTGCTAAAGAGGTTAGGGCTTTATGTAAGCTAGCAAACAAGACTTGGGAACGACTTCTACGTTATAGACCACAGCTAAATAACTACACGCAAGAGACTTACCATGCAAGTGAGAAAGCTAAGGGTACTAAAGTAGTGAGCAAGCCCGACTGGGAAAGGACCACCTTACAAACAAGACTTGGGAACGTCTTTCACCTTATAGACCACAGCTAAATAACTACACGCAAGAGACTTACCATGCGAGTGAGAAAGCTAAGGGTACTAAAGTAGTGAGCAAGCCCGACTGGGAAAGGACCACCTTACAGAAGATATGGTCTTCTGTAAGGTGGAGGTTCCCAGTCGGGCAATATGCATTAATTCCGCCGTTGTATAAATTTATTATGTGCAAAAGATTAAATAAATAAATTAATAATCACCAGGAATTTATGATGGACTTATCGTTAAAAAGGCATCCCTAAATGAGCTCTGCAGACACCTCTGGGTGTTATTATTTGTCTGTGGTCTTTGGTAAGGTAGAGGTCCATTTCCAGTCAGGCTTGCTCACTAGTGTAGTACCTCTCTTAATAACAATACTACTTTATTTTTATTTCGATAATATGTTAAAATCACTGTTGCTATGTTAATATGCAGGCGAAGCCGCGGGTGAAAGCTAGTCCTATATTAGTTATTAATATATCTTCTTGTTTACTTATTTGATTTCCGCATTCGAACAAATATCTGCAAAACTAAAATTACATTCCTACAGTTTGTTTATATAATTGACACCCACTTCAACTTTGCTGTTACCAATGAAGCGTATAGAAATGTATAAACAAAATGTAAATACAAAAATACACTACATTACTTGGTAGTAATGTAGTGTATTTTTGTATTTACATTTTGTGATGTTACCTCAAATTGAGTATGTAGTGGTTACATACTCAATTTGAGGTAACATCGGTATATACGATGTGATCATGACATGTTTTTTATCTCATTTAGGAATGCATTTTAAAAGAAACGTATTCCTATCCCAGGGATACTCCCATCTGTAAAAAAAATGGACTGGCAGCACAGTGATACCTCTGGTATTAAAAGCGTTCATAGGCTACGGTAACTGCTTAACATTATGGGAGCCGTATGCTTGTTTGCCACCCAAGTAGTAAAAAAAAAATCTTATTTATACTTACGACCCCTCATGAACATATAGTTGCAAGCTAAATTATGATTTTTATATATCCTTACTATTATAAATGTGAAAGTTTGTGAGAATGGATGAATGAATAGATGGATGTTTGTTACTCTTTCACGTAAAAACTACTGAACAGATCTGGATGAAATTTGGTACAGAAATAGATTATGGTGTGGAATAACACATAGGTTACTTTTTGTAGCGATATCCGACATCCACGCGAGCGGAGCCGCGGGTAACAGCTAGTTTTATATATTTTGTGTGGTATATTGGGTTCCATCCCTTTTGTTACCATAAATATTGTAACATACCGAAATGAAAATTTTATACTTTGGCGATTAAAAGAGTGGGCCGTGTTTATTGCCAATTCTTCTCGAGGCCCTACCCTAGTCAGCGAATTGGCCGTAGAGTAAAAAATATGCTGGCATTTGTTTTAATGACGTTCATAATCTAAATGAATAAATGAACTGACCGTACAGGACGGCACGTTTGAGGTACTAGGATTTGACTCGACCGCAACAACTGCATTCGGTGTTTTCTACATTTTATTTTAGCTAAATAAATATTACATATTATTATATACTTTGTAATATCGCGCCCTCAGGCGAGGTGGAGCGACGATCTTCGCAAAGCGGCTGGGAGTAGCTGGATGCAGGAAGCCGAGGATCATGCTAGGTGGCGTGCCCTTGGAGAGGCCTATGTCCAACAGTGGACTGCGATAGGTTGATGATGATGAATATCTCTGCACCACCTTGGGTTGGAAGAGAATGCCTATAGCATTAAGTCCGCCTTTATTCATTTATTTTTGTTTATATTAAGTTTTAAATTAATAAATTTGAGGATGAACTCCTTGTTGCGAGAGGTGCGTTGATAAAACGTGATCGTGGGAATCATTATAGCAATAACATCGGTATGTTAAATTTTCACATGGTTAGATTGTGCTAAATTAATTACCTACCTGGAACGTTTCATGATCTTGCAAATACATAAGACTGAGAGCGATCGCATAATACTCGTTTTCTTGATTCGAAAACCGTATAATCCTTATCCTTACTAATATTATAAATGTGAAAGTTTGTAAGAATGGATGGATGGATGGATGGATGGAAGTTTGTTACTCTTTCACGTAAAAACTACTGAACGGATCTGGATGAAATTTGGCACACAGATAGATTATGGTCTGGAATAACACATAGGCTTTTTGCAGCGATAACCGACATCTACGCGGGCGGAGCCACGGGCAACACCTAGTTATACATAAATACCTCAAACTTTCGATATAATTGTATAGAATTTTAGACCTATTCAAAGGTCTCAACTTATTTAGCTTTTTTGAAGTCGCGTCATCTCGTTCAAACTTTTTGCGTAAAAAAAAAATCATGGTTTTTTTTTTGATACAATTAGTTTTAACTTCTATCGGTAGTCCCCAACTGTCCCGCATGTGTTTTTAGCACATCACCTACATGGTCGATGTATGTCAAAGTCTCAGACTAATAGAATAAGATAGACGGAGCGTGTAGAACTCGCGCGTGAAGCCGCCAAAAGTCATACTAAATAGCAATGTCATACGTTTTCGTTTTCGCGCGCAGTCGATTAGAGCCGCTAGTGAGTACGCACGTCTAAACACGTTTTGACAAAATATTATTATAATGCCGTATTGTGTAGTAAAACGTTGTAAAAATACTTCAGAGCGGCTCAAATCGACTGCGCGCGAAAACGAAAACGTATGACATTGCTATTTAGTATGACTTTTGGCGGCTTCACGCGCGAGTTCTACACGCTCCGTCTATCTTATTCTATTAGTCTGAGGTCAAAGTATATACTGTACAAATTCCACAAAGTGAAATTCACCAGTGTTGACCAAACTTACAAATTACTTTTCCATTCGACAACCACAGCTCACCGACTTTAGTACTATGACTAACATACTACGTAGGTAGTATAAGCTTTGCAATGAAACGCCTATAAAATCGCCATACGATAATATTAGATATTCAATTGGTACTGATTACAAACAAAACGCATTTAACTGATTACTGACGTCATACAAAATATATTGTTTTTGAATTTGTAAATTTTACGAGTTTACGATGGGTGTATAAAAATGTTTACATTGTTTTGCAAGGTTAGGTAATGGAATTTCATGATCAATATCTCAGATTAGTCGTAAAATTGTTACTTCATAATTAGCTTTTAAAAATAGAATAGAATAGAAAACTCTTTATTACACACCTGAACCTCTAGACAAGTGGCATAAGCAATAGTCGAATCGAAAAGTCAAAAAATAAAATGTATGGAATTTGACGTGAGTCTACGATTTAATGTCGAAAACTTACGACCAACCAGCCAACATCATGTTCGTTAAACAAAATTTACACCTGTTTTGTAAAAACAGTGATATTCATTCAATAAACACAAGAAACAAACACAAACTTGTTGGTACATATCACCGCCTACATAAAGTCCACAATTCATTTGTGGGACTCGGGGTACGTTTTTATAACAAACTACCTCTTGAAGTTATGAACCTACCCTTACACAAATTTAAACTAGCGGTAAAAAATCATCTTTTAAGCAAGGGTTATTACACTATTAATGACTTTCTAAATGATAAAAAGTCATGGGGTTAGTTGCTAATTTTGATACAGAATTATATAAGAATAATAACTACAAATTTGTAAGGAGACGTTTTGTGATCATTATTGACTTTCTATTTAGTTTTTTTTATTTTTTATTATTATGTCCTGGATTGTCATGCTCACTGAAATGCCATTGCTTGTGGTGTCGTATTGGCCGGGTCATTTCCTTCCCTCTAATATGGCGAAGGAAATGATGGCTGGTCCGTGCGTCATGCTCGTGAACGGGTGCTACTTGGGGTGGCTGGTCAATCTTGGCATGATTTATTTTTAAATAATAAAGATATAGTTTTTAGATTCTTATTAAGAACGCAATGTGATCTCGACACGTTTCTATCTTATACATACAAAAGGAAAGGATCCCTCATTGCCATACAGTGGAAAGCTAAATTCATTTTTTCCCTTCATTGTTTCCTTATTAAAATTTTTTTTTTTACTTAAATTTAATTTTGTATGGAATATTGGGTTCCGTCCCTTTTTGTTAACACTAATATTGTAACTCATACCAAATTGTAAATGTTATACTCTGGCAATTAAAAAGAGTGGCCCGAGTTTCTTGCCAATTCTTCTCGAGGCCCAACCCTAGTCAGCGAATTGGCCGTAGTAAAAAAAGTATGCTGGCATTTGTTTTTATGACGTTCATAAGTATCATGTATTTGATCTATATGAATAAATGAGTTTGACTTTGACTTTGACTTTGACTTACGTCAAATCCCATACATTTTCTTTTTTGACTTTTCGATTCGACTATCGCTTATGCCACTTGTCTAGAGGCTCAGTTACATTAATGATACAGATATTATTTTACACATACTTAATATTCTTTTCTTACCTATCAACATATGAAGCGCATCCTACTAATATTATAAACGCGAAAGTTTGTAAGTATGGATGGATGGATGTTTGTTAATCTTTCACGTAAAAACTGCTAAGCTCTCGTACGCACTCTGGTATTGCAAGCGTCTTTTGTGCTATTCCAGACTATAATCTATCTCAGTACATACGGTACTGAGATAGATTCATCAGATCGTCATCCAGATCCTTTCAGTAGTTTTTACGTAAAAGAGTAACAAACATCACTCACACTTTCACATTTATAATATACTAGCTATTGCCCGCGGCTCCGCCCGCGTGGATGTCTGTTGCCGCTGTTAAAAGTAGCCTATGTGTTATTCCAGACCATAATCTATCTCTGTGCTAAATTTCATCCAGATCCGTTTAGTAGTTTTTACGTGAAAGAGTAACAAACATCCATCTATCCATCCATACTTACTAACTTTTACGTTTATAATATTAGTAGGATAGTCTTGTTATGTTTCTGTTGTTATTATCTCTTATTTTGGACTATCAACGTAGAAGAATGTTGTCGGGTCATTAAAATGTCGTACAGGTGATATTTTAAACTTCCACTAGATTGGAATTCAGGTCTTGTTAGAGAGCAGATCTTGTAGATAATCTTAGATTTTCGGCTATTATTATATTTTTAGAGAACATTAGTAGACGGAGCGGCAGGCCCACGAACAGATGGCGGGATGAGCTTGACTCCTACCGTGCTGACTCGCAAGTGAGAGGTCTCAACCGTGACCAATGGAAGAATGAAAGGGAGGCCTTTGCCCTGCAGTGGGACAGTAATGGCTAATAATAATAATAATAATTATATTTTTGTTGTTCTTTTGTGTCTGTTTTATATTTTACCTTTATAATATTTTACTTAATTTGATTGCAACGTTGGTTCAGTGGCTTAAATGGCTACCTCGCCATTTACCACTGTGCGGCGTGTTGTGGGTTCGATCTCCACACGGGTCAAAAATTTGTGTAATCCTAAAATTTTTGTGTATCCTGATAAATAGTTGTCCCGAGTCTGGGTGTACTTTTTGTCCGTAAATTGTATGTTTGTAAAGTCCCTCGCGACACAGGACTTGGTCCTTAGTGCGGGAGTTGTCTTTAAAAAACGTTTCGCCAGCTAAGTTAGACCCTAATCTATTAGGTGGCAAGGTTTATTACCAAAGAATAAATAGAATAGAGCCACCATCAACACCTAAAGAGGCTCTTGTTAGATGGTTGGATCTTGGGCCTGATGCAGATGGCTGTTCCAGTCTCTGGAGCCCTAACCACCGCTAGGTTGGTTCCTATACCCGATACCGGTGGGTCTCTATATTTTGTTTTTTTTATATACAGTAGCCTATGGACGCTTGCAAAACAAGAGATATCACTTGCGTGTTGCCAACCCATTTTTTTACACCAGAGCTTTAAGATGTAGTATCCCTTGGATAGGAAAACATTTCTTTCAAAACGCTTCCCTAAATGAGTGCAGGAGACCTGTACTCACACACAGGAACACAATAACACCGGTGTGTTATTTGGCTGTGGTCTTCTGTAAGGTGGCTTTCTTTTCCCAGTCGGGCTTGCTCACTAGTATGGTGCCCTACCTCTCTTAATCTATTTATTTATTTTCTTTATTGGGAAAACCAATAATTGTACAGTATGTATAGTATGTCTTAATTACTAAATGAATGTTTTAATGTACAATCCACGACGTTTCCACAGATTACTAAAATTAAAGATACAGTGAAGATGTGCTACAATAATACTTATAAAACTATATATTTTCGGTAATTTCTTTTTTAAATTTATGTTTTTTTTTTTATACTACCAAGGTGGCAAACAAGCATACGGCCCGCCTGATGGTAAGCAGTTACCGTAGATTATGGACGTTTGCAACACCAGGGGTGTCACACAAGCGTTGCCGACCCTTTAAAAACCTTATAACTCCTTTCTTGAAGAACCCCATGCTATAGTCTCTTGGGAAAACCTCGGCAGGGACCTCATTCCACAACCTTATCGTACGTGGTAAGAAATTCCTCTGGAATCTTACGGTACGGCATGTTTTGTTAAGGCAAATACTTTACAAAAAATATAATTATATATTTTGACCAGTCTACGTAAAGGCACCTCACCGGCGTTTGTACGACATTTTGTAATCTGGTGGACGAATCTCCACAGACTATCTAACATGCTTGTAACATTAGTCATACTTCGAATTGTTTAACATGACCTACACAATAAATATCATCTATATTTATCATAAATATTATAATATATGACTAACATAAATAAATGGTATAGTAATGGCTCATAACGCGTTACAGTCTCAAATCGATGCGGCTGAGTGCCAATTCATTGTCAGACAAATAATATAAAGCTAGGGAGAATGAATTCTATTATATATATGTATATGTATGTATATAGAAGTTTAGTTCAATGTTTGTTGCTTAATCGTGCTGTGCTTGACCGATTTTAGAATAGACTTGCTGTTGCCGGCGGCTCCGCCCACGTGGATGTCGGTTATCGCTGTAAAAAGTAGCCTATGTGTTATTCCAAACCATAATCTATCTCTGTGCCAAATTTCATCCAGATCCGTTTAGTAGTTTTTACGTGAAAGAGTAACAAACATCCATCCATCCATCCATTCTTACAAACTTTCACCTTTACAATATTATAGTAAGTATTATATGATAAAAAAAACCGGTCAAGTCCGAGTCGGACTTGCGTACTGAGGGTTCCGTACCTGTATTTTTGTATTTTTATTAAATGATGTAACTAAAAATTTACGGTTTTCGCAATTTTTCCTTTATCTGTGCTATAAGAAGTTGCTTCGTACCAAATTTCAAGATTCTGAGTTCACGGGAAGTACCCTGTAGGTTTTGATTCGCGGATATTTGCGGCATAAACGACTGTATCTTTGATTGCGTTGTTTAGAAATTTGATGGGACAGTAGACCTTAGTATTTGATAGGTCTTGACAGACGGACGGATCGACAACAAAGTGATCCTCCCGTTTTCTCTTTCGAGGTACTGAACCCTAATAACTTCATTATCATCATCTCAACCCATAAACGTTCCACAGCTGGGCACGGGTCTCCTTCATACATTTGGAGGGATATTAGCCTGCTAGGTATACCACGCTGGGCTGACGGGTTGGTATAGGATCTTGCATTGGATATTGTCTGCCTGACTTACTCCCTTAGTCGACTGTTACGACACCCTCATGATGGAACGGGGTGGTGACGTTAGTATTCTTAATCCGTCACCACACGGACAAAAAATACCTAAATCTCACCAAAAAAACGCCAAGACATATTCCTTGCACTGTATAAAAGTCAAGACTTAAATTATGCGCTTTTGTGTAGAGTTTATTGGTCAGGTAAAGCCATGACCTGGATGCGGAAGGCGGAGATCCGAGAGTTATGAATTAGGAATGGCCTATGTCCAGCAGTGGACGGAAACAGGCCGATTGATTAACTGATTGATTGTGTAGGGTTTTTACATTACTTAAATATCTCAGCTTACATGTATCATCAGGAGCGGCCTTTATGGGGGTTAATTCTCATCTGGAGGGAATTTCCTTGCGTTTAAACGTTTCTGCCATACATATTGTAACAATCAAACTTAGCTCACATAGGTCCCGTAATTTAAGGTCTTCCGTGGTGCTCCTTTTCATATGTTACATACCTATACAGATTTATTTTGTCTCTCGCTTTGCTATAGAGGGAAGTGGATTTTTTTCTTTTTCAACTCCTCCTATTTATTAGGTTTAGTTGTCCACGGGACGCACGAGTGTCAAAGCTCGCTGTATCAGTTGGTTACTCCGCTGTTAATTCTGGCTCACAGGAGTCACAGCGGTGGTCATGTGGGTGGGATTGTCCCGAATAAATTACTTAAATATCTTGCTAGAAAGGTGTGAACGACTAAAATGGAGACCTTAGCTCAGCAGTGATCCTATAGTTCTATACTATAATTTGTAGAACTTTATTTAGTGAGGTAGTGGCAATAAGTTATATAAAGAATCAATACAGACAGACAACACTATCGATATAACAGGTGAGCCCTTTGTTCGTGCCATTAGGTATGTGTTGTATACCTACTGTGCTATAAAATATATAGGATTTTTAGAAGTTCAAGTACAATCCTACTAATATTATAAATGCGAAAGTTTGTAAGTGTTTTGAGTGTTTTTTTCATTCATTAGGATATTTAGAGATTCGTTTTTTTCATAGGATTCATAGGCTACGGTGATAGCTTACCATTAGGCGGGCCGTTTGTTTGCCACCTTGGTAGTATAATATACATATATATATTTACACTAAAATTATTAGGCTATCACTACATAGTATAAAACAAAGTAGCTACCCGCTGTCTGTCTGTCCCTATGTATGCTTAGATCTTTAAAACTACGCAACGGATTTTGATGCGGTTTTTTTTTAAACATAGAGTGATTCAAGAGGAACGTTTGTATGTATAATATATGCATATTATAGTAGAGAAATCTAGATTAAACCGAAGCGAAGCGAGGACGGCCGGCCGGCTGATTCTCTAAGAAACAGCGATGGCAAACTGACAGTTGTGATCACAATCTGACAGTTGTGCTTGCTCGGTGACGGCACAATCTATTGACTAAACGTCAAAAATGGCTCGGTTTTTGCTCTTACGGAATACCAATTTTCAATCTGACTCGAGCCAGATTTTGCTCGGTTTTTGCGGTGGCTCGATTTTTGCTCTTACGGAATATCCCTACGGGTCGCTAGTATTATATAGCTTTTAGTGTGTCATCACCTTAGCCATGATGGGTGTAATCCGATGCTATTTGTAGCGAACTAGCCTTGACATGAGGTTGCGACATCTTCGCCAACGCGTTACATTTTACTATCGCTGTATCTATAGACCTGCTACTTACTCGTATGGTGTACCTACTTTATCAAATTGAGATCGGATTATACGGTGTTAAGCAATAATAGCTGAGTGGAAAAGTAACCGCCTTTAACACACGTTAGGTATGCGTTCGATTCCGACTACAATGTGAATTTACCTTTTTTATATAGGTATAATTATATATTTTTAAAGACATCTCTCGCACAAGCTCTGTGTCGCAAGGGACATTGCAAAAATACAATTAACGGACACAAATTACACCCTGATTTAGAACAACGCTTTGTGAGTCACACAAAGTTTTGTCCTGTATGGAAATCGAATCCACAACCTAGTGCACAGCAGGCGCATACTGCGGCCACTGGACCACCGAGGCAGACATAATAATAACGTCTTAACGAAATTTCGGTCACGGCGCGGCGGCTAATATCGAAGGAGACTAGTCATCTGCGCGGGAGATATTTAATGCATAAGTATGTCCGTAAGCGCAGGTGCACCCTTTATTCTCTCATTCTCATAGTCCGATGGGACGACAATCCGACACGACTGGAGAAAGATCAGTTTCTCAGAAAGTTTCACAGAAAATGCAATCCCTGTTCGGGTAAGATAAAGCTACATTTTCCGTGCAATCTATTCTACTCTGGAATGCCCTCCCTCTTGAAATCAGGATGTCCACCAGCCGTATCGTGTTTAAGGCAAAAGTTCGAGCACTTCTGTTAAATAAACTGACAGAATCATCAAAACAATAGTGTCTAATAAGTATATGTATAGTATATGTATTCTTTAATTTATGTATTATATGTATTATACATTTATATTATATATTATTATTTATTATATGTATGTAGTATGTATTACAGTATTATTATGTTTATGTTTTTTTTAATATTTCGAGTTTAGATTCGTGCACCTACTTTGTTTTATCTCTGCATCACCCTATAGGTTGACTGGTAGAGAATGCCTCTGGCATTAAGTCCGCCTTTATACGAATTTGTGTATATGAAGCTTAAATAAATAAATAAATAAAGATGAAAGACAATGATTGAATCAATATCTAACCAATTAACTAATTGAATGATCAAGAGTATTCAATAGATATTTTTTAAATTATCCATTAATGTATCCGACTCTGTTTGCATGGTAGGATACAATAAGTTGGAAACGAGAAGGGACATGGTTCTTGCCACGTATATTTTCAAATTATTACGCGGTAAGACATCGAATCCAGGTGTCTTGTCAGATATAAGCCTGTGGGTACCCGACAGGTATGTGTGGAGGAGGATAAGGCCACGTCTATTGGCAGCACTAAGAGGAAGGAAAAAACTTTTGAATAAAGTTCCAATAACGCGCACTCTGCATATACTTAACGAAGTGGCGGACAAAGTAGATCTTTTCACCTGTTCTCTGAGTGAATTCGCAAAAATCACAATGAATATAATATGTTATTATAATTGATTACCACGCTATTGCATTAGGATAACCTGTAATGATAGTGATGTTGTGTTCAAATAAATAAATAAATAAATTTAATCATCTATTATTTTTATTGATATTTATCTTTATATGTTAAACGTCACAGTACTCATGCATGAATAAAATAGACTATATTGTGGTAATCGAAGTATCCATCCATCTCAGCCACAAGACGTCCACTGCTGGACATAGGCCTCCCCCAAGGTCTTCCACATCATTCGGTCCTGAGCTGACCTTGTCCATCGGTTGTTTGAAGTATATTTCATAAAAAACACACCCTCCAAATTTCATGTCTCTAGGATCCGCAGCTTCGGCTGTAGGTTGATGTATCAGTCAGGACTTTGAATTTTATATCCTACTAATATTATAAACGTGAAAGTTTGTAAGTATGGATGGATGTTTGTTACTCTTTCACGTAAAAACTATTAAACGGATCTGGATGAAATTTGGCACAGAGATAGATTATGGTCTGGAATAACACATAAGCTACTTTTTACAGCGATAACCGACATCTACGCGGGCGCAGCCGCGGGCAACAGCTAGTATATACATAGTTTCATATAGGTCTTTAGTAGAAGTAGTTAATAATAATATACGATAGTATTTCCACTTCTAGTTCTAGACTAATATTAAACTTCGTATGTCGTAATCGTTTTACGGGTTAATTTTACGATTATTTCTCGAGTGACGAAGCCAAAAGCTATTAAGGGTTAAATGAAAAATGTATCTCTTTGAAGTATCCATTAAGATTTGTTATAAGTGGTTTTGTAGTTAAATTAAAGGTAGGGATATAAGTTTGATGCTATCACAATAAAACAATATAATTGATACTAATGGAAAGCCTTGTTATTTGTGAGTGTGATATATTTTATTGATAAAAACATTACCTCCCATGCGAAGCCGGGGCCAGTGATATTACAAAGCGGAAAGATTTGTATTTTCATATGTCTGTAATGAATAAACTCATAAAAGACTGGACCGGACCGATTTGCATAATTCTTTCACGAATAGAAATTAACATTTATCAGCAGGTAACACAGACTATATTTTACTTTAAAAAATAATAGATTCCTATGAAAATTAAATATTTGTCTATCCGTGCAAAACCGGGACATACCGCTATACCTAATACTCGTATAATTCATCAACTCAACCTTTATACGTCCTACTGCTGAGCACGGTCTCCTCCATACATTTGGGAGTATATTAATTAGCCTATACTACGCTGGCTAGGTTGGTATAGTGGTTTCCCTCTCTTGCAGTGGATATTGTTGGCCTGACTGCCCATATCTTATAGTCGTAATAAGTGGACTCTTACGACACCCTCGGGATGCAACGGGGTGGTGAATTTTTGTTTTTTACTTCCAAGGTGGCAAACAAGCATACGGCCAGCCTGATGTTAAGCAGTTACCGTAGCCTATGGACGTTTGCAACACCAGGGGTGTCACTCACAGAAAACATTTGTATTCTTAATCCGTCACCACACGGACAATAATGTAATTAAAGTAATAAAACAGTCATCCATATTAGCTGCTATTGCCCCATTACATTTTGCCCAGTACAAAGCATTAGTATACGATTCATGCAAGACCAATTAGCATTGGTATTCGACTAGAATATGAAAGTGGAACGAATCTTCACCAGCATCCTAATAAAGGCTAACGACCCAATTAGTACTACGTATCGTTAGGAAAGCGATGGGTTTTTTGGAAATCTGTTGAGAAAAAAATGTAGTTAAAATTTTAGTTTTTCTTAATTGCCTGGAATGAAACCCTGTCATCCTTCCACACGCAAAATACGCGAATTCGGTGCGGAGTTACGAAAACCAGCCGAAGTATTCCATATTGGGCACCCGTTTTAATGGCACCTGAGTGAAAGGCACCTAAGGTATTCCACATTGGGCACCTACCGATATTTTTCGCAGGTGCCATTAGTGGAACATATCGATATAAAAATATCGGTAGGTGCCCAATGTGGAATACCTTAGGTGCCATTCTCTCAGGTGCCATTAAAACGGGTGCCCAATATGGAATACTTCAACCCGCCTGATATACTAATACCAATACCAATTGCCTGGATATATAAAAATTAGAATCCTTTTAAGTTTACTAATCTATATATATAAAAGAAAGTCGTGTTAGTTACTTTACTTATAACTCAAGAACGGCTGAACCGATTTAGCTGAAAATTGGCAGGGAGGTAGTTTAGAGCCAGGAGAAGGACATAGGATACTTTTTATCCCGTTCGACATCATTCCCGTGTGACTTGACATGTAACGTCAGTCACTATAAAACGTGGTATAACAAAAAACAGTTAGTACTGAAGGAAATGCAGCTAATATTGGTCGATTAACTATTCTGCCGGCGACATACATTGGTAGTCCACATCATATGCATGAATATGCACAAGATGCAATGACATATGTTCGTCATTACGGTCGGCCCGATCTCTTTATTACTTTTACCTGTAATCCAAAATGGATAGAAATTACTCAATTGCTGCTTCCCGGACAAATATCAAGTGATAGACACGACATCACAGCACGTATATTCAGGCAAAAAATTCGGTCCCTGATGAACTTTATTGTTAAACAACGCGTCTTTGGAGATACTCGATGCTGGATGTATTCAATCGAATGGCAAAAGCGAGGCCTGCCGCACGCACACATTCTTATTTGGTTAGTGGAAAGAATTCAGCCTGACCAAATAGATGAAATGAAATGAAATGAAAATGAAAAATGAAAATGAAAAAGTGTTTATTCACGTTAACTTACGCACTATACATGATTTATACCTCTGCCAAACTGCATGGCAGTTTGGCAGAGGTATAAATCATATGTGCTGAGATTCCTGATTATGAAGTCGATCCAGACCTACATGATGTTGTTACTACTAATATGATTCATGGACCGTGTGGTGCCATCAATCCCCAATCACCTTGCATGGTCGATGGAAAGTGCTCTAAACGATATCCACGGAAATTAACGGCGGAGACTGTCACTGGCAATGATGGTTATCCGCTGTATCGGCGTCGATCACCAGATGACAACGGTCGAACTGTCACAACGAAAGTGAAAAGAATGGATTTCGTTGTCGACAACAGTTGGATTGTTCCATATTCGCCTAAATCGTTCAAGACACATTGCAACGTTGAATACTGCAATTCAGTTAAGTCCATAAAATATATTTGCAAATATGTCACGAAAGGCAGTGATATGGCGGTTTTTGGATTGCAATCCTCGAATACCAACGATGAAATTTCACGCTATCAAGTTGGTCGTTATGTGAACTGTAATGAAGCGATTTGGCGTATATTCGCATTTCCCATTCACGAACGTCATCCTACTGTTACGCATTTGGCGGTGCATCTGGAGAATGGTCAACGAGTATATTTCACGGCTTCGAATGCTACGCAACGTGCTGAAACACCTCCAGCAACTACATTGACCAGTTTTTTTGCAATCTGCCAAAGCGATCAGTTTGCACGAACTTTGCTTTACTCGGAGATGCCATAATGATACATCTGCTGAAGATTTCTTGGAGCAATTGCTGACTATCGGTAATGGTCAAGTAACTGTCGATGAATCGAGCGGATTAATATCATTTCCAAATAATTTCTGTAATTTTGTCT
The DNA here is from genome assembly GCA_947095525.1 of Trisateles emortualis. Lineage (NCBI taxonomy): Eukaryota > Metazoa > Arthropoda > Insecta > Lepidoptera > Erebidae > Trisateles > Trisateles emortualis. Next base: position 8,510,401 of record OX352754.1, on the reverse strand, counting down.
CATCAAAAGACGAACTTATCAACAATGTATTTCCAGAAATTATTTCTAACTACAAAAATTATGAATGGATGAGTGAGCGAGCAATTTTAGCGCCTAAGAATAAAGATGTAGATGACCTAAACTACATAATTCAAAATAAGATCATTGGAACAATGCATTCATTCAAATCTATTGACTGCGTCACAAATGAAGATGAAGCCACCAACTATCCAATTGAATTTTTAAACTCTTTGGACGTGCCTGGCTTACCACCGCACAATTTACGCCTAAAGGTTGGCTCCGTAGTAATCATGCTTCGAAACATAAACCAACCAAAACTGTGCAACGGTACGCGTTTGGTGGTTAGAAAATTAATGAACAATGTAATTTACGCTACGATAATGATAGGAAAATTCAAAGGTGAGGAAGTTCTCATTCCGAGGATACCGATGATCCCAACCGATATGCCGTTTGAATTTAAAAGACTTCAATTTCCGATACGTCCTGCATTTGCCATGACCATCAACAAATCACAAGGCCAATCCTTAAAAGTTTGTGGTTAAAATCTAGAACATTCATGTTTTTCCCATGGTCAATTATACGTGGCATGTTCACGGGTCGGAAGACCATCTGCGTTGTTTGTTTTTGCGCCTGATAATAAAACAAAAAATATCGTGTATCACAAGGTACTTAAATGAAGAGCAACCTATATACTAAAATACAGAAATAATTATGAATGATTGATGTAGAATTTTTTTTTTTTTGTATTTTAATAAAAAAAAATCTGCTTATTTATTGACATTAAGGCGGAACAAAGTTCGCCGGGTCAGCTAGTATTATTATAAAGAGCAAAAGATTAGTATTTTGTATTCTTGTTTGTAATAAATAAACTCAAAAACTACTTCACTGATTTAAAAAATATATAGCATACTATCTATTGCCCGTAGCTCCAGTCCTGTCTTTCCCAGGATACCAATTATGTCCTTCTCAAATTTAATTACAATCCTTACAGCCGTTTAGATGTGAAAGCGTAACAAACAAACTCACTTTCGCATTAACATAAATATCATCACACCCGTCTCCCATCGGGGTAAGCAGAGAATATAGTACGCCAATTGCTTCAATCCAGACTTCTTTCGCTTTCTCTACATTCATCAACCTCTTCATGCATGAACGTTGTCTTTCGCATTTAAGTATAAGATATACAGAGTCCGTGTGGTGATGGATTAAGAATACAAATGTCACCACCCCGTTCTATCCCGAGGGTATCGTTAGAGTCGACTAAGGGAGTAAGTCAAGCAGGCAATATCCACTGCTAAAGAGGGAAACTCTAAACTAAACTATGTCTGGCCAGCGTCGTATAGTAAGCTTATATCCATCTAAATGTATGGAAGAGACCCGTGCCCAGCAGTGGGACGTTATGGCTTGAGATGATGATGGTGATGATGATGATACAGGGTCAAGCTAAATAAACAGTTTAAAAACACCTTTATAAATGTATCAAACTAACTTCTAGTGTGGTTTTTTCTTTGATGTTTGAAGCTTTAATAAATCATCGTAAACAAGGTAGCCAAGCGTTCGGGCTATCGGGCTATCAATAGAACACTTCAATATCAGTGAGTCTTAGACGCAAATAAGAGTTATCATGTAGGGCATCATACTAGCGAGCAAGCCCGACTAGGGAAGGACTTCCACCTTACAGAAGACTCGCAATTAAAAGATGTTGTACGTAGACCTGTAACGGCTAACGGTGGAATGAAGCTGACGTCACTCTGTGCGCAAAAAGCGGTGGACAAATTCGAACTCTGGAGTAGGAGCTCGGATGGCACAATTGGTAGTGCGCTGGGACGGAACCCGAGAGGCGCAGGTTTGAATCCTGCTCCGGGCTCGTCTTTTTCCACATTGCTTTAAATATTTAAACTTACAGAAGACCACAGCCAAATAACTACAACACAGCGGTTTAGTTGTTCCTGTGTGTGAGTACAGGTCTCCAGCGCTCATTTAGGGATGGATCTATCCCAAGGATACTCCACCTTCTAGTCCTGGTGTATTAAAATGGGTCGGCAGCACGCAAGTAATTCCTCTGGTCAAGCGTTCATAGGCTACGGTAACTACCATCTATGTCACTGGCATTTATTTATTTTTCGTAAGTAGTAAGTAGTACAGGTCTCCAGCAGGTTTTGAAAGAAACGTATTCCTATCCCAAGGATACTCTCATCTTAAAGTCCGGTGTCAAAAAATGGGTTGGCAACACGCAAGTGATACCTCTGGTATTACGGGCGTCCATAGGCTACGGTAACTGCTTAACATCAGGCGGGCCGTATGCTTGTTTGCCACCCAAGTAGTACATATAAAAAAATATAGTACTGGTAATTTTAAATTAGGCCAGTAGTTTTTGAGTAACAAAACATACATTTTTTTTTCTTTATAATATTAGTTAAGATAATAGACAGAACATTTTGATAGCATTTGTTTATTGTTTCACACAACGCGCAACATGTTCCATTGATACGAAAACCAGATCATTCAATCTAGATTACAGACTTCATAGTATATAATATTTTTACTAGGTTACTAGCCTGTAAAATAAACAGACAAACAAAGCAATGGAGATCATGTATGTTAATGTGCAGTGATTATGTAGGTAGGTATGTTAAATTTTAGAAAATATTGAATATTTTCTAAAATTTTTTTCTATCACAAATCTTGTCCTGACAAAAACAAACTCAAAAAAAACTAATTTGGTACAGTCGATCGGAAGTTATGTGCGTACATACATTTGGGGGGGTTTCATTTTTATTTATATATACATATTTATACAATACAACTACCCCGCTGTGTGAAGGTATTTCTCTGTATTCCTCTGTAAGGTCAGGCCTCCGTCACTCCATGTACTTGCGCGCTCTAATTACCTACCGCCCGGCAGAGCAGCCTCGGGCCTTTTGCGGACCAAATTCAGTGCTGTGGGATCGCGCGGTGCGAAACAATCACAACTGTGCGCTGTGCTGAGCATTTAGGCACATTTTAGCATCCAGCGGTTGCTGACGCGACAGAGTAGACTATTATAGCAGTAGGAATACCAACTTAAAATATATATACAATTGATACTTCACTCAGTCAGAGGGAAGTATCTGTTATGTAGTAAACTATTTAGTAATCTGTTGTAAAGTGGAGATCCTTCACAATCAGGCTTGCTGGCTAGTATGGTGCCCTACATCTATTAAAATCATAAACAAGGCCCATAATCATAACCAAGGTTGTTAGTTTGCACATAATCAGTAATACAGCCGTTAAGGTGTAATGTTTCATAAAATGTTCGATTAGGTGGTTAAAGTTTACATGACCATTGGTCACATTAAATAGTGCTAATATCACGGTCAAGGGTAGAAATGTGATCACGATTTGTTTTTATATTATACTAACACCAGCTTAAACGGTGGTGGCCGAGTGGTAAAGTAACCGACTTGCAGGCAAGAGGTGCGAGTTCGATCCCGGGCAGTACCAATATGAATTTCACTTTGTGAAGGTCATATGTACAAATCAAATGATTCGCCATCTGCTAACGGTGAAGGAAAACATCGTGAGGAAACCCACATGTCTTAAAAGAAATTCTAAAGATATCGAAGCTTAAAAGGTGGGAGTCTTCGTGTCGTTACTGTAGCAGCAGTCGTTATTATTGGGCGTTATGGGTAACGTGACTTCAATAGATATTCACAATAATGGTAATTATAATAGTCTTTGAAATAGCACTGGTACATACAAGGGTCGATCTTACAATTTTACTAACAATATTAGGTTCCTCTTGATTCACCAACCCGCATTAGGCCAGCGTGTGTGAATTAAGGCCTGAACCCTCTCTTTCTCTTGATAGAGAGGAGACCCGTGCCCAGCAGTGGGACATATATGGGTTGCTATTATTAACACTAGCTTCTGGCCGCGGCTTCGCCCGCCTTAATATCGGTTTAATCGTTAGCCTAAACACAACATTTGAGAACATAACTTCGAAAGTAACGGACTTTCATACAAACTTTCATCTCCTATTTTAGATAGATAGATAGATAACTCTTTATTGTACACCAAAATATAGTAAATATAATATTGCTTACATAGTTTTGCTTAAATGGTAATGCACAATGGGCGGCCTTATCGCTAAAAGCAATTTCTTACAGGCAACCTTAGGATGGACAGAAATTATAGATACCTTAAAGATGTTTATAAAGTGAGCAGTTTGGTGTTGCTAGTAGATGGCATATTATATATATATATTATACTTACATAGGTAAGTAATACCTACCTATAACTATATTATACTAATACTCATAAGTACCCATTCATTTTACCCCTTAAGAGCGTCAATTTAAAAAAAACCCTTTCTTAGCGGTTGCCTACATCATCCTTACTAATATTATAAATGTGAAAGTTTGTAAGAATGGATGGATGGATGGATGGATGTTTGTTACTCTTTCATGTAAAAACTACTGAACGGATCTGGATGAAATTTGGCACATAGATAGATTATGGTCTAGAATAACACATAGGCTCTTTTTACAGCGATAACCGACATCCACGCGGGCGGAGCCGCGGGCAACAGCTAGTAATAAATATTTGCGTGCCAAATTTCAGCGCAATCCGTTCAGTGGTTTGAGCTGTGCGTTGATACATCAGTCGGTCAGTCAGTAACGGTTGCCTTTTATTGTATTTTATTTTATTGGGTAGCTTACAGCTTCAAAAAAAATATGAAAAAAAACGCCAATAACAAGCTTCCACAACTTGACGGAAAACGCTCTATAAAAAAAGGATTATAGACTAATACAGTCACGTACGAACGTTATATAAAATTAGAACTTAGAATTATATACATACACATACAGAATAATACACCATTCTTCATTACTATACAGTGGCAAGCAATTTTTTTTTATTCTTTGTATATTGTATGCTTGCTTATTGATTAAATACTTTTTACATACCAAATTTATTGTATGCATCTAATTATATAATTATTTGACTATATTTTATATTTTTTTATTAGTATATTTGTACGAATCGTTTTTTTTAATTTATTGTTTACATAATTATGTTATATTTTATTTTATCACAGTAAATTACTTAAGTTGTGTAATATTACTGTAATTATATAATGAGCTAGCCGCCTGCTCCGGCTTTGCACGGGTGGTATTTCACGGGATTCTGTTATATTTTTCTCTATAAAATGTAGCCTATCACACTTACAGGTCCTGCGAGTATACCGGCGTTGTGGTCCAGGCCACAACATTAGAGCTGACGCAGCAACCTTATTTGCTATAAGTTTTATTTTATCTTTATAATTTTAAGTTTTTGTAAGAGTATTTTTTCTTTTCTTTGTTTCTTTCACAAATAACGTGGCTTTCTATTGGTAAAATAATTTCCAAAATCGGTTCTGTAGATTCAGAGATACAACGTCACAAACTCACAAAATTTACCTCTTTATAATATAAGTAGGTATAGATAAATAAATAATACTAAATAAAATACTTGAGATACCTATAAATGACGTAGGTACTTGGGTATAATGACGTATTTCCCAGTTTCAGTATGTCTGTGAATTGAAATGAGTCATACCTAATTATAGGAGTATAGCAGGATGCCGACATATAAACAGTACCGTGGACTGATTGATTGGCAAACAATACACAGCCCTTACACAGTATGGAAACATGCCATTTGGGACCTACGTGAAATACCATGTTATCTTCATTCTTCTTCTTATCGTTTGGTTAGTGGTCAACCTGGTGACAGTTATTAAGATCGCCCATATTTAGGCCTCTGTCGTGATCTAACGACTGTTAACAGACGGGACCGACTTTTAACGTGCCCTCCGAATCACGGAGACGCTCAGATAAAATAGGGTCAGTGCGCCGGTTTTCCGGCCAGCTTCAGTAAACGGCCATTTTTCGGACAACATTTTTTAAATCAAGATAATAGCATTTCTAGAGGTAAAATAAATAAATAAAAAATCATACGCGTTTTTTAAAATGATTATTAAATAAGAATTGATGCAGTTTGAAATAAATGGTTTAACCCAACGCCGAAGAAAAATTACTCAAAGTGCATGATGATTCAGTAGTGAGCAATTGTATAGTGATTTAAGAAAAAAATAACACGACGCGCGGCGCTCAAAGGTACGTTTCATTACTTATTTGATGTCGTATACACAAGATAGATGTTTAATTAGTTCAATTGTTAATTTGTTGTCATTATTTAATTGTATTTTATAATTTTTATACTTATTATTAAACTAAAATCTAGTGGTCGGTAACTGAAGTGACTATTTACCAAAAACGTCAAATTGCGACCACATGGTCGCAATCTGACACATACAGCAGTATTTTGTTTTGCTTAGTATGACTTTAATATTTATACAGGACTATAACAATTTAGGGTGTAGTGTAGTCAAAGTGTTAACATGCAAATCTTTAGTAAGCGACCACCACTTTCTTTAAGAAAGTTTATTTAATTGACTAAAAAATAAGTGCTAAATAGGTGGCCGTTAACCCACATCATTGAAATATAGACATTAGTTTGCGGCCACCATCATTTAGTTAGAGAGAAACAAGGGTCACGTGTGTCTTTTGTTTAATTTTAGCAAGCAATCTGTCGAATAAGGTTTATTACTTTTCACATTTACAACATCTAATGCTGTAAATGTGAAAAGTTTAGGATTTGATGAGGATTAGGCAGACAAAATAATATTATATCGGTATTCAGTACACTAAAGAAAGATGTGATACTATCGAGATAAGGGATCCAGATCCTGCCTGGTAAAATGGCGAAAAGCAGGTGTGGAGTGGATTCTCGGTTAAGAAACAGGACAGACAGTTCAGAAAATTGTTAAAGACGAAGAACATCGTCCAGGACAATCCTGGTATTTAAACTTTCTAAAGCGCCATCCTGATATATCATGCCGCGCAGCCGAAGGAATAAATAAAGCTAGAGCTAGAGTAACCGAAGTATCTATAAGAGCTTGGTTTAATGAATTTGAATATTTCTGAAAGAGACATTAGATTATTGAATGCCCAGAGCGCATCTTTAATGAAAATAAAAGCGGTTTATCTGTGTCCTAAAACCAGGATTTTTGTACCAGGTTAAAGCGGGAAATGAAAAGGATAACTTGACAGGTCTGACCACCTTCAACGCCAGTGGCCAAGTAAGTCTGCCGCTCGTTGTTATTGCCTACATACACCCTCCACGAGCCGTTGTAGAGAGCATGCCCGAAGAATGGTGATGGCACATCAGCAAGGGAATGGATGCGCTTGAATGTATTTGTGAATATATTACACACAATTTAAATAATTGAGTGGATCGCGCAACTGTATAAAAACCCGTATTACTGCTAATGGTAACAAGTCACACATGTCATTGGTCTTGAGTCCATCCATCTATCCGTCTCAGCCAAAAGACGTGCTTTGCTGGACATAGTCCTCCCTAGGTGTTTCCACAGCACTCAGTCCTGAGCTGACCTCATCCATCGGTTAAGTTTACTAGGTCGTCGGTCTACCTGGTCTCCATGTGCAAAAAATTAATCCTTCATCAAAACCTTACACCACATCATAAAAATTACTGAAGTTAATAATTGTTAACGATATATCTAAAAAAAGAAAAAAGAAAGACTACACCAAAATGATTACCATATTGTTTTCGTTAACAATTATTATATTATTTCTGTAAATATACTTTAATCAGAACAAATTTAAAATATTTAAATCAGGTTTAATTTTTTTATTGGCATATTTTTAATATTAAAATCATAGGCTTTGTTATGAAATCAAGGATTAATATAGTGGTCGCAAACTAGCACACGGGTGGTCGTAAACCGCCTAAAGTGGCCGTAAACCGACGTTTTGCCTATATTTTCACTTTTTTAGCTTTTTATAATATTTCATGGATAAAAGTACTATATTTTGTGTTTTATATCCAAACTAGACTATACTTGGGACTTATTTACATCAACACATACTATGTTGCGTGTAGATAACATTTTTTTATACTCATCTGAAGTGGGCAACCCAGCTAAATGGTCGCTAACTGGCGCAATGACCCTACCACTATGCGGTCACCCATCTATAGGGTTACCGCGCCTTTGGTAGCTTAACCCGCTGATCGTTTGCCGAACAGCGAGTGCTGGCTATGAGAGAACATTAATTGATGTTTAAAAAAAATAATCGATTATATTGCCACTGTAGTGGTTTTCCCCAGATACTATAGCATGGGGTTCTTCAAGAAAGGAGTTATAAGGTTTTTACAAGCGTCCATAGGCTACGGTAACTGCTTAATATCAGGCGGGTCGTATGCTTTTTTGCCTTCGTAGTAGTATGAAAGAAAAGTAATGGCGAGTGCGTCGAAAATCAGATGGTGACTAGACTGGCTAGTCTCCATTGAAATTAGTCGCTGTGACTGAAATTCGATCATGAAGGCATCTACAAAGTTTAAAATTTGTTAATGAAAGTCTGGTTATTAATTAATAGCATACACAATCATAGCATTGAATAATCTACGAGTAATATTTCAAGATAATCCTATTCAAACAAACATGAAAATTTGCCGTTCCTGCCGACATATTTCATTTTTTTAATAGTTTTCTTGTTTATTTAGGTCTTAGAACACTCGCTGGAACAAATTCTTTATTTAAAGGCAGGTAAATAGGTATTCAACTTTTAATATGAGTTTTGTTTGTCTTGCGTTATTTTTTTTTAAAGACAACCCCCGCACTAGAGAACAAGCTCTGCGTCGCGGGGGATTTTACAAACATACAAATTAACGGACACAAATTACACCTAGACTCAGAACAATTCTTTGTGGGTCACACACAGTTTTGTCCTGTGTGGTAATCGAACCCACAACCTCGTGCACAGCAGGCGCATACCACGGCCACTGGACCACCAAGACAATTTTGAATTATATTACCAACACAAAGCTGTTGAGCAGCACAGGTTGCTCATTATTATTATTATTATGACATTGCACTGCCTCACTGCCTAAATAATTGTATTGCATATTCGACAGACTCTATTTCCCAATCCTTATATATACCAACATAATAAGGTGACTAGGGCATCTACTGAACAATACAGATAATAAATAATGAGCAACTACTCTTACACAATAGGCTCTTATATTATATACAGCCTACATAACATTATATTTGTATGGTGCTACTTAATTACCGGCCTTGGGAAGACTATAGTGCTGTTAAAGCGGAGGCCACACGTATGATGTTGCCAAGGAAATGACGCTTTTATTTATCTTAAAGACTGGCTGGTTCGTCTTGTGCAGGGATTCCTAAACAATATTGAAAGAAAGAAATGAAAATCAATTATTTTTTACAAACAAATAACGCACTATATACAAAAACACACATTTAAACAAAGGACATCAAAACAATAATATTTTGTGTGGCGTACGTCACACGTGTGCAAAAAATGGCCACCGCTCAGCATAATGTTATTATGCATAAAACATAACAACGCTGGTTTTCAGCGACAGCCAGTTTTACTGAGTGCCATCTGCCGTACCGAACTTATAAACTAATATTGGGCAAAAGATCTCTCTTCCAAAATGAACTAATACTTCAGACAATTCCACCCCTGTACAAACTTGTCCACTGCCCACGCTTATTGACTTGTTGATTTTTTTAAAAGTACAACGATACTTCCTACATCCATTAGTCATTCTTTTAATTAGTGGGTGCACACACGACAACTTATACAGTATCGTGAAAGTTTCAAATAATAACTTGTGTTAATAGCGGTCGATTTTTATATCTCATCGACCCCCAAAATCAGTTTTCGTTTATGTCAACCCCCAGGGGTCTATATAGACTAATAAGGAATTCCTGGTCTAGTGGTTTGTTACCTCGACTGCTAAGCTGGACGTTGTAGGTTTGATTCCTATCCAGGAAAAATATTTTAGTGACAAGTACGGGTACTTTTTCTCTGTCTGGGTGTAATGTAACCCATAAAGAATTGTTCTGAGTCTGGGTGTAATTTGTGTCCGTTAATTTGTATATTTGTAAAGTACCCCACGACACAGAGCTTGTTCTCTAGTGCGGGAGTTGTCTTTTTTAAAACTAAAAAATAAAAAAAACCACATAATATAATAATATTATTACGTATGTATGTAGTTAGAAATATAATATATGTATGTTTAGTGCAGGTTCTACTTAGTTTGGTATCTGTGTAAGTTGTCCTAATATAATTTACCTGATGTAAATAATTAATTAAAAAAAGACATGCGGGGCAGTCTTTGGGTACCACCGATAAAAGTGAAAACTAAGCAACTTGTGAATTGTATCGTCGAGCTATTAGATTATTATTTTTGAATTTGGAAAGCGTTAAGTAAGAAAGAAATTTTCACTTCATAAAATTTTATCTGGTTCGATATATGGTTCGATTATGTCTATTCCTACTTTATTTTATAAAGAGATAAAGTTTGTGACGTTGTAGGGAGTAATCTCTGGATCTACTGAACCGAATTTGGAAATTCTTTTACCATTAGAAAGCCACGTTTTTTCTGAGTGTCATAGGCTATATTTTATTGACAAAAACATTACGGGACTTCGGGAAATACCACCCGTGCGAAATAGGGGCGGGTGGCTAGTTTATCATAAGGAGGCACAGGCTCAACTCTTTACCCAGTATCTTCTATCCTTTTAGGGAAAAAGTGTGAGGTATGTATGTATTATTAGATTTATGTATGTACTAGCTGTTGCCCGCGGCTCCGCCCGCATGGATGTCGGTTATCGCTGCAAAAGTAGCCTATGTGTTATTCCAGACCATAATCTATCTGTGTGCCAAATTTCATCCAGATCCGTTAAGTAGTTTTTACGTGAAAGAGTAACAAACATCCATCCATCCATTGTTACAAACTTTCACATTTATAATATTAGTAAGGATGAATAAATTCGAAATCTCTTGGTAGTATATGCTTCAATGAACAATGGAAATTCCAACGTTCACAACACTTCAAAATTACTGCAAGGTTGGTTCAGTGGCTTAAGTGGCACATTACAATTGCGCGGCGTGTTGTGGGTTCAATCCTTGAACGTGGCAAAAAATTGTGTGATCCACACATAGTTGTTTTGGTCAAGCGCTTATAAGCTAAGTAACTACTTAACACTAGGTGAGCCACATGCTGGTTTGCCACCTAAGTAGTATAATAAGAACGGAGTCCGTGAATTATAGATTTGTAAAAGCGTCCATAGGCTACGGTAATTGCTTGACATCAGGAAAAAAAGTATAAAAAAGGACCTTCCCCAGTCGGGCTTGCTCGATATGATGCCCCGATTTAATGTTTCATAATTACAAAAGTTACGTTTTTTAGTAAGATACAGTTATTTGATTGACGCAGCGATGTTTGGCCAGAACATTCGAATGGACTGAACGCGGTATGTTTACGCTAAACTAATTCAAACACATGCGAACTCTCTGTGTACTCTTTTAGCGGATTTACGTGCACTACCCACTGTAAACTTTGTTATAATTGAATAAACAATAAATTAATTATTATTTTTAAAATAATAGAAGGTCGTAGCCGAACACACATAGTGATGCAGTTGTGATCCTATGCAAGAGTATAGGACTCGACGACACGAGTGCGCGGCCGAACGATTTTTTTTTTTTATGCTACTTGGGTGGCAAACAAGCATACAGCCCGCCCGATGTTAAGCAGTATCCGTAGCCTATAGACGCTTGCATTACCAGAGGTATCACTTGCGTGTTGCCAACCCATTTTTTTACACCAGGGCTTTAAGATGGAAGTAAACCTGGGACAGGAATACGTTTGTTTCAAAACGCATTCCTAAATGAGCGCTGGAGACCTATACTCACACACAGGAACACAACTACACCGCTGTGTGTAGTCATTTGGCTGTGGTCTTCTGTAAGGTGGAGGTCCTTCCCCAGCCGGGCCTGCTCGCCAGTATGGTGCCCTACCTCTCTTGATTTTTCGTCACCATGCGATATACTCGTAGCAGTTTAAAAAGTTTAATATATTTAATTTATAAATTCCATAGTTATCTTGAGGGATTCCTATGTCACCTATATATTATGTTTATTACCAATCATGTTTAATAAATAAAAGTGTATTGATATAATAAAATAATATATTATCTAAGGTTATTTCTTATAAATTTAATTAAGTAAGTACATATATTACTGACGTTTATTTACTTACGGTATATTACTTTATTTAATATAATTATAGATTATTATATATTAGATATCATTTGTGATCGAATAACTGATTTGTATCAAATATACATATGCATAAGAAGTTTAAACACACTTTAATCACATCCTTAATAAAACAAAACATGAAAAGTATAAAATTATCTAAGTACCTATTATTTAAAAATATAAATGAATAAAAATAATCATACCTGAATTATAAAAACGATGGCTGGAAAGAACACCAGAAGAAATCCAAGAGAACAATAATAAAAACACTTTTAAAACAATAATAAAATTCACCACAGATAAACACTAAACAGCTGTTTTAATAAAACAATACGGAATGAACTTCGGAGACATCGTTTTAAAACCAAATTAACTGATTAACTTTCGAAACCGCGACCGCAGTGTTACTGAACGAACTAGCAACGTGCAGAAGCAGAATACGTCGGATTTTCACTCATAAAAATAACTCGGAGTACCTAAACGTTGATGAAAAACATCGCTTTACGTGTAAGCTAATCAACATGCCAGTTAAGAACGATCACTCGCCGACACTCGTTCATTCGTCGACTATTTTATGGTAATTTGTCTTTATATTCCTCATTTTTATTTATAACCGATAAAATATAATTTATCTATTAAATTTTCGATTATTATTCACTGATTTGGAGCATCACTGGCACATTTTTCACGCTGTTATGTTTTAAAAATAAGCTGTCAATAACGGATGACAAATTAGCGAATGCGCGCGTAAATTACTGTCACTAGTGTCATTTTTTTCGCGCGGTTTTTTCTATTCAGCCTAGTACATTTTTCTGGACGCGTTTATCGTACGATATCTTTGACAACGCGTGGAAGACTGGCTAATTTTAACATGTTTGGTGCATCGTTCGGTAGTTGGCGTCGGAGCGATGCGCCGGCGATCGATCGATGGATAGAGATCGATATTGTGCAGATGTTTTTTTAGAGTTCCGTATGTATTTTGGTTTTGTTATGAAGTTTTTTGAAGATAAATGTTAACTGTCTATCATTATTCGTGAATCGTAAAATGTTGTATCAGATCTGTTTTTTTGTAAGTACCTTTTGAAAGAAATACGGTCATTACTACGGTACCTACGGTAATACTAGCTGACCCGTGATCACTTCTTAGAAATGTTTAGCACCCAACTCATTTTTACTTATATTGAAATTATGAGTGTGGTTCGTTTAGTACTATATGCTATAATTTATTTCCTGGCTGCTATAAGGACGGATATATTTGTCGGGTTAATATATAGCCTATGACCACTAAGGTAAACATATAGAGGTGCAATTCCATACAGTTTATGTCAAAATATTGAAGTCAGCTTTTTACTCGCATCGACAAGCTCGGTGTTGCACACTATATAAAAAAAATCCCTAATCTCATTGATTTAATAATTTTTTTTGATCAGATGGAATTTAATTTTTGAAATAATTGTTTTATTTAAATTGGAACCAAATTCAATTAGATTAATTACATTAAATGTTATAATTTTCAACCTACGTATTATGGAGGTCAGCAGGAAAATTTTGTTTAAGTAGCTTTTTTGTTTTTTTGTAACTTGTTGGTTTTGTTTGTTTTTCATTTGACGATATAAATTTAATTATTTCCTTATTTAATATTTGATTTAACTGATTTAAAATTTGGTAAATATTTTTAAAATTATTTAAATCATTTTGTTTACTAATTTTAAATTTAATAAAAAATGAAATAAATCTATTTTAAATATATTTCATTTAAATATATTTCATTGAATATAAAAATCTCCCATAAACACAGGGAACCCGAACGAGGTTTTAACTGACAACCCTGAACTATGTGTTAGCCGCCAATATTTTTAATTAGTTTTTTTATGATTTACAACAATAATTAATTGAAAACACAATTATCTCACATGTGAAAAGTAATTTCGTTTGCCTTATTACACTTTTGCGAAACGTGCGTTTCGAAATCGCAAAGTTTCACCATACATTTACTCATTTTCTTGTTTCGCGCCATTCGAACGCCATGGTCATGGCAAAATAAAAGACAGTCGGACACATGCCCCGGGGCATGTGTTAGGTGATAGCGTGTTTTAGCGGTTATTGCTTATCTAGCGATACATATAAATCTATGCCTATGACACTCACAAATAACATGGCCTTCTATGGGTTAAAGAATTTTTAAAATTGGTTGAGAAAATCCAAAGATTAGCCCCTACAACCTCACAAACTCACAAACTTCACCTCATTATAATATTAGAATAGATTAATTAGATTTAGCCTTTGTGCTACTCAGATGTATAACTTAGAACATTGTAAAGTTTCATCACAATTTGTGCAGTAGTTTTTGCGTAAAGTTGTAACAAACATACATCCTCATAAACTTTCACGTTTATAATATTAGTAGGGATAACATACGGAATCCATTTCTAAATTATACAGAGTGTAGGGTTCTCATTTTAATCTGGAATGCGGAACTCTGATTTTATTGAAAGTGAACACGTGTTCCGATTGCATCGTTTTGAATGACGAATGATGAATGAATGAATGATGTTTATCTTAAATGAACCATTTGGATTCATAATTTCAATGTAAATAATGATAATGATTTATTGCGGAATAGTTGGAATTTTTTTGTTCATAGAGATATTGTTTTTAAAACTCAAGGTGGTAAGCAGTTATGTTTACAATACCAGACTATCGCTTATGCCACTTGTCTAGAGGCTCAAGGGTATCACTCATACGTTGTCAACGGGTTAAACGGGTTTCAACGAGACTTGATCCCTTGTGTTGTGTCTCAAGAACTTCACTATCATTTCAGCCGTGTAGGATCTACAATCGTTGTGGATTGTGACAGGAGCGGGTGCGACATAATCTTGATCTTGCCTATAGCATCAGGAGAGGTAGAGCACCATACTAGCGAGCAAGGTCGACTAGGGAAGGACCTCCTATTTACAGAAGACCACAGCCAAATAAGTACACGGCGGTGTAGTTGTGTTCCTGTGTGTGTGAGTACAGGTCTCCAGCGCTTATTTAGAGATGCGTTTCAATAGAAACATTTTCCTAACCAAGGGATACTCAATCTTAAAGCCCTGGTGTGTAAAAATATTGGGTTGGCAACACGCAAGTGATATCTCTGGTGTTGCAAGCGTCCATAGGCTAAGGTAACTGTTTAACACCAGACAAGCCGTATGCTTGTTTGCTACCCAAGTAATATAAAATAAAACGTACGTACTTATTTATTATTAATAACTGACGGTGCCGAGACGGGCTATTTCACAAAATTTAAAGATACGCAGCGAGTTAAGGAGCGAGCTATCCTTAAAGGACTTCTTCAAAATTAAGCTGGTAAATTAAAGTCAATTATTATTATAATAACACATACATATATTGTTTATTGTATGAATATCAATCCATTCCCCCATGTTCCTATCCCCCTAAACTGTGCGAAATCACAGGCCAGGCCGATTTTCGCCCACAAAAATATAAATGTAGACGTTTATTTGAAGCCGTTTCAAATATGCGTTCCGTACCTCGAAATGAAAAAACGGTACCCTTATAGGATCATTTTGTTGTCCGTCCGTCCGTCTGTCAAGAATCTTTTTCTCAGGAACGCGTAGAGGTATCAACTGAAATTGATATCAAATACTCAGAATACTCAATATTTAAGAGAGGTAGGGCACCATACTAGCGAGCAAGCCCGACTGGGGAAGGACCTTACAGAAGACCACAGCCAAATGACTACACACAGCGGTGTAGTTGTGTTCCTGTGTGTGAGTACAGGTCTCCAGCGCTCATTTAGGAATGCGTTTTGAAAGAAACGTATTCCTATCCCAGGGTTACTTCCATCTTAAAGCCCTGGTGTAAAAAAAAGGGTTGGCAACACGCAAGTAATACCTCTGGTAATGCAAGCGTCTATTGGCTACGGATACTGCTTGACGTCGGGTGGGCCGTATGCTTGTTTGCCACCCAAGTAGTATAAAAAAAAAAACAAAAACTCAGGTCTACTGTCCTCTTAAAGCTGTGAAAAAGCCAACGCAATCAAAAGTTACAGTCGCTTATGCTCAAATTTCTGCAAATTTTCGATACTCGCAAGGTAATCAAAACCTACAGGGTGCTTCCCGTGAACTCAGAATCTTGAAATTTGGTACGAAGCAACGTCTTATAGCACAGATATAGAAAAAATTTAAAAAATTTGTAGTTATATCATATAATAAAATACAAAAATACAGGTTTGTACGGAACCCTCGGTGTGCGAGTCCGACTCGCACTTGGCCGGTTTTTTTAAATATTTGATTGATCATAACTTCCATAAAAGCTGTTTTTTTAAAAAAAAAGAAACCGTGCGTTTTTATCAAGCCTGATATCTATATCAGGTTAAAATTCTATTGCTCTAAGGAAAAACAATCAGGAATATATTGTGTGGTAATCGCTCTTAAAAAATCTTGTTGTCCTATTAATTTACCAGCCATTGTCTTATAGTTAAACAGTTGCTTAGGTACTTTGTATTTAAATGACAGTTGTTAAACGAAATAGATGATGAAACGGCGTCTAGCTTTCCAGTAATCTTCTTTGTCAACCCTTATCCACCCACTGCTGGGTATAGATCTCCTCTTTTGTGCGCCATCTGTTCCGGTCCTGTGCCAAGTTCATCCAATGGATTCCCGCCATCCTTCTTATATCGTCTGACCACCGGGCGGGTGGTCTACCCGGCAATAGCCTTTCCAGTAATACCTTCCATTTAATAGTATCAAAATACAAAGTGATACTTTGTTCATCTTAGTTTACTCTTAAGTGGTCGTTATGCAGAGCTTAATATAGAATTCTAAATATATCGATGGTAATCGATGGTAGTGGTGCAGTATTAAATATTAATTTCATTATATTGATGATGAGTGTGGTTAGTGTGTGCAGGATAACGCAGCGTAGGATGATGATGATGATGGAAAGATGACATCATCAGAGCTTGCATGAAAGCCATGGATGCAGGAAGCTCGGTAAAGAAAAGTTTTTCTTTCCCAGACACACTCCATCTTAAAGCCATACTGCAAAAAAATGGGTCAGCAACACGCAAGTGAAACCTCTGGTATTGCAAGCGTCCATTGGCTACGGCAACTGCTTACAATCAGGCGGGTCGTATGCTTGTTTGCCATTCTTATGTCGTTACCATAGTTATCAATAATCTGCTTATCATCAAGGTCATCTGAAGCTCTTCAAAGAGTCGAAAGTGGCTACCTTGAGCCCTTCATCATTAAGTGATGCTGGTGATCGTAGATAAAATATAAGAGCCCTTCAATCCGTGAATATGATATTCGATCTATTGAAGGTTACAAACATAGAATTAAAAAAAAAATAGAAAGGGTAGGGCACCATTCTAGCGAGCAATGCCAACTGAGGAAGGACCTCCACCTTACAGAAGACCACAGTCAACAAGTAGTAACAGTGTAGTTGTGTTCCTGTGTGTGAGTATAGGTCTCCAAAGCTCATTTAGGGATGCGTTTTGAAAGCGACGTTCTCCAGTTCAGTCCAGTTCCCAGTTGCTGCTGTACTGCATGCGTTACTAAATAGTTACTACTTAACAGATACATCACTAAGAAGAAAACTACCAATAACTACTGCTATAATAGCCTACTCTGTCGCGTCAGCAACCGCTGGATGCTAAAATGTGCCTAAATGCTCAAGCGTACAGTTGTGATTGTTTCGCACCGCGCGATCCCACAGCACTGAATTTGGTCCGCAAACGGCCCGAGACCGCTCGGCGCTCGGCCAGGCGGTAAGTAGGTAATTAGAGCTCGCAAGTACATGGAGTGACGGAGGCCTGACCTTACAGAGGACCTCAGTGAAATACCTTCACACAGCGGTGTAGTTGTGTTCCTGTATGTGAATACAGGTCTCCAGCGCTCATTTGGGGATGCGATTTGAAATAAACGTTTTCCTATGCCAGGGATAAGCTCTAGTGTAAAAAACCAACACCACTGTACCACTATACGTTCACCCATCTATAGGGTTACCGCGCTCTTAGTAGTTTAACCCGCTGATGGTTTACCGAACAGCGAGTGCACTTGGCTGATCTGGCAATAGTCAAAAGTGAAATAAGGCAATCTGTCAAATTAACATGTCGGTGACAATCTTTTTTTCTTCATACCTAGTATGCAATAAACTAATATCATAAATAAGGAAGATTTGCTTTATCTTTTGTTAAGATTTACCTCAAAAACTGCTCAATCGATTTTTAAAATTCTTTCACGTATAAACAGCACTGAATTTGGTCCGCAAACGGCCCGAGACCGCTCGGCCGGGCGGTAGGTAATTATAGCGCGTAAGTACATGAAGTGACGTAGGCCTGGCTACCGTAACTGCTTAACATCAGGCAGGCTGTATGCTCGTATGCCACCCAAGTAGGTTTGATTCCAATCTCAGCATAGAGCTCCGATATGAAAGTTTTTTTTTTTAAAGACAACTCCCGCACTAGAGAACAAGCTCTGTGTCGCGGGGGACTTTACAAACATACAATTAACGGACACAAATTACACCCAGACCAGAACACCTCTTTGTGGGTCATACAAAGCTTTGTCCTGTGTGGGAATCGAACCCACAACCTCGTGCACAGCAGGCGCATACTGCTGCCACTGGACCACCGAGGCTGTCGAGTGTGAGACCGTATGTTAATAAAAGTGCCGTCTGTTTTAATCTGTGGGGTCACCTTTGACCCTGCCGATGCGACCCTTAGGTCAGAAGGTGAGCGTGTTAATTAAGTTGTAACGTTTAATTTTTAAAACGGTTTAAATGTTAATTGTTTTGAGTATTCAGTGTTAAAATTAAGTACTTGAACCTTTTTTTAAAACGTAATTGGCTTTTTAAATTTAAATGCTCTTTGAGAGATTAAGAGAGGTAGGCCACCATACTAGTGAGAAAGCCTGACTGAGGAAGGACCTCCAACTTACAGAAGACTACAAATAACTACATACAGTGGTGTACTTGTGTTCCTGTGTACTAACAGGTCTCCAGTATTCATTTAGAAATGCGTTTTGAAAGAGACGTTTTAATATCCTATTAAAAAAATGGGTTCGCAATACGCAAGTGATGCCTTTGGTAATGCAAGCGTCCATAGGCTACGATAACTGCTTAACATCAGGCGGGCCGTATGTTTGTTTGCTAGACACCGTTTTTTTAAATACTAAATCTACAAAATATGGCAGCAGTTAGAGCAATGCTGTGCTTATGTAAACTTTTATAATAATACTAGCGATCCGCCCCGACTTCGTCTGGGTTAAACTATTTTCAGCGCTCCTTTCTTTTTTTTACATAAGAACCTTCTCCAGATAATAACAAACACAACAAAAAAAGAATTACCGAAATCGGCCCAATCACGCGTGATGCCGTGACAAAGGGAAATAGGGATTCATTTTTATATCCTTACTAATATTATAAATGTGAAAGTTTGTAAGAATGGATGGATGGATGGATGTTTGTTACTCTTTCACGTAAAAACTACTGAACGGATCTGGATGAAATTTGGCACAGATATCGATTATGGTCTGGCATAACACATAGGCTACTTTTTGCAGCGATAACCGACATCCACGCTGGCGGAGCCGCGGGCAACAGCTAGTAAGATATATTTAGAATTGCTCTACTCCTTATTCCCCGAAGAAGTGAAAAGCGAGACACCCACGTTTCCTCAGCTTTGTTAAGTTCTACGTAATAAGCTCTGCCCCCGCAAGCTTACTGCTATACACCGGTTATAATTCCATTCTCCATGTTCCTACTGACAATCTACTCGTATAATAATAGCAACCCATATTATGTCCAACGGCTGGGCACGGGTCTCCTCTCCTCTATCAAGAGAGAGAGAGAGGGTTTAGGCCTTAATTCACACACGCTGGCCTAATGCGGGTTGGTGAATATGACATGTCTTTAGAATTTCTTCTAAGAAATGTGGGTTTCCTCACGATGTTTTCCTTCACCGTTAGCAGATGGCGAATCATTTGATTCGTACATATAAACTCCACAAAGTGAAAATCACATTGGTACTGCCCGGGATCGAACTCGCACTGTTGCGTGCAAGTCGATTACTTTCCCACTCGGCCACCACCGCTTTTATCTACTCGTATACTAATATTATAGGGTCGCGGGCAACCGTTGGACAAGGTCAGCTCAGGACCGAATGATGTGGAAGACCTTGGGGGAGGCCTATGTCCAGCAGTGGACGTCTTGTGGCTGAGATGGATACTAATATTATAAAGCTGAAGAGTTTGTTTGGTCGAACGCGGTAATCACAGAAAGTACTGGTTTGATTACAGAAAAACTTTTTTGTTGAATAGGTAGTGCATTTATCCAGGTAGGCTATAGGCTATATAACATTACGCTATGATCAATAGGAGCGGAGCAGTAGTGAGATATGTTGCGAAATCGGGGAAATGTATGTTTCAAATTACCACGCGGACGACATAGCCGATACCTTACATAAACATCGAATATAATTTGCCCAACCCGGGAGTCAAACCATGAGAGCAAAGGCAGTATTATTAATTGGCTGTATTAATTATGGGAATTGTTATTAATTTACAGAAGTTATTGTTAGTTTAATAAACGGTCCATAATTAGCAGCTGATACATTGATTTATTTAACTACAATTGGAGCAGCCATAACGTCCTTATAGCGATTTATTTCCTTTATTACCAAACTTAAATTGACATTGTTCTAAATTCAAGTTAGGATCGAAAATAAATCGCTATAACGACGTCATGGTACCACAGTTCAAGTAACTCTTTATGAAAGAGTACACTGTGGTATTACGATTAGCTTATAATCATCAAATTTATTTTATTATTTGGAGTTTATAATGTAATCATTAAACCTATTTTATTAATAATCTAGTATGGTGTTTTAACTGCATGAGTTTGCATGCTAAGATTGTAAATTACAAGAGATTGTTACTATCTAGAGATTAAGAAGAGTTGCTCGAGTTTCTTAGCTAGTTATTCTAATGGCTCTAAACTTATCAGCGAAAGAACTGTAGGTCAATCAATTTTAATAAAACAATAATGTATAATGTGAATTTTAATGAATTTAATTTAATTTTGTTATTTAATTGTGTAATTTATAATTTAATTTTGTAATTGTATTATTTATTATAAATTTAATGTACCTAATCTTATTTTCTAATTTATAAATATTGCAAATGTAATGAAATTGATCAGTTTATCAATATTATCAGCTGTCAATTTTTTCTTTTACAATTTGGCGATTAAAAAGAGCGATCTGAATTTATTGCTACTTCTTGTTATGATTTTATAATTGTCAGCGAATTAGGCGTACGTAGAATTGGCTGACAACATTTTTCAATTACCATTTAAAAAAGAGCGGTCTCAGTTTCTTGCTATTTCTTCTTTTGACTTTATAATTAGGAGCGAATTTGCGCCGTCTTAGTCGTAGATAAATTGACTGACAATTTTTCTGGCTTACCTTTTGATATAACCATAATTTATGACCTTCTAAGTGTTACTTTGTAACCTAAATAAATAAGTTTTTGTAATTTATAATTGTGCAAATTTCCAGTCAAAATTTAACGCTTCGGTGAAATTATAGAATTATCTAATATAGCTGTTGCCCGCGGCTCCGCTCGCGTGGATGTCGGTTATCACTGCAAAAGTAGCCTATGTGTTATTCCAGACCATAATCTATCTCTGTGCCAAATTTCATTCAGATCCGCTTAGTAGTTTTTACGTGAAAGAGTAACAAACATCCATCCATCCATTCTCGCAAACTTTCACATTTATAATATTAGTAAGAATTAAATTAAAGACTGTTTGATATAATAAGTATCTTATGATAGTTTTATCTTTGTACAATTGGCTTTTTATACCATTGTCGGCCTATGCGATTCTGTAGCTCTTTGTAGGCCCCTCTCAGTCTGATATTTCCAACATCTGAGTCTACATTATCGATTGTATTAATACATACAACAAAACCAGTTTAAACAGACCTCTGGTACCGGGAATCGACACCCCCTGTTACTAATATTAACACAAAAACAGAGGGGGATGAATAGATCAAGTTTACCTGGTTATGATACACGCAAATCACGCACACAACGAAACGCCCCCGCGCAGTCGCAGTGCGTTCTCGCTACCCCACCCATCTCACTTGTCGTCCAAAGCCGGCAAAATTCTTCTACACCCCCGTGGTGAGCCACCAAACGCAACAACTTGCACGGAAAAATAATATTTAAAATCGTATTTATTTAGTATTTAAAAGCAGTGTATAGTTTCAGCTTTGATTGTCGCTTAGTGTTTTATTATTAGCGGCCATTTTTAAAAGAAAAACCTGTGATAGCTATCAATCGCGGAATTTATATACGGAAGGAAAATGGCGGAGCGCGAGCCGCGCGTTTCTATTCGAAAATAGAAATCGTTGTTCTAGAATATTATATTCCTTTTTTATGTTCCTTTTTTTAAAACAAGAATGCTAGTGAGGACTTTGTTTTAACGCGAGTGATGGGACACTAAAAATCGATATTCAGTAAATTTCGGTTAATTTTAAGGCTAGTGTTACACTGTCCTCGTTTAAAGACTGTTGTTCATGTCAGAAAAGAAAGAAGAGGAGTAGATTGGCGTCGTTGGAAGTCGAAATGACGACGGAAACTGCGACGCCTAACCAGGTAAGTTGGTGTGATTTTGCCGCAATGTCGCGGCAGGCGCTGCCTGTATAGAGCCGTGTCAAGGACATTGGCCTCTAGAATTAGACACCTGAGGGTTATATAACTGTTTTTCAAGTAATTTTCTTTATTTACTATAAAGTATTGTATATTTTATAGTAATTACTGAATAAATAAGCTCACGTTTTGTTAAAAATCGATATTGCTGCATTGTTGTCCGATTATGTCTACGTTTGAGCTCGTGTTGGACTTCAATGCGACTCAATTATGATAGTAATCTGACCACACAATAGTGGTAGCCTTTAGAAAGGAAAATGTGTGCTTTTTTATACTACCACGGTGAATTACAAGCATACGGCTCGCCTGATAGTAAGCAGTTACCAAAACCTATGGACGCTTGCTTTGCTTTACGCACTGTGTATTTAGCAAGAAAAGATTTTCTTAAATAAGGACTGGAGACTCACGAACAAGAACCTAACTACATCCTTGTAGTTATTTGGCTGTGGTCTTTTGTAAGGTGGAGGTCGTTCCCTAATCGGGCTTGCTAGCTTCTATGGTGCTGTTCCTCACTTTTTATCACGCTGGTGACTCGCACACGGCTTACAGGACATTTATTCGCCATGATATCGGAATAAATTTATTTATTTATTTTATTTATTTACAAATTTAAACTAACTGTTACAACTAAGTTATTGTATGTTAAGCAAAGCGGCCCGCTATTATCAGATAAAACACTCATCTTTGGTTGCATCACTTTCAGCGTTCACAAATTGTAATCACATATCAGGCAATTGAAAAGAGTGGCCTGAGTTTCTTGCTGGTTCTTTCCAGACTTTACCCCTGTCTGTTCAGTCATTAAACTCGGCAGTAGTCAAATTAGCTGACGTCTCATTTGGCATTTTTCATTGACCTGCATAAGTGTCACAGTATTGATCTATATGAATAAATGATTTTGAATCTGAATTTGAATGTATCATGCCAAAGGCCAAAGTCGAAGTCAAACTCATTTATTTATTTAGATCAATTGCTTGATACTTATGAACGTCATAAAACGGCCAATTTGCCGACTAGGGTAGGGCCTCGAGAAGAATTTTCGGCAAGAAACTCGGGCCACTCTTTTTAATCGCCAAAGCATAACATCAACAAAAGAAAATGGTATATACAATGAGATTATAAAGAGAGATATGCTACCTTCATACTTAGCGGCGTTTAATTTTGTAACCATGTTTTAGTGCGTACTTGCTTATAGATTACAAGTAAGAAAGCGATAGATAATGCAGAATGTAATGATACAGAAAGAGATAGTGACAGATGAAATGAAACTACTATATTTTTTATTATTATATCTATCTTTTTATCTTTTTAAAAAGACAACTCCCGCACTAGAGAACAAGCTCTGTGTCGCGGGGGACTTAACAAACATACAATTAACGGACACAAATTACACCCAGACTCAGAACAACTCTTTGTGCGTCACACAAAGTTTTGTACTGTGTGGGAATCGAACCCACAACCTCGTGAACAGCAGGCGCATACTGCGGCCACTGGACCACCAAGGCAGTCATATCCATCATTGGGTATATATCTAAATTATTTATCATGGACCATCCTACTAATATAATAAATGCTAAAGTTCGTTAGGATATATGGATGGTGTTACTCCTTCACGCATAAACTAGTGAACAGATTTTGATGAAACTTTACAATTTTATAAGTTCATCATCATCTCAATCCATAAACGTCTCACTGCTGGGCACGAGTCTCCTCCATACATTTAGAAGTATATAAGCCTATGATACCACGCTGGCCGGACGGGTTGGTATAGGGTTCTGTTTCAAGTTTTACCTCTCTTACAGTGGATACTGTCGGCCTGACTTACTATCTTAGTCGACTCTTACGACACCCTCGGAATCGAATGGGGTGGTGACGTTTGTAATCTTAGTCGATCAGCACACAGACAAGTTTTATTTTAGATGAAACGAGATAATAGTAAGGTTTTATAGGTTAAACGTCATCAATAAACATTTAAATAATCTACACGGACGATGTCGCAGGCAAAAGTTAGTAGTTAATAATTCCAATAAGCGTTTCCTTTGGTCGTTCCAATATTTCCTCCAATCCCGGTAATTGAATAAGAAGTGGATGTCAGAATATTGAATAATTTCGTTCAATATTCAAATCTGCCTTTGATATAATTTTCTTTTTATCAAACAAAGATGGCGGAAGATCGTAATGTAGGAAACGAGATTTTGTGAACTTTTGTTGAACGGAAATTAGGTCGGTTGTGTTGTTTTTTAAATTTAATTATTAGGAGCTTCACAATTGTATTACTTCTGGTAATATTGCTTCTCTTTTTGTTTAGGAAAGGATTTCCCATTTTACACTAAGAATAACTTCATTTTTAAAAAACACCTCGTGCAAATAACAAGCTCCGTGACTAGACTTCACATATGCACCACCAGGCGAAGCCGTATGCTTGTTTGCTACCTAAGTACTATTTAAAAACCTAGACTTGAAACAACCATTTTGGTATCGAACCCACAACACGCCGAGCAATGGTGAATAGCAAAGAAACTACATAATTAGGCCATTGAAAGTTAGATATGGGATACCAAACAAAACTGGTGAAATAGCAGCCTCTACATACTTCTTTTGTTTCTTGTTTCTTTTAAAAAGACAACTCCCGCACTAGAGCTAGCACTCTGTGTCGCGGGGGACTTTACAAACATACAATTAATGGACACAAATTACACCCAGACTCAGAACAACTCTTTGTGGCAACACAAAGTTTTGTCCTGTGTGGGAATCGAACCCACAACCTCGTGCACAGCAGGCGCATACTGCGGCCACTGGACCACCGAGGCAGTCTTTGAAAATTGAGAGAGACAAATCATAAATTCGTCACCAAGTTGACAGATAATGAATTTTCAGAAACATTAAGCCGGCAGACACAGAAAACCGTAGGTACACTCACTTTAATCCATCAAAGGGGATAAAAGGGGATTGCAGCAATCTTTCATAGGTATATGTATGTATGTATGGACATAGGTACGAAAGGATTAAGCCCGAACCTGATAAAATGAGACAGGAGATAGGACGGGGTGAATATGTTGCAGTTAATTGCAGTATTTTTCATTAAATGTGGATTTTGTACTACTTATTAAGTATTCTGTGATTTTGTGGACGTTTAATACTCAATTTGAAGCTTTTGCTTTACGAAAGCAAGCTAAAAAAAGTAGAACGTTCTTAATTCAACTGTTTTTTTTTCTATGTACGTATGTCCATGTGTAATAGGGGGTTGGCAACACTACTACTACCACAGAATACTTAATAGTACAGCTACTACTAGTGAGCAATCCCGACTCGAAAAGGATTTCTACCTTACAGAAGACCACAGCCAAATGACTACACACAGCGGTGTAGTTGTGTTCCTGTGTGTGAGTACAGGTCTCCAGCGCTCAGTTGGGGATGCGTTTTGAAAGAAACGTTTTCCTATACCACGGAAATTCCATCATAAAACCCTGGTGTTTATTTTTGGGTAGGTAACAGATATGAATGTAAATAAATTAACAAATCGTATATTATCTATCCTCTGAGTAAACAACGTAGTTATAATAGGTATATCGGATCAAATCCCGTCTAGCCCGGGTGCTTAGGAAACCTTATTACATCCAACATGGAGTCAAGGCCAGGTCTAATGGATCGGCAAATTGTTGCCACGCACACAAGCAACCCTAATCATATTATAGAGATTTATTAACTCAAGCTTTATAGAATAAAAATGTTATATAAGTTTTTTTATACTACTTGGGTGGAAAACAAGCATATGGCCCGCCTAATGTTAAGCAGTTACCGTAGCCTATGGACGCTTGCAATACTAGAGGTATCACTTGCGTGTTGCCAATCCCTTGTTTTACACCAGGCCGTTAAGATAGGAGTGTCCCTGGGATAGGAATATGTTTCTTTCCTAAATGAGCGCTGGAGACCTGTACTCACACACAGGCACACAACTACACTGCCGTGAGTAGTTATTTGGCTGTGGTCTTCTGTAAGTTGGAGGTCCTTCTCTAGTCGGGCTTGCTCGGTAGTATGGTGCCCTACCTCTCTTTAATCCCAATCCCACGGGTATAGTTCTTTTTACGGCATAAAAACTAGCACTGTATTTTATCCCTTTGCCAAATTTTATCCAGATTCTTTTAGTCGTTTTGGCCTAATTAAGTTATAAATATACACCCGTCTATCTATGAAAATTTTCTGTATAGCTGTTTTAGCAATGTCATGGTAGCCTATGGACGATTGCATCACCAAAGGTATCACTCACGCGTTGCCGACTCTTTAAAAACCTTATAACTCCTTTCTTAATATATACATCCAACTACATATTTAAATCCATCGCCTTTTACATCAATTTCGGTACATCATTTTATGCTAAACACTAGGGGTCGCCCGCGACTTCGTCCGCGTGGTAATTTGGAATATTTTCCCCGATTTTGCAACATATCTCTGCTCCGCTCCTATTGATCATAGCTTGATGTTATATATCCTATAGCCTTCCTGGATAAATGCACTATTCACTTTCTGAGATTAGCGTCTTCAACCAAACAAAAAAACAAACTCTTCAGCTTTATAATATTAAGTAAAGATTAACTGTAATATAACCGAATAGTACTTACCTACCTAATAGGCATTTTAATTGAATAAAAGCGAAATATGATCTCAAATGCTGTCACCAGGGTGCGTCAACATTACACCCCCAAGGTTATTATAGCAAACGTTTGATTGACACGAATCTAATTAGGTTATGTGCTGGTTAACCTCTTTCAGAATAGGGGCTTGACTTTTTTACATCAGGCACAAAACAACGCCTATAGACGTCATGAAAATAAAACATCTATTGTGTCTACGTTACTGTCCGTGAACGTGTTAAGTAAAGAGTAAGCAGGTTTTAAGAGAGGTATTTGATCGTCCATACTAAATATTATAAACGCGAAAGTTTGTAAAAATGTATGAATGTTTGTTACTCTTTCACGCAAAAACTACTAAACGGAACTCGATTAAATTTGGCATAGGGATAGATTATAGTCTGGAATAACACGTAGGCTACTTTTTATCCCGGAAAAAACTCTGTTCCCGAGGTATTGTAAGCGCAGGCGAAACCGCGGGCGGAAGCTAGTTTAATATAAAGAAATTTAAAGCAACCCAAAATAGTTAAAGATACAACCCCGTGCACAGCAGTCGCATACTGCGGCCACTGGACCACCAAGGCGGTCAAGAAGTTTTATGAAGAAATGATTGACCATTTCTCGATAGACAGACCTAATACCATTTTACGTTGAACAGACCAAACTACACAAGGCCCAAAAATTAAGCAAAATGAACTTACTATAAAAATAAACACATTCAATATAAAGCCATAAAGTCCAATAAAATACATAAATTTCCTCGTTTTACGGCATCATTTTCTCCGCAAAGTTTTTCCAAGGAGACGTCAAAAATTATGGGATCATAAACTCTCCATTCTGACGGTGTGAGTAAATGGGGGATCCCGTTTACAAAACTACTGGACCGTATTTAACACTGGCATCATTTGATTGCCTTTTGGACGAAAAAGGTTCGAATTGTTTTGATAGTTGGGTGATTTTTTTGGGAGATTGAATTGGAAACTCTTGGTAGCAAATATCACGAAAATCTTTAACAATAGAGTGAAGGTTATTTGACTGGTCTTTTGGCACAGTGACCCTCCAGTAGCTGGAAAGCTCCTTCCCAGACTAGGGAAGGAGCTCCACCTTACAGAAGACCACAGCCAAATAACTACACACAGTGGAGAAATCATATTCCTATGCATAAGAACATACATAAATTAGACAATAGTTTTCTTTACAGATTTCCACTGCTAATTTAAAGATCACTATTTTCAAAGTAACTATTTCCTTCTCGAATGGTTATCAGCCCCTTTAGACAAGTGGCATAAGCGATAGTCGAATCAAAAAGTCAAACAATAAAATGTATGGGATTTGACGTAAGTTTAAGACATTATATCGTAGACTTACGTCAAATCCCTTTGTTTTTTTTACTTTTCGATTCGACTACCGTTTATGCCACTTGTCTAGAGGCTCTGTACAGTAACTGCTTACCATGAAACGGGCCGGACGATTGATTGTCACCATGATAGTATAAAAATATAAGAAGCCTTCAACGCTTTTTGCACACTCATTAACACACCGCAAAGTCACCATAATAAATGCACATTTCTAATAAAACTCTCTAAAAAAACCGCATCGCCCGCCGTGCATGAAATAAAAATTTCCCTTTACTTGAAATTATTGCGTATACTGTAATTTAGAAACTCAATCTGGGTAATAGCAGGGGAGAGGGTAGTTTATCGCTATTAAAATCAGTTGCCAGTGTGACTGGGGTCAATGTCTCGTATTTATTTATGGAGTAACTCTTACTTGCGACGTTGTTGTTCGATCAGGTACGTGGGATGTTTAATATTTGCGAGAGAGGTAGGGCACCATACTAGCGAGCAAGCCTAACTGGGGAAGGACCTCCAAGCTACCAAGGGCGCGGTAGATAGATGGGTATAGATGGCATCGTGGTATTTCATCTGAGCGTCTCCGTGCTTCGGAGGGCACTTTAAAAGTCGGTCCCTTCGGCAAGTAAGAGTCGTTAGATCACGACAGAGGCCTATGACCTAGGCCATATCGGCGATCTAAATAACTCTGTCACCAGGTTGGCCTCTAACCAAATGATAAGAATAAGAAGTAGATAGCCAAATAACTAAACACAGAAACGTTTTCCTATCCCAGGGATACTCCATCTTAAAGCACTGGTGTACTGGTATGGCAAGCGTCCATTGGCTACCGTGACTGCTTAGGTGGGTCTTATGCTTGTTTGCTTCCCAAGTAGTAAAAGTTGATTGCACGAGTGCCGTGGTATCTTGGCAATGGGCACGCGGCTGATGTACTTGTGTTACTCATTTGCCTCTCGCCATCGACAGGGAGTTCATCCTCACGTCCTTGCACCTCAAACATGCCGTACCATAAGATTCCAGAGGAATTTCTTACTACGTACAATTAGGCTGTGGATTGAGCTCCCTGCCGAGGTTTTCCCAAGAGACTATAGCATGGGGTTTTTCAAGAAAGGAGTTATAATGTTTTTAAGGGTCGGCAACGCGTGAATGACATCCCTGGTATTGCAAACGTCCATAGGCTACGGTAACGGCTATTACATTAAAAGATATTTAATAATACTACTTAAATTTTTTTCACGAAAATTGATATTCTGGTTTATTGAGTTTATGATTCGATGAACGATGTGACCAGCCCATAGCTAAGTCAACTTCCTTACTATTAAAACTACGTCGGTAACTAAGGTTCTCAGGTTCTTCTCCGGATTTCCTTGTTACAAATTCGACATTAGAAACATTAAGCATAGCTTTCTCCATATTACTATATACATTTGACAGGTGCTGTCATCACGTAAACATATAGCTCACGGAATTTTTCATATTTAAAATAGTTATTAAGTTTAATTATTGACCATAATAGTCATAATCCTATAAATATGCAGTGAATATCAGTGTGTAATGTTTGCGAACTTTAAAAGTAAGACATAAATGAGTTAAGTGATAAACAATAAAACAATTGATAAACTTTAAAAAGTGAACTAAAAGTGTAAATATATGGACAAGACATGCTACATATGAAAGCTAAGTAACTCTATTAAGACAATTAAGTGATTAAACAGTTCTAAAATCGATGATTTGCGTAAAAAGACAATAACCGTTTTTTTATTTACATTCAGTTTGAATTATACACTTTCAACCTGTCATGAACAGCTGTTGTCAGTACTATCATTGCGCCATCTATTGTAGAAATAATAAACTATGAGTGTTGCAACTCTCTAATCAGTGTTGCCAAAGTAAATATATTTGTCACTACCAATTAATATTTTAAAACAGAGCCATCTGGTATACTCGTATATGCAGTGTAACAACGACACTTATACATACAAATCAAAGATTTTGCCATCTTACTTAGCGCTACCGTGGCCGCGGGGTACAAATTGACCCTTGGTACCGATTATGTATGTGAGTTCGGAACTGCCTATGGTATATACTTTTTGAGGTTTATAAAATTGTTCACAAATTTATAACATGAATTTCTTGGACAATATAACATTTCGTCGCACGCAAATACGACCAAATTCAGAAACGAGTTCTGACGAAAGCGAGTCCGCATCATATGCTATAGATAGTACTGCTAGTAACATGCCAGACATCTCTGAAGATGAAGATTGTGGGCGAATAAAAACACTACAGGATAAAATTCAAAAACTTGAGTTTGAATTAAAAAGTGCGAACGAAAAAATTGAAATATTAAGCCTAGAGAACAATAATCTAAAACTTTTGAATGAAAAACTATCTAAGAGCAACCAACCTGTAGAAAAAATAGTCAACCAAAATAATGGAAATAATTCTAACCAAAGTTCATCCAAGAAAATATCACCGGTAAACTGTAAAACTAATAATACTTCATCTACTGCAACTCTCTCTAACAATCAACAAGATAGTAACATAAAAACATCTCAGCAAACATCTAAAAAGAAAAAAATATGTATACTTAGCACAGAAAAGAATTGTAATGTCTTAAATATTGCTCAAAATGTATTATTAAAAGATGAAGATGAAATATGTCACCATGTAACGCCAAGAGTAGGCATTCAGCAACTTCTTATGGGAATTGAATCTAAACTGTCTGACTTCACCATAAATGATTATTGCATTATATTAATAGGACAAGAAGACTTTAAAATATCCAATAACTACCACGATATCTTAATAAGCATTCGGAATATTCTAAGCAAAATTAAACATACGAACATAATTTTATGCCTACCAACATACACATTTAGAACCCATAATAATATTTACAACTGCAGAATTGAAACATTTAATAATTTACTATACTCGGATCTATTGACATATGAGCACGCTTATTATTTAGAATCAAACAGAAATCTTAAGTATGACTTAAGTATGTTTAATAGAAAGTCTGGGTTAATAAATAACACTGCAATGAGAACAATTTTTGAAGAACTTAAAGCTCTAATTAAGGACATAGAATACGCTAACTTAAATAATTTTATTGAAACCGATCACAATACATGCATATGCGGCAAGGATTCAGAAATTAATAGTGATAGTAATACCAATAGACAGCATTTTTTTCGTAACTAAACATCTACAGATAATGCATCAAAATATAGCGGGATTACTATCAAAATCCGATGTATTGACTGTATGCCTAGAAGAATTATCAATAACAGAATCATATGTCGATATATTGTGCATTACAGAGCATTTTATTATGGAGGGCTATGAAGATTATCTTACTATCCCAAATTACCAGCTAGCATCGTGCTACTCAAGAAAAGAAAGTAAAAGAGGTGGAGCCTGTATACTTGTAAGAAACGGGCTTCAATATAAAGATCTTAATTTTATTACAAAAATGTCTGTAACAGGAGTTTTCGAGTGTTGTGCCTTGGAACTAACCACTTTTAATATTGTAGTTGTTTGTATTTATAGAGTACCAAAAGTTAGTAATTTCAGCACATTTATGGAAAAGTTACATCAGCTTTTAAAGTTAATATGTACTAAAACTTCTCAAAACATTGTAATAATAGGAGATTTTAATGTAGATATGTTAAAAAGAACTTATCAAACTTTAGATTTTGAATGTTTGCTACTGAACTTTAATTTGAGATTGTCTGTAAATCAGCCTACTAGATTACAGAGTCAAACATGCATAGATAATATTGCACATAACTTTAAAACAGCCTGTAAAGTGAAAGTTCTTGAACTTGCACTTTCCGATCATACAGCACAATTAATAAAAATACCTGTTCGAAACTATTGCTTCCTTAAATACTGGCGTGTGAATAGACGTGACTATAATCTAGAATTTGTTGCAAAATTTAAAGAATGTTTAGGAAATCTGTCCTTCTCTGAAATATATGAAACAAATGACCCTAATGTAGCTTACAATGGTTTTATAGAAACCTTTTCGTTGTTCTACTACTTGTGTTTTCCTGAAGTAACTAAAACTATATATACAACAAAAAAATCTAAATGGGTATCGCACGGTATTAAAATCTGTAGCAAAAAAAAAAGAAATCTTTTATCAATATAGGCGAAACCCTAGCACAGATAATAAAATAAACTTACACAAATACTCTAAATTATTTAAAAAAATCATTAGACTTACACAAAATGCACAGAATAACTATAAAATAAAAACATTAGATAATAAGTCTAAGACCAGTTGGAAAATGATTAATGATTCAAAACATAATATACCCCGTAATTCTATCACAAAAATAAAAATAAATAATGAGACTGTAACAGATTCTCAAGAGATTGCTAATGCGTTTAACGACTATTTTATTGAAAAAGTTATCCCAATACCGGTCTCAGGCAAAAGAGTCACTTCTAGAATCTCGAGCATGGAAACATCAATGTTTATGCCCCCCTGTCTACCACAAGATGTGCTTAGAATAATTAAATCTTTAAAAAACACTAACAGTGTGGGACATGACGGGATATCGACAAAAATTGTTAAGCTAGTTGCTACAGAAATATGTACACATTTAAGTCATCTTATTAATTTAACCATAAGTACAGGAATATTCCCTGAAGCGTTAAAAAAATCTATTGTTAAACCAATATTTAAAAAAGAAAATAAAGAAGACATGAAATTTTACAGACCAATATCTATAATAAGTATTTTCTCTAAAATTTTTGAAAAATATTTATATAGGGCATTAAGTGATCATCTAGAAAAAAATGACATACTAGCAAAAGAGCAAAAAGGATTTAGGGAAAACTGCACAATTAACATGGCTGTTTATGATTTTTTGTATAGAGTTATGGCAAATGTTGATAAGACAAACCCCGTGTGCACAATATTCTGTGACATGACCCAGGCGTTTGATTACGTCAGGCATAATATACTATTAGACAAACTGGATGCATATGGTATCAGAGGAAATGTTCAGGCACTAATAAAATCTTATCTTGATAATAGAAAACAAGTCACAGAAGTATCTTCGATAAATACTAAAACTAAACGTGAAGATGTATTCTACTCGCACGAACGAGTAGTTAAATATGGTGTCCCTCAGGGTAGTGTGCTAGGCCCCCTACTATTCATCGTATACATAAATGACTTACCCAAACATGTAGAACAACCAGTAACGCTCTTTGCTGATGACAGCACAATTACAATTCAATGTAATAATATAGATAATTATAATAATGATATAAATAATTCTCTTACATCCATAATTAATTGGCTTAATAATAATAATTTAATAATTAATCTCAATAAAACTAATGTAGTTCATTTCAGTCAACGACTACCCACTATAAATAACATTCAAGTTCATTATCATAACAATATTATTACGGAAGTCGATAACACAAAATTTCTTAGGATGACAATTGATAAAAAATTAGACTGGAAACAGCATATTGAACAGCTCAGTAAAAA
Organism: Trisateles emortualis; assembly: GCA_947095525.1. Lineage (NCBI taxonomy): Eukaryota > Metazoa > Arthropoda > Insecta > Lepidoptera > Erebidae > Trisateles > Trisateles emortualis. Next base: position 8,475,997 of record OX352754.1, on the reverse strand, counting down.
AGTGAGCAATTCTGCATATGCTCTGTACAAATTAGTGCCAATAATTAATATTGACACATTGCTTATAGCCTATTACGGTTTAGTTGCGTCACATTTAAGATATGGAATAATTTTTTGGGGGAACTCGACAGATAAGGAGGTACCATTCAAAGCACAAAAACGATGCATCCGCACAATGTTTAAAGTAGATTTGACTGATAGCTGCAAACCCTACTTTAAAAAATATAAAATATTAACTGTGCCATGTCTTTATATTTTGGAAGTTGCCATGTTTGTAAAATCTAATCCACACTTATTTAAACGCCAATCAGAAGTAGTCAATCGCAACTTTATCAGACGCGATGATAGTACACTCTCTCTTCATAGCTCAAAAACTACACTAATGCACAAAAGTATTTTTTGCATGGCCCCCAAAATATACAATAAGCTTCCAAAAGATTGGAAAGAACAGAACTCTCGTTTATTAAAAAAGAAATTAGAATCACACCTTAAGGAAAAAGCATATTATAGTATATCAGAATTTATGAATGATAAAATCTAGCAGACAACAAAATTATTTATGCATTTTTGACATACAATAATAATAATATTTACAATAATGTCTATACCTATTCTATTTGTATTCTGAATCTAATGTATAATTATAATACCTAATTTATTTAACTTAAAAAACTTTTGTTATATAAGTGTATAATAAAACCAATATGGACATATGGTATGCAACTGTGGGGAACGGCAGCCAACTCAAACATAGAAATCCTACAGAGATTTCAATCTAAGTTATTAAGGATGATAGTAGATGCACCATGGTACGTCACTAATGAAAGACTTCACCGGGAGCTTGGTATCAAAACGGTAAAGGAAGAAATAAAAGAGAAAATCACAACATATAAAAACAGATTACAGCTACATCCCAATACACTGGCTCATCACCTTATGGATGAAATATTTCCAAGTGCGAGGAGACTAAAGAAAAGAGTACCCCAGGACTTACTCTAAAATATTATTTATAAGGACATATCTTTGGATAATGTACCTTACATAACACCTTTTCATTACGAAAATATTGCTTAAAGTCTCCAAGACAGATTGCAATAAGAAGGAAAAAAAAAAAAAAAAAAAAAAAAAAAAAAATTAACTTAATATTGTAATACCTGTGCTCAATTTATAATGTATGTAATTAAATTTCAATAATAATATTTGTATGCCTCAATGGCCAAACATGACTGATCTAATATTATAATATGTATAACCTACATGCCTTGTATGTATACTCATGTTTTCACAAATAAATGATCTTATCTTATCTTATCTTATCATAGCTCGTTGACAAACTTTGCGCTTTACAAAACACACAAGAGAAATTGTCGGTAAGAATTCCTATGGTGTCGCTCTTTGACTATGCTTGTGGAATGGAGGAATAAGTACAAACCACAGCATTCTCTTTGTGAGGAAACGAAATAGGTTCTTTTGAAACATTCCAAAGTTAGGGTGCTGTTTCACAAGAGATGTGTCACTAAAGATGTGTATAATATTTACCAATAAAGATCATCTTCATTGTCTTGTGGATGACCCGGGTCCTGAAACTTTATTGTAATTTGTTCTGAATCTGAATGTACTTTGTATCTAAGAATTGTATGTATGTAAAGTCCTTTGCGACTAGCTTGCTTTTTAGTTCGGGAGTTCTCTTTTTCAATAAAATTGAAAATTATAATCTATTTTTATAACTTAACACTGGTGAAAACGGGTGATACTTAGCTATGTTTTTTATTATTAAGAGATGCGTTCTAACAATGAGAGCTACAGATGCAGGCCCAGGAAGCAAGCTACGCTATAAACATAATGGCTGATAGAAGTAAAAACTAAGTAACTTGTGAATTGTATCGTCAAGCTATTTATTATTTTTGAATATGGAAAGCGTTCGGTGACCATGATGCGAGTTCCATGATTTCATTCACCCAAAAAAAGTGCTCAACGCGCCTATACAAGTTTTCAATTCAAAAATGTGTGTTAGGTATTCACGAGTGGATCCACCCATATCTTTTTCATCAGTTACCTCGCGGTGCAGCATTGGTGGAAACGATATAATTTCGTAGCTCAGCTTTGACCTCGCTCGCTGCTTAGCTGTCTCGTACATTATAAACGTGAAAGTATGTGAGGATGTATGGATGTTTATTACTCCCGCGCGTAAAAACTACAGGACGGATTTTGATGAAACTTTAAAATGTTAAATTATACATCAAAATAGCACAAATAAACATAAAAAATATGAAATTAATGATGAAATCACGCGTCTTTCTAATTAATAGAAAGGAGAAGAAAAGAACAATAAATAATTAAATAACGCTTAACGGATGTCGTTAACAGAATATCCCTGTCATCAAGTTTTTACTTGAAACAAGGGTTTAGGAAATATCTAATAGGATTTAATTCTTTTACCGAAGATTTAATTTGCGGTCTATTCAAAATTAGAAAGCGTAATTAATCTTTCTATTGGACATCTTGTGTTTACGTTAAGAAGATTAAATATCTTAATAATGATACTTATCTATATGTATAAATGAGATACGTCTTGTAGAATAGAAAATAACTCTGAGCTCATGGCATAATTTCCTCTTCGGAAGTCTTCTGGAATTGTTCCGACATGGGTACATCTTCCTACACAGGTGGGGGGGACCATCTGAGGGGGAACTTGATGTTATGTATGTATACAATAGTAAACAAGTTATTTAGGAATTGAGCACATAGAAGCAGGCCGTCTGCTTCCACTTTCGTTGCGGGGTCCAAGACAGTAGGTTTAGTTATCCACGGGACGCACGAGTGTCAAAACTCACTGTATCAGTTGGTTACTCCGTTGTTGATCCTGGCTCACAGACTGACTGACTCCTGTCACGAATTGTCCCGAAAAAAAAGCCGTCTGCTTGAGGAAGAACTTCCACCTTCTAGGAGACACAGACAGCCAAAAAACACAAGGGCGTAATTGTGTTTTGTGACTGTTTACTGCTACTGTTGCCACTGGAACTAGCCACATTTTTTTTATCTTTTTTTTTAATACTACCAAGGTGGCAAACAGGCATACGGCCCGCCTGATTGTAAGCAGTTACCGTAGCCTATGGACGTTTGCAACACCAGGGGTGTCTTACGTGTTGCCGACCCTTTAAAAAGATTCGATTACAAGCACCTGATCGATTTTGTTATTATCCTTACTAATATTATAAGTGTGAAAGTTTGTGAGTATGGATGGATGGATGGATGTTTCTTACTCTTTCACGTAAAATCTACTGAACGGATCTGGTTAAAATTTGGCACAAAGATAGATTATGGTCTGGAATAACATATAGGCTATTTTTACAGCGATAACCGACATCCGGGCATTCATCGCGGGCGGAGGCGCGGGCAACATAGATACCACAATGCCGATTTTCTTTTGTGTAGATATTTGAAGGGTTCAAACCCCTCCGTCCGTGTTAATTTCCGTATATTTGCGCTCAATCCCTTGTCCGTAATATCCATTTGTCTCATTTTTCAACGCTCTTTTTTATAAAGAACATTTCCCCAGTCAAAAATTGTAGAAAGGAGTCCCAGACATACATTTTTTAAGTTTATTCGACAGTTTACTGTTTGAATTTAATGTTAATAATCTTGTAGGGTCTGTAACTAATTATTTTTTTTTAAAATGTTCCTAAATTTTTACAATTAAACTCATAAATAGCACATAAGTTTTCCTACAGTAAAAAAAAACATCTCAAGTAAAAATAATGTGTATAGATAAAAGACTGTGAAGGTTTCTTCCTAGCCGGGCTTGCTCGCTTGCATGGTGCCCTACCTCTCTTAAAGTACTTCAATTTACATTTTTTTAAATTATAATATAATTTAGACCTACCCTCCTCATTATAATTCTGTTCCATCAACCTGTGACGTCATTATACATGCACCCCATGTATAGTGACGTCATTTGACATGCCAGTGGCATTTAAATTACATGAAAAGTTTCAGAATAAATTGTGATTACATTTGGACATGTAAATTTTGTCAGATAAATATATTGAATTTATGTTGATGGTTTTTATTTGAGTGTTTTACGTTTGTATTACGGCGTGGTGCATCATCTGTAGAAAAAAAATTGCACTCCTGGAGTGCCGACAGAAGTAAAACCAGTAGGCAAAACAGTTGTTATAAATTTTATAGCAATAAATGTTCTTGTGTCTGCTATATGTACATGCCTATATAGCCTCTTTGCTTTAATAACGTGACAGTGGAAAAAAGATTTTTAGGATATGTCAATCTCATCTAAAAATATGCGTACCGTGCTAAAAGAAGTTTATCCTTAAAAAAAAAAGGTGCTTCATGTGTCAAGGAATTACAACCCTAGTTTACGTCATACTGTTCTATCTCGTTCTGCATCCAATTTCATCCATACCTTTGTTTTTACATATGTCTCCATCTCTTTCTTTGTCAACCTTGTTCTTACCCCTTCAACTCAACTTCAACTTGGAATCCACTCTGTCACCTTCTTAGTCTATCTTCTGTTTTAAACGCCTCCTACTTTATATAACCTAACTAATAGCAAATTCAGCTTATTACTGGGTCGGCAACACGCAAGTGATGTGATATCTTTGGTATTGCAAGCCCATAGGCTACGGTAACTGCTTAACATCAGGCTGACCGTATGCTTGTCGCCACCCAAAAAGAATATAACTGGTAAAGTTTAAGTGCCATTTACTTCTGCCTATCCCTTCGTCTCTATCTGCGGTCACTGTAAAATTACTCTGTGGTTATTTGACTATACACATTTATATGTAATTTTCGCTGTTAGATAAACCATTGTTATACGACTTTCACGGCCCCTTTGGGACCGGAAGGGATAACCCTATTGTTACCTGAAAACCCATGTTGGTTTTCAGATGTAGCAGGTATAAAAACAATTTTCAGGTTTCGGGTATATTATGTACTAGCTGTTGCCCGCGGCTCTGCCCGTGTGGATGTCGGTTATCGCTATAAAAAGTAGCCTATGTGTTATTCCAGACCATAATCTATCTCTGAGCCAAATTTCATCCAGATCCGTTCAGTAGTTTTTATATGAAAAAGTAACAAACATCCATCCATCCATACTTACAAACTTTCGCATTTATAATATTAGTAGGATTTTTTTTGTTATACTGATACTGATGGACGCTTGCAAAACCTGGAGCATATTTCGCGCTTTTCGTTTTTTGTGGGTACCTCGACATTTACAACGTACCGAGTATCGTATGTTTTATGCCCAGAGATAAAACTTTTTGTGTTCCATAAATGTTTGTTTCGAGTTTGTGTATACTTAGTATGACTTAGTGACATGAGTTATAGGTCGTTTCGCCCGCCATTTGTTCGCCCGAGTGGGCCAAATTACCAAATTACAAAATTTATTAGATTTGACTGGGCGTTTCGCCCGATGGAGGTTTTATTACTTTTCATTATACATGACAGCATTACAATCTGTCTGTACATGAAAAGTAATAAAACCTCCATCGCGCGAAACGCCCTATAAACACCTCTGTCGTGATCTAACGACTGGTAACAGTCGGGACCGACTTTTGACGTGCCCTCCGAAGCACGGAGACGCTCAGATAAAATACCACTATGCGGTCACCCATTTATAGGGTTACCGCGCCCTTGGTAGCTTAACCCGTTGATCGTTTACCGAACAGCGAGTGCACCTAGCTATAATTACCTAGTTGTTAAATAAACGAGTCGTTAGGCATATAAAATTCATAGGTCACGTTATATTTCTATACCTAGTATCTACAAATAAAGCTAGATGACGTCAAAGCAACATAGATGTAGGTAGCTATATAAAGCTAGAACGGTAATATAAATGGGTCACGTCAGGTATGAGGGCCAAAGCCGGATGATCAGAGGATATCGATTAAACCGGAGCCTGTTCCGTTCAAACGCGGATACGTGCCGTAACTATACATTTAAAGTTTCATAAAGATTTTTATTTTGCAAATGTTACATCTAATATATTAAAATTCTCGTGTCACAGTTTTAGTTACCATATTCTTCCGAAACGGTTTGACCGATTTTGATGAAATTTTATATGTATATTCAGTAGGTCTGAAAATAGGTTGTTATTTACTTTTTATACCCCTAAGGGATAGTCCACCCCAAAGTTTTTTTTTTTAATTGGTTTTTTTTTTATTTGATGTGGTATTATTTTTACTTACTTATCGCTAAGAACTATTTCTACCAGGCAACTTTTGGATTTGGTTCTGTATTTCATATGTAATAAATACTTATAAATTACGAAACAAACTTATTACTTACACATTTATTTTACTAAAAAATAATAAACGTTTTCTCGCAACGAAAAATACAAAGAAATCCCTCGCCGCCGCCATGTTGCTATAGATACATACTATACACGGTCCATAGACAAGTACCCCATTTGTCAAGCGTTTGTTTGCTGTCGCTACAGAAGCTCATGTTTATACTACGACTCATTTGTTTTGCTAACGGTACCTACGTACGTACGTAGGGTATTTTATATGTATATTATGTAAAACGTTTGTGGACTCATTACTGAAGAGGTCGAGGTTTTTGTTAATTAAATTATGCGTGTAAAATGTAATTATTTTCAGGATTTTGCGTATGGTGTTTAGTTTAAAATATTCGCGTTACGCTGTTATTTTTGTAAAAGAGAGTAGGGGAATTTATAAGCGAGCAAGCTCGTCTAGAAAAGTACCTTCAAATTAGGTACAGAAGACCTCAGCCAAATAAATATTTAGATAGAAAACTCTTTATTGTATACCAATTAAATTTATGATACAGATATTATTATTATTACACACATTTATGTACAACTAGTGGCCCGCCCCGTCTTCACCCGGGTTAAACTATTTTCAGCTCAACTTTCAAAATTTTAAGAACCTTCTCCTGACAATAACGAACATTTGACTGCCTTAGTGGTCCAGTGGGTGCAGTATGCGCCTGCTGTGCACGAGGTTGTGGGTTCGATTCCCACACAGGGACAAAACTTTGTGTGATCCATAAAGAGTTGTTCTGAGTCTGGGTGTAATTTGTGTCCGTTAAATGTATGTTATTTACGTTAGTTGTAAAGTACAGGGAGAGAGAGAGTGCGGGAGTTGCCTTTTTACAAAAAAAAAAAAAACTACCAAAAAAATAATTACCGAAATCGGTTTAGCTGTTCTAGAGATTTGCGCTTAGCAACACATTCAGCGATTCATTTTTATATTATAGAGCCTTTTCGCTAAAAGCAATTTTCGTAAAATGTTTGCCATGTTTGCCACACACACAGCAAGTTAAATAATAGTTTGTAAAGATCAAAATGCCATAAGGATTTTTTTAAAATTTATGCGTTAAACATACGTATTCAACCTTAGCTTCTTTCAACTGACATGTCCTATCAATGAGAAATATTCATGGAAAATACGCAAAAATAATCTTTTAATCATCAGACACTTGAACTATAATCTAGTGTCGCCTAAAATTGGCTAAATAACGCGAAGAACAGCGACAGCGCAAAAACCTACGTATTTTTATACAAATAAATAAAATGGATTCAATTTTCAAAACGTATCACAACAACTAATAACAAGCTTATATTATTCTGGGAAGGCTCAGAATAAGAAAATAGTGGTTGGCACTTTTAAAAAAAGCTAAAGAAGAGATGAAACTATAGTAGGTATTTCGGGACAATCCCACCCACATCGCTGTGACTCCTGTGAGCCAGGATTAACAGCGGAGTAACCAACTGATACACCGAGCTTTGACACTCGTGCGTCCCGTGGACAACTAAACCTACTGTCTCGGACCCCGCAACGAATTTATTCAGAAGTTAATTGGAGTTAGAAAGAAAAAGGTTCCACTTCCCTTCATAGCAAAGCGGGAGACAAAATAAATCTGTATAGGTTTGTAACCTATGAAAAGGAGTACTACGGAAGACTTTAACTACGGGACCTATGTGAGCTAATCCTTACTAATATTATAAATGTGAAAGTTTGTAAGAATGGATAGATGTATGGATGGATGTTTGTTACTCTTTCACGTAAAAACTACTGAACGGATCTGGATGAAATTTGATACAAAGATAGATTATGGTCTGGAATAACACATAGGCTACTTTTCACAGCGATAACCGACATCCACGCGGGCGGAGCCGCGGGCAACAGCTAGTATAGTATAACTATAGTAGGTATCGGGAATTCCTGAACTACGATTTCAATTTTAATAAAACTGTAGGATTAACTTTGCTTATTATCCTCATCTGACTTTTAAGCTCGGAACTAATAACGGGAATGAATTTCCTAGATAATATACAGTTCCTTTTTGTTACTTGTTCATTTTTGGGTAAGCCCGGCTAGTTTGGAGTCTATTGTGTCTTTTTATTATAGGGCAGGATGTTTCTACTTGATAACAGTTAGTTAACCCTCGCTGGGTCCGGAATTAACTATCCCAATATCAACTTTGTTCGTAATACTACCTTTCACTACTAGTTTCTAGTTTTGTTTAAAATAAAATGTAGCTAAAACTTTAATTAGCTCAATGGATGACGCTAAAATTAAACTAGGAAGCAATTTACTTTTAAATTTTTTACAAATTCATGTCTCTCTGAGTTTGGCAAAACCAATAACCAAAATAGAAAATATTTAGTAATTAGAGGCATGTTCCGGCTATGCACGGGTAGATATTTATTTAGTTTTCGTAGAGGTCCCGTAATTTTCTTTAAAAAATATAGCCTATATTACCCGCCGATCGTGTAGCTTTCTAATGGTGAAAGAATTTTTAAAATCGGTCGAGTAGTTTTTGAGTTAGGTTGTAAGAAAACAAAAAATCTAATCTTTCCTCTTTATAATTTTAATTAGTTTATGTAGATGCAATTAACAATAACTACAAAGTACAGCAGCAGAGAGACTTTGACTTGCTATGTGTGTTTTAGTTTACCACTTCTTGTGAAACATATGGTATACACAAGAAGTGCTCTAAATAACTGTTTCATTTGCTGTCATCGTTGTCTTTCTACACACCAACACTCAACTCCTCGACTCAAATACGATTTCGCCCAACACAGTTCGCTGAAAGCGTTTTCTTTTCAAAACTAAACGGGTAATAACGGGATCTAAATAAAATTTGGCAATGAGATATATGGTATTCTGAGATACTTTACACAAGACCGAAACTGCAGGGCAATAATAAACAAAAGTCCATCAAGTATAGGTACTCTAAAATATAAAAGCTACCTTAAAATGTTGTCGTTGATTGATCACAAACACAAGCCAACGTAAGTAAAGTGACATTAAAAACTGCTTTGCTCTTAGGGGAGAGTTTTAAGCTAAACTTTTGAGTTCCGTCAACTTCAGACTGTTGTTAGACACAACACAGCTCATTTGTCTTGCTGACGTTACTTGTTTGTTTTGTTGTACTCTAGAACGTTCCTTTTGTGTATTAATGTCTGCTGCCATTAGTATGTCTGCATCTTTAAATAAAAGAATGTGGTTTGTCTGTCTGGAATACAGCCTATTCGTATGTATCGTGTCTGGTATTATGCCTGACATGCTTCAATTTACGCTTAGGAAAAGTATAATACCTTTGTGTAGGTATTTATTACATGGCAAAAAAATGATTTTGTTTTGCATATATGCATAGTCGATACATGTGGATATGCCTTTGGTCGAGATGCATAATAAAATAATAGGTAAAATTAAATCTTCCCTACTCGACCACGTGGACGAGATTTTCGCGGTCGAATTGACGAATAAGTCGGTATATCATCCTCATTCTTCTTCATACATTTTTTTGCCTATAAGAACAGTACAGATCTATTATAGAAAGTTTAATATATGGTTATAATCAACTTATTTTAGGTTTACATCAATATTTATAACTTATTATTGCTAACTTAACATACGCCTTAAGTACAGCATTTGGTGGGGAGAGTTCTGACGTGTCAAGGCAAAACACTGTATAATCTGAAATGCCAATTTGAGAAAAGCGCCAAAATGTCTGTTGAACAGTCTTTTTGTAATTTAAAGATATTAAATTTATAATAATTAAATAAAATTTATATCATTTTGTAGGTAATTTTATTGTTGTTATAGCCATATAATTAACTTGACAATAACAATTAATAGTTTTTTAGGAAATTCAAAAAAGACTGTTGGTTTAACAGAATAATATTAATTTGTTAAGCTCGTGTAAGGTATAAAACTGTAAATAATAATACAGTGTTTTGCCTTAACAATCCTAAGAATTTGTCATTAGATATAATAATGTATTATTGAATACAGTTTTCTGCAGAACCCGTTTGGTTAAGATTGAGTAAGTGAAACCTGTTCTAGTAGGGTAGTGGATTAAATAAAACAATTAAAAAGTTATATAAATTATTTACTTAGTCCTTTGAAATTATACATACATAAATAGTTTCTTCTAAAACGTATTAACACCTATACTACTAAGGCTAATAAGTCTCTTATTTTCATAATCACAATTTGAGATCAACATTAAAAATTAAAAAAGTTATAAAATTAACAAATCCTTAAAATACAAAATTAATATTAGCATGAATATTTATAGATAGGTAGGTACATATAACCTTCAAAAAAACACCTTTAATAAAAATGAAAACAAAAATAAAAACAGTTCTTCCAAAACCTAACAAAATCTAGTAACAAAACAATATTGTTTGCTGTTATGTCAGCTTTCATTAAAAATAAAAACTTGACATTATCTTTTACTCAAATAATCAAATGATACAAAAATGTAAACAGCAAATTATTATTTCACATTTACTGTTTAGTAGTTACATGTTTAGTAAAACAAATAGCAAAAAAAAATAGAAATAAACTTAGTACTCTTTAAAAAACTTAAAAATGTGTAGTAACAAAACTAAAAACAGGTACTTGTATAATCAACTTAAAATTATGATTTTAAACAATTAAATATCGCTGTCAATATGTTCAGATAGATCCGGAGCTTCGCTAACTACAAGATTTTCATAGAAATCACGACGTGATCTGGGCATAGCAGTACATAATGTTATTAGATCTGCTTTTTTAAGAGTGGTGATTCCTCTTGGCGATGTCTCTTTAGGTATTATATCTATTACATTAATTCCGTTTTTCAACATTTCAGCCAATTCTTTCTCCACTTTCTTCTTTAGAAAACGAATTTCCTTAAAATCTCCGTCATAACAATTTTTAGCATACATGGCAAGCTGTCCTCGTCTAAATTCGATAATTTTTAAACTTTGCATGTTATACCCATGTGGGTAGGCAACTTTAGAGTCATTATCAAAACATGACATATGATCATGAGTTATCAACTCAACATGCAAGTTTTTTCGGGAAGCTTTCATCGCTGTAACAAAATCATTAAGATCATACAATTCGCCAGAAGAATTAAATTTCTTAGTTATGGCTGCGTGAACTGCATCCGCAGCCATAAAAGTATGTCCCACTTCGAAATATACGAGAGTTATTTTTTCTATTTCAGTCTTTTCATCATTAACTTCCCTTACTAAAGCTGACATCAAGGTTTTGTTTTTATTTTGCGAGTTGCAGTTATCGAGGAATAAATACACGTGTTTGGTATCCCTGTTAAATTTCCGCAAGACATAGATATATGTATTGGCTATGTTATACGCCTTGCGGCCACTCTCGCCTTCATGCCACACGACACAAACAGCGTCCATGTTTTTACCAGGAGGGACGAATGATTCGTTAAAAAGAATAAGTTTCCTGGAAAAGAAAGAATCTTTGGTATGGAGTAAAGGCATGCAAATAACTTTTTGCATGTCTACAGTATATACGAAGCTTTCACCATTGGAATTCTTGCATTCTTCTTGGATTAATTTCATATATTTTCGACAGGCCCGCTTGTTTTCCAAATGTTTTCCGAAATCTTGGCATAAATCACAATTGCAAGGTAGTGGCCGGGTTTTGTGTTCCATTTCGTGATTTTGACATTTGGTGCATATATCTTGTGCCATTTCAGCTGTTGACAAATTGAGAGATTTTATCTTTGTATAAAAATGAGACCAGCTACAAACTTTCAATCCTTTTTCAGCACAGTATTCTTTAAATCCTTTATACAACATAGAAAAGTTTATACCGGTGGGTAAATATCTTCTGTTGGGCGCGTGTTTCAAATTGTAGTGCGATTGAACTGGGTTGTATTTCATTATATAGTCTGTTAATTCAGAATCATATGTCGCAGGAAATGCGTTTCCTGGTCTAACTTTTCCTCTTAAATCTGGAGCAGCACTAACTTTTGGATGTTTATTTCCTGACATATAATTGTTCTTTAAAACTGATTGCACAGCTTCATCATTTTTATAACCTAAAGTTCCCAGGAAAAAAAATTTACATACTTGTATATCTCCAATCTTCCAAATAAGAGTGTTATTTCGTCTACCACCAGCTCTAGCTACTTGTTTGGTGGGTACTCTCTCCACATTCCTAGATAGAAAATCACGACGACGTTGTCTATCGAGGCTCCAAAATTGATCCCAGATTTCTATTCTTCTGTCTTGCGGAATCTTCTCAATACAAGTTTTTTTGCAAGAACATGGAGCTACCATTGGATGTTTCGCCCTTTGCGCTTCCAAAATATCATTTGGACATCTGCCCCTCTTTCTTTTTCTTGTCTGTACTTCCTTGCCCGGAGTGTTTTCTTTATTATTTTCATCTGCGCTCTGATTACCTTCTTGATATTGTTGCATACCTTTGGATTCAATATCAACGCTAACATTTTGTAAGCCTGCATAATCGCAAGGTACAGACTCCGTAATAACTTCTTTATAATGTACATCTGGGCTCTGGTTGCCTTCTTTGCCTTCTTGATATCCCAACCTAATTGTATTGTCTTGGCAATTAATTTTTAATATTTTGTCAATAGAGTCACTTAATGCATTATTACTGCACTTATTTTCTATTCCATTAACTGAAAAATCCACCGACTGATGACTATGTGAACTGGTCGTCAATTGTTGTATACCTTCGGTTTCAAAATCAACGCTAACATTTTTTAAGCTCTCATAAGCGCAAGGTACCAACTCCGTATAAACTTTTGAACCAAAATCTTCCGACAAACATTCATTCAGTTGTGTTTCACTCATAGAAATAATTGGACTGATATTTCCGGAACTAATTACCGATGAAGAATGGTAAGGAACATCTTGAAAATCACTTACAGACCTCGCAGTTATTTCTTGAATCACATTTGAAGGTATTATCGCCGACGAACTTGAATTATGATAGTTGCTGTTAGTTAGAGATAGATTAATTAATAACTTATTACGTGAACCACTCATAATTGCTTTTATATTGCAACTAAACACTCGTATTAATTAACGTAATGCATGCACAGAATATGAGTGCAAACTGATTTAAATCAAAACAAATACACGTCATGACGTGACGCGCGTATTCGGCCGCAGCGCTTGCGGTCCTGCTCTAACATCGTATGCGTGGGATGAGTAAAAGCGATAGTGATAGGCTCACACGCGCATCCAGGCCGGCCGGTCAATTATTATACAGTGTTTTGCCTTGACAACGTCGCTCATTCCCTTGCATTGAATGTATTGAACATGCGATATTATTAAGGCAAAACAATGTTTTAAAAAATGCAGTTTTATGGTTTGATAAGAGTATATTTTTTGAAACATACATGGTTTTTTAATATTGAATATCTTCATAAATAAAGGTCGTAACACAAAATTTAATAGTATCCCATAAAGTAGACCCTAAAATACGCCGAATAAGCATTGTTAAGGAGAAACACTGTATTCTAGTATACAGTGTAATAGCTTGACACGTCAGAGTTGTGTTGACGAAGCTGATATTGGCTGTGGTCGGTGGCTCGTTTGTACGAAGCCTTATTTTTAAATTTATAAAAGTAACCAATAGAACAATGTAAATTTGTCTTTATTTTACATAATCTTTTCTTTTTATTTAAAGGCGTCTATAGGCTGGCTGTCTGCCAAATTCCATTTTGATTAAATCTTTTTTACACAGTAGATTCTATGCATACTAAATTGTGTTTCCAAAAGAGGTATTTTACGAACAAGTTCTGAATATCTAATTTTTTATTATGATTACGATTGTGGTATTTTGGTGTAGGGGTAGTGCTTACGAGTTACGACTGCTATGCAGAGTTTCCAGGTTCGATGTTTGAGTGGCGTAAAAAAATTGGAAATGTACTTAGCATCGATCAGGAGTTTTATTAGTTTTTTTTTCATTCTTATTGCAAATGCCTTTATGCTACGATGGTAACTGGGTACTTTCGTAGGTCTGTTTGCCTTTTAGTACTTTACAAAAATACCTATCTATACTAATATAATATTATAAAGCTGAAGAGTTTGTTTGTTTGTTTGGTTGAACGCGCTAATCTCAGAAAGTACTGGTCTGATTAGAAAAAAACTTTTTTTATTGAATAGGGCATTTATCCAGAAAGACTATAGGCTACATAACATCACGCTATGATCTATAAGAGCGGAGTAGTAGTGAGATATGTTGCGAAATCGGGGAAAAGAATCCAAATTACCACGCGGGCGACCCCTGGTATAGTAATATAGATAACTAAATTAACTCAAACCAACGCAACGTATTCATACTAAACAAAACTTTCTTAATACCATAGGATTCACAGCCTTTCGGCTCATAAAATACACCATTTGATTAATCTAATCCAACTTCCGTGAGTTATATAATTTTATTACGTTGTTACCGGCGACATGTGGAGATGGACAATAAAATTCAGGGACAGTCTTCCTTTAGGCCTTGGATTGTATGACGATAGAGATAGCAGATTTTTTGTTTCTTTCTTTTTTATTACGTAGTTTTCTTTTTACTCGTATACTCCTTGGGTGGCAAACAAGTATACGGTCCGCCTGATGTTAAGCAGTTACCGTAGCCTATGGAATTCCAGAGGTATCACTTGCGTGTTGCGAACCCATTCTATAGGGACTCAGGACCTCAGACCCAGGGATACTCTATCTTAAAGCCAGGTATAAAAAATACCTGGCTTTAAGATAGAGTGTCCCTGGGATAGAAATACGTTTCTTTCAAATCGCATCCCTAAATGAGTGCTGGAGACTCACACACAGGAATACAACTACGTCGCTGCGTGTAGTTATTTGGCTGTGGTCTTCTGTAAGGTGGTCGTTATGATCATTCCCTAGTCGGGCTCGCTCGATAGTATGGTGCCCTACTTCTCTTGCCACTCTCTCTTCCTGGTCGTAAGCAGTTATTTATATATTTACTTACTTCTTAAATAATTTTGCACGTCGTTAATGCGGTGAGACATGCTGTATTTCTCATATTTTGTAACACTATTGTAATCGTGGTGGAATTCCTCGAAACGCACCCATTTTAAAACGCATCTAAATATTCCTCGAAACGCACCATTCAGGTGCGGTAACAAATTAAATTAAAAATATACCGCACCTGAATGGTGCACTTCAAGGAATACTTTAGGTGCGTTTTAAAATGGGTGCGCTTCAAGGAATACCCCTAACCGTGATTCTCCGCAAATATAGTTCTATTCTATTCTATTGCAGATAATAAATGTATAAAGGCGGATTACACCCATTACACATAATTATTTAAATTTAAATAACATGTATATACACACAGTTCAAAAAACCTTTCCACGTGACTTGTGAAACCCAAAACCCTAGCAAAGCTAACATTGTATCCTTTGAGAGAACTTAATGTAACTACCGTCTGTTTTTCATCAAAGGGTCGACTTTAGTTAACTGTGGGGTCTTGTCGGTAGAAGGGAATCTTTTTCTGGAAAGGTAAAACGGCTAAAGCGCCTAAAATACTTTAAATTACTTCCCAATGAGCACAATTCTGGCGATTTATATGTATGTTCAAATAAATAATTTTCTTTCTTTCTTTCTATAGCCGTTTTACCTTTCTACTGTAACATACCAGACTCAGAACAACTATTTATGGATCACATAATTTTTGTCATCGAATGAAAAATCGATGGGATCGAATCCACAACACCACTTAAACCACAAAACCATCCGTGCAGTCATTTTAGGTGAGATAGGGCACCATCCGAGCTGGTGAAGGACTTGTACCTTACAGAAAACCACAACCAAATCACTACACAGTGGTGTAGTTGTATAATTGTTTGTGAGTATAGGTCTATAGTGCTCATTTAGGGATGCGTTTTCCTATCCCAGGAATATCCCATCATAAAACCCTTATGACATAAGTTCGAAGTATATAATCGATAGGTACTTAATTTTCCACTAAACTAGTGCATATTTAAAAATTAAATATATGTATATATATAACAAATATCAAATTGCTAGTGAATATCTTTAAAAAAAATTCCATAAACAAACTTTGAAACACTCTGTTGAAAAATGACAAATATCTGTTTCGATGAATTACGTAGGGGCCGTCGATGTTACGATTTTTGGTAGGGAACACAAAAATTACCTACTGTGCATATGTGTTTGCCACCTAAGTAATATAAAAAAGAGACAATTTTCACCACTAACCGCCTAAAGGCCGATTTAAAAAACATTCTTTCTAAGCTTCCACATTGTGTCAGCATTTTTCGATCACGTATTTTTCCCTTAGACATTTTTGTCGTACGACAAAGTACTCCCTATTTCCACATGCAGTTATCACCCCTAATATAGAGGGGTAATGTCACAGCGTGATTGCTTATCGCTCGGGGGGTAGACAAGTGGCTATTCTATCGATTGAATTATAAGTAAGAATTCTCATAATGAGCTTCTTACTTATGGGGAGTCGTTTGTCTGTTTGTGTGTCAAAAAAGCTTTGTCACAAATTCTATGCTATGGAGTAAAAATAAGTCTCATTCTGCCTGATGGTCAATACTAATGTATATAATTCCCACTGCTGGGCACGAGTCGCCTCTCCTCTATCAAGAGAGAGAGAGAGGGTTTAGGCCTTAATTTTTTTTTATACTACCAAGGTGGCAAACAAGCATACGGCCCGCCTGATGGTAAGCAGTTACCGTAGCCTATGGACGTTTGCAACACCAGAGGTGTCACTCACGCGTTGCCGACCCTTTAAAAACCTTATAACTCCTTTCTTGAAGAACCCCATGCTATAGTCTCTAAACCTTCGGCAGGGAGCTCATTCCACAGCCTAATCGTACGTGGTAAGAAATTTCTCTGGAATGTTTGAGGTGCAAGGATGTGAGGATGAACTCCCTGTCGAGACAACAGAGTGAATCATGTCTGATTCACCAATTCGCATTAGGCCAGTGTGTGTGAATTAACGCCTAAACCCTCTCTTGATAGAGGAGAGGAGACTCGTGCTCAGCAGTAGGAAATATATAGGTTGCTATTATTATTATTGTATACTTTAGTATTGACCATCAAGCAGAATGAGACTATATTATTATTACTCCATAACGTAGAATTTTTGACAAAGCTTTTTCTATAGACTTGATAGTCTATAGAATTTCTTCTAAGACATGTGGTTTTGTGTGCTATATACCTAATTAAATATTTACTTACTGTTACGACTATGAACTGGAAGACAACATGGTGCCCATGGTGGGCCGAGGACCTGGTGCTGGATGTCGGCAGCCGATGGATTAGGTCTGCTCAGAAGAGAACACTGTGTTGTCCAGCAGTGGACATCTTTTGGCTGAGACTGACGACCCTAACAGCGCTAAATATCATCTATACAAAAACTATGGCAATAAACAAATAGAAATCGATACACCATCAAGGGTGGTAAATGTCACTACACCCTACACTCGCTTCGTATCTGCTACGTCACTTATGACGTCACACTGGCTGATTGATGGCACTATTTAGATTATTACCCGACGAGGGTTTTGTGTTTTATTTGTTAGTATGTATGTCCATTCGTAACTACTCAACGGCTCAACAGATTTTGATAAATGATGTGTCTTGATAGCGTAAATGTCACTGGATACACAAGATTTAACTTTTTTATTTAATTTAAAAGAAACCCTGTGACGTCACTGACAGAAACACTAGACTTTTAATTAGACAAGAAACACAGACTTTAAACAATCAATTGTGGATTCACATACACACAATTTGTGTATGTAAATCCACATTTTTTATTTTAGTCTTTTCTAAGGTAGAGATCCTTTTCCAGTCGAACTTGGTCAGTTAGATGATGCCTTAACCTCTATAAAGCTTAAAGAACTATACTTTTATGTAAACATTTTTTTTTCACTCTATAAAACCCCAAACAAACAGATGAACGAATTCCAAAAATGTTGTCCTTTGAAAACAGACAGTAATCCGAACAAACAGAGTGTATTGATTCACAAATCACCTCAGTGCCACCCCTGTACGAGGGTGGCAACCCTAACCCCTGCTAGGGGTGTGTTATAATTGTTCGCGTGGCATGCACCGAGTTTCTCTGTGAATGCACTGTGGGGTTCAATTCGGTTTTGAAAATTATTGATATTAATGTAAAGCTTTTGGAAGGGTATCCACTTTTTTGATATTTTTGTCTATAGGCTGATTTTTAGTCTGTGTCTTAGACACACTTTATGTACTTTGTGTCCGTGAATTTTTGTTTGTTAAGTCCTTTTTGATATTTTCCTTTTCGATTTGATTTCCTTTCCTTTTTGATTGAATAAATGTTTCTTTCTTTCTTCGCAGCACAAATTCTGCTTCACAAATATTATAAAGAAAGATAAGGTACCTTTCGTGCTTCGGTGGGCACGTTAAAAGTCGGTCCCGACTGTACTCCGTGGTCCCGACTGTTCATATTCGATAAATCCTTTTCATAGGTTACAAACCTATACAGATTTATTTTGTCACCCGCTTTGCTATGGATGGAAGTGGAACCTTTTCTTTCTAACTCCTTCTATTTACTTCTGATTAAATTCGTTGCGGGGTCCAAGACAGTAGGTTTAGTTGTCCACGGGACGCACGAGTGTCAAAACTCGGTGTATCAGTTGGTTACTCCGTTGTTAATCCTGGCTCACAGGAGTCACAGCGGTGGGCATGTGGGTGGGATTGTCCCGATAGATCACGACAGAAGCCTAAATATGGGCGATCTAAATAACTCTGTTACCAGGTTGACTACTAACCTAACGATAAGAAGAAGAAGCTATCTTCATATTGACTGGCGTTCAGTTTTGTTGCCATGTTTTAGTGCGTACTTGCTTATAGATTTTAAGTATGAATGCGATAGATAATACGGAATGTAATGAAAAAGAAAGAGATAGTGGTAGATGAAATAAAGCTACTTAGGTACTGTTGACGGTAATAATTTCTACGCACTATTGCGATATCTACGTGTCTTTCTTTTTTTTCTATTTATTGGGGTAAACAAACAATATCATAATATTACATTTATAAAGTAGTGTGAAGCTATATAATATTAACAATTGTGAAATCCACACCGTTTGCCACAAGTATAACAAAGTAGCTGTTGCCCGCGGCTCCGCCTGCGTGGATGTCGGTTATCGCTGCAAAAAGTAGCCTATGTGTTATTCCAGACCATAATCTATCTGTGTGCCAAATTTCATCCAGATCCGTTCAGTAGTTTTTACGTGAAAGAGTAACATACATCCATCCATCCATCTATCCATCCATCCATTTTTACAAACTTTCACATTTATAATATTAGTAAGGATACATAATATTATCTATACTTAATATGATAAAGCTGAAGAGTTTGTTTGTTTGTCAATCAAACAAAAAAACGTATTATCTAACGCACTAATCTCAGAAAGTACTGGTTCGATTTGATAAATTCTTTTTTTGTTGAATAGTGCATTTATCCAGGAAGGCTATAGGCTATAAAACATCACGCTACGATCAATAGGAGCGGAGCAGTAGTGAGATATGTTGCAAAATCGGGGAAAATTTACCAAATTACCACGCGGATGAAGTCGCGGGCTACCCCTAGTAAGAAATAAAAATAATCAGGGAAGTACAATATGTTGAGAGTAGCACCTACTGTTTCTCTAATCTATAATATCATTGGTCTGCGACGTAGCTTGGAGAGATTTCCTAAAAAAGACCATTTTGACCCACAGGAGGGCAACGGCCTTCCTACTCTATTTCACCTTTCTCTATCAAGAGGCATTAACGACTCTTTGTTATTTCGACATTTAGTATTTTATGACCTACAGTTTTCAATGTTCGGACAGGACAACTTATGCGGGATCCGCTGGTACCTAGGTATATAATATTATAAATCTGTAATTTATAAAAAAATGCCGTATATTTACTATAATAATGCATAACTAGATAAGTAGTCAATGGACTAATCTTTGAATTTTTAAACAACGTTGCATTTGTGTATAAGAATATTTTTATACGCTTTTTCACCCGAAAATTTCAAGGGAACGGATGAGTCACAGTCATGATGCATGTATTACTCAATCACGCCAAAACGGCTGAACAAATCTGGATGAATTTTGGCACAGAGATAGATTATAGTTTTGGAATATTATATAGTGCCGTGAGATTGCACGCGCGGGCGAAGCCGCGGGTGGAAACTAATATAATAGAAACATTAACTTATTCTTACCAAGGTAAACCTACCTTAAATACAGAAAGAATATTAATACCTCCTCATTACAACCATACAACGTATATTAATATTAATGGAATTATTACATTCCCTTTGTGTGAGGGTTAACTTACACGAAGGGTGAGTTAGGGTTATAATATCGTTGACAAATTTTACGTTAGAAACGATTTGAAATAAAATATTATTATGTTTAATAGAGGATATTAGGGTATTATGAACAAGAAAATGTGTGTTAAAATATAATAAGTAAGGGAAAACTTATTCAATTTTAAGTAATAGTTGGTTCAGTGGCTTAAGCGGTTACCTCGCCATTTACCACTGCGCGGCGTGTTGTGTTAAATGGCGAGGTAACCATAAAATATATTTTTATCTGTAGGTTCAGTCTAAATGTACACTGTTACCAAATTCCATAGAAATATATACACTGTTTTTTTATTTTTTATATCCAACTACCGCACTAAAGAACAAGCTATGTGTCGCAGGGGACTTAACAAACACATAATTAACGGACAAAAATTACACTCAGAACAACTCTTTATGAGACACACAAAGTTTTGTCCTGTGTGGGAATCGAACCCACAACCTCGTGCACTGCAGGCGCATACTGCGACCATTGGACCACCAAGGCAGGCAGTTATAAAACTAATCTTCATATAGCGGCCCTGTACCATCTCCGTTGCGGTGTGTACATTTAAAGATTTGTACATAGTAATTAAAAACTTTACACTACACTGACTTTAAAAGAAGCAGATATAACTGGCGGTAGTTTTACCCTCTTCCACCCTTAGAATAAGGCACCACTTAACTTTTTGCCAAAGGGTGCCCATAGTTAATGAATACGATTGCTTGAAGTTTACGAATCAATTGTTTTAACTACCTAGAGTTTAATGGTGTGCTTTTAGTGAGTGTGTATTATGAAGCGAGTAACGAGACCCTTTTGAAGCGTTGAAGAGTTGTCGTTAACAGAAGTATTTCATAAATTAGTCCCTGAAGCGTAAGACTGAATTTGTTTGTAAATAATACAAGGGTAGATGTCTGATGAGCACCCATTAAAATTTGGTCTACAGTTTTTTTTTTAATATAATACTTAAGTGGCAAACAAGCAAATTTGCAATGTCAAAGTAAAAGTCATTTAAATCAATTACATATCATGTATTCTATCTTTGGACGTCATAAAAACAAATGCCAACATAAGTATTTAAATGAAATATAACCAATATTACTCGCTGTTTATGTAGCTTTCTATAAATGAAAGAATTTTTAAAATCAATTTTGTAGTTTTTGAGTTTATACATTACAAACAAATCGTACCTACTAATATTATAAACGCTAAAGTTTGTAAGTATGGATGGATGTATGGATGTTTGTTACTCTTTCACGTAAAAACTACTGAACGGATCTGGATGAAATTTGGCACAGAGATAGATTATGGTCTGGAATAACACATAGGATTTTTACAGCGATAACCGAAATCCACGCGGGCGGAGCCGCGGGCAACAGCAATATTTCTGTTTATAATATCAGTACGGATAATAAAATAAATGAGGCGCTCATGTCCAGTTTCTAATGTGTTGCCAGCTAACAACGTCGCGGTCACTCTATGGATGGATGATCAGATTTCTTATCCAATAGTAGGTTTTACAAGGTCTCCTTCTTTTTGAAATAAACTTTTCCATATCCCATATACTCCATCTTAAAGCCCTGTTGTAAAAAAATGGATCAGCAACATGCAAGTGATACCTCTGGTATTGCAAGCGTCCGTCATTGCTTAACATAAGGTGGGCCGTATGCTTGTTTGCCACCCAAGTAGTATAGAAAAAAACCTAATAAAAATACCATTAAAGCAATGTGAGCTGAAGTAGTAATATCATCATAATAAAACCGTTTGTAGGCTAGTGACGTCATAGCCTTCGGGGCTGGAACATATTTGCACAGCCAATTATTTCATGTTAGAGGGAGATAGAAAGAGAGAGAGAGAGTAATAAATATGGATACGTTTGTATTAGGTATACCGAGAGGTGGTTGTTATTCCTGTTTTAGGTGGCTGAAAATTTCGCTCTGTATCAGAAGGTCTGAGGAAAATGGCATTGTTTGCAGAAAAGTCGGCAATTTTGCGGCTTTAGATAAAGAGAGGTGTAAGGACAGAAGGTCATGATAAAAAACTCTTATAATAATAAATAAAGGTGTGGTCGAATTTCGACCGTAATAGCCATCTGCAGTCCATGGCAAAACGCGCTACAAAGGTAGCCCGTGTGGTCGAATTTCGACACGACAATTATAGCTCTCTGCAGTCCATTTATAAAGTGCTTCGTATGAACTTTAACTACGTCAATTCTCACACGCCTCCATGGGTTGAATGTGCTTCAAAATGGGTACAAATTTTTGAAGTGAAAACTTCTTTTTGAGTGAAGAAAAATCATGGAAAATCGCGTCATCGTCACCGAACGCTTTCCATATTCAATTATAATAATCTAACAGCTCGACGATACAATTCACAAGTTCCTTAGATATCACTTCTATCGGCAATCCCCAAAGACTGCCCCGCATGTTTTTTTCTTCACGTATTATTATATAAGTAAGCGAATACGATTATAAATAATATGATTTTTTATCTCTATCCACTACTTTTGTCCAGTAGTGGTCTTTTGGCCTATCACTTGATTGGTAGATGAGTCGTAAATTCCACGAAGTGTAATTCACATTGGTACTACCTATCGGGATTTATTATCTATACTCATAGCCATATGCTCATAGCCAGGTGCACCCGCTGTTCGGTAAACGATCAGCGGGTTAAGCAACCAAAGGCACGGTAACCCTATAGATGGGTGACCGCATAGTGGTATTTCATCTGAGCGTCTCCGTGCTTCGGAGGGCACGTTAAAAGTCGGTCCCGACTGTTGATAGTCGTTAGATCACGACAGAGGCCTAAATATGGGCGATCTAAATAACTCTGTCACCAGGTTGACCACTAACCAAACGATAAGAAGATCTACACTAATATAATATTATTATAAAGAAGAAAGATTTGTATTTTTGTATGTAACGAATAAACTGAAAAACTACTTGACCGATTTTAAAAATTCTTTTACCACTAGAAAGCTACATTAACAGCGAGTAACATAGGCTATATTTTATTGAAAATAAATTACGGGATCCATACGAAAACTAAATATATGTCCATCCATGCGAAGTCGGCATATCCGCCGCTATATCCTTGTAAAACAATAACTAGACACATAGACCAGGCCATTAGCCTATAATGTACGGGATTCTTTGAAAAACCGTTCGATATAATTTATTTCAGGGAATCCATTATATAACGTCATTACGTCAACGATCCGTGTGAACACTATGTGGGATTGCACGTGGATTCTAATTATTGTTAGGTACGTACATAGGTACCATTCATTGACTATATTATTAATTCTTCTTCTTCTTATCGTTTGGTTAGTGGCCAACCTGGTGACAGAGTTATTTAGATCGCCCATATTTAGGCTTCTGTCGTGATCTAACGACTAATAACAGTCGGGACCGACTTTTAACGTGCCCTCCGAAGCACGGAGACGCTCAGATGAAATACCACTGCGGTCACCCATCTATAGGATTACCGCGCCCTTGGTAGCTTAACCCGCTGATCGTTTACCGAACAGCGAGTGCACCTAGCTATTAATTGATATTGACTTTGACATTATTTGACTTGACTGTACAGTTGGTTCAGTGGCTTAGTGGCTAAGTGGTTACCTCGTCATTTACTACTACGCGGTGTGTTGTGGGTTCGATCCCCACACGGGACAAAATTTTGTGTGATCCATAAATGGTTGTCCCGAGTCTGGGTGTACTTTGTGTCCGTTAATTGTATGTTTGTTAAGTCCACCGCGACACAGGGCTTGTTCCCTAGTTCAAGAGTTGTCTTTAAAAAAAAACTTAGTAAATTTTTAATCCATACAAGGACATTATATGTATATACATACAAGGGACCTGAACGGTTCTGTCATTATCATTAGCCACTAATTACTTTATAAAAGAAATAAATAAATGTTAAAATTAGTTATTTTTGCAATAACAGAATACTATCTTACTTTTCATTCAATAGCTCCCTAATAAAAATACTATTGATGCAACTTTTAGTTAATTTGTGTGCATAATAAAATCAATGCATACCATTTTATTAAAATTTGATAATGAAATAGTTTTTTTTTACATTGTCATTATTGGGAACAATCTTTATTTATATTTATTTACATCTAGGTATATATACAATATACCTAATATATTTACACTTCTTAAAAAGGGAAAAAAAAATATAGGTATACATAGAAAATACACAAAAAACGGGAGGGACTGCTTAAAAGGCATCATAAAATTCCTCCGCATCGACGTCTGCTGGAAACGTGCCCAGAAGACTGGCAGCATTGCCACGTTGAATGGCAATGCTTATTCTTTGAGCCAAAAATAAGCCAGTTCTCTGGTTACGTGAAGCCTCAATTAATCGCTTCGACAAATCTTTAAAAAGACCGCGAGCACTTGCACTTGAGGTAGTTGATAAAGTTACGACTTTGGTTCTCTTTCGTTCATTAACTTGTCTAAAGGACTATATCTAAAATTCCTCATATAAGAATATTATACAAGCCATACATCTTTTATATAAGGTACAAAGCACACACTAATTACGTTTTCTAGCTCAACGTTATTAAAGCCACAAAGTCCTTTGAGAGGATTACTCTCAAATGTGAAAAGATTTTCATGCTGTATTTTACAATTTAATTTTGTACCAACCTCTGTGTCCTCGTCTAGAACACGGATCGATACAGCCACCAGATTTATATCTGAATGTTTTAGCAATGGTGGCAGCAAGCTAAATATTCCTGGTTGTTTTTAGACTTTATGTGCACTAGCCGTACATTTTGGATGATTTTATTTTTATGAATGGAATCAAAAAGGTTCCAGTTACTACTTTTTTATTCAGTGCTTTTTTATTTTGGCCTTCACTTGGATCTATGATGTACTTTTCTGCAGGTGCTTTAAGAGGGGTAGGATACCACACTAGCGAGCAAAATCGACTGGGGACCGACCACCTTTCCTCCGTGGTGCTCCTTTTCATAGGTTACAAACCTATACAGATTTATTTTGTCTCCCGCTTTGCTATGGAGGGAAGTGGAATTTTTTTTTTCTAACTCCTCCTATTTGCTTCTGATTAAATTCGTTGCGGGGTCCAAGACAGTGTAGGTTTAGTTGTCTACGGGACGCACGAATGTCAAAGCTCGGTGTATCAATTGGTTACTCCGCTGTTAATCCTGGCTCACGGGAGTCACAGGGGTGGGATTGTCCCGAAGGACCTCCTTACAGATGACCACAGCCAAATAACGACAGCACGTGCAGCAGCTGCCAATAGTTGGCCGCAGCATCACGACTGGGTTGTATGTGTTTCTATGAAATGCAGTAAGTGCAGCTGCCATCGGCTGCAGGTCCTACTGCCGCAGTGCTCGGAAGCCATTTCATATAAATACATACAAAACAGTCTCGTTGGTGCAGCATCTACTGTCAGCAGTTGCCATTGGCAGTTCAGTTCGGAATAGGTGTCATAGCAGTATGGTTGTCATGATTGTTGCTACAGATCATATATTACCTAGTTACTAAAGTAAAACATTAAAAAAGGTGAAACCATTACTTATTTAACCTCTAGACGGACCGAATGTCTAGATTGATATCAGACGGCCTTCGCCGTGGCTTAAACTTGTTGCGAAGATAATTCTTTTGAGACTTTGTTAAATTTATCTTTAGACAAATTTAGTTGGTCAGTTACTATTAGTCTGCCTCGGTGGTCCAGTGGCCGCTGTACATGCCTGCTGTGCACGAGGTTGTGGGTTCGATTCCCACACAGGACAAAACTTTGTGTGACCCACAAAGAATTGTTCTGAGTCTGGGTGTAATTTGTGTCCGTTAAATGTATGTTTGTAAAGTCCCCCGCGACACAGAGCTTGTTCTCTAGTGCGGGAGTTGTCTTTTTTAAAAAACAAAACAAGTTACTATTGATAAATGACTTGCACAGGTGTATATCTGCCAATTGAGGGAAAAACTAAAGGCTTATTTATGTTCAGGAGA
The DNA here is from genome assembly GCA_947095525.1 of Trisateles emortualis. Classification (NCBI taxonomy): domain Eukaryota; kingdom Metazoa; phylum Arthropoda; class Insecta; order Lepidoptera; family Erebidae; genus Trisateles; species Trisateles emortualis. The sequence continues at coordinate 8,449,367 of OX352754.1, read as the reverse complement.
GGTACCAAGACGTCCTTATAGCGTTACATTTTCAATCTTGAATTGAATTTTAATCAATAGCAGTATGTTTGCTATTAAGTAGGTAATAAAAATGAAGTCTTACGAAATATATTTAAAATTAAGATTTAAAACAAATCGTCATAAGTGATAGCCTCTGTTCTGTTCATATTATGTGTTTAGAATTAGACTGAAATTGAAAATTGCTGCTTTATTTTCAAGTTCCGATTTTTTTACTACTAAGCATGCGGTCCACTTGATGGTCAGCAGCTACCGTAGCCTATGGATGCTTGCAGCACCAGGGGCGTCACTCGCGCGTTGCTGACACTTTAAAAACATTTTAACTTATTTAAAGAAGCAATAGTCTCTCTGAAAAATCAGACAGGTTTTGCCTTCAGTTATTTATAAAAGAATATTTTGTAAAAAACACACAGAGAACATACTCAGCATATTCAAGTAGGCTGTGTAACCTGCGAGGCATTAATAAACGTATAAAAGTCGAGTGTGCAGACTGAATACGTAACAAGAAAACGTGTAATAATATCTTCTAGACTCCAGATCAATACGAGACGGATTTAGCTGGAACAAGTCCACGCCTTGAACATGTAGGCTCTCGGAATCTATTTGATGTAGATATTGTTGTTTACTGATATAATTAATATTATAATTTCCTTGCTTGGGGGTTGGTGATTGCAATTCGCTCATATCAATTCTAGACGGTGCTACGATAACGCTGCTGCGCACCATCTAGAATATAACCTCAATTCTCAAAAAATACTTCTAAGAGTAATTGAGGGTAGTGTTAGATTCTACTTCACCATGCACTACACAGCTACCGAGATCTCCTACCGAGAAATCACACTGCTTCCAAACACCATACAGCTAATGCTCAGTATTACTTAACCAAATTTTGAGATTTTACTTCATTGCATTTAATTTTTACCCCAAATACATCCACAGTAAGTTGAACATAGGCCCTGTCTTATATTTTTACAGCATTCTGTCCTGAGCTTCCCTTGTCCGTCTGTTGCCCGAAACCTTTACGAGGTCGTCGCGTCGGTTCACCTTGTTGGAGGCCTACCGCGAATTGCCATCAACAAACCTATTTTGTTCCAACTATCGTACAAATTCAAAGTAAAATCGTTTCAAAAGTGTTATTTGGCGTAGATATATTGAAAACTATCACAGATAGAGCCGTAGTAATAAAACTTTTTCCAAGGGATAAGCTTACGTAGGTACTCTCGGAGAATAGATGAAAATAGCTTACTTATATTGGTTTCTTCAGAAAACGTAGAATAATTTGTTTTTAGTACAGCTCCTGCCCAAGGGAACAAGACTTATGTCAACGGGGAGTTATTTATTTCATCATCATCATTATTTCAGCCAAAAGACGTCCACTGATGGACATAGGCATAATATTAAATGGTACATTTATACCAACCCTTCTAGCCAGTGTGGTATAGTAGGCTAATATCCCTTCATGTGTTTGTTACAAGAAAAATATTATAATATGTAATATTTTTTTTACGCAACTTTCGTTTTTTTTTCAAACACTGAGAAGTGCTTTCCAATGATGAAATGATTTGAGCCAAACATACATTGCAAGCTAAATAAAAGCTTGTAATTATAAACCTTATTCTTTAGGTAATAGGACTGTATATTATAGAAATAAATAGACATTCTACCATTAGACTAAAACAAAATCTCAATCAATCAATCTTGAAGTTAAACATGATATTTTGTTGACAGGCGGACGCGAGTACCGCGTTCCTCCGAGCCGCGCGCGCAGGCCAGATCGAGAAGATCATCAGCCTGCTGGAGCAAGGAGTTGATATCAACATCAGTAACGCTGTAAGTACCAGTCATTGTTCTTTTTAGAATAAAATTCATTACTTTTCGTGTTTTTTAAGATTGGAAGGAAAGTAGAGGCTCTTCGTTATTGTCCATAAGTCTGGTTCCGTTAAGATTTTAATTACGTCATTTCGTGATATTAGTATAAATAACTTTTTATTTTTATACTACTACTATACTACTTGGATGGGTGGCAAACAATCATACGGCCCGCCTGAGGTATCACGTGTTGTCAACCCTTTTTTACACTAGGGCTTTAAGACGGAAGTATCCCTGTGATAGGAATACGTTTCTTTCAAAACACATCCTTAAATGAGCGCTGGAGAACTGTACTCGCACACAGGAACACAACTTCACCGCTGTATTTATTCCTGTTTTTATACGGTACCAACTAAAACATGACGATGTAGTAGGGCGTTGACATTATAATACCAGAAGCATGTGCCCTTTGAGACGTGACGTCATTACGAGCACCCCTTGAGACGGGACGAGATGCGCCTTATTTATAGTGTGGTATATATTATCTGAGGTGAGAAATGACGTTGTTTTTAAGAGCTCTTGCCATTGCCAGGACTATAAATATGCATAAATACAGATAGAAAAAAAAAGTAAGGTAGGGTACCCTACTACATTGTAGCGTCATCTATCAGACCAATAGAATAACGCCACAACAAGCAACGAAGTTCAACATAGAAAACACAGATGTCACTATTCCCAGGAACGCAACCGTAGAACAAATATTCGAGAAGCTGAATCGCGATATCGAAGTTTACACAGACACTCAGTATATATACAACGCCCAACAACTAACCGTTGAGCCGTGGCCCACCAGGCACGATCACCTAGCCTGGTCGGAGTATCCTCCCTTTTCGCTGAAGGTGTGTGACAGCCTCCACAACATCCTACTAATATTATAAACGTGAAAGTTTGTAAGTATGGATGGATGGATGGATGGATGGAACCGCTAAACGGATCTGGATGAAATTTGGCACAGAAATAGATTATGGTCTGGAATAACACATAGGCTATTTTTATATCGATAACCGACATATACGCGGGCGGAGCCGCGGGCAACAGCTAGTAAAATATAAAGCTCGACTGGGGAAGGACCTCCACCTAACAGAAGACCACAGCTAAATTACTGATGAGTACAGGTTTCCAGAACTCATTCTAGGATGCGTTTTTATGAAACTTTTTCCCATCCCAGGGAAATTCCATCATAAAAACATGGTGCTTTTGTTTTGGGTCGACAACACGCAAATGAAACCTCTGGTTTTACAAGCGTCCATAGGCTACGGTAACTGCTTATCGTCAGGCGGGCCGTATGCTTGTTTGCTGACTAAGTAGTATAAAAAAGTGATATTTATTTACACTACTTGTGGTGGTGTTTGAGGCAAACAAGCATACGGGTCCACAAGCCCGACTAGTGCTAAGCAGTTACTGTAGCCTATAGACGCTTGCAATACCGGGGGATCACTCACGTGTTGCCAACCTAAAAGTTTGTTACCCCTGGAATGTGTGTCAGGTATCCTAAGTGAGTATTGAAGACCTGCATTTAGGCCCAGGAACATAAATACACCACTGCGTGTGTAGAAAAAAGGTGGAGGTCATTCCCCAGTTGGGGTAGCACGCATATATGGCGCCCTACCTCTATGAAGTCATAACATAATAATCGTATATTAATTTGCGAAAATATTTCTTTCAACTTAACATTCTTATATAAAACATCAAACAATACTTTATTTCTTTAACGATAAGGTCGATTTTCGCAAAGCAAGTTGCTAGTATAAGTTATAGCCATTTTCCGGGCATTTCTGTTAGGCACGCAATTCTGTCACGAACTTAGTTAATATGTAGAAGTATGAATATCCAAATAAAATGGTTAACTGTGTCACTTAGGCGTAGACATGTCTAATATTATAAATGCGAATGTTTGGATGGATGGATCGTTGTTACTCAACCTTGCCCGAAAGTCTAAACAGATCATCAATAAACTGAGTACCGTGTTTTGACTGCATCAGCTTGCATGCTACCATACTTGCATTTTACAAAAGATTGTAACTATCGTGCGATTAAAAAGAGTGGCCTGAGTTTCTTGCTAGTTCTTCTTGTGGCTCCACGTCAGCGAACCTTAGTAAAATTTAGCTGACATCATCTTTCTGGCTTATTCATAACTAGGGGTCGCCCGCGACTTTGTCCGCGTGGTAATTTGGAATATTTTGCAACATACCTCACTACTGCTCCGCTCCTATTGATCATAGCGTGATGTTATATAGCCTTCCTGTATAAATGCACTATTTTTTCTAATCGAACCAGTACTTTCTAAGATTAACGCGTTCAACCAAACAAAGAAACTCTTTAGCTTTATAATATTATTATCTTAATATATATATTTCTTGTGTGCGTGTGTATGTGACTGAACTCCTCCTAGACGGGTGGACCGATTTTGATGAAATTTTATGTGTGTGTTCGGGTAGGGCCCTGGATGGTTTAGATTCACAATTGGACCCGGTAGGTGGCGCTGCTGTCGGTATTTCAGCTTTTTCCGGCAGGACGACGTCTGCCAGGTCCACTAGTATATTATATTAAGTATAGATTTACAACTTTCATAAGTGTTATTTGGTAACATATATGTATTTTGTGTTTGATCTGGAAGATAATTAGCTGAGAGAGATTGTTTTTATTTAGACAAAAATCCTGTGGGACACGGACGTAGCCATGGGTAAGGTAGTCAAGCTAGCTTTGTTCAAAACTTTTTTTTTGAAAACTAGTTTTTTCAGCCAAACATCTATATTATAAGGATAGATTTTCAATCTATCAACATTTTCGTTTTTGAAAAAGACAACTCCCGCATTAGGAAACTGTAGTATATCTGACCTTGGGAGCGCACAATGAGACAACAGCTGTTTGATAGTAAGGATTTATTCCGACTGACGACGGTTACAAAGTTGTGTGTACCCCCGACATACAATTCTCGACATTATATTATTAATAAATATTGAGTATAAAATACCCACATACTACACTCCTCCCCACTTAATTTAAGTCACAGCAACCCCGAAAATGACAAATACGAAATAACATACTTAGGTACTTATTTTACTAACAAATTATGTATTAAATATATACAGACACATTTGTTATGACAAGGTGAACATATCACATATTAATCTACTCACGTTTAATTTAACGTTTAACTAATCTACATTTACGAACTGGACGTGGTTGGGGCGGTACAGGGGAAGCAGGTGGCGTAGAAAATGTCTCAGCTACTGGTTCCGGCTGCTGTATGATGAACGCTGGATCGGGTGCGAGACCCTCCCGCGGTTCCAGCACCGCTGACTGCTCCGACTGGACCCGCAAAGCACTCTGTGCATCGCAGTTCGTAGATTGTCTATCATTTGTGGGGATTACCAGTGAACTCCTAGTACGACGCTTTAGTTGATCGACATGTCTGTGTATCTCGTTACCCCTACAATCTAAGATTTTAAAATCGTTCGAACCCATCGACTTTGATACGTGCCCTGGTTGCCAATTTTCCGCTTTTAAGTACTGCCGATACCAAACCTCATCGCTCACTTTAACCGTCCTATCTCTCCCACCTTTAGTTCTAAGCTGTCTCTGTTGCGCCTCTCGCACTTTGTTTTCCCGATCCGGTTTTAGCGTATCTAACTTTGTTCTTAAATGCCTACCCATTAACAACATAGCAGGGCTCTCACCCGTCGAACAGTGTTCTGTGTTTCGATAGTGTAATAGAAAATTATTTATCGATATTTCTATATTCCTACCTTCCGTTAACGCCTTTTTTATAACCTTTTTCAAAGTTTTGACCGCATTTTCAGCCGCCCCGTTAGATGCCGGATGATAGGGAGCCGTAAATATGTGCTCGACGCCATCTTCTTTTAAAAACGCTGCGAATTCCGCACTAGTAAATGGTGGCCCGTTATCCGTAACTATTTGCCTAGGCACCCCGAACCTACTCCATAACTCTCTCAGCTTGGAAACCGTACTACGTGCTGCGGTGCTCGGTACAAGAAATATTTCTAGCCATTTCGACATGGCGTCCACTACCACTAGGTACATTTTTCCATCTATTGGACCCATAAAATCGGCGTGCAACCTCGCCCACGGGCGCGCGGGCCACGCGGCCAGAGCCGCGGCGCGGCGCGGGCGGGCGCGTCTGCGTGCGCGGCGCAGGTGGCGCACCCGCGACACTCGCGCTCCACCGCCTCGTCGATGCCGGCCCACCACACGTAACTACGAGCTATGGCCTTCGACTTAGTAATGCCCATGTGTGGCTCATGTATCAACTTTAAAACTTTATCACGACAATTTGCCGGAATGACGACCCTATGACCCCACATTATGCAGCCTAGTTCCTCGTACAACTCGGACTTCCTATTAAAGTATGGTTGCATACCAGTTACTTCGCACTCCTGAGGCCAACCATCCCGTATATATGTAAGTACACGGCTTAAAATTGTATCTTTTAGCGTGTGTTCCCTAATTTGTTTATGGTCTAATAAAAATGCGTCCTGAGCGAAATGTAAATACGTTTGTTACGGAATTGAATCACCCGTACGTTCCGAAGTATTAATCGGCAACCGAGATAACCCATCGGCGCAGTTCTCATTTGTTCTAATATACTCTATTTCATAGTCGTAAGCCGACAAGATTACTGCCCAGCGTTGCATCCTACTCGCAGTCATAATCGGAATCCCCGCATTTGGGCCAAAAATCGACACTAAAGGCTTATGATCGGTTCGCAATATAAACTTACGCCCGTATAAGTATTGGTGAAATTTTCTTACACAGAATATGATCGCCAATGCTTCGCGGTGAATCTGTGAATAATTCCGTTCCGCGGCCGTGAGCGTCCGTGACGCGTAAGCTACCGGGCGCTCTCCGCGCGAACCGCGCTGTGCCAGCACCCCACCGACACCCCGAGCGCTCGCGTCACAAGTTACGATTATGGGTTTCTTTGGGTCATAATGGGCCAACACTTCAGTACTAACTAAGGCTTTCTTAACCGCCCCGAAAGCACGCTCACACCCGTCATCCCAATTCCAAGGAACTCCCTTTCGCAATAACTTATGCAAAGGAACTAATAATGAACTAAGGTTTTTAATAAACCTCGCAAAGAAGTTAACCATGCCTAGAAACGATCGCAACTCAGTTATATTTACCGGAGGATCAATCTTTAAAATGGCATCGACTTTAGCCTTATCTGCCTTTATCCCCTCTTTCGATACAGTGTAACCCAAATACTTTACGTTATCAACCAAAAATACACACTTATTTGTTTTTAATTTCAATCCGTTATCTGCTAATCGTCTTAATACCGTCTCGAGAGCCTGTAAATGTTCAGATTTCGACTTTCCCCCTATTATAATGTCATCCAAAAACCCTTGGACGTTGGGAATCCCACTCAATAAATTCGACATAATCCTCTGAAAAATCCCTACACTCGATGACAATCCATAAACTAGCCTATTATATCGAAATAAACCACGGTGAGTGTTGATAACAGTGAATTTCTTAGATTCGTCTAATTCAATCTGATTGTAAGCGTTAGATAAATCAATTTTACTTAAAAATTGAGCCCCGTTTAACCCTACTAAAACGTCATTAATTTTAGGAAGAGGGTAACGATCCACCAAAAGCACTGGGTTTAAAGTTGACTTGTAATCCGCACAAATACGCAATGCACCATCTGCTTTATTTACCGGCACAAGTGGCGAAGCCCAGTCCGAGCAGTCAACCGGCTCAATGATGCCAGCGCTCAGCATCGCGTCGAGCTCGGCATCGACGCGCTCGCGCAGCGCATACGGCAGCGGGCGCGCGCGGTGAAACACGGGCTCCGCGCCGTCGCGCACGCGCAACCTCGCCTTGCCTCCCGTGTACCGTCCCAGCCCGCCGCTGAATACATCTTTATACCTGTCGAATAAATTACAAATTTCCTTATCAACGTGTATAATATGTTTATTTATAAAGTTTAAGTTACATCGGAATTTTGGTATATCTATTTGCAATTCGGCCAACCACTGTCTTCCAATTAAAGAAGTGGTACCTCCCTCAATAACAAATAATTCTAAATGTCTTTCCACTTTATTGCACTTAACTAATGGCCTTATAATACCCAACGGCTTAATTTTTGAACCATCATAAAACTTTAAAACAGTGTTATCACTTTCAATAGGTAAATGACTAAAATATATCTCGTAAACATGTTTACTAATACACGAAATCGCCGTGCCTGTATCTATTTCCATCATAACGCGAGTATTATCAATTAATATAGGTAAACTCACCGCCTTATAGTTCGTTAATGATAAGAGATTCAAAGCCTCGGTTTCGTCCACTTCCTCACTGTCACCTCCGTAAACAAAGTCCCCGAAGTGGATGTCTCGCCTCGTTGTTTCCCGGTCATCCCGGGCCTGCGACGACGTCCCGCTGCCCCGTCCCGGGCATACTCGCCGCAAATGACCCACGCACTGACATTTGCTACACACAAAGTTCTTATATCGGCAATCCCCGAAGTTATGATCTGTCGCTCCACAAGCCGTACACTTCTTTGACGCTCCGTTCCGTATCGACGCCGACGAGCGTTGAGCACTTCCCGGCCGCGAGCGCCCTCTGTCGGCTCCCGCCATCGCGGCGCTAAACTTACGCCCGCTCCCGCCGCCACGCCACGTGTTAGCTTTAGGTACAATCGCATGGACTGGCAAAGCGCTGCTCGTCTGTGATGTCCCATTTGGTCCCTCGACTAACGCTGCGTCCCTTTCCGCTGCCTCTAAAGAGCAAGCCAACTTGATCGCCTCCGTAAAAGTAATTGAGTCGTCCTCCGCAAATAACCGCTGCCGAATAACATCGCTTCTAAGCCCGCATATAAATTGATCGCGTAAATTATCGTTTAAATTTACATGAAACTTGCAATAACGCGATAATTTTTTCAATTCCGCTACATAAGCCGCGATGTCTTCTGTCGCACCTTGTCGCTTCTGGCGAAACCGGTATCTTTCCGCTAACGAAGATGGCGCCGGTTGTAAATGTTGACGCATTAGTTCCCCGGCGTTTACGTATGACAATTCCGATGGTTTCTGCGGGCTGGCGAGATTAACCAGCAGCTCATAAGCTTCATCTCCCATGCTCGCAATTAAAGTGGGCAACTTCATGTCCTCCGTGACCTTGTTCACCTTGAAATACATTTCAATTCTATCCACGTATGACGACCACAATCCTGCCCGCACATCGAATTCTCTCAATTTTCCGATAGACATTTTGTTTTATTTCTTGAGAACTTCACAAAAATCGTCCGTATTATTTTAATCCTCGTCGCCACTGTAGTATATCTGACCTTGGGAGCGCACAATGAGACAACAGCTGTTTGATAGTAAGGATTTATTCCGACTGACGACGGTTACAAAGTTGTGTGTACCCCCGACATACAATTCTCGACATTATATTATTAATAAATATTGAGTATAAAATACCCACATACTACAGAAACAAGCCCTGTGTCGCGGGGGACTTTACAAACATTCAATTAATAGACACAAAGTACACCCAGACTCAGGACAACCATTTGTGGATCACACTATTTTTTGTCCCGTGTGGAGATCGAAATCACAACTCGCCGCGCGGTACTAAATGGCGAGGTAACCACTTAAGCCACTGAACCAACCGTGCAGTCAAATTTGCATCAATTTATGAGCCTGTGTCAGTCAAAATATACGTTAAGAGAGGCAGATCACCATACTAGCGAGCAGGCCCGACTGGGGAAGGACCTTCATCTTACAGAAGACCACAGCCAAATAACTACGCATAGCGGTGAAGTTGTGTTCCTGTGTGTGAGTACTGAAACTGTACTGTTCCTGTGGTTTGAAAGAAACGTGTTCCTATCCCAGGGTTACTTCCATCTTAAAGCCTTGGTGTCCAAAACTGGGTTGGCAACACGCAAGTGATACCTGTGGTTATTGCAAACGTCCATATTAGGCTACGGATACTGCTTAACACCAGGTGGGCCGTATGCTTGTTTGCCACTCAATAGTATAAAGAAACGTATCTGCATAGACTTATGCTTATTTTCCAAAGGAATGGGCACAGGTTTATTAAATAAATTATTTTTAGTTCTAAGTCAAGTTGTTGTGTCCGTCAGTGCAGATTAACTTAAAAAGCTAAACATTATCAAATAAAAAAACGATTCAAATAGCTAACGCCGTTTCTGATAGACTTTTTACTAAATTTATTTATATTTTATACTAGCTGTTGCCCACGGCTCCGCCCACGTGGATGTCGGTTATCGCTGTAAAAAGTAGCCTATGTGTTATTCCAGACCATAATCTATCTCTGTGCCAAATTTCATCCAGATCCGTTCAGTTGTTTTTCCGTGAAAGAATGACAAACATCCGTCCATCCATCCATACTTACAAACTTTCGTGTTTATAATATTAGTAGCATAGTAGGATTTTGAAGTTATTTGATACACTATAGGTGCTTTGAAGTCTGTTCTGTCTGGCACGCGTTTTTATATACTGGACTATGAATAAGATCAGATTGCCCTGGTGGCTCAGTAGTAATAAGTATAACTGCTGAGTAGAAGATCTGTTTTGCATAGCGTGTTTATGATGTCGTGCCTATGATTATTGCGTGACATTTGTTCATTTAATATATTATTTTGTATATTTTCTTTGTTTGCATAAGTTTCATAAGAGGATAATGGTTGCCTATGTTTTTTATTTAGTTAGACAAAATCAATTTTATAAAAACAGTTCGCCAGTGCAATTTTTTTATGGTACATACTAACGTGGCAAACAAGTATACGGCCTGCCTAATGGTAAGCAGTTACCGTAGCCTATGGACGCTTGCAATACCAGATATCACTCGCACGTTGACGACCCTTTAAAATCTTTATAACTTATTGCATGGGTGGATATTTATTTATCTTTTAGCATTTTTTTTTCTTACGGCCAATTCACTGACTAGGGTAGGGCCTCGAGAAGAATTGGCAAGAAACTCGGGCTATAATAAAACTAACTGTAGACTAAAGAAGTTTAACGTAGTTATGTATCAATCTATCACTATTCAACTATCCTATCCCGGCTGACGGCTGTTGACGGATGATAGGCCGGTCGGTCACCGATCCTTTTATGATGTCACTAGAATAAGATAAGGTTCTTTCTAACTCCCGGGGTGTAAGTAAATAAAATTGGGTTTTGATCCAGAAATGTATTGACAGTAAAACCTAATATCTGTTTCTGCTTAACCTGGAAATCGAACCCGGGACCTTGTGGTCAGCAGTCGTATTTAACGACTATTAATCAAGAGGAGATAATGTGTTTTGATCGGCAATACACAAGTGATATCTCTGGTATTGCAAGCGATCATAGGCTACGCTAACTTCCTATCAGGAGGGCCGTATGCTGCTCAGCGACCTACTATAAAAACAATCATTTTGAAAGCATTCATCCATCTCAACCCATAAATCCCACTGCTGGGCACGGGTCGGAGCATACATTAGGAGGGATATTAGCCTACTACACCACGCTGGCCAGACGGGTTGGTATAGGATTTTATTTCGAGTTTTCCCTCACTTCCAGTGAATATTGTCTGCCTGACTTACTCCCTTAGTCGACTCTTACGACACCCTCGGGATGGAATGGGGTGGTGACATTTGTATTCTTGATCCGTCACCACACGGTAAGCATTAAATAACTATTTAATTTTGTTCCCAGAACGGCCTCAACGCTATCCACCTAGCCTCCAAAGACGGTCATGTAGAAGTCGTCCGTGAACTGCTGCAGAGGGGAGCAGCCATTGATGCTGCTACTAAGAAAGGCAATACTGCACTGCACATCGCTTCACTTGCAGGACAAGAGGCAGTTGTCAAACTGCTGGTGCAGAATGGAGCTCAGGTATATACGCATTAGAGCACAACGAGATTTCTAGCTTAAGTCTTAAAATAATAAGGTTGAATCGGTCCCCTTGATTAGTAATACTATCATCACTTCTGGACATAGGCTTCCACCAAGGTTTTTCACAATCTTCGGTGTTTAGGACACTTATCATTACCTACTTTAACCTTCACTTGATGCGCCTGTCATCGTCGAGAAGTACATATACTTGGAGTTTCTCTACGAGACCTATTCAACAATGAGGAGTTTCGTAGACTGACATAGCTTAAAGGTATGCCTCAATTAAGTGACTATGGTCGAGGCAGCTCACAGAAACGATGGCAGTTGATGTAGAATGGTTTTGGTGACTACGATCGGGAAGTTGCAGCTTGGACAGGCATCCAACAAAATGCACCATTTGATTAGAAGAAGAACCACGTTTTCTTAACCTTGACAATACTACCTAATCATTAAATTCTAAAAGAAAATGCATTAATTGGAGAGTCTGTCAATAATATTTACAAATCTTCAGAAACGTTTTAAAATTCATACGATGAAACAATATTTCAAGTAGTCAATGCATTACGAATACCGAAAAAATCGACAAGCCAACAAAATTATAGTTCCCGAAAAATATAACGGGAGCTGTCTGTCTGTTTGTTTATATGAAGACAGTAATAGAATTAACAGTGATCAAAACACATCACAGACTAGCTGGTTCCCCGCGGTTTTACCGGGTTTTATAAGTTTTGATTTGGGTTTGGGCTGCGTGGTGCCATAATTATTTTTAATAAAAGTAGCCAATGACACTTTTATAACAGAAGCTATGTTTGTGCAAAAGTTCCATCAAAATAAATGTAGTCTTTTCGGAGATTAGCCGGAACAAACAGACAGACAATTTTAAATTTATACTTTCACAAGCTGTTTTGACATTACAAACAGACACTTCAATTTTATTTATTTGTATAGTATTATGAGCACTTAGCTTGATTGACGGCTTTTCAAAATATTGTGATTTACTATTAAGATATTACATAATACACATTTGTGAGAGGGGAAATGCTTTACGCATACCCGGGGAAGTGAAGCGGTTATGACGGACTACTGCTGATTACAAAGTCTCGGGTCCGATTCGATGTTTACACCCTTCGTATCTCGGAAAGCACGTAAAGCCGTTAATCAGAAAAATATTACAGAATATTATATAATTTTGATAAATTATTTTATCCTTCTTGTTAAAGAATTATTAACCTAACCTAAATAGGTCGTGAATTATTAATAATTACTACTAAAAGTAATAAATTTCGATCGATTATTCACATTTTAAGAGAGGTAGGGCACCATACTAGCGAGCAAGCCCGACTGGGGAAGGACCTCCACCTTACAGAAGACCACAGCCAAATGACTACACACAGCGGTGTAGTTGTGTTCCTGTGTGTGAGTACAGGTCTCCAGCGCTCATTTAGGAATGCGTTTTGAAAGAAACGTATTCCTATCCCAGGGTTACTTCCATCTTAAAGCCCTGGTGTAAAAAAATGGGTTGGCAACACGCAAGTGATACCTCTGGTAATGCAAGCGTCTATAGGCTACGGATACTGCTTAACATCAGGCGGGCCGTATGCTTGTTTGCCATCCAAGTAGTATAAAAAAAAAAAAAAAAAAAAAAAAAAAAAAATTTACCAAAACTTGTGGTTATTATTAATAATTTTGTAAAAATATTAATAATTTTCAATTAATCAGATTTACCGTAACAGATACACAAAACTTTTGGGCCTTTGAACCCAAACTCTGACAATTTTAAATGATTAATGTAATTTGTTTGTCAAGTTAAAGTCAAGTTTATACGCTAGCACCACCAAAAGTATCGCTCGCATGCCTACCCTTAAAAAAGTCTTTATAGAGAACCTCGGCAAGGATTTTTACAATATTTGGCCCTGAGTTGACACTGTCCATCGGCTGCCTGTTATCATCAATAGGTTATCGGTTCACTTTGTTGAAGGCCTGCCCAACTGCGTCTTCCAGTTCGTGGTCCTTACTCCAGAAACTTTCTGCCCCAGCTGTAACTTTATGCTATATGTGAATCATTTTGCTGCAGGTCAACATCCAGTCGCAGAATGGCTTCACACCACTATACATGGCTGCTCAGGAGAACCACGATGGGGTCGTTAAGTTCCTGCTGGCTAATGGCGCTAACCAGAGCTTAGCCACAGAGGTATGACTTAGTTTCTTAAACAATATGTCTTGGTCTAGTGACCTTGACTGCTAAGCTAGAGGGTTCGATTCCCATTCAGAATAAATCTTTGATGATGATCACAATTCATCACAATTTGTTCTGTGTCTGGGTGTAATTTATCTATAATATTGGCATACCATAGTATTTTCCTATTTTAATGCGAAGAAGATGCAGTAGATGATAAATATAGAGATTTAGTGGTAAGGCGATTGGCCTGACATAATCGACGCCCGAAGGTGAGAAATTGACTGTGTTTTCATTCCGTGTCTGGGAAAGCACTTGAGCCGCTGGTCCTTTGCCTGATTTCTCTCTGGTAGTGGCAGATTCCCGTCTCAGTGTAACACACTTGTAAACTGTTAATATCACTTGTGCAGGTCAAATTCACATTAACATTACTGTTCGGAAACCATTTACCAACTTCTTCTTCTCTTCTTTCATCAGGATGGCTTTACCCCACTAGCAGTGGCTATGCAACAAGGTCACGAGAAAGTGGTAGCAGTTCTTTTGGAAGCCGACACCCGAGGCAGGGTCCGTCTTCCAGCTTTACACATCGCTGCCAAGAAAGACGATGTGAAAGCCGCTAATTTATTACTGGAGGTAAGTAAGCATATGAAGAAGAAAGCTAGCTTATACATAAAGATCGGCCGGCTGGTTCTCTAAGAAACAGCGATCGCAAACTGACAGTTGTGATTGCTTGGTGACGGCACACACGATTGCTAAACGTCAAAAAGGCTCGGTTTTCGCTCTTACAGAATACCGATTTTTAATCTGACAGCGAGATTTTGCTGCGTTTTCGCGGTCGCTCGGTTTTCGCTCTTACGGAATACCTCTGCTGATATCTTATATATCAATAATATATAAATTGGTAGTATTGATATACAAAAAACCCAAGATACACGCATTCCCGAATTAAAGAAGCACTCAAACTGTCATAAGCAGTTATAGTAATAATAAAAACAAAAATCAAATTCAACCTTACGCGCATAATATAAAGTTGAATTTGTAGTGTAGTGTAATGACTCGGTCTACGCGTTAATAAGTATTGTGAAATAGATAGAACAATGCCTGTATTTTTTGTAGACGGGTTTGAGACGATGATTATGTACCTTGGGTTTCTTGTATATCAAAGATCGGTAGGCATTTTGTTAGAAGGGATGTGATTGTTTTGCTACATTTATTACATTCTTCATTGACATCATCATATAAGCTTGGTGACGTCCATTGTTGAGTGTAGACATACCCGAGGTATATGTTTTTAAAAAGGCAGACAGTGTATTTGTTCATAGTGCCTCCGTTGTAGGTTCTCAAGTAACATTTTCATCTCAAGTAGAAATTACTACATAAAATTAAGTTACGAAATCAGGACTGAATTAATTTCTCTCATGGGAATCAAAATTTAGCATACCTAACGTTGCAAGGACGAAAAATACTCTTTAGAATTTTGTAAGTTTTTCTTCTTCTCTTCACTTTTCATAATTTTTAATTAGAAAATCCAATAACTATGTACTAAGCTAGATGATGTAGAAATCGTTTTAAATCATCTAGTTTTTTATTCGACTACGGTGAAGCCAAATGGAGGGTCATTCATGATTTTAGCCCGTACTGTAATATGTATCCATATTCATCTCTTCCCTCATAATTTCCTAATTGGACTTCTTCTTTGGACTCGCCTATGAATCCCCATCTGGACAGGTTCTCTTTGCTTTGGTCAACTTAAGTCCAAAGTCTGTTTGCTGCTCCCCTGTCAACAAAACACCTACCAAATGCACTAAAGAGAACGGCATTGAAGTGATCTCTGTAAGTGTTCGTCTCAACAGTATTATTAAATCCATCTACAAACTTATTTCCCTTATAGAACGAACACAACCCTGACGTGACTTCCAAGTCAGGGTTCACTCCGCTGCACATCGCTGCTCACTACGGCAATGAAGCCGTCGCCAGGCTGCTACTGGCCAAAGGAGCTGATGTCAACTGTGCTGCTAAACACAATATTTGCCCATTGCATGTCGCTGCTAAATGGGGTAAGTAAGACTTGAAGAGAGATGGCTGTCAAAATTTACACACTAGTGAAAGCTAAAGCGATGCAGTCGCAATAAAAATGCGATGTTAACAAAACAAAAACCCTGGAATTTTATGCAAAGATAATATAACTGCTTTCATACGATAAGGGCTTAAACTAAGCAGTTTGAAGATTCAGTTGGTACTTAGTCTGATTAAAACCTACTGCATATAAATTAAGACTTATGATTTTGTCAGATGCAGAGTGTTTAGGTCCATCTTCAACCAATCTGTAACACAAGTTTATTCTTAACATGGAATTGGGAAATGAATAACCCGACGACCCCTGCAAACAAGTCATCATTTTTTGTTAATGCTATCCTTTCTTCTTATCGTTTGGTTAGTGGCCAATCTGGTGACCGAGTTATTTAGATCGCCCATATTTAAGCCTCTGTCGTGAATTAACGACTGTCAACAGTTGGGACCGACTATAACGTAGTTTTTATGTATTTTATCATAAATTTAGGTAAGACAATTAAGATCTCTTCTTTCGTTCCGTTATATTCTATTCTGGTCTTTCTAGAAGTTTTACTGATTTTGGCTTTCCCTTCACCAGGTAAAGATAACATGGTGATGTTACTTGGAGACAATGGAGCTAACGTAGAGGCCCGGACCAGGGATGGCCTCACCCCTCTGCACTGTGCGGCCCGCTCGGGCCACGAGAGAGTCGTCGAGGCTTTGCTTGATAGAGGCGCTCCTATCACCAGTAAGAGTAAGGTGAGAAAGTTACAACTTGATTGAAAACCTCGTCATAAGAATAATTTATTAGACTGCATGGTTGGTTCAGTCGCTTAAATGGTTACCTCACCATTTACCACTGCGTGACATGTTGTGGGTTCGACAATTTTTTGTGATCCATAAATGGTTGTTTCGAATTTGGGTGGACTTTGTGTCCGTTAATTGTATGTTTGTAAAGTCTCCTACGACACAGGGCGCGTGTTTAGTTGGTCGCCATTTACCACTACGCAGCGTGTTGAAGGTTCGATGGACACAGGACATAACTAATTTGTTTCTAAAGTCCCTTGCAACACAGATGCACAGTTTTCTCTTGGTGGTTGTTTTTCGTGTCGACCCTAGGCTGATGCCACAATGCAGAATTATTCTATTAATTATAGATCATTTTTTAACACGAGCAGTTAAAAATATTGGATAAGGTATGGAGGCTTTAAAATTGTTATTGTCTAAATGCGATGGATTATAGGAGACTAGTCCCCACGGCACAGGGAATCCTAGTTTGGGGACTAGGGAACTTTACTATTATATTGTAAATTTTTTAAAGACAATAAATAAGTGATTATTACATATATCCGGGTGACGGATTAAGAATACAAATGTCACCACCCCCTTCCATACCGAGGGTGTCGTAAGAGTCGACTAAGGGAAGTAAGTCTAGCAGACAATATCCACCGCAAGAGAGAGAAAACTCGAAACACAACCCTATACCAACTCGCCAGCGTGGTATGATTGGAGGAGACCCGTGCCCAGCAGTGGGACGTTTATGGGTTTAGATGATGATGATGAAAAGATTATTATATTATTATTAATATTCTGTTGTGTATATAGAACGGGTTGGCGCCGCTGCACATGGCAGCTCAGGGAGACCACGCGGACGCGGCGCGCGTGCTGCTGTCCCGGCGCGCGCCTGTCGATGACGTCACGGTGGACTACCTCACTGCGCTGCATGTCGCCGCGCACTGTGGACATGCTAAAGTCGCCAAGCTGTTGTTAGACAGGTAATATTTGAAGGGTAGGGCACCATACTAGTTAGCAAGCCCGACTGGTGAGGACCTCCACCTTACAGAAGACCACAGCCAAATAACTACACACAGCGGTATAGTTGCGTTCCTGTCATTTAGGGATGCGTTTTGAAAGAAATGTATTCCTATCCCAGGGATACTCCCATCTTGGTGAAAAAAAAATGATAACATGCAAGTGATACCTCTGGTATTGCAAGCGTCCATAGGCTACGGTAACTGCTTAATATCAGGCGGGCCGTGTGCTTGTTTGCCACCCAAGTAGTATAAAAAAAAAACTCTTTGTACCTCAAACTTAAAAGCGATAGGTCAACCTATTTGACAGGCCTGTTGGTCTCGTGGTTAGTGACCCTGACTGCTAAGCCAAAGATCGTCAGTTCTATCGTGGTCGTGGGTGTTTGTTTGTCCCCCGCGATACAGGGCTTCTTCCCTAGTGTGGGAGTAGTCTTATAAAAAAAAGAAAAAAATAACTATTTCTTTGTTAACGATTGCAATAATATAGTATTATGGAGCTCATGCAGTGGGAAGGTGACCTTAGGAACAAAGCAACGAAACACTAAAATCCCACCGTGTTTGGGCTTGTTAGATTTGTTTCGACGAGTACTATATGCCTAGGTGGAGTTCAAGGTGTGATAATGAAGTTGTATAAGGGCTATAGCAACTCCTCAAAGAAACAAGATAGCCTCTGTTTGGTCCCTGTCATATTTAGATTCGTTAGAAGTAACGTTAAATAATTAAGACAATTAAGAAGATTCGATCCGTAAAAATTTAAAAATAAATATCATTATTTCGGTCGAAATACATCCACTGCTAGAGGTGACCATGACCTACTCTTATTAATTACATTTAACAGGTCGTCGATCTACCTTGTTGTAAACCTGCATAAAAAACCACAATTCTAAATTACAATTTATTGTCCAGGAACGCTGATGCCAACGCACGCGCTCTAAATGGCTTCACACCTCTGCATATCGCTTGCAAGAAGAACAGGATCAAAGTTGTTGAGCTGCTCCTCAAATATGGCGCAAGTAAGTTCCTTCCTTGAATATAAATTGAGGTTTCCATATGTACTCATATACTTACATAAACAAGTTAAGACGTAATAGAATCGTTGTCGCTGATTACGAAGACCGGGTTAGATTCCCAGGTCGATACAATAATAAATGAGAATGATTGAGTTATTCTGTAAAGACATTTGCAATAGATGCCCGAAGTTTGGAAAATGGTTTACACACCCCTGTCTCTCGGCAAGCGTGTAAAACTGCTAATCCTACGCCGATCCCTCTGGAGACTAATATCACTCGTGCAAATGGCTAATTTGCACGAGTGATATTAAAGTGCACAAGTGTGTTGTGCACAATCTGACACGACCTGTCAGATTACCATTTCATCGCACTATGAGACTGAAGGAATAAGAGTGCACCTGTATTTGCCAACACACTTGTGCACTGTAATATCACTTGTGCAAATTAGCCATTTGCACGAGTGATATTAGTCTCCGTGTGACCAAAATTCTGTTAGGAGTACATTAAATGAGCTTAAAAAATATAATTATACTTTGTCCTGTACTTTTACTTATCCGCCATCTCTCCTCAGGTATACAAGCAACAACAGAATCAGGCTTGACGCCACTGCACGTGGCAGCATTCATGGGCTGCATGAACATCGTCATCTACCTGCTGCAGCATGAGGCTAACCCTGACGTTCCCACTGTCAGGGGTGAGACACCCTTGCATCTGGCTGCTAGAGCTAACCAGGTAAGGAAACATGTGATATTGGAGACTAATAATTTATTTTAGTCGAAAGACATCCACTGCTGGAGTCCTGAGCTGACGTTGTCCAGTAGTCTTGAAAGTAAGCAACGTATACAAAATTTGATTTTGTCTTTATCACCCTGGCAATAATACATTAATTCCGCCTATACTCGTTTTATATAAGTTAGTTATTATACGTCTCATGACGCCTTCGGCTACAGTGATCTTTTTTGTTTTAGGATTCGAGAGTCTTATATACTTTATTATTGCAATGTATGAATTATGTAAGGTCATGACGTCAGGAATATAAAATATAAGAAGAAGTATGAAGAATCACACAAGAAAACTAGAACGATGTATGTTTAAACCCATTACTCGTAGGTATAAAGTAAGTCATTATGATATTTCCAGACGGACATAATTCGTATTCTACTCCGCAATGGAGCGGCAGTAGAAGCCAAGGCCAGGGAGCGCCAGACACCCCTGCACATCGCCTCACGACTCGGCAACGTAGACATTGCAGTACTGCTACTGCAACACGGAGCTGATGTCAGGGCTATGACAGCAGACCATTATAACCCACTGCATATTGCTGCCAAACAGCATAATCATGATGTAAGTATAAGAATAGCAACCCATATATAGTATATCCCACAGCTGGGCAAGACAAAGCGCTCATTGAAACTACGCACCTGTGTGCGTAGTCTCAATGAGCAAAAATGTATAGATATAATGTATAAATAACCCTATGGTTATTTATACATTATATCTATACATTTTCATCTATTGGGTGTTCAACTCAACTCCTTTGCTGTGTGTACTTATTCCTAAATAACTAATCTTCATATAGCGGCCCTGTACAGCTATCTCCTCTATCTCCGTTGCCGACTGTACATAATTATAAATTCCAAGAGGTGAAAATGCTTTTTGTCTCAATTTTAAAGAAAATCTTTTTGACAGGTCGCAGCAGCTCTGATTGAACACAACGCTCCACTGACAGCAACGACAAAGAAAGGATTCACAGCACTGCACCTAGCAGCCAAATATGGAAACTTAAAGGTACAGAGCTATATTTCTTTTCCAGCAATTAATTAATTCTTCTTTATTCTTCCTCATCTAGTGGCAGTGGCAAATCTAGTGACAGAGTTATTCAGATCCCTCAAATAGTCTAAGTCTCTGTCGTGATCTAACGACTGTTAACAGTCGGGACCGACTTTTAACGTGCCCTTTACAGCACAGAGACGCTCAAATAAAATACCATCATGAGAGCACCCATTCATAGGGTAGCCGCAGCTTTGATGACAGCAAATACACCTGACTATGTGCATCTCAATAATAATTATGCAAATCATTCTTAATTAAAATAATTTTAATCAAAAGCCGTTGCCAAAATCATCAATCTAAGTGTTATTTTAGGTGGCAAACCTACTATTAGCACACGGAGCTTCACCAGACCTGGCGGGTAAAAACGGCATGACTCCACTTCACATCGCTGCGCAATATGATCAGCAAGCTGTAGCTACTACTCTCCTGGAGAAAGGAGCAGATGCTAAGGTAACTTGCATGTTTCTTTCTTCCTCCATTGATCTTCAAACTAAAGCAGCAGTCACAAATAACATGTTCCATATTTTCAGGCTGTAGCCAAGAATGGACACACTCCCCTCCACATAGCAGCTCGCAAGAACCAGATGGAGACAGCAGCTACTCTGCTGGAATACGGAGCTTTGACGAACGCTGAATCAAAAGCTGGATTCACGCCATTGCACCTGGCTGCCCAGCAGGTAAGTCACTTAGCCTGAGTGGAAAGAAATTATTGAAGCTGGATTCAAACCCATGTGGATCTACAGCATTCGGTACTGAGCTGACATTGTCCATCGGCTGCCTGCAATCTTTACTAGGTTGACTGTCCATCTTGTTGAAGACCTGCCCACGCTAAGTCTTTCTGTTCATGATCGGTACTTCAGAAACTTTGTTTCTACGATTTAGCACCAGTGTCATTTCGCTATTCAAGAGGCTGTTCTATGGTTTTATTTATTCCACTTCATACATCATTTTTGAGAGAGGTTTTAATATTGACCGTAGGAAAAAAAGTATGCTGGCATTTGTTTTTATGACGTTCATAAGTATCATGTATTTGATCTAAATGAATAAATGAGTTTGACTTTGACTTTGACTAATACTCTAGACTCTATAGCTTTAACTAGCGAAAATTAAATAAAATCAAGTTTTAATTTCAGGGTCACGCTGAAATGTGCTCCTTGCTAGTGGAGCATGGCGCGGAAGTAGACCAACAGTCTAAGAATGGTCTTGCAGCTCTGCATCTAGCTGCACAAGAAGACCGGGTGCCTGTCGCTCAACTCATGGTCAAGAATGGTGCAGAGGTATGATAAGATTGAAACACTTTGTGTAGATAACCACGAGAAACCTGGAAAATCATACTTTGCTCTGAAAATTCACATTTGTTCTTTCTCTCGCTTAGAGTTGAACCTATATCATTCCTTACAATACAAAAATACAAATGCTTTAAATTTAAAATCCGTAATAAAATCTTATATTAATATAATATCTTATATATTCTTAACTGAAAAGAGACCAAAGAAAGACAAAAAGGATAGATAATGCAATTATTTTTACTTAGAGTAAGTTTTCTTGTATATTTCATTTCGCGCGCGCGTATTGCCGGCCCTTTTCTGACATACCCTATGCTATAGTCTCTCGCAAAAACCTCGCTAGCGAGCTCATTCCACAATCTAATCGTTGTTAAACTGTATTTCGAATTCCAATAATATCCAATGCATACTATTCTTCAGGCTGACATCTGCACTAAAGGTGGATACACACCTCTGCACATCGCCAGTCACTACGGACAGGCCAACATGGTGCGGTTCCTGCTTGAGAGTGGCGCCTCTGTTAAAGCACAGACAACACACGGGTAAGAATTGATCTAAAACAAAATCATCATGTTAGCTAAAGAACTGATCGTCTATTGTTGGACCTCCCAAGAATTTCAACAGCACTCTGTTCTAGTCAGCTAGTTAGTTCGCCGAACTGTCAATGGTCAACACCTGGCTCCGATCAGGAGCAGTCTGCTCATTACATTCACTGGGAGTGTAGTCTTTGGCATAATGATCGTACTATTATGTTGAACAGCTTACATGTATCATCTTGAGCTTCCTACTATGGGGATTAAGTCTCATCTGGAGGCAATATCCATGCGTTTAAACGTTTCTGCCATGCATATTATAACAATCAAACTTAGTTCACATAGGTCCCGTAGTTTAAGGTCCTCCGTAGTGCTCCTTTTCATAAGTTACATACTTACACAGATTTATTTTGTCTCTCACTTTGCTATGGAGGGAAGTAAAGAAAGAAACTTTTCTTTCTAACTCCTCCTATTTACTTCTGATTAAATTCGTTGCGGGGTCCAAGACAGTAAGTTTAGTTGTCCACGGGACGCACCAGTGTCAAAGCTCGGTGTACCAGTTGGTTACTCCGCTGTTAATCCTGGCTCACACGAGTCATAGCATAGGATAAGTAAAATATTGTTACTAACACTAATATGAGTTGTATTTAACTTGAAATAAAAATTGATTAACTAATTAATAGCGGTGGGCATGTGGGTGGTATAGTCCCGATTAAAAAAAAACACTCTTAAAATATTAACGATAAAAAATCTGACTGCACGTGAGGTCTCTTGGTTAACGTGTTCATCTCACCACTAATATTGCAAGTCGATTTCCACGCAGGACAAAACTTTGTGTGATTGATAAACATTTGTTTCTTGTCTAGGTGCACTATTTGTCAGTTTTTTTTTAATTAGATGAGCATACAAAAATCATTTCTAGATCCAGATCTTCTAATAAGATGGAAGAAAGGTGGTAGAAGTATTATTACAAGTATTTCACGTACAGGTACACGGCGCTTCATCACGCCGCTCAGCAAGGCCACATCAACATTGTCAACATTCTACTTGAAAACAAGTCTGATGCCAACGCGACTACAACGGTACGTAGTTTGTACCTTGACTGATAATCCAGAGACCATGGTTTTATATACAATATGTGTGTGAAATGCATTGCAAATAAGACCAGCTCAATCAATGACTACATTTAAATGTATTGTTAAAGAGCACTATCTGTTCCTTAAATAGATTTTTTAGAGAGGTAGGGCACCATACTATCGAGCGGGCCCGACTGGGGAAGGACCTCCACCTTACAGAAGACCACAGCCAAATGACTACACACAGCGGTGTAGTTGTGTTCCTGTGTGTGAGTATAGGTCTCCAGCGCTCATTTAGGAATGCGTTTTGAAAGATATGTATTCCTATCCCAGGGTTACTTCCATCTTAAAGCCCTGGTGTAAAAAAATGGGTTGGCAACACGCAAGTGATACCTCTGGTAATGCAAGCGTCTATAGGCTACGGATACTGCTTAACATCAGGTGGGCCGTATGCTTGTTTGCCACCCAAGTAGTATAAAAAAAAAAAAAAATAATAATAATACTTATATCTTATATATGTATTGTATAGTATTTATAAAGTGAGTACACCACAAACTACCTTACTCTTTAAAATCCATCCGAAGGTTGTCTGGAAGAGATCGCTTTTACTTATAAGACCGCCCATTGTTAAGCTGTACAATGGGCGGTCTATTACATCAAACTGTTATTTTATACTGTTGTATTTTTGCTTGGTGTACAATAAAGAATATTCTATCTTTCTATATATGTTATAATACCCATTTTCTTCTTACAGAATGGACAAACACCTCTTGACATAGCCTCGAAGTTGGGCTACGTCACAGTCATGGAAACTTTGAAGGAAGTATCCGAACCATCAATTACTCCAGCGTCGCAAGAGAAGTACAAAGTGGTAGCTCCAGAGACCATGCTAGAGACATTCATGTCAGATTCTGAAGAAGAAGGAGGTATGTACCATTTTTTGGACTATTCAGTTTTAGACTCTATTTCAAGCTGGAGTGTAAATGTGATGCTGTGTTGTAAGCTATATATCATGTCCTGCGTGTTCTCATACCTACACGTTAGGTTATAGAGGAGCTTCTGGTCTCTCCTAGTAACGTAAAATGTATGGCTGTGGTCTGTGTCGGCACAATTCAGATTGCCATCGACACGCTAAGAGGATGATTTGTAAGAGTTAAGTCATATGGAGATTTAGTCCTCAATATATCTTAAGACCTTACTACCACACCTACAGAGCGCAGGTAAAATAACACAGCCTAAATAACTAACCAGTAGGGTTTCCAGGGATTCTTCATAAAATCTGCATTGGCAATAGAAATTATTTTTATAATATATTTGCAAAGCATTAGGGTCTAAGCATAAACATTACATTAAGTCAAAAGATGCAGGTATTCCCCAAGGAATTTGAAGCTTTAGGTCCTGAGCTGAATATGTCTATCTTTCTTTCTAAAAAAGACAACTCCCGCACCAGAGAACAAGCTCTGTGTCGCGGGGGAGTTTACAAACATACAATTGACACAAATTACACCCAGACTCAGAACAATTCTTTTTGGGTCACCCAAAGTTTTGTCCTGTGTGGGAGTCGAACCCACAACCTCTCGTGCACAGCAGGCGCATACTGGGACCACTGGACCATCGAGGCAGTCAATCACCAGATTATCGGTGGTTGTTGGAGACCTGACCGCGTGCGTTTTCCAGGTCACGGCAGCTACTCCAAAACTGGCATGTAGGAAGTTTAAGCTGATTGTTTGTCTTCAAAACATTTTATATATAAACCTATTTGCTATTTTCAGGTGAAGACACAATCCTGAACGACCAGCCATACCGTTACTTGACAGCTGATGACATGAAATCTTTGGGAGATGACTCTCTACCCATTGATGTTACCAAGGACGAGAGGACAGAGTCAGCCATGAGTCATAAGAATATTATGGAGATGTCGCAAGGTATGATAACGCATCATGTTATAGAGTCTCTTCCACGAAGGTGCTATTATTGGAATGATTACTAAAGTAATCATTCCAATAATATCATAAACACGAAAGTTTATGTAGAAGGATGTTTGTTATTCCCTCACGCTTAAGCTGCTGGATGGGTTTTGATGAAAGTTTACAATGTTATAGTTTACAGACCAGAATAGCACATACAATATTTTATTTAAAAAAATATAACATCTACGTAGTCGAAGCTGCGGGCATAAACTTGAATAAACATTAAATATCAAGACCTGGTCTTCATGACAAGGCGGCGGTCTTATTATGAAAACGGCTATAAGCAGACAGCTTAATTTACGTTCTTGTATCAACTAGTCAATTTACCACCAGGCTCAGTGAACGGCATGCCGTACCAACCACAGCAGGAGGTGGTGGTGAAGAGTATCAGCCGGTACAGCACTGCGCAGGCGCCGGAAGGCTACTGCTACAACGTGGACCCTACGCAACCCAAGTCAGTATCACAATGACATGTAATTGAAGAATGAACTAGTTATTAATTTAAGTAGAAAAAAATACATAATGATAGCTTCATCATCATCGTTATCATATCAGCCGAGGGAAGTCCACTGCTGTACGTAGGCCTTTCCGAAGATTTCCCAGGATTTGGTCTCTTTGGTCTTATCCGTCGGAGAAGAACAAAGGTCCTTCTATAAAACATTAATTTCTATAAAAGTCATAGAAATTATGTACTTGAAATTTTTAATTTTAAAATCACGCATAAAGACTGATGAGCGCTGGAGCAAGCGCGTCCTAGCGCAGAGACCACGAATTGATAAACGAAAAGTTCGACACCTAGCGGCCTCCAAGAGTCGCCTGATGGCCACTACCAGTGGTTTTGTACCCACTGCGTAGCTACTTTAGTCCATAGCTCCCGGCATGCGACTGATTTGACTCACTCAGTTCCACTTCAGCTTAGCCGTTGAGTAGCCTTCCTCAGTAAGCTTTTAAAGATTGTTTATCGGAACATTGCTGTAGCCATATCTTAATAAGCTTACTGGCTATTGTGAAAATGCTATAATACCATTTCACCAAAATAAACATGGGTATTGTGATAACATTTCAAAAACTATTAGGTAATCATGATCTGCAAACTTTTTGATAATAGTACTACGAGTATCTACCTATCATCGATTATGAGTTGATATTATGTGTGTCTATTTCAGAATGTAAACATTTTAACTGTTTCGCATGCTTTCGTGGATTGCTACAGGAAAAAGCTACAATGGAAAAAGTAAGTATTTGTTTTTATACGCTTTTATATTATATTTGTGTTAATTTCACTCTTCTTCTTCTTTCTTTTTGTCTTTGTTTTTACCAATATCACTATATAAAAATTTCTTCTAATAATTTATGAAAATATTACAACAGCTAGTCACTCATTCACTCTCAGTGAAATTCTAAAAAGATGGCCTAATGTCCACCAACATTTTTACTATAGGTACACAAAAGAGAGAGAAAGTACCAGTCAACAGACTAACCTCCAATGGAAAAGATATATTAATAAAATCAACTTTTTTTTCAGAAATCGCTCAGTTTCAGTTTTATGTTTGTTCAATCTTTTTTATTATACATTTGTAAAACATTGGGGCTAACTTGTAAAAATTCTTTTAAAACACTAATAAAAATATATGTTTGCATTTCAGTTTCCTGGTTTCGTTTCTGGTGGACGCCCGAGGAGGCGCACTGCGTGGATGTCGCGGCGGAGGAGTTCGCGTTATCGTACCACCACTCTCCGCTCAACAGCCTACTAGAATCACTTGCAGGTTAGTTCTGAAGACAGGAATTTACGGAAATACGTCATACTTCAAAGGAGGTAGTACTAACTTCACGTTAAGCAGCGGCTCGGCTGTGACCATGGTATTGCTGAAATCCACGAGCGGTGCTTACCACATCAGGTGAGCCGTTGGCTCGTCTGCCGTCATTTGCAATAATAAATGGGAAAAATATTAAGTACAGAATATATCCCGCTATTACTTAAACGCGCAAGTTTTGTGAGGAAATATGAATGTTTGATACTCTTTTGCGCAAAAAGCATTGTACATTGATGAAGCTTCACAATTTTTTATCTGATACATTAGAATATAGGCTAATAATAATCTTAAAAAAATAAGTCCAAATAGCAGTACGTCAGAGATGAATTGTTTCTTGTTTGAATGAACTATGACTAAAAGCAATTTCAGGATTACCTCTCAAAAACATATTTTAGCATCACCTGATGCGATTGCATCGTATTTCGTTATTTTGGAGAAAATCTCATGAAGTTATTTATAAGGGCAACAATGTAGTATTTTGAAAACCGCTTAATAGGTATTTATTATTTTATTATTAGTTATCTATTGAAAATCATCGTCCAAACCCACATTATCAATATTATAATGCTGTAGGTATCTGAAGCCATCGCGTATCAACCACATGCCACCGTTGATGGAGGGAGAGGCGCTGGCTGCTAGGGTCTTAGAAATGGGACCTGTCTCCGCTAAATTCTTAGGGTAAGATCTAGTTAATTCTAATACTATACTATTTTTTTTTTGTGATGAATTGATTCAAGAAATATGCCAACAATTCAGAACATCCCTTAAGTTTAAGAGAGCGTTTACGTTGAGCATAGATTTATCATTATCATCACGCGCACCTTTGTGTCAAATTTTTGGCTATGTGCTTCCATTGATATTAAATTTAATTAAAACAAACGTGGCTTCTACGATAAATGTATATTCTACAACCTTACAAAATATTTAACAAATATTTTTTAAATTTAAATTTCTTTTGCAGCCCGGTGATACTGGAAGTTCCCCACTACGCTTCGCTCCGTGGCAAAGAACGTGAAATCGTAATCCTTCGATCGGATAATGGAACGAGCTGGAGGGAACATAACGCGGATGCTACTGATGATGTCGTGCAAGATATACTGCATGAAACTCTTGAGATCGAAGGTGAGTCTACGCTTGATAATCAAACCGATAGAGCTTCACTTTAACACAAAATGTAAAGCAAGATTATGGATTTCAGTTAAAGGATGGCATGTAACTTACAGAAGTTGCATGCCATCCTTTAACTTTAAATAGTTTTAAAAGTTTTGCTTCATGAAAGATACAGATCTTTCATAAAGCAAAACTTGTTAGAGAAGAATCTGTCACTGCCACGAAGAGTCGTAATGACCTTAGTAATGAAATTATCATTTTTATATCCTAATTCTTTATTTATTATATACCAACAGACACAAATGAAGACGAAAAAGGCTGGGACGCTCCTCGTGTTACCAGAATATTGACGCACGACTTTCCGCAGTACTTTGCTGTAATATCACGCATACGACAGGAGGTGCATGCTATCGGACCTGAAGGTCAGTATACTAAAAAAAAAACTTTATTATTCTTAAAAAAAACCTAATTTAATGCCGCTTTTTGTCTTCTGAATTCACCAGGGGGTATGGTGTCAAGCTCCGTGGTCCCGCAAGTACAGGCTGTATTCCCGCAAGGAGCCCTTACCAAGAAAATCAAAGTTGGCCTGCAGGTAAACTTATTCAAACCAAGAAAAGGCGTCAAGGATAAAAATCTGAAAAAGATCACAGTTAACAACGTTTCCAAGAAAAAACGATTCTCTTTAATTTGGTAGTATTATATTCTTATAACAATGTACTTGAAGAATTTACTCTCGGCGCTGACATAGTCAGTAAACTTATGAAATTTAAACGAATAATATTTTAGATACTTCTCGAATGTAAGAATTCAATATTATTTTTCGCAAATATTTTTTCATTCACTAGTAGATGTAGAATTGTGTTCATTAATTTATTTATTTTTAAGAAGAAATTGTGTTCTCAATGTAATAATGTTAGCGATTAGAATTAGGTTTGGGCAAAATATTTTCTGAATGATGGGGCAAGTCCCTGAAGCAAATATGTCTTAGTCTTGGTTGTCTGGTTAGTAGATAAATTATAACCTTCAAGTTTATGAAGACTCTTCAGGCGTTTGCTGATAACTTACGAAGATCTTATCGCGAGCCATCTTTAAAATGCTATAGAAATGAGTAGCTTGTGACTTAGCCTGCTGCTGTTGTTTCTAAATAAGATTAATTTGGAGGACTAAAGCTAGCTTTAATACGTTCTTATCTCAGATTAGCATTTTCAATCAAAATGTAAAAATGGTGCCTCACTTTGTGCTTATGAATTCAGGTTTTAATATTTAAAATTAGGATTGGTGGGTAGATATCACGTCTGCACAACATTCATGATCTTCTAGTTATGGTATGTCGTTTTTAAAATATCACTGAAATATATTGTCACTTTACATTTTATTCAGGTTTATACTATGTTCTTTGTAGAAGTTATTTTTGAACTGATAATACTAGGTCTCTCAGTCACTTTATTATGGAAAGAAGGATATTTCATAAAATATCAATAAAGGCTACTTACTGAACAATACAGATTATATTTTGCCAAACAACCGCCTATTATATATAGTACTTGCCATATTATAACAAAAGTACAAAATGAATGCCAAATTTTTTAACCAATTACACGTTTACGTTTATCAAGATTTTGGTGGAATTTTGTTTAAGCTATTTTTATATGATGTATTTATCATCACATATCGTAATCATACATATAAAATCATTTAATATTTTAATAACACTGTGTATGTGATTAATACAATAACTTTTTTAGTCTTTATCTGTTTCATCAAAGAGAAAATTAATGATAGTAAAAATTACTGTAACGCAAATGATACAATTAAATTTTAAAAATGTTTTAAACTTGAACGATTTCAGAAGATCTTTATATTTGATGAAACAGGTATTTAAGCATTAGAGTAAGTTTCTACGTTACTCCTTAGGAATAATTTCATACCCAATAAATTTAGAAATTCACTTAATACATTTATTGTAGATGGGAGTTTCAATAAACTTTTAACAAAAAAATACTTGTTTTCAATTTTAGCAGAATTGAATTCTATGAAATCACAATTAAAATTTCAAATCGTAGGTTTTCTCACACTGCGGTTCGTACAGGTTGGATTTTCTCTAGTTGGTCTTTAGGCTACATATTATGAGCATGTTTTAAAATCTGATTACAAGAAATATGAATGACTAAGTGATATTATATATTGTTATTTAGTGATAAAAGAGTGTGAATATTATTACATAAGTATTTAAAATTAAAATGGAGTGACGTATTTATATATACATAGATAAGTAGTAATTTTAAGGATTGCTAAATTTATTGGGTAATGTCTTTATATGCTTTTAAATGAACTTGTTATGTGCATTGTTATGCGAATTTGTACTTAATTTCCTAAAGACCAAACGTGAGAGTTGCATGATGTAAATGTTTTTGTTTTGCTGTATTATCTTGAGCTTTATTATTGTCAGAGTGTGCTGCATCTTGTTTTATAAGCGCATGTGTGAGAAATAGATGAAAGTCTGAGTTATTATAAACAAGTGTGTATAATTTCATTTTTAATGCTTTCCCTGTGATTTCATAATGTTCATATTTGCTTAGTTTTGCACCGACCGCTCTTCGCCACATTCCTACCATTTTATTTTTAAGCAAATATGTATTTAGTACGACTGAAGCTACTTTGTTAACAAAATTTTGAAAAAAAGAAACTGAATTGCGAATCTAACTGATTTTGTTTCTGTGGAGAAGGTAAGTACTAAATTTAAAATATTTTTTTCTCACACTGCCTAAGTACACGACGACACTGGCATGATTGAAGCTTTGACAACGATTACGTTTGGTCTTTAGAATATCTCTTTAGGTCTTTGTGATAGTAATTTTAATGATAAAAATAAAAAAAATATTTATTAATTTAGAATACTAAAATAAAGTGTATTTTGAATCATTTTTACAGGCGCAAATTATAGACTCAGAACTTACTGCCAAGCTACTTGGCCGTGGAGTGGCAGTATCGCCGGTAGTTACCGTAGAACCACGAAGGAGAAAATTCCACAAAGCCATTACTCTAAGTATGCCGGCTCCCAGGCCGCATACCCAGGGTATGACAAACCAATACAGCACATCATCCGCACCGACCTTAAGACTACTGTGTTCCATATCAGGTACTATTAAAAAAGTTCGCTTGTATTCTAAGCAAATCTGTTTTGTTACTGGGATATTTTCTGAACTTTCGATTTCATTTAAGGTGTTTACTTTTTTTCTATTAAATATTTGACCTTTAATATTGAATTCAAGTCTTATCATCTCCATGAGAAAATATGAATAATGAAAAAAACGATAATATACATTCCAGTAACGAAAAGATTGATGCGATGTGTTGCAATGGAGTATGGCTTATGTTTGCTACCATGACGATATGCTTTGCCAAAGGAA
This sequence comes from Trisateles emortualis, assembly GCA_947095525.1. Taxonomy (NCBI): domain Eukaryota; kingdom Metazoa; phylum Arthropoda; class Insecta; order Lepidoptera; family Erebidae; genus Trisateles; species Trisateles emortualis. Next base: position 8,417,524 of record OX352754.1, on the reverse strand, counting down.
AGGTAAGTGTGCCTACAGTTAGGTATACTGCTTACAAACAGTATCAAAACATAGATTAGAATTTGACAGCGAATATTGATCTTTATGTAGTAGTACTTACAAAATCTATCATTCAGTTGTACCAAATTGTTCACACATATCTTGATGACATTTTGGTTTGTGAGATACTACAAAAATCTTTGTCAGTATTGGCTGCAAATTACAACCTATTTATTGGTACTGTGTTTATGCTTTTAAGTTGGCTTAAAGTACAATAAATTACAAAACCAATTACCAATATTCCATTACAACACATTGGTGAGTAGGATATAGTACAACAAATATCATTACCAATTCGATCTGTAGGTAACAACTAATATAGTTCTACATGAGATTCGTAGACTATAGATTTTGAATTTTACAAATTTTGAAATAGAGTATTGATAGATAATCGGAATTTACTTAATAGTGTTTTTATAAAAAATCATACTGGTTAGCGTAGTATAAAGAGTTACGGGTTTAGTCAAACTCCCCATTTTATAGACAACGGGATGAGCATGTTAATAAGAAATAGCGTAGTTTGTACTTCATTTCATCTGAAATAAACATTCAAACAAAAGAAAGGGAAAAGTAAAATTTTATACAAAATTAAAGCAAACCGCTTATAGCAAATACACAAGCCGCCTGCAGAGGTAACGTCCTTGTGTGTCCGTTCTGTGCGTGTCTACATTGTCTTTGTTCTCGTGTGTTTGTGTGTGTTGCACGCTCACCGTGTGTGGCGCTAAATTATGTGCTGCCTCCTATCGGCGCGCACCAACAGGGGTATTTCGCAAAAGATCTCTCGAAGGTAAAAACATTAGAAATATTATACAAAAACAAAATCAAAATGTCGGTTTTAAGTTAAATTTTATTTTATAATTTCAAATCGTTAATTTGACTGGTACTTTATAATTTTTTATTTTATTTATTTCTTCATAAATCATTGTTTTTCGATACTTATACTCCGTTCAGCAAAACCGCTGTTTTCGAGTATAACTATCAGATATTTACATTACTTTTTCCCTCTATCACTTTTTGAATGCTTTTCCATATCTTGCTTCTCATACATTCTTCCTATATGCACGGGCTGAATTTTTTAAGCTTTGTTAAATCACGTTCACTCTGTATCATAACCATTCAATGAATATTGGGATATCTAGAGTTTGCACAGCGATACGTTCACAGAAACATGTCGGTTTAGTCCTGAATGTACAAACATGACTCTAGTACTTAACGATCTGCAACTGTATTGGCACATTGTATAAGATTGAGACACGTTAAATACCTGTTTTCGTTTAGTGTAAGCGTAAAAATAATATCGATCGGTGCCATCTTCATTCATGATCATTCGACGTCAATGTTCCCTATTTTTGTTACTTTGCTTGTAATAATCAATGATTTATTTCCAAAACGGCCTATCAGTTCTGTTTCACATCATCTTCTCTTATTTTGTCTCGTTCCTTTTCTTGTCATTGTTTCACTGGACACGTTTTTATTTCCATTGTTTGGTTTCGTTCAATTGGATTTTGATTTATTTCAGTGAATGTCCTTCGAGAGATCTGTTTTCCGAAAAACCTGAAAAGCAATTTTGATAATTCGTTTTTAATAAAGTAGATTTCATTTTCATTTTGAGAGACAACCGCACTATTTATAAGAAACAGGTGACAGTTCACAGTGTGCCACATTAGTCACTTTTTTATTTTGATAATAAACAAAATGGTACGTTATTTTATTGTTTATTTGTGTGATGTGTTGTCTTTGCTTGTTGTGTGTTTGCTATAGGCCGTTTTGGAAACCTTTACGTTTAGTTTTTATTAATTTGTTGTTGATCTATCTTTCTAATTTCCGATCTATCTTCTACATCGGTTATTTATTTATGTGAATTAATTTGTTTTATGTCTAGGTTATGATAACAGAAATGTTTAACTTGAGCTAACTGAAATCTGTATTTATAACTACACTTATGAATCTATTTAATTAAGTATAATTAGCAAAAGTACTAGAATAAATAGACTGTAACGAAAAAAATACAATAATGAGTAGATATTATGTAAGCCTGCTTTGGCATGTATTATAAGGTAGATCCATCATCATGGCAGTTGGAAAATAGCGTTTTAGCCGCCAAATACTGCCTCATAGCTTCCATCTAAAGTGAGAAAGAAAAAAGCATTTTAAATGTAGCGGTATAAAGTAAATAATTGCAGAGCATGACGTGTGTAGTTAGTATAAGGCTTACGGGGTGTAAAGTGGTAATGTTGTGATGACAGGTGGAACGAACCGCGCTCACTGGGAAGATGTTACGGATAATACTCCTCTGACGTTCGTGAATGATTGTGTTTCGTTCACGACGACGGTCTCAGCCAGGTATTGGCTGATTGACTGTCGACACGTTGAGGATGCTACCAAAATGGCAACGGAATTATACAGGTAAAATTATATTTAAGTAAAACAACTATTATATAACATATATTATGTAAAAAAATAACGGTATTTTTACGGAGTTTTTTTGTCATAACTTGATAGACAAAGGAGTGAAATAAATATTACCTTATGGCTTATTCTCAAAAAAGTGGAACCTTAACCTGTTCAACAGTTTTTGCAGGAAATTTTGTTTTTTTTTTATTGAGATTCATACAATTTTGCAAAGTATTTTATATAAAGAGACTTTTTACACAGAGGCTAAGTAATATTATGGAATTTTAAAACAATATATTTATTGCGAATTCATTTTAAAGTACTTGGTTCATACTTTGCAATTTAATAAAAATATATTCGCTTTACAATATATGTACAAATTCTTTATACTATTAAATTGAAGCCTACATACACCATATGTATATAATAAATCTAATTTCTAAAATAATTAATGTATTACAATGTCCTACGTTATTTTCTCTATAACCTGTGGTTGCACACTATCTAACATCAATCACACACTACTATGTTTTCGATGTACCTTCCCCGCGCAAACTAACCCGCCAGTATCGAGCTAACTGCCGACAAGGCTCGTTGTGATTTTTGCCAGTTTTATAGAAATTTCGTCGAAACGCAACAGTCAGCTTGTAATAGGTAAGTTATCTTAATTCTGTCTATAATCTTTTGTTTATACTTAAGCTGCTTGAGAAATGAAAATTTTTAAATTGTATAATTTAATGCCTACTTCTTAATATATGGATATAAACTGTTCAAATATAAAATTTTAATGATCATTTTCTCATTAACCTGTGTATCTTTAACCTGTTTAGAATGCACAGGTTAAAGAAAAACCGGCCAGACTAAAGAACCTTTTCTCGATTTTTTCCAATTAACCTATAATAGTATATTAATCAAGTTTCATTTTGATAAGAATATATAGTATTTGTATTGCTTATACGTTAAAGAAAACACGGAAAATATCCATTTATACTTATTTAGGTACTTCGATATGAGTCATAAGTGTACAATTTATTACTGTTCTTTTATGTATTTTTGAAATGCCAAAAACAAAATGAAAGATAAAAGAAGAAATTGACGAAAAGAGAATTAAAAAAAAGAGATAAGAAAAAATGAAAGCAACCCAGAGCTTAGCGCAAAATATAAAAAAAAGAAGGCAAGGTTACATCTATTGATAAATTGACAGCGAGATATCAAAGGATGTTAGAAGAAACTTTTAATAAACTATAGTCACAACACCAAAGCCCAAACGCAAGAAAACAACATTATCTTCTGTTGGGTCCACTCGTCGAGCTCGCTAAAGCCTCGCTTGGACTTAGATGTTATAGATGACAGTGAAGAGTTTGCTGCTTCTGCTTTTGCTCAGATTCAAATCTTCAACATCACGTATATCAGACACGTGACGCTGAAGATTTGAATCTGAGCGAAACTGTTACGATTCTTCATAGATCTACACCATTATCAGCACTTTCTGAAACGAAATTGCCACTAGAACTTCAAATAAGTACTTTGGACAACATTTATACAACATAACATATAAATGATGGAACTCAAATTTTCTTTGTGGTTATTGCGAATAATTTAAATTCTAAATTAAAACTTGAAAAAAAAACTGAATATTTTTGATAAGTATTTATGTATATTAATTTAATGTTTTATATTGTCATTGTTTATTTTTTATATAATATTTCATGTTTAAAAGTTTCGTATTGTTTAAATAATCTAGGTATTTGGAATGACAAACGCAAAAATGACGTGAACTGTATTCTGATACTATGTATACTTATAGGTATTAGTTTGTTATTAGAATTAAAAAAAAAAAAATTACACTATTGTATTAGGCTTAACCCTGTAAAAATAGATGTAAGTGTTGGGTGAAATAAATAAATAAAAAATAAATAAATAATTTCTTCACTAATAGAATTATCACTGAGTAATTAGAAAAAAAATACTTCTTAGCTATATATTATTTTTTTCAAAAGAGAACCTTAAAAAACCAAAGAATTTTTTCCCGATTTTTACACGAACCTATTGTACATGATTCTATTTATAAATGTTAGTATTTTCTCATTATCCTGTGCGTTGTCTCTTTAACCTGTGCTACATTTATTTTAATTATCTATATTTCGCAACGAAATACACATATTCCGTATTTCAATAATTATATACTACAAAAAAAGAGAAACAGTATTCTGGAAAAAATAATATTTTCGCGATTTTTTTTTTCAAAAAGTGACACTTTTTTGAGAACGAACCATTTTCACGAATCACTTTTTCAAGTGACGAATTTTTTGCAAAAAAAAAAATATTTCTGATTATCTAGTAGGTACATAAATAACTTTAAATGTCCTATAACGTTATCTTTTTTGAGATTAAATTCTTTAAATCTAACTTTCTAATTTGATTACAGGGAAGCCATCCACGTCCCATTCATGGCTCGCTTCGTGGTCTACGCCAAGCGTACTGATGAGTGTCAGGCGCAACTGCGTATGTTCTGTGTCACTGATGATAAGGAGGATAAGGCATTGGAGCGCGTTGAGCGATTCATACAAGTCGCTAAGAGTAAAGATGTTGAGGCAAGTATGAGACTTTTTGTTCAAGACATAATAACAATGTATCTCTCCAGAACGAAAAATTACATGTGACATATTGTAATGCACTAGCATTTATGCAAACATAAGTGCATCATACAATACGACATCGTATTGTATCGTACCGCCATCTGATTGGAGAGAGATCATGCGCAGAACCAACTGCTTTACGTGCTTTCCCAGGCACGAACTGATGTAGATGTATTTTAAAATTTAAAACAACACATATTTTTCGACTCGTTACCGCTTTACTTAATACAAGCTCCTTAAACAAAACAAGAGGTGTTAAGACAAAGACTTGTTCATTTGATTGTCTCCCAGCTACTTATGACAACGTTACATTGAAACTGTGAACCCTTTTACTGGCACGAATCAGAAACTGATCACTGGGTTGGAAACCTAAAACCTTAGGTAATATACATACTAGATTGAGTGTTCCTTACTGGCAAACATTGCTTACGCGGCCCCGCAGCGATTTCGGTATGCGTGTCATGATATCACTGTGTGTGTAAAACTATTGTGTAAACGCATCACTCGCGGTCTGGTCAATTCTCACCACTTTAAAACGGTGCCATTTTTTTATGCTGACTTCGTATCCAGTATGTATAATCTGAGCAATCTAAAATGAATCTAAAATAATGAAATAAATTGAATATTGCAGGTCCATGAAGGTAAACCAGTATACCTTGAATTTGGTGGCAACTTAGTACCGATTGCAAAATCCGGGGAACAGTTGTCGATACCATTCCGTGCGTTCAGAGAGAACCGGGTGGCATTCCCTGTGATGATCAAGACACAGGATCTAGAGCCGATTTGCAGGTGTCAGTTCATGCGAGATCCGAAGGTGCCAAAGGGAGAGCCATCTCCAGCTCCAGTAAGTAATCAATTCCAATTTAAAGGCTCCGGAATTCAATTAGGATATTTAATGTATCGTAAGCTGAAGTGGCAATGGGCTGGTCACATCTGCAGAAGGACCGACGGCCGATGGAGCAGAAGTGTCCTCGTGAGGAGACCGCGACTCGGTAAGCGTAAGGTAGGGCGGCCCCCAGCTAGGTGGACCGACGACCTAAAAAAAGGTCGCTGGGACGCACTGGATACGGAAGGTGGAGAACCGGGTGCTATGGCGAGTGTTGGCAGAGGTCTATATCCAACAGTGGACTGCGATAGGCTGATTGATTGAATGAAGTATTTTTATTTGCATATAATTCTCTTTATAATTAATTACTTATAGATCGCTGTCCTAAACATCATGGTACCGGATGAGCCAATGGAGAGGGCGTCACCAATCCTAACAGACACTGTGCCATTACGCACTGAGGAGCAGGAGTTGATTTGGAGGCAGAGACTTAGTGACCCACGGTAAGAACTTTACAGTATTTTCCTGAAATAAGCTTTATTTTTATTTATTTACTAGGGGTCGCCCGCGACTTCATCCGCGTGGTAATTTGGAATATTTTCCCCGATTTTGCAATAGGAGCGGAACAGTAGTGAGATAGGCTCACTACTGTTCCGCTCCTATTGATCATAGCCTGATGTTATATAGCCTATAGCCTTTCTGGATCAATGCACTATTCAACAAAAAAAGTTTTTTTCTAATCGAACTTTCTGAGATTAGCGGAATCAACCAAACAAACAAACAAACTCTCCAGCTTTATAATAATATTATATAGATTTAATCTTCCTGCAAACAAATTGCACAAGGTGGAGTTAATGCCTAAGGCATTTTCTGCCAGTCAACCTTTGAGCAATGCAGACATAAGCACGCTAGGAGATAAAATTAATAAATAAAAAAAACAAGTATATTTACTTACATATTATTAAATAATATAGATATAATCAGTAGTTTGAACTAGGCTGTATTCTATTATATTTGTATTACTTAGATTTAAAAGCGGAACTAAAATTTACTTACGAGTATATTATATATTTATTTTAACTTAAAATATTACTTATATCAAATTAATAAAAGAAACTCGGGGTGGAAAAATATAGCTATATTATTTCTCTTCTATGTTCTATAGGTTGGAAGACATCTGCAATCTCCTCGGTAAGGACTGGGTAGCGTTGGCGTACGAGCTTGGAGTTAGTGTGGCTACCGTCAATCAAATCCAGGCTAAGAGGATAACAGCTGCGGAGCAGGCACAGCTCATGCTTAAACTGTGGAAGACACAATCTGGGACTAAAGCACAAGGTACTAAATAAATATAATTATCAGAGTGCTGTTTATGTGAACCAATTTTTTAAAATTTTAATTATTAAAACACAAAATAATATAATTAATATTTTCAAAGTCATGTTAAAAGTATGAAAATACTAATTTAAAGATAACAACTAGATTAATATTTAAAAACATGATTTCAGATAATTCTCTAGAGCTCGCTCTCTGCCGCATAGGTCGGGATGACATTATTGCGCCGCAGTCAGAGCTGACCAATGAGAGACGTATTCAGAGGAACATATATCAGGAAAGACAGGCTTCTGAGGAGATTGAAGCCTATAAGGGTAGGTGAAAGTTAAATGCGGTACTTGCTTTTTAAACTGAAACCATTCACCCATGCTACGTTGCAAAATAAACATGATTGTAGTTATCTTTAACATTTTATCAAAAACTTACAGCTGAAGAAGACAATAAATTAAAGGATCGTATATACGACGAGAACCATATTCCTGAACACCGAGAATCGGAGCAAGATCAAGACGAAGCCAAGTATTCTCCTGAGGAGAAGTCAATCGTGGAGAAGAGTGAAATTGAAAGGACTCCCACACCGAGCGAAGAAAGTGAAGAGGACGAAGGTATTCATCGTATTAACAAATTTGTAGCCTGTCACAATATTAAGGCTTATTTCGAACTTTATATCAATTAAAAAGTTCTTCGTAGTAATAACTTAGTTGTTCAGCCAGCGTCGGCTTACAATGAAAAAGTATACCATACGTTTGCCCCGGTCAATAATGGATAAGAACTTAATATTATACAGTTCAAGATCCTGTCATTTTTCTATTTCTATTGTCTTCTAACAGTATAAATTTAAAGATGCTGCCATCTTTAAATTTATATTAAAAGGTCAAAAATTAGTAAAATTGTATTGTAACTACAATCTTAAATATTTAATAAAGATTTTGCTTATCATAGATGTCAAACATAGTGTAGCCGAAAGAAAAGAGCAAATAACTAGGAAGTTAAGTCAGAGTAAAATTCCTGCCTCAAAACAGAAGAAGGAGATCCGAGAAGAGATCATTGAAATTAAAACTCAGATTAAGCCTGATATTAAAAAGTTCCAAGATATTGAACAGCAGGTGAGTAACTATTTAGTTTAGAACTATTTAAATTAAAACAAATAAGTTTACATTGAATAAATATATAAATTTCTATTATAGATACAAAAAGAACCTAAAGTGGAAAGAACACGATCAAAAACGTCTCCAGAATCAGTAGAAGAAGAGACGGAAATCGAGGTTCAAAAGGAAGAAGTCGTTATTGAAACAAGAAGAGAAGAACCAAAACCAATAGAACGACCAGTCGAGCAGTTTAGAAAGTTTGACCCGTCATCCCCGGCCAAACCTACTCCCAAACATTTGCAAAGACATATGAGAAATGAGTCTATGAGGTTCCCGTCAGGAGATTTCTCTAATGTAACTATTACACCAAGAAAATCAGTGACTGCTGAAATAACAGAGACCAAAGTTACTGAAATTAAAGATACATTTACGAAAGAAGCTATTTCTCAAAAAGAAATTGTAACGTCACGCGTCGAAGAGAAATTAGACGATGGTGACAAGTCACCTGATTTAGTTATGGAGGCAGAAAAAGATATTGCAGAAGCACCTTTAAAAGCTAAGATAAGTACCTTCGAATCAAAAATGTCTAAAGAATCATCAATAGAACTACCTAAAACGACTGTAAAGTTAACAAAGGAAGCTTTAAAAAAGCATACTCTTGAACAAGATCAAGGGATTGAGTATACTCAAGAATTTGTTCGAGAACAATCTAAACAGATATCAAGTATGGAGACTCAAGTAACTCAAAAAGTATCTGTACAAAAAGAGAAACATCTTGAAACAGTAAAATCAGTTAAAGAAACGATACAGCACTTTGACGCTAAGATAAAACAAGAAGATAAACCAAAACCCTATCATAAGACCATGAGGACAGATTCTACTTTAGTACAAGTGTCTTCAGAAGAAGACAGTGAATTCTTAAAAAAATCGACTGATTCAGAAACAGAAACAGAATCACAAACTACTGTCAAAGTTGACAAGCTAGAACAAAAGTCTAAAATGAAAATTGACAGAGATGTTTTTGATAAGAAACCTAAAGACCTGCCTAAAAAACGTAAAGATGATGACAAGAAGTCAGATGAAGATGATAAAAAAGATGACACACCCATTACTAAATCAGAACAGAAATTAGAGGGACAACTTACTCAAGAATTACGTGCGAAAGTAAGTGAAGAAGAGATTACTGAAGCTTTAGAAGATAAAGATGTATCTCTTAGTGATAAATTAATAAAGGAAAAGGTAAGTAGATTATTATTACAAAATTAAATATACAAAAATAACTAATCAGTACTTATGGGCCAGTAAAACCATTTAAAACTAGGTTCCTACCTCTATCGTTATGCATTTTTCTTGCCTTATAATATATTTTTTTAAATTATTTTTTATGTTACACTCATACTTTACCAAAATCAATTTCACCAAATTATGTACAGTAATTAAAGTCTCGAAGGACCGTGGGTTGCAGCTTAAATTATAATTATTCTACTTAGGAATATAAAAATGTATCTTTAATATTGTACTTTACCATAACTACCTAAAATAAAAATGATACATTTAAGTTCCAATACCAAGAATAAGTTTATGAAAAAGTATTTAAAAAACAGGATAATGGCTATGAAAACTTAATACCATACCATTTCCAGGTGGAAACTCAAATCTCCACAGCAAGTACCAAATCTGACATAAGCAAACACACTAAGACTGACTCAATTGGGTCGGAGGTGCAAGACCTCGTAGGGAAGAAAATATCTCAAGAATCGCCAATAACGTCGGTGATTGATAAGGCTGACTCATTTGCTGATTTACAGCAGAGTACTGAAAAGGATTTTAGTTTTGTATCACAGACTGAATCTAAGGTAAAATATTTACATTAAATTATGAGTACACAAGAGTAGTAAAAAACACTAATTACCAAGAAAATTTCACTTTTAAATAAAAATAAATAAAAGCTATAACTATAACTGCTATTTTATCAAGCCCAACTCCTCACCGCGCCGTTTTAATTCTTCAATCTGACACAATCATTCTTAACGTACTTCTATCTTTTTTTCAGTTAAGTTTCTTTGTACTGATTCCTTCATCATAAATAAGTTGACAGCAACTAAAAACAGTAGCACAACACTAAATATAACAATTGCATTTGCAGGTATACTCCCGAGATTCAAAACATCGAAGTGACTCACTAGACGAGGCTTCTCAGTTCTCTGATTTAGATGATCAACTTGGCACAAGCCCAGCTCAAAGGCCACCGATCGAAAAAGGCCTAGACAAAATTACTGAAATTAAAACGGTCACTACGACTGCAACAGATAAGAAAGAAACGAAGGATCAGACATTAGAATTCTTAAAGTATGAAAGTGAACATAGTTCACAAGTACTAAGTGGTTTAGGAACAGCTCAGACAGAAAAGGTAAAGATTTTTGAACTTATACTACCTGTTACTAAATTCCGATAAATCTTTGTGTAATGATCATGATTCCTTGTTTAGTGTGGGTATAATTGATTATGTTCTAGTTATCTATTCATATAATAGTATACAGTTCATTTTCTAACATTGTTTTGTTATTTTTTCAGGTATCACCAAAAGAATCACCAGTTATAAGTGCAAAAGCACGTCAATTTATTGAGACAGTTCCTGAAGATGATTCCGTACAGGAATGTTTCTTCTCAAAAAGAATATATTCAGATTCCTTAGAAGACTCTGAACATACCGACTCCCGTAGACATTCAGAAGCTGAATCTTTAAAATCAGACCAGTCTGATGTTAAAGCTAAAGTATCGTCATCTGATTTTGATGAAAGAGCAGAATACGAGGAAACTGTAGATTCAGGAAGTGGTTTTGGTGATGAGAAGTTTGAAGAAAGTGTCGGGTTTACTTCGATGAGAATTGAACCTAGTATAGAAAAACAAGACTCAGGATCTGATAAAGCAGAGGAACCCGAACCTATCTTTAAGAAAGTAATTCCTAAGCGCCATTCAAGAACTGAATCTATTTCAATAACGAGACTCAGTGACTTAGGCATTGATATTGAGGCATCTAAGCCTAAACAGGAATTCCAGATGTTTGTTACAGAGGCAGAAGAGATTGATAAATCTTTTGAAAAAGACGAAATTTCTGACAAAATATCATCTGAAAGTAGCAGGGAAATTGAAATTTCTGATAGAAAGTCGTCAGAAGGTATTTCTGATAAAATCAGCTCAGAAGATGCGGTAACAGAAAAGAAAACCTCTTCAGAAGAGGAAGTACCAAAAGACGATCACTCATTTGACAAAGCAATAGCGACAACTGGTACAAAGTCCATTGAAAAAGTAGAAACCGTTGAAACCAAGTCTCATGTAGTAGCAGATGTCTACGATAAAGGTAATAAATTCAAACATGATGTTAATTTAATAACAATTAATAATCTGCAATTAATTAAACTTTTGTTAAAAATAATTTTTATATTAATAATATTTATATATGTGTTTTTGTTAGCACATAATATCGTTTATAATCGTTTTGAAAGCTTATAAAAAAACCGCGATTAATTTGTATATAAAAACTGAAGGCAAGGTTAAATTTAAATTAAAAAATGTTTTGTAGCCGACGCGGTAAAGCGTCAGTCAGTGACATCAGCTGGTTCAGGCTCAGTCAGTGAGTTACGTTTAGAAGAAAAACGTTTGTCAGACGCTCACAGCCTGACTGAGTCCAGGGATTACACATTTGAAGAGTCAGAAGATGACATAGGAACCCAGGGCACTCATGTTGAGTCAAAGGATAAAGTTGAGATTAAACCTGAAAGTGACTCTAAAACTAAGACTGTATCAGGTTAGATGATTGACATTTATTTTATTAAATTAAGTCATTTTATTCTCAAAAGTTATTTTTATCTATTGTAAGAACCTTAGTAACATATAAGTTTAAAAGTATAAGTATTTGCAGGAAAAACTGATTTATCAAAACTTGCAAGACTAACACACGGTGATTCATTAGATGACGTAGAAGGATTCCCTGAAGATCATGTGACTGATTATGTGCACAAACTGCCACATATTGCTGAAATTGGGTAAGAAATCGTATTTTATGCTAATAGTGTTTATTGTAAGATCTCAAGTAATTGTAATATTTATTCCAGTTCAATGCCTGACAAAGACTTGACCAGCAATTTCTTAAGTAAAGAAAGAGAAGAACAACTGAAGCGGGAAACTGTGACGGTAACAACAAGCGTTGTAACTGGAATAGCGCATCCAGTAAAGGAAGTGACAATTGTTGAACACACTGAAACTAAGCATGTTGACAGGCCAAAAGAAGTCGTGTTTACTACAAAAGAGACCGAAACTTCATACACTATTACATCTAAGGAAGAGCCGACGGTAGTCACCAGTATTATAAAAGATGGTACTTCCTCTAAAGTTGAAGAACATACTGAAACGAGAAAACAAGTCATTGTCAGTGATACGTCAAGCAAATTTGACGTTTCCAAAATAAGAACCGATACTCTTGGTCATTTTGATATGGATGGTTTAAATGAAGTCAAAAAGTTCGTACCTAAAGATTTGAATTTAATTGAAACAACTGAAATAACTAAAGAACAAGTTAAGCCTGTAATTGATGATATTCTTCATAAAGGTACTATTGCTGCTGCTGCTAGAAGTCCAATACATGACAAAGATATAAAGACAATTACAAAAGAAATCGTTGAAACTGAGAAGAGGTCCTATGACGCTAAAGTTCCTCTTAAGGATGAAAGGAGACACTCTTGTATTAGTCCAGCTATTTCTTTAGAAAGGATTGCGGAATCTGAAATAGAAACCGAAGATGAACCACCTAAACAAGTTACTACTCTTGTTACTGAAACACATAAAGTAAGTGAAATAAAAACGGAAATGAAAAAATCTGATTCTGCTATGAAACAAATGGCTGATAATATAGAAATTATCATAAAACAGGCTTCAGAAGATTTTGACGTTTCATCAGAAGAACATCCAATTGTTGAACCACAGGACATTGCTGGCCAGGTATCAGTAGATTCCATCATTGAAGAAGCAGTGACCACAGTTGAAGGCTATTTAGAAGAAAAAGATACTGCACAAAAGAAAGAAATAGAAACAAAAAAAGAAATGCTATTTCAAGAAACAAAGAAATTTGTAAAAGATAGGCCTGGATTGATAAAATCTTTGTCAAGAGACAGTGGTGAGATTGTGATAATGCCCAAAAAGAAACACCCAAGGACATTCTCTGTTCAAAGTTCGCCTGAAGAAATTGAAGAACAGATCTATACCGATTCCGAATCTGGTGAGGACATGAAACTTATAAAAATCATTATTTGTGGTTTCATAGATGGATTTTTCACTTATAACTTTATTTACTTTTTTCACAGATATGGATAAAGCAAAAGTATTAGAAATAATTGAACCTAGCTCAGATTTAGATGGCAAAGCTCCTGCTTCGAGTTTCGACACGAAAAAGATACGCACAGATTCACTCGATGATGCTGATGACTTCCCTGAAAAAGAAGTAATTATAACATTGTTTTTTTTATTAAAGGAAACAAGGTTAAGGCTTTTGCTCAAAAATGGCATTGGCTAATAATAATAATAATAAATGAATTGAAGGCTAATAAACAATATTATCTGCGTACATTTCTATGTTGATTATGATATATATTTTTTTTTTATTATAAATTTCTGTGTTATTTAATATATAAATCATAATTTGCATTTTATATAAACGTATAACTTAAAGGATTACATACAAAAAAGGTAGGTACATATGTTTAATTATTTTTTTATTTGTATTTATTTTCTATAATTATTTTTCAGGCTGAGTTTGAGGATGAAAAATTCATTGAAGATATTCCAGAGTCTCTTCAACGAGTAAAAATCGAAGAGACTGCGAAAGAACAAGTGATTGATAGTGACCTGCCCAGCACTAGCGCTCCACAAGATTCGGAAGAAGATGATAGATTCAGTGCGACATACACAAAAACGTCTCGCTTTGTGGATAGTTTACTACGTTCAGATTTAGTTTCAAAATCTACGACAGAATCATCAGTAACTACCGTCGTATCATCATTAACAAAATCATCCGATGAAGATCAAAAATCTGTTTTAGAAGACGGTACATCTGCTGATTTCTCGAAAATTAGTGGTGCAGACTTAGTCAAAGATCCATCTAAAACTTCAATTGACGCTAAAGAAGATTCTCGAATGGAAGAACAGATTGAAGATCGTGGCACTCCTGACTTATCAAAAAAATCTATTGATTTAACAAAAGACTACTCAAAATCTTCAATTGATAGTAAAGATACTTCAAGAGATTTTGCAACCAATGAACTATCAAAAGACTCTACTGTAGACTTAACTAAAGACTTTTCGAAAGCTTCTGTAGAGAGTGTCAAAGAAACTTCCCGATCTATTGATGAAAAGACTTTTTCAGAAGACCATTCTTCACTAGATGTATCTAAAACATTAGCATCTGATGCTTCCGAAGGTATAACTGTTAGTAAAGAATTTTTTGACGAAGAAAGATCAGTATCGAGAAAAGTAAGAGTGTCTACAAGCTCATCTCAAGAAACATCAATTTTAACTGAAAGCAAATTATTCAGTGATCATGAAGAAAAATCATTTGATAAAACCAAACCATCAGATAGAACTGAACAAGATTTTATTGGCGAAATGGAGGAAAAAATTGCGCAACTGCAATCTGAGTTTAGGAAAGAAGAAGAGAGTATCAAAGATGCCAAAGATAAAGAATCAGAAGTAAAAGTTCATAAAGAAGTCACAGTAACAGAAACGATCAAAACTATAGCAGGAGACAAAGTTATTAAAGAGACACATACAGTTACAGTTGAAAATGGTAAACATTCTACCAAGTCATCAGAGAGTGATCTAGAGAAAGAAGCAGAAGATGAAGTGCCAGACATGAAAGAATTAAACCGAAGATGCTCGAATCTATTGGATGATATTTCACAAGGAGCTCTTATTAGAATCGACTCTACCCATGTGACACACGGTGAGTAATTTTCTTGCTTCTATTTATAAATTTACTTTTTGTTAATATACGTATTGCATTTTAATTCTTATTTATAAACAGATTTCCAATCAAAATTCTCTAAGACTCCGCCACCGTCTCCGGTCGATTTGATCGTAAAAGAAAAAGCTAAAATGGAGGATGGTACTGGCGAGAAACCTGCCGGGCTACAACCTAAAGGTAAATTCATAAAAAAATATATTGGATATATATAGTGAATTAGTTTATACAGCTGTCATAAATTGTCTGTCTAACTAACTAGAAAATGTCTTTCAATTTTGATTTCATAAATTAGGTTGGTTTTTCAATCATTAAACATTTCAATGTATTTTGATTATATAAAAAATGTATGCATACACTGTCTTCCGTTTAAAGGGTGGACTCCTATGTGCCAACACTCGTTTATAGCATCATCGTTTGCTACCGTAGATGCTACAAACGCGATATAATATAATTTTATGAGAAATTAGAGATTATTTTTGAAATTAATTCTGCTTTTTATGCAGACGCATCATAATTTTTGACAGCCTGTAAATCACTAAGTCGTAC
This sequence comes from Trisateles emortualis, assembly GCA_947095525.1. Lineage (NCBI taxonomy): Eukaryota > Metazoa > Arthropoda > Insecta > Lepidoptera > Erebidae > Trisateles > Trisateles emortualis. The sequence continues at coordinate 8,401,645 of OX352754.1, read as the reverse complement.
CTAGATAGTTTGAGGTAACATCTAACACTTAGGCAATGCAAGGCAAGGCAATCATTAATTCTAATAACACCAATGACACTTCAGATCATAAAAAAATCTACAAAGAGAAAACATAATCACATTTCACAACATGACTGTACCTATCAATCCAATGTAGCATTATGCTAGATGTAGGAGCTAACAGATTCCTTACATCTAGGCTCCGATTCTTCGTTCCTGGATGCTAGCCGTCAGTCACCGCGAGCTTCTTCAGCAGGAGACAGTCTTATCAGTGAAACAGAAGCTCACCAGAGTGGTCAGTAACTTGAACAACCTTTATTAAAAATATATACCAGAAAATTATATTATGTTTATTTCGATGACTTTGGCATTTTGAAAGTTTAAAATATTTGTCCTTTAAATCGAGTGAAATAATTATTGCAAGCTTATTGCAGTAATGTAGTGGCAAAGTAGAGTCATAGCGAAACTTTACTCTTAATTTTGTAGTGAAAAACCATTATAGACAGCCTTGTTTGCCACACTCTTTATTTGTACGCCAATTATCGCATGTGACTGATTTTCACACTGGAATCAAGACTTTGTTTAAAAACAAAGGCTATCAAATGGACAGCACTACTCCTGAATAATGCACCATGATTATCATGATAAAATATGCGACCCCATCGAAGCAAATAAAAGATTAAGCAAAAGCCCTTAGTTCAGTTGCAACAATCATATGATTTATGCAAATATTCGTCAGCACAGTAAATTTTACTTTCTTTCTTGCGGAGCCCTTACGTTGCAATAGGTAAGTGGACCCACAAGCAACCAAACATCACTTTGTTTTATTATCGCTTCTTAATCTGACGTACAAATTATTTTCTCGTATTTAATTCGCAATTATTTCATCTATGTATTATCATTCACGTTTGAGTAACGTTTCGCTTTGATTCTGATCCTTCATTTATTTTTATGATTTTATCATCATTTAGCTTCCATCGCTGTTTTCTAGCAAACATCATTACACAGAATACGTATATAAACTAACATGCTTTAGGCGCTTTAGGTGCAATTATAAAGACAAATAATTGGTGATGTTTCGAAATTTTTGCGATGTGCACACTAACTTCATGTAAATAACTTTTCTTAGATACATCTAAAAACTTATATTTACCACGTCTTTAAATGTTTTACACAACTAATCACACCTTTAAACTAAAAGGCCAATAATGACATTACAAAATGTTTTTTTTTTTCAGAGGTACTGATGGAAGCGTCTAAGGCACTTACTGCTGCCGCCAGACCTAAATCTCCAACCAAACACGTAGCTGATAATATGACATTTGTTAACGTTGATCAACCAACGATTACTAGCGGAGCAATGGAACTAGTCGATAGAACTATAGAAAAGAGTATTGACGTCATCGACCAAATTAAAAAAGAACAGCTCGCTGTTAAAATGGAAGATATGCAAAAGTCTTCTTCTACTGATACTTTCTATAGCGAGTCTAGAGTTGAAACTTCGTCTTCTTCAGTCCACAAAACATATGAAAGTGGAGAACTAAAATTCCAGTCTATAGACCCAGAGGCAGTTATGTCTGATATGGTTGCTAAGTTTGGCACCATTGATCAAGACTTCAGCACAATATTAAGTCACAAAGAAACTGAAACTAGGAAGATATCGGGTCAAGAATTCTTTTCTGAGACTAAACAAGTATCATCTTCCGATGACGATTCTCTTGTAATAAAAACTGAAACAAAGCATGAACTTAGGGGACAAGAACATGAAACGAAAGAAAAGACTACTATCCGCAAAGACGGTGATCAGACAGAAACATCACAAAAGAAATTAGAAAAGGCTCATGAAGCAACAGCCAAACGTGCTGATATTGAAACTAAAACTGTATTAAGAAGTACAGATGACACCGATATAATAAAAGTTGAACGAGAGTTTTCTGAACAAGGACTTTATACTGGTCGACAGACAAAATCTGAAGAAAAAATGACAGCTCTAAAAGATGAAACTATAAAAAAGAAACATGAAGTAAAGATATCAGAAAGAGATTTATCTCATGAACAATGGGGCAAAGAATATTTCACTGAACCTGGAGAATTAGAAGATATTGTTGAAGACGATGACGGGAAATCAAGAGTCGCATTCATTGATTCGACTTTGAAAATTATTGAAAAAGATGAAATAGTGTCAAGTGTAGAGGTATCTGAAAAAGGTAAAGTAGTCAGTTCAACAATAGAACATCACAAAGAAGAATCCGTTATAGAAAGTAAAGAACATGATGATCTAAGCTCAGATGCTTCTCACGCGCCTAGTTTTAAAAGCGAACCAACAGAGAGACGCGACTCATGTGAAACAAGTCCAAAAAGCAAGTCAAAGTCATTTAAAAAAGATGATGAGATCTACGAAGTAAATTTCATAAAAGAAATTAAAATTACTACGTCACCTGTTAAAAGTACATTTAGTCGCACGGGAAGTCAAGATACACATTCTGAATCTGAAGCAGCTCCTGAATTACCTCATGATGACAAGAGCGGTGATACGCCAAAAAGAGATAAGCCCACTAAATCTCCTATAAAATTACCGCAGGAACAGATCGAGGATCAAGTTTGGGAGGTATCTGTTCAAAAAGCTGACTCATTTGAGGTAGCCGATGAAATCCCAAAACACAAAATTACGAGCTTTGAGACATCAAGCACCACTAAGAGTTCTGACAGTGACACTATTTTAGAAATTAGAACTGTTGTAGAATCTAGAACTGAAATGACCAAATCATCCAAAACTGACATGTCACCTGTAACATTTGAGCTGTCGGAGGAAATTAGTACCACTTCTAAAGATATAATGATAAAATCTGGTGAAAGCCTTGACACTGAATGCATGGTGAAGTCTTTAGAATCACACGAAGGGGAAGTTTTACAAAAATCTATTGACTCTACCATGAGCGTTGAGACTCTCCACCCATCAGAATTTTCCACTGAAGCTGATTCAGCTTACTTAACTGGTACTGGAACAGATAAAAAAGAGGAGGTAAAACTATTTAAAGAAAAAAGTCTGGAAGATATTTGTAGTAGTGGCTATGATACTGATCTCTCCTCTGCCGAGTTTCATGCTACGAAACTCGAATCAGAAAGAGTCGATTTGGATTCATTAATATCTGCTCAACCACTCGCTGACTTGTCAGTTTTGGAAAAAACTATCGATGAAGTCAAGCAGTCTTTAGAAGCCGCTCAAGGAGAAATAATAAGCGAAAAAAACGACGGAAGTTGTAAGTATAAGCAGTCTCCGTCAGAGTTTCAGTTTAAATTGTTAATTAGCCCAGATAGACCTGAAGTTATTACTGAAGAACAACATGACGATCATGACAAAACACTCGTATCTACGGATAAGGACGATAAGATACTAGATAGTCAAATATCAGAGGGCACGTCTCAAAAAGTCAGTTCTCAAGAAGACACAACAACTTCTGATGAAGAAAAAGAAACAGTTCATATTAAAGAATCTAGCCCTCCGTTAGATACTGGAGATATTTCGATTAGATCAGACAGCGGGCCTCATTCTATTATTGAAACAGATAGCGAAATAATATTATATGATAGAGATAAGTCAATAAGTAGCCTTGAAGTAAAACTTAGAGAACAAAAACATTTAAAATCTAAACTTGGTGTGGGAGACAGACGCTCGGCATCTGAAGTAGAAGGCTGGTCAAGTTCAGGCGAAAGTCACTATCATAGTTTTGAACATTCAGAGAGTAGACCATTATCTTCAGATATAGAAGTGATGATGACAGCTCAAAGTGCTACTGAATTTGAAACCGCGATGACAAGTCATGATGTTTCATCACAATCGCTTAGAACTTCTAAAGATTATTATACAGCTGGCAGTTCACTTGCGTCACGAGATAGTATGAAAAGTTTAGATTCAGATGGATCCAGTCATGTAGCTAGTATCGATATATCTGATGCTTCAGAAACTCTTGTACCTTCAGCCAACGAGTTGAAAGAAGAATTAATGGAAAGCAGCACTTATGTGGAACAATTTCTGCATGAAGGAGAAAAGGAAAAACTCAAAGATGTTAGTGATGAAGAAGTGTCAGGTGATGAAGATGAAAGCAAGGTAGACATAGGACCAGTAGGCAAAATGAAACGATCTCATGAGATGAGATTTCAACCCAAAGAAATGATACCCGAACATTTCCCGACAGAAAGTGCTTCAGAAAGCGCAGACATTGATGAGGATTCGACAAAAGATAAAGAAGTTTCTGACACCACCATATCAAGTCAGTTAAAGACCGATGAAATTCTTTCATCATCGATTTCAAAGGTAGACATGACATCATCACAATCGGAACCAGAACCAGAAGAAATTAAAGAAGTGATAACGAAAAGGTCAATCGACAAAGAAGAAGCTATACCATTCTCTATAACTAAAATAGAAAAATCTCAAAGACAATTCGTTGATGTAGAAAGTGAAATAATACCTGTAGGTTCATCAGAATATGAAGACATTATGAGATTCGGCAGTATCACTCCTGAACCAAGAAAACTTTCTAAAGAAGACATTACTATTAAAAAAGAAACTGTTCTGGAATCGGAAAGTGCACCCAGTCAGACAGAAGAGGTAGCAACTCATGATGGTCAAGTATGTGAAGTTGTTGAGCAGTGCACTAAAAAGATTGTAAAGGAAGTCAGTGTCGTTCCATTTCCTATAACAGAAATACCACCTAGTCAAAGAGAGTTTGTAGACGTTGAAGAACAAATCATACCGGTTGAATCAAAACAGTACGAAGAAATATTAAAATCAAAGAGTGATTCGTCTGTTCCTAAAACAAAAGTAGAAAAATCGGTAGCTAAAACACCAGATTCTACTTTAGAAAGTAAACAAAGTTCTACCTCAAGTCTTAAGACGCATGAACATTTGTCGACGCCACATACACCTCTATCGGCTCCAAGTCAAAGTTCAATATCAACTGACAATGGCAGAGAGTATGTCTTGGATGATATGTATGACATATCAGAAACTCCTGAATTGAGATCAGATCTAGTTGAAACAAGTAAATCAGAATTAATTATAACTACTGAAGAAAGAACTATGCATACTTATGAGAAAGAACAAGAGTCACCAACTAGTGACGAATTTGAAATGGTTGACAAACCAAGTGAAATGGATGATTTCGTGGTCATTGAAGAAGTTGCTAAGGAAGCTCAAGAAACTGACACTGAAGGTAAAAGTTTGCAAATAAAAGCCCAAAAATACGTTAAAAGACACGATACTGAAATTGAAGAATTTTTATCAAAATCTTCTAAAAAACAAGAAAGCACTAGTAGTGCATCAGGTTCATTATCTGACGACGAATTGCTTCAGTGTGAACTGGAACAGAAGAAACTTCAAGCGCAAGAATTAGCCGAAATAGAAGCAGGAAGACGTTGGATCCAAATGCAGTTTGAAGGTGATCCACGATATGATTACGAAAGAGTACCATTAGAAGATATTAAAGAAGAGGAAATGACTGATTTTGATGCAAGCAGAATTGGTAGTCTAACTTCTCAAAAAGAGTCGATAGGTAGTTACGGTAGCTTTAGAAACTCTTACGGAAGCCTTTCGGAATCTGAAATGGCATCTCGAATAAGATTTAGGGTAAGAGGGGATAATGACGATATTTCTATTAGCTCCTTACAAGAATTTGAAAATCTAGAAAAAGCTTTAATGGAACAGTATCAGCAGCACTCGTCATCGTCTCAAGATTCTCTTAATGGATCTTTGCCAAGACGATATATTCTAAGCAAGAGCCAAGGTGATGATATTTCAATATCCAGCTTAAAAGAATTTGAAGGCCTTGAATCAGCATGCCTAGAAGCTTTAAAAGCAGAAATTCTTGCCAAGCAAAAAGAAGCACTGCTTATGGCGGATCCTAAGGAAGTAAGCGGTAGCTTTTTGGAAAGGGAAAAGCGTTCGTACAGTGGTAGTTCTGAAAGTAGTCCTCCACAGAAAGGTGGCAGTCCTGGACAGAAAAGTGGGAGTCCATCTCAAAAGAGTGGCAGTCCTTCACAGAAAGTTGGTAGCTATGGCAGTCCATCAGGCAAAATTCTTACAGATTCGGCTAGTATAAGAAAGTTTATCGATCATCAAATGGCTTTAGAACAAAAATTGGAACAAGTTACTCCTAAAGTTATAACAGTAAAGAAATTTGACGATAGGGGAGCATTCTTTGTGGCAGAACCTCAACCTGAACCATCAACATTAACATGCGAAGCTGACCCATTAGGCGAAGTGTCAGAAGAATGCAAAAGGACGTCTTCGTTTGTATGTGCTGCTGCTCCCAGTGATGGGTCTGCAGAATCAATACCAGGAGATTGCGAAGAGATGATGAAAATTTTAGATCAAGAAGAAAAATCAAGGGAAGGTCAATCAGTCACAAGGACATGCACAGACGGCGGTGTCATTGAGGTTGTCAGAACGACAACTGTTATTCAGCAACGATTTGTGGACGGAAAGAAAGTTTCAGAGACAGTTACAAGTACTGATGGTGAGGGTGCAGTTGATATCCCTGTAAGACCAAGACAGCTTGAGGAGAGTGCTATGTCATATGGTTCAGAAATGTCTTCTTCCATCACATCACAGCCTTCAGAGCTAGATAGTTTAATGACTGTGATGGAAAGACATTCAGATGGAGAAGTAGTGACTGTCACACGACAAACGATAACTATGACTTCAGATAAGCCTGAAGACCTGGAGCTGTCTAGGGAAGGAAGTATGGTCCGCGAGCTATCACCTTCCTCGGGCAGGTCTGTAGCTCACAGCGTCATATCGTTCTCCGGTAAACAATTTACAGATCCAGCGAGTGGTTCGTGGAGCGGCCAAGATGAAGAACTGAGCTCTTCAGGAAGTTTTAGCAGGTGAGTTAAATACCTTTGTTGTATTACATTAAAATTATTTGTTTATATAAGAATGCCTTTATATATGTCACCGGAAAATAACAAGAATCTTAAGTTGATCAATTTTCTAGGTAGTTGATGAACTCTCGGAAACTAATAAACGGCAGTTAAAATGTATTATTTAACGTATGTATTTTAGTAAATTGATGAATTGACGCGTCTTGCCGTTAAATCATCCGACGAAGGCGAGGTGGGTGTTGATTGGTTGAACGACTCACGTACTTTTACACCGCTCCAAGTGAAACAATCAAAAATGTTATTCAAATGATAGAAAAAATACAATCTTACTAAAATTTTAGGCTAGGCTTTTTTTCTCTATCTCTAAAATATCAGTATCAAAATAACATATCTAAATGTTTGTTAACTCTATGAATAAACACTTGCCAAATGCTTGTAATTATTGCCGTCGACCAATGAGAGAAAAGTGTATTAAATTACGGGCAATTGTGTACCGTTAAATAGTACACTGAGCAACGATTGGCTCATTTGTGGATGATTTTACTTATAGCAAAATAGTAAATTATTAAATTACTGCCAGGTACCGTAAATTGATCAATTTACTAAAATTCAATGCGTTAAATAATACATTTCAACTACCGTTTGTTATATTACGAAAGTTGATCAACTTCCTCGAAAATTGATCAACTTACGATTCTTGTTATTTCCGGTGACATATACATTTATGGTGTCATAAACGTCGAATATAAAATTAATAAACTCAAGATCTGTGCGTATGCGTACATATCTGGTACGGGTACGGGCACCAATCAGATCTTGTTGCCATTGTTTATTTGAATACGGTAATTTGTGGCAAAATACCTAATATTTTGTTCGCTTTATAATAAATGATTACCAAAGCCTAAGCCGTGCTTTTCAATTTAAGCGAGAACTGCTACATTGATTGCACGTTTTGTTCTGTGTCTTAACCTGAGCCTCTAGACAAGTGGCATAAACGGTAGTCAAATCGAAAAGTCAAAAAAGCAAATGTATTTGATTTGACGTAAGTTTACGATATAATGTCAAAAAATAACGTCAAATCCCATACATTTGCTTTTTTGACTTTTCGTTTCAACTATCGCTTAAGGCACTTGTCTAGAGGGGCTGATATCTTAAGGTATCTTTGCATTTACCATTGTGCGGTGTGTTGTGGGTTTGATCCCTAAACGAGGCAAAATTTGTTTGGCGTATCTATAGACGCGCATAATATATCTCACACATATACTTTGATATGAACTACTTTTCAATATAACTTACCTAAAATAAAAATAACAAATCTTTAAAATACTTTTCTTATTACTTATACAATTTTGCACAGACAGTACTCAACCGTTTCCGTGGATGGAGGTATATACCTAGCTTGGAAACCAGGCTCCCATTACCTAACAATTATCACTTAAAAACTGTAATCTAAATAAATTGTAAACGACTTGTTCTGGGAGTTAATAAATATATATTATTATTATAGAATTAATAGTTATAATAGTTATTAGTCGAACTACATCTACCTGTATATTAGGGGTGCCAGAGCGGACCTGATGCTGGGCAGCACCGATAGCCTTGAAGCCACCAGTTCTAATGCTACCCGCGCTACTTACAACTACGAAGTCGACACTCCTATGACAGGCAGTCTTACTTCTGGAGGTAAGACTTTTGAACAGTGTGATTTTCATTCTGATTAGTTTGAATTTTAACAGGCCAAATTCATCGGAACAGAAATGCTGAGGCATGTGAGTAGCTTTTTTCTAATAAAGAAGCAAGAGGACTCGTACCTATATTATCAAAAAAAATTGAAATGAGACCAATCTATTATAAATGAAAAGGCACTGTCAACTCTGGCATTATCTTTTTATATAATACTTAATTACAAAAAAGCATACGACCTGCCTGATGGAAAGTAGTTACAATAACCTATAAACTCTTGCAATGCTTGGACATTACTCACGTGTTGCCAATGTGAAACTTGGTATCACCAGTTTTTTTGATGAACGACTACACCACTATGTGCAGTTATATACCGTGGTCTTATGTATGATATAGGTTCTACTTCTCTGAAATTTATTTTTATAAGAACAACAGTTACCAATAAATGAGGGCCACTGTTGCCTTTGTCTTGCCTATAATTAATTGCACTCTACTATGACAGCGCGATGATTTGAATGAAGACAAATCATACAAATTCTTTCCTTGTACACTTGGCACAATCAAAGACTAGAATCAATAGAAAGGTAAGACAGTGAATGTAATACCTATATTAAATTGTTTGTCTGTTTAGTAACAACGTTAATAGATTGATAAACCTGCCTACTAACTCGGCCGACAGCTCTGCTTCAATTTGGAGCTTTTCAATGTTGAATTTCGTACTTAGTACTTACTTATTTTAAGTGTATTTTTAAAATGTGAATGTCATACTTAATTGTCGTCAAAATATTTCAAATTTTTCAAAGCAGTTTTTACTTTGTACATTGTTTGAATTGACTCAGCTGATCAGTCGTCGAAAAGTGTATAACCTTTTCACATAGTGTAATGACTCTATTTTCCTTTTCTCTTCATTTTTTCTTATTTAGTTGTACACTTCATTTGCTCTCTCACCTTATTTTTTCCTCTACCACTCTAAGGTTTTTTGGTAGAAAACTCATTATGAGTTAAGCATGATATTTTAAGTATATTAAGAATTTTGTTATTTGTGTGTGTACAATAAAAAATTAAAGAAATAAAGGACACTACATTCTTAAATTTAGGGAATTGAACATTTCAGGAATTGAACAATGTTAAACCATTCTAATTCTGGTCTTACATGTAGCTTTGATTGCCTTGGTGGTCCAGTGGCCGCAGTATGCGATTGCTGTGCACTAGGTTGTGGGTTCGATTCCCACTCAAGACAAAAGTTTGTGTGACCCACAAAGATTTGTTCAGAGTCTGGATGTAATTTGTGTCCGTTAACATATGTTTGTAAAGTCCCCCACAACACAGAGCTTGCTCTCTATTGCGGGAGTTGTCTTTAAAAGAGGAAAGAGGAAAAGAGCTGTATTGACATTAATTCTCCCAATAACGATACCATGATAACTTAGAAATACCTACGACCCTCTCAAAATAATATTAGTAATAGAAAACTTAGTAGTTTTCTATTACTAATATTATTTTGAGAGGGTAATTAAGTATGACTCCACATTTTACATAACGTTGTTGTTATACCAATATCTGCTATACTTTATTAAAGATTTATATAACAAATATTGGTTTAATAGCGACATCTTTCTCAACAGAGACTATAACCTGCGAAGCTTAAATCATTGGCTTACCAACCAATCTATACATTATTACTATATACTTACTATACAAAAAACTATTTATATTATTCTGAGAATGATCTACCTACTTGCATTGCCTTTTTATCCATATTTTAATATTACTATTTAATTAACTTGTAATTATTATTATTATAAATAATAGCATGAGCATATAATCATATTTTGTATTTTACAGAAATGCTTTGCTCTCATCCCCGCTTTTATCTTTGAAATTTTAAAATAATTTTCTCAAAAATATTTTTTAATAATTTAAATTTTAAAATAATGAAAACAATTGATATCAACCTGGACTCTAAAAACTCCGCCACACACGAGACAGTAGAGTCGACCCCGACATAATGTCATACAACTTACATTGGCAACCCTTTTTGCGGGAAATGGCATGGCCCTAAATAATAAAATTATTTTTGAGACGACAAAATTATTTTTAAAACAATAAAGTTATTTTTGAGCCAATAAAATTATTTTTGAGACGATAAAAATATTTTTGCATTATTTTATTTATTTAACACATATTGCTATCCCGCCAAGCTTGATACTAATCAGAAAGATAACAGCGGTGCCCCCTCCAGGATCAAACACCATGGTCTCGTCCCTGGACACCCTGGACCCAATCACAACTGTACAGATGGAGAGCTTAGAGCACCAGTCCACCAGTGAACATTACTCACATGACTACGAAGTACAAGAACCAGATTCGGACACGGAAAGATTGGTATGTTATTTTTCAAATACTGGTTTCTTAGAGACTAGTAAAGGGAAGAAAAAAGAGAATAGGGAGCCGTTTGCCTTGCAATGGGACAATATGGGCTGATAATAATAATAATTCGACTGCCTCGGTGGTCCAGTGGCCGCAGTATGCGCCTGCTGTGCACGAGGTTGTGGGTTCGATTCCCACACAGGACAAAACTTTGTGTGACCCACAAAGAATTGTTCTGAGTCTGGGTGTAATTTGTGTCCGTTAATTGTATGTTTGTAAGGTCCCCCGCGACACAGAGCTTGTTCTCTAGTGCGGAAGTTGTCTTTAAAAAAAAATAATAATAATAATTTACAAAGCACAAATATGAAATTAAAAAAAATAGATACTGAAAATTAATAAAAAAAAAGTTAAACTACTAAAGTGTCAAATAAGCATACGTCCTGCCTAATGTTAAGCAGTTACCGTAGCCTTGTATGCTTATCTAGTAATTGTAATAGTTATGTGTTGCTGACAAGAAATGTAACACCAGTTATGGGATAAAAAACGTGTCCCTAAATGAGCACTTGAGGCCAATAAACAAAAACACAACTACACCACTGTGTGTATAGTTATTTGCCTGAGGCGAAGTTCTGTAACCTACCTTACCAAGGATTATCTAGTCGATTTTGCTTGCTTGTATGGTGACCTACATCTCTTAAACTACCATGCACTCTTATTATTATTTTCACTCCTGCGTATATAATGATTGTTTCTATTCCTCAGGAGCTGGACAGTCGAGTCCCCAGGGCTAAGGAACGTACGATAATGTTCGACAGCACGGACACTCTGAGCGCTGTCAGCGGTGATGGATCCGTGAAAGAGGCTGCCGTGGAGACGCCAGCACCAACGTTCTACATCGGAGATACTCCTATTGTTAGAGGTATGTTCTATTCCTGAAAGCCTGAATATTTTTTCAGGCTTGTGGGTAGGCAAATCTTTACTATTTGGCCGATTGTCGATTACCCTAGTGGCAATGAGCAATAGGAGTGCAGCAGAATATGCACTGAAAATGAAAAGAAAGCGATTTTTTTGTTATTTGGGAGGGTTGCCGTCAAATTTCGTTATTTTTGTTACGGTATCAAGAAAAACAGAAAGAAAATTAATAATACATTCACGATGTACTTGTAAGTATTTAATGAGTGACCCAATTCAAACAAGCCATCGATTCTATACCCAGTTTTTTTTTATTTACTCATCACAGAATACCACGTAATGTATATTTAATACATATTTGCAGGAGAACGTCGAGAAGAGGAAGAATTTCAACCAGTACTGTCAGGAAGCTGTCCAGCATCATTACCACCAGTAACGCAACCCTCGCCGCCTGTACCTGCTCAGAGAAGGTAGAAAACCTTGCTGTAGTATTTCTGTACACCTAGGGTCACACATAGGGTCCTTGTGTACCAGCCTATACATTAAGTGGCTCATAATTACAAATTGTAACTGTTATATTTGAAATTAACGTTATTAGCCGCAAAATACACGCACAAATGAATAGGTGTATTGTTCATATAAATATTATTTACTTCTTAAACATAATCGTGTCACAATAAAACTGAAATTTTAAATTATCCAGTAAAAAAATTTATCTTTATATTTGTTTTTATGTATTTATTTTATGTTTTCGCATTTTCAACATGCGATAATTGTTAAAAATAACAAGACTTAAATATTTTTATTAACAATTATTGCATTTTTAACAATTATTTTTGCCATTATCACTGTATTATTTATATTTAGTTTTACATTTATTCATTTATCTACTAAGCTTTTTTATTTAATTTGTCATTATACGATATTGGTAATATTTATGAAATAGGGTATTTGACATTAAAGGAAATATTTGTTTATTAAAAATAAAAAAGCTTTTAAACATTGCATATATACATACCTAAAAATAAAAACAATGTACTATTATTGAATGTATAATATTATATGATCTCATTCTACTCCAAAATGTAAGCCTATAGCCTGGAGTCAAGTATTTTATGAATAAAGGAGAGAGCCTGGAGATCCGTCACACAGGTCCTGAACCTATTACGGACTCCAGCTCTCACAAGGTTCTTAGCTCTTATACTTACCTAAGCTATACTCTTTTTGTAAAGTTCTGAATTGTAACCTTTGAGAGAAATAAACATATATTATTATTATGTCTCTCTTTAACACGGGTATTTTCCCATCATTCAAGGAGAATACCCGGGCCTTTGGAAGGTTGGAAGGCTTACGCGGGAACATAGGCCCAACACGCAGAGGCCCTTAGAGAATTTTAATTTTAAATGGGATGAGACGCTTACCACAGTCACGCCACAGCTGCACTATTGCAGTACAGCCATGATCTGCCTATGGCAAGTGTAAAACTATTGGAACATGTGAAATCAAATAATTTTGGGCTATGGGATTGGGTGTTTGGAGGACTGGACAAAGATTATGGGATACAACGTCGCCTGCCATCATTTAAAGTTGGGATATACAGTTAAACGACAAATAGGCAGACGGTGACTCGCCTATACACTAGATGGGCCCCATGAAACAACCGACATGGGCAACAGCCCACAAGTAACAGGGCAACACCATAGTGCGCGGCTAGGGGTGTCGAGCGGTGCGGCGCCGGTTTCACCATCGGGGGTCTCTTACAGAGACCCGAGAGCGGGTTTCCCCGTTTATGCCCTTGAAAATGACACTTCCACCCCCAAGCATATAGCTCTGGCGACCCCTCTCTGATCAGCCAATTAATTATTATTATTATTATTATTGCGAATGGGATATTATTCTGGCCCCTTTTCTGTAAAACATTGTTACAAACTGCCACAATCTCACTCACTTGTCTTTTTTTTAAATATTAAACAATAGTAACAGATACAAAATACATTGACAATTTGTTAACGAATGAAGCAATAATAGTCAAATACCTTATTTATTTATAATTTTATTTTTAAATAAAATTTTAAAAAATGTACCTAATAAATGTAAAAATATTATCATTGCAGCTGCTATTGTTTAAGTCACTCTCAAGACAAGCTCGATAAATAGGTACACTACTTTTTATTGTATTGCTTCGTTTATTATTATTTGCTTCATTTTATTTGCTATCATTTTATTTGCTTCATTTTCACTTATATAACCATTTTCATCATTATAGCCATTGTGGGTATATTTTGCTTAATGGTGTAAATTCAGTTTTGTATTTAACAAAAGTGTGTTACTTGAGAATTTTAATAGCATGTGGGAAAAGGTGTGTTTTTGTATGAAATGTTGAAGATATTAGTCTATTAATATTATTTTCTATAGTGGACAACAGGTTTGAATTTTACTGTCGTTAATTATTTCTAAAGTTTCCTTATAAGCCAACCCGTGACTTCAATCGGTGCAACTTGACCGAAATGTCGCACAGTGAAAATAATTATAAATTTTAGTATATTTTATTCAAATAAAAGTCATTTTTTGTCATTTTAGTACTAAAGTGACGCCTCGGCTTTGATACAACTTTTTCTTTAAGTTCGATAAAAATAAAAAATATTTTAAAAATAGCACTAAGTACATATTTTCTGTAATTTTAATTAAATGGTCAGACAGTTTTCTTACCATTAACTTTTATTATAGTAATGTAATGTTAGATATGATTTTTAAATCTCGCGGTATCCTTTTTATTTAGAAATTGTCTGTGCATCATCAGAAAGTTCAAAACATTAAAAATATTTAAGACTCATCAGACCCGTTGTTTGCTATGGTTATGACATTATTAATTTCACTTAATTAGTTTCACTGTTAACCGGAATAGCAACGTTATATATAACTGTAGCAGCATAAGCTTTAGTTGTTGTTTCATCTTTAGCATTAACAGTCAAAGTTCTTGAATAATTTACACCTACTCACGTATATATAGACTTAGAAAAACATACGAAATATAAATTATGTACTAGCATCTTCTTCATTTTATATATATTTACAAAAACTGCATCACAGGAAAGATAGATTTTTGAACTATCAGCCTTTGCATCAAATAACCAGCCTATATCAGTCTTCACCTACATACCTGCATAGACATGTTTATTTCTTAGAGGGATAGGCAAAGACAGGTTTTCAATGATGCTAAGGTCTGTAATTTGATGCAGTTTGTGTCTGTTTGTCCGTGAGTTTAATACAATAATAAGCATACTAAAATAAATTTAAATCCTTTATTTACAGATCTTTGACGATGCTCGCCAAATCACCTCCATCCAGTCTAGATGAGTCTAAGAAGTAAAAACTTTACCCTAAACTTGGCTGGTGCTAATGCGCCTAGATTTTTACGCCACTCACTTTTTTTTTTAAAGTTCCTAGCATTTTGTAAGCTCTTACCTATTATTGCTTAGGCGAAAGCACTAAAGCTAATTTTACAATTTTATAGATAGTTTATTTTCCAAATTAAATAAAAAATGGTGATAATAGTGATCATCTAAACACTGATAATAATAAATATACTGGTGATAATATGATAGGATGTGATAATACTTTACATGACATAACATACTTTGACAAATATGAAATGCAAATCGTCACCGATAGTCCTATACCGCGTAACTGACATAATATTAAAATACCGCGTATGTTATGTGTGGCTATTTTTACAAAATGAACAAAATATAGAATATTCTGTCAAGATAATTGGATACATCCTAAATGAACTAATAATAAATAGAAGAATGTACTATATAATTCAAAAGTCAACTTTTAAAAAGTTAGTTATTTTGTTCATGTCGTAAAATATCGATACTAAATACTTGCGGTACCTTTTTAATAATGTTAGTAGTTAGGTAAGAGACTATCAATGATGAAATGTGGCATATTACCAATTTAGACAATGGCATTGAATATTATAAAGACAAGCTCAAAGCTCGGTAAAAAACTCAACTGAAAATAAGGAAATAAAACAACAATTTTTATACTAACAAAATCAACGTTAGTAAAATCATACAAATTTTAACTAAATCTTTTTTGATTTAAAATGACGATAAATCAAACACTAGTCCAAGAAGTAACGGAGTTTGAAAATAAGAATTTCGGTTATGATAGAACTACCCTAAACTGTAGTAATTTTTCTCACCATGTAGATATCTATCTCTGTAAAAAGCGTCTATTGTGATATCTCCAAACTAAAATGATCTTTATAGCACTTGCAACTAAGTCCAAAACTGATTAGTCGACTTCAAAAAAAACATCGGTAGGTATGGTTAAAGTTTGATCAAACATTTGCCATATATATTGACATTTTGGATAATATTTTGGTACTCAACTTTTGTACTATACCGTCGATATCGACATGGTCCATATTATTTGACCTTTAGCTTAGCTTTAGACATTGCTTCATGATGTTAAAGGACTAGGACTATTAACTATTTTATAAGTAAAATAAGTAGGTATCTGAAATGGATTTTGATATCGTTAATAAACTGAGATTCCGTTCACTTGAAAAATAGGCAGAAGATAGGATCTCCGTATTTGATTCTTGCACAATTTCTTACATAAGTAGGTAGGTAGAGATACAATATAGAATAAGTATTGCTATATCTGCGGCCAACTGGATAAAGTTAAGGAGGCCATTCATTGGCAGACATGAATGTAACACGAGCTAGTAAATCAGTCAATGAATAGCCGATTTAGCAAGGTGATGGGATCATATATCAGAGTGATATAGAAGGAGTGTTTTTTTATGTATTTTATTTCTCCTCATAAAGATATTTTAGTCATACCTATTTTATTCTAGTCATCATTTGTTTTAGTCATATATATAATTTAAAGATAATCTTTACGTTTGTTATTGTTATTTCCCTAATTATTTATTAGATTAAGATTACTTACTGTATGTAGTTAAGGTTTGTGTAATATTGTAGCATGAAGACATATTAACGAAATGTAGTAGACGGTATGACGACTATTCTACTTGTATTAAATGTGTTGTCATATTACGTCATGAATATAAATTTCAGTTGGTCGTAGACTATTACATCAAACTTAGAAGAATTAAATGGGGCTTGCTCACTTCCAACTTTACTATAATTGACTACGTAAGAATATGATTTTTATGACGGTATTTGTAGGTTTACGACCTAAATGTAAACATGTTTTGTATGAGTAGCGAGAAATGTAGCGGTATCTGACATTTTAAACGTCGAATACTACAATTCATTTACTATTTAATGTCATAAAATGTTAATGTCATATAAATCTAGTGTAGTATAACTATATGTTAATGTCGTATAATAAACCAAGTGTCGTATGGCGTTTAAAATGTTAGAGTGAGATGTAATTGATATAAAATCTTGTTCTATCGATGATAGACATGTTATGGGATGAGACTGAGAAGGGAAACAGTAAAAGAGTGCTTAGCTAATACACCGCGAAGCTGATTCGACGCAATTGTTTTTGTCATAATATATCGGCTCTGGAAGTCCCCTTAATGACTAGTCGTATGGCGGGTTCGCTTAAATGTAACTATTTATAAATAATAGTTAATTTTTTTTAAAGTCTGTGTGCTTAAGGTATCGATGTTAAGGATTTTGAGCTAGTGTCTACGGTTGCTACGCTGACATATTAAGTTTAAAAAAAAAGAAATTAAGTTGCAATGTTCAATTGTTTCACGTTGTATTTGTAATATTGCTGAATATTCTATCGATTAAAGAATTATTGAATATTAAATAAAAACGCTATGTCTCATATTTATACTGTGGTTTTTATTATTGTGAATACACCTTATTTTTTTTCAGATTTATTATTTCCAAAAGTCAACTTGTTGTATGGTAACTATACAAACTTAGATTAGAAAAAAAGGTAACCCTTAGTTCGAGATTTAAGAGAATTTTACAAAATGATAGTTCGTCTTGTAGCCATTTGTGCGTTAATAAGTATGTGTGCAAACACTGTTTATTTCCTCACTCTTATACGCCGATAGGACTGCAACAAGACTGAAGTGAGATCAGGCGCAGACCCAATGGCTTTACGTGCTCTTCAAGGCAAACACTGCCAATTTATAAATTTAGGACATCTGTTGTTGATTTCTTGAAAAAAAAACCATATTTGTTGAGCTAACATGTGAATCTGTCTAATAAGACAGATTATATATATAGCGTATTGCTATATTCGTTTTGAGGAGTAAAATAAGACGATGATTTTTGCTTGTAATCGACTGGTCTTTATTCTTAATCTTAATCTATTTATATTAAAACATAACAAAGGAAAATACAATTATGTGTTGGAAGGGATTAAACGATGAACGTGAGTAATGTGCAGTGACAGCACTTTGCCATATTAATGTATTTACACGTTCACACGTTTTACAATATTAGTTATGGCTGTTGCCATAGATACTCCCTCCTTAAAAAAAAAAAAAAAAAAATATTTACGATTAAACTTATTACCCTACACCACGTTGGTTTCTCGTATCACACGCATAAATCTCTTCTCGATTTTTGTTCCGATCGCTCGGAACAACATGTAGACACTGATGATGCATATTATTATTATCACTGCGATAATCGTTATTGTGATCCAACCTCGTATGCTCTGTAGGTCCTCAGCGAGCCTAGAGTGTATCTGCAGTAACTCTTCCGGAATGGCTGGCGCGTTGTTTTGCACCATGTTGACTTGTTCTTTCTCATGAGTACTTGTGTTGGATCCCATGTTGCGTGTGAAAACTTTTTGTCGTGAGTGGTGATTGTAGATCGTTTGTATAGCTTTATATATCATAGCTGGAATCGAACCGTTTGGCGTGAGATTCGCCCTGCACGTGTTTTTTTATTTGCTAGATTATCTTGCGTTTCTACAACTATTTTCTTATCTACTGATGTGCGATTTCTTATCTCCTTATCGTTTATTACGAAGGCGGGTTTTATCCTGTCGATAGATACGGTACTGTGTCTTCCGTTTATCAATATCGTGAATAATTTATCGCTCCGTCTAATTACGAGATAAGGTCCGTCGTATGGCGGCGTCAAGCTCGGCCGCAATCTATCGCATCGTAAGAATACGTGCGTGCATTCTGCTAATTTTGGATGTACAAATATTTTGTCATTTGTGCGCTCTCTCTGTGGCACGGAAGTTATTCGTTCGATGTTTTTCTTCAACTCTTCTACCATTTCAGTGTAGGTTGTTAGGCTTCTTGTCTCGAAAAATGCTCCAGGTAACGTTATTGTTGTTCCATATACTAGTTCGGCTGCCGAAAATCCAGTATCCTGCCGTAAGCTGGTACGGATACCGAGTAATATTGTGGCTAGTTCCTTTGTCCAGTTTGTAGTGTTCCCTCTTGCCATTAATGCTGCTTTCATAGTTCTGTGTAATCGTTCGACTTTCGAGTTTGACTGTGGGTGATACGGAGTTGTCCGTATTTTATTTATTCCCATGAGTTTTGCCAAACTTCTGAATATTCTTGATTCGAATTGAGCTCCCTGATCTGAAGTTATGTATTCAGGACATCCGAATCGGGTTATCCACCCTTCGTATATCACTCTTGCAATTGACTCTGCAGTGATGTCTGACGCTGCGAAAGCTTCTGGCCATGACGTACATCGGTCAATCATTGTTATGATGTATCGTTTATTCTGGGATGTTGTGAGGGGTCCGACAATGTCGACGTGTAGATGAGAGAATCTTTCTGCTGGCATGAATTTTCCAAGTGGTGATTTGGTGTGCCGATGTATTTTTGAACGTTGACACTGTAAACATGCTTCAGTCATCTTGTTGATGTCCGTGTTCATGTTTTCCCAAATGTAGTTCGCTGCAATTAACTTCCTCGTAGTGTTTTTTCCGGGATGGCTTATATTGTGGAAACTCTCGAAAATGTCTCTTCTGAATTTAAGAGGAAGAAATGGTCGTTGTTTCCTGGTTGATAAGTCGCAGAATATCTTGATTCCTTTATCGTGAAAATGTACCGTTTCGAACCGTAATGATTTATTTGATTTCAATCGTTCGAGTTCGTCATTGTTTTGTTGACAATTTGCTACCTCCTTCCAGTCTATATTGGATGGTAATGATATCGTTTCAACAACTCGAGACAAGGCGTCTGCAACTGTGTTTTCCTTGCCGCTAATATGTGTTATATTAGTGCTGAATTGCGATATGTAGTCCAGGTATCGAATCCGCCTCGGTGTGTCATTCAATGATGGCTTCTTATCGAATGCCTGAATCAATGGCTTATGATCCGTGTAGACGGTGAATTCTCGGCCCTCGATGAGTCTTCTAAAATGTTTAATTGCCATGTAAATTCCCAGTAACTCTCTGTCGTAAGTAGAGTATTTCGTTTGAGCTTCGCTTAGTACTTTTGAAAAGAAAGCTATCGGTTCCCACTTTCCTTTTTGTCGTTGCTGTAGGACGGCGCCTACGCATTTTAAGCTTGCGTCAGTCATCATTGCTAGTTGGGTTTGGCTGTCTGGGCAGGCTATTGACGTTATTTGTCGTATATCCTGTTTGCAGCGCTCGAAAGCGTGGTCCGCTTCTTTATTCCACTGAATGATTGTTTTATCATTTTTCTTCGAATTTCTCAAGTATCTATTTAGAGGCGCTTGATGCTTCGCTGCGTACGGTATGCTGCTTCGGTAGAAGTTTAACATGCCTAAGAAACGACGTAGTTCTTTCACTGTATTTGGTTTCGGATATTCGTTAATTGCTTGAACTTTTTCCGTTGTAGGCGTCAATCCTTGGCTCGTTATATGATAACCAAGAAAATCAATCTCCGATTTTGCAAATTCACACTTGTTTGTGTTAATTGTAATGCCGTTTTCTTGCAGGCGTTTGAATATTTCTTCTAAGTGTTTGTAGTGGACGTCGGTTTCTGAGTCAGCTATTAAAATGTCATCAACGAAAACATATACGTAGTCTAAATCTCTAAATATAGAGTCCATCCACTTTTGAAATGACTGTCCGGCGTTCTTTAAACCGAACGGAAGTCTTGTAAATTCGAAAAGTCCGAACGGCGTTATTATCGCTGTTTTCTCTGGTTCAGCGACAGCAATCGAATAGAATGCTTTCTTTATATCGATTTTACTGAAAATGGTTTTTCCGCTTGCGATATACGTAAAATCTAACAGTCGTGGCAATGGGTATCTATCCGGTACGGTAATTTTGTTGAGTGCGCGGTAGTCACCGCATGCTCTCCATTCGCCATTTTTCTTCTTGACCATATGAAGTGGGGATGCCCACTCACTGCTTGAGGGTCTGCAAATTCCCATATGCATCATCTCCTTGAACTCTTGCTTTGCGATTTTGTATTTGTCTGGAGGAAGAGGACGTGCCCGTGTAGCAACTGGGAACCCTTTTGTTATAATCTCATGCTTAACATTGTGTTTCGGAGGGTTCTTCATCGATCCAGGCTTTGTAATATCTTCATACTTTTCTAACAAGCACCTGATCGAATCTGGTAAGTTCGAGTTAATTGTTCGTATTGATGAAATATTTGCTACTATTATTCGTGCAGGCGTTTCTAATCCCGTTTCTTTGTCGATCAATTTTCGTCCGTGTATATCCACTAACAGCTGGAAATGCTCGAGGAAATCGGCTCCTAGAATCGGCATTTTCACGTCGGCGATGGTAAAACACCATTTGAATTCTCTACGGAGTCCGAAATTCAGTGTTAGCGTGCGTTCTCCATATGTGTTAATTGGGGTTCCGTTGGCGGCGTATACTTGGTATTTGCATGCGTCGCTATCATGTTCCGTGCGATTTAAAACGGAAATGTTTGCACCGGTGTCGACTAAAAATCTATAACTACTGTTTAAGTCGGTTATAGTTAGACGGTTAGCGGGGTGCATAGCACAGAGATCCGTCGCTTTCTGTGCTATTAGTAGTTTTCCGACATCGCATTCGTATTTTTCTTCCATGTACACGGCTGCCGGCATTTTATTGCATTTTGCTTGAATTTGTTATGATAATAACAAATGCCATTCTGCGGCTTTCGATAGTGCGACATTGACCGTGAGCGTGAATCATTACGTGACCGGAAACTGCTGCGTTGTCGCGTTCGAGACAGACGATTGTTGCGAAGCTCGTTTATTTCAATTTGCATCGCTGCAATTTGTGACGTCAGGTTTGTTATTAAACTGATGTCAGCTGTCGACGATATGGCGCTCGTTCGTGTATACGTTAGATTCTCGTGAATTTTGTCGGCTATTTCGCTCAGTTTTTCCAATGTCAAGTCTTCGGATACTGCAATGATAGATGTAATGGTGGCTGGGAGTTGTCGGAACCACAGGAGACGTATCGTATCGTCGTTCATCTTCCCGCTGCCTGCTTCCCGCATTTTTCGTAATAGCTGGGAAGGTTTCTGGTCACCGAGGTCCATCTCTGATAATAGCTTTTGAAATTTTCTGTGCTCGCTCTCCTCGTAACAGCTTATAAGGCGATCTTTAATAGCCGTATATTTTTGCTCGTCTGGAGGATGTGTCAGGATGTCGCTTACTTGATGGATCACCTCCTTTGGCAATTTGGCAATTACCATGTTGTACTTATATTCCTCTCCTTGTTTCTGGGGAGCCATGATTGCTTCGAACTGCGCGAACCACAATCTTGGTGAGTCAGTCCAAAATTGAGGCAGTTTCTCGGTAACTGATATCGCTGCAATACTATCAGTGCTGGCGTCGCCTTTCGCTGGAGTCGCTGGTGGAGCCATGGTGTCTTGTTTGTTTTCTATCACTTTCTAGATTTGATGCTGAAAACCAATTTGGGTTCCGGTCGTCCCGGTATTATATCAGCACTAGAGAAGCGGTAGCCAGTCGGGGTCACCAATTATAGCGTATTGCTATATTCGTTTTGAGGAGTAAAATAAGACGATGATTTTTGCTTGTAATCGACTGGTCTTTATTCTTAATCTTAATCTATTTATATTAAAACATAACAAAGGAAAATACAATTATGTGTTGGAAGGGATTAAACGATGAACGTGAGTAATGTGCAGTGACAGCACTTTGCCATATTAATGTATTTACACGTTCACACGTTTTACAATATTAGTTATGGCTGTTGCCATAATATATATCAATAGATAAGGACTCAAAGACCACTAGACCACAGAGGCAGTTTTTTTTTTTTTTTTTTTTATTTAAAAGTAAAAGTTACTAGAATATTACATGATAATATAAGGTAGGAAGGGAAGGGAAGCTACATGGGAAAGTTTCATGGAGAAAATAATGATGACGATGAAAAAAACACAGAAATATAAACTAAAGTTTATTATTAACAAAGAATATAAAACCCTTAACAAAAACGATACAAAACATTAGCTATAGTTATATCCTGTGGTCGAAATTGATAGTACCTACGTACTATAAGATCTAGTACGAAAAATTTTAGGTACTATCGACAAAGATAGCGCTGCAGTATTTGAGCAGCAAATTTGTCGATGATCTCGGCATAATCTCAGCGTCACGGGGGACTTTACAAACATACAATTAACGTAAACAAAATACACCCAGACTCGGGACAATCAATTGTGGATCACACAATTTTTTGTCTCATGTGGGGAACGAACCCACAACACGCCGCGTAGTAGTTAATGGCGAGGTAACCACTAGAGCCACTGAATCAACCGTGCAGTTAAGCTTATATGCATATATAATAGTTCTACCAATTCCGACCACTATTTATGATACAAGTTACAAGTAGAGTATACGAGCCTCAAGTATCAACATTTATCAACATAAAAAACCCAGTTTTATTTACATCATGCTTTTATAAATATTCCTATTAACTAAATAATTAAGTTCATGGATTCAGTAGTCCAAGAATGAAAGTACGATCGTAAGCTATCAAGCTCAATGTATTTTTTTTACTATTTTTCGTTTTTCGGAAAAGTCCTACATAGATAAATTCAAAAACATTTTCTAAATTGATCAAAATTGTTAGAGTTGTTTTCAAGATATATAAAATATATTTATAATAATTATATTTATATTCAAGCAATAAAATAAATTTATATTTGTTGGTGCTAAGACTTTATAAAAATAATAAATTTATTAACTTTCTATTTCAGAATGTAACTCAGTTTATTTATTTTATAAAAGCATGACGTAATATTTTGTTCTAAATATAAATTGGCACTTCGTGTTGCACAATTTATTTTTGTAACATAAATGAAAATTCTTCAAATAAGAAATCTTTTCTAATAATAACCTAACCTATAATAAGATTTCTCATTCAAGTTATTTTCATTTGATCCTTATCTTAATATCTTAAAATGCTTATATTTACTATGGCATTTTTTAAAATAATTTCTTTCATAAACCATTTTACTGAATAAGATGGAAAACCAACAAAAATACAAAAAAACTTTGAAAAATAAGCAATTATTTAAAATATTCACTTAAATAGAATAAATAAGTTAATAAATTAGGTAAGTCTTTACTTTGGTGGTAAAAATAACGATTTGTGGATACACTCTTGTTACTTATAAAAATAAAAGTGAAAAATTAAATGATCGAAAAATCATGTCGCAAAAATGATGCTCATAATTTTTTTATTTTTTCAAGAAATAAAAACACTTTTTAATGTGTTTTTGATCAAATTGTAAAGTGAAAAGTGAATCCGAGACCAAAGTCGGTATAATTCGACCGAAACGTGAGGTACATATGTATATGAAAAATATTAGCTGTCTACTATGGGTACAAATCGTGAAAGTTTAAAAGATTTTACATTTATTTTTACAAGTAAAAGAGTATTTATATGAAATTAGATAAATGAATGCTATAAGGAGTAATACTTGTATATAATTATATATGACTTGATCACGAATGCTCTCACAGGGAGTCGAATTCTGACACGTCACTTGTCTGAAAATAAAAATATAATTTAAATAATATTATGAATAAAGTATCGGCTTGTTAAATATATAAAAAAATCTACCCCCGAGGATAAAATAGCAAATAATACTATTTTATCAATTTAGAGGCAGCAATTGGTGTTCCATGTAAGTATATACCATAAATATATAGATATCTGCCTTCCCCAATGGGCAACAGGCGTGATGTATGTATGAATACTGATATCATCAATAGATTTTTGTTAAGATTAACATTTTTAATATCTTGTTAATAATAAAAACTTTAATGAAAACAAAAAAAATTTAAATTATAATATAAAAAATATTATACCGTAATTTTTTTTAATGATATTTAAATATAACAATATAATTGATTCATTATATATATATATATTTCATTAGTTTATCACTACACCAAAAAATATGACTAGTCTCGACAGTGTTACGAGATTCTTCTAGAATTAACATGGTTTTATAGAAACAAATTTACACTACTCACGTAGTGAAGTTAGTGCAATTTTTGTAGATAGGTATAGCAAAGTGCCATGCATTTCTCTTATCCTTTGAAAACCTTTTGTAAAAAACCTCATGCACTCAGCTCTCGGGAAAAACGTCCACAGAAGCTCATTCTACAACTTAATAGTACGTGGAACGAAAATTCTCTGAAATCGTACATTATGGAAGTTTCTAATATGTACGATACGAACTCTCTGCATTTGCACTAACTTCACTGAGGAATTCTACAGTTACAAATATCTAGTGCGGAATATTAAAGCGGTTTATGGTGATGGTGTGATACCCACAAGGTCCGGTTTGTAGAGGTGCACGTGGGGCAGCAGGAAGGTGGAGCCGAGGTCACGCTCTGCCATCGTGTTCTCCTACACATGCGTGCAAAGTGTGATTACTACGTTACTATTGGAGCGTGCATAGCTAGTACAGGTGTGGTGGTATTTGTGGATAAAGCTGTAAAAGTACTAGAAGACATAATAATTCTAATCTTAAGAGCGATTGCCACTGCCCATTTTTCCATACAAATGTATTCCTGATTTTCCTCTATAGATTTTGAGCTTAGAGTAATGAAATTTTATCCTGATATAGATATCAGGCTTGACAATGACGTTTGGTTTCGTTTTTTTGGATAAACAGGTTTTTATTGAAGTTATGACCACACAAATATTTAAAAAACGCATATTTTAAACGGCGGCAAAAAAACGTCTAGTAAACAAATAAGGTGACATAGAACTAAAAAAAACTAATCATAGCATCATACTCTGGTTTTTTGCCGAATCATTAGTGAAATAAAAATTGAAATCGGTTAAATTTTGGAGGAGGAAAATCCAGAATAAGAAACCTCGTTCTTTACGTTTTTGTTGGCTAAAATCGGTCTGATCTACGGTTGGCCTGATTGGTTTTGAGAAGAGGGGATAGGAATACGGCTGGAATGGTTTGATGCTAATACAATAAACTATGCATGTGTGTGTTATGAATACATTTTTAAAACACTCGTGCGTGGCAATCCTTCTTAAGACCCTTTACATACTAAGGTTTTTTGTATAGATACAAATGCAATGCAAACGAAATTGAAATTTTATGAGTAGTATATTTCGTAGTACGTAACCACAACGCAGATTTTGTAAACAATTCACTGTCGTAGAATAGTGTATATCGCATCATCATTGGAAAGAAAGCGTAAGTTGAGAAATGCCATTTGACAATTTTGAACCTTAATGAAATGAATGAATAAAAAAATATGTATACAATTATTTTACATTAGTAGGTATGGAACATCCTTTTAAGCAATATTTTGCTTGTTTTAGGGAACAAAACAAAACAAAATTGTTGTAAAGTTGAAAATTGAAAAACTGGCGTATCCCACCTTAAGTCATTATTCTCCTGCAGGTGCATGTGCGACACACGTCAAATATACCAAATTGTTTATTAATTTTGCAGTAGAATCGTGTCTTAGGTCGATTTTGATTTTGGCTATTGTCGAAGTAAAGAAGAAGTCTTTAAAGGCTATTGTCGTAGTTCCATGCTGTCGAAATAAAATCTTATCGTTGAACGATTTGTCGAAATTCAATTTGGGAGTCCTTGTGCTGTGTTGAGCGACTTTTTAAATATGACGCCCTTGTCCACCAAGGTTACGTATTGCTTCCATAGTTTTCTTTTAAAATATTTTATTTCATTTCATATGCTAGGAGAATTTCAGACTATATTTCTTCTTGGTTTACACTGTACACAAACGTAATAACAAATCGCGATATGTAACGCCATCTATTGATATTTATTCGAACCAATTTTGATATGTTCCCGATGAGACCGTATGCCTCATATATCTATGTTTAAAATTATTTCACATAAAGAAAGCAAAATGGGAATCTCCTCAAAAAATAAATAAATGTCAACTCGTGCGAATTCGGCACATACCATGTTGCCTTTACACTGACACAAAATTAAAACCTTTACATTCTACTAATATCCTATCTGAAAATAATAAAAAATAAATTTTAACAAAAATAATACTGGCCTTTCAATATTATTTTTGTTGGCATTTAATATTTTATAACTGTTTTACTTTTCTTAAATGCACTAAAATATTCATACAAGATAATCTTCTTATACGCTCACTAGATGGCGTTACTAGAAAAATTAGATCGCGATATGGTTTCGTTCACATCTCGAGATATAAGGTCGCCCGGACCAGTGTACGGTATGATTATCATATCTTGTTAAAAATAGTAACGAGATTTATCTTGAAAGGGTGTCGGTAGGCCTAAAGTCTGATCGACACCTATAATAACATGGAATTTTCGTTGGTCGATTTCAACAGTGCACTGTTGGAAACAGTCACAACAAACACTTTGCAGTGTGTTTGTTGTGCCTGTTCGGAGATGGGTAGACAGTGCAGATACACTGCGCTGCATATTCATAGAAAAGGTTACTTTCATGCATCGCATTTATATAGATTCAAAAAGTTATTGTATGTAAAGAATGACAGCTTTTAAATAATTCAACTTCGTTTTGCATCGCATTTGTTTCTAGTTTCATAGTGTGTAATGTAAAGTGTGTGTTAGTATTATAAATAATAATAACTATTTGACAATAACCAATTATTTATAGACATGGTTGTAATTGACATTTCCCTTACTATAAACAACATTGACATAGTTTGATTTTATTGACACACAGGACATTAAAATGTATCTATTTGTAAAATATATTAATAATATTATTATGATGTTTAATGATTCAATATGATAACATTAATTGAAATTTTTGAAATATGTGTTGTATTGTGTATTTGCATGTCACCAAGCATCTATTTTCACTGTTTTACCTGTTTTTGTACCTACATTTAAAGCAAATAAAGAATATTATTATTATTATTATTAAAGAGTTGAATAGAAGATATTCTAGCTTGAAGGTATACCTGGTGTGTGAGACGTGTTGATGAAGCAGCTCTCCCAGTACTGGCAGGTAATGTACCCCCCACTGATCTAGCCTCCGATAGAGTTCTAAAAACAAAACGACATATTGAAAAATATTCTTATAAAAACCTATAAAATAAATAAAAATATTAACTTACAGTTCCCCAAGTCTTCTTTCAGCGTCTGTCCATTCTGATAAATCTTCTTGGCTAAAACGAAAGTTTTTGGGAGTTTATAAATTTGTAGGAGGTAATCTCTGGATCTACGGATGCGATTTTCAAAATTATTTTACCAATAGAAAGCCACGTTATTTGTGAGTGTCATAGGGTATATTTTATTGACAAAATCATTACCGGGACCCTCGGAAATACCACCCGTGGGAAGCCGATTTTTTTATGTATGCAAGTACCCCGCTTTACCCCTTTAGGAGAAAAGCTTTGCCATTCAGCTGCTTGCTGCAATATTGCAGCGCTGATTTTCAAGGGTACCTAGGCCTTTTTTTTATACCATAGTAATGTTTATTTGTTCCGTTTTTTTTTTAATAGGTCTTTGGAGACTCTGTTTTCTTTTCCCTAAATACATTACCTGTAAGCCTGCCGTAACGCATTAAAATGAGATAACTCAGCCTCCAAATCTCCCTTGTTAACGGATGATAGGTCATCACGGTCAGATTTCATCATAGCCTCGTCAGGTCTGATAGTAGTTGATACTTTGAAGCCTGCTGATACCAACGCTCCTGGAAAAGGGAAAAATAAAAAAATATTATAATTAATTATATTATTAACTTAAAATCAATCTGGATAGGATTTCGTGGTATTCTATACCACCTCACAAGGCTGCCGTGTTATAACTTAAATGCCGTTATCTGACATCTGGTCGTTTTTAACTTTTGATGCTATATTAATGAGAAAAAAAAAACGATGGATCTGTGTTTACGAATTTTTAATATCTTGAATAGTTTTAGATATATATATATTTTTGTTGCAGGTTAAATGAGTGGAAGTCGGTTTATACGTGATTAAACGTTTATTAATTAGGATTATTAGATACAATTTACAATTTTATGTGCTATCCTCGTAGTGTCACAGAATAGAGAGAGAGCATAGATTATACAGTATAGATTAACCAGAGACAATCTAACAGACTATTAAATTACATTAGAAGGCGCGTAATTTAAATTAACATTTCAATACTCTCATCAAATTAGAGCCTTCTTTTATATAAAGCATAAAGTTTTAAAATATACAATATGAATAAAGTTAACGTTACAAGTTTGTTGTTACAAAAAAAATGAACTACTTAAAATTATTAAGTTTGCACATGCCTATGTTACCTCTCATAGATATGAATTTATCCTTGGACAATGCTTTGGTAAACATATCAGCATATTGATTGTTAGTGTTTACATAGTTAAGACTGATAACATTCTCATAGTATTTTTCCTTAATAAAATTATATTTAACATCTATGTGTTTGCAACGTTTGTGAAATTCACTATTTTTAATGACATTAATTGCACTTTGATTGTCAATGTTTATTATCACAGACTCTTGTTTATATTCACTTATTTCCTGTAATAGTTGTCTTAACCACATGGCCTCTTTAGTGGCAGCACAAGCAGCCATGAATTCTGCCTCAGTTGTAGACAAGGCCACAGTTTGTTGCCTCTGGGTGGACCAGGTAATGGCAGCTCCGTTCTTAAGAAAAACATAACCAGTTGTTGAACGCCTTGTTTCAACATCGTTGGCAAAATCAGCATCGCTATATCCTATTACATAAGTGCTGTCTGGCTTTGACATGTAGCACAATCCATAATCTTTAGTATCTTTGAGATACTTGAGTATTCTTTTGACAGCATTCCAGTGAGATTCATCATGACAATTTAAAAATCTACTCACCTGACTGACTGCAAACAAAATGTCTGGTCGGCTTACTGTTGCTGCATGTATAAGAGATCCTACGGCTTCTCTGTAGGGATAACTTCTTTCGGGTAGCCCATCAGTCTTCATGAGTTTGACATGTGGATCAGCTGGTACACTGTTAGAGTTTGCTTCAGTCATATTGAACTTCTTTAATAATTGCTCAATATATTTGGTCTGGTGTATAAAAATATGATTATTACATTTTTCAACTTGCATACCTACAAAGCAGGAAAGAGGATAAGTTTTGACATCGAAATTAGTTTGAAGATCATTAATTACTTCAGTTAAAACTGATTCATCTTTGCAAAGTAAAAGACCATCGTCAACATATAAACACAAGTAACATGTTATTCCTCTAATTAATCCAATATAAATGCACTGATCTGCTTTACATCTTTGAAACCCAAATTTCTTTAAAACTGAATTAAATTTTGTGTTCCAACATCTTGGTGCCTGTTTTAACCCATATAAGGATTTGTTAAGTTTACATACCATGTTTGAGTTGCAGTCCAATCCCTCTGGTGGAGTCATGTAAATTGTTTCTTTCAGGTCACCATACAGGAAAGCAGTGGTAATATCAAATTGGATTATCTCTAAATTTTTCTGAGCTGCAAGTGATAATAATAATCTTATAGAGTCATACCTCACTGTCGGCGCAAAAGTTTCATCAAAATCTATCCCTTCTTGTTGTGCATATCCTTTTGCACAGAGTCTTGATTTGTAACGAGGACCTGTTGGTTCGTTTTTGATGCGAAATACCCACTTACATCCGATAGGCTTAGTGTTTTGTGGTTTTTCTATCAACGTCCAAGTAACATTTTTGGAATGTGATTCTAATTCTTCTTTTATAGAAGTTTTCCACTTTTCAGATTCAATTGAGGTTAAAGCTTCTTTGTAATTCTGAGGAATATAATTTATCTTTTCTTCACTGTAGCACAGGTAAGTTTTATCTTTATTTTCATTTAATTTTGATAATTCTCTGTTTCTTGGTCTCAGAGTTATTTTGGAAGGCGTTGACGGTAGTTGAACTTTTATATTTGGTTTATAGTCTGAATCTACAGTATCTTCTTGATCTGACATATATTCACTAGTGTTGGTTGAAGTAGCTGATGTGTCATTGGAGTTCGGAGATGTAGAATTATCATTTTGTTCCAATGATGTATCACACATTATTTCTTTCGCTGTTAGATCTATAGGAAGATAGTTTCTTTTTACTGTGGTCTCAAGGAAAACAGCATCTCTGCTTTTAATCACAGTTTTAGAGGCAGGTATTATAAACCTATACCCTTTTGTATTATCACAGTATCCGATGAATATAGCTTTCTGTGATTTACTGTCCCACTTCTTACGTTTTTCTTTTGGGAGATGTATCATTGCTTCACAGCCAAAAATTTTTAGATGACTTATATTTGGTTTCTTCTTAGACCATATTTCTTCTGGAGTTTTAAAAGCCAGTGAACGTGTTGGAGATCTATTAATGAGATAAGCAGCTGTGTGTATTGCTTCTGCCCAATATAATTTAGGAAGATTTGCATTAATCAACAGACACTTTGCTTTTTCAACAAGTGTTCGATTCATTCGTTCGGATACACCATTTTGTTCAGGTGTATAAGGCACTGTTGTTTGATGAACGATACCAGCGGTTGCTAGGAACTCTGAAAAAGCATTGTTTATATATTCAAGTCCATTGTCTGTACGCAAACATTTTATACTGCACTCCAATTGATTTTCAACTTGACATTTAAATCCTTTGAATTTTTCAAGAGCTTCTGATTTTTTCTTTAAGAAATAAACAAACACCTTTTTTGAAAAGTCATCTATAAATGTGATGAAGTATTTTGCACCACCAATGGAAGTGGTTTCCATTGGTCCACATATATCTGAATGTACAGTTTCAAGTAAATGTGTAGCTCTTGAATTGCTTGACTTAAATGGCAGGCGTGTTTGTTTTCCTTCTAAACAAGTCACACAGGTCAGATTGTCTTCTTTCTTAGATAATTGCACACCATCTGTATTTATTTCAATTTTCTTTAAATCACTGAAATTGAGATGCCCCAATCGCTGGTGCCAAAGATAAATATCTTGTTTATCAACATCAGATATGTATGCTTGAACATTGTACAGATTTAGCCGGTACATATTGTTGATTAAGATAGCTGTTGCAACTATTTTCTTACGACTGTTAAAAACTACACAGCCTTCATTATTAAATTTC
This sequence comes from Trisateles emortualis, assembly GCA_947095525.1. Taxonomy (NCBI): domain Eukaryota; kingdom Metazoa; phylum Arthropoda; class Insecta; order Lepidoptera; family Erebidae; genus Trisateles; species Trisateles emortualis. The sequence continues at coordinate 8,369,326 of OX352754.1, read as the reverse complement.
ACTGCACCACCATGATTTACAATCTGACTGACTGATAATAAATTTGTTGCTAACTCAGGCACATATAAAACATTTTGGAATAAAACTTTGTTACTCCGACCTCTGTTGTCACAGATATCCAAACTCAGCTGTCCACAGCTTTCTACCGGTAAGGATTTGTTATTTGCAACTTTAATTGTCTTCACTAGAGGCACTGTTTCATTTTGCAATAATTGTTTATGTCTGGTCATATGCATTGAGGCACCGGAGTCTATGTACCAGGCATCGCTGTTACTTACAGAAGCTATGAATGCAGCGGCATAGCTAGGACTTTCATATTTCTGTTTTTGCTTAGACTTGCACTCTGTACTTATATGGCCATATCTGTTGCATTTGAAACAACGGGGACCTTTTTGAAATGACTTTTTAATTACCTTTTTCTTTGAATTTGTTGCAAAGGCATTTGTATCACTATTGCTCATTTTTACATCCTGTAAAATTTTTGCTTTAACTGAATCGGCACTTATTTTCATACCGGAACTCTCGATCGCCATGATCATAGGTTTGTATGTCTCAGGTAGACCAGAGAGCAGCAGGGTTCCGAGCCACTCATCATCCACTTTAAATCCAATATTGCGCAGCTTATGAGCAGTTGTGACTACTTTACTAACATATTCTTCTACGTTTTGACACTCAGCGAGGGTTGTAGTACATAATTCACGAAGTAAACCTACTCGGCGTGTTAGCCCCGAGTCATCGAAAGCACTTGTTAGGTTGTCCCAAACTTCCTTTGCTGTCCTCGCTTCTTGTATGTGAACATAATTCACGGAGTCCACTAACAAGATTATCTTTGATTTAGCTTTGAGATCACGTTTTTGGTTTGCCGCGTCACCGGTTGGATTTTCTATACAATCCCATAACTCCTCGTGTTCAAGATATGTTTTCACGGCAAATCTCCATGTGGAGTAGTTATCCCGGCCAGTTAGTTTTTCTATCAAGGTCAACGGGTTATTTGAAGACATTTTTAACACTTAAATTTTTGCCGGTTTCACGTGTGTTATTTTTAGGTTAGGTTTTACAGTTTTTGTGCACTATTGTTCGATTTGATTTATTGACTTTTCCAGGGCATCTGGGCCCATAACCTGTTGCAGGTTAAATGAGTGGAAGTCGGTTTATACGTGATTAAACGTTTATTAATTAGGATTATTAGATACAATTTACAATTTTATGTGCTATCCTCGTAGTGTCACAGAATAGAGAGAGAGCATAGATTATACAGTATAGATTAACCAGAGACAATCTAACAGACTATTAAATTACATTAGAAGGCGCGTAATTTAAATTAACATTTCAATAATTTTTAAAGTAGTTAAGTATATATGTTTCTCGTGTGAAATAAGCAAAAATGTCATTAAGTAACACCGTAACCAGATGTCAGATAACGGCATTTAAGTTATAACACGGCAGAAGGTGGGTCCCCCCACCTCAGGTTGGCTACCTGCTTGTACATTATTTTTTTTATATATGACAACTCCGGCATTAGGGAACAAGCCTTGTGTAGTGGGGGCTTTACAATTATCAAACGCCGTATCCTTGTTTGCCACCTTGGCAAACAAGCATACGGCGGTAGTATAAAAAAAACATAAATACATCCAGACTGTGAACAAATATTTATGAATTACACAAGGTTTTTTCCGTGTGGGAATCAAACCGACGACCTCCGGTTTAGCAGTCAGGGTCACTAAAAAAATATACCTACATAATGGATAGGTTATCAAACTCTTCAAACGGAAAATGATCTGTTCACGAGGCTAGGAGATCATGTCTGGCAGACCGTGGTCCAATGCAACTGTTATTCGTTGGATTATAATAATATATACTGAATCCCTATAAGAACTTCAATATTAAGAATCAATCTCTTGTAGAACGTTTTTGAGAATAGTGACATCTGTGTCGTTTATAATACAACTTCGTTACGCAATTGGCTAGATAGATGGCGCCAAATACAAATATAACAATTTATATTACTTAAATTCGAGACACAAATTATAGAACATTTTCTATCTATCGCTTATCAGTATGTTTATTATATTGTATATATATATCATATTATAGTAGGTATCTATGTAATCGTAATATGCATGATTATGATAGAATACACTACGGTATACTACGTAGTTAATATAGACTCTTATTTCTTGTTCTCTTTCATCTTTTCTTATTTAGTGTACACTTCATTTTCTCTCTTACTTTTTTTTTCCTCTGCCACTCTTAGGTTTGCTGGAAAACTCATTATGAGTTAAGCTCGCCTTTGTACGTGATATTTTTTTAGTGTTATTTTGATGCTCATTTGTGTGTACAACAAAGTTTTTATTTTCATACAAAAAATTACATTACAATTACAAAATTACATCTAGACTCAGAACAACTCTTTGTGGGTCACACAAAGTTTTGTCCTGTGTGGGACTTGAACCCACAACTTCGTGCATAGCAGGCGCATAATTCGGCCAATGGACCACCAGTTAATTAAGAAGAATTAAGAAATATAACTACAGAAAAGTAACTAAAAGTACCTTGTTTATGTCTGTCTTTGTTGGCACTATACGATGACTCCAAACTGTGTTTTCTTCTCATCTGAAATTATTTATTTGTACATTAATTAAATTACTATTTTACGGCTCGTTTATTACTTAGTACAAAAAATCCTTATCATTTTTTGTTTTTTTAAAAAAGCAAGTCCTGCACTAAGAATCAAGCCTTGTCTTATGATGTTTGTAAAGTTCCTTGCAACTTAAGGCTTTTTTCTTCAGAGCGTGAGTTCCTGAGTATATATTTGAACAAACACAAAAAGTTTTTTTCAGTACGACCTGTAAGTACGCACCTACACATACGGAAGAAACACCACTGAATGTAGTTGGCTGCGGTCGATTGTAAAGCGAAGGTTCACATTTCAATCTTTCGATGGAATGAATGTACGATGCGTTGAACTCTCGATTAAAAAAACATTCGATATTTTGAACAGTCGATGTATTGAATGATCGATTTATTAACCATTCGATATTATGAACATTTGAGTATTTAGACGTTCAATTTATAGCGATCAATTGATATTCGATTATTTAATATTCGATTCGGCGTAGTACACTCCAATTATTTTATTTATTTATAACTTCATACAATTGTTTGTATAGGCGGACTTAATGCTAAAAGCATTCTCTACCATGCTACAATAATTATAGTAGTAACTTTTGTCAAAATCCCGCGTGTGTAATTACTAACCTCATCATTAGTACATGTAGCTCCTGACTCCAGGTAACTGATCAGTTTAGCTTCACTGCATAACTCCAAACTTCGTTTCCTTGAAATGTTTTCACGGCTAGAAAAGAAAATATTTATATTTTTAATACATAAAAAGCAAAATATCACTAAGGTGACAAGCAACTGTGGGTAGTTTTAGAGGAATTTCTTCCCAAGTATACCGTGGTTTTCTCGAAAGACTATAGCATGGGGTTCTTCAAGAAAGGACTTATAAGATTTCTAAAGCGTCGGCAATGCGCGAGTGATATTTCTGGTGCTGCAAGCGTCCATTCCGTACGCTTGATTTTTTTATTTTTTTTATCTTCTTATCGTTTGGTTAGTGGCCAATCTGGTGACAGAGTTATTTAGATCGCCCATATTTAGGCCTCAGGAAAACAATGGAGAGAGTTGGAGGAGGCCTTTACCGTAAGGCAAACCGAATTAAGAGAAATTTTATAGTATAAGTGCAGTTTTAGTCTTGTTAATAGTAAATTTTTCTTTAAACTACTTTTATACAGTTCATTTCTTATTTAAATTTTTTATTTAAGACACAAAATGTGAAAATGCAAATATTTTCGGAAATAAAGGCTTAAGCACGGAGACGTTCAGATGAAATACCACTATGCGGTCACCCATCTATAGGGTTACCGCGCCCTTGGTAGCTTAACCCGCTGATATATACAAGCAATATAAACAAGCATACGGCTCGACTGATGGTAAGTAGTTACTTGCAATACCTGGGGCATTATTCGCATATTGCCGTCCTAATTTGTCAAAATCGAAGGTACCATACCTGTCTCCATGATGAGGATTTAGCCTAGCTCTTGGAATCATGACAGCAGGCGCCGGAGGGGGTGGTGGATCATGAGACGGGGGATCTGACATGACGCACTTCTTGCTGGTTGATGATCTATGTTGCTGGAAGAAGAATTCAAAATTCAGTATTTTAATAATGGCAACCCATATCATATTTTTTTAAAGACAACTCCAGCACTAGGCAGCTAGCCCTGTATTGCAGGGGATTTGAGTCTATTCACGGACAAAAAGTACATTTAGAGTCTGAAAACCATTTATACATTACATAAAATTTTGTCCCCTGTGGGAATCAAACTCACACCCCACCGCATTACTAAATGGCCAGGTAAATATTTAAGCTACTGAACCAAACCGTACAGTCATGTCCCACTGCTAGACAAGGCTCTTCTCTCTATCAAGAGAGCCGAGAGAGTTTAAGCTTTAGTCATTTTCAAAAAGGCAAATTTATCTGACATCATCTTTCAGGCTTATTTATAATTTTATGCCTCATATTTTTTTATACTACTTGTATGTATATTATATGTTCAAGATGGAGTAACCCTAGAATGGGGATACTTTTCTTTAAGCGCATCCCTAAATAAGCGCTGAAGACCTGTTCCCACACACAGTAACACAACTACGCCGCTGTGTGTAGTAATTTGGCTGTGGACTTCTGAAAGGTGAAAATCCTTCCCCAGTCGGGCTTGCTCGCTAGTATGGTGCCCTACCTCTCTTAATCTTGTTACTTTGTAACCTAAATGAATAAAATACATTTTGAGTTTGATTTTCACAAGCTGGCCATCTCTGCTATCGTACGAATTACCACTGGACTACCGAAGCAGTCAGAAAAAAAATAACCGTAATATTTTTACCTTAACTGGTATATAAGGTAGAGATGCGTTTTGTAAACTAGATGCGTCACCCGACTCCCCTCGCTCACTGATTAACGCGCGTCGATCAGCTCGTTGTTTCGGAATTGCACCCTGAAAACAGTTTCAAACATTCACTTACAACATTCAACCATTATTTAGTAAAATTTCCTTCTACGTACTATACTAGATGTCCACTGTACCCCTTCTTGCTTAATAGTAAGCAAGAAGGGAGTAGTGGAAGTGTATGGACACCCTCTTTTTGCATAGTGAGCATTTATATTTCAATAGCCTAGCAGTCCATCCATTCATCCTCAGTCTCTACCTAACATCTGTCTTAAACCCCTGGTGTTGCAAACGTCCATAGGCTACGGTAACTGCTTACCATCAGGCGGGCCGTATGCTTGTTTGCCACCTTGGTAGTATAAAAAAAAAAAAAAAAAAACTTAATGATGACATTGTGAAAACGACTTTTCTGTCAAGGTTTTCCCAAGAGACTAAAGCATAGAATTCTTCAATCGTGCATTTTTTACGTCGTTAAAATAAATTGTAATTTTGCATAAAAATATTTACAGTTCGATTGCCAGCGAAAACAAATATATTACACTAACCATACATTTCTGCGGAAAAAAATGTATGTGCCAAATTTTATCTTGATCCATTCAGCCGTTCTGGCGTGACTGAATAACTAACATCCATCCATCTACAAATCCAAACTGTCACATTTTTATATAATATTAGTAACATGTAACGAACCTGATGTAAGCTTGGCATGCCCTGTATACAAGCCACGATGGATCGCTGAGGATGCGGCGGCCTGCGAGCACGTCGTGAGCATGCCAGTACTGCACACACTGCTAATACTGCTGATAATAACGCTCCACATACCACCAAGGAGATCAGCACCACTGCGAAAGGAAACAAGTAGTTTAGATGTTATGCGGGAACAGATGAACATACATACATACATACAAACACACATACAGGTCAAAATCATAACCCTCCTTTTTGCTTCGCCGTAGTCGAGTAAAAATGCAAATATAACTTTACTACAATATAAAATCCTAACGACACGATAGTCGTTTAATTACAATGTGTTATGCAGTTCCTTTAGTTTCTTTAACTTTTAAAGTACTAGATCTATCACTCACCCTTCAAGTTGATTTGGCAGGCACTACCAGAGTACCACTGGAAGCATTCACACAAGACTCTTCTGTCGTCTCGAGAGTAACACGCGCCGTGATAGTTACAACGTTCACAGCCTACTGGTTCAGCTGGAATAATAAATTTGAGGGGTTGAATGGGCGACTGGATTCAAGTCTTGATCGGTTTACTGATAGTACTGAGCCTAATGCAATGTTCTGAAGGACGTAAGGCGTCAAGAAATAGCTCCAAATCCTTATTGATACTACTCATGTGGTAAACAAGCATACAGCCTGCCAAATGGTTAGTAGTTACCGTAGCCTGTAGGTGTATAAAATATGAAGAGTTGTGGAAAGAAATTTTAACATCAGTATTTTGTGATGAAGTCCTGGACGGAAGGATCGATCCGTGGCATAGGAAAGCTTTTAAACCCTTAAAAGAGCACTGGAGATAATTCACACGCACAGGATCACAACTACAACGCTGTGTGTAGTTATTTCGCAATGATCTTCTGTAAGTCCTTCACCTTCCCCAGTCGGGCTTGCTGACTTATATGATTCATTGAAGCACCATACAAGACACCATTAACAATCTTTTAATTTACATCATTTTTCAGTGCTTCGTCCGCAAGGCATCTTTCATCATTCAAATACGTAGCAAATGATTATAATGGTGATAGTTTCCAATGTCTTACCAGAACATATTCTGCCAGGGTACAGCGTGTTGACACTGAGATCAGCGAACCCTTCAAGACAGCTGCACGTGTAGGTACCACGCAGGTTGAAGCACTGAGCGTGTTCAGAACAGTCGTGGAATTGACCACTTAGGCACTCGTCAAAATCTGAAACAGGACAAAATTAAAATCATAAAATTACTTATGTATTCAAATTCCTTCCTCCTGATCTGTATAGTTTTTGGAAACAAATTCCGCACTAATAACTAACTAAAGCCTTATGTCGCGGAGGACTTAACAAACATACAATTAATGGACACAAGTTACATCCAGACTCGCAACAAACATTTATTAATCACAAAGTTTTATCCCGTATAGGAATCGAACCCATGACCTCCGGGCTTAGCAGTCAGGGTCACTAACCACTGGACCCACAGGCATTATTATTATATTGTTTTCCTTTAACCGATTAAGTCTCACAGCACTACAGACTTAGGTGTCTCCAAGGTAAACAAGCGATCAGGTGTTGACGAAGTAGGTCTTCGCCAAGACTGAAATGGTAATGGGCAAACCAGGGCACACCTGCTGCATGCATTGTGACTAATGGGCAATGTCGTCACATAGTAGGTGTCTGATAGGCTTTCGAGTAAAGTCTACCGCTAACGCTGGCACGAAGACTTGGATTGCGGAAGACTGGACAGTGTTAGCATTGAAGTTACCTGTATTGTAATTTAGGTTTCAAAATTCATAACTGAAATGAAATAGTCAGCAAAAAGCGTCTTATTAGTATGTATTTAGTTGTTGTAATTGGTGATTAGGAACAATTAGTATACGCCTGCTTTCCACTTGCATTGAAAGCCAATTTTAATACATTGATGATAGCAACCCATATATGTCCCACTGCTGGGCACGGGTCTCCTCTCCTCTATCAAGAGAGAGAGAGGGTTTAGGCCTTAATTCACACACGCTGGCCTAGTGCGGGTTGGTTAATCAGACATGTCTTTAGAATTTCTTCTAAGACATGTGGGTTTCCTCACGATGTTTTCCTTCACCGTTAGCAGATGGCGAATCATTTGATTAGTACATATAAATCCCACAAAGTGAAATTCACATTGGTACTGCCCGGGATCGAACTCGCACCTCTTGCGTGCAAGTCGGTTACTTTCCCACTCGGCCACCACCGCTTTATTTTAATACATTAACACCTTTTAATAATTTCTTTAAACGCTGTATGTTCTTGACGCACTAATCTAGCTAAATTCTAATTGATATTGATATACTTTGAAACATTTCCTTCATGAAATAATCAAGGATCCTTACAATAAGCAATTTATTTTTAAACATAATTTAGATTTGGGTCAGCTATTTACTTTAAAGTTAGGTAATAAAATTGACTTTTTACGAATTTTAAATGAAGATCTAATATAAATCGCTGTATGGACATTATGGTATGGGCCCTCTTCGGGCAGAATTACCTCTTTATCAACAGCTTAGTACTACTACCTTTATGAATAAGAAGACTCACCGCTAACATCCAGTTTCTCCATCAACTCGCTGGCTGCATGTATTTCAGTGCCTCCAAGACTATAGTTATTGTTCCTCAGGTACTTCTCGATGACTTCCTTTAGTCTACTCTCGTGAGCATTGTCCGAAAGCTGAAATATGAAAAGTAAGTTTTGATAGTAGCAAATTTTACTGAATACTTAGACGAATAGGATTTGGTAATGCAGTTATGCCTTTGATACAAGAGTCTTAAATTCTTTATTTTAGTAACAAAGAAAACAAATACATATAAATATAACATGTAGGTACAAAGGCGAGCTTAACTCAAGATTGAGTTTTCTACCAGCAAACCAGTGTGGCAGAGGAGAAAGATACAAATGTGAGAGAAAGCGAAGTGTACAACCGAAGAGGATAAATGAAAGTGAAGAGGAAAAGAGTCCTTAGGTTTCGGTAACTGCTTACCATCAGGTATGGCCTTACGCTTATATGCAACCGTAGTGGTATAAAAAAGTAAAAATAAGGGTTACCTGCACGTAAAAGTCATTCATTACACCACGATACAGCTCCCCACCAGATTCCTTCAATTCAACTGGATGGAAGCCGGTGATGTGGACTCCATGGTACACATCCCTAAGGTCCGACTGCATTATCATCCTATTGATACCCTCATGAGTAGCCACGGCTAGTGCATGGTACGGTTTGCTAGAGTTGTCTGATAAATGTTGATGGTATTCCAGGCGCTCGTTTCCTTGGGTACCCAGAGCTAGTTTAACTGAGTAAGTGTAGGTTGCTGAAAAATTTAAGAAAAGTATACATAACTAAAAATAGCAACCCATATATTCAAGAGAGCTGAGAGGCTTAATCCAGACACTCGGGGGTTGGTGGATCAGACTGTCAGCCTTATTACAGAAATGTGGATTTCTTTATCGTAAGTAGATGGTAAATCATTTTATTAGTACCTACGTACTAACTTCACCAAGTGATATTCATATCGGAACTGCCACCGCTATTAAAAGGCACTTGAAAAATATAGTTTACTGTGATATCAGCGCTTGTATTTAGGGACTCTTAAGACTCGTAGAAGTATAAGCGTAGCAGTGTATTACATATTTGTACCTAAAAACACTAAACTTACGTTTACAAGGTCTATCAGGGAACATTCTGGCGAAACCTGGTCTGCAAATACACTTCATGATGCCGTCGATTCTCTGACAACGCTCATTTCTAGACGCCTTGCAATCAGGTTGACATTCTTTTCCATATCCACCTGTAATTTACAAATATTTTTGGGTAAATCTCACAATACCTGAGAATACTCTTGGACGGTCCGTTGGACAGAACTTACCGTTAGGGTTAACATTTGTAGTCTCCAGATACGGTGTTCCAGCCAGTAATATCTCTCCAAATAAGACTTGGGATACTCCATTATTATTGACCTGTTCATTTCTTGTTACGTCATAATCGCCAGTATCAATATCAGTCGTCACTGGTGGAGCCTGCCCACCATTCTGCGACTTGTTCATCACAACAAAGAACGTATCGTTATCAGTTTCATTCTCAGACTCATTTTCAATCTTTTGAATTATATTGTCTGTCTGTGTCTCAGTGTCTTTTATAATAAAGTTTTCGTTTTCTTCAGAAGACATCGTTATATCATCTAGAGGTACTTTGGTTTTTGGAACAATTTCTTGCACTGGTGTTGGTTGCACTTGAGGTATAGGTATATGTTTCGTCACTGTCTCTATTATAGTCGTCGGTTGCACTTCTGTGTGTACTTCAGTCACAACATCCACAATTGTAGATGTCTGAGTGTTTGTCAATACCAATGTCTGAGTCACAGCTCCCTCTGATTGGCTGATTAAACTTGTCTTTGTGTGCGTTACTGTTAAAGTATGAGTTAAATTTACATAACCAACACTGGAAATTGTTCTCGGTGGTTCAGATAATGTCTTGATGAGGGTAACGACAGTTGTTCTAAATTCTGTTTTAGTTGGTATTATTTCGTCTGATATCTTGACTTCATTTCCTGCGTGATGTGTAGGCTGTATTGTGGTTACTTCTTCAATTACTGGAGTTGGTACACTTGACGGTTCTGGTTCTTCTATTCTAGTGACTTCTACTTGTGATACTGTTGGTATAATGCTATTTTGAAGGACTTCCGTTGGTCTTATGAAGTTTTCTTCAATTGCTTGTTCAGAACTCTCAATAATACTTGGTGCTATAATAGGAGATCTTGAAAATGGTCGTATCTTCTTAGTTGATACTTGTCTTGTGGGATACAGAATTTCAGGACGAGATAAAGTTCTAGTTGGTTTCAAAATAGGAGTTATCTTAGGGGGTAATTTAAATTTATTCGTGCTATTTTTCTTCTCATCTATTCTGATCGGGTAAGGCTTTCTGGTTCTATTCTTATTACCTATTGGAATTACTTTCATCTTATCAGTAGTAGGCTCTTCATGACTTGAGAATTCTTGGCTGAAGTCTTGGACAGAATCATTTGATTCGGTAATAGGTGATATTTTATGAGAAGTAGTACTATATTCTGTGCTTGCTTCCTTAGAAACAGTTATTCTATCCTCTGTTGTAGGTTTCTCCGAGCTAGGTTCATTAAAATGTTCAGAAGATGATTCTGATTCATATGAATAATAGTTTTCTGAAGAAGAACCCTCAGTTAATTCAGGAATTCTTGATGATTGTGGCGTTTCAGGGAATTGTATCGCCGTTGGACCAAAATTGAAGCTTGAGGGGAAATCTATACCTGATGAGGTAAGCCACCCGGATGATATCGGGGTCGGGAAGACTACGTTAGGTACATCTAGAATACTGGCAGTAGGTGCCGGCAGTTCGTTAACAGGATTAACCACTCTTGATGGGATGTTTCTTGGAGGAGGTAACAGCTGTGATGAAGGCTGATCACGATTAAATGTTGGTCTTCTAACACCGTTTGCGATATCAAAAGCAGGCCTGTAGGTAGATATTTCATCTCTGTTGATTGGTTTTCTTAATGGTCTTTGTGTTGTCGCTCTTGGAGGAGCTGGTCTTGGCGGTTTTGTCCTATATGGTGGTGGAGTTCGAGGTGGAATAGGAGGCCTTGGAGTTAAGGGTATTCTAGTTAGTGGTCTGATACCAGGAGGGGTTCTGGGTGGAGGTGGGCTCATTCCCATAATCATTTCATCATTCGTAGATGGTTTGAAACTGTAGTCCATTGTTGGTGGTGGCGGTGACAAATCAATGATTTCACTTGAAGACCGATTCAACTCTAGATTTGATAACGTGAATGAAGGTAATGTTGTCTTTTCTGTAGCTTTTTCAACAACTAGTGGTTTTTTGTCTTGAATATGTACTGTTGAAGTAATTATTGATTCATTATGAACATGACTATTGTTTGGTCTATTTACAAATACAGGTCTTAGAGGCTTCTTATATTTAAAGCCAGATTCTGTTGTAAATACAGGCTTCGAAGTTGAGAATGGTTTGGCGAACGCTGGTTTTCCCATTTCTTCACCAGTGTTTAAACCAACATTGTCTTCGTATGACACATTGGTAGTATTTTCTACCATATGATTTATTTGCCAGTGAGGTTGTTGTAATTGATGATCAAGTACAATCGCAGTGCTGATTGTAAACGGTCGTGGCTTCATATAAGGATTGTTAGGTTGTTCATAGATTGGCCTTATAGTGTTTGACTGGAATGTAGTTTTGTTATATAATCCAAATGGTTTTTCTGTTTGAGTACCTGGATTGAAATCTACAAATTCCTTGTTATTATTTTCGTCTTTGTGAACAGTCTGAGGGGGATCAAATACTTCATCTTGCAATAAAGTAATCTCAGTTGAAGATTTAGAAACGTTATCTACCTCATTTGATGAGCTAACCACAGGTACTTTCATAGATTCAGAACTAATTTCTCCGTCCATATCACCAGCACTTTCCAATTCTTCCTCTCCATCATAGATTTCTTCAGAAGTTTCATATACTGGTTTAACGTGACCTACAGTTGGTTTTGCGTTTGCTGTAGTAGTTTCATCGCTATTATCTCTAATTGGTATATCATATGCAGGTTGTTGCATAGCACCAAAGTTAGAAGGTATATAATTAATATTAAAAGGCTTAGGTGTGGATGAAGAGAATGGTTTTACAGTAAACTGCGGCTTAGTGAAAGGTTTGCCAACATTAAATCCGGATGGTACATTTTGTGCCCAAAATTCGGTGGGTGGTTTACCAACAGCAGCAATTTTTTGACCAAAGTGAGGTGTCTTATTTCTATCATTATAATCATGAATTAAAGGTATAATTTTTCGAGTAGTTACTTCAACTTTAACGTTATTAATACTATTTTCACTTAATACGCTAGAGTACCATCCATGAGAGTTGGTAGGAATATTAGGTATTAGTTTAGCAGGCCTCTTAACATCTCCTGATTTAATATTATCCGGGTATTCTGTAACTGGCTTAACATCTTCGTTTTGACTAGAAGGCGTCGTGTAGTCATTAATCATTGGGAAATTTGCATGACTGTTTATAGAAGGTGGTATAGATGGACTAACAGTGTTTTTGATTACTTTGTCACCGTAATTTGTATTATGATAATTACTACCAGAAATTGTAGTTTGAGTCGTATCAGTTGAACTTTTATTCCATCTATTGTCTTCAACTGGCACTTGAGGTATCGTTGTGCCTTGTGGTACGCGACCATGTTGATCGTAAACAATTGGTGGGTTTCGATTGCCTTGATGTAAGTTGTAAGTCTCTATCGGTGATGTATTATCTTCAACTCTGATAGCGAAATTTGTTCCAATAGGAATATTTGCATTAAGCTGACCAATATTAGTTGATGTACCAACAGGAACTGGAACACTAGATCCGATAACCTGTCCTACTTCATTGTTGTTACCAGCAACGTTAGTAGCAGTATTCAATGTAACTGTGTATGTATTTTTGTCATCACTTTCATTTGGTACAGCAGACTTATTAGAAATATTAGGAGATGATATTACACTAAATGAGTTATGCAAAGAACCGTGTTGATCAACATTTTGACCTACATGAATTGATTGTGGATGCTGCACTTTATTTGGCGCTGGATGATTATAATTGTTATATGATGCTGGAGGTATTCTGATTGTGTACGTAGGAGTGGGTTTATTATTTGGCATCTGAGATGCGAAATAAATCTCTGAAGTAACTTTGGGTGGTAATTGTTCAGGTACTGGATGTTGAATGTTCAAAAATACTTTCATATCTTGTACTGGTTTTGTATGCACTATTGGTCTTTGGCTGTAGGGTTTATTTTTATCATAAATGTCTTGATTATAATATTGTTTTTGTGACTGTGGTGGTGGTGGTGGTACAGCTAAGAAATTTTCATATTCTTTATCTATAATATCTTTTCCATCCTTGGTTTTATCTTTTCCTCTATTTTTGTTAAATTTATCGAAGTCACTATTTGATGGAGTATATACATCTGGATCATACACTGTTATCTGCGGGCCTACTTGTACATGTGTCTCTTGATTACTTGTGGGAGGAGGAATCTTATTAAAATCAATAGGCCGTTTATTATCCTTCCACTTATTTTTAAGATCATTCCTTATAGATTGGTCTTTGTAAGGTGGCAGGTTTGGTTTGTAAGATTCTTGTGAAGGATTAACATTTGGTTTCCCCGCAAAATGTTTATTACTATTTGGGGCTACATTGTGTACATTTGTCATTTGTGGTGCATCTATACTGAAGCTACCAAAATAGCCTGGTTCAGGATAAGGTAATGGATCATCGATATAATCACCAGTTTTGTGAGGTTCTGAAGATCCTGCAAATACTAACGCTGTACTACTTCCATGAGGTATCAAAACGTTGGCCACTCTTGAAGGTTGAATGTCAACTAAAAATGGTTTATTTGAATCTGTATTGCCTGTAACTGTGTATTCATCATCTGTTCTTATTTGTGTATTTACTATTTCTGAGGAGCTTGGGCTGTTATCTTGTTCATCGACTTCTGAGTTAGGCTCATTTACGGGCTTAAAGTTAATGTGATGCTGAACTTGGCCACTTCCGGGTTTTGCTAAGGAAGGAATGTAGTCTAAAAATGCTGGCCGGCCGTGGTTACCTAGAACCGTTCCCGTCGATTTAGTTTTCTCAGTCTGCATCAATTGATCATGTATGCTTGAAGGCATTCGAAAAGGATATTGATCATTGGGCGGTACATTGTGCATATTAAATGATGGCCCTGGTCTAGACATAGATCTGTTTGGTATTGCCTTAGGCTTAGGTGGTTCAGGTGGTCTCAAATCAAAAGAGTCATCTACTTTAGTAGGCATTATTGGTTGGTCGCTTAGTGGTTTTTCATTTACAAAATATTGTTCATTGGCTGCTATAAAGCTGTCTATAGGAGGTGGATTTACAGAATTTTGAAGCTTAATTCCACTTGCAGCCAATGTCAAAGGTCCACCTACGGCTGGTTTGCCAACAATGACGTCAGAATTAGCAGTAATTATTTCACCTGGACTAATGGGTATACCACCATTGACTAGTGGGCTTTCATGAATCATTTTAGGAGGTACAATGTGTGCCTTTGGTTGTTTGTGCTCCGCAGCCCATGCCAAGTTCTGATGTAATGTTGCATTAGTAAATACTAAATGCGATTCAGATGTTTCCATTTCATCAACTGGTATATAGATCGGAAAATTGCTATGTTTGGCTTCCATATCATTATCAACTCTCTTGTTTGCACTATAAGCTGTCAATTCAACTGCAGGCTTAACAGTTGTTGAGATAGTTTTATTAACCGTATCATGGCGTTTTATAAATCCTCCTGTCATTTTTTCGATAACGGGTGCCAGTTGCGTTAATCCTTTTATTCCTAAACTACCTAATTTTAAAAGATCAGCAACTACAAATTTATTCTTGTTAGGTTTCTGTGGTTTTTCGGGCTTAGGTTTGTCAGGATTCTTATTTGTATTTACTTTATTCGTTTTAGGAGGTACTGGAGCTTGTTCATTTGTTAACAATTCACTCTCTTCCACTGAGTTAGAGTCCTTTTCATCTGAGTAATCATTAATCACTTCAGTATATTTCTCGACTACTTTGTCAGTTGGAGCTAAATGAGAATTAATTTCGTATTCGTAAGGTTCATACTGAGTTTTTTTGTCAAGTGACTCTTTGTTCGTTGGTCTTAAATCTAATTTCGTGGCACCATATTTTGTTGTTTTCATTCCATATTTTGTTGAAGAATCTGTAAGTTTTGTTTTTAAACTTTCAGTTTTGGTATTACTACAGGAACATGAACTCGTACAAGGAACATTGTTCACTTCTGAAGGTTGAATTAATTCAAAGCTGTCATCTTCTTCACTATCGATCCGTTTATCAATCTTTGGATAACTGCTCATAAACATGTTGGTTGCAGCTGCAGACGGTTGAATAGTTTTCACTTCCGTGTATTTTGTCTGAAATTCAGAACAATAAATTTTAATGAAAATATAAAATATATTAAAATAAAAATATACATGGTTTCAGGTTTCAGAACTTATACAACAGTTATCATGATTTGATAATTTATTGGTAAGTATAGTAGTAAAGGATAGGTAAGAGCTAACTACTTCAAGTTAAAAGACGAAAACACATTTTAGATAAAAGATAGAGTTAGCATTACTAGACTATATAGACTAGCATTTGGGGTCCCTTAGCTAATGGGATAGATGGAATCGACCAGGAATAATCCCACCAGGTTCCCAAATCTTACTTTTGTTGGCTTTATATCTGGTATAACATCAGTATCGTATAAATTTGTAAGAGATTCAGTAGTAACAACTGATACAATAGTCTCAAACGTCGATATGGCACTTCTTTTGTTATGTACCACTGTAGTTAAGTATGTGTATGTGGTCATACAAGTCTTGATGATATAGTTATGTTGCATGAGTTGGTGAAGGGGAAATAGTGCACTTATTTGCTGACGACTGACGACAGTAGCGACGGCAGATGAGAGCAACTGTTTTGATGCCGAAGATGAGCTGTGGTGCGGTTGCAATGTGCTTGCGTGAATGAGCTTAAATTTGCGCTGAGAAAAAAGCGTAGATGAAAATGAAATTAATGATTATAGTGATAGTAATAATTATGAAATGAAATTACTACAATAATTAGTTTTGAAGATCTTTTTGATTTAATATGTGTTTATTAGCTGATACTAATTTAAATAATTATTATTTAGAGTAAGCTTGATATTTCTGCTATGCTCATGTTGATGACTTGTAAGAAAAGGCTGACATAGCAATTTTTTTCAGCAACCATATGCGTGCGCGGGACCAAAAACGTCTTACGGGACATTTTTGTTCCCGAGCCCGCATATTTAAATTACTATAAAAGAATATTTCGATGTCAATATGAAGCCTCAAATAACAAAATCAAGATATACAAACTTTATATTTCAAACTGATTAATTGATTGGCAGACATTGTCATAGTAGTAAAGCTGCCTAAACTAATCAATCATTGCTAACAAATTTATCTACGTTTGCTATTAAATTATTTAATGATTATTAAGATTCATACCTGTTCAGGTTTCCCATCAGGATTTTTGTCTTTTACCAACACTTCTACCCCATTCGACATAATCCTTGTTGCAAGATTTTTCAATCTCCTTTCGTCTTCTTCTGATTCTTTCTCTACTAGGTCCATGTCTCTGCCCGGTCTCCATGGCGTGTTATCATATACGATACCATTTGTATTAAATGCTGAAATTTGAAAAATTATGTTATGGTTCGAGTTTGTGACATACACTGTAGAATATTTTTTACTTGCGTTTAAGTACGTAAGTAAAAATTATCCGTTATAAAAGAGATTAAAATATTTACATAACTGTATTTAATTACTATTAAAATGCATTGAATTACATTACTTATAACAGAAAAATATATTTTAACATCATTATGCCTTTATTTTAATTTTTTGTGTACTTACCCGCTAATAAGCATAATAATATCCTGTTCAAAAACCTTCTCCAGGAATCGAACCCAGAAATAAACAGGCAATCTCAGGCAATCTGTTTTAGAGCTCAAAATATTTATAAGAAAAGTCTGTAACTGTTACACAATTAGAGAATGACACAAAGAAGATCAAAACTGAACACGTAATAAGCTTTACTACAGCATACAACAATCTGAAAAACAAACAACAAATTTTTGTGCAAGGTTAGTATTACACTAAAATATTACTACTTACAAGAAAAGATAAAAATTACAATAAACATTCAGTTACATTATAAACGAATATTGCTAACGGGTTAAAATGAGTGTCTCAAAATAGGTCTACTGATCTATAAAGTATGAATTTAGAGATTTACTTAATGGCAAGAGCATTCTCTACCAGTCTACCTTTAAGGGTCATGCAATTATAAACAAAGTAGGTCCATTTGAAGTTGTAAATTAATAAGATAAATATTATTCATCCAAAAACATGGTACATAATTATGATGAATTTAAAATTAAGAAATAACGTTTGTTTTGAAGGAGATCCTTAAACGTTAATAATATTTTCCTATTTAATATTTGGAGGGAATCAGTTTAAGCGTCACACCATATATTGACTCTTTTTGAATCTATAAAAAAATACAAGCATGACGAAAACGATCTACTTCATTTAGCATGATACTATTGCAATTATGCGGAATCGCGTGAGCCTATACTAGTGTTGCGCGTGATTCGGTACCGTTCATACACAATATGCATAATGTTTATATTTTTTACTGTAATACTTATGTAATTTCTATCTTGATTCACTTTTATATTATCTACAGTTATTTCGATATCGTGATTCGATACTACTACTATTTGTGTTAGTTTAGAGCTATTTGCTATAATATTAATTAGAATTGTTCTATTTACATCTAGTTAAGTTTGAAGGACTTGATTACATGGTTATCCAACAAGTCATGGACTTGATTATATTGTATAATTAATTCTAAATAGACCTTATGGTCTATTTAGAATTACCCAAGTTGTCGTACCGTAGTGTGTTGTGTTGTTTTATTTTGCTATTGCAACCTTGCTTAAATTCAAGTCCATCGAAACCAAATTCAAGGTTAACAAAACTATACACTCACCTCCAAATTGTATGATGCAGGAGGTGGATTTGGAACCTTCCGTCATGGGGAACCTTCGGGATCTTCATGTGGTGTTGTCCAGTCGTCATCATCAGGTCTTTGTCAAATTTCAGTCAGATTATCATAGTCTTCAAGTCTTTGAGGGATTGTGGGTGTATAAATGCAATAGTAATTAGATAGTTAGTGTGGGAGTTTGACACATTTTAGAAATGGCCGTCTGCCAAATTACCAATGGGCAGCATGCACTGGCATTTCAGTGTCTTACTTAGTTACCTTGCCATTACCACTGCACAGTAGGCGTGTTGTGGACTTGTAGGAAAAACCGGACAAAAATAGGTTTTTATTTTTGTCCCGCATTGTGCACTCCCACTTGGGACGACGGGTTTTTTTCTGATGTTCATTTATATATTATATTTCAATATTTCTTTTAATTATTTCATACTATATATTTGTATGTATGTTTTATGTATAATATTTAATGTAAGTATTGTATTGATGGATATATTATAGTATCAATGATATACACTCTGATTTTTATAAATTGTTTATTGTTTTATTTATTTTAAGTCGTTTTTGCAATGTACAGTCGTAAGCAAAGTAAGAAAGAGTATTAAAAGGTAATTATGTTTATCATAATCTAAACTTATACAAATACAGTGAGTAATCGTTACCCATCCAATTTCCCCCCAACACATCAATTATGGTAACATAGGAAATAACATTTTTGGTGAACTTAGAATACATTTAATATCTAGTCAAGTACAAAAGAGTATTTCGTCCTTAAAACTAAACTATATCTATAAGGCACTATTCCATAGTTAACTTACTATGATACACTCAAAATAAATAACTAAATCATTACTATACAACTAACCGTTTGTAATCTTTCACGAGACGTCATCAATCGAACTTTGTTTTAGATCCCTAATGGCAGAAGGGCTCGCTACCTTCACGACGTAAGTGGGTGACGCGTCATATCTTATATGTTTACTTACTTCACCCACTATACTCTCTAGACTTTGTGTTTCTAACTGGTTTTCATTAAAATTGACGATCAAATATTTGTCAGTGTCTGAAATTACACTATTGTCGATGAACGACCCGGTAAGCTCACTGACTGTAGGTAGTAAAGACGGTACAACTTGAACATTATCGTAATATATGGCTTCACGCTTTCTGACTGTTTGCGTGTCATCTGCAACAACTGTTGACAGTACTGTACTGAACTCTCCAGGATGTCTACCTGATACATACAGGGTGACTACACTGGTTTGTTTAGGAGGAGCAGCTGGAGCTGGTTTTGGACCACGTTTTTTATTTCTTCGGGAGGGAGGAGGTGGAGGCGGAGGTGAATCTTCTTCAGGATCAGGCAATTCATCTTCAGAGAAATCTTCATTACTATCCAAGTCAGAAAGAATATTAGGTTTGGGACTGTTACTGTAAATATCGTTATTCAAGCTATTGTGTTGGTTTAAGTTGGGCGTCAGGCCAAGATTATTAAAGTTGTTTAGACCTCCAAACCCAGTCAAGTCTTGTTGACCTAAACCTAATAGAGGATTAACTGTTGGCAGTGCAAGTTGTTGTTGTTGTTGTTGCTGCTGTTGAAGAAGAAGCGGAAGTAATAAGGAATTCAATTGAGGAGGAGGAGCTACAGCAGTCGGCGTAGTGACGACTGTGTCCGTGATAAATTCGGTAGCTGTTATTACATTAGTGGTAGGATCAACAATAGTTGTCAAAATAGCTTTACCTTTAAAGGTAATAGGCAATACTGTTTCCCTAGCGTCAGTGATAGTAGTCACATAAGTAGTTGTACGAGTTTTGTATTCAGTAACTGGAGTTTGTACTACGGGCTGCTGCGGAATCAAACCCTGTCCTTGTAATGCGAGGAGAGGGTTGATCGCTTGTTGCTGACCACCCAACAAGAGTTGAGATAGCAAAAGGTTTGCTAATGGAACGTTCGCGTTGATTTCAGGTGAAATAGTCTGTGTGACGGGTTCTACATTATAAACAGTACTTGGCAGAATATGTGAGAAAGATGTCTTACGACCTCGTATGGTGGTAGGAGTAAAGGTGACAGTAGTGGTAGGAGTTTCATGTAGAATAAATTTAATGATTTTAGTGGCTCCATTTTCAGCTAACTCAGTAGACTCTGCAGCGACGACTAACTGTGGATTGCCCAAAGGCCCGAGTACAGTAGTCACTTGATTTTGGAATAGTGTCTCCAAACTAGGTGTGGCTGACAATAAGTTCTTGTACTCAGTAATTTTTCCGTTTACAATTGGTACGGTTACTTCAGTTGGTATCTGATGTGTGATGGTGATTTTACCGTCATCCAGAGGATTCTTTACACTGTGACGTTCACCACTAAAGTTTTCAAAGGAGTTTCTTTGTCTACTTGAAGCTCTGCTGGTAGTAGTGCGAGGACGCGACGATCTTCCTGAACCTGAACTACGAGAAGTACTTGTCCTTGAACCTGAAGAGGCTTTACTTATTCTCGGCGCTTTTGGTCTAGATGCAGAAGTGGTTGTTCTTGATGTTGGTCTCGAAGGCTTGTTCCTCCTATATGAAGGAGAGCTAGTTGTTGTGGTAGTCCTCGTTTCACCACGCACAATGAAAGGTTGTCTTACAGCAGATTTTGGAGACGACACTGTCGTCGATCTAGAATTTGATCGTCCATTGTAACGACTCAACCTTTGCTTTTGTGTGGTCGGTTCTTCAGTTTCGGGTTCTGGCCTACGGGTTGTCGAAGATTTAGTACCAGGTCTGCGGAAGTTTGAATATTTTCTATTACCATAATCGACTTGACGTTTTGTACGCCTCCTAAACGCAAATGGTCTTATTTGTACAACATTTCTTTTCGGTGCTGCAGTAGAAGGTGTAGGTACTTGTCTTTCCTTTCTATCAGATGAATCATAATCAGTGTCTTCAAATTCCTCTTCCTCCAATATCTCTTCACTCTCTTCTACTTTCTGTTCGTCCTCTTTAATTTCTTCTTCTGGTTCGGGTTCTGGCTGTCTGAATAAATTCCTTTTTGGAAATAGGGCATTAGGTCGTTGTCTACGTAATGAAAGAAGTGGATTTGATGTAGATCTAGTGGTTGACCGTTTAGTTGTTGTTGTAAGTCTGCCGCGAGGAGTGGCTGCTGCACGTCTTGAGGAAGGTGTGGTTGATCTTGGAGTTATTGCTGTACCAGGCTGTCTCGCAATGGGTGGCCTTCTAAACCTTAATAGAGGATTATTTGTTGTTCTAACAGACGCCTCTGTAGCTTCTTCAAGCGCTTCCGTGGCATTTTCATCTTGCTGAGTCGCGAAAGTTTCATCATTTTGATCTTGAGGTGCGAATGTTATTGACGCTGATGGCCTGGCACTCCTACCGTTAGATAGCCTACTGGATGCAGTAGGTCTTATTCTTGGTACAGCAGACCTACTAATATAATCTAAACTGTTACTTCTGGCTGAACTCGATCTAAAGCCTGTTCTTCTAGAAGTTGGTTGAATGCTGGCTCTTTGGCCAAAACCTCCTGGTCTAGATGCAGATGGTACATTAGCAGAAGGGTTTGAGGCGCTACTACGTCCGGAAAATCTTTTGCCAGAACTGGAAGAACCAGGGAATGCAGGCGGTTTTCTGTTTCCATTGTATCCTGACGATTTCACTGATTTTAAGCTAGGCGTAGCAGTAATTACGGGAGGTGTAAAGTCCGCACGAGTAATAGTAGTTGCTCCACTTGATGGAGGCACACGTTTTGGAATAAATGTTGGCCTGTTACGTGATGCAAATGGAATAATTACAGGAGTAGTGGATGGCTTTTTAGGTGTGAAGGTCAGACGTGATTTCTTTCTACTATTTGAGTTATCTTCTTCTTCCTCCTCTGAATCAGGTACGCTTTCAGTTGTAACCTCAGGTTCTCCAACTGAACTTTCGATGACTTGAGGTGTAGGACTAATAATGGCACCTTCAGTTGAAGTCGTTGAGGTTGTAGTAGTCTCAGCTGGTAGTGATTTATTATCACTAGTAACTACAGTTGAATCCCCTGATATAACTGCAACTTGAGAGAACAGTATCTTCTTCTCTCCTTCAGGGGCAGAATTAACTGGCTTATCGTCTGTTTTTACTTCAGCAAATAGGTTATCGATGTATGTGCCCAAAAGAACAGTAGGTGGCACTGAAGATGCATCTGGTAACTTAGTTGGAATTATTTCTTCTTTGACAACTGTTGGAACAATGTGAGGTTTTTCACCACCATCTTGAATAAGATTTTGGTCAGCTGGTCCAACAGGCACCTTTCTACCAAGTTGATTATCTTCGACAAGTTTTGTATTGTCTACAATGTTCGTGACGGTCTCTAAACTACTTCTTATTTGTGATGTGTTTCCTGCATAGAAGGTTGTGAAGTAGGTATATGTAGTATAGAAAGTGGCTTTACCATCATCTTGTTCAGGGTTATCTTCTACTATGGATGGTTTTAATTCAATATCCAGTTCTTTAGGTGGTACTACATTGTCTACATCAATAGGAGTTGTATCGATAGGACTAATCGTAGCAGACACTTGAGGAGTTGGTGTTACAACATTTGAAACAATTTCCTCTCGACTTGTAATAGTGGTAGACTTATCTTTATACAGCGTAGTCCAGTAGGTGAACGTCGTGTAGTAAGTAATTGGTAAGTTGCTTTCCTCTTCAGGTTCTTTATTAGGCATAATAGTCTCAGTCACAACGTTAGTAATAGTCTCTAACCGACTTTTAACTTTACTGGAATCTTTTCCAATGTACATTGTTGTGAAATATGTAAACGTAGTATAACTGGTCTGAAGCAAAAGAGTAGGTGATGGCAGAATTTCTTCTATATTACTCTCTGAGCTGATTTGATCATCCAATATAATGTTGTTACTATCCAAAAATTTTCTTTCTCCTTTAGAAGATGAAGACTTAACGTCTGTTACATAAGAATTTTCAGATTCTAACGGATTAGATTCAACACTGAATAACATGTCTACTTCAATTGGAGTTGGTTGGGGAGATGCATCGCCCTTTGTTTCACCAGATTGTACAGTATCTTCTTCCATACTAACACTGGATTCCATCGATGAATTTTCCTCTTGGCTTGCGGGCTGTACCATTTTTACTTGCTTACAATTTCTAAAGTCAAATTGCGCTCGTGTATTTTCTACAGGTAATGTATTAGCTTTCGTGGGAATGAGTTCATCTGGCCCAACGTAATTAGTGTATACTTCGTTCCTGCTGCAAATATTTGCGTCAGTACCAACGTAGATTGTCGTGAAGAACGTATAGGTTGTGTAATAGGTTTTTACTGCATCGGGCTTAATGCTTGCAACGACATCATCACCTAATGATGGAGTAGGTGTTTGAGAGCTGTAAATGTTATCCACCTCAACTGATTCAATTACATCTTTATTCTTAACAAGATCGATGATGCTATTTATCGCAAATGACTCTGTAGGGCGACCTATTCCCACATTTGTTGGTGCAATCTCGTCTTCATTGAAAGCTCCTAATAATGATGGATCTAATTTAGCGAGATCAATAGTTGATGTAATGATATTAGTGACGACTGATTTGTGACTGGCTACACTAGATGTTTGATCTCCAAAGAAAGTAGTAAAGTAGGTATAGGTAGTGTAAAGCGTTTTATAAATTACGTCAATTTCATTTTCCTGATCTTCGACTTCTTCAGATGCAGGTGCAGGAGAAGTTGGTTTCTCAGTAGCCGTAGTTGACTGCTCGGTACTTACTGATACTTCAACACGGCCTTGACTTGTAGTGATACGTTCAGTAGTTGTTGAAGTAGTTGGTACCTTTTCTTCTACAGCTTCATCCTCTGCCATAGACTCATTACTTTGTTCTTCATTAACTGTAGTTTGTACGTCCTGCTGTTGGGTAGTTTTTGGTGCTTCAGTGATTATTTCAGATTGTACTGGCTTACTAAAAGGTTTTTCAGAAACTGATCCTGGTATCTTTATCTTAGATTGCACAGAGTAATTAACATCAACATTGACCACCGCTGTAGGTTCAATGTTAAGATTGGTTTTGCACACAACGTTTGTTAAGTAGCCTACATTACTTTCAACAACTACGTCCGATTTAATAGAAGTAGTTGTCTCAGTGCTCTCTAAAGGAATGAAATAAGTTGTTAAGTAAGTCAAAGTCTTGTAAGCAGTAGTCATAGTTGATAAAGTTTCTAGACCTTCGGTGCACACTTCTTCTTGTGTTTCATCATTTGTATCTTCTTGTGAATCAAGCGGCGTGAATTTTGATTCGGTAGTCGTTTCGAAGTCTTCAAAAGATTCTTCACTGTGCCCACTTTCTGTAGTCGTGACTATATCTTCAGGAGTTGCTTCTTCTTCATCTTCCTCTTCTGTCCTTTCAGTCACTTCGGCACCGATATTATCAGATTCTTCTTCTGAATTTGTGAATAAATCAACCATATCGCGTTCAGTGACAGCTGATTCTTTAGGTGCTTCTATAATTGTTGATGTAGGAGATAATGGTGCAAGTGGCTCTGTAGCATGCGAACTATAATCCTGAATAGGTATAACACCTAAATCTTCAGGAGTACGAGTAATTTCAATAGTTGCCACTGGAGATTCTGAAGGCTGAATCACATCTACATTAAAATCGAAACCATTGTTGTACTGAACATGAATGGCATCAGGCACTTTATCATCTACTTCATACAAGACTTTTTTCAAGCTGTCTTCATCATTGAACAGAGCTTTTTCAGATCTATTATCTTCACCTGAAGTCGCAAGTTTAGTAGCTGATGGAGCTTCATGGGCCTTAAAGGTGGAGGATGCAACAGGAATGTCAGCGGCTAGAAAAGTTATTTTAGTTGAGAGTTTGTCAACATGTTTTGCTGAAGGGAAAACATTAACTTCGTCGGGATTTTGGGGACTACTAGTCTCAGTGTTAGGAGTGAATATAATTACGGTATCACCTACAACAGTCGTGAAGTCAGCGAAGCCAGCATAAGTGAAAGTTTTCTTAGGTCGAGGGTCACTTTTTTGACCAAACAACTTTTTAGGTGTTTTAGTCTGTTGTCCTACCTGCACTTGAGGTCTACGTGACTCAACATTATCAATATAATAAAATATCGGTGAAAATTCGTTCTTGATAGTGAACGTCGGTAAATCGTAATTAGGTTTAACCTTAACAATATTTGCTTCGTCGATAACATCGTCAACAGGGCGCGGTTCCGCTTTTATTTGTTCAGTGACTGGTTCATAAGCCTTACTCTGTCTATGTAATGAATTAACATTACTTATGATGGACGGCTCTACAATAAATTCAAACTTTTTGTCGCTGTCGATGGTTGGACCGTCAAGGAAATTTAAAGCTTCATTTTGAACATATCTAGGTATTTCTTTTACAGGTTGTACTCTACGAGCTACAGGTTCCTCTAAAATTACATTTTCAACTTGACCCTCAGGAGAACCAGGAGGGTTCCAATATTTAAGATTATCCTGCACAGCTTTGCTAGCGTAAACAATTTCCATTTTGCTCTCGGGAGCAAGGTAATCAGTATTCTTTAAAACGAACTTTTCGGGATCAATGAAGCCTAAATCTTGCTTGACGTTCCATTCACCATCAAAAACGGAATGTGCGCGAGTCGGTTGTACAACAACAGGGTCTTCAACATTAGTGGGCTTATTGTAAAGTACGAGTGAAGACTTGGTGAGTAGCTGCGCGTATATACGTCCGTTATCTAAGGTGGTGCCTAATATTTGAGTCGCAAACTCTGTGGTGACACCATCCTGGATGAACGTCCGCGCTGTTGACGTCAAAAGGCCGATGAGTGGTTTAACACTGTGGTACCTCCCGATCTTCGTGTTATAGTCATTCCTCTTCTGGTTAACGAGGAGTACGGTCAAGTCTGGAGTCACAGTCAACGTCAGGTCCGAGTGGGTAGGATATCGTTGGAGGTGCGTTATATTTTACAAAGTCCATTTGAGTTGTTCCACGACCCACAGGATTAGATGAAAGAAAAAGAAAAAAAACATACAATTAATAATGCAATATAAATAGAAGAGAATAGATACTAATAGAGTCGTTTTTTGAATACAGTTAGCACTAAATTTTGTACAGCATTTTCGGATAATTGAGGTTTGTGATGTTTTATTTATTTTATTCATGCATATGTTAAACGGCCATTATTTTATAAGAAATATAAATTGCGATAATCACATAGAAATATTTATTCATAATAGCAATATGTCTACAGACCCATATACTGCTAGGCTCGGGTCTCCTCTACTCTATAAAGAGTGCTGAAAGAGTTCAGGTCTTAATCCACGTACGCTCATCTATGTTTTATTTTACAGTTAACAAATGGTATTTCGTTTGGTTTTTATGTGTTTCTATAAACTTCATAATGGTACACACCACATATCTATATCTATAAGTCACTTTCCGCTGCCATCTTTTTATAGATATTAATTTACTTTTTATTTTGTGTTTTTTTTAACATCACAAACCTCTTCAAATTTACATTTTTGTTTTTTGTTAAGATATAATTGAAAAAGTTAAGTAAGTAAAGAAAAGAAAAAAGATTGCAAAAATAAAGTTATTTAATACAATTATAGGGAAAGATTTTTATATACGAGCATTCATTCAAGCAAAGAAGACGTTTTTTGTACAGGAATTGTTATTTTATAACTGCGGGTAGTACGAGAACTTACCCCTATTTTCGGGAACTCCCTCCCTTTTTATCCTTGTTGACTCTATTTGTTCATCGTGACTTAAGTCTGTAACAATAAAAAAACTAAAGTTAGGTATAATTATAACATTAATATTTTATAACGGAGAATTTTGAAAAAAAATAAGACTTAAAATAAGACTATAAATAATCCTTAGTTTTATTATAAATGCGAAAGTAACTTTGGATGTATGTTTGTTTGTTGCCTTTTTACTACTAAACGGCTGAACGGATCATAATGAAATTTGGCCAGCAGATAGATGGTATTCCAAAGAACGGACTTCACGCGGGCGGAGCCGCGGGCATCAGCTAACTTACAATATGTAAAGACCTTGGTTAATTTACTTTCTACAATGCATCTGGGTTAACGTAAACGTAACAGTTATGAAATAAACTCGGATTATAGAACTAGTACACTTATTATCTTATTATTGCATAATGTACCTTATGATTACCAATAAGTGATTGTATTTAGAGTGTATTGTAATAATGTATTCGGTTTATGAGTTAATTATGATAGATAGCTTTTAGAGGTCAGTTCTTAAGAGGGATTGCCACTCGCGAGTTTTTTTTTTAAATATTTATAACACACACTACACAAACTATGCATGTTTATTGTATTAAAATCAATCGATTTCACCTATATTCTATCCCCCCTTTCCCAAACTCATCGGGCCAATCGCAGGCCAATTTTAGTCAAAAAAATGTAAATAAACGAGGTTTCGTATTCCGGATTTTCGGAGGCTCAAAATCTAGGAAAATCCGTGGCTCAGTGGTCGATGTGTGAGACTGCTGATCACGAGGTCCTGGGTTCGATTTCCGGGTCGGGCCAAAAATCGATATTGGGTTTTTCTGTTAAGAAATTCACAATAGATGCCCTGAGTTTGGAAATTGGCGGTGTTTACACCCCCGTGCCTCGGAAAGCACGTAAAGCCGTTGGTCCTACGCCTGATCTCTCTCCGGTCGTGTCGGATTTGCCGTCCCATGGGACTATGAGAGTGAGGGAATAAAGAGTTCACTTGTGTTTGCGCACACATCTCCCGCGCAGATGGCAAGTCTCCGTTGAGATTAGCCGCCGTGACCGATATCCGGTTAGGGGGACATTATTATTACGATAAAGGTACTTCCCAGTCGAGTTTTTTTGCTTGTATGATACCCTACCCCACTAAAACAAAGATTAAAATACATTTTCTAATAGTTAACAAGGTATCGACACCTCTGATTATTTCTTTCTTACCCTGCCCCATTTCCCTCAGTCAACTCTCACGACAGGCACATCATAATCCATCGTTATTCTCATATTATCATCAACACAATAGCATAATCGATAAACATCGATTTTCATATAGTTATATCGATAAAACCACACGATTAAGGTCAACTCGATACTTTAGCATCGAGCTGTATGAATGGTATCGAGTCTATACGACTATCTATAGGTCATACGTCAAATAAATACTTTTTATTTAGCTAAATTTCATTTTGTATG
This sequence comes from Trisateles emortualis, assembly GCA_947095525.1. Lineage (NCBI taxonomy): Eukaryota > Metazoa > Arthropoda > Insecta > Lepidoptera > Erebidae > Trisateles > Trisateles emortualis. The sequence continues at coordinate 8,340,773 of OX352754.1, read as the reverse complement.
GTATTTTGGTTACCGTCCCTTTTTCTTACCACAAATAATATAACTCATACCAAATTGTAAATGTCATACTTAGGGTATTAAAAAGAGTGGCCTGCGTTTCTTGCCAATTCTTCTCGAGGCTCTACCCTAGTCAGCGAATTGGTCGTAGGGAAAAATATGCTGGCATTTGTTTTTAGGTCGTTCATAAGTATCATGTATTTGTTCTAAATGAATAAATGAGTTTGACTTTTCGAACACACACCACTTAACACGGTGTTAGTGGCAAAGAATTTAACTTGGAAAAGTGCACATTGCTATGTAAGTAGTTGCTTCTGCAACTTAGGATTACGCGAAACCAGACAATGGTAGTCTCAGTGTAAAATTTTGACATTGTAAAAAAACGGTAACATTTAGGATTAAAACAAAAAAAAATTGCAAAAGTTTGTGAGGAAGGATGGATGTTACTCCTTTACGCAAATACTACTAGATTGATTTTGATGTAACTTTACAATGTTATAGCTATAATAAGACATTTTATTTTTAAAAAACCGGCGAAGAATAGTACTATAATCCATCTATATCTGCATAAATAAAAATAAAACCCCCCAAATGTATGTACGCATATAACTTCAGAGCGACTGCACTAAATTTAAAATGAATATGGTACGAAGTTAATATTCAAAGAACTATAAAATTGCGCTACAATTACTTTACGTTATCTGATTATAGATTACCACCTCTGCATTTCTTTAGTACCCTTCGAAAACAAAACGCGTGATGTTATTCTCTACTTATTAATATTCAAACTCCAAATACCTAATACTCAAACCGGGACTTCCAAACTTGTCATGTCCACAAATGGACATAGAACTAGTGACCCATTGGGCTATATGTCACGTCCGATCGTTATGCGTCAGTCGTGCTTCCGTCAACACATAGTGTGTCAGGGAAAACTGTCAAGAATGTTGGTCAAGCGTGCAGGTGTGAATTTAAGTGTGATTGAGGATGTATTAGTTAATGTTAATGCGAATTAAGAAGGTTAAAATGGCCACGACTGTGCTTAAGTTTGTTTGTTTAATTTTGTTGTTTAAGTGTCTCGTTGGTAAAGTGATCTATGAGTGTGACTGCTAATCATGAGGGCCAGGGTTTAATTCCCGGTTAGTGCCAAACATTTATATAGGGTTTTTCTGTCCAGGTGTTTCTTCCTGTATGCGAGGTCGCTGCATACAGGAAGAAACACCTGGTCATTCTTATTATATGATTCATAAATGTTTGTTCTGAGTCTGGGTGTAATTTGTGTCCGTAAATTGTATGTTTGTAAAGTCTCCAGCCACACAGGGCTTGTTCCCTAGTGCGAGAATAGTATTAAAAAAAGTGGAATAATAAGTCAAGTACATGCTAAATATACTTATACATATCTATGGCTGTGTCTCACAACCACATCAAAAAAGGTTCAGCGTGTTTCGGTACAAGTTAACATACATTTGCCAACATTTCCATTTGTCATACTTCATTTACGATTACATAAGAAATAAAATAAGACCATCTCAAATCTTTATCAAACAGTTTGCATTTCCTATTTCAAAGTAATAAGTAACTTCCGTAGATACAATACACCAGGCTAGTTATGCTAAAACAGACAACATATCAAACTATTTTCACCCATAGTACAATAGACATAAGTGCTAAAATTGTATGTATACTTTATATAGTAGTATCAACCTGTGTGAATGGGTGTATAAGTTAATTATAAGAATAGAACTGTCAAAACAGTAATCATTCGCACGCTCTCCTTTCTAAAAGTTTTGTTTATTTTCTTGTGAACTTTATTGTCAAGACATAAGAGTCAAATTCGGATGGCATATATTTACGTTTATGGTGTAGTAAAGTCGAAATTAGGTTTCGTAGTAGGGTGAGAATTTTGTACAAATTTCACAGCTTTGACTTAGTGAACTTTGTATTTATACGCCATTATGCGTAAGTATGTCTAGATCCCTTAAAAAGCGGTGGTGGCTGAGTGGGAAAGGAACTGACTTGCATGCAAGAGTTGCGAGTTCGATCCCTAGTGACAGAATAAATGTGGAAGGAAAACATCGTGAGGAAACCCACAAGTTCTAGAAGAAATTCTAAAGACATGTCTGATTCACCAATTCACCAACCCGCATGAGGCCAGCGTGTGTGAATTAAGGCCTAAACCCTCTCTCTCTCTCTCTCTCTCTTGATAGAGGAGAGGAGACCCGTGCCCGACAGTGAGACATACATATTATATGAGTTGCTATTATTATTATTATGTCTAGGTTGAAGCACTTGGTATACTATTGCCTCTACCTACCCCAATTGAAGGCAAGGTAGCTGATATGTATGCATGTATAAATATGACGACCTTTCCCAAAAATAAATAAACAGAAAAATATAACATGAATATTTTGTCTGTTAGATTTAGATGTAATAGGGCGCGAGCTTAGGGCACACAATTACAGTTTCTTACGACCAAAAATCCAATACCAAATTACTAGACTCGGGAAGTGAACCCGGGACATACAGCATCGGTATTGAGCTATCAAAACAGTGTTTAAAATACTAAATAGCTACAACGCTTTATGATTTCCCATCAGATTAACACTTAAATGTAAAATCAAAATTTGATACAGTGAAAGTTAACCAGACAATTTCGTAGATAAACAGGTACATACAGACGCACAGAATGCCGTATATTACTGATGTTATCGAGAAAAAGCGTTCGTCACTTGATTTTACTCGTCCATTTTTACTTTTAGTAGAAATTTCACTTTTAACAACGAAAGTACGATTCTGTAGTTGTTTTGCTATGCTTTCGAAAGATACGAGCAGTTTGATTGACCCTACCGGTTCGCCTGTGGGTATTTGTGTTGTTTTTACAAGGTACAAATTGTGACAGACGTACGGACAGGTATTCGAAGTGTGGCTTTCTTTAATTTTCGGTATGGAAATTTTAAAAAAACAATTACTACGTATTTACGGTCATGGTGGTTAAAATATTTTTTTTTATACTACCAAGGTGGCAAACAAGCATACGGCCCGCCTGATGGTAAGCAGTTACCGTAGCCTATGGACGTTTGCAACACCAGGGGTGTCACTCACGCGTTGCCGACCCTTTAAAAACCTTATAACTCCTTTCTTGAAGAACCCCATGCTAAAGTCTCTTGGGAAAACCTCGGCAGGGAGCTCATTCCACAACCTTCCTCCTTCTTTATATTAATACACTGTTGCTAATAAACGTATTATTAATATTTATATTAAAATCAACATGTGACCAAAATTATAGAAAAATAGAAAAGAAGAAAGAAAATCATTTATTCGAAAATATACAGGACAACTGATAGAAATCAAAAAATACACATAATAAAAACTCAAAAATTATCCTGTGTGATGTCAGAAAGGATCCTAATCTCAAATCTATGCTGCATTTTATGCTACAGCCCTGATTTTCTGATCTGACACTCTTGACAAGTGGCATAAACGGTAGTCGAATCTAAAAGTCAAAAAAGAAAATGTATGGGATTTGACGTAAGTTTACGACATTAAATCGTAGACTCACGTCAAATTCCATACATTATATTTTTTGACTTTTCGATTCGACTATCGCTTATGCCACTTGTCTAGAGGGGCAGGCAGGATAGCAACTAATATAACGGCCTACAGCTGGGCACAGGTCTTCTTCTTCATTCAAGAGCTGTTCGGATTTAGGCCTTAATCCGCACACGCTGCCTTAATGCAGGATGGATCAACGCCTTTAAAATTTATTTTAAGACAGTTCACTGTGAACTTGTGTGAGTTTTAGATTTCCCCTCGATAATTTCCTTCATTAGCAATATGTCAATGAAAATGGTCACCCTTCTATGAACTGACCGCAACAAGCTTACTTAACCTTACTAGTGGTGGGTTTCTGTACGGGAGTTTCGTAAATATATTTGCCCGAAAAATGCCGAAAACGTCCGTACAGAAACTCATCACTAAACCTTACGCTTTTTTTATCATCGTGGTAGTTTAAAAACGCTAAATATAATCAACAAAATAGGCTGTCCATATAAAATATCTCCGCCATTTTCTAGTGCATTACCGCTTCCTAAGTGGCTTAACGTTTCGAAATGAGTCCTCAACTTTTATGGCGGGAAAAGTGTCGTGTAAAAAGTTGCGCGACAGAGCGGGACAGAGATAGCATTTATCGTGAGTGTGAGCGAGATAGAAAGTGTGTCAGTGGGTAAGCAAGCCCTGTGTCAATGCACTTGCTGCGTAGTGTACGTGCAAAAACGGTTTACAGTAAATTATTATGAGGTTTTAATTATTATGTATAGTCATCATTTCTTTCTAATTAGCAGATACGCATAAGGCCCGCCTGATGTTTAGTAGTTAATGTAGCCAATGGACGTGTTTCCTGGTTGAAATTAATAATAAGAACCTATAATACATATGTCCCATTACTGGGCACTGGTCTTCTCTCTCTTATCAAGAGCCTAATGCGGGTTAAGGAAGCAAATATGCCTTTAAAACTTCATCTAAGCCCATATCTGTTTTTTTTAATTCTTACTCTTCAAATAAAAACTTAAGGGACCTGACACCCCTATATTACTATCAAAAAATATCACTGTATAAAAAGTTAACTTCAAAACAAATAGAAACTCCTTTCTTGAAAATCCCCATGCTATAGTTTATTGGAAAATCCTCAGCCTAACATCTCGCAACACTACAGGCATCCTAGAATACCTATTTAGGCTAATTATGATGCAAAATATACGCAATGATATATAAAAATAAGTATTTAAATGTCAACATTATCATATGGACATCATCTGAACACTTTAACCTATTAGTGCTTACACAACTTGTTCTCACGGTGAACTTAATATAATGGAGATTTATTTACACAACAAAATAGCACTACAAGCGGACAAATGGTTGTCCGTTTGTCCGCTTGTAGTGCTATTCTGGAGAAATTGTGATGAGGCACGATGAAGATCCCACAGACGAAGTGATCTGGGCGCAAAGACAGCTCAAACAAAGGTAAACAAAAAAGGTAAAGGTTATAAGGTTTTTAAAGGGTCGGCAACGCGTGAGTGACACCCCTGGTGTAGCAAACGTCCATAGGCTATGGTAACTGCTTACCATCAGGCGGGCCGTATGCTTGTTTGCCACCTTGGTAGTATAAAAAAAAACAAGATAATAGTGACGATTGGTAGAGGCTTCTTTGGGGAGGGCTATGTTCAGCAGCATTGACTGCCTTGGTGGTCCAGTGGTCGCAGTATACGCCTACTGTGCATGAGGTTGTGGGTTCGATTCCCACACAGGACAAAACTTTGTGTGACCTACAAAGAGTTGTTCTGAGTCTGGATGTAATTTGTGTCGGTTAATTGTATGTTTGTAAGGTCCTCCGCGACACAGAGCTTGTTCTCTAGTGCGGGGATTTAGGGATGCGTTGTTAAAGATACCTAAATTTAAATGTCAACATTATAATATGAGCATCATCAGAACATTTTAACCTATTACTTCTTACACAACCTGTTCTCACGATGAACTTGGTATAATGGACATTCATATTTACACAACCATCGGTCTGTTTGTCCGCTGATGACACTGTTGCGACATCTATGTTTGCATTTTGTGAACTTTTGTTACCATTGTATTTTGTACATTTAATTTACTTCTTCTTTCATGTTTAGACTAATTAGGTGGCAATCAAGCATACGGGCCGTCTGATGGCAAGCAGTTACCGTAGTCTGTAGATATTTAAACCTCAAAACTATAAGAATATCACATGCGTGTTGCCGAGTTTTAATTACATACAACATTAATTTAAATCGTACGATTTTACCTTATAGTTAAATATCAAGATTTTTTTAAGACATGTCTGATTTACCAATCCACATTTAGATTAAAGCTTAAATCTTCTTGATAGACAAGGATAGACCCGAGCCCAGCAGTAGGACATATATGAGTTGCTATTAGTATTTTCTATAATATAAAAATGAATCGCTGAATGTGTTGCTAAGCGCAAATCTCGAGAACAGCTGAACCGATTTCGCTAATTCTTTTTTTGCTTTGTCCGTTATTGTCAGGAGAAGGTTTTTATAACATAAATTAAGAAAATTGAGCTGAAAGTAGTTTAATCCGGGCGAAGTCGGGGCGGGCCGCTAGTTATAAATAAAATATAATCCGCAAAAAATATCAAAAAGAGAACAACAAAAAGTACTAATTTCAATACTTAAATACTATACAATTAATTAACAAAATTATCTAAAAATATATCTATACAGACAAAATATGGCCCAATTCAGTTGCTTGTTACAAAATTCGGTACCAGCTTGTGTAAAAACCGGTATCAATACCGGTTTTATTAACAGATACCTAGAACTTTCGCGTCACTATCGTAATAATTCAGTTCTTATTGAGAAATGGCCTTGTTTCTACATTAGTATTGTTGATAACAATCGTAGTAAAATGAAAGTACTAATTATCGACCTAGTAAAGTATTTGTAGGTATATTGAACATGTGGTTGTAATACCTGTTTGTGTGCAGTGGTGTAATCATTCACCTTTTACGGTTGTTTGAGTTCAATTCTAACGCGTTCTCTTCTCGTGTGACGTATAATCGTGAAACCTCGATTATACGTCACAGCTTTGAGTGAAGACCTCTGATATTGCAAAAGTCCACTTTCAGCGTGGATATGGGTGTCGCTGATAAACATTTCTTGCTTTTTCTTTTGACCATGAGAAAAGGAATTTATGGCAGTTTTCAGAGGGTTGATGTATGGACAGTGCAAGGAACAGCGCAGGTTGCGCAGTGTGCAGTATATTTTGTTTTATGTTTTTAAAGACAACTCCCGCACTAGGGAACAAGCCCTGTGTCGCGGGGGACTTTACAGACATCCAATTAACGGAGACAAAGTACACCCAGAAGCGGCAACCATTTATTCATTCACACATTTTGTCCCGTGTGGGGATCGAACCTACAACAAGCCGCGCTGTTGTAAATGGTGAACCTACCGTGCAGACAAAGTGAGTCTAGGGTGTACTACAAAATCCCCAAATTTAACAATGAATACTCTATCAAATTCACTGTAATAAACTTTGAATGGTTGAATTCGTGAACAAAACATAGGAATAAAAACTAATAAAAAGCTACAATAATGTCGTTAAAACTCGATCTATCATTATTTTGATACAATAGTAGGAGAACACGAGAAATCAAATGATTACTACAGTTATGTCATTAGTGTCAATACACTGCTTACCCCAAGAGATGTAGAAAGCGTGAAATTATAATCTTAAATAAGTGTAGAAATGTATTAGTATTAATTCAAATCATAAAAAATATCAATACTAATAATAATAACTAATAGTTTGAATGGATGGATGGATGTTTGTTACTCATCATCATCAGCCTATCGTATCGTATCCTACCTGCTGGACATAGGCCTCTCCAAGGGCACGCCACCTAGCACGATCCTCGGCTTCCCGCATCCAGCTACTCCCAACCGCTTTGCGAAGATCGTCGCACCACCTCGCCTGAGGGCGTCCTACATTACGTACTCAATGACGTCAAAACGGCTGAACAGGGCTCTAATTCTGCTAATTTACGGATGGTTTAATTGAATCTGATTTGATTGTCAATTGAATCTCAGTTGTATTTTTGGTATTCTGCTAATAAATTTAAGACCAATAGACGGAAAACTGTTGGTCTTAAATTATTAGCATTTTTGGTATTATACCAACAGTTTTCCGTCTATTGGTCTTAAATTTATTAGCAGAATACCAAAAATGCAACTGAGATTCAATTGACAATCAATTCAGATTCAATTGAGCCATCCGTAAATTAGCAGAATTAGGGCCTAGGTCTTGATACTTAAGGCTACTTTTTATATCCCGATATAAAAATCATGCATACTTTAACACGACCCTAACTACGACATTACTACAGTAGTAAGTATTTCAGCCCACGACATGATTTGTCGATAAAAATAAATATATAATATGTAACTTGCTATTAGTCAAATTGGATCAGTAGTTTCTAAGATGACGCCTAGTTACACCTAAACTAACAAACTTTACCTTTTTATAATATTATAATACTGAAGATTATAATTAATAAATGTTGAAACTTTAAAGATCACGAAAACCGTTGAAAACAAAACATTAAACAAATTTTAATTGTTTTTAAAAGGAATTTTAATTTATTGGTTATGCAAAATACATTATATTATTTATTAAAATTAGTATATCATGATGTTTGAATTAAATAAAAAAGACTTATTGTATTTTTTTGATTCAATATTGTATATTTTTTTGTTTGTTTGTATGTATATTTGTAACCTTTGCCCGATTAAAAGGCTAAACAGATCGTAATGAAATTCGGCAAAGAGCAATAGCAATACTTCTCTTTCTTCTATCTATCATTTAGTTAGTAGCCAACCTGCCCCTTTAGACAAGTGGTATAATCGTTAGTCGAATCGAATAGAATAGAAAGCAAATGTTTAATTTGACTTAAGTTTATAATATAACGTTGTTCTATCGTTTATGCCATTTGTCTAGTATAGAGGGACTGGTGACAGAGTTATTTAGATCGCCCATATTAAGGCCTCTGTCGTCATATGACGTCTGTTAACGCAATCTTTAAATGACACTGACGTTGTCGTACATTTGTACACAGAAACACAACACACCACTGTGTGTAGTTATTTGGCTTTAGTCTTCTGAAAGTTCTTTACTTTACACGATCGGGTTTTGTATTCGTAGCTTGTATACTGCTGTACCTCTTGAATGGTCTATATATACCTTTGAATGTCTTTATCGCACATTGCACCAATTACAAAGTAACTTAACCGGGCATTACAAGCCTGTCTGGCTCGACTTGATTAACCAATTCCGTTTCGGTACATTAAGCAAACAGTAAATTGCTATTCGTGACCGAATTAAACTTTGAACTTGAGCAAAAACATGTCGGACGGTTTATTTATGTTAGTTTTACACGATCAGGCTTCTTGTGCAAGGTTGATTTAAAGTTTACTAGTTTATGTGAATTAGTATAAAAAGTTGATTTTATTGATTTTACACTGTCAAGTTCAAGATTATTAATTTATCATTTATCATATTATAGTAGACATATTACAGTGCACAAATGTAGTCTTAAACACAGATGGAAAAGAGAGATCAGACAGAAATACGCGAATTGGACGCTGAGTTTCGGAAACCAGCCCGACTTACCAATACCAAATACCAAAAGAGACCAGACACAGGACCAACAACTTAACGTAGCTCCGTATATAAATACGACTTGTCTAACTTGTCATCACAATACATCGTGACTTGACCTATCAATTAAAGCCAAACCCATCTTCAACAATAAACATACGGAAATATCATAGATATTTTAAACGCAAATATTTGCATAAGAAGACTGCTAAGTCATTAAATCTTCTCGCCCTTGACAGAATTTTGCTGATGACTAAACAAATTTAGTGTAATATTAGTGATGTCATGATACCGGTATTGTTGCGATACCGGATTTAGAGCAGCTGGCTGTCCTATTCGCATTGCTGTTGATATCTTTAGTTTAGGCACTATCTAGTCTATAACTATATACTATCTACTACACTCATAACAATCTAAAGTAATGTTTGTTCGTTACGATTTATCTCGAAAACGACCTGACCGATTTTAAAGATTCTTTCACCATAAGAAAGCTACATTATCAGCGGGTAACAAAGACTACATTTTACATTACTTTTGAAAAGCACATTATTCCAGACTTTTGATTTTTATCGACATAACATGCGAGTCGACACATATAATATTAACTAGAAAGAAAAAAAATGGTTGTTCCAAATTTGTATGTTTATAAAGTCCACATTTGCACTAAAACTAAATTCGCGCGTGGCTTCACTCACACCGATAAATCATAACAGGCTCATTGATGCGATGCAATTACAACAGCTGAATATTGATGGTCCATTGAATGCTCGGAAGTTATACTTCCTAGTCGTATGTCTTGGAAAATGTTACGTGTTACGTAATGGTGTGATATAAGGTATTACATTGCGTTACTATAAGATCAAATGTAACTATTGTTTTAGTTTTCGTAATGCTGTTTAATATTTTAGAATAATGAGTTCAGAATTTAACGCTAGGATGTCGTAACACCCCTGAGCCGCTAGACAAGTGGCATAAGCGATAGTCGAATCGAAAACTCAAGAAATAAAATGTATGGAATTTGACGTGAGCCTACGATTTAATGTCGTAAACTTACGTCAAATCCCCATTTTATTTTTTGACTTTTCGATTCGACTACCGTTTATGCCACTTGTGTAGAGGCTGGTGGACGTCTGGTGTTGAAAACGTTCATAGGCTACGGTAACTGCTTACCATCAGGCGGGCCGTATGCTTGTTTGCCACATTGGCAGTATAAAAAAAATTTGAAGAAAATATGGCTGTAGATGTGTATGTTACCTATATGGAAGGCACTATATAAGGAAGTTGACTGCACCGTTGGCTCAGTGGCTTAAGTGGTTAACTCGCCATGTATACCACTGCGCGGCGTGTTGTTCGATCCCCACACGGGGTAAAAATATTTGTGACTAGCTGTTGCCCGCGGCTCCGCCCGCGTGGATATCGGTTATCGCTGTAAAAATTGTTATTCCAGACCATAATCTATCTCTGTGCCAAGTTACATCCAGATCCGTACAGTAGTTTTTACGTGAAAGAGTAACAAACATCCATCCATCTATCCATCCATCCATACATCCATACTCACAAACTTTCACATTTATAATATTAGTAAGGATGCATAAATGGTTGTCCCAAATCTGGGTGTACTTTGTGCCCGTAAATTGTATGTTTGTAAAGTCCCCCGCGACACTAATGGAGAGAGATCAGGCGTAGGACCAACGGCTTTATGTGCTTTTCTAGGTACTGGTGTGTAAACACTATCAATTTTCAAACTCCAGGCATCAATTGTGATTTCTTGATAGAAAAAACCGACCCGGGAATCGAACTTGAAACTTCGAGATCAGCAGTCACTCACATTGATTACTGAGCTACTGAGTGAGGCAGTTTAATAACGTTAAAAGATGTTAGATCATATCTATGTATATGTATGTATGTATCTTTGCCACATAAGTAGGAATAAAAAAGCTTTAACTACAAGGTTGCCAATTCGATAGATGTATAAACACATAATACACCTTTCTACAAACACAATACCTGTAGATATTACGAGGAGTCTACCAGCCAAGGTCAGCAGCTCACAATTGATTCTGGGTCACATCACAGTATCCAGACTATAGCTGGTTTATAAAACAATGGCTTGGTATGGGAAACATTGTATTATTAGCATATAATAGCATTGATTATTTAATAATGATCGGTTCTTTTATCAAGGTTCTTTGGCTTATGTGGATATGTAGCCGTTTAGTCATAAATAGGTAATAAAAAGAGATACAGAGCTTTTTTTTTATTTAAAAAAGACAACTCCCGCACTAGAGAACAAGCTCTGTGTCGCGGGGGACTTTACAAACATACGATACCGATATCTGTCAAGAGGACATTCAAAATCAAGAAGTCTCTAAATAATTCATAAATAATATTCATTATCATAATTACGCTCGAAAGAGAATATTATAATAAATTATTTAGGCTATTAGGTAAATCAATAAACTTAAAATAGTTATCCAATAATAAAGAATTAATATTATTTAAATGTGACAAGCAGATACTTTATTAATATTTTATTTACAAACATAAATAATAAAGCCACAAAATATTCTAAATTAACAAAACAATGTCAAGATTTCTAGCTTTAAAAATAATATTGCCAATTTAAAAAAAACGATTACCCCAAATGCAAAAAAAGAAAACAAGAAATTTAGTTATTTTTTTAAATGTATATTTTATTTATATTCTATGCGCTCACCTCAGAAAGTGACATAGTAGTGAAAGTAGGAATATTTAAAATTTCACATTCTACCATAATTTAGTTCACACGGCTAACGTGATAATTCTTTAGTTCACGGTATAATATCCATATAATTCGGTTACTAGTCATGTTGTCATACAAAATTAAATAAATAACAACAATTTGACGTATTCAAAGCCGCCATTATCGCCTTTACGCGCAAGCATCTGTGTTGCCTGTTGAAAAATGTAGTAAATTTGTAAATGTTTGCACGCGCAATTATTTGATTTGTATGTTGATTTAAATGCAATTCTAGATTGTTTGTAATAAAATTTTATTGTGTAATTGAGGTTTGGCGGATAAAGGTCGTCTACCTTTATGTGAATGAAATTGTACATATATAAATGGTTTTTATGATCACCATATTAAAGAATACGATGTGAAACTACATAGTATGTCCAGCAGTTGACTGCGATGGGCAGAAGATGAAATAGAACGTTATGTTCTATTTCATCTTCTACCCATCGCAGTCAACTGCTGGACATAGGCATCTCCAAGTGTACCCAGCAACTTTCTAAACATTGTCGCTCCACCTAGCCTGAGGGCATTGCGTCCTACACTATGTTACGTACTATCTACGTAACAATAATTAAATAAGTAATCAAATTCCTGGCCTTCGCGAGAAACTACTAAATGGTAATAATTTATTCTTCCATCTACGAAGAAAGCCTACTAAATAAAGAAGAAAGTTGGTTTAATTTTATAAATCGAATCACATTCCTGCCGCGCCTTCGAAATTCAAAATAAGGTAATACAGATCACACTTCACGTGTGATGTTCGTCGCATAACAAATGATTACAAAATATATTTTTTAAAACAGCATTTTAAACTGTAATGTTCTAGTAATAAGGGACATAATGGCTTATATTTGTCGTGTATTTATTGTGTCAAAGGCGTTGTGAATGTCAAGTACAAGAAATCAATTGCGGTGGTCGCAAATTTTCGGACACTAAACTTTCAAGTCGAGGCCAATGGCACTAGAGAAAGATCATTAACATTTTTATTAACAAATCTTCTAGACAAATATACCTGCTCTCTATTTGTTTAACAAAAAGAATGACTATTCGGTTAGTGAGTCATACTTGCATCATACTACAGCCTTGTAAGAGTATCAAATAAGGCCTTAGAGACTCACTTAAAGTCCGATAAGACGGTTACATTAATGCCGTTACAGGCTTACCGTAAACACCGTCAATTTCTGAACTTCGGGCATCTATTGCGATTTTTTTGAAAGACTCGACCCGGGATTCTGTCCCTCGTAATCAGCAGTCACACTTAACAACCACTGGTTTAGTTATACTTCGATATATGTACATACATATTATAAATCAATCAATCAATCAATCAATCAGCCTATCGCAGTCCACTGCTGGACATAGGCCTATCCTAACACGCGCCACAGCACACGGTCCTCCGCCTTCCGCATCGAGTCCGTCCCAGCGACCTTTTTTAGGTCGTCGGTCCACCTAGCTGGGGGCCGCTTACCGAGTCGCGGTCTCCACTCTAGGACACGTCCGCTCCATCGGCCGTCGGTCCTTCTACAGATGTGACCAGCCCATTGCCACTTCAGCTTGCTAAGTCTGCGAGCTATGTCGGTAACTTTGGTTCTTTGTCGGATTACCTCGTTGCGAATTTTATCCTTCAAAGAGACGCCAAGCATAGCTCGCTCCATAGCCCGCTGTGCTTTTAATATATATATATATTATAGATACTTACTAATATTATAAATGCGAAAGTAACTCTTGTTTGTTCGTTTGTTAAATTTTTACTACTAAAGGGCTGAACGAATCTTAATGAAATTTAGCAAGAATATAGATGGTATCCTGAGGAAGGACATAGGGTAACTTTTACCGCGATAATTGCTATATATGCGGACGGAGTCGTGGACAACAGCTAGACGTATATTATATTATCTATACCCAGAACAAAGATTCTTTCATAGGACTTATTCAAAAAGTCCAATTGACTAACGTAATACAATTTTAAAAGCTATTATTTACTATTGGGGTCAGGTTATTTGAGAGTGAAACTGCATTTTTGTGTACCCACCCACAAACACTTACTATAAAAAACTACGTAACTACATAGTATAAGATACAGAAAAAACGCATTTAATGCATGCAACTTTAGGTGCTTTTTTCCCGAATACACTATCATGCAGTTGTTTTAGTGAGGCATTACGGGTCTTAGTCGCACAGTGCTATGAACTTTGCACTTGGACAAAATAATGTTATGCTAACACACTTTTTTTTAAACTTTCTCAGTTTATTGTGCACCACGGCAGGTGATTTAATCCCCTTTTTGAATTTGTTCTTTGATTTGTAGCTATTTTGGTGAAGAATTTTATTAAAAATCTCACTTCAAATGCCGCAGCACAGAGCTGAGATTAGGACCCTTTCTGATATCAGACAGGATAATTCTTTGTGTTGTTATTATGTGTCTGTCTACCATCTGTTATCCTGTATTTGTTCGAATAAATGCTTTATTTTTTTCTTTTGGGAACAAGCCTTGTGTCACATACACAAATATACAATTCGCGGAAACAGTACACCTAGACTAGCAACTAACAAATATGGATCACACTTTATTCCAGTGAGGATATCAAATCCACAACACTTCACGTGGTGTTGGTGGCGAGCTAACTAATAAAACTTGAGCAATCAAATTATTAGTTGAAGTAGTAATGTCTTTAATTTGACTATTCGCAATAATGCAAATTTCACTTTCTCTAAAACCTAGTGCATATTTTTTCTAGATATCTTTCTACTTTTCTTTTCATTCACATTACGAAATTGTTTTACTACAATTTCTTTCATCAATTATTGCTGAATAAAGTCTTTATGTTCCTTCAATTAGAGACATTTAAGTCAAAAATTTCTGAGTAGCAATTTACATATACTGTTTAGATATTGTTGCCAATTAAAACAAACATTCACCTTAATATCTTGTCTTTATTGTCTGCCTCGGTGGTCTAGTGGCCGCAGTATGCGCCTGCTATGCACGAGGTTGTGGGTTCGATTCCCAAACAGGACAAAACTTTATGTGACCCACAAAGAATTGTTCTGAGTCTGGGTGTAATTTGTGTCCGTTAATTGTTTTCATATCTTTTTGTTACCCGACGTTTCAGTCGAATTGCACCGACCGTGGTCACGGGTTGACGATCTAGACCCGTTGTCCATTATAGTAATAATATGTATACAAATCGTGAAAGTTTAAAAGGACCTTAATAGTTTACAAAAAATCTTGTATTTTCAATCAAACATGATAGAAATCTCTAAATCAAATACCAAACTTGAAACAATAGTCCGATCAAAGAATGCCTCAAAGGAGGGTATAGAGTGCGTGAGCGGGAACCTAAGCGATTTCTTCAGAAACCTATTCAGAATACTTAAAGAGAAAACATACTAAAAGTCCTGACGCCTAGGAGGCGAGGCGGAGGGAGGGGTGGCTGACAAAGGACTCAATTTTAGGTTTTCCGCTAATATCTCAAAAATGGTGCGTTGTAGCAAAAAATGTTCTAAGATGAAATGAAAGCTTATAAAATTCTGTATAACTTTAATTATGTATACTTTTCCATATTTCCACCCGTTACACGCTCCAGTAATGAAGAAATGCACGCACTCTACAACTACTTTATTGATTGGACTACAAGAACAAAAATCGAATTCAATCAAATACTTTATCCAAACCAATACTTATTTTGTCCATAAACAATCAATCGGGCCCACAGTGCATTACTTAACCAGCTATAGTTAATTCTAGAGGCCTAACCTTAAAATGATAGGCAGACATTCTGGGTCAATGCGCCTGATTACAAGACGTGATCACTTGGTGTTGCCAGACGTGGCCGTTTAAATTTACCACTTAAAGTTGGTAATTATACCCTGTGAGATATAAGCCTAGACCTTGAGTGGTAAGTGGAAGATTGATTTCGAGAATATTGGTAAAAATATAGAGTCTTGTCAAATGGATAAAATAATAGTAATGGTTATGTATAGCCATTGCTATATCTCACTGCTTTCTCACACGGAACGTCTCTCCTCTATCATGAGAGCAGAATCTTAGTCCACACACACTGGCCTAATGCTGGTTAGTGGATGATGCTATAATAATTCCTTCTAAAACATGTGGGTTTACAATGTTTTCCTTTACCGTCAGCAGATGGTAAATCATTTTAATAAATTCTACAGGCTACGGTACCTGCTTACTATCGGTAATTACCGTAATCTATTGACGCTTGCAACACCAGGGTATCGCGCATTGCCAACCCTGTAAATACCTTTGAACTCCTGTCTTAAAATATGTCCTACAAATTACAGTCGTGATGTCTAAATTACGACATGTGCTTTTACATATAAAGTTACTTCGATGTTGTAACAAGCAGTTTACCTTTTAAAAGCAAAATGTATACACAAACTATTACAACCTTTCATTTACAAATAATATGAAAAAATAATACTACAAACATTCTTTCACAGTTAAACAAAATCGAAAGTGTGTTTGAAAAGTGTGAATTGGGAAAAAAGACTGCGCTTGTGCTGCCAATTGACAACCTATGAGTAGGGTTGCCATAGCTTAAAAATATACTTGAAATTGGGTAGATTTTTTTTCAATTCAAAACAATATTAAATGACTTCATAGTTACTGGCTATAGTGGTTACCTAGCTGTTTTTGCGGCGTGTTGTGGGTTCGATACCTACGCGGGAAAAAAATGTGTGATTGATTTTATAAATGTTTGTCCCGGTGTACTTTATGTCCGTTAAATTTATGTTTGTATAGTCCTCTACGACATAGGATCTTAAAAAAAGAAACAAAAAAGTGTTTTAATGTTATTTTTGTTTAAATCATCGTGAATTTAGAAATGTTAACCTTCACAATCTCATATTAAACATAATAAACGATTACTCACGACGATTACCTATTGTAAATTGCCCAATAACAATTTAAAGACCGTTAACGCAATAATAAAGCTTAAAAGAAATAGGTATTTGGTTTAGAGGGGGTTTTATAAAGCTTATTGTATGTTTTACCTGGTGTGTATTTGGGTGTCAAACAACCATACGGCCCCCTTTATTTAAAGCAGTTACCGAAGCCTATGGATGCTTGCAATACCAGAGGTATCACTTGCGTGTTGTCGACCCTTTTTATACACCAAGGCTTTAAGATGTAGAATCCCTGGGATAGGAAAACTTTTCTTAATGTTTTTCTGTTTGTTTGCCACCCAAGTAGTATAAAAAAAACTTTTTCGGCATGTGAATTACCACAGTCTTTACAGTCAGTCTTACAGCCAATATGGTAATGTGGATTACCAATAAATTATATGTATGTGGCAACCCTAAAATATCGAGGTCGTTGTAAAAGCGAAAAGCACGGAACAGGTTTTGATAAAATTCGGGTTTTTGACAGGTTGTTTTCTCTTAGCAGAAGTAGCATCCATCTGGTTGTGTTAATTCAAGATGGTAATGGTATAGGCAGAGATAGTGGCAACAATGTGAATATAAGTAGACATCCCAATGGTGACGGACTTTATCACTCTGCTTAATGGATACTGTAGCCAATGAACGCTTAGAATATCAGAGACTGTACAAAAAACCAATAATCACATAAATTTTAATGGCTGATGATGTCCTCCTAGACGTATCCGTCGACGGCAACCCCTACTTACTCACGGCTACCCATCTCCGCTCATGTACTAAGACGTGGCTCGCGAAGCCGAATTTCGTCTTAAAAAGACGGTCACACAAAGCGCAGTGAAACTCTCCTTGCGCATTATAAGTATAGTCATAAGGGGGCTTGGGTTGAGTTTTACGGTGCTGACGTTTGGCGTCAAGGTCTTTAAGACGACATTGTTCAAACACTTCTATACCTTTGTAACAAGCATACGAGCCGCCACCATTTTCATGACCATCATCTCAGACAAAAGACGTCCACTGCTGGACATAAGCCTTCCCTAAAGATTTCCACAACATTCGGTCCTGAGCTGCCCTAATCCGTTGGGTATCCGCAACCTTAACCAGGTCGTCGGTCCACCTTCGACTGGTGGTAAATCTTGAATGAGAAAACTATTCTTTATCCTCGTCCTTTAATGAGCACTGTAGACCTATATTTACACACACATACACAGTTATGTGTTATGTGTGTGTAAAATACATAGTCATGGTTATATATTGTGTGTTTAACAGACTGGCCCGCTGGTCTAGTGGTTAGTAACCAGAGGTCGCGAGTTCAATCTCCATAGTGGACAAAAAATTGTGTGATCCACAAATGGTTGTCCTAAGACTGGGTGTAGTTAATTGTAAGTTTGTAAAGTCTTCCGCGACACACACACCTAGTGCAGGTGTTGTCTTTTAAAAATGAATTACTTAATGCTGGCTTGTATGATGCCCTACCTCTCTTAAATCACATATTTTATTGTTCATTCAACTTCTTCTGAGTTGATTTATAGAACTTACGTAACCTTATGTAAAAACCTTACTCTTTCTTCAAGATCACTGTCCCAATGAAAATGATTCACATTGAACGAACGCCTATACAATTATGGTTGTCCTGTCACTAAAGGTCCGCAGATAACCTTATCATTTATTTTAATTAACATATAGCTTCATGGCTTTCTCTCTGAAAGAGTAAGCAGAGGTATTTTAGATCTACTCGCTTCGTCAGTTGTTTAAAATGAAGTAAAATTAGAAGCTGACGTCACTCCAAGACGTAAACAAGCGTTGGACAAATTCGAACTCCGGAGTAGGAGCTCGGATGGCACAGTTGATAGTGCGCTGGGCCGGAACCCGAGAGGCGCAGGTTTGAATCCTGCTCCGGGCTCGTCTTTTTCTACATTGCTTTAATATTTAAAAATTAGAATGGTCAATATTCTGAAGCTTGAAATCTTCTTTTTATTGTTTGATTAGTGGTCAACCTGTTGACAGAGTTATTTAGATCGCCCATATCTAGGCCTCTGTCGTGATCTAACGACTGTCACCAGTTGGGATAGTCAGCCTTTTAACGTGCCCTGAGAAACTCGGAGACGCTCATATGAAATACCACTATGCGGTAACTCATCTTAGAGTAACCGTGCCTTTGGCAGCTTAGCTCGCTGATCGTTTACCGAAAAGTTTACCGAGCGGTGATGGCCCAGTGGGAAAGTAACCGACTTGAACGCAAGAAGTGTGAGTTCGATCCCGGGTAATATTAATTTCACTTTGTGGAGTTTTCATGTACTAATCAAATGATTTACCATCTGCTAACGGTGAAGGAAAACATCGTGAGGAAACCCTAGAAATTATAAAGACATGTCAGATTAACCAGGCCAGCATTTGTGAATTTAGACCTAAACCCTTTCTCTCTCTTGATAGAGGAAAAAATACCCGTGCCCAGCAGTGGGACATATATGGGTTGCTTTCATTATTAAAAAAAAAAGTACCTATTATGTATTTATCTAACAAGTTGCGTACGTAGGTGAGCAGTGGTACAGGAAACCTAGTTGAGATGAAAGTAAGGCCGCAAAGCCGTTGACGAAGGTCACGGAGTCTGCGTTTCATTCTGTGTCTACATATCAAAGATCATAGCGGCTTTTTATGCCATAACGTATAGCTATCATGGTGTTAGAACTTAAAATTTGAGATACAGAAAATATAATAAGTATATGTCCCACTGCTGGGCACGGATCTCCTACATCAAAAGCGATGAGACCATACACGCTGCATCAATGTGGCCTAATGATATTAGGGCTGCTGCGTCGTACAGCATAGCAGCTTTTTTTTTTCTTTCGCATTAGAGAACAAGCTCTGTGTCACGCGGGACTACTGCCATATATTCAGTCGCAATTCTCTTTGAAAATTTCCTAACATATAAAACCTTTACCCAACCCAGGAACTTAACCTGGAACCTCATCAATACCGCGGTAACAACGAAGCAATTTAAACTACCTATTAAAAGCTTTTAAAAGTATAGTTTAAATTCGAGTAAGGCCACGTTTAATTATAGTATGTATGAAAATAACTTGTTGACATTTTGTCAACAAGTTATTTTGTAGTTACAAACGGACATACAACTTTATTGCTATAGATAATTTCATTTATTAGAACTCTGTTTCATGGTCAAGTGATTTTAAAATGGAGTAAGAATTTAAAGTGGTCATTAATTGAAATGTAGTTGTTAATAATTTAAAGAGAGGTAAGGCACCATACCAGTGAGCAAGCCCGACTGGGGAAGGACCTCCACCTTACAGAATACCACAGCGGTGTAATTGTGTTCCTGTGTGTGAGTACAGGTCTCCAGCGCTCATTTAGGGATGCGTTTTGAAATAAACGTATTCCTATCCCAGGGATACTCCCATCTTAAAACCTTGGTGTAAAAAAATGTGTTGGAAACACGCAAGTAATACCTCTGGTATTGCAAGCGTCTATAGGCTACGGTAACTGCTTAACATCAGGCGGGCCGTATGCTTGTGTATGCATGTATTGTATGCCGTATGTTGTTTTTGATGGGATAGGAATACGTTTCTTTCAAAACACATCCCTAAATGAGCGCTGGAGACCTGTACTCACACACAGGAACACAACTACTCCGCTGTGTGTAGATATTTGGCTGTGGTCTTCTGTAAAGTGGAGGTACTTCTCCAGTCGGGCTTGCTCGCTAGCTAGCTAAGCAGCAAGCTATCATTGATCATAGTCACCACAATATTTCTCCAACATCACTTCAAAGGAATTCGCTCGTAACTTCAAATAAATTGTTTTAGAAAAGCTCTAATGGAGTTTTAATGACAGTGAGAGTAACGGCTTCGAATAGCCGTGCGGTAATCGAATGGCATTCTGGTCCAATGGCGTGGATATCCATTTGGCTAATTAAATGTAGTACAACATAGCTTGGAGAACAAGGAAATTGAAAAAGAGTAATGGCTGTTCAAGCAGAGATATAGAATGACTGACTAATCTAATTGATGATTTGATACATCAACGCATAGTCCACACATAGTCTAAATGACTGGGTCTACAAAACTTGAAATTAACTAAGAACAATGATATTATAGTAAGAAATACGTTGATTATCACACTAGCGCACGGCAATTGATGTGAACAGTAAATAAAATGAAATTAAATGAAAAAATAAAATCATGTTAAAAAATATGTATAGAATTATATACTTACATATTTTTAACATGATTTTATTATTTAAGTGAAATGATATGAACAGTAGATAACTCGCTTCATTTCATCCATCGCTATCTCTATTATAAAAATAATAACATCGAATTCTAATCGCACATTTTAAAAGGATTCCAGAGCTTTACTTATAACAGTAATGATCATCAATTGCCCCGTTGATCGGCGCGTGCGCATGCCACCTGTCACGCGGACATACTGACCGCATCTCACACCGATGTGTAACAAATGCGTAAAGTATCGAACAGGGAATGCTTGCGAATTCGTTCGAGTCATTTGTCAATGTGTTCGATGACTGATGAATAATGAATTTAGATTTCCAAATAAATGTTATATACTTTAATAATCAATTATACTAGTCGTTTGAATAGTTAGTCACGTAACTTTATTGCAACAGATTAGGATTGGGATTGTTATTCACGCAAAGCAACCCAACTACACCTCTGTGTGTAGTTGTTTGTGGGCTTCTGTAAGGTTTTGGTTCTATGTAAGTTTGGCTTGCATGCTTGTAGGGTACCTAACCTATCTTACAGTCCATGTGTCCAAGAGAATTTCCCATAAGACTAGTCTACATCCATACTGATACTATAAAAAGAAAAGATATGTATACATGTATTTTAGTTTGTAATGAATTAACTCAAAAACTACTTGACCTATTTAAAAAATTCTTTAACCTATAGAAAGCTACGTTATCAACGAGTAACATAGACTATATTTTATTTTTAAAATTAAGGGACTTCTAAGAAAAATAAAAAATGGCTTCCTGTGCAAAACCAGGCCGTACCGCTAAACAAAAATAAAATAACCTTGTAAAAAAATAATCACAAATGCCGACAGCATACACTGTCTCTAATATAATTATCCATTAAAACTATATCCAACAAGGCAAACCACAACATAGGTATTAAAACAAAACAATTCATACACCTTTTAAAGGCCATACATTTATATAACGGTGTGATATGCGGAAGCATACGATAGTAATGTAACCAATACCGCAGAAATGTGAAGTATTATCCATAAGCATTTCCTTTGGACTAGGGTATAGGCTGATTTGATTCACCGTTCGTAATAAAGCTTCGGACAGATTAGTTGTGAGTTGTGACATCTCCGGTAAAAGATTACTTTACCGCATCCGATAATAAATGTTGGACCTATAGAAATGGCGACAGTACATTTTTGAAGTGAAAAGTTCTTTAGGCGCGTTAAGCACTTTTTGGGTGAACAAAAATCATGGAACTCGCGTCATCGTCACCGAACGCTTTCCATATTCAAAAATAATAATCTAATAGCTCGACGATACAATTCACAAGTTACTTAGTTTTCACTTCTATCGCCAGTCCCCAAAGACTGCCCCGCATGTTTTTTTTATACTACTTAGATTGCAAATCATACGGCCAGCCTGATGGTAAGCAGTTACCGTAGCCTATAGACCCTTGCAATACTAGAGATAGCTCTTCAGTAAAGTGGAGATCCTTATTAGAAAAATGATAATTATCATCTCTTTATTGGTGTACAAAAGAGTCTATCTATAATGTTTTTACAGGCTCGGCAACGCGTAAATCGCGTCCATAGGCTACGGTAGCTGCTTATCATCAAGCGAACTGTATGTTTATTAATCTCCCTATTAACATAAAAATAATCATCTCAACATAAACACAAAATTATCCTTACTCCATTAAAAACAAGTTTAAAGCCAAAATTAAACAACCTATTTAGACTTAATACAAAATATCCTTTCTCGAACATTCTCAAAATTTAAAATATCAAGGCTTTACGACCTCAACACAAGGCAGTTATGCTAAATATTTCTCACACAATACCCTGTTGAGAGACATGGCAAGTAATCTCATATATCCGCATAGGTACATAAGGTGTTTAAAACCAGTCTAATAAGATCTCTCAATCCTATAGAATTTATTAGCAACGCAAGGTCAGCAAGTATTACATATTTAAAGAATGATTTCTTAGTTCATGTAAATATTTTATTAGAAAGCTATTTACCAATTTTTATATAACAAGATATCTCGGACATAGTGCGTAAGTGACATTTCATAAGCAATTTAATTAGCAAACTTAATTGCTGCTTCTAGTCATCTTAAAAAAATGGCGCTTATGCCCATTGTGCGTACCATGATAATAACGTACTTACAGTACAGCGATTTTTTATGATGACAACTTTAAAGCTTTGTTATAAAGTCGGCATCTTACGAATTTCAAAATAAGATCGAAAATAAATCGCTATAAACATGTCATGGTTCGGGCCCAGTACAAGTCGGATAGTGTACACTATGATATGATATGGTAAGTATGTCTTAATTTCAGATTATCCATCAATATTATTAGACAGATTGTGTGTCTATCTAATAATTTTAATGGATAAACTTAATATAAACTTTTCATACCTATCTTTTTAAATAAACATAAGAAACATTCCGTAGGTATTTATGTAAATAGACGCAGACGAATATTTTTTGTACAAAAAGTGAAAGGGTGTAATGTAATGATTCATTCGGAAGAATGCCAACATACCTGTTTAGCAAACACTATAAACATTTTTGTAAGATTTCTCTGTTTGTTTATCAAGTTTCAAGAGTTATCTTCGTTCGCAAAGGTAAAGGTGACCACAGGCGATAGCCACAAAATGCCGCCATCCCGGCCAGAGTTTCTAGACAAGTGGCATAAGCGATAATCGAATCGAAAAGTCAAAAAAGAAAATGTATGGGATTTGACGTAAGTTTACGATATAATGTCGTAAATATACGTCAAATTCCATACATTTTATTTTTTGACTTTTCGATTCGACTATCGCTTATGTCACTTGTCTAGAGGCTCTGTTCTCATATATTATTTTGGTAGCGAGTGGCGAACCGTGTGTGGCGATTCCATATAAAATGTATGAAATCGTCAAAAAATAAGTCGGTGGCGGCGGTTTCTGTCTGTCGACTTTGGCCCCTGTGCTGTGCAGAAAATTCGTACGGCTTAAAGACGTACGGCATCATACAAACGAGCAATCCCGACTAGGGAAGGACCTCCAGCTTACGAAACACCACAGCCAAATAACTACACATACTACAAGTTTCCAGCGCGTCACTTAGAGATGCGTTCATAACGAAACATATTCTTTTCCCAGGGTATTCAAAAGACCCTTGTGTTAAAAAAATTTGGTCAGCAACACGCAAGAATCATCTAGCAGTAGATATCTAGTACTAGAAGTGTCACTTGCGTGTTACCGACGCAAATTTGTAACACCATTGTTAATATATAATTGGGGCATTAAGAGACACTGCAATAATTTATATAAATACCTCACTTAAGTCAAAACTATTTAAAACCTACTCCAAGGTCTTAGGAGAAATAAATGGAGTATCAGCCAATCCAGAAGCCATAGAAATCTGTAAAATTACCTGCAACAAACAAAAATACATATATAAGTATGAATTTAGTCTAATAAAGCTTATTATCTAGGATTCGAGCACAAAATTTTCATTTCTATAGACAGTAAAAGTATATAAACATTTAGTAAAGAAACCAGCTTAAAAAGCTTTTTGTAAGCAAATGGCAATAACCTAAATGTTAAGAACACGATCGCAGAATATCAATTTCAACTGTAGAAATCAAATTAACAACGTAATAGAAACGATGGAACACGACTTTATTCTTTCTGAAACTGACTGCAACCCAAAGGTTTCAGCAGTATATTAAAGGTCTAAATGGGTTTTCATTAGTCCAACAGAACTCTTTCGTCACATAATTACAATCATCCAAACTTTTTTGACATCGTCAGCTAGACATTTCATTACAGAGGGCAAATTCTAATAAACCACTACAATATAAGAAATTAGTATTAACAGGTTCCCCGTCATATGAATCATATTTGTTTCATAAAAATAGATTTTCTAATGTGTCGGACTTGGGAAAGTGAAAGGGTTAACAAAGTTATTAATCTTACACAAAATAAAAACGAATAAAAGAGAATAATTTTATTTCATTCAAATTATACAATAATACTTTTTCTATAGCGTTTATTATTACGATTTCTATCTAGTTTATAATTTGATCCTTGACTGACATAGAAAGTGGAATGTATATCAAAGAAATTTGTTTCTACGCTTTGTCATAAGAATATTAATGATAGGAAACGGTACATTTGACATAAATTCTATTCACAACGTAGTGTATCGGTTTACTGTTAGACAATTATGTTTATTGTGTTGTTAAGAATTGATTAATATGTACGAATTGATAAATTAAAAGTTTAAAATTAAAAGGGCTTAAGCGCCATAATGCCATCAAACAATGTTGACCGCAATTCGACCGAACCGTGCGATAACAAAAAAATTGTATGAAAAACTTTAAAATATTACATGATTTAGACCCGTTATCCGTTACAGCAATAATATATTATGACAAATCGTGAAAGTTTAAAAGCTTTGACCCCCTTTGTGTCATAAAAAGTGTTAACGTACAAAATTGTCATAATTGACAATTGTTATAATTTTGTGTTAATTGTATGTCATTCATGTAAGTCGTTTACGACCTTAATATTTTAAGGTCATAAGCGACTAATGTATCTTAATTTTGATTATTTTATGAGCATGATTTGGGTCGCGGGTGACTTTCAAACATAATATTGACCACCTCACAAACCAATGAGTCACAAAAATATTTCAACGATCCCCACTTGTGCAATTAATAAGCTTTTTGTAATACCCGCGGTCAAGAAAAAAGAACATTTAGATAGCCATGGTCAAAAAGGATAAATGTCTGGTGTAGGTTGATTTTTGCAATTATAACTTACTACTTGTTGCCCGCGGCTTCGCCCGCGTAGATGTCGGTTATCGCGATAAAAAAATAGCCTATATGCTATTCCAGACTATAATCTATCTCTGTGCCAAATTTCATCCAGATCCGTTCAGTAGTTTTTGCGTCAAAGAGTAACAAACATCCATATGTACATCCATACTCACAAACTTTCACATTTATAATATTAGTAAGGACTAGATTTGCAATACGGATATAGGTTCATCTATGCATTCATAGGCTACGGTAACCGTTAACCATTAGACGGTTTTTCATCGTATACGTTTTGAGAGAAACGTATATCTATTCCAGGGACACTCCCATCTTAAATCTCTGGTGTAAAAAATAGGTTGGCAACATGCAAGTGATACCTCTGCTATTGCAAGCGTCCATAGGCTGCGGTAACTGTTTAAAATCAGGCGGGCCGTATGCTTGTTTGCCACCCAAGTAATATAAAAAAAGAGGCAAATTGACAGTTTATGACCAGTCGCTTACACCTTTTGCGCTTAAAGATATCATAATTATCAATACGATAATAATTGCTTTCTTTTTTTGCGGGGGAATTTACAAACATACAATTTACGAAAACAAAGAACACTTAGACTTTAGAACAACCATATAATATGTGGATGAGATAAAATCTTGTCTTATGTGGGAATCAAACCCAAAACTCCGCGCAGTAGTAAAAAATTGAACCAACAGTGCAGTCAGCCTTTCGAATAGAAATTACGAATTAAAGAGAATTAATAAATAAAGCCTTATTTCCTTTTTAAATCTTTCTAGAAAGGTGATTGTACTAAATAGGAAACCGCAAGGCCCTTACACAAATTGTGCAAAACAAGAGCAAAGTTGTTGAAGTATTACCTAACACTAGGAAACGGTATCTAGTGAGCCAGTCTTAGGTACCTTCTAATGCTGGTTAAGTATGGAAATATGTAAAATACTGTAAGATTTGAGAAGAAATTTAGTAGCCCAATTCGTCCCATAAGATTACAAAATAGTGAGTTATCGTTTAAAAGCCCATTACATATTAGCAATACGCGGGTAGAAGATATACAAATCGAACGGCAACAGCGATCGGCGGTTTGTACGGCGGCGTTTAAACGCGGTACCGATTGCGGCATTACACGAAGTGAGCCGAATAAAAACGAAGTGGCTGAGCAAACCGTTGTAGTGACTACACATGGCTCTGTTCCAGAGGTGAGAAAGTCGATGGAAAGTCCTCAGCTTATTACGGGTTTTGAGGATAAACAGCAGACTCCATCAAAATTGGTTATGGACTCTGGTGAAATGAACGAAGAGGGGTGGAATGTTGTAACGCGACGGAAACAATATCCTCGCCGTAATTACCGCTATTTAGGCAAGTCGGGATGTGCCAAGGACATGGTGTATAACTTCAAAGCGGCAGAAAAGAAAATCCCTATATTTATATCTAATATACACAGCGATACGACGGAGGAGGATATAGTTAAATACATTTATAGTAAAACAAAAGACAAGATTAAACTAGAGAAAATAAATATGCGAATTCAAAAATCTCATAAAGCGTATAAGTTTTTCGTATCTGAGTCTCGTATACATATATACCTGAATTCGACTACTTGGCCCGAAGGTGTTATATTTAGACGCTTTGTGCATTTCAAGAACAATACTACGAACAGATACATCTCTGTTGATGGCCGTACTAATATAATAAATGGATAATCGAAACTATATGTTTATGTCCTATAACTGTAAGAACATCAAACGTTCCGCGGACAGTGTCAGAGAATTATGTCTAGGCAGTGACCTGATAGCTCTGCAGGAAACTTGGTTGCTACCTGAGGATATACCATACCTAGGTACCATCGACCGCGACTTTGGGTACACGGGCACATCAGCTGTAAACACGTCAGCCGGCGTACTGCGAGGGCGCCCGTATGGAGGTGTCGCGATACTATGGCGCAGTAGTGTTTTCCAGCAAGTGTCTATTGTGCGTTGTGATAGTGCGCGGATCTGTGCAATAAAAATAACAACTAGTGATCGACCCATAGTTGTAATGAGTGTCTATATGCCAACTAACTCTGTGGATAACTTAGCGGATTTTACGGATTGCCTAAGTACGGTAAGCGCCATTGTTGATGAATACGGTATTGATTCTGTATATATGTTGGGTGATTATAATGCTCACCCATCCGAGTTATTTTTCAGTGAGCTTTCACATTTTTGTAATGAGCAATATTGGAGCTGTATAGATGTAGATATACTAGGTATAAACTCGAACACATTTACGTTTGTCAGTGATGTGTACGGATCATGCAGCTGGTTGGATCATTGCATTGTTACTCGGTCTGCAAAACTATCTGTGACTAACGCGTATGTTAAGTATGACACTACGTGGTCGGATCATTTCCCACTTGTAATAGAGTGCAATTTAAATCTTTTAACACCTATAGTGGCGTCCATACACACACATAAACAAGATGTAACGTGGGGTGATAGAAATGGCCATCAGATTGTTGTGTACACTGAAGAATGCAATAGTAGACTTAAATTAATCGATTTCCCGACTGAGTGTACAAGCTGTGCTGATTTTTACTGTACTGATTTAAGTCACAGAAGTATAATTGATAGATTATATTCCGATATTGTAGCCGCACTCAGTGACGCGGCATTGGCGAGTCGAGGAAGTAAAAATAAGGGTAGGGGTGGCACACGCGTGGCGGGATGGAATACACATGTTGCCGAAGCTCACAGGGATGCCAGGGCGAAGTTTAAAGAGTGGGTATTGTGTGGGAAGCCTAGATCTGGGTACTTCTTTGATGAAATGAGTGACAGTAGAAGGGTGTTCAAGTCGCGACTTAAATGGTGTCAAAACCATCAAGACCAATTAAAAATGGACACTCTCGCTGAGAAATATGCCCAGGGTAACTTTAGTTCATTCTGGAAGAGTACTAACAAGATAAACGTACGGCCTGGCTTGCCTGTGAGCGTTGGTGGGGTGTGTGATCCTAAGAGCATAGCGGATATGTTTCGCGTTTGTTTCTCTGTGCAATCACCATTGGAAATGGCGCCGGCGCCTACTACGCAGGAGGTGTTCAATGCTCAGTTACCTGGTGGGGGGAAACCGTTGCAGTTTTTGGCTAAGGAGGTAACCGGGGTCATAAAGAATATGACGCGAGGCAAATCTCCTGGCTACGACGGTCTTAGCGTTGAACACTTACAACATGCAGGCCGTCATATATCGAGAGTTTTAGCTGTGTTCTACTCGTTGTGCGTGAGTCACTCATACCTACCATATAACTGTATGAGGACTATTGTAGTGCCTGTAGTTAAGAACAAAACTGGTGATCTAGCAGACATAACTAACTACAGGCCTATTTCTCTTGCAACTATAGTTGCTAAGGTTTTTGACGGTTTGCTTAATACACAGTTGGACAAATATGTGACCCTGCACGATAACCAGTTTGGCTTTCGTCCTAAATTGTCTACAGAAAGTGCTATACTGTGTCTTAAGCACACCGTCAAATATTATACTGATCGTAGAACGCCTATCTATGCGTGTTTCCTAGATTTGTCCAGGGCTTTTGACCTGGTGTCGTATAATATATTGTGGGAAAAACTTTTGAGCATTAACATACCTCCTGAACTAGTCAACATATTCAAGTACTGGTATACACACCAGGTCAACAGTGTTAGATGGGCGGGTGCAATGTCTGAGTCCTATAGAATGGAATGTGGAGTTAGGCAGGGTGGATTGACCTCACCTACTTTGTTTAACATTTATATAAACGCTTTGATCGTTGCGCTCAGCAGTATGCATGTCGGCTGCCACATTGATAATGTATGTGTAAATAATTTGAGTTACGCAGACGACATGGCTTTGCTGAGTGCATCGGTATGTGGTATGCGACAGCTACTTATGGTGTGCGAGGAGTACGCAGCTAGTCATGGCCTTGTGTATAACGCTGGCAAAAGTCAGTACATGGTCTTTCGGGCCGGCCCAAAGTGTCCAGACATTGTACCCACTATATGTTTGAACGGTATCCCACTGCTCAGAGTGGAACAATTTAAGTACCTAGGGCACTGGCTAACAGTCGATCTGAAGGACAATGTAGATATTGAGCGGGAGCGGAGGGCGCTGTCGAAAAGAGCTAATATGATTGCTCGTAGGTTTGCTCGTTGCACAAATCATGTTAAGATTTTCCTTTTTAAAGCTTATTGCACTTCACTGTACACGTGCAGCCTGTGGGCAAACTACACACAAGCTATCTACAGCGCCCTTCGTGTCCAGTACAATAACGCGTTCAGGGCAGTATTAGGGTTGCCTCGCTTCTGTAGTGCCTCGGGCATGTTTGCGGAAGCGCGCACCGACTGTTTCCACGCCACCATGCGCAAGCGGTGCGCGTCCTTGGTGCGCAGGGTGCGGGCCAGCACTAATACTGTCCTGGCAATGATTGCAGGACGCGTTGACAGTATGTATGTGAGACATTGTTGTGCCAGACATACTACGCCAAGCAGTCATTAAATTTTAATTATTTATTTTTATTAATTTTAATTGTATTTTTGTGACATTTAATTATTTATTACGTACTCATTTAATTTTTATTATTTTATTTATTTGTAATTAATTATAATTTTATTTTTTATTGGAAATTGTTCTGATTAAATATTGTATTTATTATTTGGTGCACAATGTTTATAATTGTATGGAGTTATTCTGAAATAAATGAATTTTAATTTTAATTTAAATAAGAGCCAAATGAACGTATCACCAAAATATCGAAAAAAATTTTTTTTCGTAAATAACTTGTTTAAATGGTCCTACACCATCTGCCAAAAGAACGTAGTCGTACAGTCAATAGTTTCAGAGTTCAATTTGTAAACAACCATAACAATTTAACAACTTATACGTTACTATACTTTTAAACAATATGTGAGCTAGTTGTTTTAATTAAGAGCCATATGAACGTATAAAAGTTTACGTTAATTTAAAACTTATTTCGAATAGCATCTATCTTATTTAACTGATTGCCAAAGCCACATTAAACCAATTACGTTACTTTGGCAGTAATATTTACGTACCTATTAAACTCTGTTCTTAGGAAGACTTTGATTCAAATTACGTTCCAATGATTCTAAAAAGTTCAACATGAAAAGAATTAGTCACACATGGAAGATTTGGAATCTTTGGGCCTGCCTGGATATATGGCTGTTGACTTCCTCGAAGATAAGATGAGAACCATTCCAGTGCCTTAGGGGAGACCATAAGATGGGACAGGATGGATAGAAGTATATCGTGGCTGACGGTGTTGAAGGCGTTCGAGAAACCTACCAAAACCAATACAGTTATCATGGTATCCTCCACGCCCGCCCTCACATCGCCAGTCACTTTAAGTAATGCTGTTACTGTGCTATGCCCAGGTCTGAATCCAGATTGAAGTGGAGAAAGGATTTTGTTTCGGTAGACAAACCCGGACAGCTGTCTGTGGGCACAAGCTTCAAGCACTTTCGATAGGAAAGGGTAGTTGTATGTAGTTGTGTTCCTTCATGTGAGTACAGGTCTCCAGCGCTCATTTAGAGATGCGTTTTAAAAGAAACGTATTCCTATCCCAGGGATACTCTCATCATAAAGCCCTGGTGTAAAACAATGGGTTGGCAACACGCAAGTTACACCTCTGCTACGGTAACTGCTTAACATCAGGTGGGCCGTATGCTTGTTTGCCACCCAAGTAGTATTTAAAAAAAAAACTTGATGGACTGTAATCCGCGGGCGTCACTTTAAAACTGATTTAAATAAAGATATTTAATTTATTAATTTTATATTCTCTTCCCAAATAACGTATTACACTTAGCTAAAGTGAATCTATTTAAAAAAAATAAGAGCCAGAAAAACGTAAACCTGACACTTTTTGAAAATCCATAAATATTTAATATATTTGACAATATTATTAATACTTTTTTTGCTATTTTAACTTCCTATTTACTAGTCTCTAATTCGGCATTTTTCTTTTCTCGGTTAGCTGTTATATAATGTATAATAAAGTACTTAAAGTTCAGAATAGTGGTATTTGCACAGATTTTTGTCTCTCCTGTAAAGTTGTCAAAATGTCAATACGTTCGTTTGGCTTTTATGGGACGAATTATTAAGACGGTTTTGGACTTAAACATCACGCTATCACCTAAAGGAGCATAGCAGAAACAATAAATGACTAGACTGATATTCAACAGGACTGTTGGTCTAGTGGTTAGTGACTTAATAATTGTTTATCCCGAGCATGGATGTAATTTGTACTTCTTTTTTTTTTTTTTTAAGACAACTGCCGCACTAGAGAACAAGCTCTGTGTTGCGGGGGACTTAACAAACATACAATAACGGACACAATTTACACCCAAACTCAGAACAACTCTTTATGGATCACACAAAGTTTTGTCCCTGTGCGGGAATCGAACCCACAACCTCGTGCATAGCAGGCGCATACTGCACTCACTGGACCACTAAGGCAGTCAAGCGTATGTTTGTAATGTCCCCCGCGACGCAGGGCTTGTTTCCTACTGCGGGAGTTGTCTTTTATAAAAAAAGAAAGAAGCCGCGGGTGGCAGTCAGTAAATAATACAATGTTTAAGAATGAGTTCAAGTGAGACGTGTTACAATATCGCACACAGAGTAATGTTCACACAGTATTTCATATATAATCGCGTGCGCATCGATATTAGCGAGCTTTGTGTGGTCTAAGTCACAGAAGTTAGAATTTACGAAAGAAGTTACGAATAATGATGAAACAAGCATACGTCATACTTAGCTTGATTATAAGCATAAAGCTATGAATGCTTGTAACATCAGGAGTACTATGGCGTGCTTATAGCAATTTATTTTCAATCCGAAATTGAGTTTCGTAAGATGTAAATTTTATTTTGCTTTAAGGTTGTCACTGTTCTTACTTTAATAAGAAAACTGCTTACCATCAGACAAGCCGTATGTCTGTTTGCTATTTAAGTATTAGATTAAAATGTCTGTTGAGTGATATTAAGTTGTTTTATCGAAAAATCCTTTGTATCAGTTGGACTTCCCATTACATGTGAAAACGTGATTATGATAAACGCCTACCTATTCAGAGAAATACACATTGTACATTTATTTATAAATACATATTTTATTAAGAATTAGACATTTTTCACTGTAGCATGTCGAAATTCACAGAAGGTGCTCAAAAGTGTTTAACTAAATCTAACGATATTTTGTAAGATTAAGTAGATAATATAAGGACAGTCCCGTCATAAGATAAGATAAGATAGGTGTATTATATATGTATAATATTTATGTTAACCAGTTTTAGCTTACAATATTGTTTTGGAATAACTGTAAAAATATTGTAAATGGGTTTAAATAAATAAAATTTTAGTTAATACTATAAAGGAAACAATTGCTCATGTAAAATTTTAAAACATATTTCTTATAACTTGTACCAAACATTTACTCTAATCATAGTGTTATATCGTTCGCGCATGCGCAAGATAGGCCATTCGCATCACTCTCGCGCATCGTCAAGCGTGAAAACGATACAATTTTATCTCCTTTTTTCTATTACAATCGGTTTATAAATAATATATCACTTTTTTGGATCAAAAATTCTCCAGTGCTCATTTAAGGATGTGTTTTTAAGGAAACGTATTAATATCCCAGGATTACTCCATCACAAAGCCTTAGTGTTAAATCACTTAGGTAGGCAATAGGAATATTGCATTATCAATAGTCTACGGTAACAGGTTACCGTATCATGATACAGGTATCATGCCGCACTGTACGGTTTCAGAGGAATTTCCTCCCACGTACGATTAGGTTGTGGAATGACTAAAGCATGGGGTTCTTCAAGAAAGGAGTTATAAGGTTTCTAAAGGGTCGGCAACGCGCGAGTGATACCCCTGGTGTTGCAAGCGTCCATAGGCTACGGTAACTGCTTACCATCAGGCGTACCGTATGCTTGTTTGCCTCCTTGGTAGTATAAAAAAAACCGCTTACTATCAGATGGGCCGTATTTTTTTTATACTACTTGGTTGACAAACGGCCATCAGTTACCGTAAACCTATGGACCTACGTGATGCCATTCTTACACCAGAGCTTGTTTGTATTTGCTTTTTCTTTACATAAGTAGTATAAACAACTTTGTCAAAGACCTCTCTGCCTACCCCTTAATAAAATACGGCTGGTACAATATATTATGGACCGATGAGATCATGAAAGACGATTACAAAATACCTTTTAAAGTATTTACTAACAGCACACAGCCTACGGACGAAAGTGCGTCGAACTAAAAGTAGGACTATAAAATGTGTGCCAATCTGTCAATATGCACAGCGTTAACAATGTCTCCCAAGGGACGTATGTATAATATATTAATGTATTTATGACATAATATTAGAATGAGGTTAGACTTAGTGCATAATTCGTCATGTAATGAACGATTTATTTGTTTGAAGTAAGTAAGTAGAATGTTTACTTTATATTTCTTTTATTTTCTTTAAAAAAATACAACTGCCGCACTAGAGAACAAGCTCTGTGTCACGGACTTTACAAACATACAATTAACGGACACAAATTAAACCCATACTCAAAACAACTCTTTGCGGGTCACACAAAGTTTTATCCTGTGTGGGAATTGAACCCACTCAGTGCACAGCAGGCGCATACTACGGCCACTGGATCATCAAGGCAGTAAATATATATAATACTAGCTGTTGCCCGCGGCTCCGCCCGCGTGAATATCGATTATCGCTGCAAAAAGTAGCCTATGTGTTATTCCAGACCATAATCTATCTCTGTGCCAAATTTCATCCAGATCCATTCAGTAGTTTTTACGTGAAAGAGTAACAAACATCCATACTTACAAACTTTCGCGTTTATAATATTAGTAGGATGGCAAAACACCGTTTGCCGGGTCAGCTAGTTAAGACTATAGAAATGCTGTTGGAAGTTATTCAGATGATTGACTATACAAAGAAACAACTACAATATCTCCTCAGTTTCATTCACTTTCAAATAACCTGTAGGGCATTTCTGTTTGTCCACTACTTTCACTTAACAACACTATACCTATACAGCTTTTGGCCGGATCTCTGTCAATAGAGGAGAGATTTTACTATCAAGATGGCCGTTAATATGTCCCACTGCTGGGCAAAATATTAAAATTAGAGTGCCTGCCCGTTATAGCCGTTTCCAAATTACTCCCTTTTACCCACCACTCCGTAAAACTGTATTTGGTACCAACTCACCGATCCCATGTATGTGCAAACTAGCAAATGAAAAAATAGTGATTGTACTGACATATTTTCCAACTCAATAGGACAATTTTGTAATAATGTTAAAAAGTACTTGTCGGATAAAAAAAAAGTTTAGATCTGCAACACAAAACCCAACGTTTGTTAACCATTGCTTTTTAATTTAGAAATAAGTATATATTTATAAGTATTAGTGTATGCGGTGTTTGCTTATAATTGGCTGTACATTTTGAAAATATTTAGCTTTAAGTTATTAATTTTGTAAGAATATAATGTAACAGCTGTCAGCAAACCAAATAAATAAATAAAAGTATCGCCTTCTCTATTAAGAGAGCTGTGTGGGTTTGATGCGGGTTGGTGAATCAGGCATGCCTTTACAATTCGTTCTAAGATATGTAAGTTTCCTCACAAAGTTTTCCTTCACCTAAAGCAGATAGTAAATTTTATCATTTAATTAGTACGTATAAATTTCACATAGTGAAATTGACATTGGTATGACCATCCGGGATCGAACTCACACCATAATTATTTATATCTACAAGTCGGTTACTTTCCTTCTCGGCTACCACCACTTTTGTGGTGTTCCCCAGGTTATACAATTTACTAAAATACATTAAGCATTTTTTTTAAAGGTAGCTCTTCTCACTATGGAACAAGCCCAGTGTCGCGGGGGACTTTACAAACATACAATTCACGGACATAAATTACACCTACACTCGGAACAAACTTTTTTTATTTCTCTCAAAAAAGACAACTCCCGCACTAGAGAACAAGCTATGTGTTGCGGGGGACTTTACAAACATACAAATAACGGACACAAATTACACCCAGACTCAGAACAACTCTTTATGGGTCGCACAAAGTTTGGTCTCTGTGCGGGAATCGAACCCACAACCTCGTGCACAGCAGCGTCAAATATAACATTTATGGATCACACAAAGTTTTGCCCCGTGTAGGAATCGAACCCACGACCACCGGCGTAGCAGTCAAGGTCCAATAGACCATTTGAGTGGCAATGATCTCATCTCTTAGTATTTCTCATCCAATATAACTCTTAAATAGTATTACTTTTGCAATCACAACAGACCGGATATTTAGAAACATCGAGGTAAAAAGATTTTATCTTTTATATTATACATAGACTTTATTGCTCAATCAATTGCCGGAAAAACATCAATTGAGAACAGTCACGAACTATAACTATTACTTATTTACGTAAAACCTGACATCTAGACCGAGAACCTTCTTTATAAAAACATATTTTGATATTTTAGAGGTCGACAGATGGTCAAAATGCGACCGGAATTTATTTAATTTAAAATTGTTTATTGATAAAATGAAAAAGGAATAAATGGTACTTATCTGTTTTAACTATATGTATGTATTTTTAACCGTCTTCAAAAAGAGGAGGTTATCAATTCGTGTGTATTTTTTTTTATTTTATTTTTTTATGTATGTTACCGCATATCTCCGTCATTTATGGACAGACTTAAAAAAAAAATTGTCTGACTGGACATACTTCCAGTTTGGTCCCATTATCATCAAAAGAAAGTTCTGATGATGGGATTCATGAGGCACACATATAGCAATTTCAATATTTTTAACAACTAATCAATCATTTGCATTCAGAAAGTGTAATTTGGTGAAGTAAAACTGATGAAGAAGACCACAGATGGCCATCTGAACTTTTCAATAATAAGTATTTTACTGATGGCGAGTAGATAAGTTTCGGTTATTGTTGCTAAGCAACTATTAATAAGAAATAATGACGTGAATGAATTGAGCGCGGACTGCACAGATTAATTATTGCTTTTAATACCTACTTGACCTGTGTTCAGCCCGACGCTCAGTCGATTTTATTCGATTGTAACAAACAAATATTTGAAAATTTTACAACTTGCCGTACTGAAGTCGGTTTCTTTTTGTTAAAATTATTTTAAGGAATTATTAGTTACTCTTAAATATTCAGTGCCAGGCCAATCATTTTTTATAGGATTCATTTATGTGGCTCGATAAAAAATGCCAAATGAGACGTCAGCTAATTTGCCTACTGCCGTAATTGCTGGCCGACTGAACAGACAATTTAATGAAAGAACGTGCATTGTCAAAGCTTTTCTTCTTTTTAATCTATGCAAGCGAATTACGACTGCTTGTATTAGGCATTAGCTTATACATGACTCATATCCTTACTCATATTAATATTATGTTTTGATATTCAAATTAATAATATTAAACCATAAAAGATGGTATATTTATCACCTTCATAAATTTATAGCCTCTAGGAATGGACAAGTTTAAAAAAAAGGTTGACTTGGAATTCCATGAATAAGTTTTTAATGTTGTAGACGGCCATAATTTATTTGTCTACTTTTAATTTTTTTTAAATCCAAATTCAAAAATGTGACATTGATGTCAATTTTTGTGGCAAAACATAATGCAGGATTTTATCATTTATCAATTTATATATCAAAGGGGCAGGCAAGTTTTCCCACCGGTCCCAAGTGCCTACCCTTAATTTTCATCAAAGGTTTAAAATTTGGTTAAGTTGTCATTCCCTTCTTAGGTTAAAAAAAAGGTCTTAAAATTGCGGATACACTGTAGGCTCTACCTACTAGACGTATTTAAATTTCTTGAATTTGACTCGAACAATGCATTTTAGTATTAATAAATTAAAATCTTCACTTCCTAAACTTCATACAGTATTATAATAACTAATAACAAGCATTTGTTGATTTAAAATAGAGTGGCCTGAGTTTGTTGCTAATTCTTCCTTCAGTCAGCGAATCTTGCAGTAGGCTAATTAGCTGTCATTTTATTTAAGCATTTCTTGTCGATCTCCTCGTTGTGTTACATTAATGAACAAGACATTTTTTATTTTATTTTAATAGACATATTTCTTGTTTTCAATGAATCGTTGAAAATTGCATGGAAATGAAATAAAATTAAATATAACAATCATTTTACGTCTTTTTTTCAACCTTCAACGTATAAACAAAGACGTATTTTTATTCTTATTTCTATAGAAACTACGTTTAATCCTCTAACATAAACATACAAACGTGTTATTATCGTTGCATCATATTTAAAAATATTTCGGTTTGTGTTCTTTATTTGTCGATGTTTTGCGACACAAGTCACGTACATTTTAGATGACTAAAGTCAAAAGTTGGAATTTAGTGTTTTGTTTTATATTTTCGTTTTATTTCAAACCGTTTGAAATATAACTGGCTTGTAAACAAACCCTTTTTTTAGTGTTAAATATAAAAATATTTTCTTATTATTTTTATTTATTGTAGATTTTTTTCCGACCTCAAAACAGGATGAGGTTTTTAATTCGTCTGTAAATGCTTTTTGTATGTTTTTTACGTCATCATTCCGCGAAATAGGAGAAAATATTTAAATCAGGATTTTATGATATACGAGTAGTATACCTGGGATGGGAAAACCTTTTATTAAAAACGCACCTCTTAATGAGAAATGGAGAAGACAATAGTACACCGCTGTGTTTAGACATTTGGCTGTGATTTTCTGTATAATGGAGGCCCTTCCCCAGTCAGGCTTGCTCAATTGTATGGTGCCGTACCTTTCTTAATGTATGAAAAGTAGGTCTAACAGCAACCGCTACCGCAGTACTTTAACACATGCATTTAACTCTCATTGATGTGGTCTACATTCAACAAAAACATGACACCACAATCAATACATAACTCTTAAAAGATCCGGACGCGTTACCAGCACGCATGCGCAGACATGCTCACGCGCATGCATGTGTCATCGTCCGCATGCACGCATGTACTATCGGCCAAGTTGGTGCTCGACTATTAACATTTTTAAACGACAAAAAATGAATGAGGTTATTAATTTAACTTTTTACAGAGTAGTCTGATTTTGATAATCCTTTATTATTATAATAGATTTCCTTTAAAGTTGGTCCTATTAAACCTTGATAATAAAATTCGTTTTGATAAAAGATTTTTATAATCTAGCGATTTTGACTTGAATGTACAAAATTGCTTAACTAGAACATGATTTAAGTTATGATTTAACTGCGTCACTTTATTTAACCGTAGAGCATGGTAAATCTTGCATAGCAAATACCATATTTTGCAAAATAAATTAATGATTAAAAGCACCAACTTGTCCGATAGTACATATGACCTTGAACGGGTTAATGATTTGGTAACCAGTGCGAAGCGTCATGGTTGCTTCTGGTTGTCACGGCTTGTTGCTCTTCAAGACAATTGTTATGTTAATTATTATGTTTTTGTAAGAAAATTACGGTTTTCGTGTAATATGGTAATTTGTTTATTTGTTTTTTGAGCACAGCAATGAAGGGTTAAAAGGTTGTGTATCTTCTATTTAAAATCATGACTGATTGATTGACTGACATTAAAAACAGCCTAGAAGACAGACATGTAAAATTTGGAACGTATGTTTCTGGTGACAATGATTGATCATTGTTTAATAAATATAAAAATAAAATAAGTGAAATATTAATAACTAGCGGCCTGCCCCGACTACGTCCGGGTTAAACTATTTTCAGCGCAACTTTCTTTTTTTACATAAGAACCTTTTCCTGACAATAACAAACACAACAAAAAAAAATTACTGAAATCGGTCCAGCCGTTCACGCGTGATGCCGTGACCAAAGGAAATAGGGATTTATTCTTATATATATTATATATAATATTAATAAAATTATTTATTTGGAACAGTTTACAAAAGTGCTTTATTTTTTTTTTTTAACTTTTGCACGTAATGAAAGTGTACAACAGCAGACTTAATGCCTTAAGGCATTTTCTACCAGTCAACCTTTGGGGGTGCAGAGATAAAATATGATAGATGCAAACGTTCATGGGCTACAGTAACTGAAACAGTACAGAAAAATCCTTCCACTAATCTTTACATTAACACATACTTAGTGAAATTATTTTTAAAGTTAACGGAATGGTGAATGATACCATCTAAATACCACTTTGAGTAACGGGTAACGGTATATTTTGACTAAATACACGTAGGTATGTGGTTTTTAGTAATCAGTTACCGTAGCCTATGGATGCTTGAAAATAACTAAACGAATTTCAAGTTAATATCTACAATTTATTGTTATATTAAAAAATGTTCTTTTAACCGAATTTTGGTCACGGCAGCTAATCTCAACGGAGACTAGCCAGCCCAGGAGATATTATAGTGCACAAGTGTGTGCGCAAACACAAGTGCACAATTTATTCCCTCACTCTCATAGTCCGGTGGGACGGTAATCCGACACGACCGGAGAGAGATCAGGCGTAGGACCAACGTCTTTACGTGCTTTCCGAGGCACGGGTGTGTAAACACTGCCAATTTTCAAACTCCGGGCGGCATGTATTGTGAATTTCTTGACAGAAAAACTTAATACTTAGGTGGCAAACAAGCATAAGGCCCGCCTGATGGTAAACAGTTACCGTAGCCTGTAGATGCTTGCAATACCTGAGGCATTACGTGTTGCCGTGTTGGCTGTAGTTGTTTGTAAGATACAGATACTTCCTCGATTTCGATCTTACCCATTTACACATAGATATATAACAATTCTAAAAGTATACAACATATTAGAGTATATAACTCATACAATGATCTAACAAATGACCTATTAACCCACACATCATTTGCGACACAGCATTACAAAACATTATATAACAATATGAAGAATTTTTAACAACCCGAGGTCTCACTGCGAGCGAAGCGGAACGATCTTATAAGAGTAATTAGGTAACTACGTCGGATATTAAATAATATTATCATTCTGAGATTCTTTTTACATGATTACTATGTTTTTTCTCGGTCATTGCTGATAAAAATTACGGACAAAGATGTTAACGATAGGTACCTGCTTTTAGCATGTGCTCTAGTAAACTATTGCACTGGCATTTTTAATGACATACATGTATGTTCTGTTAAGAAAGTGAATCCATAACTTTGAATGCGTTTAGAAGCAAAAAGCTTTATTTAAATTACTGTCATCGGTATTTTATATTGCATCTATATTTCATATAGGAATGGAATCATACAATATAATAAAGAAGATAGGATAAGGTGAAGGTCCATCCCTAGTCAGGTATGTATATTCTTTTATATTGTATATAAAAGAATATACATACCTGACTAGGGATGGACCTTCACCTTACAGAAGAACACACTATTCTGTTTGTGTTTCTTTATGTGAAAATAGGTTTTCAGTACTCGTTTAAAGGAAATGATTCTCTTATAATAGGGTTACCAAACAACTAATCTGATGATGTGAATTATCAAAACGTAAGGTTGTCAATACGCGAGTCATGCTTTAAATATTGCAAACGTCCATAAGCTACGGTAACTGCTTACCATCAGGTAGGCCGTATTATCATTATAGTGCTTCGGAGGGCGCGTTAAAAGTCGGTCCCGACTGTTACAGTCGTTAGAACACGACAGGGGCCTAAATATAGGCGATCTCAATAACTCTGTCACCAGGAAAGCCACTAACCAAACGATAAGAAGACTAATAGAAAAAAAATCTATTTTTTCTATAAAACATGTCAACAACCATCAACAACCGCCATTTATTTTCATATTCCATTACAAGATGTGTACCTTCCGCATTCTTTACATAACTATTGCAAATGGTGTTAACCTTTTAGTTATGTTTAAATGACTAGCAATGACATAACAACGATACATTGTTTTATTATACTTTTACACTCACGCAACTTATTTCTGTCTATAGAAATATTGCTAATAAAATTATGAATGAATGGTTAAAATTAAGACATATAAATTGCTGACCCAATTTTGATAAGATAGTTACTAATAGATAACTAGAGAGACACTAAAGCAGCAACTAATTGTTGATATAAAAATTAATTCTACAAGGTGCTTTATTTATAATAATAATGACATCTAAGAGAATTTCAAGTAATCTCAACGGAGATTAGCTATCTCCGCTGGAGATATTATAGTGCATCAATGTGTACAAGTAAACTCTCTATTATCTCACTATCTTAAACCAGAGAGAGAGAGAACTGACAAGACCAATTGAGGCCCTAGTCACGCTGGTGTGAAAACACCACCAATTACCAAACTTCAGGTAGACGAAGTTTGTTGTCAGATTTTTCGGACAACAAAATTCGCAATAACAATTTTTGAAACCCAGGAATAGAACCCAGAACCTCAGAATGACTCTGACTGCTGAGTCAGCACTCAACGTCTACTAGACTAACAAGGCAATTAAGCAACTTATACAACATACACCATGTAATTTGTAACAAATCGCTATCAGTGACATCAAACCTTTTACATCACTAATTTCACAACTCGCTCACAGTGGGACCCAATCCCAACTTAAACTGTAAACTTCACGTTTAGGTATAGTTAATACGGTTAATTTAATTACTGGAACAATTATTTAACTAATGAATTCGTTTATAGTATTACGCTATTGCATGTATGGGGTAATAGTAAATGGCAGGGTGGGTTATATCACTGTTTTTGTTATGCTGTATTTTTGTAGACAGAGACTATAGTAGGTACCTTAGATTACATATGTACACAAGGCAACAGAAAACCATTGTATACATTTCTGTGGACTAAAGCTACAGATAAACATTAGTGGTCCTAAAAAACTAATCTTCATATAGCGGCCCTGACCCTCTAGACAAGTGGCATAAACGGTAGTCTAAACGAAAAGTCAAAATACAAATGTATAGGATTTGACGTAAGTCTACGATATAATGTCGTAAACTTGTCTAGAGGGTCAGAGCCTCTAGACAAGTGGCATAAACGGTAGTATTATATATAAAGGTATTGCAAGCGTCCATAGGCTACGGAACATACCGACGACCTAAAAAAGGTCGCTGGGGCGCACTGGATGCGGAAGGCGGAGGACCGTGTGCTATGGCGCGTGTTGTGAGAGGCCTATGTCCAGCAGTGGACTGCGATAGGCTGATTAATTGATTGATTGATAGGCTACGGGTAACTGCTTAAGGCTTTTTGAAATTTGGGCGAAGCAAACACGACCTAATTCTCTAAGCGAGCGCGGTATCCCCGAGTTCACCAAACAGATGAACGCGGTTTAATTAAGGTCAAAAACATTACTAAATTATAGGTATGTTTTCTTCGAATAAAGGTATTTTAATTTTAAGGTATATATTAACATAAACTACAGTGCACCAACAACTGCCTTTCTCCATTCATTCTGTCCATCCAGGTTGTCTGGAAGAAATCGCCGCTAGCGATAAGACCGCCGATTGTACTAGCCTTAACTTAGTAATTTAAGTTCGAAAAATGTAATTTTATGGTGTACAATAAAGTGTATTGTATTGTATTGTATTTTTTTCCTATTATTTGATAAAAATTGAAGTCATTTCAATAATTTAGTACTGGTTCGATAATTTTTTTACAAACTATTTAGAATTACTATATAATTGATGACAAAACCATATTGTGAAAAACATCTTGTAGATTAATACTGTATTTTTTGGCCGTCATTTGTCTATAAATGCCAACAAAAAATGGT
This sequence comes from Trisateles emortualis, assembly GCA_947095525.1. Classification (NCBI taxonomy): domain Eukaryota; kingdom Metazoa; phylum Arthropoda; class Insecta; order Lepidoptera; family Erebidae; genus Trisateles; species Trisateles emortualis. The sequence continues at coordinate 8,297,070 of OX352754.1, read as the reverse complement.
TTCATTTACACCTCTTTTTTATCATTTTTTGAGAGAGGGGTCTTAACATCAAGCGTATGCTTGTTTGCCACCCAAGTAGTATAAAAAATAGACTACCTAATCAAACGAGTGCCAAATGATTCCTGTCAATTTCGCAACAAAACTCATAACTAAATATCTTAATCTACTGTTCATTGACAGTATAACAGTGGGCAGTGAACCAGTAGCTCACACATACAGGTCTAGTCAACTATTACTTCACCTTGAACCTTATTATTATTCATACAATAATAATTTAAAATAATACATTATTAATTTTATTAACTTTACTGAATGTAAATGTTATATTCAAGAATTTGAATGATTTACTTTTATGAATAAACTATTGTACAGAAAAAGGAGATTGACATTCCTATTATATTATAGTGGTTTACCCAGAAGATATGGTGCTCATCCATCCATTTTAAAGAGTTAGGGCACCGTAAATACTAGCGAGCAAGCCCGACTGGGGAAGGACCTCCACCTTACAGAAGAACACAGCCAAATAACTACACACAGCGATGTAGTTGTATTCCTGTGTGTGAGTACAGGTCTCCAGCGCCAAAATTGGTCGAAAACACGAAGTGCTACCTCTGGTATTAAAAGTGCTTATGCTTGTTTGCCACCCAAGTAGTATTAAAAAAAAAACTTTCTTCAAAATAGATGTCTAGGACCGTACCGTGTCGTCCTTATAGCGATTTATTTTCAAGCTTTATTAAAAAAATCATGTTGTGAACTTTATTGCCTAAATAATATATTAAAATCAAAAATGAATCGCTAAGGGCGTCATGGTACGGCCCCTGTGGCAACCACATTCTGAAAATACAAGCATGACTGTCGCTACAGCCTGACAACCTTGGTTACGACAACTCTTAACTTACAGGTTACTCAACCATCGAGAGAACTCCTCAGCAACCAACAACGAAATTCTCGCATTATAACTGTACCTTTCGATATTGCATGACTTATAAGGTTTTGTATATTTACTTCTGTATCCTAATATTAAGCAATTTATTTCTCTCCAATATTTGTCGTGTATAAACTGATTTCAACAAGTTCTTGTTGACAACCAAAATGGTTATAACTTTAAAACGACTTGATCGATTTTTGCGAAATATAGCGTAAATCCACCGTGATTAAATAAGCTTTCAATTAATTTAAACGCATTGAAAAAAAAAATTAAATAATATAATAATATATATCAAAAAGGTAACAAATATATTGTTTTCTCAATTTTTTTGAAGCAATAAAGTCTTTTATTTCTTTTGATTAATATACATACTAGCTGTTGCCCGCGGTTCCACCCAGTTTGATGTTGGTTATTGCGATAAAAAGTAGCATATTAGCTATTCCATACTATAATCTATCTCTATGCTAAATTTTATCCAGATCTGTTTAGAAGTTTTGACGTGAAAGAGTAACAAATATCCATCCGTCCTCACTAACTTTCACTTTTATAGGTATTATTAGTGGGATAGGATTATCACAGTGTAAAGAACTCTTAAGTTTCTTAGACTATGATGACCAACGGGTCTAAATCGCGTTTTTCATAAAGATTCGACCGAAACGTCGAGTAACACAAACACACCCCTGCCATACATTTGCTTTTTTGACTTTTTAATTCGACTACCGTCCATGCCACTTGTCAAGACGGGCTGATATTTTATACGTCTTAGAGTGAGTGATGCCTCTGGTATTCCTAGCTTCCATTTTTCTACGGTAACCACTTACCGTTAAACCGTGCCTTATGTTCATTAGCTTACTCATCATGCAAATACAAAATAATCAAGTTTCCATAGAACACCATAATAATATGTATATCAAATCGATATGTAGATCGAGTAACAGTTTACCCGTGGGTTTGACCGTCCTTGTGTTGCGCCTACGCATGGCCAAAGTCGTTGCAAGTGTCACTTTGTAACTGTATCTTTGTCTGTCATTTTGTGTCTCCTAAAGTCTAAAGAAAAGATATCTATACTAATATTATGAAGATGAAGAGTTTGTTTGTTTGTTTGGTAGAACACGCTAATCTCATAAGTACTGTTTTGTTTGTTTTTTTGTTGAATAGTGCATATATCCAGTAAGGCTATAGGCGATATAACATCACGCTATAATCAATAGGAGCGCAGCAGTAGTGAGATAATTATGTTGCAAAATCGAGGAAAATATTCTAAATTACCACGCGGACGAAGTCGCGGGCGACCGGATGAATAGAGATGCTTAGTTTATTGTTCTTTATCTGTCGATGTCAAAAATAATATTTAGCTATCATGGGACATTAAGCTCACAAAAGGCTAAGCTATATTTGACTAGCCTGTTGGTCTAGTGGTTCGATTCCCATCCAAGACAAATCTTTGTGTGATGAGCATAAATGTTTGTTCTGTGTCTGGGTGTTATTTATCTATAATATGTATGTATTTAGAAATATTTAAGAATGTTTATCAGTTGTCTGGTTGCCATAGTACCGGCTCTGCCTAGTTTGGGATCAGATGGCGGTAGGTGAGTTATCCCAAAAATATTATAAAAATATATAAAAAAATATAGCAGAGTATATTACGGTATATTTTCTAAAGTGAGTGAGCACAGACGCAGCTATAACGTATATTTTTATAACGTCACCAAAATATGTCGGATAAATAAATATTGACGAATCAGCCCCTCTAGACAAGTGGCATAAACGGTAGTCGAATCGAAAAGTCAAAAAAGCAAATGTATGGAATTTGACGAAAGTTTACGACATTATATCGTAAACTTACAATCCCTTACATTTGCTTTTTTATTCGACTTACGTTTATGCCACTTGTCTAGAGGGGCTGGATATAATTTGCCACAGAGATAGAATATAGTCTGGAACACCACCTAGACTTTTTAACCCGGCAAAACAATTTCCCGTAGTATTTATACGTACAGGCAAAGCCGTGGACTAAAACTAGTAAGTAGATATTTCGCAAAAACATTACTTTAAATATCAGTTAAGAATACGAGAGTGTTCGTTCATCTGTCACTTCTGTGTTACGTAACAAGCCTGACTTTACGTTTTGTAATAAATTGCAATATATTTTGCACGAACGGTAAACATACTGGCTCGATAATGACGGTATTATGGAGCAAGATAATATATGGATAAGTATAAATATAGTGCAGATATATTTAATGTTTGCCTTGGTGGTCCAGTGGGTGCAGTATGCGCCTGCTGTGCACGAGGTTGTGGGTACGATTCCCACACAGGGACAAAACTTTGTGCAACCCACAAAGAGTTGTTCTAAGTCTGGGTGTAATTTGTGTCCGTTAATTGTATGTTTGTTAACTTGCTCTGTGTAACAGAGCTTGTTCTCGGACGGGAGTTGTCTTTAAAAAAAAGTGGCCTTGGAACTCTCTATTAAAGACATGCGGGGCAGTCTTTGGGGACTGCCGATAAAAGTGAAAACTAAGTAACTTGTGAATTGTACCGTCGAGCTATTAGATTATTATTTTTTAATATGGAAAGCATTCGGTGACGATGAGGCGAGTTCTATTATTTTTGTTCACCCAAAAAGTGCTCAACGTGGCTAAACAAGTTTTCACTTTAAAATAATATGCGCTGATGTTGGAAAAATGTAATATAATATCCACATGAAAATTGCAAACCTTGCAATGCAAGCAACAATAACTGTTGCTATAGTAGATCAATGCACATGTCGCAAAGATCCATATTTTTTGTGGTAAACCTCTGTAGGTCATGGGAACGACCGAGTAATACATACAAGATAAGTAGGCACCCCATGGGTAAGTTGCTTGTGGGATATTGTTGAAAAAAGTAGCGTAATAGAGAGTTAATGTGATGTTATAGAGGGAAATGCTTTTTGATTGTTTAGTTTCACAAGGTCATTAAGACGGTAAGTGCAATCATTTTCGTCTTTATAGTAATTTACATATTTAAATTTGAAATTTGTGAGACGTCACCAAGGTTTGTGGTTAGTTACGTATTTTTTTCTTTTTAAAGATAACTCCCGCACTAGGGAACAAGCCTTTTGTCGTGGAGGACACAACAAACATGGCTATAATTGTCAACTTTTAACAATGTACAAGTCCTTCATTATGTAATTTGGGGAGATAAATAAATAATTATTATTTTTATTGTATACACCGACACAAATCACAGACCCGTAACAAATATTGGAGAGGCTTATGTATTTTGATAAACTGATGATGATGACGTCATAAACTTTATTACCTAGCTTTATGTCATGTTCTGAGCTGGTAGTCACATTTTTTATATTTATTGGTTGAGGTGTATTATGACGTTTTATCAGGTAGGCAAAGTCTCATGTGCATGTAACAAGGGACGAGCCAATTGACTCCAGGTTTGAACTCCACTTAGCATGATCCTTGACACTTCCGATGCAGTCAGTAAATTAATGAATGAATTGAAATTATGAATAAAAATACAAATATACACGCGTAGGAGACGTCTTGACATTTTAACATTTTGCCATGACAAATCAGAAATGTCAAGTAATAAAAATAAAGAAAAGATTACCCAACTGTAAATATGCAGTTTTAAATTTATGTATATTTAAATAATGCACTATGTTAATGTTTATGCATTATTGAAAGCAAATATTAATTTGTTATATGTCAAGAACTATCCCAAAAACAAACAGAATCATGGTCGTAGGAGTATATTTAGTTCGGATGCGCAGGCGACACGGTACGGCGCCTACGATCATCTATTGTTCTATGTTAGTGATGTGCACTACTTATCGATGTCGATAAAAGTTCAAGAGGTCATGGCTGTTCAAATAAAATGTTATGTAACTTATTATCGAACATGAGTTAAATTTTTCTTGCTTTCTTGCTTTAAAATGACAACTCTCGCACTAGGGAACAAGCCTTGTGTCGCGAAGGCCTTTAGAAACATACAATTCACGGGCACAAATTACTGCGGAAAGTACTTTTACACCTAGGGCTACCGGCTCTGGGTGTAAAAGAACCTGCCGCAGGTCATGTTTACTAGTATTATGCCTTACTTTTGAATCTAGGGTTTCTACTGAAGGTGAAACATTCAAAGGTACCCAAAATCGACGTTCATGCATGAAGAGGTTGATGAATGTAGAGGAGGCGAAGGAAGTATATTTGGATCGAAACAATTGGCGTATCATAGTCTCTGCCTACCCCACTGAGAGACGGGCGTGATGATATATAGGTATGTTATATGTATGGTGAAATATGTCTAGTCGCAGCAAACATGCACAATATTAACATTTTATAACAATTCTAGTTTATATTACAGATTGCGCATACACTGCGTAGGAGTGTATTGTAAAAGGTGTACAATCGTAACAGAACTAAAACGCCTACAATGACATTTATAAACGATTCAAATACAGCTTTTGTGCCAATAATACCTGTCAACTGATACAAATGTATATTTTATTGTTATAGAATGGTAACAAAAAAGTTATCTGAAAGTTTTTTAACTAAATGTTACAAGGACTTTGTGGGACGACATTGATATCAGTTTTTGTTGACATGTTAGAAAATAGATTCGTGAGAATATCTTAAGGTGCGTCTACGTTATACGAGCCGAGCGTGACCGGAGCACGAACCGCGTACGAATTGTCAAAGAGAAGCTGCCGTCCTTCCTTTTTTTTTAAATGTATTTGTAAACTTTTGTAGCGTGGACCGACTAATGAGTACGCTGCGAATATTTGGCTTAACCTCAACCGAGCTCCATATATTCTCGGTTCTTTTGACGAATACAAAGGCATTTGCATCATGCTTTCATTACTTGAGCATTACGAAAACAGAATGTATATTAATGTGTTAATGTATTAAATGAATTACCTAAAATTTAATCGGCGGTATGGAACCAGAAAAAAATTATAATGATTAAAAAATAAGAAGATATATTCATGGTCTCATTTTATTCCAGGAGTTGGTCATGGATTAAGATTTATGCAAAAATGTCTGCCACAAGCAGCACACAGCGGAGACCTACGATTAAGAAAGTCACTGTTGTAGGCTCATTGTAATCTTGAGGTTGCGAGCAAACGACACGCAGAACGGCTTAGCTCGGGTGCGACGTTTCTAGCGTAGACGCACCTTTACAGTTTATTTTGATAAGGTTGTTAATTCATTGCTTTGTAATCTGGTATAGATACAGCAGCCTTGGTTATTTACGAACCAGCTTTCTGTGTCGAAACTGTTCTTATATCTGAACTGTCAAACGGTAATCACAGTTAGCGTTATGCTAACAGAGATAACTCGTATTTAACAGTTTAGAACCCCTAGTTTTGATAGTTACGAAACGAAATTACATTTCATTTCTTGCTATACGTTTGCAACTAGCGCCTTTAATGGCAAGTAAAACAATTAAATTTTCGCGGTAAAAGTTCTTCGATGTCATAGTTTTCTATATCGAAACATTATTTAAGTTTTTTTTTTATACTACCAAGGAGGCAAACAAGCATACAGCCCGCCTAGTCTTAAGTAGTTACCGTGCCCTATGGACGCTTGCAACACCATTTTAGTTGTAAATTTAAAATTTTTAAAAAAAATGTTGTTACTTTAACAGGTTAATTATAATAATTGACAACGTTAGTGTCTTCAAAAATCGTAAACTTACAAAATTGTACTAGAGGTTCAGTTTAATGAAAAAATCACCAAGCGTCCAAGAATAGAGACTGCTCGAATGATCTAGTCAGATAGCCACTAACACTGCCTTGAGTATTGCGTATTCTATTTTCACACGGTACAAAAACTTCATGTGATCCATAAGTGTTCGTTCCGAGTCTAGGTGTACTTTGTGTCTTATAATAGTTTATTTATAAATTCCTCAGCAATTCAGGGCTTAGTTTACATAGCCCAAGAGTCGTCATACAAAAATATATGTAACTTTTTTCCACATCACAATTTTTTATATCGATAGTAATATATCGATATGTACGTGTCCCATCACTATGAAGCACTCACCAAGATCTTCATGGCGTACAAAAGTGTTCCACCGTAACTCTACTTTGTTTGCACAGCATACCGCACAAGTTAATTAAACGCGAATTCATTGCCATACTTACTTAATGAGAGATGGGTTTGGGGTTCGAGTCCGTTAGATATTAAAATGTCCTTACCTGTAACAAAAAGAAGAAATATATTAGTTTAATTTGACTAAACGGTTAGTTCAATGATTTAAGTGGTTATCTCACCATTTACCACTAAGTGGCGTGTTGTGGGTTCGATCCCCACACGGAAAAAATGTGCCATCCATATACGGTTGTCTCGAGTCTGGGTGTACTTTGTGTCCGTTAATTGTATGTTTTACAAGACACAGCGCTTGTAAAACATACAATTAACGGTTTTCTTTTTAAAAGACAATCTTCGCACTTCTCTAGTGCGAAGATTGTCTTTTAAAAAGAAAAAAAAAAGAACTTGTTATGACCACCTTGTATTCCCGGTCCTGGGTTTGAATCCCGGATCAGGCAATTGCGCTAATTACATGCGAATAAAGTTAGTCATCGAATAATTTAAAATTTTAAGTCGCACCACGGCTCTGGATGGACAATATATACCTACCTTTCATACTAACATAAAAAGAATAACAATCTATACAGATAAATCAAATTGGAGTGTATGTTTGTGTTATTAAAATAACACACGGTATATATACCAAACTTTTTTTTTTAATTTTTATGTGTCTGTCTGTTTGTTCTGGCTAATCTCTAAAATTGTTAAACTGATTTTGAAGAAGCAGATAGCTGATGTAAAAAGGAGTAACTTAGGCTACTTTTATTTTAGATTTTTTTATTAATTTATGACATCCATGAGGACGGAGCTGCGGGCATCAGCTAGTAAACAATCAATCTAGGTTTTCTACAATGATCTAAGTCACATTTATCTAGTATAGAAAGTAGTAAGTTGTGAACAGTGCTTATACAGCGGAAGACATCCATTCCAACTGTTTATTTATTTCAATCACTTGCGGGCTAGCAGTTTTCTGTATTCATTAGTTCAACAGATAAAATATGTGTGGCGGCGTTGGCTCAGAATGCATCTAGAGAAATCTGAGCATGCTGTGTAAAAATTGCAGTACTTAGTTTTTTAAAGTGAAAACTTATTTAGGCCCCATAAAGCACTTTTTGGGTGAACAAATTTAATATCATGGAACTCGCGTCATCGTCACTGAACGATTCCATATTCAAAAATAATAATCTAATAGCTCGACGATACAATGCATAAGTTATTTAGTTTTTACTTCTATCGGCAGTCCCCAAAGACTACCTAGACCTACTACTTCGGTGGCAAACCAGCATAGGTTATGGTAACTGCTTAACATCAGGCCGGCCCGCCTTACCTATGGACGCCTGCAATACAAGAGGTATCACTTACGTGTTGCCGACCTATTTTTTACACCAGGGCTTTAAAATGGAATATGCCTGGGAATACGCATCCCTAAATGAGCCCTGGAGACCTGTGTGAGTAAAGGTCTCCAGTACTCACAAGGGACACAACTAGACTAATGTGTATAGTTATTTGGCTGTGGTCTTCTGTAAGGTGGAGGTCTTTCCCCAGTCGAGCTTGCTCGCTAGTATGGTGCCCTACCTCTCTAAATACATATGTATATATAAATAAGGTAAATACTTTTAAATACAATATCTGATTGTTTGTAAGCAGTTCAGGTTAAGTTATTTTTATTTTAATAACTATTCATGTAAATATCTTATGAAATAAATAAAGTATTTGAAAGAAAAGAAAGAAGAAGAAAGAAAGAAAAACTATTTATTTTCACAAACATTTAGACAATGGACATCAAAACCTAATAATAATTTGTGTGGCGTACGTCCCACGCATGCAAAAAATGGCTATAGCATGGGGTTCTTCAAGAAAGGAGTTATAAGGTTTTTAAAGGGTCGGCAACGCGTGAGTAACACCCCTGGTGTTGCAAACGTCCATAGGCTACGGTAACTGCTTACCATCAGGCGGGCCGTATGCTTGTTTGCCACCTTGGTAGTATAAAAAAAATGGCCACCGCTCAGCTCATTTAATTATTAATATCATTTTATCTTTAAAACTATAATAAATGTCTATATGAAACGACGACGACCTTTAGAAGAGGTCAGCTTTCGCATGACTAAAGCGAAATTAAGTGACAGTCATCGGCGTCATCATGACCACTTGTCATTTAACCTACATTCTACATAAAACTGAGGTGTATTTGAGTTTATAGCTTTGTCACATTAACGTGTATTTTTTTACTTTGAGCTTGTTTATAAACTTAAACGCTTTAAAACCGTAAGGTATGTATAATTGTTTTTTTGTATTACTTACAAAAATCAAAGTCATAGGAACTCATTTAGATCAAATACATGATAGTTATGAACGTCATAAAAACAAATGCCGGCATACTTTTTTCCTACGACCAATTCGCTGACTAGGGTCGGGCCTCAAGAAGAATTGGTGCAAAACTCGGGCGATCGCCAGAGTGTAACATTTACAATTTGATATAAGTTACAATATTTGTGGTAACAATAAGGGACGGCAAACAAGAATACGGCCCGCTTGTCGGTAAGCAGTTACAGTATCCTATTGACGCTTGCAATACCAGAGGTACCTATCACTTGCAACACCAGGTTTTAGTGTCGGGATATGCCGGGGATAAGAAATCATTTTATTAAAACGCATTCCTAAATGATCACCGAAAACCTGTAGTTACGCACAAAAACACAACTACACCACTGGGTGTAACTATGGCTGTAGCCTTCTGTAAGTAGTTTTTACGTGAAAGAGTAACAAACATCCATCCATCCATTCTTACAAACTTTCTCCTTTATAATATTAGTAAGGATGTTCAAAATATTTGCTGTATAATAAAAAAGTAGATAGTATGTCATTAAAGATTTCTACCTATCTTCAAGATGCAGTAAGTCACAGACATGAATAAAAACATCGTATCCCATAAACCTAGATAATCGTAATGGCCTAGGAATCGTAATTAGTAGACTGGCCAGTTCCCAGTATAGGTCTTGCCATATAAGCTAGATAGATATATGGCCTGTAAGCCGTAGTGTAAGTACTTCTAGTCCAGGTAGATACTGAGTTGTTTTCTGTTGATATGTGTTGTTGTGATCCATTTAAAATTATACCTATTTCCCGAAGCTCCGCCCGTGAAATTTCAAATTTCATCCAGATCCGATTAGCCTTTTTGCCGTGATTGAGTAAAAAACATCCATACATCCATCCAAATTTTCGGATTCACAATTAGTAGTATACATACAAACGACGATTTTTCTAGTAGACTCCGAAAACTTCGCTCGCTCGCATCGGGAAAAACATATAATAATAATATAATTAATAGCAACCCATATATGTCCTTCTGCTGGACACGGGTCTCCTCTCCTCTATCAAGAGAGAGAGAGGGTTTAGGCCTTAATTCACACACGCTGGCCTAATGCGAGTTGGTGAATCAGACATGTATTTAGAATTTCTTTTAAGACATATGGGTTTCCTCACGATGTTTTCCTTCAACATATAAGCCGCCATTTAAAAAGAAAAAATTTAAAAATTCAATAGAAAACTCTTTATAAACGGATGTAGTCCGACAAACTTTCTATATCCTTATTAGTGTTACGAAACTGGTTTTGGAGACGATACGCGATGGATTGAGCGAAGACGGACAAACACATTAGCAATGTTAATATGGATGGACTTTCTATTGTTTATTAGGCATCATTTATTGGTTGAAAAATTTATAGGGTTGACCCTTCCGAAAATTAATTATATTGTGTCCTTTGACTGCATCGTAGGAATATTGGTCGTTGATTCAGACTGCTGACCACGAGGTTCCGGGTTCAATTGCCAGGTCGAGCCAAAAATAGTAATTAGATTTTTCTGTCAAGAAATTCACAGTCCCGTAGTTTTGCAAGCTTTACACTCCCGTGCTTCTTAAAGCACGTAAAACCATTAATACTTCGTTACGTTGGAGTATCAGAGTAAGGGGAATAAAGAATGCACCTGTAACGATGACATTATAGTAAGAAAGACGTAGGTATCGCACTAGCGAGCGGAAAATGTTGCCATCAACAGTAGTTGACTGCATTGGTGGTCCAGTGGCCGCAGTATGCGCCTGCTGGGCATGAGGTTGTGGGTTCGATTCCCACACAATAACAAACTTTGTGTGACCCACAAAGAGTTGTTCTGAGTTTGGATGTAATTTTGCTGCGATACAGAGCTTGTTCTGTAGTGCGGGAGTTATCTTTAAAAAAAGCTTTATTTATAGTTTTGAAATTGGCAGTGTTTACAATCTCCCTGTCCCTCGGAAAGCATGTAAAGCCGTTTGGTCCTTAGTCTGATCTTTCTACGGTTGGGTCGGATTGTTTGGCTTGCAGAAGCCCACATATTATGAGGTGCATTTCTTTCTCCAGATGCAAGCTTGTGCGCTTATATGATGCCCTACCACTAAGAGCCGTATAGTTGACAACCCTAGAGTAAAGCAATACTATAATTGATAGTAGTACCAGTATGGTTGCTTAGTTCATAAGTATTCATTATAATGGGAGTTGTTATGTCTTATTATGGCGAGGTTATGTTGAAATTTTATATTGACAAACAAACATATAGTCTATTAGTAGGTACATAAAGGATAAATTGGATATATCAGGTTTTTCTTATCTATAATATAAAAATGAATCGCTGAATGTGTTGCTAAGTGCAAATCTCGAGAACAGCTTGATCGATTCCGCTAATTCTTTTTTCGTTGTGTTTGTTATTGTCAGGAGAAGGATTTTAGGTAAGAAAAAAATAATAAACTTGCGCTGAAAATAGTTTAACCCGGGGTGGGCCGCTATTGTTATGTATGCTGGACACCCTTTTGGTGTGACAGAGCACACACAAGATTGGTTTTTCATTTCATTTGTTACTTCTGTTTTGTTTTTTGTTTATTGCCTTCTTGTTTGTGTTTGTTGCATTAAATATAATGTTTTTTCTTTCTTTCTGTGTCTGAGTACTGATTTCGACAGCGATTAGGAATGCGTTTTAACGAAACGTTTTCCTATACTAGGGATACTAGATTTAAAAAAAATAAATTAAAAAATTAAAATATATTTATTGCAGCTTAAAGACAAATGTGTTACAAAAATGAAAAAAAAAATGTAAATACTACATCTTAAATGATAGGATACTACATCTTAAAACCCTACAACAATACGTAATACCTCTAATATTTTAAACTTAGGCTTTGGTATCTGCTTACCATCAGGCAAGCCGTATACTTTTTTCCACCTAAGTATTCCAAAAAACATTCATAACAAATAATTGTCACATAAGTAAATCGTCTGGCAGTGACTTAACTATTTTAATTTGTATGCAATTAATCTGGGGCAAGTGGTGGAATTCGCGTTAAGGACTGGTAATACCACATTTTACTGGTATCTGTACCACTTCTGCACGAGAATTATCAATCTTAATATAAAGGCCTTTATAGACTGTACAACTACGCCTAGCACTTAACAACTAGCACTTAAGAATAGTGGTCGGATATTAGTTTTATCCTTTTTTTTATGGTAAACAAGCATACCGCATACCGCATGATGGTAAGCAGTTACTGTAGCCTACTGTAACAATATCTGGGGAATCACTCGTGTGTTACAAAACTAAAAAACAGACCTATAAACCCCACTAGGATTTTGTAAAGGATATTACTGGGTTAAGAAAACATTTTCTTAAAAAATCCAAGGACGGGAGACCTGTACTCACGCACAGGATCGCATTTACACCACTATGTGTAATTATTTACCTGTAGTATTTAGCTTTCCCTAGTGGGCCTACCTTTTTTGAATTTAGTAATTGTCTAGTTGTAGTAGTAAATTTTACTTGTTTATTTTTGTTTGTCAATTGTTTGTTCTGATATTTTTGTCTCATGCTCGTAACCTTAATATTCCTTTATCCTTTCTTTATTCTGATTGGTCAGTATATAAGGACCTTTAGTAATATTTGTACAGTATAATAAATATGCATGTTTTACATAATGGTTGACGTAAGTATAGACCTCGCAATGTTCTTATAGATTTATTGAAGTACCATAAAGTTTTTAATATTATGAATAATATTTTTATTACAAATTATAATCTTATGGAAGATGTTGAAACATGTTATTTTGACATGTCAAAAACCCACTTCATGCTACTTATATTAATTAATAACAATATCTCGAGACAACACATAACACCATCTGATCTAAAACTAAGCAGAGCCTGTGCTATGGAAACCAGATAACTCAAACTATCAGACGCAAAAATAATCAAACCAGACAGACAAATAATCGAGCATATCACACAAAATTTGTCCTGTCTGAGAATCGAACTCTAAACGCATGGCGTCGTGTTATTAACAAAGTAATCATCCTAACCACAAAGCCTTACATACAGTAATACTTATAAATTAAAAACTACACCAACTAATTAACGTAGGTACCTATGTATTACTTCATTGTAAAAACTTACGAGAAAGCAAACAGAAAAACATAGAAAAAATACAATAGTCCCGTCAATTAGGGCTCTTAAGCGAATTCACACCATTGGTGAAAAGCATTCGAGATCCGCATACGGTCAATGGCCTAAGTGAGAAAGCGATAGTGGGCAAAAAGCGGTCAAGTACGGCTACCGCTGCCAAGATAAGGGATGGGCAAAATTTCTATTTTAGATAAGAATTTGCTCATGTTTTTCGCTGATATACAAAAGTTTTATAGAGATAGTAATACATTCTTTGTGCTGAACTTTTTTTTTATACCAAGGAGGCAAACAAGTCTACGACCCACCTGGTGGTAAGCAGTGACCGTAGTCTATGGATGCTTGCGGCAACAGACATATCACCTATATTCTATTTCAATAAATATTAGAAGGTTACTTGTCTGCAGTACTTATTTAGGGAGGCATTTAAAAATAGTTTATTTTACCTATTAAAGTCAGAGTCAAACTCATTTATTTCCACAGCCAATTCGCTAACTAGGGTAGGGCCTCGAGAAGAATTGGCAACATTATATTCCTTACAAAAATGTACAATAAGCCTAGACATAGGTATCTCGTGATTCACGCCACAACACCCAGTCCTCCGCCTTCCACATCCAGTTTACCTCAGCAATCGGTCTATCTAGCCAAAATTTGGATCGGTGACACGGACGTGATGACTCAGGTATTTCTAGCATCTATAGGCTACGGTAGCTGCTTACCATCAAGCGGGCCGTACCTATACTTGTTAGCCACCTAAGTAGAACAAAACGTAGCTATATTTTGGTGATAGCCAACAGTCACTAGGCCAATGAAGCAATTTAAAATACTTTTACATTAATATATATTTAAAATTCAAAAGATTCACCAAGGTCAAAAATTTCACCAATGACCTTCACAGTTTTACCTCATTTGCGAGGCAAAATGTGGCCTCTGACCTGTGATATTTAAATACTTGTATAACAAGAATAATCCGTGATTAATACATTATAAACAGATAGCATCATCAGAGGAAAAAAGTCGTTAATAAAAATGATAATTCTCAACCATATTTTAATAAGCACAAGGTGAAAATTACCGTGCAGTGATATGTGTGCTTTTTTCACCGACTGTGTCTGTGTTTTTAAGATAAAATTAATGAAAATTCTAGTCTGATTTTACCCATATTCTGTTATTAATGACTGGCTCAAAGATTGTCCGTACAGTTGCTAAGATTGAGAGAGACGCTGGATTCAATCCCCGGGCCGAAATTATTACGGTTTTTTTTATCATGAAATGCTCAGTTAAAAAATAAAGCAACCACGGATACACTCTCTTTTCCTTCACTCTTATAATCCGATGGAACGGCAATCCAATCCAACACGACAAACTCTGAATGCTGCATTCGAAGAAACGGAGAGGTCACAATATACTTTTAGAAATCGGACTGTCTGACCGCGACCGTGCCCTAAGCCCTATAAACCAATCACACACCTGACTCAAGAACTAATCCAACACCATACTAAAACCACAGAAAAAAGTAAGGCACGTTTCTGGCCCATTGAAGCCATTTCCATGACGGAACAGTACAAAGTGTCACTCTGTCCATTCGGACAAAGGAAACTGGACTCTATAACTTGCTAATATGGTGCATTATGGTGTATCAGGTCACACGTTCTTGCCCAGTGTCCGGCTTCGACTACTTTCGATTCGTGAATCAAGGTCACGTGGTAGAAATTTAAATGACCGTGTGGATACAGGATTTTATAAAAAAGCTTCTAGATTTTATAGAGGAGTAAACAAAATTAATAAACTTGTTTGTGAAGAAAAATCTTAACATAAAATGCATTGTTTTTTATTTAATAATATTGTCCTCTTAACCGAATTTTGGTTCGGCGGCATTAGCCGCAATTGCATGCATTTTCTTTTTTGAATCTCTACTGACTATCGCTTATGCCACTTGTCTAGAGGCTCTGAGCCTATAGACAAGTGGCTTGGGTGTAAAAATGTATGGGATTTGACGTAAGTTTACGACATTAAATCGTAGACTCACGTCAAGTTCCATACATTTTATTTTATCATTTTTCGATTCGACTATCGCTTATGCCACTTGTCTAGAGGATCTGTACTATAAATGTAATTTATGTACAATAAAGAGTTTTCTATCTATCTATTTATCTATATAACTGACCGTTGTTTCACTAAAGCCTGCTCAGAAAATCAGCGCTGCAGTATAAAATGCCACAGAGCTGAGATTAGGACCCTTTCTGACTTCGAACAGGATAATTTGTTCTTATTATGTGTCTACTAGCTGTTGCCCGCGGCTCCGCCCGCGTGGATGTCGGTTATCGCTGCAAAAAGTAGCCTATGTGTTATTCCAGACCGTTAACTATCTGTGTGCCAAATTTCATCCAGATCCGTTCAGTAGTTTTTACGTGAAGGAGTAACAAACATCCATCCATCCATTCTTACAAACTTTCACATTTATAATATTAGTAAGGATTCTTTGTCTTTGATCTGTTGTCCTGTGTAAGTATGTTTGAATTAATACTTAGTTTCATAATAAAACTTTTAGCATCCATGATAAACAGTCGCACTAAACAACTACCAGACCTGAATCAGTTAATCCATCAATAAATGACCCTTAGCTAGGTAGCGGTTATATCATCAATCCTTGGCGCTTGGAGGCCGAGTAGCGTTATTAACGGCACGTGTAACGGATGGACGGACAGAATATACACAGACTTATGTATATACCCATGTGTAGTGTATTACTGGCGTGTTCTGACATCAAACCTTAAATTTATATACGAATGTTATAATAGCAACCCATACCATACATTTGACTGTCTCGGTGGTCCAGTGGTCGCAGTATGCGCCTGCTGTGTAAGAGGTTGTGGGTTCGATTCCCACACAGGACAAAACTTTGTGTGACCCACAAAGAGTTGTTCTGAGTTTGGGTGTAATTTGTGTCCGTTAATTGTATGTTTGTAAAGACGACACAGAGCTGGTTCTCTAGTGTGGGAGTTGTCTTTAAAAAAAAAAAAAATACATGTCCCACTGCTGGGCACGGGTACTTATCCTATCCTCTATCAAGAGAGAGGGGCCTTAATTTTCACACGCTGGCCTAATGCGGGTTGGTAAATCAGACATGTCTTTAGATTTTTTTCTAAAACTTGTAGGTTTCGTCACGATGTATTCCTTCATCGTTAGCAAATGGTGAATCATTTGATTAGTACATATAAACTTCACAAAATGAAATTCACATTGGTACTGCCATCCGGGATCGAACTCACACCTCTTGCGTGCAAGTCTGTTACTTTCTCACTCGGCCACCATCGCTTCCAGTATGACAGTAAACTGTACTAAATATTTCCGTTTGAATAGTATAGAAAATAAAACAAATCCCGTACACATGCAACTTCACGCCCGTTAATCTGAAGATACGATCTTGTTGCATTAATTGCAGTTGCAATCGAAAAAAACGAAAGTTGTTTATTATTTCTTTGAAATTGTACTCATGGATGTGTCTTATGTTTTGCAACTTCTTTATTATTAAGGAAATGACATGATTTTGTTATTAATATGCAGTTGGAATTTAAAGAGGATTTGTTTCCTTAGTATATTTTTTATGATTTTGTTGGCAAACAAGTACCTATATAATACTTGTCGGCCTAACTACAAACTAATATCTAAGGCATAACTAAGGCAGTGTCCTACATGAGTGACAAACGCGACGCGTTGCAACGCAAAGCTAAGCTGCGCCTCGCCACAGACGACTACATAGGATGCAAACAGCCCCTCAAGACAAGTGGCAGAAACGGTAGTCGAATCGAAAAGTCAAAAAGCAAATCTATGGGATTTATATGGGAATACCTTCCCTAAGGGGTCCTAGCAGAATATCAGCGCTGCAGCGTCTGCGATGTTGCAATTAATCGCTGAGCTAGGTCCTGTTTTGTCTTGTAACCATTATGTATATTTTTTTAGATTACTGTAGTAAGATGCAAAGACAAAATAAATATTTTTTCTTTCTTTCTGATGTAACTTTGCGACATAATAACATAAACTTACGTCAAATTCCATACATTTGTTTTTTTGACTTTTCGATTCGACTACCGTTCATGCCACTTGTCTAGACGGGCAGGCCTCGCGTTTGCAGCGACGCTCACGTAGGACACCGGGTCCGAAAACGTCTCTTTAAAAACGCATCCCTAAATGAGTACTGGAGACCTGTACTTACGCACGCTACGCATCTACACACAAAAACTCCGTTCTTCCCAGTCGTGCTTGCAAACTTGTACAGTATTCTACCTCTCTAAAAATGGTCAGGATTTGGTACCCATATAAAACCAGGAGAAAAAAGGGACAGCAAAGAATACACTGCACTTGCAGACTAATTTAGAAAGAAAGAAAACTAAATATTGTTGATAAAACAAAAAACAAGCACTTAATAAAAAATAAAAAAAAACAAACAAATTTGCCAACAATAGGTCACCCCACTCAGCTACTTGCTAAAGCATAAAAAACTCATGCCACAGCCCTGGTTTTCAATGGGATGGCCGTACAAGAAGCATTAATAAGGGAAACATAACAAAAAAACAAAAATAAAAACAATATACATAGGTACCCAAACTAAATAGAAATAGATAAAACAAAAACGAACATACTGCTGTGTAATGCAATGGACCATGTATTTCTCAACTCTCAGAAACTCGGAAAGGAGACCCATACCTAACACTGAGACATATATGGATTGCCATTTTTCCAAGCAATGTCACAAATCAAGTAGACCATCATTATCGGTTGCCAAACGGAACAAAACATGCGGCACTTGATAGAAAGCAGCTAACTGACCCCGTTGTAACGACTTCATTAATCTACTGAACCATGCAGTGGGAATATTTAATTGTTTAACTTTTGTTCTAAAACTAGACAACTTGTAAATTAGATTAATTATAACAATTTTGTACTATAGGCCAATTTTCGGCTACAGCGACTAGAGTCTTGAAATATGTGTGTAAACACAGATGCAATCTCTATACCTGGCTTTCATAGTCATCCGATACGTCTGGAAAAAGATCTGGTGCAGGACTAACTTTATTATTTTACGTACCAACCTACTTTCCGAGGCATAAAGGTATCTTTTTACCGCTGTATTACCCAAATGTCAAAAGTTTTAAAAATAACCGAGTGGTGTCGTGGGAAACCAGATAGGAACGAGGCAATTCTTCGAACTATGGTTGATTGTATAGGAAGCTACATTATTAGTAGTATTTAGGGAAATACTACAGACTTTGGAGAGAGGTAGGTCACCATACAAGCGAGCAAGCCCGACTGGGAAGGGACCTCCACCTTACAGAAGACCACATACAAACAACTACACACAGCGGTGTGGTTATGATCCTGTGTGTGAGTATAGGTCTCCAGCGCTCATTTAGGGACACGTTTTGAAAGAAACGTATTCCTATCCCAGGGATACTCTCATCTTAAAGCCCTGGTGTAAGACTACTTTTTATCATACCCCGGACTCAAACTCGTATTAAATATATCATTAAACTCAACAATCTATCCGCAAATAAAACCCGGTGTCCTTATAAGGCCATCGACTTTACGTAGAGGGGTACTTCTTGTTACAAATGTACTGTTACAAATAACTCACACCTCTATACCAAGGTTGATTTAAACCGCAGTGCACTTTCAAGGCGACTGTACGAAGATATGTATACAGAGCTTCTAGACAAGTGGCATAAGCGATAGTCGAATCGAAAAGTCAAATAATAAAATCTATGGGATTTGACGTAAGTCTACGATATAATGTCGTAACGTCTCAACCCATAAACGTCCCACTGCTGGGCACGGGTCTCCTCCAAACAAAGGGATATTAGCCTACTATACCACGCTGGCCAGACGGGTTGGTATAGGGTTTTGTTTCGAATTTTCCCTCTCTTGCGGTGAATAACACTTACTCCCTTAGTCGACTCTTACGACACCCTCGGGATGGAAGGGGTGGTGACATTTGTATTCTTAATCCGTCACTACACGGACATAATAATGTCGTAAACTTACGTCAAATCCCATACATTTGCTTTTTTTGACTTTTCGATTCGACTATCGCTTATGCCACTTGTCTAGAGGCTCAGGGCAGCTATATAAAGATTAGTTTTTTTAGAAAATCTGTGTATGAATTTGTGTGAAATATATTTTTATCTGTAGACTGTAAACGTAAAAGACTTTACACTCGAAACACAGGATTATAAACGCATCAAGAAGTTAAAAGACCAAAAGTTCCCTTTAACTGGTCATTAGATAAACAAAACATATTTTTAGGGCATATCAAACCGCAACCAAAGTTTCACATTTTGTAGGTTAAACACTTGAATTAACAGTAAGTTTACATAGATTACTATAAAAACTACATTAAGGCCATGTTTGATGTGATTACAGGTCCCAAGCGCTCATTTAGGGATGCTTTTTTTATCGCAGGAATACTCGATCTTAAAGTACTGGTGTAAAAAAATGGGTCGGCCTCATGCAATTGATACGTCTGGTATTGCAAACGTCCATATGCTGCTTAACTGCTTACCATCAGGCGCATTTTTATACTACTTTGATTGCTTGTTTGACACCGATATTGTATAAAAAACATCCATATTTAAGTCAGCCACCTCACACATCTCTGCATGAAAGGCAGGCTATGTTGTCATTAAGTCACATCTATTTAGTTTCACTATAATTAAACTAGAATTACAGGAAGATGATGCAGGAAGGCGATACTAGTTAAGAAGTGCCTTATTGGAGTTCCGGTCAAGTAAGAAATAGGTTTTATTTAGTTTAGGATTATTAAATTTAGATTTTTCATGCAATTATATAAAGTACTAGCTGGTGCCCGCGGCTCCGCCCGCGTGGATGTCGATTATCGAGCCGATCGGTTTAAAAGTAGCCTATGTGTTATTCCAAACCATAATCTATCTCTGTTCCAAATTTCATCCAGACCCGTTCAGTAGTTTTTACGTGAAAGGGTAACAAACATCTATCCATCCATCCATCCATTCTTTTCACCTTTATAATATTAATAAGGACTAGCTGTTGCCCGCGGCTCGGCTTGCGTGGAGGCCAGCTATCGTAATAAAATTACCCTATAGACATTGCCAGGTCTTCTTGCCAAGGTACAAAAACAGGGTGTACACTTTACTCACTCACTCTCATAGTCCGCTGGGATAACAATCCGATTCGACAACCGGAAAAAACAGGCGTAGAACTTTACGTTTTGTCAACGTCTGTTGACTAAGATGGTATATAATAGCAACCCACACTGTCCCACTGCTGGGCACTGGTCTCCTTTCCCTTTAACAAGAGTGAGAGAGAGGGTGTAGGCCTTAATTCACACACGCTGGCCTAATGCGGGTTGGTGAATCACACGTCCTAAGATTTATTTCTAGACATGTGGGTTTCCTCACGATGTTTTCCTTCACCGTTAGCAGATGGTGAATTATTTGCTCAGTACATATATACTCCACAAAGTCAATTTCACATTTTTTTTTTTTTTTTAAAAAGACAACTACCTCACTAGAGAACAAGCTCTGTGTCGCGGGGGACTTTACAAACATACAATTAACGGACACAAATTACACCCAGACTCAGAACAATTCTTTGTGAGTCACACAAAGTTTTATCCTGTGTGGGAATCGAACCCACAACCTCGTGCACAGCAAGCGCATACTGCGGCCACTGGACCACTGAGGCAGTCAATTGTACTGAACGGGATCGAACTCGCACGTATTGCTTGTAAGTCTTCCCACTCGGCCACAATTGCTTTATTATAATATCTCAGCATCAGATCTAGGAAGTCATTAATATTGCAATCATTATAAAAATGCGTCTCCATATATATAAGCCCATTAATGTCATAACATTGCATAATTATATACTTATGGTGTACACCATAGATGGTAAGCAGAGTTTCTAATACCATTGGCGACGATTTCTAGCTATTTCCTGTAGATTGACTGTTCCCTTCATACTCGTTTTATAGACATCATATAGGTATGTGTTGCCTTTCCTCTATTATGTGTCATGGTATAAACTCATGCGCATTTGACCGGGCCGTTCTATGACTTATTTAAAGCGATTTATTATCCGTCGTAATAAGATTTTTTTAAATAGCCTTAAAGGTTTTTTTTCTTTTATAAAGACAACTTGCGCTCCAAGGAACAAGCCCTGTGTCGCGGGGCACTTTACAAACATACAATTTACAGACACAAATAGCACCCAGACTCGGCACAAGCTTTTATGAATCAAGAAAAGAATCGAACCCAATAGCACTAACAACTAGACTATGGGGTTCCATAATGTTTTTCTCAATAAAATATAGCCTATGACATTCACAAATAACATGGCTTTCTATTTGTAAAAGAATTTTCAGAATCGATTCAGTAGATCCAGAGATTACAGCGTTACAAACTCACAAACTTTATCTCTTTATAGTAATGATATAGCGATATGTGTAATAGCTATAGATATAGGTACACGAGGATGGTCGAGAAAGGGCTAGGTTGAAAGTAGAAAGTGACCTATTGAGGGTACAGACTGCTATAACGACTAAAGTTTATTGGAGTATAAAGACGTATTTGCGCGGAATGCAAGATTGCATTATTATTGTTTTACCGAGTAATGTAGGGTTTTCTGTCAGGCAAAATCAAAACTGATACTAAGCTTAAGTATTTATAAAAACTTATAACATAACTATGTATCAGGTTGTTAGGATGACAAAGATATTTGTAATTTCTTATCTCCTTAAATTTATTTAAAAAATTAAGTAAAAGAAGAAAAAAAAATCAATTTTTGATTTTTTTAAAAATTGCAGAAAAACAAGGCACTTATTCTCTACTAACATTAATTTACTCGCATTTTTTGTTTTAAACAAGTCCCACACTAGGGACTAGCCATGTATCGCGGGGGACTTTACAAACATACAATTCACGAACAAAAATTACACCCAGACGCGGAATAAAAAAAATAAGGATCGAACCCACAACACATCGCACAGTGGTAAATGGCGAGGTAATCACTTAAGCCACTGAACCAACCGTACCGTCATAAATTTACTCTCAAATTGAAAACTATATTGATTTATTGATCAATCATAATTATTATTATAATTAAATATGCAAGGAGGTCATTCAAACTGTGTTACCAGGTCTTAGTAAAAGCATGAAACGGATATTTCACCGAAATTATCACCGAATTGGACTGAGAAATGACAGTTTTTGGTTGAGTAATCGATTTATAATGCATTTGTTTTGTTTTGTTTATTTAATATGCATTTTTATATTTGAATCATTAACTAGGTCGGCGTATCTGTCTAATGATCCAGTATGACAATGTGGCCAAACTTTTAAACCCTTTTTCTCAGGACTGCGATCTTAATCAGTTATTTTATTTATATAAAAAGATATATCCGAGGAGAAGAGAACAGGTCCATTCTTCTATAGGAAATCAGAGAGGTCTTATTCTACCCACGCTGGTCCAATGCGGGTTGGTGGATCAGACATGCTTTTAGAATTTCATTTAAGACAAATTGGCATCCTTATCATGTTTATCCTCACCGTAAGCAAATTATAAGTTTTTTTTTAAGACTAGAGATTTTAGCACTAGAGATTAGGCCCGCTTACAAACATACAATTAACGGACTCAAAGTACACCCAGACAAACAACCACTTATGGATCACACAAATTTCCGCTCAGTGGTAAATGGCAAGGTGATTAAATACCACAACATTAAATTCACATTGATATGATCGGGATTGAACTCACACCTTCTGTGATTCAAGTACATTGCATTCCCACGC
Organism: Trisateles emortualis; assembly: GCA_947095525.1. Lineage (NCBI taxonomy): Eukaryota > Metazoa > Arthropoda > Insecta > Lepidoptera > Erebidae > Trisateles > Trisateles emortualis. The sequence goes on along the minus strand of OX352754.1, from coordinate 8,273,750 downwards.
GGCTACCATCACGAAAAAAAGGTCTTAATGTAAATGCTAAAGTGAAATTCTTTCCTAATCTTTTTAAAAAGTACGGAACTATTGGCTACTGGGAAAATACTTTCTTTTAGCCAAAATATAACATTATAATATACCCATAAAATTTTAACTATTTATTGTTTGACACAAAGGTGTAGGTAGTGTTTCTATTCCCAGCTATAACTTTAATGATATAACTTTCACTAATAAAACACTTATTTTACTATGTAGTAAGTTTATATATACCATAGGTTAAATTGCTGTTATAAAGTACTTATTAAGATTGACCTATTGAAATAAATAGTGATCGTAATTAGCTGCTCTGGGTTTAATTAGAGTTAGCTACTGTAATCTAAATATTATATAAAATAAATAAAAAAATAGTCCCTATTTGAGCAGTGGTGGCCGAATGGGAAAAGAACCGACTTGCACGTAAGAGGTGCAAGTTTGATCCCGGGTGGCAGTACCAATGTGAATTTCACTTTGTTTCCGCAGTCACATTCAAACAACCACTTGATCCACAAATCAATTCTCAGACTACTTTAGGCTTCAGGGCGATCTAACAAAATGCAGGTGTAATCCACCATTGCCTACCTTTAAGGAGAAAATGCCGTGAAGTTATATTCATCTCATTAAACAAGTATTTACCTTAAACCTTTCCCATGTAATAGAATCATTAGATAGATGGAGTATCGTAATAAAGGCTGGCATTCAAACAGCACACACAAAGCACATCACCGAATATACCCATCTCTTTTCAACATGATCCTAACAGATCACATCAATCTCCTTCCACAATTATTACACAAAGGAATCCCAAAGAAACAAGACATGATAAACACCATAGAATAAAATAAAAAAATCGAAGATGGCCGATTACTTTCTCTGGTGAAAGTAAAGTTTCGTCACCAACCTGACAACAGATGGCGCGTCACTACGAGTACTTGTACGTGATTCAAAGGTTGTTCACACATGACTAAGTAGGGCAATGATTGTTTGGTGAATTCCGCTTATAATATGCCGTGAAGTAATATTAAAAATTATTCATCACTTTAAAGAGATAATCATAAAGATATTTTATTATTTACAGACTTCAAAAAAGAGAAGGTTCTCAATTTGACTATACGTTTGTTACGCGAACGCAAACCTTTCGTTCCCGCCATTTCAACAAAGAATAAAAATAACATTCGAATTTTTTTCCAATTGATAACGTTCTAAATTTAAAATTAAAAAAAAACTATTAGGCGGCCAGTGTCACTTTTTTTTATTGGCCTGTCAAAAATCGTCTCAAAACTTATGAACACACTAAATAATATCTCCATAACAACCTCCGCCTAAAATAAAATAAGAAGAATATATTTTAAAATACTTCTCAAAGCGAAAAATAACTAACTACAGATTGTATGTGCTAAGTCATGGCACCTAAAAATCATCCCCAACAGAGTCTTCGCTGTGGTCTTTTGTAAGCGAAGCTCCTTCCCCAGTCGAGTTTACTCGCTAGTATGGCGCCTACCTCTCTCAAATTTTATTTTCAGATATTAAATCGTAGCAAGGACGTCTTAATATTGTCCCTGTACTTATTTCCAATTAAAGGATTTGCTTTTTTAAGACATAGTAAGAATATTTCATAAGTACATGTATTACATCAGAACCGATGGAGTTTAAAACACAAAATGACCAGTCTAACAGCCTTTCTAAGGTAGTTACTTAACACGTAACTTAGGTAACAGTAGATCAACTAACAGCTCCTAGTATTAATCATAGTTTTATTATAGGAAAAGGATATTCGTCGTTAGTAACTCGGTATAAGTTTGCGCTAATAATAATTATTATTAACCATTGTTTTTTTTTTTTTGTTTAAACAAGACAACTCCCGCACTAGAGAACAAGCTCTGTGTCGCGGGGGACTTTACAAATATACAATTAACGGACACAAATTACACCCTGACTCAGAACAATTCTTTGTGGGTCACACAAAGTTTTATCCTGTGTTGGAATCGAACCCACAACCTCGGTGCACAGCAGGCGCATACTGCGGCCACGAGACCACCGAGGCAATCATTAGGTACTGTCCCACTGCAGGGCAAAGGCCTCCCTTTCCTTCTTCCTTTGGTCACGGTCGAGACCTCTCACTTGCCAGTCAGCATGGTAGGAGTCAAGCTCATCCCGCCATCTTTTTCTGGGCCTGCCGCGCCGTCTTTTAATGCGCTAATAATAATCATTTTATTTCAATACAACTCATCCATCCATATATATAATTATAGATAAAAAACATATGTTTTACTCTCAGCAATGCCTGTCCTGTTGGTCTAGTGGTTATATATACATAGAAGTTTATTTTATTTATTTATAAAATAGGTAAAGGCATTATTCTTCTCGGATTAACAACTGATTTAATAAATTATCTACAGGTGAAACTTCAACGACAATTTTTTTAAGGATAGATGGGCTGGTTAGTCCAACACACAAACTACTTAACAGATTTTGATGAAACTTTAAACTCAAAGTAAATTCTATTAATGTGCACCCACGCAGGCAAAGCCACGGACAAAATATATCCTACTAATATTATAAATGTGAAAGTTTGTGAGTATGGATGGATGGATGCATGGATGGATGGATGTTTGTTACTCTTTCGCGCAATAACTACTGAACGGATCTGGATAAAAATTGGCACACAGATAGATTATAGTCTGGAATAGCACATAGGCACACTTTTTATCGCGATAACCGACATCCACGCGGGCGGAGCCGCGGGCAACAGCTAGTATCAAAATATACCAATTAACATTCCATGAATGTAAAGCTAGAATTCATTTAGACCATAGATAATTTAATACAATTTTAACCTAATTGGAGACAAGACAGACTATAGACCAAAAACGTCTTAAACAAGCAAACAAGTATGCAAATAAATTGTAGAATAATTTTAACAACATGTCTGACATTTTATTAACCTAGATATCGCAAAATCCTTTCAACTAAAATGAATTATTATACACTAACCATTTTCCTCGGTTCTACTCTCGGATTTCTATTCTATTGTTAACACGAGTTATAGGTCGCTTCGCCCGCCATTTGTTCGCCCGAGCAGGCTAAACGACCAAATTACAAAAAAATATTATATGTGATTGGGCGTTTCGCCCGATAGAGGTTTTATTACTGTTCATACACAGACAGCATCAAAATCTGTCTGTACATGAAAAGTAATAAAACCTCCAGAGAGGTTACTAGACCCGACTGGCCCGTTCGGGCGAACAAATGGCGGGCAAAACGACCTATAACTCGTTAACACAACATTATTATAGCATCATTTTTTTTTCTTGAGGTCAAAGTCAAACTCTAGTCTACTCTAACTCTACTCTAAGTTCTAATGCATGAGCATTAGATCTAAATGAGTTTCACTTTAACATACAGCTCTACCTACCCCCTCAGGGAAAAAATCTGTACTTTATGAACGTCTTCTTACTAATATGATAAATTTGAAAGTTCGTGAGGATCAATGAATGTATGGATGGTTATTACTCTTTAACTCAAAAACGGCTAAACAAATCTGGATAAAATTGACAAAGATAAATTTTAATCAGGATTAGTATATAAGCTACTTTAAATCCCGAAAAAAAGACACTGTTCCCTTATTACATATTGCAAAAAATATTTTGTTGTAAATTCTTTTTTTATGACAACTCCCGCACAAGAGTACAAGCTCTGTGTCGCGGGGGACTTTACAAACATACAATTAACGGACATAAATTACACCCAGACTCAGAACAACTCTTTGTAGGTCACACAAAGTTTTGTCCTGCATGGGAACCGAACCCACAACCTCATGCACAGCAGGCACAAATCGCTGACGTTGGACGAAAAGCCGCTAGCCTGAAGTGGAACTGGGCCGTACATATCTGCCGTATGTCCGACGATCTGTGGGCAAAGACCACCAGATGGCTGCCACTGGACATTAATAGACAGCGCGGCAGGCCCAGGAAAAGATGGCGGGATGAGCTTGCTCCTACCGTGCTGACTGGCAAGTGAGAGTTCTCGACTGTGACCAATGGAAGAATGAAAGGAAGGCCTTTGCCCTGCAGTGGGACAGTAATAGCTAAAAATAATAATAAATAATAATTAGATTCTAATTCTTGAGAAAAATTATGAGCTACTAGCTATTGCCCGCGGCTCCGCCCGCGTGGATGTCGGTTATCGCTGCAAAAAGTAGCCTATGTGTTATTCCAGACCATAATCTATCTGTGTGCCAAATTTCATCCAGATCCGTTCAGTAGTTTTTACGTGAAAGAGTAACAAACATCCATCCATTCTTACAAACTTTCACATTTATAATATTAGTAAGGACGCGGGCGGAGCCGCGGGCAACAGCTAGTTCTATATTCAGTTCGGAGCTCGCCGATAGCTGACCAATGATACAAATAGAAGAAGTAGGGAGGACCTCCATTTTACAAAATATCACAATCAAATAACCACACACAGCGGTGTATATTGTCGCTATTATTGTAGGTACGATTCTAACACGGGACAAACATTTGTGTAATCTATAAATGGTTGTCCCGAGTCTGGGTGTACTTCGTGTCCGTGTAAAATCCCCCACGCTTTAGTTCTTGATCTCTATTGCGGGAGGTATCTTTAAAATTATCATATATGTATGTATCTATTTATAAACATAATTTCCGAAGACCAAAACTTTATGTAGATTGGTGATCGTCTTTGCAGCAATGACATTAGACTTATTACCTATTTGTCGAAGTTATTACCCAATCATATCCGTTTAAAACAAAATACCTACATACATTAAAATCCAATGTTACAAAACATTTCTCCAAAATTTCAAGGTTCATTGCTCTATGACAATGTTAATGAGACGTCTGAAGTTGTTTCTTGTGAAACAAACGCGGCAATGGAAAGATGGCACAACGTATTTGCCGTTATAATTTAGGGTAAATGAATACCTGTGTGTAGGTATTGTCTCTGCATTGTCGACTAGAGTGGTTAACTTACCTGTAAAAGAGAAACAAATGGTTTGTTAAATAATGTTTACGTTTGTTATTGTAGAAAGTTAGAAGCTTGTTTTTGCGTTTAGTCAAACATCATTAGACAACGCAACCACACACACGCATTTACTTCATATTCAAAGGCAGCCTTTAAATAAGAAAGAAAGAAAGAAAATACATTTAATTCGGTTCAAGGCTCACAACAACAGCGATATATAAAGTACAAAAACAAGAAGAGAGTAGAGAAAAAAGTAAAACATAAAATTTGCACTACGGTCGACACGCTGTTTTGAAAGCCCCTACCGAAAAGGATGCCATCTCAGCATGATGCATGGGCAAATTAATACCCAACGCTGGTTTTCAGTTGGCAACCTTAGAGGTGAAGATACGGACAGGGGTATAGCTAAGATAAAGAGCTTATACAATACATAAACTATCACAATATATAGTGTGTATGTTTCAGATTAAATGTACTCACATTCAATAAGATATAAAAGATAATAATAATAAGGTATCCAGTTGCATTGGAGGATAATTATAAATCAAGTATTTTAATAGAGGTAAAAGGTTTGATAACTCAATATATATAATTCATATTCATCACCATCATCTCAGCCAAAAGACGCCCACTGCTGGACATAGGCCTCCCCCAAAGATATCCACAGCATTCGGTTCTGAGCTGGCCTTATCCATCGTCTACCCGCGACCTATCCAGGTCGTCAGTCCACCTTGTTGGAGGCCTGCCTACGCTGCATTTTCCAATTCGTGGTCATATTAGAAAAGACAACGCGTGGCCATATTATTGTTACTACCAAAGACGCAGCATGACCGCATTTTCACAGGCAGCTTTCTGATCCTAAACTAGGCGTTTATGGTTTGAGATGATGAGATGATGAGGCAAAGGGCGGGTCGCTAGTTTAGTAGGTATACATAATATATATACCTACACACTAGGGGTCGCCCGCGACTTCGTCCACGTGGTAATTTGGAATATTTTCCCCGATTTTGCAACATATCTTACTACTGCTCCGCTCCTATTGACCATAGCGTGAAGTTATATAGCCTATAGCCTTCCTGGATAGATGCACTATTCAACAAAAAAAAATTCTAATCGAACCAGTACTTTCTGAGATTAGCGCGTTCAACCAAACAAACAAACTCTTCAGCTTTATAATATTAGTATAGATTTATGTACACAAACAGACACACATACTTTCGCTTATTACATACATTGTATTATTAGTTATGCAACGAACCGTTGCTATGTTATTAGTTATGAATAAATCATTAATGGCTTGAGTATCCGTAATTATATGGTACAGTAAACTTATCTGCATATATAAGTTAAAAAATAATGTTCAATCAGTGTTGATATACGTAATAAGAATATCCTTCATTAGCTAAATGTATATAGACGTACTATGAAAGTGAAAGCGATCGAAATTCGATAGTATATTTTGGAGAAAATAAAGATTTTGATTTGATACTACTTAGGTGGCCAGAGCTTGTAGACAAGTGGCATAAGCGATAGTCGAATCGAAAAGTCAAAAAATTAAATGTATGGAATTTGACGTGAGTCTACGATTTAATATCGAAAACTTACGTCAAATCCCATATATTTTCTTTTTTGACTTTTTGATTCGACTATCGCATATGCCACTTGTCTAGATGCTCTGATCTTAAGCAGTTACCGTAGTGTATAGACGCCTGCAATACCAGAGTTATCAGTTGAATGTTGCAGACCCTTTTCTTTACATAAGGGCTTTAAGATGGAGTATCCCTGGGATTCAAAAACGTTACTCAAAACGCATCTTTAAATGAGCACTACAGACCACAATACAACTACACCGCTGTGTACACTTTCACCATGCATCAATCAATCAGTCTATTTTTAGTCCACAGCTGGGCATAAATCCAAAACAAATCAACCGTAATGTTACAAAATTAAATACCACCATTTCACCGAATTCCACTTACAAAATACAGTACGTTTCTTACAGTAATTATTATTATGGCTACTGTTACTTTGTTTACTTTTTACTGTCTACATAAAACAGAAAATAAAACAAAATTACTAGTACAGTAATATGTTATAATAGAACTTTTAACAATACATTGTATTCGGAATTTAGTTAAAAATAGTTATGAAAGTTGGCTTAGAAATTTAGTGTCATAGTCATTTTTTTTTATTAAAAAGACAACTCCCGCAATAGAGAATAAGCTCTGTGTCGCGGGAGACTTTACAAACATACAATTAACGGACACAAATTACACCCAGACTCAGAACAATTCTTTATGGGTCACACAAAGTTTTGTTCTGTGTGGGAATCGAACCCACAACCTCGTGCACTGCAGGCGCATACTGCGGCCACTGGACCACCGAGGCAGTCAGTCTAGGTCTAGGAGTATAATAGTGCTCCTAGAGCACTATTATAGAGAATATCTTATGGATCACTACACATAATAGCGCTCAATAGCAATATCATGGAGGCATACCATAACGTCCTTATAAAGATTGTTCTGAGTTAAAGCTACTGTATTTTTCTAACAGAAAACCTCAATAATACTTTTCCGATTAGGAAATTCAACCTTACAAACAAATAATAAGGGCAGACTTATATTTCAATTGGTTCTCTAATGAAAACTCATATAGCATAGTTGCTATATTGGACACTAGTGTTGTTGCCCGCGGCTCCGCCTGCATGTATCGGTTACCGCGGTAAAAAAATCCTTATGTGCTATTCCAGACTATGTAGGTACTAACATGAAAAACTAACAAACATCCATAAATCCATACTCACAAATTTTTACATTTATAATATTAGTAAGATAACATAGCTATCAAAACATAGGAGTATTAAACTTTGCTTACCACTCGAAAAAAAACGTGAATATGATATGACAAATTAAAGTGAAATATAAATCATTATCTGGGAGTATTAAACTCTGCCTACTACTTGAAAAAAACCGTGAATATATATTTTGATATGACAAATGTAAGTGAAATAATTACTAATAATTATCTGTGAATGATAAAGTAGGATAACATAGCTATCGAAACAAAGGAGTATTAAACTCTGCCTACTACTTGAAAAAAAAGCGTGAATATATATTTTGATATGACAAATGAAAGAGAAATAATTATAAATCATTAATCTGTGAATGAATGTCCGTGTGGTGACGGATTAAGAATACAAATGTCACCACCCCCTTCTATCCCGAGGGTGTCGTAAGAATCGACTAAGGGAGTAAGTCTAACAGACAATATCCACCGGAAGAGAGGAAAAACTCGAAACAAAACCCTATACCAATCCGTCTGGCCAGCGTGGTATAGTAGGCTAATATCCCTCCAAATGTTTGGGGGAGACCCGTGCCCGGCAGTGGGACGTTTATGGGTTGAGATGATGAATCTGTGAATGATAAAGTAGGATAACATAGCTATCAAAACAAAGGAGTATTAAACTCTGCCTACCACTCGAAAAAAAAGCGAGAATATATATTTTGATATGACAAATGAAAGTGAAATATAAATAATTATCTGTGAATGATAATGAATACATTCTTGAAGATTCTTGTCGGTATCGGTAGGGTCATTTCACTGATCTTTGGAATCCACTTTCTCGCCGCACCTACACTACCTTTACCTAGTGTTAGTTCCTCGTTATGGCGACAGAGTTGCAGAATATTAAGTAGCCATATTATGTGAGATTATAACTTTCTTATGTGTGGCATTGAATATATTTGAAATAAATAAATTTTGAGTATACCTTTGAAATAGTTTAGTAAATTTTATACTTAAAATTTATAAAAATAATCATAAACAGCTCGCTCGTATTTAAAAAGCCTTAATCAACAATCCTTACTTTCCCTTTAGCAACCTACTTACAAAATATCGAACACTGTATGTAATTAAATAGCATCTTGCAAATCGCATACCGTTCTGCGCCTGCGCACCGTAACGAGCAGACTGAGTCTAGCTGTATAGTCTGTGCTTCGTGGGAACCGAGCTATTGAGTGACAAATTAGACTAATTTAAAACTAATTATTTTGTTGAGGTATTTTTTTTTTTAAGACAACTCCCGCACTAGAGAACAAGCTCTGTGTCGCGGGGAATTTTGAAGCGCACCTAATGAAGCGCTCCTTTTTTATTCCTCTGAGCGCACCTTTTAGGAGAAATAAAATTTTAATAATTTTAATTGCTATCGGGAGCGCTCCTAAAAGGTGCGCTTCGAGGAATAAAAAAGGAGCTCTTCATTAGGTGCGCTTCAAAATGGTAGCGCTTCGAGGAATACCTCATACTGCGGCCACTGGACCACCAAGGCAGTCATTTCAGTCAGATTGTGTCTTCTCTATGCCTCAGAAAGGATAAATTGGTTTGGAGGACATAATTATTTATTACAAGCTTCTGCCCGTGGCTTCGCCCGCGCGTGCAATCCCTCGGAAACAGATATTTTCTCGGGATAAAAAGTAGTTTATGTGTTATTCCAGGCTATAATCTATCTCTACGCAAAATTTCATCTTGACCTGTTCAGTAGTTGTCGTGAAAGAGTAACAAACATATACATCCATACATTCTTACAAACTTTATAATAATAGTATGTATTGGTAATATTATATTAATCAACAAGAAAATATTTTATTTTCTCATAAAATAATATCGAATTTGATCGCTTTAAGGCCTCTTGTATCAAATAATTTTACTATTTACTTTTTTCTAAACAGCATTATTATTAGTAAGTAGTATGTCCAAGCAGTAAATGGATAGATGGATACTCATATATATGTCATATTATAAATTGTACTTAGTTCTGTATTTATTTATTTTATTTTTAACTGCACTTTTTTTTTGAATTTTTGTATTTTACTTTTTTTTGTTGTTTTTAGTTAATAGCTTAATATCCGTTCGTCACTTGGGGTTACCACTGAAAATCAGCGCTGTGTTGTCATCACAACATAGCATTATGCTGAGTGGTAACCTCATTGACACAGTAATTGTAAGGTAGGTACAATGTGTAAATATCAAAAATGTGACTGTGTCAATAAATATAATTTTCTTTCTTTCTTTCTATACTAAATATACTTAAGAACTTCATAAAATTCAACCCAAATAACATAGCAATTACTTTAACAAATAAATGATAACCAATAAAATATAATCGAAATATTCAACCCGTGTAGCGGTTAAGTAAATTGTCTACTTAATTATACACTGGTATATAAAAACTGACAATATAACAAGGCCATACCCAATGCAATACTTATCTACTGTATTAGTTTTTAATTTCGTAGTGAAGTTATAAATTACAAAAAAATAATATTTGATGTGTTTTTTTTTTCAGGGAAGATAATTCCTGCACTAGGGAACAAGCCCTGTGTCGCGGGGACTTTACAAACATACAATTAACGAACACAAAGTACAGCCACACTCGGGACAACCATTTATGGATCACACAACTTTTGTCCTTTTTATTTATACTACCAAGGTGACAAACAAGCATACGGCCCGACTGATGGGAAGTAGTTACCGTTGCCTATGGACGTTTGCAGCACCAGAGGTGTCACTCACGCGTTGCCGACCCTGTCGTCCTGTGTGGGAATAGAACCCGAAATCGAACGCGCAGTGGTAAATGGCGCGGTAACCACTAAACCAGTGAACCAATCGTGCATTCAAAATGTTGTAACTGATTACCATCAGGCGGGCCGTATGCTTATTTGCCACCGAAGTAGTATACAAATATATATATATATATATATATATATATATATTACATAATTGATGTAATATTTGTTAATCTGTAACAAAATTACCATTACCATTCTATAATTTCCTTAATTACCGTACGGAACCTTCGATCTAAATTTTATTACACACTTGACCGCCATTATCTTATGTAATTATGTCAAACTACATAATTATAATTTATATAATTGACATATAATGTAATCGTAAGCAAGGTTACACATTATTGACATTTATAATAAATTATATTTATTTTTTATTGGTTATGTAATGTGTTTGGATAATCTAGACTAATGTATTATTTTTACGGCATAATTTTACTCTGAGTTTAGTAAAATTGGACTAGCCAATTGACTTTGTATACGGGTATAATAAACAAATGTGTGCACTCAAATTTGTGTGCAGTAACTGACAGATGTCGTCTTTACCTTCACTCGACTCATTCATTTCTTCTTCTTAACGTGATGGGATGGCAATCCGACACGACCGAAGACAAATCAAGCGGTTTTGCTGTGTATATAGCAAACGGTCATCCATCTACAGGCTGATCACGGCTAGCTTGCTTAACCTCGCAGAGAGCCCTTCATTATATGTATATATATATATTATTTTTGGTGCCAAAACCAATTTAGTTTAGTATTTAATTTACTGACGTGTGGTGAGGGATTAATAATACAAATGTCACCATCCCGATCCTTCCCGAGGGTGTCATAAGAGTCGAATAAGGGAGTAAGTCAGGTAAACAATATCCACTGCAAGAGGGAAAACTCAAAACAAAATTCTATGCCAACCCGTCTGGCCATCGTGGTCTGGCCGCCTTGGAATCGAACCCGGGACCTCGTGATCAGCATACCACTAGAACAGCAGTTTGCACTTGCGTGTTGCCAACCCAACATTACATTAACCGTTCTCATACTTAGAAATCACGACATAGAAAGGTACCAAGCCCTACTAAAAACCGGAACCTACACAAACTCCAGTTTGCACAAACCAATAAAATCAAATTAGAACAGCCACATACCAATCGTGATTCAAATAAATAACTTCCTTACTACATAAACTAGTTATTGACCTCCATACAACCTTCATCAAAGAAAACTTAATTGAGAAAAATTTTAAGTCTTTTTTGTCACGGTATGTAGATACACTTCCCGATATCCTTCGAAAGATCAAAAAATCGAAAGCGAATTATTAAATAAGCTGATCAAGGAAATACATTATGATATATATCATAAGGCTTTAATTTATAATACAGTAAAAAATATGAAATATATCATGCAAGAGACATTTAAACATTTTTTATAAAAACTTCAATTACAAATGTCATTTAATCCGTTTTTTTTATTTTGACAGCTAATCTTTAATAAGTCGCAAAAAGTAATTACACTTTACCTTTTATAAATTTAGATTAACTATACGATTTAAGTCATTAAAGTCTCAAGTGCGACTTAATGAAAATCCTCAGTCTCAAAATACCCGCTCAAAATTCATTATATTTTTGCACAACATTTTTGAATTTAATTTTAATATTGATCGGTTTGTGATATTGATTGAGTCTGTAATGTTGAATTAAAGCATTGTCTATCTAAAAACTTGACCGAGGAACACCTGGACGAGTACCTGGGACCTCATTGCCTATCCCATTAACCTCGGGTGCAGTGGAGACTCTAAAAGGGAACGCATCACTAACAAGTTTAAAAAAGCTTGATTATCGATCAGAATTGATCGAAGAACTCGATATACACATATAAGTCCCAGTACGAAACTATTGTCAACATACAAGCTTTTGCCCCGTCATTGTGACATCACACTACATTATTATATCATAAAAACAATGAATGAATAGCCTAATAGTTATATAAATGCATCTTAGATGGCTTACTTTAAAGGTAAAAAAAATGGGTTGGCAACACGCAAGTGATACCTCTGGTAATGCAAGCGTCTATAGGCTACGGATACTGCTTAACATCAGGCGGGCCGTATGCTTGTTTGCCACCCAAGTAGTATAAAAAAAAAAAAAAAAAAAAAAAAAAAAAAAAAAAAAAAGGTGTATTTCCCGAAACTTATGACAAAAGATGTGGTTCTTCGTTAACAAGGTACACTAGATGTAATAGGTATTTTTTAAAAAAGCTTACGAAATTACAATATAAATTATTTATCATCTGCTAACGGTGAAGGAAAACAGAAATTCTAAAGACGTGTGTGATTCACCAACCCGCATTAGACCAGCGTGTGTGAATTAAGGCCTAACACTTCTCTCTCTCTCTCTCTCTTAGACCCGTGCCCAGCAGTGGGATATAATAATGTATGGGTTGCTATTTCTGTCCCGGTGTTAAACGACCGGCCTTAGCAAGCAGCTAGAGCAGCCATTAGGCATTTCTCGCGCGTTGCCGACCGTCCTATAACACTAAAATCTTGTTGTGTTTGGTACGATAAGGGCTTAATTGGAACCAATTTTTTTCATAGATTTTCATAAAATGACGGTCCTTCCTTAAACGGGCTTGCTACTTTGTATAGTATCCTACCTTTCTTTATACAATTTTCTATCAGTTATACGTCTTAACTTCTACGCAAGTGATTTCAGTGAATGTTTACTATTATCTTCTATAACTAAAATAAAAACAATAGATATACTATTGTTTTTATTTTTTCCAAAACAGAATTTTCTCCAAACAAAATTTAACATTATTTTTCTCACAACACGCCACTCTCTCTAAAGAAACAAATACAAGTTGAGAATTTGAGATTCACTTTCACTCAGCCGTATAGAATGGACGATAGATACCTTAATTGAGACCCGTTTAATTGAGATTGTAGATAGACGAAATTAGGTTTATCCGGGTTTCAATTAGCGATCTGTTGATAAGTTTCATGAGATTGTAAAACATATTTGTATAACAACTGATTGACGCTTCGCGTTATCAAAGGGCCGGCTGGTCTGGTTCTCACACGGAGAATAAGCAATGCCAACCAATGTGGCAATGCGGGGGTATTGCCACGTTGGATGGCAATGCCATATACAGGATAGAAATTCTCTTCATTTCTGATTCAATCTTGATTTTTGTAATCAATTTTTACAGTACGTAGCAAAGTAAGAGAAGTAGAGAACCATATAAGCGAGCAATTCCGACTGGGGTAGGACTTCGACCATACAGAAGACCGTAGCCAAATAATTACACATAGGTAGCGGTGTTGTTGTATTTCTGTGTACAGGTCTCCAGCGCTCATATAGGGATGCTATTTAAAAGAACCGTTTTCCTATCCCAGACATACTCCATCTTAAAGCCCAAGTGTGAAATAATGGTTCGGCATCACACAAGTTATCCCTCTGGTATTGCAAACATCCATAGGCTACGGTAACTGCTTACCATCAAACTGACCGTATACTTAATTCCCACCTACGCTAGTAACAATAATGTAACCACACACTTGCTTCAGATACAGGTGTTAGATATTCAAATATGGCCTAAACATGATCGAAAAAATTAGAAAGTCGATAACATTGGTATTATTAATGCGCGTACGCACACACAGACAGATAAACATACACACTACACATGTATATTTGACCTTTCATTGGAGATTGTGAAAGTAACACCGGTGTGTATTAGGTATTGAATAATGTTATTTATGTTACTCATCTTAGTTAAACCATAAGTTTATTTCATAAGATATTTACATGAATAGTTATTAAAATAAAAGTAACTTTACCTTGACTACTTACAAACAATTAGATATTGTACTCATATTTAAAAGTATTTACCCATAAAGAATAAATGATAAAATTTATTTATTATCACGATTAATTACAGTAGGTAGAATATACACTAAATTATACACATTATTATATAGGTCACAAAAAAATTATGAGCCCTGTCTCTTAAACTAGGCAGAGTCCTGTATCTTAAGAGGCAGTGTTCGACCAAGATTTATTTCCTATAATTTAATATTATATTGTTACTATTGATGGAAGTGTATCGACTTGGTATTGAGATATGGTGATAATAAATTGTGAAATAATAATATATACCTATTATGGAATTAATGATATGAGTGTATGGGTGTGTGTTTGTGTGTATGTGTGTGTTTGTGTGTATGTGTGTGTGTGTTTGTTTTAATGTTATACTGTGTAGGTCAAAAGTGTTTCTGTTTTGTCGTAGTCCTGTTTCAGAAGCCACTGTGTGGTAGTGGTCTTCAGTTGGTAGGTATTTAGAGTTCGTGTATTTATTTCTTTATGTAGTTTTTTGTAAATATAGTTACTTATTACATAGAACTGGCGTCTTGCAAAAGTGGTTTTGTGTGGTATGGTTGAATATGGTGGTGCCTTTGTGCTGAGTTGGTGGTGGTAATAAATAAATGAATTGTTTGGAATTCTAAAGTATAAGAGAGGTAGGACACCATACTAGCGAGCAAGCCTGACTGGAGAAGGACCTCCACACAACAACTCTGCTGTGTGTAGCTAAGTAACTACACACAGCGGTGTTGTTGTGTTACTGTGTACAGGTCTCCAACGCTTATTTAGGGATGTGTTTTAAAAGAAACGTTCTCCTATCCCAGGTATACTCCATCTTATCCTGATGCAAAAAAAATGTGTCAGCAACACGCAAGTGATACCTCTATTTCAAGCATCCATACTCCATTGGCTACGAAGCCGTACTCTTGTTTGCCATCCAGGTAGTTAAAAAATCTGACAAAAACACAGACGAGAGAAACTCGATAGGTCTCCGAAAATTAAAGAAAATTGCCGAAATTTATTATTTTTTATGCTATAACTTATTAAAATTAGTCCCGGTATTGTAAATAACGATAAAAAATACTAATTAAATATAATCAGAAAGGCAACTTAACTATCTAATAAGACAGCTATTGTTAGCGTGTTAAATAATTAAATAATAACGTTGATCAACTACGACAATAATTATTTTAATTATTGTATAAGTAGGCTGTACGGATTTTGTGTAGGGTTGTCACTTTTTACCGTTATTTTTGTACATTTTATTTATTTCTTTTTTACAACAATCGTAAAAAAAGATAATGCATTTAAGTTCAGTGAACATGCCTTTACTTAAAATTGTTAGGTTTCTTTTTAATTCCATTGCGAGTATGGATGAGTGTGTGATTTGACACGAATACAGTTAATATGGAGAGGGAGTACGTATAGCTTATATTTAAATTATTGATTTATTTAGTCCGAACTTATATATTTTTTTTATACTACCAAGGAGGCAAACAAGCATACGGCCCGCCTGATGGTAAGCAGTTACCGTAGCCTATGGACACCCGCAATACCAAAGGTATTTTTGTCGTTGGTAGTATCCAATAGCCTGTATGTACCCTAGAATGTTTTATTCAGCTTCTAAATTACTAACTTGGAAATGATTATAGCAAATGAATAAACTCTCATTAGTAACCACGTCTTTAGCTCAAAAGCATATTATATTAACATTCAATTCACATTAATGATAATGGTCTCCTAAGCGAATTTTGGTAACGGCGGCTAATCTCGACAGACATCCGCGCCGGAGATACTTTAGTGCACAAATGTGTGCGCAAATACAGGTGATCACTTCATTCTCCTATTTTCACCAAGAGCTTTTCAAGGCGCGGGCAATTTGCTAACTTCGGCCATCTATTGTGAATTTCTTGACAGAAAAACTCAACATCGGGAATCAAATCCAGTACCTCAGGATCAGCACTCGCACTCAACGACCACTAGACCAGAGGCACCAATCGTTCATGCCAAAAATCTATTAACAATTAAATAAATAAATAGTTATATCTTTCAAAGTACATACTTAAATGTAAAATTATATGGTCAAATATCAAACGGTGGTTATAATTGCGTATGCGCATGTTGATTACACCCATATATCCCGCGGCTGATTTATTATGGCTAATTTATTAGAGAGTTTCTTATGTTTAGTAGGTACATTGTCAAGATCGTATGTTGAAAATTGGATATGGTAGAATTAAAAATGCTCAACTGTAAAAAAAATGTATAAAAATGGGAATTTTAAAAGGTTTCGTAAGTTAATACGTGTGTATGTTTAAACAAACAGATCTCAGAAACTGACAGTCTATTAGAAAAATAGATTTAATTTAATCGACTGTGATAACGGAACCTTTTTTAAATTACAAATGAGCACTCAAGACCTACAGGTTCAGTAGTTTTTACGTGAAAGAGTAACAAACATCCATCCATCCATTCTTACAAACTTTCGCATTCTTCTTCTTCTTATCTTCTTATCGTTTGGTTAGTGGCCAACCTGGTGACAGAGTTAATTAGATCGCTCATATTTAGGCCTCTGTCGTGATCTAACGACTGTTAACAGTCGCATTTATAATATTAGTATGAATTATATTTTTTGGTACTTTATGCTACTGTAACTGCTTAACATCAGGCGAGCCGTATGTGTAAAAAAGGTCTTGCTGACGTGGTACATGGTGTTATTAACGCTTAAAGGGCAACAGTCGTGACATTACTCAGCCTATATTATTTGAAGTAAGCCTTGAAAGGAGACTTAATGTTATACCGTCATGCGACCGATGTATACCTTTCAAATATATTAAAAGATGCGTATGTACCACTTATGGGCATATGTCCTTAAGTTAAACTATGTTAAAGGGATTCAACCTAACATTAATGTCTAATAAATAATCAGTACTTAAGAAAATTATTTAGTCAACCAGTATTACCGGTATTTTATAAATTCTACTAATTTTATAAACTAGCCAACCCGGTGGACTTCGCCATTTTTTTTCTTGAATATTTTCTTTTAATTTTCTTCAAAAATATTTTCTTTTAATTTTCTTCTATACAAACGTTGTTCTGACGATAACAAACACAAAAAAAAGAATTATCTAATTTGGTGCAGTCGTTCGGATTTTATGCGCGTAAGTACATACATATGGAGGGTTCCATTTTTATTTATGTACCTATATATGAAGATGTGAAAATTTTAAGTATGGATGTATGGATTTTTGTTACTCTTTCACGTGAAAAATACTGAGCGGATCTGTATGAAATTTGGCACAGAGATAGTGTATAGTCTGGAATAGCACATAGGCGATATCGCGATAACCGACATCCAAGCGGGCGGAGCCGCGGGCAACAGTAAGTATATTACCGGTTTTAGACCTTACCGTTAAATCTCCACACAGCAGACATATTTTGTAATTCACAAATAGTTTTTTCTACTCTGAGAGTACTTTATGTCCGTGGTTAAAATGTTCGTAAAAACGCCCGCAATTAGTATAGAATTCTGTAATTTAATTTTCGAAGACAACTTCGGTTCTAGGGAACAGCCCGGAGCAGGATTCGAATTTGCGCCTCTCTGAAGCTGACGTCACTTCAAGATGTAAAAAAAGCTACACAACACAGGAAAAGGAGCTCGGATGGCACAATTAGTAGTGCACTGGGCCGGAATCCGAAAGGCGCAGGTTCGAATCCTGCTAATAAGTACAGAAAAAATACAGTGGTAAATACCACTGACCAAATTATGCATCAAATATCCCAATACATTTTACGAGAGGCAAATAATCCAAAACGCCGACGTAGGATAAGGAAGCTAATAATTATTATTAATATGCACGACACAATTATTTTAACGGTATTTTTTTATTATAAAAAGTGAAGGTAGTTTCATAAGTAGGCTTTTTCGTATAATTGCGTTACGTATAGCGAGGATGGTTGGTAAATGTATGTATATGCCTTTTTATACGCAGTTGAGTTAAAAATAATATATAAATTCTTGCTACAATTGCAAGATTGTTAGGACTAGTTATTGTACGTTTTAGTGACCACGAATAGCGATTTATTTTCGATTTTGATATTTTACGAATTTCAACAAAAGATATAAATTTAATTGCTATTGGGACGTCATGATAGACTTTAAAATACCTTAAAGAGAGGAGTTATCTTGAAAAGCTTTATTATTTAAATGTATTTCTTGCATTTAGTAAACTCGGTTAAATAGATTTCGAGTTTTTCCATTACATACAAAAAAAAACAATTCTTTTATTCTTCAATTATAATAAGAAATAGCTCATGATACTCAGTTTTAAAGCAGCCTTATATAGGTTAAATGTTTTTTTAATAGTTTATGTAATTTTTAGTTAAGTTTAACAATAACAAACGTAAAAATTAAATATTATTTCCACATCACTCGGTCTTGAACCAAGCTTGTATATTCTCTATAATATTATATAGTTAAAACTAAACCCTGAGAACCCATTACTTGACCTATTCTCTAACGGAAAGAACATAGTAGGTAAGTATACGAGAAATCTGAACGAGTCTTAGTGGTGTGATAAAAAAACTCTCACATACTTGACATAAGTGTTCGCATCGATATATCGACATCCGAACATCTACGCACCTCACTACTGACCCACTAAGGGACAGGTTCTGATTGGGTACGGCTTTAGTGCGAGCGAGATACGATTCTGATTAATGAAAAAAAATATTGAATGAAACTAATCTCATCTCACTATATATTAACCTGTTGGTGTAGTGGTTAGTGACTCTGACTGCTACGCTGGAGGTTCGGGTTCGATTTCCACCCAGGAGAAATCTTTGTGTGATGAGCATAATTGTTTGTTCTGTGTCTGGGTGTTATTTATGTATAATATGTTTGTTTTTGGAAATATATAAGTATGTTGTCTGGTTGCCATAGTACAGGCTTTGCCTAAATGGCGGTGTGTGAGTTGTCCCAAAATATTATTATTATTATATACCTATATATATTTTTTTTAAGCTACAGATAGCTAAAAAAATAAAACCCAGGGGTTGCACACAATCATACGACCCGCCTAATGTTAAACAGTTACCGTAGCCTATGGACGCATACAATACCAGAGGTAGTCACTTGCGTGTTACCGACTCATTTCGAAAACGTTTCTTTCAAAAATCACCCTAACTCCTCTCATGTTAAAAAAAATATATTAAAAATTGTACGTGTGTGTGTGTGTGTAGTTATTTGGCTATGGTTTTCTGTAAGGTATTTTCCCAGTCGGGCTTGCTCGCTAGTATGGTGGATTTTTTATACTACTTGGGTGGCAAACAAGCATACGCCCCATGTGATGGTAAGCAGTAACAGTACTATGGATTTCAATGACATTTTTTTACACCACGGCTTTAAGATGTAGTTTCCCTGGGATAGAAAAACGTTTCTTTCAATACGCATCCCTAAATAAGCACTGTTACTCCTATAGGCAAAAACTACTAGACAGATTTTGATCAAACTTTGCAATGTTATAGTTCATATCATCATCATCATCATCATCTCAGCCAAAAAACGTCCACTGCTGGACATAAGCTTTTCCTAAGCATTTCCACAACTCTCGATCCTAAGCCGACCTTGTACATCGGTTGCCCGCAATCTTTACCAGGTCGTCGGTCCACCTTGTTAGAGGCCTGCCCACGCTTCGTCTTCCAGTTCGTGGTCAGTTAAAAAGCATTATCCGCTTGCAATGTAACCACACAAATGTTGTCGAGTGTCTCAAGACGATGTTCCACTTCTTAATAGGTTTGCCTGAGGTTGTAAAATAGCAATGGCGTGGACTAAACAGCGAGTAACTGGATACCGGATACGACACGTTTGGAAGCAGAAGAGATGAGATTAACCGCCGTGTGACCGAAATTCGGTTAGGAAGAAATTATTGTATTAACATTTTGAACGAGCATATCTTCTAGTTAGACAGCGGCCACGTGGTAGACCCAAAATTAGATGGCGAGATGAGCTTGACGCCTATAAAAGGGATTGGCTACAATTGGCAAAAGATAGACTATCATGGAAAAAGGAAGGGGAGGCCTTTGCCCTGCAGTGGGACAGTATAGGCTTATAATAATAATAATATCTTCTAGTTAAATATATTATAGTGCACAAGTGTGTGCGCAATCACAGGTGCTGTGATTATTTCCTTACTGTCATAGTTCGATGGGATGGCAATTCTACACGACCGTACGCGTGGCTTTACGTAGAGTTGTTAACAGCCACCAATTTCCAAACTTCGGGCATCTAAAGTAAATTTCTTGACATTAAAACCTAGTATTAATTTTAAACCCGACCCAAGAATCGAATCTGGCACCTTATGACTTGCAATCGCACTTGACCACTTGTCCAATGTCCTAATTTAATTTTGAATTTAGGCTGATGTGACCGAAATTCGGTTAAAAAAACAATATTAGTCAACATTATCATCTGAGTCGAAAGATGTCCACTGCTGGACATAGTCCCATCTACTTTGTCCACCTTTTATTTCTCCATTGCTTATCATGTGTCGCTACAATGCCAAATAAAAATTTCTTTCTTTCTTTCAATATTAGTAGGTATCTACTTATAAAGTATAAAAAAAGCTGTAAACAAAACTATCTCGCCTATGGAGGTCTTAACTAAAAACGATATTCAAGTATTTCTATCGGAATTGGTCAAGCAAAAACATGACTAAACCTTAAAGGTATTTAACGACATGTCGAAATGAACTAAGGATAGGCTGCGGTATGTGTTAGGACATACATACTTAGGTACAATACATTTTATTGTATATAATTATAGTAATATTGTAAATTACGAGGCGGGATAGGAATTCCTAAATTAATTAATCAAAAACTTGATTAAGGCAAAGTTAATAAACAAGAGAGGTAGGGCATCATACTAGCGAGCAAGCCCGACTGGGGAATAATTTCCACCTTACAGAAGACCACAGCCAAATAACTACACACAATGGTGTAGTTGTGTTCCTGGGTGTGACTACAGGTGAAGCGTCGACTAAACGCTTGGACAACTATTTAAAAAGACTGCGAGCACTAGCATCCCACGGCCCAAGCGTTTCGACTCCAAACGGCTCAAAAACATAATCTCCGATGAGATCTTCCTGCAAACAAATTGCACAAGGCGGACTTAATGCCAAAGGCATTTTCTGCCAGTCAACCTTTGAGGGATGCAGAGATAAGCATGGCAGGTGATAATAATAATATAAGTATTTGCGCCGCTTGAGAGTCTCCGCGGATGCAGCAGCACCAGCACAACCTGCTGTGCTTGGAAGACGGTAGGGCGCGAGGGTGTCGACACATGTTGCGTCCCACACCTAAGGCCTACCCATCTTCCATGGCAGTAAAGACATACCATCAGGTCTCTTACTTGTTTATTATCAAAACTTATTAAGTAACTATTGTACTTATCGATATTATTTTAATTGCTTGTTCAATCAATAAACGTGATTGTCTGTCAAAGGATAGATCGTGTACTACAGTCACGATACTTTAAAAATAAGTGAAATCTATCATGCGTCACAAGTTACCATCTTTATTTTATACTAGCTGTTGCCCGCGGCTCCGCCCGCGTGGATGTCGGTTATCGCTGTAAGAAGTAGCCTATGTGTTATTACAGACCATAATCTATATCTATGCCAAATTTCATCCAGATCGGTTTAGTAGTTTTTACGTGAAAGAGTAACAAACATCCATCCATCCATCCATACTTACAAACTTTCACATTTTTAATATTAGTAAGGATTTGCATTATAGTATATATTCGTTATGTAAAAATTTATTGTCGCTAACTGCCTTAATGGTACAGTAGTTAGTATGACTGCTGTGTGGAAGTCATAAGTACGAGTCCCGAAATATACCATAACCAAATAACAACACACTGCAGTGTTCAAGTGTTATATATTAAATAAATAAATATATTATTACATACTTATTTATAGCTGATTGACATCCGTGGGTAACTGCTCAATGGTTCCAGCTGATAATCAACACCTAGCATTACTGCCAGGCAGAGCTGGATCGTATTTTGGCGTAAACATGAGACCCATAATATGTTCCTTTAATTAAGTTTTTTTTGACAAATTTGTTTGTGTTCCTAAATTACTGCCATATAAAAATATTCTTTCTTTCTTTCTTGTTGTGTTCCTGTGTGTGAGTACAGGTCTCCAGCGCTCATTTAAGGATGCGTTTTGTAAGAAACGTTTTCCTATCTCAGGGATACTCCATCTATGAATGCCCGTTGTGCTTATTTGTAACAATAACCAGTAACGGTGGCTATAGCTAGACCCTTGCAATACCTAGGGTGTCACTTGCGTGATGATGGCCTAAATCTTTCACACTAGGATTGTGTGTTACAGGATTAAATAAGCACTGGATACCTATTCAAAGACACAGGAATCTTTCTTAAAAAATGTTATGGTTTTCCTTAATAATATAAACCGATATATTTTCCCCTGCTGGCATGGGTCTCCTCCTCTCTATCAAGAGAGAGAGGGAGCACACACGCTGCCCTAATGCAGGTTGGTGAATCAAATATGTTTTTAGAATTTCTTCTAAGACACATGGGATTCCTTGATACTGACACCCGGGATCGAAATGACACTTTTCGCGAGGAATTTGGTTACTTTCCCACTCGGCTTTCATTAACTAGGTAAAAACAGTTTGACAGTAAAAGAAAAAGTTATTAATTTTCTAACTAAAGTTTGGAACTACATCATGCGTAAAGAACGCAGTCGTTATGTCGCAAGTTCGATTCCCTTCCGCATCACAATACTGACTATCACTTACAAAAAGATATCTATCTTTTTTATATAGAACACACGTACGTTCACCTTTTCTTTTTATCTTTTGACAACAAAAGATATCAATAGCTTTTAATTATAGCTTAATAAAGAACGTTTTAATAGGGTACCGTAGCCATAAGGCAAAAATTGAAACCCTTATTCCTTCATATTATACTTAATATGGTATGACGCGTTTTTCTTCAATGGGGTAGGCAGCGTTAAAAGTCACAACACGCTGGTTTAAAGACAGATCAATGCGGTTACAGAGCATTTAAACCCGTATATGCGCTATCCAACTCTGGCATCGAACCCGAGACTTTTGCATGAACATTACTCAATATCACCAGGAGTCTGAAATTGAGCCTGCTATGTGGCCTATAGACTCGGTCCATTACATGGGGTTCTTTAAGAAAGGAGTTATAAGGTTTTTAAAACGTTGGCAATGCGCGATTGATACCCCTGGTATTGCAAGCGATTTTAAGCTACGGTAACTGCTTACCATCAGGCGGGCCGTCTACTGGTTTGCCTCCTTGGTAGTATAAAAATATGGGTTCTAATAGTTGGCGAAATTTGAATTTCATACATCTGAATCAACGACCGTAAAATTTTGCACAATTTTGTAAAATGTTGGCCGCACGAGTGTCAAAACTCAGTGTATCAGTTGGTTACTCCGCTGTTAATCCTGGCTCACAGGAGTCGCAGCGGTGGGCATGTGAGTGGGATTGTCCCGACCGTAAAATTTTGACACCTCCGGTGTCGTGGTCATCTTGCCACTAACACTGTGCTAAGTGTTGTGAGTTCGATTCCCAACCAGGACAAAATTTGTGTGATCCATATTTTTTTTGTTGCGATTCTAGATTTAGTTTGTGTCCGTGAATTGTATGTTTGTAAAGTCCTTCGCAATTCAGTGCTTGTTGTGTCTTAAATATGCTACGGAACCCTTCCCTAATAGTACAACACGCACTTCATAATTTTTTTACACAGTTCTTTTTAAATGTGCTACTTTTTATTTATAATGGCAATCATTATGAAACTAGTGGCGGACCGCGGTCACGTTTCGATCGTAGAAAGATATATTATAATATTCTCGGCTTGTAATTATTACTTTTAATATAGAAATATGTATGTTGTAGATAAAAAAAACTGGGTTATCTATTCTAATATATGAAGCTGAAGAGTTTGTTTGTTTGAACGTTCCTATCTATGGAACTACCAGTCGGATTTGAAAGAATCTTTTTGCATTTGATAGCTCAAATCTTAAAGAAGGTTAAAGGCTATTTAACATCACGCTGAGACCTAAGGGGAGGGGAGGAAGAATTGTTACTGCCATGTAACAATACATGACACCTAAATTTAACGGGAGTGAAACTTTCTTTAATTTATTAGGCTCTGAGAAGCCTACTTTTAATAAAGAAATATGTTTGTTATCGATAAAAAAATCTGAGTTAAATATTATATTTGTATTTAGTTATTAAATGCTCATTGTGTTATAGGCTTTTAGAACTTGGATGAAAGATGTTTTGAGTAAGAATGAGGAGAAAGAAATATGTCATTATAATATCTCCGATTATCTCCCGCGCCCGTCTGCGCGGGAGATAATCGGAGATACTATAATGACATATTTCTCGTATAACGTAATCTCTATCGAGATTAGCCGCTATGACCGAAATTAAATTAGGAGAACATTATTTAAGACGTTGAGGTACCATATAAGTAAGAAAATCCTGTCTGGGAAAAGACCTCCTTACAGAATAAGTCCTCCTCCACACAGTGGTGTATTTGTGTTCCTATGTGTGAGTACTGTGAGTACAGGTTTTCAGCGTTCATTTATGGATGCGTAATTTTTTAAAGAATTTTTTTTGTTCTATTCGAGAGTTACCTAAAACTCAAAACCTTCAAAAGTTTTTTGAAAAAAAAAATATTTATTGCTATATGAAGATTAGTTTAAAAAAAACCAATGTATTAATTTGTGTGAAATATATTTTATCTGTATGTTTAGTCTGATTGTATACTGTTACCAAATTCCACAGAAATATATACATATTATAATGGTTTTAAAAAAAAACGAATCTTCATATAGCGGCCCTGTACAGCTAACTCCATTTCCGTGTGTACATTTATTTTCAACAAACTACGAGAACTCCACTTACTACGACTATCAACAATATTTAATAAATAAAAATATGTAATGCCAAAGTCAAGGAAAAATATAAACATAAAACAGACAAAAACATTGTTATATTTATTATAACAGATATAGATATAACTAAATGGTTATAACATATTTAGATTAGATATGTTATTGATAATTATTTTTTTATAGTTATTGTCATGCACAATGACCGTTAAATTTATTGAGGTAAGTTGATCTTGAAAATAAAAATAACTTATTCAATTATAAATAAAACGAATCTTGCTACTGGTCAATATATTTTAACTGACTTTAAAAAAGGAGAAGGTTTTCGTTTAACTGTATGGTTTTTTTTATAATAACCCTATTCTGACTGATTCATCACAACCAACTTCAATCGCTGCATGAAGATTCCTTAAATTACTTAAATGAGCACTAAGATGGTATTTCTAAGAATTTCATCCCCTTAACAGTTATTTTTTTCTAGCCCGGGCAAAGCCGTGACGCGCCGCTAATTCATCATCATCATCATCAGCCTATCGCAGCCCACTGCTGGCCATACGTCACTAACCACTAGACTAACAGTCTCTTAAATAAATTTACTACCCATACCATGAGTAAAAGAACGTAAACAAAACATACCTAGCTTATTCAAAAACTTCCAAGTACAAATAATATCCTGGAAAATTAGTCGGTGTAATAAAATTACCACCTAAATACTACGTAATGCCTATGGCCGTGCCTTTCTAACTTAACATAACTATCTGCAATATGTACAGTCGGCAACGGAGCTAGCTGGACAGGGCCGCTATATAAAGTTGTTTTTAGGAAAACGGCCCACCTGATAGTATGTAGTTACCATAGCCTATGGACGCTTGCAACACCAGAGGTATTACTCGGGCGTTGCCGACGATGGATGGATGGATGTTTGTTACTCTTTCACGTAAAAATTACTGAAGGGATCTGGATGAAATTTGGCACAGAGATAGATTTTGGTTTGGAATAACACATAGGCTACTTTTTACAGCGATAACCGACATCCACGCGGGCGAAGCCGCGGGCCTAGTTTAGTATAAGGTTCCAGCTATTAAATTCTTATTGTTCATACTGTATTATGCAATAAAGAATTTAGAATTTTGAATCTATAGGTACTTAATATTATAAAGCTGAAGAGTTTTTTGTTTGTTTGTTTGTTTGGTTGAACCCGCTAATCTCAGAAAGTACTGGTTCGATTAGAAAAAGACTTTTTTTGTTGATTAGTGCGTTTATCCAGGAAGGCTATAGGCTATATAACATCACATTATGATCAATAGGAGCGGAGCAGTAGTGAGATATGTTGCAAAAACGCGGACGAAGTCACTGGCGACCCCTAGTAATATATATCTAAGTAGCCTATGACATTTAAGTATGAGCATTCACTAAGTTGTGCAATAAGTTACATCATGGTACGAATTGATTTTATTGTACTTGTGATGGTCGGTTAGATACCGCTATGTGTCAGATTTGTTGCTTGTTAATGGTAGGATTATAAAGCTGACGTCACTCCAAGACGTAAAAAAGGGGTAGACAAATTCGAACTCCAGAGTAGGAGCTCGGATGGCACAATTGGTAGCGAGCTGGGTCAAAACCCGAGAGGCGCAGTTTGGAATCCTGCTCCGGGCTCAACTTTTTTAACATTGCTTTAATATTTGAGTAGAATTATATTGGATTTAGCTTTTACATCTGAAAGGGTAGGCAGAAGTATCAAACCAACGTTTCATAGAGATAGGTTAAAGTTTGAAATAGCACACTACTACTTTTTATCCAGGAGTAAATCACTGTTCTCGTGTGATTGTACGTGCGGGCAAAACCGCGAGTGGAAGCTAGTATTTTATAAATTTTCAAGAATTCCATTTTAATGCTCATTTACTGAACACTTAAGGAACCTATGTGCAAAATATCTACTATATAAATACTTTTAGATAATCCTAATAATTAGTATTGATTGATAGTACTCTTTAATTACACAATACTATTAGTAAAGTAATTAAATCATTATTTGACGTAAGTACTTTTAAAATTAATTAGTAACAGCAACTCATAATTATGTCCCACAGCTGGGCACGGACTCATATAGATCTGAGAGGATTTCAGCTGTGGATAAAGGAGAGGAGCCATGCCCAGCAATGAGACATACATATATGGGATGTATATTTGATTTTCAATGTCATATAATCAAGTTATTGTAGTTGGACGTTGGGCCAGAAAAGTTCTAGAGTGGTGACCACGAACTGGAAGACGAAGCTTGGGCAGGCCTCTTACAAGGTGGACCGATGACCTGGTAAAGGTTGCGGGCAACCGATGGGAGAGTTGTGGAAATCCTTAAGGGAGGCCAGAGTGACGGTCTTTTGGCTGAGATGATGATGATTAAGATGGAGTGGTTGTACCTGCATATAATATAAATCGTAAATATTAAAAAGCTTTAGTGTCATCAATAAAAAAGAAGAAATATATAATTTCCACCTTCGATTTAATGAATTACTTTCGAATTTAGATCACCGGGTGACCTATAGTTAATGCAAAATACACATTAAAAAAGATTTAACATTTAAAAAGAAACAAATATTTAAAATCTAAATATAAAACCTGCTTTACACAAATACATAAATTTCCTAATATTACTTCGTTAGCAAAATTTTAAGATTTTATCAGATTCAACGTTTTAAAACATAAACCAGTAATTATTTTTTCATCAAGATAACATATGCACAATCATAATATGAGAATACATCCCAAAAGCGTTAGTTTATGCATATTTCACCACTTATTATTTGAATAATCTGTGTGTTTCCCGTTACAAGAAAATATATTACTAATCGAGAGATCTGACAGCCGAGCCTACGTTTCGCCGTAGGGTTAGCTTAGCAGCCTCTTTAGTAAGAAAAAAGAAAGAAAGAAAAGAAAATGAACATTTGCACATCGTATCGGCGTCAACCAGGTACTATCGTCATACTTGGCGATCGACCACTCAAAAAAATGTTAGTCGATTTTGACCTTAACGGCACATGGCTTTGCTACCTTAACTTTATTTTAACTTCATTATACGCAACATATATAAAGGTCGACTCAATGCCAGACTTAAGGCATTAATTGCTGCCTTGGTGGCCGCAGTATGCGCCTGCTGTGCACGAGGTTGCGGGTTCGATTCCCACACAGGACAAAACTTTGTGTGACACACAAAGTGTTGTTCTGGGTCTGGGTGTAATTTGTGTCCGTTAATTGTATGTTTGTAAAGTCCCCCGCGACACAGAGAATGTTCTCTAGAGCGAGAGTTGTCTTTAAATATATTTTTTTTAAATCCTTTTACTTCTGAGCCAAAATCGCCTCAAACTTTGCACAAAGATTCCTTAAATGACGTCAGTGAGAACTAAGAAAGGATTTTGTGAAAATTCAACCCCTTAGGGGGTCAAAAATTATTTAGCCGGGGTGAACCGCAATAATATTCTGTCAATCTACAAAATAATGACAGTATTCTATAGAAATATGTGTTTGTCAGTTAAATATATCGTATTTCGTTTAAAACTAACAGGTTTCTTGACAGGTCCGTTATATGTAGGTGTGTACACACAGACAGCAACACACACTGACCTATACGAAAGTGAAAGTTCTTGAAGACGATACGTGTGAACCTTCTAAGCTTATTTCCTCTCATTAAATAGTTGAATATAAGTATTAGAACAAGTTAATTTAATATGTTTAATATATACCTCGATTGAATAGTGGGTACGACTACTGTGTTAAGATCACTGGGTTTCATCCCCGGGTCAGCTCAGTCGGCTCACCCCTATTTCATCCAGGTTAAATAATATTTTATACACTTATGTACTTAATTTTCAAAAATCCTTTCTTAGTGCTCGCTTAGTTCAGATATTATTGATGTGCAATAAAAAAGAAATAGACATATTTTTACATTTATAATGAAATATATTTTGCATTTTTTTAATATTAGGGTAAATTATATATTTTAAAAAGCTAAAAGATCCTACTTATTTAATCTATGCTAATATTGAAGGAGAAAGTTGTTAGACTGCTAAATTATATATTTATTACTTAAACATAACTTACTCTACCTGTTGCCATACCATGACATCCTTATAGCGATTTATTTTCAATCTTAATTCATCACAAAAGATTCACAAAATTTGTCCCGTGAGAGAATCGAACCCTCAACGACCTCCAACTTAGCAGTCAGGGTCACTAATCACTAGACCATCGAGCCAGTCTAACTTGGAATTAAATTTGTGTCTTTTTTGGCTTAATCCACCCACATGTGAGTTATCTATCTATCGCATGACTCCTGTGAGCCAGGATTAACAGCGGAGTAACTAACTAACCTAGCTTTGACACTCGTGCGTCCCATGGATAACTAAACCTACTGTCTTGGACCTTCCAACGAATTTGATCAGAAGTAAATAGGAGGAGTTAGAAAGAAAAGTTTTCACTTCCAGCCATAGCAAAGCGGGGGACAAAATAAATAGGTTTGTAGCCTATGAAAAGGAGCACCACGGAGAAGGACCTTAAACAACGGGACCTATGTGAGCTAAGTTTGATTGTAATAATACATATGCATGGCGGAAACGTTTAAACGCACGGAAATTCCCTACAGATGAGACTAAATCCCCATTAATATTCCCATAAATTTGTGTCTGTTAAGTGAATGTTTGTAAAATCTCCTGCGCCACATGGCTTGTTAAATTTTAAAAGAAAGAAAAAAGCACCTAGAAGATTCTAAATTTCTTAGTGCTGCTACTAATAAGCGACTAAAACGCAGCAGTCGGTTTTTATACAACAGTGTTAAACGCAATTAAAACAATTTTAAGTTGTCGACATTATATGCCTTCTGTATCTTACAAAATGTATTTATGTAATATGTTAGTTAATATATATTTAATGTTCTTGAATGTAAGAAACTTTGGGCAATAGTTTTGACATCATTTAGAATTGCTACAGGTATTTTTCAGTGTTGAAAAGATTAATTAACATAAAATGTGCAAGGATTTTTAAGCTAATTTATAATTATATACACACACAAAACAATTTGCGACTTTATTTCATGTTTTACTCTGCATCACTCTTAGGTTGAGTACTTAGCAGAAAAATCATTAAGTCCACCTTGTTAGGTATATAAGTGTTAGGTGTATATCCCCCTTTTATTTCTGGAAATTATTTAAAGGCATAATTAAATTTAACTGCTCCGCTAGGTGTCGAATACGGAAGGTATTCGGGTCTCTATCTAAGGGGTCCTAGCAGAATATCAGCGCTGCAGCGTCTGCGATGTTGCAATTAATCGCTGAGCTAGGTCCTGTTTTGTCTTGTAACCATTATATATATTTTTTAGATTACTGTAGTAAGATGTAAAGACAAAATAAATATTTTTTCTTTCTTTCTTTCTTTCTAATTACACTAAGAGGAAATACCGTTAATTATTCCGTTACTTTTAAACTTCATTTAACGTTATTTTTACGATGTTATATTGTATGGCCGTTCAGTAGTTAAAGCTATGCATTTTATTGACCAGTAGCGGTACCTACTGCTTTGTATATATATGGGTTCTTAAGCACAGACGAAGTAGCCTCACATTAAAGCAAAAACCATAAATTTAATAAATCATAATAATTTATAATGCTCTCGTAACCGAAATTCCTAATATCGATGGAGACTAGCCATCTGCGCGCTACATATTACAGTGCGCAAATGTGTGCGAAGACACAGGTGCAATTTTTATTACTACCATAGTCTGTTGGGACAGCAATCCGACACAACCAGAGAAATCAAGCGAAGGACAAACGGCTTTACATGCATTTCGATACACATAACAATTATTAATGCAATTACAAAGGAACATATTACTGTTTGTATATATTATTTACCATCTGTTGCCCTCGGATTCGCCCGCGTGGATGTCGGTTATTGCGATAATAAGTAGCATATTCGCTATTCCAGACTATAATCTATATCTATGCTAAATTTTATCCAGATCCAATCAGTAGTTTTTACGTGAAAGAGTAACAAACATCCATACGTATACATCCATCCCCACAAACTTTCACATTTATAATATAATAAGATGCCAATTTTCGTATACTAATGTGTTGTAAGATAATAATATACCAATCTTTACCTTAGTTTAAGTTACTTTTATTTTAATAACTATTCATGTAAATTTCTATTAAAAAAAACACAAAATTTTCCACAAAACAAAACGCGTTTATAAATAACTTTTATGCACAACTTTTTGTTGCATATTATTGACATTTATAAACAATATATAGTAAGTATATGACATTTAATTATATACCTATCATTGATCAATTATTTATAACATTAAAAACTTGTTTTTATTTTGCGGAAGTCTAGTCAATGTGAATATTATTATATCGATTGTCATTTCAGGACGCTTAAAACAACTTTAACATTGTGCTTTAATACCTACAACAATAGCAAATAGCAGGTTCGATTTTTAAGGTGAAAGGTTGAGATGCAAGGTCTTTGAAATACTTTTAAGAGTTGACGTTATTTTTGCACCGATATTTTTTAAATTTCGATGTATGAAAAAGTTTAATGATATTACTAGCACGGTTATCACAGTGTGTCTGGTTTACTACTAACCTTATCAGCGAAATGACTGTAGAGAATTTGGATGGTTGCTCCTTTTTTTTTAAATTTATTGTTCCAATTTTAACATTTGACTTTCAAAAGAGTTATGTTGTTACCCTTAAGTTGTCATTGTTAGAGTTTTAGTAATACGACAATGTTAATTTCTTAAAGTTTTTTCTGATTTCTATCGTAGACAAGCTTAATATATTAAATATTTAATGTATAACAGAATGTCTAAATTACTATTGTAGCTCATAATAAAAGTTACCGTTATTTTTAATAACGTTATTTTTTTTAGCGCTTTCAGCGCGTTGATGTCTAATCTACAGAAGCTTTTAAATCGATTATATTTCACAGTTAAAAACACATTTTCTACTATTATTAATCTTTTTAATACATAAAAGGTAAGTAGGTCTTCAAATAAAAAGCCTTTCTATATAATTACGATTGAATCGTACAATTTTCGACGATAATTTTTTGTCTAAGTAAAAAGAAACTAAAAAGATATTTCTTTACTACAAGTGTATCTATGGTTTACACAATTTAAGTTGACATCACGAAATCGTGACATATTTTAACATTTGACATTTAAGAAATAAAAATTCTTACCTTGACATGTTACTAGAGCCGAGCTTAAAAATAAAGCGCACACGAACAAACTCCTTAAAGGCATCCTTCCACAAACGTTTAACCTAGGCTGAAGCATTTCCACAGCACTAATAATTCATCGATAAAAAAAAAAGTTTTCACAACACTTTTTATTTCACTGACTTTTTTTGGATCAGATCGCCATGACGTGCGCGTGAGCAGAGTACCGTTGTATTGTGAAAGTGGTTGTTTCGTGAACGTTCGTAGTGTGGCGCTGTCGGCGCTTGACTGGGCGAGCTGCGCGCACGCACCGCTACCGACGGTTCTTCGAGCTTGGAGTTCGAGACGCAAGTTGTGGCAGGAGTTGCCAACAGTTTTGATACGAATATAAAGATGATCGATGTTTAAAAAAAACTTACATTATTGTGTATGTATATATATATATATATGTATGTATGTATATATATATATATAATTATATTTGTGTATTTATAGAATTATATCTAACTTTATAATATATATAAATTATATATTGTATATTATGTATAACACTATAATAATTTATTCTTAACTTTTAATAATTTTAACACCTGCCATTAATATCTCTGCATCACCCTAAGGTTGACTGGTAGAAAATGCCTAAGGCATTAAGTCCGCCTCTGTAACTTTGTGCAGGAAGTTTTTAAATAAATAAATAAATAATTAGTATTTGTACTAATATACTATCTTAAGCCTGTATGAGTATTTAATAATGCTCGAAATCGGTTGGTCATATATAGATAAAAGTTGTAGAAGATATTCTGAGCTTTTATTTGGTATAATAAATGCAATCCCTACAAAGCACCGTTTTTGAGATATCAGCGAAAAACCTAAAAGTGGGACCTTTGTATTGTAGCCCTTGCACTCCTGCTCACTCCTAGACGTCTGTACTTTTAACATGTTCACTCCATAAGCCTAAACCAGTTTCTGAAGCTATTGGTCAGGGCACCTTGCTCATGCACTTTACACACCTTTTTGAGAAATTCGTTGACGACTGAACTAAATATATTTGTAAGGTAAGAACTCTGTAAACTAAATGAATTTCCAAGTATCACTTCATGAAACTTAACATTTATTTACTTAATTTACAGAGTAAATGATTACGTAATTTAAATGTTTGTTAAATACTCCCTTTTTTCTTTAGTTCTTTAATGTACACAAAATAAAATACAGGTTAGATAACAAACATATAACATTATTATGTACAAAGGCGAGCTTAACTCAAAGTTGAGTTCTCTTACAGCAAACCTTTGAGTGATGGAAAATGCAGAAGAAAGTAAATCTCCTAGCATTACAGAAATATATTCCCAATGTGCAAGACTATTTTAGTGTTTTTAAATAAAGAAATCTAAGAAAATGTTGAGCACCCCTGGCGCCGAACCCACTTCACTTTCAAACTCGGTCGCCTCGCGGACGTGGCGCGTAAATATCACCCAAATGGACACAGCCTTAGGTACCTACTCAACTTTCCGCACCACAGGTTCCGGGTTTGAGTCCCGTGTGGGCTACACTTGTGGACGATGTGACCTCGGTCATATTAATTACTATTTAATATTTAATGTCACGATGACCTTGGTGAAGCAATGCCAACTGTATTCTGAGGTTCTGGGATCGTCTCTATCTGGTGCATAGCATATCTGGTAAACATTACCTCAGCCTCAGCTAAGTTTTCAAAAATCATCCAACTCTAACTAAAAAATCTTTTGAGAGAAATAGGGTATCTTCATCTCTCTACCTTACAGAAGACTACAGCTAAATAACTACACACAATGGTGTAGATTTGTTCCTGTAAGTAAGTACAAGTCTCAGCAATTTAAGAAAGCATTTTTTAAACAAACTTTAAAACGTTTCTCGGGTAGGGAAGAATAAAAGAGGCCTCGAATAAATACGACTGCACTCGGTACTGTATCAATTTTGTTATATACTACTTGGTTGGCAAACAAGTATACGGTCTGATTGATATTAAGCAGTTACCGCAGCCTATGGACGCTTGCAATACCAGAGGTATCACTTCCGTGTTGCCAACCAATTTTTTTTACACCAGGGCTTTATGATATATCTCTGGCATAGGAAAACACATCCTAAATGAGCGCTGGAGACTTCGTATACTGGAATACAAATACACCGCTGTGTGTAGTTATTTGGCGGTGGTTTTCTCTAAGGTGAAGGTCCTTCCCCAGTCGGGCTTGCTTGGTAGAATGGTGGCCCCACCATTTTTATGTTATTAATGTCACTATACACCGCCGCCAAATATCTCTCTGTTTCTCCAGCCCTGTGACAAAAGTTTGTTCAACATTATCATTTTCAGATGTATCACTTGCAACTTCAAAACGCATCTTTAAATGAGCGCACAGCAATACAACTACACCACTGCGTGTTATTGTTTGGCTATGGTCTTCTGCAAGGTGGAGGTCCTTTCCGAGTCGGGCTTGCTCGCTAGTATGGTGCCCTCATTTAACCACTATGCCATACGTGCAGTCACGTTCTCTGTGCTTTTTTTAATTCATTAAACTAGTTGATCGCGGACATTATCAACCAGGTAGTGCAAGCTTTCCGTCGTAGAGTTCCGGGTTCAGTTCCTGTTTGAGGTAAATCTATGTGTAATAAGAAATTTTTCTTGGTAATGTTATTAAGTTTCTGTGAAATAAAGTTTTCTTTTTCAATAGTAATGCGGTGACAAACAAGCATAGGGCCCGGCTGATGTAAACAGTTACCGCGTGGATGGCGGATATCATCATTAAGATCAGTTTAGCAGTTTTGGAGTTTTTATAGCGTACACAAACCATCTTAATATTTTTATATAACTACTAGCTGTTGCCCGCGGCTCCGCCCGCGTGAATATTGGCTATCCGATAGTAAGTATTCGCCATTCCAGACCATAATCTATCTCTATGAAAAATTTCATCCGAATCCGGTCAGGAGTTTTTACGTGAAAGAGTAACAAACATACACATACACATCCTCACAAGTTTTCACATATATAATATTAAATAGATATGTAGATAGAATATTCTTTATTTTACACCACATAAGTATTAAAACTAATTACAATAAGAATTAAACATACAAACAAGTATGCACAATGGGCGGCGTCCTTAGGATGGACTTATTGATAGAGAGTATTAGTAGGATTTGCGTAGATTTGATTTAAGTACAGACTAAGATAATGCTAGCAAAAAAAATCCTACGCCTAGTTCGCTGACGTGGAGCCTTGAGAATAACTAGCAAGAAACTCAGGCCACTCTTCTTAATCGCCAGATAGTTACAATCTTTTGTAAAATACAAGTATGGTAGTATGCAAGCTGATGTCAAAACACGATACTTACTTTATTGTTAAAAAGCTAATCGTACTTAGTACTGAGCCTCTAGAAAAAAATAAAATGACGAATGATGACAATAATTTGACGTAAGTTTACGACATTAAATCGTAGACTCACGTCAAATCCTATACATTTTCTTTTTTGACTTTTCGATTCGACTATCAATTATGCCACTTGTCTAGAGGCTCTAGTACAATAAATAATAGTCTATTATATTCTAGTCACCGAAGGTAAATCGTCATAGATGTCATGTGTGTAAAAGAGTCATTTTAGATGTAAAGACATGGGTGAAACCGCGAGGCCCAGCTAGTCCAAAATACATTTCTAAATGCTAATGTTAAACCTACACTAGAAGCCTAAATACTAAACAAACAAGTATCACTCGTAACATCTAGAGAAAGTCGTCGCCAAACATTTTTATGTAAATTTGGTATAAGCGTCAAAATTCATTAATATTTTGCTTAAGCATTTTTTATGCTACTTAGGTGACAAACAAGCATACGGCCCGCCTGATGTTAAACAGTTACCGTAGCGTCCATATGCTACGGTAACTGTTTAACATTAGGCGGGCCGTATGCTTGCTATACCAGAAAATATGTATAAAATATATGGCCGTAGGAAAAAAAGTATACTAGCATTTGTTTTTATAACGTTCATAAGTATCATCTATTTGATCTAAATGAATAAATGAGTTTGACTTTGACTTCAGAGATATCACTTGCGTGTTGGCGACTCATTTTTTTTACACCAGGGCTTAAGATGGATTATCTCTGGGATAGGAAAACGTTTCTTTCAAAACGCATCCCTAAATGAGCGCTGGAGACCTGTACTCACTCTCAGAAAAGACACACAGGAGCTCAAATCCTCAGATTCAGACGTACTTCCTTCGCTTCCAAAACAATTATCTCTATATCTATACTAATATTATAAAGCTGAAGAGTTTGTTTGTTTGGTTTAACGCCCTAATCTTAGAAAGTACTGGTTCGATTAGAAAAAATCTTTTTTTTGTTGAATAGTCCATTTATCCAGGAAGGCTTTAGGCTATTTAACATCACGCTATGATTAATAGGAGCGGAGCAGTAGTGAGATATGTTGCTAAATCGGGGAAAATATTCCAAATTACCACTCGGACGAAGTCGCGGGCGACCACTAGTACATACATAAATTTTGTTTAAATTTCCCTTCTATGTTCGTATAGCATAATAGCAACCCATATATGTCCCACAGCTGGGCACGGGTCTCCTTTCCTCTATCATGAGAGATAGAGAGGGTTTAAGCCTTAATTCACACACGCTGTATTAATGCGAGTTGGTGAATCAAACATGTATTTGGAATTTCTCGTAAAACATGTGGGCTTCCTCATGATGTTTTCCTTCACCGTTAGCAGATGATGAATCATTTGATTAGTACATATAAACTTCACAAATTGAAATTCACATTGGTACTGCTACCTGGGATCGAACTCACACCTCTTGCTTGCAAGTAGGTTACTTTCGCAGTCGGCCACCACCGCTTCGACGACGTTTTTATGACGACTAGGAAATACCCAGTCAAATGGACTGAGGACCTCAAGAAGCCAGCTTGGACAAACTGAATGCGGAACAGCAAAAGCAAGAATTCCAGTTTTAAATAATTACTTAATAATCATATTTTCGATAGTTGGCAAAATCCTTCATTCGCTTCCTCCATTCTTCACCCAAAATAATATTGTTAAGGATACCGACTCGGTATAACTTGACTTCAGATATATAACAGATTTGACTGGCCTGTTGGTCTAGTGGTTAGTGACTCTGACTGCTACGCCGGAGGTCGTGGGTTTGAATCCCACCCAGGACAAATCTTTGTGTGATGAGCA
Source organism: Trisateles emortualis (assembly GCA_947095525.1). Lineage (NCBI taxonomy): Eukaryota > Metazoa > Arthropoda > Insecta > Lepidoptera > Erebidae > Trisateles > Trisateles emortualis. The sequence continues at coordinate 8,235,868 of OX352754.1, read as the reverse complement.
CGAATGTTTGTTCTGTGTCTGGGTGTAATTTATTTGTAATATGTATGTATTTAGAAATATATAAGTATGTTTATCAGTTGTCTGGTTACCATAGTACAGGCTCTGCCTAGTTTGGGATCAGATAGCGATGTGTGAGTTGTCCCGAAAATATTATTATAAAATATTATTATTATTTAATCCGTCACCACACCCTTTACCACCGTGCGTTTTTTTATATACCTACTAAAGGTGGCAAACAAGCATACTGCCCGCCTGATGGTAAGCAGTTACCGTAGCCTATTTTAACGTGCCCTCCGAAGCACGGAGACGCTCAGATGAAGTAGCCTATGAACGCGAAAAATGAAATGAAGCAACTTAACTGTTGACGGTAACAATTTCCGCGCGCTAGTGCGATACTACGTCTTCTTTACTATAAAAAAAATAACAAAGAAAGAAAACAAAATGTCGTTATTTCTCAACTTCAACTTATATCTTTCACTCATTTTAACAAACTCCTTTAATCATTCATCTGATAAAAGTTTAATTTTAAATATCCTTATGATACAAAAAACGTGTAGAAATTTTTATAATTAATGAATGCCATTAATTGTTGAAATGCACTTAATTACTGTTAACTTGCACTTGAGTTACAAAAGTGTATTTTGTAATCACAAAATGAAACAATCTGTATAACTTTTATTTTACTGCTTAATTATGACTAACTAGCGGTTGCCCGCGGCTCCGCCCGCGTGGATGTTGGTTATCGTGATAAAAAGTAGCCGATATGCTATACCACGCTATACCAGACTTTAATCTATCTCTGTAAATTTCATCCAGATCCGTTCAGTAGTTTTTGCGTGAAAGAGTAACAAATATAAATCCATACATTCTTACAAACTTTCGGGTTTTAATATTAGTAGGATATAATTTAAAGTATATGGCTTGCCTTATTATTAAAACAAAAAACTTACAGAAGACCACGGCCAATTAACTACTATAGGTTTAAAATCATTTTTATTCTCTTAAAAGACAAAAAAGCCACTTACAAGAGAATATAAAATATACATTTTGTAATCTTATTTTAGGTAACCGTCACCAAAGTATATAAATATATAATATAATATATTATAAAGGTAGGTATCTGCAATGCTCATTCAGGTTTATTAATTTACGCCATTTATCAATTTACTATCATGGTGCACATGAACAGAACTCATGTGCGTAAGTGCTAATTTTTGGGTAGATAAAACCTACTTGTCAACAACCCAAAATTCATTTTATTACTGGCAATTATTTATAACTATTTATGTATTATTTTTTCACGACTGTGACCGCGTGATGTGCAGCAACACGGAAGTGTACCTATAAAAGTGTACCAATACCTCTGGTATTGCAAGCGTTCATAGGTTACAGTTACTGCTTAACATTAGCCGGGCCGTATGCTTGTTTGCTACCCAAGTAGTATAAAAAAGTCATTTTATATAAATAAATAAGAATAGAAATTACATTTTTGTACCACATTTTTACCATATACAAAAGTTTTAGTTTACAAAAGAGAAAAATTGGTGGAACAAGGCAGTGGACAGACGGGATTGGAAGTTTTTGAGGCTTTTGAGCAGTGGGATAATACAGGCTAAAAACATTGTTGGCATACTTAGGTCCACTGCTGGCACACGCCTTCAAAAATTCTGACAATATTTCGCGACTTAAAGTCCATTCCATTTTGTAACTCAAGTGCAAGTTTCCATAAAGAAATTCAGTTTAACAAACTATTGCATTTACGAGTATATAATATTAAATTTTACACATTCTATATCTTAAAGGCTTTCACAATATTAATATTTTTAAAAATAAATTAATGTTAAAAAAGTGTTTTGTTAAAAGTTACACTTTTAATAAACACCTGGATATGCACATAGTGGACCTCCCACTAGGTGCAAAGATATCATCAGAGCTGCAGATAAGCACTGGATGCAGGCAGCTCAAGATCGGCCATTGTGGAGGCATATGAGGTAGGCCTACGTTCAGCAGTGGACGTCTTCAGGCTGAGATGATGATGATGATACACTAAGTAATTCATAGCCTGCTGGGACCGGCATATCCCGAAATAGAGGACTATAGAAAAATGACTCTAAATACCTATACAGACTTATTTATACGCTGCATGCCCATGCAATAATAACGACGCAGTGGGTCCCAAACACCAAACAGCGGCCACGTGGTAGAGCCAAAATGAGATGGCGAGATGAGCTTGACGCCTATAAAAGGCTTCAATTGGCAAAAGATAGACTATCATGGAAAAAGGAAGGGGAGGCCTTTGCCCTGCAGTGGGACAGTATAAGCTTATGATGATGATGATGCCCATGCAGAGTAATGCAACTGCTGAGGCGCAAATACTGTAACTTAATCGGTAATTACGTATTTGAGCCGTTTGGGGTCGAGACAATTGGTTTGTGGGGTCCGAGCGCTCGCTTTCTTTTTAGGGAAATAGCGAAACGACTGATCTGATGGCTGGCCTGTTTCTTGCACAGAGAATCAGCATTGCCATTCAACGTGGCAATGCCGCCAGCCTTTTGGGCACTTTTCCTGTTGACAGTGATGCGGAGGAATATTATGATGCCTAAACTATTGCCTTTATTCAAATAATTTGTTTTTCATATTTAGGTTTAGTTAGTGTCCGTGTGGTGACGGATTAAGAATACAAATGTAACCACCCCTTCCATCCCTAAGGTGTCGTAAGAGTCGACTAAGGGAGTAAGTGTTATCCACCGCAAGAGAGGGAAAACTCTAAACAAAACCCTATACCAACCCGTCTGGCCAGCGTGGTATATTAGGCTAATATCCCTCTAAATGTTTGGAGGAGACCTGTGCCCAGCAGTGGGACGTTTATGGGTTGAGATGTAGTAGTTAAAATAAGTTTTTAATATTATTCTTTTATATATATAGCATAGATGTTTGTAAATTCCATTAGTAATGTCTTTAGTGCAGACTAATTTTTTTAACTTTAGGTACTTTAATCATAATAATAATAATATAAGCAAACTACAAAATCTCATGTCGTGCATCACATAAAACCTATAGGTACTTTAGTACCTAGTACCTATGAGTCGTTACAAATTAAGTACCGACTTACCTTTATAATATTACCTACTGTTGTATGTAATCCAGTTAGAAATGTATTAAGATATGCAAATCTATCTCGTCTTGTAAACATTGCGTAAGGTAAAGTCACGCAATTGAGCTCAACTTACATTCAACAAAACAAGAAATAAGCTTAATTTTGTACAGACCACAAAACTGTTACCATAGCGCCATCTAGACAGATAAATTGTTACTACATGTTTATAGTTCGTAGTTCTAGCGAGTTTGTATAGATGGCGCTGCAATAAACTTGTATTGTACTCATAAACGCCATCTACCGTATACAAGAATTAACTAAATAAATATAAAGGGTGACAATAGATGTCACTACTATCGATTTTATTATTTTTAATAATTGGATAATAGATGGCGTTACACGTCTTCTTGTATCTATTTGTAAATATTAGGGCCGGATTATTATTTATTTTATGAATATAAAGTAAAAATGGTGATTTGTCTTTGTAACACCTTTTAAAGTAAACTTTTTATGAATAATGATGTGGTTTTTTGTCACTTAACAAGCGTAGAGTCAATCCTCGGTGCATGAAATCAAATCAGTCATGGCAAATTGCTTTAGACTCGTTCAAATCTTGAATACCAATCACGGTAATCGGTTGAATTTATTGAGCTGCAGCTACATTTTGTTCACACGATGTAAGACATTACATTTTACTTACTTATCCATTTAATTTATTTTGAGAATAGGTCCCTATCTTAAAAATAAATATTTAAATTTGTTGACTTTGTATCTTTGCATCACCCTAGGTTGACTGGTAGATGCCTCTGGCATTAAGTCCGCCTTTACATAAATTTGTGAATTAAGTTTAATAAATAAAAATATCTGATAATAAACGTTTGTTTTCCGACATATTTATTACTAGCTGTTGCCAGGGGCTCCGCCCGCGTGGGTGTCGGTTATCGCTGTAAAAAGTAGCCTATGTGTTATTCCAGACCATAATCTATCTCTGTGCCAAATTTCATCCAGATCCGTTCAGTAGTTTTTACGTAAAGGGTAACAAACATCCATCCATCTATCCATCCATACTTCCAAAGTTTCACGTTTCTAATATTAGTAGGACTAGCGGCACGTCCCTGTTTCGCACGGCTGGACATTTATTTAGTTTTCCTAAGGATCCCGTATTTTTTAAAATAAAATATAGCCTATGTTACCCGCTGATAATGTAGCTTTCTAATGTTGAAAGAATTTTTTTAAATCGGTCGAGTAGTTTTTGAGTTTATTTATTACAAACAAAAATACAAATCTCTCTCTTTATAATATTAATAAGTATAGATATAAGTACCTAGATGTGGACAAACTAACTTGATAATATTACAAGATAATATCTCGGGTCAAACTTAGCAGATATGCCATCATATCTCAAACAAACCAGAACCTGGCAAACAGACAACTGGACACTGGTAACAAATTGTTTCCAAATACATTTCTACTTATCCTACTAATATTATAAATATATATGTATGGATGTTTGTTACTCTTTCACGTAAAAACTACTTAACGGATCTGCATGAAATTTCGCTTATAGATAGATTATAGTCTCGAATAGTGAAGTCTCTCGAGTGGGCGGAGCCGCGGGCAACAGCTAGTTATCCATAATTTACTGCCACAAAGAATCTTCTTCATCAGGCAAGTCTTAATCCTAAGTGGGAATCGAACCTACAGCTTGCTAGTCAGACAGATATTTTTGTTTTAATAATGAATCAAACAAACTTTAAATAAAACGAAGATAATGACTAAAAATACTATAAAAATAGACAGCTGCTAAACAAAATCTGATGTTACTCTTGATCCGCGGAACTATTAATATAACAATTATTTACTTAATTAATTTTCTCGAACTTAATATACAATCAATCAATAATTTGCCGCCATATGTGTGATTAAAGTAATCAAATTCATAAAAAAAGAATAAACGTCAATCAAAATACCATAAAAACTTTTTTAAGAAAAATAAACCAATAACAAAATATTTTATTATTATTTGTTGTTTGCATTCGAAAATCAAGTGTTGTAAAATCAAGGGTAATATGTTATCAAGCACATTACGATTAATTAGAAATTTTAATGACTTACAGTTAGTAAAATTTTCATGAATCCATCCAAATATAGGCACCATATAATCGAGTAAGCCCGACTGGATAAGGACCCTACCTACAGCGGTTGAGTTGTGTTCCTGTGTATCAGTACAGATCTTCAGCGCTCTCATTTGTGGATAGTAAACGATTCGTAAACTTTTTCCTACATTATACTTCAACGTATTTTGTTCGGCACCACGCAATACCCCTGGTAGGTACTACAAGCGTTCATAAGCTGCGGTAACTGCTTTCAGGCGGGCCGTATGCTTGTTTGCCAGCTAAGTACCTAATATAAAAAAATGTTTTAGTAAATATCACATGTTTCAAAATTTGCGACATTTTATACAATAAAACCTTACCAGAAAAATATGCAGTACCCTTCCTATTTGAAGTAGGATTAATAAAGAAATTCAGACAATAATTTACTTTTAAAAGAGCGAATGATGTGTCGGGACTGGTTTTGGTGTAGTAAGCAATTACTCAGTCAAAATTTACTCATTGATCGGTGGCCATTGGCAGAATGGTTGCGTGTCGTGGCCAACTTTGGTGTATCGTGAATATCTTACCATAAACAAAAGATGATTTCGCGCGAAAAGAAAGCGCCAATTCAAAGTTTTGTTGTTGATTTTTTTATTATTTAAATTTAATACAAACACTAGCTGTTTTCCGTAGCTTTGCCCGCGAAATAAATAACAAAACTATAGATACTAAGAGAACCGTTCATTTTTCGGGATAAAAAGTTTCATTCGTTTTCATAACCGTTGCCGTTGTGTGTAAGATGTAAGTCTTTCTCCAGTCGGATTTACTCGCTTGTATAATGCCCTCATCATCATCTCAACCCATAAACGTCCCACTGCTGGGCACGGTTCTCCTCCATACAATTGGAGGGATATTAGCCTACTATACCACGCTGGCCAGACGGGTTGGTATAGGGTTTTGTTTCGAGTTTTCCTTCTCTAATGTCCTTACTTTCCTATTTTTTTTTTTTTTTTGTAAAAACGACAACTCCCGCACTAGAGAACAAGCTCTGTGTCGCGGGGAACTTTACAAACATACAATTAACGGACACAAATTAGACCCAGACTCAGAACAACTCTTTGTGGGTCACACAAAGTTTTGTCCTGGGTGGGAATCGAACCCACAACCTCGTGCACAGCAGGCGCACACTGCGACCACTGGACCACCAAGGCAGTCCTCTCCTAAATTATCTACAACTAAACCTATATTTTATCAGTTATTACTTGTAAGTATAAACATTTTAGTTTTAATTATTTCCGATCGGTATAACTACAAACTGGTTTTAAGTATAATGTGAAGTTTCTTATAGGAAATATGTAATTCACATCTGTGTTGTAATCTATGTAATCTAATAAGCATAGCTTAGAATTAGGTGAGCTGATGCGTGTCAATGAACTCACGTAAAGCTTAGAGATGTAGTTAGCAGTGTTCTTAAAACGGTTAGTCTTTAATAATTTATATTATTATGTATAACTTTAATCTTAAAATGTGGGGAAAAAGCGTTGCCAAAACTATTTTAGGGTAGCTTTAAGGCGGCATTTTTTCAGAACAAGGTGGCAAACGGAGCGGTGGTGGCCGAGTGGGAAAGTAACCGACTTGCACGCAAGAGGTGCGAGTTCGATCCCGGACGGCAGTACCAATGTGAATTTCACTTTGTGGAGTTTAGATGTAATAATCAAATGATTCGCCATCTGCTAAATCTAATCTAATCTAAAATGCCTAAATCCCTCTCTCTCTCTTGATAGAGAAGAGGAGACCCGTGCCCAGCAGTGGGACATATATGGGTTGCTATTATTATAAGGTGGCAAATAAGCATATGGCCCGCCTGATGGTAAGCAGTTACCGTAGCCTATGGACGTTTGCAATATCAGTTTTAAATAGCTTATAACTCCTTTCTTTAAGGACCCCATGCTATAGTCTCTTTTGGAAAACTTCGGCCGGGAGCTCATGCCACGGCCTAATCGTACATGGTAAGAAATTCCTCTGGAATCTTACGGCATGTTTGTATCGGTAATAAATTGCTGTAATCATGTGTATGCTGTAAGTATCCAATTTTTTTTAACATTTTTTTGGCTGTAATAATAATAATAATTTCATTTATTACACTGACATGACTCATTTGATTAGTAAACAAACTTAAAAGACTATTGTTAGTAAATTTAAAGTACTTATAAACTAGTGGTAACAATATACAATACTAGCTGTTGCCCGCGGCTCTGCCCGCGTGGATGTCGGTTATCGCTGTAAAAAGTAGCCTTTTTGTTATTCCAGACCATAATCTATCTCTGTGCCAAATTTCATCCCGATCCGTTCAGTAGTTTTTACGTGAAAGAGTAACAAACATCCATCCATCCATACTTACAAACTTTCGCGTTTATAATATTAGTAGGATAATACAATTTACAGGTAAACTTAAGTGCACACATGGCCCGTGTGTTGTTACATGCAAGGCATGTAATAAACTGCTTCAAAATTAATCAATAGCATCATAATTTTCAGTGAAGAAAATATCAAAATTAAAATGTATCAAGTTAGCAAGTCACTAAAGCAAAGTACATACACTAAGTAGGTATATCTACAATAAGTATAATGAACCTTTCAAAGTAAACAGTAAACAGCGTCATCAGCATTGCTAGTTAGCGACTGTAAGACTGAGACGGTATGTGGTGTCGTCATACGACAGATAAAGCGGTAATGCGACCCGCCGACAGACTAATGAAATCATTGTCGAGTTACACCGTAAGGCTAATTACACACGCGCGATTAATCGCACAACAACACAACAAATTATTTAACCTTTTGTGTACAGTTCGACATATATTCGTCCTTAATCAGATCAACCCCTCTAGACAAGTGGCATAAACGATAGTCGAAACGAAAAGTCAAAAAAACAAATGTATGGTATTTGACGTAAGTCTACGATAAAATGTCGTAAACTTACGTCGAATCCCATACATTTGCTTTTTTGACTTTTCGATTCGACTATCGCTATGCAACTTGGCTAGAGGCTCTGATTACCACTTCGAAGGATATTATGATTTAAACTCCAGTCTTAATCACTTATTTATTTACTTCTAATTATTACATCAACATTTATTGCTTTTGATTTAAAAAGACAACTTCCGCACTAGAGAACAAGCTCGGTGTTGCGAGGGACTTTACAAACATACAATTAACGGACACAAATTACACCCAGACTCAGAACAACTGTTTGTGGGTCACACAAAGTTTTGTCCCTGTGTGGGGATCGAAACCACAACCTCGTGCACAGCAAGCGCAAACTGCACCCACTGGAACTCGGAACTATTTTGTTTTAAATATACCGGAAGCACATACTAATATCGGTTTAATTGTGTGACAGAAGAGCACCCCAAAATGAAGACAGAATAGATATTTTATTGCCATAATATCATTATTATCATCATCAAACTTCGCTGTCTACTGTTGGACGTAGGCCTCCCCGAAAGTACGCCATTTGATTTTTCCCTAGTACGGGAGTTGTCAAAAAAAAAGAGAAAGAAAATTTGTGATCAAATGTATATGCACCCGCGCATACAATCCCTCGAGAACAGAGTTTTTTTCCGGGATAAAAAGTAGTACATGTGTTATTCCAGACTATAATCTATCTCTATGCCAAATTTAATCCAGAACCGTTCAGTAGTTTTTGCATGAAAGAGTAACAAACATTACATCCATACATTCTTAAAAACTTTCGCGTTTTTAATATTAGTAGGATTACAAAGACTCGATATTATAAGAACACAATGGTATCTAGTATATCAACTAAATGGAATTCAATCGTCATTAAAGATCACTATTTTTAGAGTTGCTAGACTACATTTTATACTTAAATGGATCGACGTAATCTGATACTATAGCAACAATGTTTTTGTTATAGACAAACGAACACAACACTTATTTTGAACTGTTTTAAAAGCAATTTGTTTTTAAAAAAGATCGGTTGACTTTGGTTAGAACCTTTTTGATGTTTTAAGAGAAATAAGCCAGCAAGTCGGTTCAGAGTTACCTAGCCATTTACCACTGCGCGGCGTGTTGTGGGTTTGATCTCCAAATGGGACAAAAATTGGTGTCCGTGTGCTTTGTCCCTTGCGACACAAGGCTTGTTCGTGATTGAGTTGTCTATTCAAACAACAGAATACCACAGCCAAATAACTACCCACAGCAGTGTAGATGTGCCTGTCGGTGAGTACAGGTCCCTAGTGCTCATTTAGGAATGCTTTTTATTAAAGAAACATTTAAATATCCTAACGTTACTAAAAAAACTTGTTAGTCTCGTCAACGTTGTGTAACCCTATCCTTCTAGACAAGAGACATAAACGGTAGTCCAATCAAATAGAATAGGAAACAAACGTATGGGATTTCACATAAGTTTATGATATAACTAGCTGTTGCCCGCGGCGTGGATGTCGGTTATCGCTGCAAAAAAGTAGCCTATGTGTTATTCCAGACCATAATCTATCTCTGTGCCAAATTTCATTAAGATCCGTTCAGTAGTTTTTACGTGAAAGAGTAACAAACATCCATCCATCCATCCATTCTTAAAACATTTATAATATTAATAAGGATGTCGTAAACTTACGTCAAATCCATACATATGCTTTCTATTCGATTCGATTACAGTTTGGCCACCCAACAACTGTTTAGTTGAGAAAGAAGTAGGAAGTAGGATTTGTCGGTCAGTTTGCAAACAGCTTTACTAATACCTATTGTCACACCTACGTGTATTAGATCTATGGTGTATAACGAGAGTGAATAGATTTATCAATATAACTTGACTGCCTTGGTGGTCCAGTGGTCGCAGTATGCGACTGCTGTGCACGAGGTTCGATTCCTACACAGGACAAAACTTTGTGTGACCCACAAAGAATTGTTCTGAGTCTGGGTGTAATTTGTGTCCGTTAATTGTATGTTTGTAAAGTCCCCCGCCACACAGATCTTGTTCTCTAGTGCAGAACTTGTCTTTTAAAAAGAAAATGAGAGAAATAACTCATTATTCCTACACATACTACAAATTAGGTTATTCCTTCTATAAGTATACACTTAGTCCAAAAAATTGACTGCCTTGGTGGTCCAGTGGCCTCAGTATGCGCCTGCTGTGCACGAGGTTGTGGGTTCGATTCCCACACAGGATAAAACTTTGTGTGATCCACAAAGAATTGTTCTGAGTCTGAGTGTAATTTGTGTCCGTTAATTTTATGTTTGTAAAGTCCTCCGCGACACAGATCTTGTTCTCTAGTGTAGTTGTCTTTAAAAAAAAATGAGAGAAATAACTCATTATTCCTACACATACTACAAATTAGGTTATTCCTTCTATAAGTATACACTTAGTCCAAAAACTTGACTGCCTTGGTGGTCCAGTGGCCTCAGTATGCGCCTGCTGTGCACGAGGTTGTGGGACACAGGACAAAACTTTGTGTGATCCATATAAAGTTGTTCCGATTCTTGGTGTAATTTGTGTCCGTTAATTGTATGTTTGTAAAGTCCCCCGTGACACAGAGCTTAGACAACTGAGGGAAGACAACTCCCGCACTAGAGAACAAGCTCTGTGTCGCGAGGGACTTAACAGACACAAATTAAACCCAGACTCCAGACAGACCACACTCAAAGTTTTGTCCTGTGTGGGAATCGAACCCACAACCTTGTGCACAGGCGCATACTACGGCCACTGGACCACCGAGGCAGTCAAATTATTGGTAGGTACCTACTGATGTACTTCTGTGGTATCTACCTACTCCTACCGCAGTCGGAGACCAACAAGACAGTCTCCGATCATTGATTCAATAGTGTTGTTTATCGAATTACAATATTCAGCGAGCCCATCACTAATTAAGACTTATTAATTACAATCACATGAGTAAGCCTATATAATTAATTCTACTAATCACCTTATAATTAATTACATTCGATTAATTATTATTATTGTACATAATTAATTAGTTATTACAGGTAGATTTTATTAATATTAGTAGGTATAAGATACTTAACCCTTATGTAAACTATGCCTACATATAGGAGAGTTACTATGTAGGCATAGTTGATATTGACTGCCTTGGTGGTGCAGTGGCTGCAGTATGCAGTGCACGAAGTTGTGGGTTCGATTCCCACACAGTGAAAAACTTTGTGTGACCCACAAAGAATTGTTCTGAGTAAAATGAGTCAGTTAATTGTATGTTTGTAAAGTCCCCCGCCACACAGTATTTGTTCTCTAGTGCGGGAGTTGTCTTTAAAAAAAGAAAAAGAATACGCTAAATGTCGGCCCCCCTAAGGATTTTTCAACTTTGAATTGTTATAGCTGCCATATTTATGGTGTAAGGCATAGGATTTTTTATTTACTAGTAATTTACAACTACAACTATAAATCACATAATATAAACAACACAATAAAAAAACAAAGAAGGGGAGGGCTGCTTAGTAGGCGTCGTAAAATTCCTCCGCATCGATGTCTACTGAAAACGTGCCCAGGAGACTGGCAGCATTGCCACGCTGAATGGCAATGCTTATTCTTTGAGCCAAATATAAGCCAGCCTTCTGGTCACGTGAAGCGTCGACTAAACGCTTGGACAAATCTTTAAAAAGACAGCGGGCACTTGTACCCCGCGTTTCGACTCCAAACGGCTCTAATACATAATCTCCGATGAGATTACTGTATTTGCGCCGCTTGAGAGTCTCCGCGGATGCAGCAGCAGCACCAGCACAACCTGCTGTGCTTGGAAGATGAGATGGCGCGAGGGTGTCGACACATGTTGCGTCCCACACCAAAGGCCTACCCATCTTCCATGGCAGTAAAGACATACCATCAGGTCTCTTACCATCGTTGCGTACCAAACCGTTGGGTTCCCGTACAGCTGGAACGCCAGCGGTGACAAGGGCACGTCGGAGTATGTCATTTAGGTTAGCGTGCCGGGATATGCGACCTGCACTCCTGCTGCATGACAGGCCGTGGTGTCCAAGGCTGTCGACGGCTTCACCACAGCAACATCTATGCGGAGAAACAGAAGGAGCACCTAGGCGAAGGCAAGTAGCCATGCGGAAGGTAGTATCGTCCAACATGGTACCTATGTTGGGCGATGGGAGTGCCTGAAGCCAGAGTCCCGACTCCCATTCCCCCACAGCCAGCAAACGAGCGCGCTCAGCAGGACTGGTAGACGAGTTTATGAGGTTATTCCTAACCATCCTGCAAAACGGCTCATCCCACTGTCTCTGAGAAGAAAGGTTAGTGGGTAACTCAGTGTTGGGCACAGTAATTTTCCAAGCATTAATGGCATCGGTCTTACATGGCACATCTGAACCAACCAGTGTGGAATCTAAAATTTTCCTGGTTAGTTCTTCCGTGCTATGAACCGAGGACAAAAATGCTGGTAAACTGACATCGGAAATTTTGCGAACGCCGAGCCCGCCCAAAAGAACTGGCAAGGACGCTTGAAGCCATGCTCGGTCGTTCAGGGCCACATTAAGAATTTTACTAATGGTGTTGTGGATAATTTGGTCCAATTTGCCTAAAAGTGTTAAATGTTGCCAAAACGGGGTAGATCTTAAGGCGTGCGTGAATTTAGGGACAAAAAGGCAGTGTCGAATGATTGTAAAAGCCGAATGCATATTAATTTTCAGTAGTCGGTCCGAAACTTCACAGAAATTTTGTACTTTTTCTTGTATATAAGAATTGAAAGCTTCTTCAAAAATTGGGGACCCGAGGAGGTGAAACGTATTTTTCTCAATAATTTTGATGTTAGGTGCCAAAGTATTAAATTTTGATAAAACTGAAAGTTTGTCATTAATTTTGTCGCTTATGTAAATTTCACATTTGCTCGTGTTGAGCTCTAAACCAATAGAATTAAGATAGGCATAGGATTAAGATAGGTTTGTATATCACCATCAATAAAGATTTGCAAAATTTAATTAAATCTTACGGTGTTTTTAAAGGAAGAAAATAGAAAGCTTTTAAGTGCACTAAGGGCGAAAACCCTAATGTCGGCCGTTTTCGGTTGATTCTTACCCATGATTTTATTTTAGCTTTAGTATTTATATAACAGTTTCAATCCTACTAATATTATAAATGCGAAAGTTTATAAGAATGGATGGATGGATGGATGGATGTTTGTTACTCTTTCACGTAAAAACTACTAACCGGATCTGGATGAAATTTGGCACAGAGATAGATTATGGTTTGGAATAACACATAGGCTTTTTGCAGCGATAACCGACATCCACGCGGGCGGAGCCGCGGGCAACAGCTAGTTCAATATAAATTATATCGAATTTGAACATACACTTTATACCGAGAGGCATAGATGGTACGTAGTTAAGCGGCAGGTATTAGAGTTGTTCTAAATTTCTAATATAATAATAATAGCAACCTATATACGTCCCACTACTGGGCACGAGTCTCCTCTCCTCTATCAAGTGAGGGAGAGCGTTTAGGGCCTAATTTACACTTTAAAATTTTCTAACGCCGCGGTCCTTTACTTGAACTTTCAGAGTTAAATAAATAATCCCGGCCGAATAGCTATTGAATGCAGAAACAATATAGTTACCTATGTAATAAATAAAACTGCAAACCTCAATTCTATGGTTGAGGTGATTGGAAAATGAGAAAATACGATTCTAATACAAGCAAGCAGCCCTAATTTAGCTGTTATTAATGAACAAAGTGAACAAACTAACAAACAAAATCACAAAATCTAATTTATATACATATATTCTTTTATTAATATTATAGTGAAAAAACATAAAAAGTAACTTAACCTGGTTAAATATAGTTTTCAAACTTAGGCACCTGCAAAATTTACCTTCCTAGGTCTTTATTTAATATACACCCACCTACACAAAAAGTTGATCATCATTCAATAAAGAAAGTTTTAAAAACAACACCTAAATAAACACTGAGCCTACTTCTAAATATAGCTGTAAACTTACCTACTCATTTACTATTTCTACAGCCTACCTACAAACTACATGACTACAAAGTAGGTATTAAAAACAGTAGGCATTAGTACTGCCCACGCAGCGCGCCGCCACACAATATACCTACCTACATATACCTATAATACACCAATACCTAACTTCGCTTTGCAAACTTTATCCCCCAAACAAACAGTCCATTCATAGCAACCATTCACGACGCGCGCTATCACCCGCCAAAACTATCAGTGTTGCCAAATTAATAAGCCGAATCACACTAAACAAACTATCAACATTAGAAATCATTATAATTTTATTTAGCCTCAGGCAAAACTGAGGCGTAAAACCTCCAAATTGAGAAAAAAGAACCCTTCCGCAAAGAATTTAGGAGTGCCCAAGACTGGGAATGAATCCGACTTGCTCGTTATAAATTTTGTGTAAGATAACAATGCGTGCGTGTGGGTGTGTGGTACAGTCGCTGACGAGTATAGTTACGGCACGCAATAACGCTAACAAGCGTGCGAGCTAGAAACAAATAGCGATGTATAGCGTCATCTCGCTCCCGCCGCCGGCAACATGGCGCGCTGACTCGGGCGCAGGCTCGAATCGTATCGCCTGCCCACTCAAGGTTCGCTGACTGCCGTTCTTTTGTTTTTAATGTTGCCATGTGGGAATTTTTCCCTAGTACTGTGTACATTTTAGAATTTTGTTCATACGAACTAATGGTATTTTTTTATTATAGTTTTAAAGACAGGTATAAAATTCATAATTATGTATGAAACTACTTAATACTTTATTATTTATAATATAAAGTAAAATAATGTAAATCTCCAACAAGGTCCTAGTAAAGGATGTGGTCAGCAAGGATCTAATGCTGTGGAAATCCTTGTTCTCCAGCAGTAGACCTCCTTCGCCTGAAAAGATTATTATGATAATACAAATGTAACCACTACGTAATTTTATTCCATAAAATATGCATTGGAATATCTACGCAGCCAATGTGGGTGCTGTTATGTATTAAAAAACACCACATACGTAAAATTTACTCGCAAAATATCTACATTACCCTAGTTGGCAGTCAGGTAAAAAAGAATAAATATTTGTGAAATACGAGACTAATAAATCAGTGCATTTAATAATTTATCCGGTAAGCAGGCAGGTATGTACTTATTTAGTTCTATTTTTACAAAACTTTCGGTCCTACTCTTAAATTAAATCTCATAATTTGTATGTACGTATAATCAGAATCATAATTAATGTAGGTAGGAAACTAGGTAACAATTCAATATCTACTTAGTTATTAATATTATAGATACCTACTAAGAGTATTATATAAATAGTACAAGATGTAGGGTCGACAATTCGAACAAGAGTAATGATTCTGGTATTGCAGTGTCCATAGGTTACGGTAACTGCTTACCATCAGACGGGTGTCATAAAAAAGAAGACAATATTTTGTAAACTATCTATCTCCTCTCATGTATATATAGAGGGCTGTGAAGAGGGCTAACTATATAGTAGGTATATAGATTTTAAAAAAGTAAATTAGTCCCAAATATAAAAATGTAATACCTTCTTAAACATAAACTTAGCCTGTTAAAATATATACAGACGAATTGAGAATATCTCGTTTATCAAAATCGGTTAAAAAAATAATAATTAATTTTAAAAAGTGTGGAAAATAAATTTGTATCTCGGGAACCCTGAACCGCAGACGAAAACAGCGTCAAGCGAGGACCTGCTTCAAACCGAACGTCTGCATACCGATCGTTGGTTTTTTATAAGCGCGCGTCGGTGCACGCGGCTCGCTAGCTGTGTGAGTGAGACGCACGCTAGTGTGGGTGGCCGTTCGTTCGCGCGCGCCGCACCATTGTTGTGTGCAGTAGACTCGCGACTCTCGGCCTGCCGCGGCCCGTTTCACGCGCGCTCGCCGACACCGACTAAAACCGCCGGCGATAAACAAAATAATGACCAGTGTACCACATTACGTGCATCGCGAGTGCAACAAGCGACAACAGTGTGTGATAACAAGTATGTAACGTGCGTGTTGTGTCAAACGGTGTGCGTATACCGACGTGTTTTGGAGTTTGACGGCGCGTGGACAGCGCAATGCTCGTCGTGTTTAGGTATGTGCCGACCGATTAATTATGGCCCATCAGTGAGGGGTCGCTGGCCTACAATTTCGCCACTGAGATCGTTTAGTGTATTTTTATAATCGGTGACAGATTTCGCGACGGTACGGTGTGACCACAGCGTGTGGCGGCCGTGCTATTTACACGGCTGTTTTCGTTTACATACATACAGAACTGGCTGGCGTCAAAGTTTTCTAGTCACATCCGTCGTTTCTTGTGGTGTTTTATGTGCATTTGGCGCCGTCGTTGTGTTATCAGTCGTCGGGAAGTGTGTCGAGTAATTTATAACGTAATTAATACGTTATCGGTGACGGTGTAGCTGTGTAACCGCGTGAATGTGAACTTTGCATCCATTTGTGTACGGCTGGACACATCAACACATGGCCCGCGCACGATTTAAAAAGAATCTCACGTTACCGCACTGCGCTTGCCATTGGTTGAAGATGCAAATGCCCCTGTCGTAAAAAAGTAATAAAAACACTTGATAAAGTAAAGTACGCTGCCCATCTAATCGTTTCACAACGTAGATAAAAATGAACCGTACCCACCTTTTCACAATTTACGTTATATTTAGATGTGCCTAGTAACATTTTTTTATAAAATAACTTTTGAACTTTAACTATGAAATAAATGTCTAACTTTTGACACTTACCAACATAACCAAACTTGTTGTAGGGTAAATATACTAATTATGTGCCACTTCAAAAATATGATTTAGGCGGTAACTCTTAAATAAAAAATAATCTTCGCTAAAAATAAAGTATCCAATATTTCAATGTAGGGTCCATTATAGTAAATGTATTATTGTTACTAAGCAAGTGAGTAGGTAGGTACCAATCTGGACCTTTTTACACTATTTGTCAAGTAGAAATTTTTGACGATGTTGTAATCTGATCTATTAGCCCAACTACTTCTTGGTACCTACTAAGTGTTTATGTTGAAGTTATACATACATTAAGTTGTGCGGCAGTTTAATCACTAACGTTACTTGTACCTAGTTATACTTATTTTTCGCGACATGCTACTTAAATAATGACCATTACCTTTATATACTTTTAATGGCTAAAAATGACATGATATACCTGTATAAAAAACAAGCTCAACAGGAGTCTATTAATTAAGTTCAGTATGTCCGGCGGAATTATTGAAATGTTCATTAACGTACTACTAAAATGACAACTCATGAGGAACAAAGTTGATAATTGTAATGCCATTTATTTTTTATTATCATTGGACCCCAATAAATAATGAAATAGCCCTACAAATGTGCACAAATGCACCTGCTTAATAAAAAGTTGAGATGTCCTTAATAAAAGTATAGTTTATTGTAACAAAATTGTACCATTACGATGTTATTTAAGTACAATTTAAAACTGGTAAATGGACCAGCTTCACTTGTACAATTATTATTTACTATCTTATAAGATGACGCTGTAATACTCCGAGACTAATGCACGCATCCTAGATAAACATTTTTAAAATTAAACACCTTGTTTCGTAAACTTATAATTTAACTAATCAACGGAACACTGATTTCGTGGATCTAAAAAACAACATCCACAAAAAATGCTGGTCCATTCAAACGAACCCTTCGAAATGTTCCGAATGCGACCATTTCTCAACGCAGTGACCGTAGCAAGTAAAAAAAGAATATTATTTATAACTCCTTTATTCTTTTTAACGAAAAAAATATATTTTCGAAATCGTTTTTTGTTTTTTTATTTATTATGATACGCATTTAAAAGTGACAGACCGGGATAATGGACATGCAGTTCGAAAACTGGAAATTTAGCCTATTCACCAAATACATTCCGCTAACTGCTATTGGCTGATGATTGTTATTCACAAGAACTTAAAATATACAAAACTGACCACCAAAATGGATCATATAAATATTACAGTGATCAATTGTTAAGGATAAACAAGTATTATATAATATTAAATCACATAGTAGATGGCCCCCTCTCAGTTCTTAAAATCCGACGCGGGAAAGAGATCTAAATACTTCATTCTTAGAAGCGAACAATCGTCTTATTTTGGTCGTTATCTCAAATGAATTATTCATATAATCGTATTTCCTACGCTCGACGAGTATTATTGGATCTACTTAATTATTTTTATTTGTTGTTATAAAGTTTAATGCCGTACTTGTCGCCATTAAATCTTTAATTTGAATCGTCGTAGACGTCCATCGCGTATAGTGCAACTATACTGTTAACGTTTGTTTAATTAATTAAACATGTATAATGTCTACTTTGGCAGTATAACTAAGTCTTACATGCTTGTTTGATTAACACACGGATCCTGTTATATATACGGACATGGTAAACGTATATAGGTTTCTGTAAACTGAACTAAAAGCGCTTGCATGGATTTATGATAGTGACGCTATACACATAGAAAAAAAGTAGAATGCTCTTTGAACCTATCGCTAACAGGTTTAAACCTGTTCTAACTCAATTTTTTTCTCAATGAAATTGAAAAAAAAAAAACTTTATATGTTTTTAACAACAAAAGCCAGTCGCATTTACAGAGACAGCTATTAAACGCGTGCGGCTTGCTATGAGAACCTGCGCGAGAGTTGAGAATGTTAATGCGCTCGTGTTGTTCGCTGGGCACACGCGGAATACTGAATGCGTTTACAAATATACTGTGTAACTAATATAACCCACCATAAAATAAAATTTTCAATGGCGTTTGCAGTAATTCTAACGTTCATGACCTAAACGTGTCTAGTGTTAAAATCTTAAGTTACAACCACCAGCTAATGTTCAACAAGTTACGGCTCAACATCATAAACAACAATACCGTAATAATATTAAGTAAAAAATTAAAATATACTTATTTATTAACATTGTTTCTAATTCCACTATACAATGCAGTATACAGCTCCCGTCCGTAGTTATTTTCACAACTATTATTTTAGAGAAAAGTATTTGTATAGTTAAAAGATACGAATAAAAGAACGCGAGTGCCAAATTTACGCCGAATTTACTTTAAAGTACCGGCTAGCGGCTCCTAAAAACTTAGGAGCCGGTTACTATTACCAGACAGGTCGTATTGTTTATCTGTATCATCTACACTGCTGCGGGTGCTTTAGTACTGACGGTATCTTTAAAAGATGTAAGAAACATCATAGAATTAATATTATAATAAGTCATAATATTATTTATTGTTAGAACTAGTTTTATGTACCTACTAGTTTCTCCCATCCTTTTAGCTTGCAAATAAATAACTGTGGTAAATCATTCCCACGTTAAAACATCAATAAATGCGTATTTTAATTATCGTATGGTCGACGACTTACATTTTTACCCCACAAAAAAGTCAACCATGCAGTGGTACCAACCGCACAAAGTAAGTACAAAATGTTTACGAGCCATAAGCGCGGATCTTCTCTACATTTCAAATTTCCATTCTTCGGAATTCAAATCGTTGCGTTCGGATAGTTTGTCATTGGAATTCAAATTGATTTCGACATGTCATCGAGCGAGATTTCATGGTAGGCAGTTAATCTTAGTTTATGATTATCATACGAACCACGTTCGTTCTTTGTTGCACGGCCCGTAGGTTATGTCATGTAATGCCGATGTAAATAATATAGCGGACTTTAAGATCGATTGTTTGTAGTGGTAATTCGTCAATAATTTGCACAGGTACTTGATTAAAAGCAGGACTATTCAGCTTACAGAGTTTAGATACGACCGCTTACGGCGCCTTGTTGTTAGGTCGGTCTACCTTTTTGTTAACATTTTGCGACTTCTGTAGAATCCGAAACATAGAATTTTGTTCTATTTACTTCTACTTAACATACAATAACACGTAAATATTGTAGGTATTCTATTGATTATAATAAAACCTGTTTCTCAAATGTTATTCAGGAATCTAACAGTAGCAAACGATGTGAATGCAAGATATTTTATTATTTATTGTTATCGATGCTCATAAGCCGAAAGTAAACGTTTGTGGAATCATTTGTCAATAAATTTTAGTTTGGACACCAGTAATGAGCCTTTCCTAGAAACGATAGATGCGTCCGTAAAAGCGCGGCAAAAAATGTTAACATGATTCGATTGATGCTTTTAAAAATAAAAAGTTATGTTTTTATATCCATGACATAGAGTTTGGAATATTGAACAAAAAAGCTTTTTTTAAACTTAGAATTTTCTACCTATCTACTTCGTTTACTTCGTTAGTTGTTTTACAGTGTCGCTGATTTTGATGAAACCTAGGTAGGAGCCATCAGAATAGCACATAGGCTACCTACACTTTATTTAAAAACAAACGAAATTCACGCAGGTAAAACTGCGAGCAAAGCTAATTTAAAATGTATACCTATTTTCTTTTTGACCTCTAATTATACTAAAAGTATGAGATGGTATCATGGTTTCTTTTTGAGAATAAATGTCTGTAACCGTTTTCTACACATCCTAGTCTTCCTAGATTAAGTCCAAATTAATAGGTATTTCGTTTTTTTTATAATATACCTACCTAGATAAGTGTATTATAAAATAGTTTAATAAAACACCGACGGTAATTATTAATACAATATAATTTATTTAAATATTACTGCACTACATATGTATATTTCACTAGGTACATATACTCTATAATACTACTGCTTACACCACTTCAAACTCAAACCCAAAAGACCCGTTTCGTGTCTCATCCCTCCGTTTTATATCTTGACAGCGCGCGCAACCTACCGACGCGTTCCCAATATGTTGCCAGTGCGTAGAAATAAGTAATCTACCGATATCTAGTAATAATTTTAATCGTAACACCTAACATTCGTCCATCCTGACCTCATAGGCATGTCCTCATGCACGCGAAATAAATAACATCTAGTCAGTAAGTTACGCGTGTCGTCAAAAGAATCATTTCTTTCACAAGATAATTAAGAGAATAGTTACATGTAAAAGCAACTTAACCTAAACTATTTTCAAACAATTACATATTTTGAAAATAACATATACAGCTTTTATATAAAGTATGCATCACATAAATACACAAATCATAAGACCTATTGTGTCCTACAAAATTTTAGCTATGAATAAGTCCAATTCATAAACTCATCCATTTTTACGAACTGGACACATTCTTTAAAGTTTAGTGTGGTACACCTCGCCAGCCCTGACACAAACCCATCAATTCTTGTGACAAAAGCGTACGAAAAGACAAACAGTGAACCCATCAATTCTCACCGTTATGTCAATGCTCCACACTAACTTATTAGCTAATAATCTTACAAATAATTTTGGAATAAGTCCGGTTTGCTATTAAGTATGAACCACATAAATCATTAGTATAGACCTATTTTGCCTAACAAAATCTTAGCTACGAATAAGTCCAATTAATAAACCCATCCATTCTTACGAACTGGACACATTCTTTAAAGTTTAGTGTGGTACACCTCGCCAGCCCTGACACAAACCCATCAATTCTTGTGACAAAAGCGTACGAAAAGACAAACAGTGAACCCATCAATTCTCACCGTTATGCCAATGCTCCACACTAACTTATTAGCTAATAATCTTACAAATAATTTTGGAATAAGTCCGGTTTGCTATTAAGTATGAACCACATAAATCATAAGTATAGACCTATTTTGCCTAACAAAATCTTAGCTACGAATAAGTCCAATTAATAAACCCATCCATTCTTACGAACTGGACACATTCTTTAAAGTTTAGTGTGGTACACCTCGCCAGCCCTGACACAAACCCATCAATTCTTGTGACAAAAGCGTACGAAAAGACAAACAGTGAACCCATCAATTCTCACCGTTATGTCAATGCTCCACACTAACTTATTAGCTAATAATCTTACAAATAATTTTGGAATAAGTCCGGTTTGCTATTAAGTATGAACCACATGAATCATTAGTATAGACCTATTTTGCCTAACAAAATCTTAGCTACGAATAAGTCCAATTAATAAACCCATCCATTCTTACGAACTGGACACATTCTTTAAAGTTTAGTGTGGTACACCTCGCCAGCCCTGACACAAACCCATAAATTGAATTTGTGTTCGCTCGTTTTAATACTAGATACCCCTGTGTAAACCTGTCACATCCGTGTCGTTAGCCGTTTTGTTAAGTAAAGGTGAAAACCGTTAAAAATTTCGTTACCTTTTTTTTTATAATTTAAAGCAATTTCCACTTTACAATTATAACGATACAAAAATATTATTATGCAATGAAAAATAGCTCTGTTTAGACTAATTTGGCTATGCATACAGGTAGAGGGTATTTTTATCAAATAGACACCACGAGTGAGCTCTGTATAGCCGCGCGACAGCTTTTATAGACGAAATCGATCACTTGATCTTGTCTGAATGGTACAAACCTATCTAAGCCAGCCCATTGTTGGCTGTCTGCACACATAACGGCCCTCAGGCACACACGTAGCTGAGAATAATGCAAAACACATACCATAGGTGGCCGCCATGCGGCAGGTGAACGTGGTTACCAGAACACGCTAAACTCGCCATAGTTATGCTCTAGCGTGAACCGCCGTCGCTCGGCCGCGTGTGCGCTGCTCACTGCACCGCACCGCTGCCCTGAGCGCGCAGTACTGGCGCTGCTCACTACGCCGCACTGCCCCACCCGTGACCTGCTGCTTTGTAGGGACGCCACATGCCGTAGTCCAGCTTGCCAAAAGCCTGTGAAATTCACATCAAAATATATTCCTTCCTAAGGCTCAGCCGTAACTGACCACATCGCCCCCTGACCATCTGGTCACGGCGGCTAATCTTGATGAAGATCTACCATCTGCGAGGAGGTTATTATGCTGCACAAGTGTGTGCACAAATTTGTTTTCTAAGAGGTTTTATCAAAGTTCGAAAAATAATAAAATTGGTTTGATCTCACCATCGTGTCAATAACAGCGCTTACGAAACAGCCCGGCAAGAGCGGAGCTATCGACGCTCTGTCGCAGATCCATGATGCCGGCACCGGTGCAGCTGCCTCCCGCAGCCCGCGGCGACGTAGTTGGATCCGCATCAGCACTCTCGCAGTGACACCGTAGCCAACGCGCCCTTACTCGCCTTACAAGGTCGTGACCGCGATGAGCGAAGTCGTTTCTCTATGACGTCACTCGATCTGGAGTTTTTAATGCATTTATTGGATTAATACAAAGCGACGTTTACGGGTAGCTTGGCTTGGTGACCTGAACACTAATCACGGTTGCTAAAACGCGACTTACTGTTATTAGAACAATTTCTAATTTTAAGGCTGTTGTTAGGCATTCTAACACTTCTATGTACGCGTGAGCGCGACACGGTGTATTGTAATAGCTTAATAAACAGAATACTAAAAAAAAACTCAAAAAGAAATAGTTAACCTATGTAAATAGGTACAACACTGTTACAAAGTAAGGTTATGAAATTATAAGCAAATTGCAAAATAATGTTAAATGTTTAACTGTGAGAACACTAATGTATTCGTTCTTACTGGGCAGATCAAGCCAAATAACTTAAATAGGTCAAATCCACACTGTAGCCACAAAGTAATATTATAAAATTATCAACTAATTGCAAAGCAATGTTAAAAGTATACCCGAAAGTATCTACACTAATGAAACCGTTATGAAAGTCAAACCAATTTGAACGTATCTACTCACCAGATTATTTCCAACGTATACTTTACCACATCCTCTAATTAGTAAGGATGCAACAATCTCCTAGTGGCATCGGATTGTTGTAACTGCCCGTACGCTCCAACAATTTCGCAGATATCCACGTGGCACTCACTCGTTGAGCTACCATCGTGACCAGCACCGCCAACTATTGTACACCACGCACGTGGTTAGCAATGTCGGTGCTCGGAGATGCTGTCACGTCGGTTCCAGCTACAGCTGAGTCTCAGCTGGCTGCTCGAAGCTCGTTCCTAGCGCGATCTGGAGTCATCAGTCTCCTCCGCTACGAGATATTCTCACGCTCCATTGTACCTGACACTCAAAGCAAAGCCAACTATGTACATATTCACTTATATCTTAAAACTAGTTACACATTAAAGGTAGGTAATAGAATATTACATCCTTAAATCAACGTAAAATATTCATAGATCTTAACCTTAAAACTGAATGATTAAGTAATCCAATAATTATTATTTTCAATAGAAAATCCAAGGACAACCTACTAATTTAGGTATCATGTAGGTATAATATAATATCCCATACACCGCCGATGCATGTGTAGAAAGGTACATACCTACTAATATAATATTTTAATGCAGGTAGGTACTAACTTAATTATGTCTACCAACGTAATAACTGTTGTAGGTACTGGCAGGGTAAACTTATCGAGTATTTCTATAACCAGACAAAACCAACAACAAAACGAATACTATACTCATGCTAACTTTCGCGTTGCACATAAATAGTATTATAGTCCATATAAAGTACGTAAACGAAGATACTAAGTAGGTGGGTAACTACTACTACTACACAAAGTTATTATATTAGACCGTTATATTATATTGTATGTCTAAGTGTAGGTAATGCTTAGACAAAGAACTTTCCAATTATTTACTTAATTTAATAAGCACACATTGTAAATGACTACATGTACAAAATTATTATGAATTCAACTTGCTATTGGGTTCTATCTATTATGATTGCAAAATATTTAAAGGATTGATTATAACCGATGATTTATGTAGATAAATTTTAATAAGGTAGGTTGAATAACGAATATCAATGATATTCCACATCAGCAATGAAAAAAAAAAATTAATAGCCTATTGCTATAACATATTATATTCACAACTACTTAATTTAATATTATAGAATATTAAATTAAAGTAGCGGGTACTTACCACTTCTGAAGTTTAATAAAACACCGACGGTAATTATTAATACAATATAATTTATTTAAATATTACTGCACTACATATGTATATTTCACTAGGTACATATACTCTATAATACTACTGCTTACACCACTTCAAACTCAAACCCAAAAGACCCGTTTCGTGTCTCATCCCTCCGTTTTATATCTTGACAGCGCGCGCAACCTACCGACGCGTTCCCAATATGTTGCCAGTGCGTAGAAATAAGTAATCTACCGATATCTAGTAATAATTTTAATCGTAACACCTAACAATAGTAAATACTTAAATACATGCCTTAGTATCTACTAATATCTGAAAAAATATTTCATTATTGTATATATCTTCGAAGTATAAAATGTACCAACTTTATAGTAGATATTATAATCCTACTTGAACATGTTATGATGAAAAAATATTAACAGAAAAAAAACTTTTTTAATAAGCTGCGAAACAGGTTAACAATAAGAATTAAACAACAATAATTTACACGATTTTATTTACATACAACTTCTTAGTTTCAAACTGGATTTTAAACGAATGGTTTAAAAAAAATAGGTAGGCACTGGTCAGTGTCAATATAGAGCCTATAATAAAAGAGTATTTTGTATTATTTTTACTCCAGGATAAAAAACATGTTGATGAATCGATTAATCATAGATCCTTCTTGATCTTCTACTAACTTGTCGAGTGGTTATTAGCCAACCTGGTTACAGAGTTTTTCAGATCATCCATTCAGGCCTTTGTCGTGATCTAACGACTGTTAACAGTCGGGATCGAGTTTTATTGTGCCCTCGGAAACACGGAAAAGTTCAGATAAAATACCAACCGGTCACTCATCCATAGGAAAATCCAGCCCTTGGTAGCTTAACCCGCTGATTGTTTACTAGTGATATATTCTGATAAAAGAATAATGTTTCGACGACGATACGCCGCCGACGGCGACGATATAACGACGCCGACGGGCGTTATTTTTCAATTTAAGAGATATTTTGAAGCTGAAATATATTTTGAAAATTATTTTTGTATAAATAGTGTAGTGTAGACCATTCCTTCAATAAATTTTCGTTTAAAAAAATATTGTAATGTAATGCAAGACTGTATAACGCATATAAAACAATGACACGAACATACTGCATCGTCAGCAAAAAAATGCATAAGATGTAAAACTACGGTGATTGCTTGTTTAAAATTAAAAAAAAACACAAGTAAGTAAAACAGTGGAGTGTGTGCGTCTGTGACGAAAGAAGCTATTCTTTAGCGGATGTTCGTGAGTTCAATTCCTGGCAGTGACATTTTTCTTGTGAATTGTGTTGTTTACGCGTTAAATATATCTTTGATATTTCCTTTTGTACCTATGTATATATTATCTAGGGAAGAGAGAAAGGTAGGCCTTTGCACTGCAGTGGGACAATAGAGGCTGCTCTCTTTCATCCTATAAATTTATACCTACCTACTCTGTTTTAAGAAGAGAGTGAAAGAGACAAAAGAAAAAAAAAAAAAACTTAAGAATAAAATAAAATGTAATAATCTTTATTTATAAAATTAATTAATTAAGATGTAATTCTTACTACATAATCCAATGGG
The DNA here is from genome assembly GCA_947095525.1 of Trisateles emortualis. NCBI lineage: Eukaryota > Metazoa > Arthropoda > Insecta > Lepidoptera > Erebidae > Trisateles > Trisateles emortualis. The sequence goes on along the minus strand of OX352754.1, from coordinate 8,209,165 downwards.
ACGGCAATCCGTCATGACTGTAGAGAGATCAGGCATAAGACCAAAAGCCTAACGTCTAGCTCTGTTTTTAAAAAATGGTCACGTATCTTCGCGATCTACACACGACCCGAGTTTCGAGACCTGTAGGTACCATGTGCTCCTAAAAAGAAAAAAAAAGTACACAAAACAAAATTTTCGCAAAAATTATTACCCAAAAGTTTAATAATGCCAAAGAAAAAAGTTTTCTTTTGACTACCAATTACTTGGCGTAGTTGCCCAACCAAATTCCGTCGCTTTATAACGCGCAAGTACCTACAATAATCGCTTTTCTCAACAAGCTCACGAACGCATCCTGACAACCGGTTCATCGAAACTCCCATCAAATTAAAAAGAACCTTATTTGTATTAAAATAAGATATATAATTTAAATATTATTCTATACTACTTATCAGTGAAAAAAAATGTTTTGATTGTATGTTCATTGACTTTTTTTCGGTTTATTTTAAGTTATCTTTACGGTATTTATGTTTCTGTCAAAATGCAACGACCGTAGGTACACTTTGAGATAAGGAATATCATTGGGTTATATTAATGTGATGAAAATAAATATTTAGGAGAACCTAACCGAATTTCGGTCACGGCAGTTAATCTTCTACGATATTATAGTACACAAGTGTGAGAGAGGTGCACTCTTTATTCGCTCACTCTCATAGTCCGATGGTACGGCAATCCGATACGACCGCAGAGAGATCAGGCGAGACCAACGGCTTTACGTGCTTTCCGTGTCACGGTAGTATAAACACCACCAATTCAAACTACGGGCATCTATTGTGAATTTAACAGAAAAAACAACTTTTGGTCCGACGTGAATAGACCTAGGACTTAATGATCCGACACCTCATGACCTGCAAGCGCACTCAACGACCACTAGGGGCACTAGGCTAATGAGGCAATGTAATTAAGTTACTAGCTGTCTTGTTTCATCCGCGTTAAATTTGGATTTAGAAAGAAAGCATTTATTCGAACATACAAGGATAACAGATACAGACATAAACAATAGACACACGATAACAAAAACAGAACATTATCCTGTGTGATGTCAGAAAGCGTCCTATTCTCATACCACGTTTATTGCTACTGCTCTGCTCCTAAGAGTCATAGCGTGATGCTAGATAGACTATAACCTTCCTCAATAAATGGGCTATGAAGTCGTCCAAGAAGTTTTTTTGAAATCTGACTGGTAGTTTCAGAGATAAGCGTGACACAAACAAGCAAATTTTTCAGTTTTGTAATTTTAGTGTAGATACCGGACAGAATGCTAGACTCTGATTCCAAGTTTTTTTTTTACATAAAATCCAATTTACTGACACAGAAATTGAACTCAGGCTTTAACATAGCAAGCAGTACACAATACCAGTGCTCTATAAAGACAGTAGAGAAGTATAATAACATTAAATATAAATAACCAAAGTACCATCGTCAACATGTGCATATAACACCCAAGAACATCCAACAAATTATTTAATTACACAACAATTTATTAAAGCAACAAAACCGAGCATAGCCGCAGGCGAAACTCTGTTTAGCGTGTATACGACAGCCAATTTAAAGAGTCGTGTACTTTACCAAAAAGGGGAAGATGTAATAGCGTTTTATATTTGGTTGGGTTATAGAGTTAGGGTCAGACGCTGAGTCGTAATTGGACCTTGCTACTGGATTTAATAGGCTGGCAACAAATATGGTGTGAATTGGTGTGGCCAGAAGATTTTTACATTATTAAGATTAATAAACCCGGATGCTGGTATTATTATGTATTTATTTATTTATAATGATTTTCGATTTTTATAATTATACTTACAACTATCAATAGTTTTAAGTATAATTAATAATAATATATATAATATACTTATACCTAAAAACCTCAATGGTTGAGTGGTCGTTGAGTGCAACTGCTGAACACGAGGTCCCGAGTTCGATTCCCAGGTCGCGGTCGGAACTAAAATAGATATTAAGTTAAAAACTCCTCCTCTCCATTATCAAGACATCAGATTCAGTTTAGGCCTGCAAATCCGCAAACGCTGGTCCAATTGTGGGCAAGACATGCCTTTAGAATTTCTTCTAAAAAGACATGTGGGTTTCTTCACGATGTTTCCCTTTAGCAGATGGTGAATCAATTAATTATGTCAATTTCACAAAGTAAAATTGATACTGCCACCTGGAATCGAACTCAAACCTCGGTTACAAACTGGTTACTTCCTACCTCGGCTGCTACCGCTTATTTACCTCAATAATAATAAAAAACACAAGTAAAGCCGCGTGTAGAGTCTGTACTTCAAATTCTCTTTTCATTTGCATTGCTTCTTCATTTACGTATAAAAGCGCGGGAAATAAATACATCGACTCACGGTAATATGGCTGACGTACAAGATTGTTCTTAGAATAAAGACATAATATGACATGCTTATCTCTGCATTATCCAAACGTTGACTGGCAGAAAATGCCTTAGGCATAAGGCATTAAGTACGCCTCGTGCCAGTTAAGCCAATTTACAGGAAGTTTAAGTAAGTAAATAAATAAAAAACACTTTTTTTTCCCGCATTTTTAAAGTGACGTCACTATGACATCGTTTCAGTGGTAAAAATGTGTGTAATTCTAAATATCCTGCTAATATTATAAAGCGTGAAAGTTTGCAACGAATGATGTTTGTTTGTTCCTCTTTTAAACAAAAAATACTGAACAGTTTTTGATAAAACTACTATGTATAGTTTTAGCTTATACTTGCATCTAAATAAAACATAATATAATAGGTACAATACAATACAATAATTAATATATTTAAATAATACCGTAAAGCAAAATACGAAAAATAAAATATTTTGTTTATATCTGTAAAAAGAGTCAAATAAATTTGAGCTTAATTTTGAGTTAATATAAGATTTTGTCGCTGATCATTTTTACATTCCAGTTTTATTTTAATGTAAATAAATTTGAACCTTATTTTGAATTAGATAAAGTTGAAATTTCACTTGCCACAGTTATTTAGCTTGATTTTTGTATTCTAAATTTAAATAGAGAACAAACAAGGAGTGAGTCAAGGCAAACCTACCTGCTAGCCGCTAACGGACCACAAGGACGAGCCACAAAAAAAGTGAAAATGGCACCCATTGTTTCATGGGACACCATTAAATTTTATGTATTATTATTTATTACCCTTTGTTCTAATGTTTGGTTTAAAAATATTTTTGACTACGAATCAACATAAAATGCACTATTTTTAAAATGGATTTGAATTTTGAGTTAGTACGACATCCTAAATAAAATATTCTAAAACGCATTTTATTTTTAAGTTAAAGACATTATTCTACATCAAACAATTACTTAAAGTATTTTTAATTTACTATTTTCTAAGACTTTATAAATGTTTAAAACAGATACAAGTTTAAAAAAATCATTATTGAGTTTTCAAGTCTTAAAAATACTTACTTAAAAATATATTACTAAAATAATAATTCGTAATTATATTCATTTATATTATATAACGCTGTATGTCTTAGTACCTATATTGAAAGCTTTTTATGATAATGATAATAAATTCTTGTTTTACTCACAAATGCTTATAAAGCTTCTTGTAATATAAAATAAATTGTCGTTTAATGTTTATTAATATTTTATTTATAAAAATATGCTTAAGTATATTATTATGTTTAGATTATTTTTAAATCGATCTATCATTCACAATAAATGTCTACAATTTATTATTAAAATTGCTAAAAAATTGACTTTATCCACCACATATCAACGATGAATTGATTAATTATGCTGATCACCTTGTTAAATAATGTGTAAGGTTGTCAAAATTTACTTTACAACCAGTTGACGTAACCTCCTAACAAACTAGCTACCAGCCCTCGCTTTACTTCGGTTTATTCTGTATTTCTCTACTATAATATGCATGTATTATACATATAAAGCGCCCGCTTGAATCCCTCTATCTATTAAAACAAACCGCATCAAAATTCGTTGCGTAGTTTTAAAGATAGGGACAGACAGACAGCGGGAAGCGACTTTGTTTTGTTCTATGTAGTGATATAAACATCCACGCGCGCATATCTGTTAACGGACGAATGCTTCAATAAAATTCGACTGCCTTGGTGGTCCAGTGGGTACAGTATGTGCCTGCTATGCACGAGGTTGTGGGTTCGATTCCCACACAGGGACAAAACTTTGTGTGACCCACAAAGAGTTGTTCTGAGTCTGGGTGTAATTTGTGTCCGTTAATTGTATGTTTGTAAAGTCCCCCGCAACACAGAGCTTGTTCTCTAGTGCGGGAGTTGCCTTTTTAAAATAAATATATATATATATATATATATCGCGAGCGAACCATGTAACAGCCGAAGGTTAACTTCGTATCAAAAATACGAATTAAAGTAAAACAAACAGGTGACAACCCTATATATGATTAGTAGAAAAAGTATGGGTTAGTGAAGCGTGCGACCACCAATGGCTACTCCATAGGCGGCGCAAGCCTCACGCTACCTCGCCACTGGGCGCGGTAGGCGGTGCAGACCTATATGGACAAAGCTCACTAAGTATCTTTACGGATCTACGGAAAAAAAGTTTCGCGTGAAATATGGCTTTATTGTAGCTAAGTAAACTATTTAACCAGCAAGTTGAAATAATGAAATACAATACTATAATAGTTCAGCATGGGGTTCTTCAAAAAGGGTCAAAGGCATTTTGCGAGTGATACCCCTGGTGTTGTAAGCTTCCATAGGTTACGGTAACGTTTACCTCCTCAGTAGTCTAAAAATGCTAGCCTTAAATTCAAGCAAGCGAATCTTAAGGTTTATAGTCTACATCTATACTAATATTATAAAGCTGAAGAGATTGTTTGTTTGTTTGTTTGGTTGAACGCGCTAATCTCAGAAAGTTCTGGCTCGATTTGAAAAAATCTGTTTTTGTTGAAAAATATTATATAGCATTTATCCTGAAAGGCTATATAACATCACGCTACGATCAATAGGAGCGGAGCAGTAGTGAGATATGTTGCAAAATCGGGGAAAATATTTCAAATTACCACGCGGACGAAGTTGCGGGCGACCCCTAGTAACATATATAACGTAGAACCTAAACCGATGGGGCTCCCTTAAATTATATAATATATAAAAATAAATGTCATTTAAAGATCGTTTTAGAGCATTTAGTAGGAATTTCCGAAAATTTAATTTCAAATGGGATAAAAAAATGAAGTCCGGGCGGGCTGCTACCGATGAATAAATATTACATAACACACACAAAAATTCCCACAAAAATGTAATAACTGAACATGTATGTAAAACAGCGAAATTCTCATACAAATAAATCACTAAACATAATCGTGAAGCGTTGTGGCCGGTTGCCGTGACGGCCAGACTTGTGTATGCCTAATTAAATAATCGCTATTGTGAGCCCACACTTAGTTATGTAAATAAAATTGTTCGCGCCCGCTCCGCCGCGCCAAACTGACTGCGATATCGAATTATTGTACTACGAGCCGTTGCCCGCGGTTCCGCCCGCGTAGATGTCCGTTATCGCGATAAAAAGTAGCCTATTCGCTATTCTGGACTATTATCTATCTCTATGCCAAAATTCATTCAGATTCGTTCAGTCGTTTTTACGTGAAATAGTAACAAACATCCATTACATACATCTATCCATCCTTAGAAATTTCACATTAATAATATTAGTAGGATTCATTAATATGATCTTAAATAGTCCTATACTTATTAAACAGCTTGCCCACGACTTTGTTCGAGATTAATTTGTAATAGATTATAATGTATGGTGCCACACGTACTAGGCCACAAGCCCTGTGTCGCGGGGGACTAAAGCACATCCAGACTCGGGACAACCATTTATGCCACCTAAGCCGCTGATTTTTATTTTTTTAATAGTTAATCTGTACTCCTGTTCCCACCGACTTTTATTATAATAAGCGCGTTAGTAGTCACCACATGGTTAAAGCATAGACAATTTGTGAACGGCCAGTGATCGTTCAAAGTCGACCATCAATTCACTGTCCAATATTTTTTAATAATCGCTTCTACGTGACCCGTACTTGTAACCTGACACGGCCACATGCTACTGTATTCATATGAAATTAGGGCTGAACATTCTGAACAGTAACTAATTTAAATAGAACTCATATTACCACTCTTATTGTTAAGAAATAGAGGTCATATTAAATTGGAAGTATAGCCACAGCTCGCAAGGAATAAGGAATGTGACGAATTTGAAACGCGACACTAAACGCACGCCTGTGTCAATGCGTTCTTAAAAAAAAACACGTGTTCTCGGTTCGTAAGTTTTAAATATGGAATTTGATTAACATAAGATGGTTATCGTTGAAATTTATTTGTGTTTAACGTAAAAATGTTTTAAATTATTCTCCAGAGTCAGTACGATGTTCTGCTTTGTTTCACAAATATGCAATAAAATAATTAAGATTGCCTATTTACTGTTATTTACATTAGTTTAAATTTAAACAATAGGATTTTATTGTCTAAGTATAAAAAGAACTGGGGTCGTACCATGAAATCCTTATGCGATTTTTAGTAATTATTAGAATTTTTAACAATTACAACTTTAAGTCTAGGAAATACAGTTGAAATCATAGGAATTGCAAATTAAAATTATTCGCTATAAAGACCGACGTCATGAATATTAGTTCCGGCAATTTTATTTGTGTAAATTTGGCAAAGCGGCCATTGTTAATTTATAAAAAACGGGTTCTAAATTCAAATGGCATTACTTTTTATACGTTTGTGATGTTATTTGAAGATAACTGAACCCAAAAAAATTGACGTCCAACTGGAAGACGCAGCGTGGGCAGGACTACAATAATAATATGTCCAGCAGTGGACGTCTTTCAGCTGAGATCACGAATGGTAAAAAAATCAACATCTAAAGTCAAAATTATTTATTCATTTACTAAATGTTGCGCGCGTTGATGTCGATTACCATATAAAAAGTACCTATCCTATATCCTTCCCCAGGATATCACCTAACTTCTTGGCAAATTTAATTAAAATCATAGTTACTATATTAGTAGCAAAAATTATTTCGCTCAGCAATTAAATTCATTGCATGCGATGCATTGATGACAGCGAGTACCAAGATGTATGCATGTGATTACGCATACAATTAGTCAGCAAATCGTAGAATCGCATCTGCGGCTACCAGACTCATTAATTTGTTTTCTGACGTATATGTGACAAACAAACTAAAAATAAATCGTCACTACTATCCCACAGACAAATATTTATAGTTTGTTAATTTTAGAAAACTTTAGGACTGTTTATTGTAGACATTGAGGTAAACATATAGAGATGCAATTCCATACAGTTTATGTCAAAATATTGAAGTCAGCTTTTCACTCGCATCGACAAGCTCGGTGTTGCACACTCTATAAAAAATTTCCCTTAATTTAATTAAATTTTTTGATCAGATGTAATTTAATTTTTGAAATAATTGTATTATTGAAATTGGAACATATTCAATTGGATTAATTACATTGAATGTTATAATTTTCAACCTACATATTATGGAGGTCAGCAGGAAAATTTTGTTAAAGTAGCTTTTTTGTTTTGTTTGTTTTTCATTTCACAATATAAATTTAATTATATTCTTATTTAATATTTGATTTAACTAATTTAAAAAATTGGTAATTTCTTTTAAATTATTTAAATCATTTTTTTAACTAATTTTAAATTTAATAAAAAGAAACAAATCTATTTTAAATATATTTCATTTAAATTTAAATATATTTCATTCAATACAACAACCTCCCATAAACACAGGGAAACCGAACGTGGTTTTAACTGACAACCCTGAACTATGTGTTAGCCGCCAATATTTTTAATTAGTTTTTTTTTATGATTTACAACAATAATTAATTGAAAACACATTTATCTCACATGTGAAAAGTAATTTCGTTTGCCTTGTTACACTTTTGCGAAACGTGCGTTTCGAAATCGCAAAATTTCACCATACATTTACTTATTTTCTTGTTTCGCGCCATTCGAACGCCATGCTCATGACAAAACAAAAGACAGTCGGACACATGCCCCGGGGCATGTGTTAGGTGGTAGTGTGTTTTCGCGGTTATTGCATATCTAGTGAAACATATAAATCTATGATTGTAGAGGAAAAAAAAAATTAACGATTCCATTAAAATAGTATTTGTAATACTTTATCTAAATTAATTTAATCATATCATCATCAACAACATTTTAGTTATTTAAAAACGGAAAAATGAATCCTACTAGCGAAAGTTTGGATGGATGGATGTTTGTTATTTAATCACGCCAGAACGGGTGACCGAATCTGGTTAAAATTTGGCACAGAGATAGATTATATTATAGCATAATAGCTTTTTTATCCATTGGTTTTAATTGAGCAAAAAAAGCACTGATCCTGTAGGATTGTACAGGGCGAAGCCGCAGGCGGAAAGCTAGATTTTAATTTAAAAAAATATTATATATTCAAACTAAACAAATTGGGTTCTCTATTTGAACTTTTGAATGACCATCAATTTTAATTATAACTAGCCAGTGAAACCTCAACCGTCATCGTCCATTTGACGTTAAAACTTTTTGGAATTTTTACAAACAATTTAAAACATTTTTTATGGGCAAGTTGGAATTTTAATATCGGCAGAAATATTCATATACACATCTCCGGTCTCGATACTTGAACACTTTGTATGTGTGAGTTATTTGCATATTTACTATAGTGGACTTCGAGGTAATGTTGAACTTAGTCTCGGACTACGGACTGGCTAAATGTGACTAGTTAAAGTGGAGTGGTTTATCCTGGTCAGATATTAATAGAGAGGTTAGCATGAGCTTCGGCTTCTCTAACTCAGCTGCTGCCAGCTACTTTCAGAAGTGGACTGATGATAAAAGTATACTCACTCACAGCCTTTACCTTATAGAAGACACACAGCCTAATAAATACACCACTAGTGCATTCGTTAGTTATTAATCGTTTTTTTAAACTTTGTTTTTATCCCACTGATTAACCTCTGCGACACAAGGTAGGTTCTCCCAAGTGCGGGAGTTGACATAAAAAAAAATTAAAACTCTCATGTAGAATTTTGGGGTCGTTTACGCACTATTTATATATTTTAAACATATGCTACAGTAACTGCTTACACTCAAGTATGCCTGTCACTTTAGTCGTATAAAAATCTGCGTATAATTATCATGTGTGATGATCTTTAGGGTGAAAGGTCATGAGGACGGAGGTATAATGCGTGCAAATCCTCCATAACATTCTGGAAGGTATACGAAGTCAGCGAACCCTTAATTGGGTAGCGTGTTGGAATCTTTAATTATCTTATTTTGAGACAATGCCTCCAGACCAGTTTTCTATTAATAAATTTCCTTTTTCAATTTTGTTTTGATAACAAAAAGCTGTAGCCGAGTTGGAAAGTAATCGATTTATACATATGTAAGTTCAAACCCAGATTGTAGTAAGCAGGTAGATAATGATCAAAAACAATATTGACTGAAGCTGACGTCACTCCAAGACGTAAAAAAGCGGTGGACAAATTCGAACTCCGAATATCCGGAGTAGGACCTCGGATGACACAATTGGTAGTGCGCTGGGCCAGAACCTGAGAGGCGCAGGTTCAAATCCTGCTCCGGGCTCGACATTTTCCACATTGCTTTAATATTTAAGAATATTCTGGAGGTCTCATTCGGTGTCATCGAACTAAAAGTCACAAAACATTAATTCGCGACACAAAAACGCATAAAAACAACCATAAATAAAATTTTAATAAAAACACTGTCCGCTTCAAATGATGCAATAATAGGTTTAATAATTAAATTGTTTTTAAACCGAAACATATTAAAATAAGATCATAATCGAATGTATAATGTTTTAGAATAAGCAATTAAGTCGTTATTTTCCCACAATTTTAACGATTTTGACTAATAAACCAGCCAGCATTACGCGGCTCTGTTGTTTTATTACCTCTTTGGACAATAACATAATATTATAAATTAATGTTATTATGAATTTAATTATTATTAGAAATATGTTATTTATGGTTCATATAAGTCTGCAATATTACGATGTAATAGGTTTTAAATGGACCTCAAAGAAACCGATTATCAATTTTTTGTCTGCAGAATTCTTTTTTATTTATTTATTTGAACTTTATGCACTTAATGTACAATGGAGGGCTTAACGTCAAAGGCATTCTCTACCAGCCAACCTTAGGGAGATGGATATAAGTAGGTGCAAGATTTAGATGTAGAAAAGAATATCAAACTACCTACTAGCGACAAGGCCCGCCTTCTTACGGATAGACATTTATTTAGTTTCTGTAGGGAACCCGTATTTTTTGTCAATAAAATATTACCTTTGTTACTCTCTGATAATGTAGCTTTCTAATGGTGAAAGATTTTTTGAAATCGGTCTAGTAGCTTTTAAGTTAAATCGTAACAAACAAACAAAAAATCGCATCTTTACTCTTTATAATCCTAGGTTAGATTATTTTCGCACTGCAAGGCAAAGGCCTTCCTTACTTTCTTAGTAACAGTCTAGATCATTATATATTATATTTTTCTGTGCCTGCCACGTCCTGTGGAATCCATATAGTTGTCTTTGCCCAGAAATTATCAAGTTTTAACTATAGAATTTAATTGTCAAACTTTGGCATTCTATTATTGTGTAGACGCTAAAACTACATTCACCAACACATAAACACTCCCACGCATAGAATTAGAATTTCTTTAAAAAGGGACACGAGAGCCACCTAGTAGGTTAAATACCTAATTACTAAAAGTAACAAAACTGACACATAACAGCCACGCTCCTTATATGATATACACCAAGTTTATATGTTCAAACACATAACAGAACCACACCTCAGAGCATGATGGTTTCACATAGCAAAATCGTAAAAAGCACCATAAAACCGATACCTAAACAGTTTCCTATTACTCGTTCGAGATGTTGCCATTCTCACTTTAACTGTTAGTGTCACTTTAATACCTTGGGTTATATCCTATTTACTGACATGCTGAGTTTTGTTGAAATTACATTCTCTTGTTCAGTTTATGGCCAACCGATTTATATTTTCTTAATATTTCTTGACAGTTTTAATTCTTTGTTTTGTTTTGATTCCCGACTTTTATGTTTAAGAAGAAATATTAGGTTTTAGAACTTGAACGCAGACTTGTTCGAAATTTAATGTTTCGAATAGTCTTCGTCGTGAAAGAAATGTATAAATGAACCGTTATTTATTTCGAAATTTGAAATTTAGAATGCTGTGCAATTTGAACTGTGACAGTTACAGACTAACTTGCAATAGCGATAAGCGGGTTAAGCTAGAGCAAGGGCAACTGCGGTGCTGATGTTAATAGAGTCGTTAGATTACAGCAGATTATATAGGCGATCTAAAAAAACTCTGTCACCAGGTTGGCCGCTAACCAATCGAAAGAAGACTATTTGTCCTTATGGGTACCTTCCTAATTAAAATAAACCTTTTTTAGATTAGAACATTTGTAAAAAGAACACACATTTAAATAAATTTAAAAATAATAACGAATATTACTTTCTGTTTTAATATCCCGATGACGTCATACATACATACGTTTTAAAAAAGGAATATGCCATTCATTTCGAACGTGCGGAATGAATTTGTATAGCAAAGAAAGTATAAAATAATTCCTGGTGGACGTATTGTGAGCTCAACGCACACACATAAAAGATTGTCAACAATCAAACTGCATGTACATACATACATACAACTTAAGCCATAATGTTTGCATTGTAAGTACCGAGTGCTGAAGTACTAATGAATGCGAGTCCGATGTCGATAATATCGACGCGAGAATCGATTAGAATCGCTACGGAATATATGAATTTTTCATAGGCTATCTGGTATTAACAACTATTTGTTCTACGGTAGATTGATTGGGATATAAAAAGTAGGGGTTTTGAACTTTGTTATGGAAATAATATTTTCTTTAGTTATATTTTATGACGTATGCGAAAGTGTTTCTTTCTCGCTCTTTTACGTCATAATAAAGCGAGACACTCATCATATTAGGCGAAGTATTTTTTTTTTCACAAAAATAACTGAAGCGTAATTTATTTAAAAAAATCAGATTATCGTCCGAAAATAGGTACCTATTCAGTTTTAGAAATAAATTCAAAACAGAAAATACTTGACTGTAAATGGTTTTCCATCCGTTAGGCAACCTTGTGTAAATAACTAACACCCACAGATAAAGGGTAGATTCTATTATTAGACACTAGCAACACCAGAGTTCGACCTACACAATGTGCAAAAAGGTTGACCTCAAAATATGTGAATTAGGGTTGCCAAATGCCAACTCTACACAAAAATAGTATTTATTTGAATCGTACTTTAGATAGAAAGAAAATATTGAGAAATCGATATTACTATACTCAATTACGTACTAGATTTTAGCCAGATAGATAAATTACCATCACTAAAGTATATTTTCTTTGTTCATCATTACACCTAGTTTATTTTAAATCTATTTTTTTGGAGCATGGAATTTAACTTCTAGTTTTTATGCATTAGAAACGGTTATTAACGTCTGGTTTTATTGACAACCCTAATCACAATAGCCCTAACACGGGATTATAATCAGACAGGACTAGCTTTTGTATTGTTTAGTCACGTAGGTCACACAATTACATCAAAGCTTTCTACGAGTGTTATTTTTTTTATAGACAACTCTTGCACTAGAGAACAAGGTCTGTGTTTGTCCCGAGTCTGGGTGTACTTTGTGTCCGTTAATTGTATGTTTGCAAACATACAATTAACGGACACAAAGTACACCCAGACTCGGGACAAACATTTATGAATCAGACATTTGACATATTTATAATTGTTATTTAAAAAAAAGAATATGTACTTACCTTTGTGAAAGAGTGAATTAAACTTATTATTATTATAGACAAAGTTTTGTCGCGTGTGGGACTCGAACCCACGACTTCCAGCTTAGCAGTCAGGGTCACCAACCACTAGACCAATAGGCCAGTCGTTCAAAAACAAATTAAAACTAAATTAGTTTAGTTGACAATACTAAACACGTATTTTTATTATTTAATACTAATGAATACCGTCATTAAGTATTTAACAATATATTTAACCACAATAAAATGCGATAAATGATCATTTAGGTTGTTTTGTAATAGATAAATAAATATAGATTACATTCCATCTGTTTAACCTCAAATTTCGTCTGGTACAGTAACGTCAGCGAAATAGTCGTAGGAATTTTTTTTCGCTGACATCATCTTTCTGGCTTATTCATTATTTATGACCTTCATAAGTGTTACTTTGTTACCTAAATGAATTTTGAGTTTGAAAAATAACTTCCAATTTACTTTTATATGTACTAGGTACTTAGGAAGTGAAAAGAGAGGCAAGGCACCAATTTAGCGAGCATGCCAGAAGGACCTCCACCTTACAGAAGACCAAATAACAACACACAGCGGTGTAGTTGTGTTCCTGTGTGTAATCCTCATTTAGGGATGTGTTGAAAGAAACGTATGCCCAAACGTACTCCCATCTTGAAGCTCTGATGTAAAAAACGGGTTGTCAACATGCAAGTGATACTTCTGGAATTACAAGCGTCCATAGGCTACGGTAACTGCTTAACATCAGGCGAGCTGTATGCTTGTATGCCTTCTTAGTAGGTAGTAAAAAAAGGACTGGCTGGCAATTTAACAGAGCGCCCGCGCACCGTCGGCGTTGTCCTCACTAAATAGTCTTCCTTACACTTACAAGACTTCGTGAGCATCATTAACTGCCTTCGTGGTCCAGTGGCAGCGCAGTATGCGCCTGCTGTGCACGAGGTTGTGGGCTCGATACCCACACAGGACAAAACTTTGTGTGACCCACAAAGAGTTGTTTTGAGTCTGGGTATAATTTGTGTCTGTTAATTGTATGTTTGTAAAGTCCACCGCGACACAGAGCTTGTTCTATAGTGCGGGAGTTGTCTTTAAAAAAAAGCATCATCACTCTACGGCAGTCTACTACCGGACCCTCTTCTCTCCTCTCCTCTCCTCTTCTCTTCTTTTGAACGATATTTCTCCTCTCTCGCTTTAACAATCTCACATCTTCACAGCAGCCAGCTCTTCTCATACTTACCATTCACTGATTAGTCTTAAAAACTAAATTAACAGTTGCCTCCACAAACTCTTTACCATGATTTGATTAATAATCTGATAAGCAAAAGTCTATTAACGACTCACCGTCGCATAAACACGCCAATTTATACCTTATATGCCTAGCAATAAGAGTCATTAGAATATAGTTTTGGTATATTCAGTCAAATTGGATAATGATGAAACTGTGTAAAAAGTGGTAATTACATATGTAAACATTATTCGCTGAGTGTATACGGTTAGTACCGTCTTGTAAAATAATAGGTAATACCTATACTAATATTATGAAGCTGAAGAGTTTGTTTGTTTGGTTGAACGCACTAATCTCAGAAAGTACTGGTTCGAATAGTAAAAATCTTTTTTTTGTTGTTGAATAGTGCATTTATCCAGGAAGGCTATAGGCTATATTACATCACGCTTTGATCAATAGGAGCGGAGTATTTGTGAGAAATGTTGCAAAATCGGGGAAAATATTCCGAATTGCCACGCAGACGAAGTCTTGGGCGACCCCTAGTAGTATATAATAAAGTAATTATAGAGCTTAGTATTGAGAGATGTGAACATTTTCTTGCTTCGGAAGACTATTATATTGACGGACCTAGGTCTAGGTGACCCTGACTGCTAAGCCAGAGGTCGTGGGTTCGATTCCCACACGAGACTAAATGTGTGATGCATAAATGTTTGTGTGTAATTTGAGCCTGTGAATCGTGTGTTTGTAAAGTCCGCGATACAGGGCTTGTTATCAAAACTATGTTTATGTGTCACCTTCTCTCGACTAAACGGCTTAACGGATCTTAATGAAATTTTGCAAATTGATAGATGATACCATCTATCTATGGACATAGGCTACTTTTTACGGCAATAACCAACATCTACGCGGGCGGAGCAACAGGAAACAGCTATATAAAACAAAGATAAAAAGAAATTCCAGAAGTATATAATATCATGTCTCGTCTATTTATTTACTTATCAGTAAACGTACTAATTAATTAATCGGACTGGCAGCCAACACACCACAGATAACTTATCATAATTAGCTTTTAAAACATTTAAAATTTAAAAATGTTTCTTTGAAGTTATTCCAAATAATTTCGATTGCGATCGGACATGCAAAATGCATCCGAAGTTTGGATGATTCATTGTGACTCTTTTGTTAATTATGTATGTTTTTGTATCTAATTATAAATACTGGACTGGACTTTAAGAATTGTGTACTTTGTAGCCGATGAGTCTTTATCATTTACCGACATTTATTTTCGTCATCTTAGCTTAAAACATCCACTGCTCGACATAAGCCTCCCACAAGGATATCCACGGCATTCGATAATGAACTGACCTTATTCATCAACTGGCCGCAACCTTTTTTGCACATGGTCACTTTCGTAAAGTCACTTTCGCAAATTGCAAAAGTGAGACCTAATACTAGCAAACAGTAAAAATACTAATGACATTCTATAGTGACTTCTTATCAAAATAACATGTGCGAAAATCAAGTTTAGCGAAAGTGACTTTCTTCGAAAATGGCGTTGTGCGAAAATTTTTCTCGATGACATTTTGCTTAAGTGACGTCATGCGTCTAAACTGATACAAATAATCTACTAGGTCGAATAATAGCTGAATATTAATTGCAAGTTATACTATCTACTGCTAATTAATTATCCAATGAGAAGAGCAATTTACTAAAAAATAAAAAATAGTGTATTCCCGCGCGCCGTAAATAGTCAGCGATATTTTTAAATTTCAATTCGTCTTAGTCATCACGATATAGGTCATATTTTACAAGTTATTTATATCGACGAGTTTGCGCGTACCTAATTATATTATATTTATTTTAATGATGTTTTGGTGTTTTTAAGATGTACGTTGGTGTCTTTCGCACACCATTTTTGTTATATCAAAAATAATTGATTTATTTGGTTAATATTATAAAATTACTAGCTGTTGCCCTCCGCTCTACTTGCGTGGATGTGGTTTATCGCGGTAAAAAGTACCCTATGTCTTGCCTCAGGATACTATCTATCTCCTTGCCAAATTTTATCAAGATATGCTCAGCGGTTTAGTCGTGATAAGGTAAAAAACAAGCAAAAGAGTTACTTTCGCATTATAATATTAGTATGGATTTGTTATTGTTTACATAAGTATAAAGTAATTTTAAGAGATTAAATTCAAGTCTAAAAATAACTTATTTATCATGTAGGTATTATTTGTCGACTTTGTCTCTGTTTTGAATTTGTGTTGACTCTGTGTCCTGACGCATATGCTTGCGCTTATGTATTACTAGCTGTTGCCCGCGGCTACGCCCGCGTGGATGTCGGTTATTGCTGTAAAAGTCTATGTGTTATTCCAGACCATAATCTATCTCTGTGCCAAATTTCAACCAAATCCGTTCAGTAGTTTTTACGTGAAAGAGTAACAAACATCCATTCATCCATACGTAATATTATGTATGTATTATGTATTATTTGTGGTCCTAGGCTCAAACCCCGGGTTGAGAAAGGTCATTGGGTTTTTAGCAGCACGGAGCCTGTTATTGTCTGCTCGTTTTCTATAAAATATTTTTCAAACATACCCCGCAAGCAAGGGTGTGGTAGTATCTTGTTATTGAATATTTTCTAGAAAGAATTCTTAGACATGTGCAAGATTTCGACTAGCTATTAATAAATTAAAACTACAGTGTAGAACGTAATACAAAATAATTAAAGCTGATTAACAATAAATAGATGAGTATGACCTCTTGAGTTCAATAACCTTTAACAATCAACACGTGGTTTGATTGAAGTAAATATATTTCAAGTTATATTTATTCTTCGTAAGAAAAAATAAATTTATATTACTTCAGCTTGTTAATTGGTCTACTATAGTTAGTGACCTTGACTGCTAAGCTGGAGTTCGTGCGTTTGATTTCTATCCAAGACAATTATTTCACCAAATCGAAATAAATTACACCCACACGTCGATAATAGTACAACTAATATCAAATATGGGAATAGAACTCACAAATTTCGCAGAAAGTCAGTGTCACCGAAACAGTGTGTTATTCACACGAACGTTAACAAACAGTAAAAGTACTAATTACATTTTACGAAAGTGACTTAAAAAAGTGACTTTTTGCGAAAGTGACTTTTAACAAAATTTACACTATGCCAGTGTTAAAAATTTTCAATTGTCAAAATTTTTTTTTAGAAGTTTATAATACTACCAAGGTTGCAAACAAGCATACGAAACCTGATAAGCAGTTACCGTAGCCTATGGACGCTTGCAACACTAGGGATGTCACTCGCGCGTTGGCAATTCTTAAAAAACCTTATGACTCCTTTATTGAAGGACTCCATGATATATGTATATAAATAGTCTTTTAAAAATCCAAAGCACGAAAAACAAATAGAAATAATTTTATTTCTCTACCTCCATTCACAACAAACACATTGTTATTTTCTACTTGGTCCGTAATCCTACGTTACTAGTTGTCATGCATAGCTCAAGCGAGGCGTGGCGTGTCGGTCCCATTATTCATGACCTCACACCTTCCACATACCTGAGACCATTTAAATATGCACCTATTGCATATCCTGGTGTGATTACAATCGGTGTTATTTCTATGGCGAAAAATGTGACGCAGGTGGTTCAGGAATCGGGTTACATTCGAAGAGAGAAGGTAGGTACTTACTAACAAATAAAATTATAAATTAAGAACGTCGTTTGTTTTTATATTGCGGCATGTTCTTAATTTGAATTTCAGTGTTCGAAAATTAATTCAAATTTTCATTTTGTTTTTAACTGACTTTAAAAAAGATGGTTATCTGGTTGACCCGTATGTTCGTGATTTTCTTAAAAACGGATCTAATTTAGTTACTTAAGGTTTTCGCTATTCGACTGCATATCTTTCTAAAAAGGTTTTAATGTAGTATAAAACGTATCCTTTATTATCAGATTTATCAGACACTGGAGCTATAGACTAAAACGAAGAGGTAAGTCTGTTCAATTGCCATCAAAGTCGTTTAATTGTTCTGAAAAAAATATATTTGTTCGAAAGGCAACTTTATTCATGACCCATACACACCTGAGAACAAAAATATGCACCTATTGCATATCCTTATGTGATTACAATCGGTGTTATTTCTATGGCGAAAAATATGAAGCAGGTGGTTTAGAAATCGGGACAATAGAAGGCATCTACCTACAAATAAAATTGGATTAAGAATGTCGTGCTTTTTTAAAATTGCAGTGTGTTCTAAATTTGGATATTATAATATTCGAAAAAGAATATAAATTTTCTTTTTGTTGTAAGTATTTGCTCTAAATTTAAAAAAAAAAATTTATTTTAGATTTCCAAACTTGTAAAAAACAACCTACATAGAGTAGGTTGTTTTTTACAAGTTTCTCTTCTTCTGCGTAAATAGGTATATAAATTTCTAATTATTTTGCTGAACTTGTCATATCTAATGATTTACACGTGTTTCAAATGGAATAATAGACTGTAGTTTCCTATAATTATCATGTTCATTATCATCATCAGCCTGCAACAGTTCACTACTACTAGTGATGTGCTCTTGGACATAGGCCTGTCCAAGAGCACATCACCTAGCACGACCTTCGGCTTCTCGCATCCATCTGCTAGAACTGCAAAGACATCATGGTACGGCCCGTAAACAATTATTTTTTATTGACTTACCAAAGGAAATGTGTACCTACATAAGAATGTAATATTAAAATATAATATAACGGCATAATTTTAATTGTATTACAGTAGCCATTACCAAAATGCGTTTCCAGATTGCCTTGGCATTTCTGTAGATGAGTATTATAATGCAAATTGTCCAAAACTTAAAAGCGAGCGATAACAATAATATTAAGTGGTGATATTAACATTGCTAAATATTGGTGTTTTTAAAAAATGTTCCTTTTTTAAACTACATAAGTAGTAAACAAGTTACGGCCTGCCTGATGGTAAGCAGTTACCATAGCGTATGGATGCTTGATCATTGAAAAAGTTTGGACAGAGTTTCGATATGGATTTTATTAAATCAGAGTCACTAATCACTAGATTAACAGGCCAGTCAAAATAAAAAAGAAACGATATTCATTGATTTTTTCCACATTCTCAGTGGAAAAATGGAGTAAGTAAGTAAGAGACTTTGCAATTAACAATCTTATGCGATTTAAAACAAAGTAAAAATTGGCCAAACAAACATAACATCTTATGACGTTTTTGCCACTGAGAATGCAATGTTACATTTTGCTTGTCATGCAATTTTGGACATTGATCTATTAGCTAGCCTCCGTTGCTAAATACGGTATAATGTTTTGATACTGCACTTACTGCTGATACTAGAAACATTTCTAAACTATACCAATGCTTACTCGAGCATTATAAAAACATTCATGTTTTTGTAACCTGAGGTATAGGTATTAATTTGATTGAAACTTAGTTGTCACCTGCATTTTGCAATCTAGATTTCTAAAGGACGTTTGTTAATCATGTCAATTATTAATTTTAAACCTTATGTTAATAAAAACAAGATAAAAATTGCTGAAAGACGTATCCCGTATTATATCTTTTTTCAGAAAATTGGTTCTTAAAGAAAGTTCTGTTTATTTTGCGTTTATTTAATGCTTGCTGCATTTCCTGTGTCTCTAGTTAACTAATTTTTACTGCGTAATTATTGTAAGTTCTTATGGTTTTCGATTAGGTTAAGAACCATTTAAGTATTGAGTAAGTGAAGAGATCTTTAATATTATGAGAACGGCGGAAGAAAGTTAGGGTACCTAGGTATTGAATATCTGATAATTTTCTTTATATTCTGAAAGACAAATTCTGGACGTAGGGAATGAAAGCTTTGCTTACTTTTGCTGACAACTCATAGTGGTTTGAATTTGGCTTAGGACCAACGGCTTTACGTGCTTTCCGAGGCAATGAAGGGTCTTACAGTTTTTTTAATAAAATGGTCTACGGACCGACCGCGGCAAGCTTGCTTAACCTTGCAGGTCTGTCCAATCTCTCCTCTTCCACTCAACTACGTACCCATCATATGAGCTTCATATAACACGTTTGAATCACGTATGTAGATAACCTCGGGTCAAGAGATCGTATAAATAATGGGTTAGCAACACCTCGGTGTACTACGAGACTATTATCTTATTTATATCACTCAATTATGTTATAGCAAATGATATACATACAGCAATCCATTAGTCAGTCTACAGAATAGTCTAGAGACGTCTGAGGAGAGGTAGGACTCTGTAAAAGCGAGTAAGCTTGTCTGCGGGAAACTCAAACTTCATTTATTCATTTAGGTTACGAAAAATCTCAGTAGCTGTGTTCTGTAAAGTACATTTTCTGGCATAGTTTGACAGCCAAAAAAACCGCGCCAAAATGATACACTTGGGAAATGAGTTTTAATGTGAAAACTTTAAACCTCATTTTCCAAAAGCATCATATTTACACGTTGGTCTATACGAGTATGCCATATTCACTTAACAATTCTTCTTCCATAAAATGGCCTCACCACGATAGTTTCTCGAACTTTCGCTGTAATCTCGCCAATCGATTCAGCTCTGAGGAATAGTTGATTTCTGATCTATGTTAAAATGGTACCTAATAAGAGAATACTAGGGTTCATTATTGCAACGTAAAACATTAAAATACTGACGTGTCAATAATCGTGACACAATCTTGCTGATCAGTATTTTAAAAACGTTGACTGACATAAACTGCCTTAAAGTGAGGATACCACGTACGATTAGGTTGTGGAATGAGCTCGGTTTTCCCGAGAGACTAAAGCATAAAGTTCTTCAAGAAAGGAGTTATAAGGTTTTTAAAATACCCGCCTGATGATAAGCAGTTACTGTAGTCTGTACACCCTTGCAATACCAGAGGTATCACTTGCGTGTTGCTGACCCTTTTTTTTTTTTAAACCAGCGCTTTGACAAGGAGTATCCTTGGGATAGCAAAACTTTTCTACAAATTGCATTCCGAAATGAGCACTGGAGACCTCCCATACAGGAAAAAAATATTTCGCTGTGTGTACTTCTGTTTGGTCCTTCCCCAGCTGGGCTTGCTTGCTAGGTAAATGCCCTTCTTCTTCCCAGCCTGTTGATGTCCACTGCTGAACTTACGTAGTAACTCTTTAGTAATCTGTGGCTGAACTAAGGGCTTCCCAATATGTTATACAAAGGTCAGTCTTGAACGGCCTGCATCCAGTGGATACCTGCTGCTCTGACCAGATCATCTGTCCACCTTGTGGGACGTCGTCCCACACTGCGCTTTCCTTTTAATGCCCTACCTCTCTTAAATTACGTATTTATGACGCGATTCTTTTTATATACGCATAACGTTTAAAACTACGCAAACATGGCGCTTTTAAAGCTCATAGGCTTATACACATTTGCTTCTGATATGTATTCTTTAATATACTTATATATATGAGCTGTTCCTTACTCAATATATATCGCGAAGAGTTTTCTTAGCGTCACTTGGCTCGTCGCCAAGTGCGCCTGTTGACGTCCACTTGACAGGGCGCTTGACCTAAAAGATGTGTCACACGGCGATACAGCCACGATTCTACCAAGTTTTACACTTAATTTCAACCTTATTATAATAGTAATAAGATCTAGTAATTAACAGAAATATACGTCTAATTAGTCTGTTAGTAATTCTGTTATTTTTTGTTTGTTAATGTTTCTGAATTTAACCCAGACCTTGATTTGTAACTACGCCGCTTGGTTTTTGTAAAGATGTCTTCGGCACTAGCAATGTGGCCTGTGTCGCGACTCGCGAGTCTTTACATACATACAATTAACGGACACAAAGTACACCCATACTCGGAACAACCATTCGTTGAACACACAATTTTTGACCTGTGTAGGAATCAAACCCACAACACGCCGCGTACTGTTACGAGATAACAACTTAAGCGACTGAATCAACAATGCAGTATAATAATCGAGTATTTTTCTTTGTTACAGATACAACCCCACACAATATAAAACGGAGCACCTCAATCTTAGGCATTTTAAGTTTAACCTGACAAAAGTTATCTGTGATCTCATTTAGTTTAGTAAAAAAAAACAATCGCCTAAGCCTAATATTAGATACTATTAAGTGAAAAAAAAAACTTGGACTGTCAAAATTTTTAAATTTGAATTTGGAACGGACAAAATGGCGGTTGCGTAAGTTGTCATGGATGACAGATAGTGGTTAGGTTAGGAGTTAGAGGGATAATGGAAGTTGGGGCGTTAGGGTCGTGAAAATGCCGCATGCTCATTCGAGTTCGGCGGCGAGCTCGGGCGGGGACGACCTGGGCTCCACTGATGAGGTCAAGGTCTTCAAGGACGAGGGTGACGGAGAAGACGAGAAGAGGAGCTCGGAGAATTTGTTGGAGGAGAAGTCCAGTCTCATTGATTGGACGGAGAGTGAGGTGAGTTGCACGTCTTCTTTTGTTTATTTTGTTTTAAACTTTTTGTACTAAAGGTATTGTTTGTACGAAAATGCATCGGACAAAATACTATTTTTACTAATAAAAATTGGAAAAATTTCGCATGACCCATGCGAAATGCCTAGCAGTGGGACATATATTATATAGGTTTCTATTATAATATAACTAACGTGGACATCATACACCTCTGCTTATCCATTTCATGCTAAATGCACCAGTCTGCTATTGAAACTTGCAATTTGACTAACAGACTGCCTCTACTGTGGTAACCTTAATTTGTACTATCGGCCTATCGGGTTAAATAAAGGTTTAATGGTAAATTATGGTTTAACGTTTTGTTAATCAATACAATGTTTTAATCAGTTTTAATTAAGTACTTGGCGGAAAATATATCGCAATTCGCAACCACAGTGGAAAAATGACATAAGTTGAAATGGGTTTTGTTTTGCAATTTACATCTTATTCTCAATAGCTAAGGTTTAAAATTGCCCAGTGACATACAGTGCCGGATCTAGGTTTACAAAAAGAGGGGGGCAGACTGTGAGTTTGCCTTCGCCTAGGCAAAATAAACTAACAGATGATATTTAAGTACATACATTGTTGAATTTTTTTTTACTGGCTGTCGGCTGCCTCCAGTCTTTGCCGCCCGGGACGACTGCCCCTCCCGGCCCCCTAGATCCGGGCCTGGTGACATATCTGAAGTTACGCCAGTTTTTACTAAGAATGCAATATGTACAACAATTGAAAAGATTGTTCAGGCTACCTAGTCATTTACTACATCACAGCGTTTTGAGTTCGATTTCTTTTTTTTTATATTTTTTTTTTTTTTTTTTTTTTTATACTACTTGGGTGGCAAACAAGCATACGGCCTGCCTGATGTTAAGCAGTATCCGTAGCCTATAGACGCTTGCATTACCAGAGGTATCACTTGCGTGTTGCCAACCCATTTTTTTACACCAGGGCTTTAAGATGGAAGTAACCCTGGGATAGGAATACGTTTCTTTCAAAACGCATTCCAAAATGAGCGCTGGAGACCTGTACTCACACACAGGAACACAACTACACCGCTGTGTGTAGTCATTTGGCTGTGGTCTTCTGTAAGGTGGAGGTCCTTCCCCAGTCGGGCTTGCTCGCTAGTATGGTGCCCTACCTCTCTTAAAATTTTTACATAGGACAAAACTTTGAGTGATCCATAATTAGGTGTTTCGAGTCTGGGTGTACTTTGTGCCTATTAATGTCGTGTTTGTAAGCCGTAAAAGTATTATTATAGGTATTAATAGCTTTTTGATTTTTTTTATTAGTTGACTCTCGATGATAGTATGAGGCACTTCCATTACCTTTTTTTGACCGAGGCATTGGTAAAAACAGTATATCCGACTCTTTTCATCTCTTATTACCGAAACAAAATATTTCTAAACACAATTACTATGGCCATTTGTAGCTCTAAAAAACCTTCCATTACCAAAAATGAACAGTAACCATACGGTGGTCTGCCATCATGAAAAAAATCCCTTAAATTAATAGTTTGCCCGACTACTTCACGCGGCGCTTAGATTTGTTCAATATATATATAATTTTGTTTGTCTGTCTGTACGACAAAACCAGCAGGTGCCTTACTCACATTCAGGTAGAACTCTATTGAACATATTCTGCGTATTAAAACTACAATGCACTCAAATAATATCACAATATATTCACCCGTAATGCATTACAACATTTACTATTTATCCCATTGTAATATGTATCTTATTTCATAACGAATAAAGTGCAAATTTCAATGAATTTCGACGCGATTGTTATGCAGTTTTGTCCATTTAACACTGCTTCACACCTTCCAATATTCCCGATTTTATTGATACAGTATTGTATTGTGTAATTGCGTGTTAAGGCAAATTTATTGAATACTAGATATTGCCCGCGGCTCCGTCCGCGTAAATGTCGGTTACGGCGATAAAAAGTACCAGTAACTAGTATGTAATTTGCCATGATACCGTCTATCTGCCTTATAATAGCAACCCATATTTATGTCCCACTGCTGGACACGGGTCTTCTCTCCTCTATCAAGAGGGAGAGAGAGGCTTTAGGCCATAATTCACAACACACGCTGGCCTAATGCAGATCTATCTCCTTACCAAAATTTTATTAAGATCTACTCAACGGTTTAGTCGTGACTCGTGAGGCAACAAATAGAGTGCCTTTCGCATTTATAATATCCTATCCTACTAATATTATAAACGCGACAGTTTGTAAGAATGTATGGATGTATGTTTGTTACTCTTTCACGCAAAAACTACTGAACGGATCTGGCTTAAATTTGGCATAGAGATAGATTATAGTCTGGAATAACACATAGGCTACTTTTTATCCCGGAGAAAATACTCTGTTCCCGAGGGATTGTACGCGCGGGCAAAGCCGCGGGCGGTAGCTAGTTAGTAAATATTTTTAATAGACCGATTAAATATTTTAAACACCTTTGCACGCTTAACCTACGTCACGATGAGGTCCGCTTCGCGCTATTAAATAGCCTCGTAAAGCACGACTTTTTTACACCTACCTACGAAAATGTGAGAATCTTTAAATATTCATAAGTTAACGCCGGTAAATGAACTCATTACTGTATAATTCAATGCGTAGATTAACATCACAGTAATGAGTGACTCAATTAAGTATACCGCTACTGAGATAAAGAGATGTACAGATAGACACGTCACTATTATCGCAAATTGGCCGGAAAACAAACAAAAACATAGTTGAGAACCATGACCAAACAATAACCAAAACATTTATTGTGTCAGGCGCCCAAAAAACCAGGTACAAGCGTTTCCGAAAATCGTAAAATATTATCCGAACCGACATAAATTATATTCATTGTATTATTTCCGAAAACTCTATTATTCGCTAGGCGGGGTCCGTACAATGACTTTTACCTGCGTTCAGGTATTTCTTATAATAAACACAAACTCCCACTGCTTTTGTCGAATTTACCTGTCGACGTACACCCTCGGTGTGCAAACATGACCGAACACCTACGAACAGACCAAAATACTCGATCCCCCGTTGCTTTCATTCATATTCAAATGAGTATATGTGTGAGAGAGAGGTCGATATGATTTGTGAAGAGATTCTCAACGCCTTCAATCTTTTGCTGGTATAAATATTGGATTATACTTAGGTGCAATTCTCTTGTATGTCATAATAGCTTCGATTATCGTACGTGATGCCATTACAATACTTATTGTACGAATGATTTTTGTTGGATCGTTTCGATTTATTTTAGATTACAGTGTGTATCGTCGAATTGGATTTGATGCGAGATTTTTTACGCCTGCTTGCCTTTTGGTGTTGCTATAATAATTTTGTTATTTCGTTTATTTGTTGACTGTATTTACAATATAAATATTTTTATCTTTTTAGAATTAAGGGTCTTTGTCGTATTTTTTATCTCCTCACTGAAAAGTCGATATTACGCTGAAGTCCTAATAGCGATTAAGATTCGATATTCATTTTAATTTCAATCGAAACTAGTAGTTCCAGAGTTTAGCGCATTTTAACAAATAAACAAACTCTTCCATCCCTCCATAGCTTTCTATTTTTTTAATGCTACTTAGATGGCAAACAAGCATACGACCCGCCTGATGTTAAGCAGTTACCGTAGCCTATGGACGCTTGTAATACCAAAAGTATCACTTGCGTGATTCTTTCAAAACGCATCCCTAAATGAGCGCTGGAAACCTCTTTTATTATAATTGGTTGGTAGAACACCCTGCCATTCGAAATCAATTTAGACCTTGATAAATCTAAACCAATATTTTAAATTTGAACATAATTCTCTGTTACTTTTTACGGTTAAACTACTAAATCGATTTTGATGAATTTCACTATGAGATTAGGTAGTACTCTGTTTTAGAATATAGTATTGCATTTGGACACACCAAACATGCGAGGTCACGAGCAAAAACTATACAAAGTTAATGACATAAGAAGAGATTTATAGGGAAGTCAGGCACCATGAAAGCGAACAAATCTGAATGGAGAAGGACCTTACAGATAACAACTTAATAACTGCCCACAGTGATGAGCATCTCTAAATGAGCTCTAAAAATCTGTACTCACACACAGGACCACAACTACACCGCTGTGTGTAGTCATTTGGCTGTAGTCTTTTGCATGGTGGAGGTCCTACCCCATTCGCGCTTGCTTACAAGTATGGTGCCCTTTTTTAATAGGCTTATTAATCCATGCTACACAGTTTTCATATTCATCAAACATCAGTTTCATGAAGGGAAGCTAACTTCCTTCTCTGCTTATCCCCGGTATGCGAATACTTCAGTTGTAATGAGTTCATTTGAAATACGTAGCTAATCAGAAATTATGCGACAGGGTGACGTCACACTTGTCGAGAGGTTCCTATTCTTCTTGTAAGCCGAAAGATGTCCATTGTTGGATAGCTTGCTTACGTACATGTTAGTCTCACTTTTACTTCGCTTGAAGGGTTGAGGGCTGTGGAGACTTCAGAAGACCATTCTTTTAGAAGACCCTAAAAATGTTGGTCTTAAATTTATTAAAAAAAAAAAATCATAATTACGGTTGGTATGGTAGGGCTGTCACAATTCAAAATAAAATAAAAATCGTTTTTTGGAGTCTTCTTTAGTCTCTGCTGATCTTCTTTTTTTTTTTTTGAAATGTCAATCTCTGCACTACTACACAATTTTTTATCCCATTTGGGATCGAACCAACAACACGCTGCGAATTGGTAAATGGTGGGGTAACCACTTAAGCCACCGAACCAACTTCTTTTCATTTGATTCAACCCTAACCTTCAAGTGAAGTTACCGGACTAGGAAAGGAACTCCACCTTACAAAGACTTAAGTTCATGGATCACAGAAAGTTTTTCAAAATCGAACCCACTACACTACGGTGATCATTTTCACCACTAGACTACACGTGCAATCAATTTATTAAAGTTATTTAAAACAAGTATTCGTATGTAAAGATCCTTAAATTATCTTATTGGAGAAGATTGCTCCTTTTAACTACAACCAATATGTTAAAATGGCTTGTACACACGGCAACGGAAATAGCTGTACAGGGCCGCAATATAAAGATTACGTCTGTAACACAGGTTTTAATACCTAGTACAGGCACCAAAAAATTATATAGGTATACCTTAAGTTATATTTAAGAACTATATTGTATCTAAATTCCTTATTATCTTGAATAAATATTTATTATTAGATTTTTAAGAAAATCATTGTATATATTTCTGTGGAATTTAGTAACAGTGTACAATAAGTCCACAGCTCTCGATCCTGAGCCGACCTTGTCCATCGGTTGCCCGCAACCTTTACCAGGTCGTCGGTCCACCTTGTTGGAGGCCTGCCCACGTTTCGCCGTGGAAATCCTTGGGGGAGGCCTATGTCCAGCTGTGGACGTCTTGTGGCTGAAATGATGATGATGATGATGTACAAGTCTAAACCTACAGATAAAAATATATTTCATACAAATTCATACATTGGTTTTCTTAAAAAAGGAATCTTCATATATTGGCCCTGTACAGCTAATTCCGTTGCCCACCGTACATCCATTTTTTAGTTCCTTACAGTGTACCTTTATGAGGTAGTCGGTTAAGTATTTCTCTATGGTGTAGAAAAAGTCAATGGCATGGCCATTTCCGTTGTGGTCTTGTATCAAATGGTACAAGGTTCGATGACTGATCATCTGGATGTGGCTGGTTATGCTGGTTATTATAGGGGTTCACCGCTAAGTAGTAATTGCGATTGACAGATCTGCAAGGTTAAGCAACCTTTCTGAGGTCAGTCTGTAGATGGGTGACCTATTACACAGACTCCTCCATCCTCGGAAAGTACGCAAGCAGTTGTTCGTGTACTTAATATATTTGCTATCCAATCAAATATGATAGATATAGCAATTGATTGAACGTACTCGGGAAATCGTGGGCAGTGAAATTGGGCACAATTTGATATCAGTTGGAAATAAATCGTATAAATAGTTTCAGAAATAACTCCCTACATCTAAACTTACTTACTTTCTTATTAGAATCCAAAATTTACTCCAGAAACGTACTTCGTGACAAAACATGGCAATTATTGCCGGTGATTTCAGCCCGGAAAATTCACGGTCTTTTGGAAATAGCAGAACAAATTCCACGCTACCAAAATGACCGGCGAATCCTAGTGCCGTATAATTCTGGTAGCATGAAACAAGGTGCACTTTGGCAACATCTCGCCTTAGTCTTAACACACCCAAGACCATAAACTCGTTAGAATATTTTCCAGATTCGCCATAAACGTAAGCGTGTTAGCGACAAGCTTCGCCATAAACATGGAATATTCACAGGAACGTTGTTTTATGGTAGGGCTGTCACATTAAA
Organism: Trisateles emortualis; assembly: GCA_947095525.1. Taxonomy (NCBI): domain Eukaryota; kingdom Metazoa; phylum Arthropoda; class Insecta; order Lepidoptera; family Erebidae; genus Trisateles; species Trisateles emortualis. Next base: position 8,180,157 of record OX352754.1, on the reverse strand, counting down.
AAATAATAAGAGATAAGTTATGAAAAAAAAATCGTATGGATAGATAGCGATAGGAGAGAAAATGCATTTTTCAAGTAGACAAAGCGAGCAGGCCTGACTGGGAAAGGAAACTCCACTTTATAGGAGACCACAGCCAACTAACTACACTTACAGGTGTACACCACATCTCTATTTTTCATCACTTACAAATTTATGTATATTTTTTATATAAGTAAGTGTTTCAATCGTATATTTATATCACAAAACCCTACCTACCTTTTATTAAAATTGTTTGAGTCGACAACATGTGAATAATATCCCAGGTATTGAAAGCGCCCATAAGCTATGGTACAGCTTACCAACAGGCTTGTTTGCAAACTAAATATTTAAAAAGTACTCACACGTTGCTAGTTATTAAGATACAAGTTCTTAAAAGTCCTTAAAAAAGCTGTAAAAACGACATTTCAAACTTTTCCCGGTCATTAAATGGTCCAGTGTCCATTTAGTACGGTTGGCAGCCCTACGGGTGTCAGGAATGGTGAACGGAAGCCGTGTGCGGGACAAGAACGCGTTGTTCGCTATATTTAGATCCTGGATCAGTAACGGCATGGCGAGCTGGATACTTTCGAGGGTTGAATGAATGGAATTACTTCATGAAGATTCTTTGACTATTTAAAGTGTTCAAAAAAAGTTATTTATTCGTTACTATATTAATATAATATAATATTTTATTTTCGGGACAACTCACACAACGCTATCTGATCCCAAACTAGGCAGAGCCTGTACTATGGTAACCAGACAACTGATAAAAATACTTATATATTTCTAAATACATACATATTATAGATAAATTACACCCAGACACAGAACAAACATTCGTGCTCATCACACAAAGATTTGTCCTGGGTGGGAATCGAACCCACGACCTCCGGCGTAGCAGTCAGAGTCACTAACCACTAGACCAACAGGCCTGTCAAGACCTATATTAGACGTAAGAAAGCAGTGGACTCGGATGGCACAAATCTTGATGCGCAGGTTCGAATCCTGTACCGGCTCGACTTTTTCCACATTGCTTTAATATTTCAGTTTATTTTTTGGATTCAATAGATACCTATTATTACACGTATTTTATGGTGTACAATAAAGATGTAATAATTTTATACTTCATTCATTATTTACTTTTAGATTTTTTGAAACTTCGACCAGGTTAATCACACAATCTTGAGCTGTATGTCGTTTCGCCTCAAACGCCTGCAAAGTTTCCAAGCACAAAAGAAAAAAAAATATTTTTCCAAATTTTCTTTAAAATCTAATGAATCGTTTAGAAACTGTTACAGGCCAAACATTCATACATTCATTTTTATTTATCTTGTTATCACAAAGAGAAATGCTTGCTGTAAAATGTAAAAAAAGTAAAATTAGTGTATTACCTAAAACAACTAAAGGATATCTTACCACCGGTAAATTATCGACATCTGTATTTAAGGTTATGAGTAGTTAATGAATAAAATAAATCATTATGCCTAAAGTTCTTTACATTGTGAACGCTACATTTAAAAGGAGTTTCATTTACAGCTTGTTTAGTTAACGAAAATTATAAATGTTCATATTTTTTGCTAGTATAGAGTTGGAACAGCTTTCCAACCCCATTTCATTCGTGAGTGATCATCATCAAGCATCCATAGGCTACGGTAATTTCTTACAATCAGGCGGGCCGTATGCTTATTTGCCTTGTTAATAGTGTAAAAAGAAGTCACTTCCTCTCTCTCTCTCTCTCTCTCTCCTCCTGGCTATCATCAATCTTATGACAGTATCAGCCTTCTTTCTTTAACTTTAAATCATGTCCATAAATATAATTTCATCAGCACATTGCTACACCATATGTGCCGGCAAATTAAAATTTATAACACTATAAACTACTCTACAGTTTTAATGACTCCTTAGTACAAATCCTTATATTAATTCAGCCTTGGCTGTATATTTAGATGATTAGCGTTTGTTAATATACTTAATATTGTTGTGACATTTACATAGTCCGATCTGGCTTTGATCTTGAGATATATTATTTAAAAAAAAAACTTATTTGTTACGATTTAACTTAAAAACTACTAGGCCGGTTACAAAAAATTCTATCAATAGATAGCTATTACCAGCGGGTAACATAGACTTTATTTGGTTTAAAATGTCCACCCGGGCGTGGCCGGAATTACCGCTAGTATTTAATAAAATTATTACTAACTAGCTGTTGCCCGCGGCTCCGCCCGCGCTGATGTCCGTAATCGCGATAAAAAGTAGCCTATATGCTATGCCTGACTATAATCTATCTCTGTGCCAAATATCATACAGATCCGTTCAGTAGTTTTTGCGCGAAAGAGTAACAAACATACATCTATACATTTTTACAAACTTTCGCGCTTATATTAGTAGGATATGAATGTAGGTATAGATTTCTTTAAAACTTAAATGATTGTGAAATAAATTCAGTTGGGTCTGTGAAATTCGATTCATCTTAATCGTATATTTTAGCGTTTCGAAGTAACAGTATAGCTGGTAATGTAGGTATGATATATGAGTACCTACGATTGTATTAACTGGCGTCAGTTTACGTCTACGTAGCTAAACACTATCGATACATGAGTGACATAATTTTTGCTTAACAAAAGAATATAGAGGAGATATTTAATCGAGGTAGGGCTCCATACTAGCGAGCAAGCCTGTCTGGGAAGGGCCTACACCTTACAGAAGACCACAGCCAAATAACTACACAGCGGTGTAGCTGTGTTCCTGTGTGTGAGTACAGGTCTCCAGGGCTCATTTAGGGATGCGTTTTGAAAGAAAAGTTTTTCTCTTCTTCATACCCTGGTGTCAAAAAACTCGCATGTGATAACTCTGGTATTGCAAGCGTGCATAGGCTTAACATCAGGCAAGCCGTATGCTGGTTTGCCACCAAAGAAGCATAAAAAAAAAAAATACATAAATAGAAAGAATGTTCACATACGATTGCCCAGTAGGTTTTGGTGGATCCAAATTCGTACGTGAAAGAAAAACAAACATCCATCCATGTATCCCCACAAACTTTGGTATAGTATTATCCATATATTTAAAAGATATCTTACAAAATTTGCGATTATAGCACTTAGAAGTGTTAAGAAGTGTATATAAGCTACGACAACTGCTTACCATCTGGCAGGTATCAGGCATATTCGCCATATAAGTAAGTACCTTCAAATGCCTTCAAATAAAATCCATAAATAAATTAAGACACTACATATACCAACCATCAACGAAAAGGTTCTAATTGGAACAACTACAAAGTGACTTTACGAGCTGTGACTTTAAGTCCCAATAAGACGTTTATGAATAACCATGACCATGAATAAGCCTCGAAGACCAGTTTATTGAATTAACGATCACCTGTTCTCGATCAATAGGAGATAAGGCAAATAAAACATTTATGATGGAATCCGTCGCAATATTATGATTATGATACTCATCTGCAAGTCAATGATGTGCTGACTGTCTTTGCTGTAAGGGTACATACATACTAACATTGTATGAAGACCAAAGATATAATAGCAACCCATATATGGCCGACTGCTGGGCACGGGTATCCTCTTTTTTTTCTTTTTTAAAAAAGACAACTCCCGCACTAGAGAACTAGCTCTGTGTCGCGGGGGACTTTACAAACATACAATTAACGGACACAAATTACACCCAGACTCAGAACAATTCTTTGTGGGTCACACAAAGTTTTGTCCGAAAGAATCGAACCCACAACCTCGTGCACAGCAGGCGCATACAGCGGCCACTGGACCACCGAGGCAGTTCTATCAAGAGAACCATACTTGCGAGCAATCCCGACTGTATAATATAAGGTATTCCACTTTACTGAAGACCACAGCCAAATAATTATACACAGCGGTGTAGTTGTGTTTCAGTGTTCATAATTCTCCAACGCTCATTTAGGGATCCGTTTTAAAAGGAACGTATTCCTATCCCTGTGATATAATAATAGCAACCTATATATGCAAAAAGAGATAGGGTTTAGGCCTTAATTCCAAAATCCCAAATTCCAGTGATACTCGATCTTAAAGCTCTGGTGTAAAAAAAAAAATAATAATAATATTTTCGGGACAACTCACACATCGCCATCTGATCCTAAACTAGGTAGAGCCTGTACTATGGTAACCAGACAACTGATAAACATACTTATATATTTCTAAAAACATGCATATTTTAAAAATGGGTATTGCAAGCGTCTATAGGCTAACATGAGGCGGGCCGTATGCTTGTTTGCCCCAAAAAACTTAATGGATGTCTGCCCGTGCAAAACTGGGACGTGCTGTCCATATAATAATATACACTAACAATGTCTGCTTCATAAACTATTTCAATCAATATGAAGCAAGCTTTACAAGTTATTAATTTTCCCTATCCATATTGAAGATTGCGTGGGCTAGTTGTACTTCCTAATAGCGAGCTGATGATAGGTGTTTGTTCACGTGGGCTGTTGCATTGGCCTGCATTGTTGCAGATCAAGGTGTCAGCAATATGGAAATTATAGATTCATTAAGAACCAGCTGATGCCCGCGGATCCGTACGCGTTATCGCTATAGAAAGTATCCTAAGTCTGTCTCCGGGGTATTCCTCGAAGCGCACCCATTTTGAAACGCACCTAACGAAGCGCACCTAAAGTATTCCTCCAAACGCCAACAACAACCAGGCACTATGATTTCCTTAGCGCACCTGAATGGTGCGTTTTAAAATGGGTGCGCTTCGAGGAATACCCCCTTTCTCCAGGATAACTTCTCCTAAACGGCTAGACCGATTTTGATGAATTTTTTGTGTGTCTTCAAGTGGATTCAAGAATGGTTTAAATTTAGAATTGGACCCGGTAGGTGGTGCTGCTGACGGTATGTCAGCTTTTCCGGACAGGGCGACGTCTGCCGAGTCCGCTAGGTTATTTATATTTTATTATTAGCACACTTATGTTTAACAAATAGAAAAATATAGTCTGATAGGTACCATGTCATGCATTTTTAATATACAAACAGAAATTTTCCGCCAACCTAAAATCCATTTAAATCCATAAAATTTAACAGCCCGTGAAAACATTTTACAGCTAAATCCTAACTAGATGGAACTAACCACTTCTATGTTTCGTTTGATTAATACAAAAATACTATTGGCACATCTAGTTGTTCAGCATTCGTGGTACTATCGGCTAATTTGCCGATCGATATACACTCATATAATGTTTATTTATTTATTTAACACAATTATTTATCCCGCAAGATTTAACATTATCTACGAATAAATCATATCAAACAATAAAATCATAAAATATTTTAGTTAAGTAAGGTAAGGCAACATAAAATTGAGCAAGCCCGACTGGGAAAGGACCTTACAGAAGGCTACAGCAGTGCGTTTTTTTTTGATAATAAATTACCAATAAATAAGAAATTAATCCTAAACCATCTCAACCTAATAAAATTCTAATAACATTAGGACTAATAAATTAATAACATTTTAGAACTTACAAATAATAAAACTAAAATAATAAAACGTCTTAAATTTAATTCCGATCTTATACTATATCTTTTTCTATAATAAATAACTACAGAGTACAGGTTGCCAGCGCTCATCATTAAACCCTGGTGTTCAATTTTTTAGGTCTTATATTGCAAGCGTCCATAGGCTGCAGTAACTGCTCACCATTAGGCGGGCCTTATGCTTGTTTGCCAGTTTTGCCAATAGCATAAAAGCAGCTATTTTGTCCATTAAGCTCAAAGTCGCTACAATAAAATATCAAGAGTAGTTTACCACCAACTTGTCCGATAGTACACCACCTTCGCGAATGCATTAGCTAAGCGAGTTTCGTGCATTTGTGCTCAGCCATTTGTCGATGTTTACGACTGGCCGTATTTCCGCCTGGTATACCATTGAATATGGTAATGGCGGCCATGTGGGGTCCACTATACAGAATTTAAAGTTCAAAATGGACGACGACGCGATGAAAGAAAAAAGTAGAATTATAATGTACTAGCTGGTAGCCCGCGGCTCCGCCCGCGTATCCCGATAAAAATATGTACCCTATGTCCTTCCCCATGATATAATCTCCTTGCCAAATGTCATCACGATCCGTTCAGCCATTTAATCGGGAAAAAGTAACAGACAAACATACATACAATGAAACTAAGAGAGTTGCTTTCAGATTTCTTCAAGAAAGGATTTATAAGGTTTTTAAAGGGTCGGCAACGCGTGAGTAACACTCCTGGTGTTGCAAACGTCCATAGGCTACGGTAACTGCTTACCATCAGGTGGGCCGTATGCTTGTTTGCCACCTTGGTAGTATAAAAAAAAAGTAGTTGACCGCATAGTGGGAGCGTCTCCGTGCTTTGTAGGGCACGTTAAAAGTCGTTCCCGACTGGTAACAGTCGTTAAATCACGACAGAGGCCTAAATACTGGCGATCTAAATAACTCTGTCACCAGGTTGGCCACTAACCATACGATAAGTAGAAGAATGATAGCAACCCATATGTGGCCCACCACTGAGCACGGGTCTCCTCTCCATCAAGAGAGCTGAGAGGAGTTATACGTTAGTCTACACATGCTGGCCTGATGCGGGTTGTTGAATCAGACATGCATAATCAGATTAATCATTGTATCTCCAGCAGTTTAGGCTCTGCGTTATTGAATCATTCAGTCAGGACAAATAATATAAATAGATTGATAGATATCCAACAGCCCTTTAAAAAACTACAAATTTATAGACGCAATAAAACCAGAAAATAAACTATTCGAATAAAAATCTGCGCTTAGAAAGTAACCATCGTTATCAACGAATCAATAATGTACTGCCCAATATCTATTGATAACATATCAGCTGCCCTGAACAAAGACCACAGGGTATAATACTACAGTAGCCTAGCTTGTTATACCGCCAGTTTTGGTTTCTTGATATGTGGAGGCATTCTTATCTGTGGTATCGACAAATGTTTGACGCGCTGTTGCCTTATCGGAACATAGGTTGTCAGCCTTGCTTGGATTATTGAGGATAATGGGCCCGATGTTAATATATTGATAGTGGATAGCAAATACGGATAGAAACTAGAAGTTCCTGATTAAGATTTGACTGCACGTGAAGCACGTGTAGTCTAGAGATTAAAGTTGTCACGTAGTCACCAACACCGTGCTGAGTGATGTGGGTTCGATTTCCACAAGGAACAAAATTTTGTATCAGTCTGAGTTACTTGTAAAAGCGGTAGTGGCCGAGTGGGAAAGTAACCGACTTGCATGCAGTAGGTGCGAATTTGATTCAGGGTGGAAGTACCAATGTAAATTTCACTTTGTGGAGTTTATACGTCCTAATTAAATGATTCGCCATTTGCTAACGGTGACATAAATAATAAGGGTTGCTATTATTATTATATACTACCCGCCTAATGGTAAGCAGTTACCATGGTTTATGGATGCTTGCAATACATTTAAAACCAAAAATTGGAACACTATGGCACCAAGGTTTTGTGATATGGTACTTTAGAACAGGAATACGTAGACATGACCGACGATGATATATGATTTCAATCAATTAATCAGCCTATCGCAGTCCACTGCTGGACATTGGCCTCGCCTAACGCATCCAGTCCGTCCCAGCGACCTTTTTAAGGTTGACGGTCCACCTAGCTGGGGGCTGCCCTACCTTACGCTTACCGAGTCGCGGTCTCCACTCTAAGACACGTCTGCTCCATCGGCCGTCGGTCCTTCTGCAGATGTGACCAGCACACTTCAGCTTGCTAAGTCTGCGAGCTATGTCGGTAACTTTGGTTTTTTGTCGGATTACCTCGTTGCAATATATGATTTAAAAAGTTCAAATTTATAAAATCAATCTTGGAAAACGTCACACTCACACTACTATAAATTTATTGGAAATCCTTTGTAAGTAATTAACTTAATAGTGTAACGATAGTATTTCTGCTTAGCTTCAGCACGGTGGATTTTGAATTTTTCATGCTTAGGGGCTTTTCTGTGTGTATCCGGCTATTGGGACAATATCATAAAATTATTCGTAGTAATATTGTTTTTTATACGGATTGGCTAGACCACCATGTTTGATTTTATTAGTTGCATTCCATTTGACAATTTTAAAAATACGTTTCTAATTGGAATGTCTATCGTGTCGCATATGAAATTAGTTTACGTTTAAATTAAATAATAATTAAGAATATGAAGTATTAAAAAACCTGCAAGAAAAAATAACCGATAATATTTTTAAAAAAGGAATTCATTTATTTATTTAAACTTTATTATACACAAAACTATGATGTATAAAGGCAGACTTAATGCCTGAGGCATTCTCTACCAGTCAACCCAAGGTGGTGCAGAGATAGGTCAAAGTAGGTGCATATAAATAAATTTAGAATAGTAGAGAAAACAAGATTAAGGTTAATTTAAATCTGGTTCTATAAACGGCCAAAGGGATTTAAATTTTTTAAATCATAGCTGTGGCCCGCGGCTCCGCCTGCGTGGATGTCGGTTATTGCTGTAAAAAGTAGCCTATGTGTTATTCCAGACCATAATCTATGTATCTCTCTGCCAAATTTCATGCAAATCCGTTCAGTAGTTTTTAGTAGAGTAATAAACATCCATCCATTCATACTTACAAACTTTCACGTTTATAATATTAGTAGGATATGATTTTGGAACATTAGTAATATTAATTTAGACCGACTTTTAGTAGTACTTGACACATGTTTCATTTTTATTTTACGTCTATTCTGCACTGTATTATTAATTTTTGGTTTCAACTAAATGTAAGTATTTTTCATCTATAATCATGATTTATCTAGTCTAATATGACAAAGTTTCTAGAATAAGATCATAAATGATTTAACATGCGTAGGAGTGTTTTCTTCTACAACTAAACGACCTTAGGCTTAGCCGTTTTCGATACAATAGCCGCTAACAAAAGCTCAAGTCTTTGATCCTCCTTTATGTATCGTCGTTAATACAAAAATAATAACGATTAAACATTTGTTTGACTTAGGGTTGCCATACTTCCTTGAAGAGAAAGTTTTACATTAAGACCTAAGTAAGACACTTTCAAAAAAAATCGCCATATAGTGGAATTTACTAGCTAAGGAGTAAGGAGGCTATCATACTCGCGTTAATGCAGTAACATTGTTAAGGTGGCAAACAAGCATTCGTCCTGCCAGATAGTAAGCAGTTATTGCCTATAATGGCAAGGGCATCACTTACGCATTGCCACCCTGTACACTTTAAGCCTTAAAAATTCCCAAATTCTAGATGCTAGGGATGAAAAAAAGAAATTATAAATGAAATTTGAAAGTCAATTTTTTAGGTAAGTAAATCTTTTAGAATTTCTTGACACATGTTTTGACTTATTCTTTGTTTAAATTTGAGAAAGCATTAAGATCCGGTGTGGAAAATAAATTAAGCAATATTTAACAATAATTCGGTTATGGTATTCGCTCTAAGCGCTAAAGTAATCGCTGCCGCGCTGGGGAGATAGTAACAGGTTGATTACTGATGTAAGTACCACAATTAACAGAAATATCCACTGCGGTTTCGGTAACCCTAGCGTACTATCCAAACTAGAATCATAGTGTTTTCACAGTTAACTATTGTCTATAATCATTATTTAGTTATTTTTAACCGTGCTTTGTTCAACGTTAGTCATAAAATTCGGTACATTGTTTTACTAAAGCGTAAAAACGGTTTTATTGTTCTCTAAAAGTTGTTTTATATTGTCTAATGAACATCCGACATTGTTCTTTTAAAATAGTAACTGGCCTATGTGGATTGTTTTGAAAATACAGAATTTTATTGAGTCTTGTCGAGACTCGTGTGGTAGTGAATTTACGCGTAGTTAAAAGTTTAGCTTGTTCATACTGTTGTTGTAGTTTTAGTTTGAACTAACTATGCTCCAGCAAAATTAACTTCAATATTCATAGTCTATAATATAATTTTGACTGTTGATACTCAGATAGTGTAATGTTAGTTCTATCAGGCTAACAAGATAATTTATTTTTATTGACTTACCTTATTATATGCCTGGACTCGGCTCTGTTTTCATCCTCATTGTTGATATAAATGTTAGAGGTGTGTCAATGACTTTTAAATTACAAAAAATAATAATTAGCAACATACTTTAAAAGGATTTGTCACTAATATCAGGGATTGTAGAAATCAAAAAAAAAATCCAAGGAAAGGTATTTCCTACACTCTTCCTGTACATGACTAAACAAGATGCAAAATTAAGTAAGTTGAGAAACGACAATATTTACACATGTAAATATTGTCGTTTCTCAACTTACGACTTTGTTCGCCTGAAGTTACGGAACAGCAAAACCTAATTGTTTCATATTACACATAATAATTTTGTTGTATCGTCGATATTACAATTACATTATGTTTTACAATATGTAACATTGTTGCACTCAAATAAATACAAGCTTTAACACAGTCCATGTTTTTTTTGTTCGCGAAAAATAACACCACGCTTTATAATAATAGTAACCCATATTATGACCCATTGCTGGGCACGGGTTGTAAGGGATACGCTGGTTTAATGCAGGTCAGTAGATCAGACATGATTTTAGAATTGCTTCTAAGACATGTTGGTTTTCTTACGATGTTTCCTTTCACCGTTAGCAGATAGTAAATCATTTTAGTAGTACGTATAAACTACACAAAATAAAATTCATGATATTGGTACTGCCACTAGTTTTGAACTCGCACCTCATGTTACCACCGTTTTTCAACATCTTTCAGCTGAAAAACGTCCACTGCTGAACTTATCCTAAAGACAGATATTGACATCACAAGGCAGCTTCGGTGCGGAGATGCCTTTCGCGAGCCAATTTGAACGTTGTCTGACTGACTGGCTGCCTGCTCAACGCAAGCACTAAATGAGCAGCCTCGCAATGTCGATTTGCTACAACTTAAAATTTAAAAAATCGAATCCAAAATTCCCCGAATAAATAAAATACTTGGCGCCATTTGAATATTCAAATAACTTTTTTAGAACACGCATAGACAATAAACCCGCCAGAGAAAACAAATTTGCCTCAACTGTATCGATTAAGACATTAAATCGATTTCTCGTCTGTTAATGAAGTTCTCGCGTTAATTCCTGAAAAATACGTGAATACAAATAAACGTGGCCATTAATCTAGTTTTATTTGTAGTTATTTTACAATCGATATAAAAGTTTAACGATACGTGGTTTTTTCATGAAATTACTAAACGATTTTATTTAGTACGTTTATTTATTTGGATTGCGCACTCTTTTTTTTTAGTATATACAAATTGGTTACCCACGGCTTTGCCTGTGCGGTAGGTGTGTAAACTAGACTTGAAAATAATAATAGCAACCCATATATGTCCCACTGCTGGGCACGGGTCTCCTCTTCTCTATCAAGAGAGTAAGAGGATTTTGGCCTTAATTCACACACGCTGGCCTAATGCGGGTTGGTGAATCAGACATGTCTTTAGAATTTTTTCTAAGACATGTGAGTTTCCTCACGATGTTTTCCTTCACCGTTAGCAGAATCCATCTTGCACCTCTTGCGTGCAAGTTGGTTTCTTTCCCACTTGGCCACCACCGCTTTTTTGAACTACATATATCAATGTCAAATTATAATCAAATCGGTTCAGCTGTTGAGCCGTAAACGTACCATACCATTTCACCACGGCACCGAGAGTTATTTACACGTATCCATGGATAACTTTAACTACATATTATATTTACACAGTTAAAAATAGAGACAGTTTATCTATGATGTATTCGACCTAATTCTTAGAAATAACTGGGCAAAGATAGCTATTACTAAGAAATAATATCTAAAATAGCGCTTTAATTCCACACTATATTTAAAAGACCGATTTGATGTAGGTGGCAATCTCGCCTAAGATTAACCATCTGCGCAGCATATAAAATAGAGCACAAGTGTGTGCACAAACACGGGTCCACACCACAGCCTGTAGTTGTATTCCTGTGTGTGAATACAGGTCTACAGCGCTCATTTAGGGATGTATTTTGAAACAAACGTATAAGTGAGTTAACGTTTAATATGAGAGTATCCCAGGGATACTCTCATCTTAAAGCCTTAGTGTACAAAAATAGGTTCGCAACACGCAAGTGATACCTCTGGTATTGCAAGCGTCCATAGGAGACGGTAACTGCTTAACATCAGGCGGGCCGTATGCTTGTTTGCCACCCAAACCCAAGTAGTATATAAAAAAAACGATAGAAGGCAGTCAAACTACGAGTCCGAGGTCTTTAACACTACACTACTGTTAAGTAGACATACATATATGATAGACTTATATGATTTCTATTTAAAACCAGATTTAGACATAGATTAAGTATAATTTGAGCTAATAACACTAAGTTCCAAGTATGGAAGATCTTCATAGCTATATCGCAACCATATTTGGTTTTCAAACGCCTCCCGCTTGCAGGAAAGAAAGAAAGAAATAGTAAGATTATGGGTGATTAAATGATTCCACATGTACAGATACGGATGATTAAAAACGATGTTTAAATTTATTTAGAAATGTTGCGTTTAAGGTTTATTTTGAGTCCAAAAGAAGTCCCGTATTAGAATACAGGCCATGTGTTGTGGAGACATCTACAAACACTCAGACTCGAAACAAAGATGTCCCGTGTGGTAATCGAACCCATAACACACAGTTTAAGCCACTGAACCAACCGCCTAGTCAAATAATATCTAGCTAGCTACCTCTGCCTGTCCGTTTGGATATGTATTGTTTTTATTCTTTATGTTTTTGTTTATAAAAGACAACTCCCGCACTAGGACAAGCCCTGTCTCAGGGGACTTTACAAACATACAATCCACGGACACAAATTACACCTAGACTCTTAACAAACATTTATGAATCACACAAAGTTTTATCCCATGTGGGAATTGAACCCGACAGAATAGCCCAATATGCCAGTCATATTGTTATATTAGTCCTCCTTTTATGTCTTCATGAATGACGTTAAAATGTTTTTAAAAACATGTCATCTTGTTACTAGTTTCTAAAAACATTTAGATAACATGCTCATACCCAATCCTACTAATATTATAAACGCGAAAGTTTGTAAGTATGGATGGATGGATGGATGTTAATGTATCTCTATGCCAAATTTCATCCAGATCCGTTCAGTACTTTTTACGTGAAAGAGTAAGAAACATCCATCCATATATCCTCACAAACTTTCACATTAATAATATAAGCAGGATTAGTAGGCTTGCTCAAGCACTGAATGATTGCTCCAATATCCTACACTAACTTTTCTCGACTCTTTTAAAACTAAATTATTTACTTGCCAGCTGCGATCGCCATATAGTCTTTCTAAGAAACCACATGTATAAACAGTAGGGTAATAAGGCAATGATATCAGGTAACTGCCATGTTTAGAAGTAAGGAGTTTCAAAACTGCTATCAGTACATCTTTCTCGTTCACTAATTCATCATTCCAAGAAATTGTAACGTCGTCTAATATGCGGCCAGTGTTATCTACAGATCCGTGCGCAGGAGCATTACTCGGTGTTGGTTTACTGCCAGGGGTTGTAAACATTTTGTACGGTTTTCTTTTTAGGTTTTTTAATTCGTCCCATAACTGTAACTACTTAGCATACAATAATTCTGTGGGATAATGGGAATGGGAAATAATGAGAAGTATTTTTCTCTTTTTTTATACTAAAAAGGAGGTAAATTAAACGGCTCGCTTGATGGTAAGTTGTTACCGTAGACACTTGTAAATCAGGGGTTTCGCTAGCGCGTAAAACCTGAAGAAGCCATTCAGAGAACCTTGACAAAGAGCTTATTTCACAACCTGATCATTGGAAGTAATAAACCCATAAGAGAAACCCCAAGTTATTGGTATTTTACTCTGTTATTCCATTCGTCCATAAACTACGGTAACTGCTTACCATAAAGTGTACCTACTGTATTCTTATTTGTCACTCAAGTAAAATGAAAAATAAAAAAAGATAAAATCGGATATCCTTCCTAAGTGTAGAAATAATTTTATTACTTTTTGTGTTGTGCCCTAAGTCCGCCATCTCTGTTTTACGCTCACATAAATCGCCTGAGCTACTCAATTATGCGTACTATAGTTATTTTCGGATGTTTAATTACCGTGGCTATGCGCTCGCGCACCAGTCGTCGTTGACGGACGCCATAGGGATTTTTAAATGCTTCCCCAATTACATTTGAGGTAGTCGGAGTTTATTTTACAATGAAAAACTAAATCCGTTAAATTACCATGTTTTCTACTATTTAAAATTTATTTGACAGTTAATTTAAAAAGTTAAATATTCATAGACAATAGATTCATGTTTATTCATGTAAAAGTTTGGTGGAATGTGCTTTTTTCTTTAATAAAATTAAGATAAATCTGAGTTGCGTTATCTTTGTTTTTGGTAGTAGCCGTAAAATTCGGAAGCCAATAAAGTTTTTTAAGTGTCTTTTTAATTAATTAGACACCTACGTACATGATACGCACATTAAAATAGATTTAAATATATAAAGCGATGTAATTGTATTCGTAAACCTTTCAATTCTGTCTCGATGTCTTAGTGATGTTGATTACCGGGTCCAGCCCTGATATTGGGATTTATTGTAAAGAATTTGAATTTCAACCTGACATTTTAAGTTGTGCTTGGTACAAGGAAATAGGATTGCATTTGGCCTTTTGTTAAACGAGACCTAACAAAGCTGGCAATTGTGAATGTATCTCTGTCCACCATTCTCTGTTATTATGTCAAATCGACTGCAACAGTGGTCTAGTGGTAAAGATGATGACCACACCACAAACACCGACCCGAGTACTATTCACCACACAGTACAAAATTATGTGATCCAAAAATTATTGTTCCGGGTCTGGGTGTATTTTGTGTTTGTTAAGTCCTTTGTGACACGGCATCATTTGTTTACACATATAATGGATATTGATAGCAAATCACAATCTTTAAACCATTTTATTAAAAAAAAAACAGTTCTATATATAAAACATACCATAAGTCAAAGGTTGATTACCACAGCTAATAGCTTTAAAAAAAACCTTGTTGTTTATGTCTCGCGTCATCACAGTATCTTAATGCAGTATAAATCAAATCTGTATTGAGATTTGAGATGTAACGGCACAGACGGAAGGAAGCTTTCTCTATTTTAGTATTCAAGGATGTACTAGTATTGCGCGTATCGATTTATATATCGATTATAGGGTATATCGATTACGTCGGTATCTTGTCTCGTCTATCTAAGGATTGTCGATTACGTAGGTACCATACAAGCAAACTGCTTCCTTATAAAGGGTCTTCATCCGCCATCTTACAGAAGACCACAGTCAAATAACTATGGATATTATATAACTATATCTACATAGTTGTATTTCTGTGTGTTATTTCTTTTTCCTGGTGTATAACACAAAATTTTGATGTTTCAGTGTATTGTCGACAGCTTTAGTAAGCTCGACTGGTCCCCGCAAGCTTGTTTGTCTTCTTAATAATGTAAAAAAAACGTTAAAAGTAGTCTCTTTCATACTACATTTGCATACGGTCTGTCTGATGGGTAGCAGTTACCGTAGCTTACGTTTCTAATAGATGGATAGAGTGGATTTTTAATAAAAACCATAGTAAGTACAGAATTAGATACTGAAATTCGGAATCTTATAAAATGCGAAGAATTTTTTTAAACACAATAAAAAACCGAATCTCGTATTAAAATAGAACATTTGGTTCTAATTCTAAACATAATTGGAATAGTTTCTGTTGTGTAATTAAAACAAAAATAACAAGAAAAAGAATTATATAGGTCGTTTAACGTGACAAAACAAAAGTTTTTGTCTTAACTTTTATGAGGAAACAGCTTACAACCAAGTTTTTAAACGAATTCCTTCAAATATTAGCTTCCGTACTAATCTCAAGTTTACAGGTTTATGGTGTCGGCAGTCACTAAGACATGTTTATCTTTTTGTTAAGATGGCCGAATTACGAAACAAATTTAGTAACTAGGATTTACTTTTTGTTAAAAAATGGTAGACGTGTTTGTTCGTCTGCTAATTAGTGTAATATAATTTTTATTTGTAGTAATAAAGTATAATAATGTATTTAAATGATAAGTATATACATTCTGCTTTCAAGGTCATTTAGTTTAGTAATTATTTTATTATAAACTAGCTATTGCGGCTCCACCCGCGTGGATGCCAGTTATCGCGATAAAAAGTAGCCTATTCGCTTTTCCAGACTACAAATACACATACAAATGGACGGCAATGTCTCGATACGCAAACTAAAGCTTATAATTTTTTTATTAATAATAGCAACCATTTTGTTGAGTACAATCTAATATCTAATAGGATATTTACATGAATAGTGAGTAGTGTAGTGACTGCCTTGGTGGTCCAGTGGGTACAGTATGTGCCTGCTGTGCATGAGGTTGTGGGTTCGATTCCCACACAGGAACATAACTTTGTGACATGACCCACAAAGAGTTGTTCTGAGTCTGGGTGTAATTTTTGTCCGTTAATTGTATGATTGTAAAGTCCCTCGCAACACAGAACTTGTTCTCTAGTGAGGGAGTTGTCATTAATATTTAAAAAAAAAACCTACTTACAAACAATCAGATATTGTATTTAAAGGTATTAATTAACCTATAAATAAAATATCTGATTGAGTTCGCAGTTCTGAGGAAAGGTGCCCAAAAGACTGGCCACCATGTTGTTCACTTATTTTGCTATTTTTATTTAATTCAAATTCATTCTATAAACATAAAAAATCCTTTGTTGTCAAATATCCTATTTCATAAACATTTTTTTTATCCTAAGAATCAAAAATATAAACAACTAAATATGCACCGTATAACATAGTTAATAAAGTTCTTATTCAAATTTTAAGAGCTTAAACATACTCTCTATTATTCTTAAAGTAAACAATTTGTTTCTAACATGAAATCATTTCCTTCGCTGTGAACCCGTTGACTCACGGACGAACAAATGTTATCTCTCTTCTTTTGTTTGTTTCTACAATATCATTCTGCGGGATCAACCAACCAAACGACTTGACCTCCCCACCCCCCTCCAAACGTACCATTATTCTTTAATACACAAGTTGCTGTATGATTCAAGAGAGGTCTAAGTATGCTGGGTCATTTATTTCTGTTATTAGTATTCTTTTATTCTTTTCGTTTGTTTTAGGTCCGTTTTTAAACATTTCTTTATAAACGGACTTAGTTTATGACGCTTTTTGATTAAGCTGAAGTAATATTGTCATTTAGATATTCTGTTAACTTTTGAGGTCATAAGCATTACTTCAGCGGTGGTAGCCGATTGGGAAAGTAACCGGCTAGTAAATGACATGTGAATTTCACTTTGTGGAATTCCTATGCACCACTACCCACGTCTTGTAAAATAAAGGTACCTATGTCTGATCAACTAACCCGCATTGGTCCAGCGCTTAGGTAATTCCTCTTTAGCTCTCTTACCATAGGAGACCTGTGCCCAGCAGTGACCGTTACCCATCAGCGAGTGCAGTTGTTTTTAAACGTTCAGTTTACCATATAAGTATAATATATAATATTAACGAATAATAAAAATTTATTACTTATCCAATAAGATAACAAAGTATGGAAACAGCATTCGGTATATCAAAAGATGCCTTCTTATGCACAAGGGCTCTTTAAATGTCACCTCTTGATCTCATATACTGTTTTTATTTATATTTATTATGAGAAGATAATTTAAACAAACGGTTCTTTCATAGGAAAGAGTTTTTTTATCACGAAGTTAATAGTAGGTCCGGTCCCCATGCTGATCCTTGAGGGACACCATGTCCTGTTGTAATCTTCAATAGCTACCATTGGCTTATTTTTCTACATAAACAATAGGTGGCAAATGAGCATATGTCTCGCTTGATGGTAAGCAGTAACCATAGCATATGAACGCCGAAAAACCTGGAAAACAAACAGATTTATTATTAAAATTTGAAATTAACTCACTATTGACGTTATTTACAAATATGTAGTATAATTTTCTTTTTCTTTTGCAGGTAAATAAGAATTTATATACTGGAGTTGCTGCAGTGACTCCGAGCCAAGGTACAATAAGCTTAGTGACTTGTAGTGCCTAACGGGTAATCTACACGTGTACGTGGTAGTTCGTCGAGTGATGTGGGTTCGATCCCCACACGAGACACAAATTAAGGTGATGGATAAATGGATATTCCGAGTCTAGATGAAGGTTTGCAATGTTTTCCGTGACACAAAGCTAAAGTTGTATTAAAAAAAACCCAATTGCTTCAAATCCTTGCCCAAGAGTGAGACATTTATATTGCTACTAAGGGTCGCCCGCGACTTCGTCTGCGTGGTAATTTGGAATATTATCCCCGATTTTGCAACATATCTCACTACTGCTCCGCTCCTATTGATCATAGTGTGATGTTATATTGCCTAAAGCCTTCCTGGATTAATGCACTATTCAACAAAAAAATATTTTTTCTAATCGAACCAGTACTTTCTGAGATTAGCGCGTTCATCCAAACAAACTCTTCAGCTTTATAATATTAGTATAGATTAATTATTTCTATTTTTTTTTGCTTCTGAGCCAAAAACAAGTTAACAGATGTCTACACTATCGGCGTTATCAGATGAAATTTAACAACACTGACACACAGTTCAACTGACGCACTTAACGTTTAATAACCATTGACAATCACATACCATTACCAGCTGCTCCATTCACTTGTGCATAAATTGAAAATGAATTAATTTATTATGTAAATCGACACCAGAGGGCACTTATACACTCCATTTTACTAAGATCCTAATGTATTAAATGTTTCTGTTGGGTAAAATTAACAAACTTCGTTATATTAGTAGCTAGCTGTTGCCCGCGGCTGCGCCCGCGTGGATATTGGCTATCGCGATAGTAGCCTATTCGCTGTCCCGGACTATAATTTATCTCTATGCGAAATTTCATCCAGATCCGTTCAGTAGTTTAACGTGAAAGAGTGCATCTATACAGACATACGTTTTGATTTCTAGAGTTCTGTATTCTTTATAAGTTATGAAGAAACCCTTGGGTCACCTGTATCTTGACATCTGCCTATCGTAATCATAGGTGTTTTTCTGTAATTTGTATGGTTGAAAACTGCTTTTTGTTACTATAATTAGTATGGTTTAGAGTTTTTATATCACAAAAGTGGCAGACAGACATACGACCCGCTTGATTATAAGCAGTTACCGTATCCTTTAGACGCTTGCAATGCCAGAAGAGCATCCCACTTGTGCTGCAGTTCTCTTCTTTTAAAGCAGAGTTAAAGTTTTGATACAGAACTTCTTTTGCCCTAATCAAAATTGTTCTTCTCCTGGCTTAATCTAAATCGTTTATACAAATTGCATCCTATCAATATGCTGATGCATTAAAAAGGTTTATATTGGCTAATTCCAATACTGCATCAATTTGGTTATCGACGCGCAGTTTATCAAAATACTCAGCAGGGGTCTCACTTTCTACGTTATTTAATTGTGAACATTTAAGTGTCATCTCTTGACCTCTCCAGTACTCAAATTTTAATATATATGATTTTTATTTATTAAGGCATACGTTCAAATAGTCGTTTGAATACCAGTACGTAGTGACTAGTAAAGAAAACGAAGATTGATTGCATCTATTTATCCATGTCACTTAAGACTTGTACGTACACTTTCACGTGCTGAGTGTTGATATCTCTGATGGACTGATGCTTTTATGAAAATACATACATACCGTCCTTAAATTAATCAATAACTTACAATGGTTAATATATTACAATTTATATATCGAATTTTAAGCAATCCATTAATAGGTCGATATAAAAGTTGAGCAACAAAACAAATGCATCCAATTTCAAAATTTAACTCAGAATTTTGTATTAATTAACAAACTTTTATACGAAGTCCCGTGCGTAGTCTCATAAAGTTACCAGATACGATTGGTTTTTGTAATATAAACGAGATTTTTATAATAAAAACTGAGAATAAACCGATATACACAACACCTGCTCCATCAAACACGAACGATGATCATTATGTTAATGCTCCTAAAATTCAAGCCTAACATATTAAATGGAAAGAAACCTTAACCGCAACGCAACTTGATCCATACTCGTTTAGACGATGGACATTCGAAGCAGAGAAAAAAATTTACCGTGTCGAAACGAACAAGGTATCGAACAGGCGCCAATTATGCCAAATGAGCGCTTATTCCGTGCACCATAAATCGATATCACGCTATGCGCTGAGTAACAGTTACGCCCTTAAAGGATTCGTCTCGATAAACTGTACACCGAATTGTATTTATACAATAAAGGACCTTGTTATGAAAGCTGAAAGTGTCAGAATTACGTAACGGTGGAAGCGTCTGTTACGCCCTGTTAAAACGCCCTTCGCACTAACAAGACGGACAGAGATGAATCGATGTGGTTTTTGTGAGAGCGAGCGGGGTAAAAGATAAACAGAACTCTTGAAAAACACTTGTGAGATAACAAAGGCTGGCTTCCACGAAGACGTCCAATAATTTGTCTTTTTAATTTTACGGCGGACTGCCATAGCTTTTAAATATATATTTTTTTCTTTCTACTCGACCTCGGTCAACTCCATTAGGTCGAGAGGCTGAGTATTGGGGAACTCATTACGACCTCTTTCGCTGTGAAAATTCTTTTATGACTTATTGTTTCTAGAGCTTGCTCGGGAACGAACTACATATGTGTAATTTAAAAACCTGTAACCTTAGTTTTTGTTCCTTGGCCTGTGTTAAGTTCAGTCGTTACCCACGTAAGTACCATGAGTCCATAATGTTCTTCTTTTTCCAGCGAGCTCGAAATAAAAAACCTAAGAAATACTTTACAATAAAAAAATAAATGAAAAAAAAAAACGTGTCGTAATATAATAAGTAATATGAAATAAAACCCGGACTAAGCACAATAAAAATGAAACGGACGTAAAAGGAATCGAAACCAGTTCTGGCGTACCATCGGTTTAGTTGTAAAAAAGCTCGTTCCATATAATATAACCCATTACAACCCCGAGAATCACTGTTCAGCCAATCGTCGTGAGGAATTCGAAAATGGAACGCAAGTTCGATTTTTAATTGTTTCAGATGAATTTTATGCCATTACGTTCAGTGTTTTGTATCGAATTAAACGGATTTTATTGTTTCAATTTGAATATAGAATCCTTTTTGACACTTAATAGATTGGAGCCATCTTGAACTAAACTTCGAAACAAAAATAATCTTCATTTTCGTATCTATATTTTAACAGAAACTTTGGTGGTTACCTCACTATTTAACAATGCCTGTGGTATTGTGGGTTCAATCCTCACACGGGGCAAAACTTTAATATGATCCAGAAATGATTATTCAGAATCTACTAAGTGTCCAATAATTGTATGTTTGTAAAGTCCCCCGCGACACACAGCTTGTTTCTTAGTGCGGAAATTGTCTTTTTTTTAAAGTACGTGTTGTAACGGATATTTAATAAATTATTTTTCTAAAGAATCAATTTTATACGCAATTATTGCAGTTCTTAAATTCTTACATACATTTAACGGAAATGGTCAAGTAGTTAAACTATCGCTAGTAAAGTGATGGGAAAAAATGCGACATGGGGTTTAAATGGACCCCATTGAGAGCGTGGCCGGAACCCGCTAATGAGCGATTAGTGTTGCCAGTTGCGGATAATACTCCACTAATAGTTGGGGCGTGCGCATTGTAAGGGGAAAATTATAAGGGATGATTTGTATATTGATATTTTTTTGGGTATGACATCATTATTATTTTTGAGTATTTTTAATGATGGTTGCGTTAGTTAGGGAGTTGAGATTTATTTATTTAGTTGTGGTTACTTTTAGAAGAGTGGCCTTTTCTCGAGTGGGTTAGGCTTATAGTCGTATAGCTTATCTAAAAAAATAATATTCAGAACACTGGATTCCTGATAGCAGATATTTACCAAATTAATATAATTATTATCATTAAATTTTTTAGACTTATCATATGCTGTCTTTTAGAGCAATCTTAAGTTCCTAGTAAACATATCACGCTGTTTCCCATTAGGGTAGGCAAAGACTATGATACGCCAATTACTTATTTCGTTCCTTCTATATTCACCAACTTCTTCATGCATAAACGTAACGTGTTGGTTGACACTTTTAAAACTTCCTATTAATTCAAGATCTATTTCAATATCATAAAGTCAACGTAAAGTTATATTTACACCTGGTTATACTTTGATACCGTCATAATTTACGTCCAATTTTGTATGTTTTTCATTACTTTTAGTTTCTATTGTGTCAAATAGCCCCGTTGGTTAGTTATCGCTTCCAAGTAGATTTCGCGTCGGGGACCACCCACGATTTGGGGGATACTATTGTAACTCGATGTCTACGATCATCGTTACTTTTATTTATCACCCCTAATTTACGTTACACATGATAATACAAAAAAAATATCTTTATTTGTTGTTAAATTTTGAAATTTTTGACTAGCTGACTTATTAAGTTTTCGTAGGAATCCTGTATTTTGTTTCTATAAACTATAGCCTATATTAGCCGCTGATAATGGATTTTTAATGGTTATTTTTTTTTGAATCGGTCAAGTAGTTTTTCGATTAAACCGTAACAAACAAACAAAAAAAACTTTATAATATTAGTATAGAATTTAAATGAAAGGTGAGCTCTAGAACGAATGCTGTGGATATTCTGGTCTTCTCCAAGGATTTCCACAGCATTCCTATGTCGAGAAGTAGACTTCTTTTAACTAAGGAGATAAATACACACATCAATAAACACCATGGTATGGGTGACAGGTCTCCAGTTAATAATTTAGAGATGCGTTTTTACAAAAACTTTTTGCTATCTCAGGAATACCCTATTATAAACCTTAGTATGACATTTTGAGTCGACAACACACTACAGATGCCGATCCAAAATGACATTGCAGGAGTTATTAGGCTATGGTAACTGTTTACCTTCAGGCTGTATGCTTGTTTAAAGTAAGTAGGATAAAAACAAACCAATCTAGATATTTATTCTTATTAATTTTAATACAATACCTGGTTAACTTCACGCCAAAAACAACATGCCCATAACCATAACCACAAATATGACGAGTGATAAAAAAGTGACAGTTTATCGCTTGAACTGACAAATAAAAATGAGTTGGTGGTCGGAGGTAGGGGCGCGTCGTGGTCGAAAATTAAATTAAAATTTAATTGTATATTTCATGTGTTCGCTTTTTGAAATTATTCGTGAATATTTCATTCAGCTGAAGTAAAATAAGTAAATGAACGAATTATTATAATACGTATAAATCACCATTCGAAATTTAAATTTAACAATTCATATTGCTATTGGTGATTTATATTAAGTATAGTAGTCATTCGTTCGTTTTTAAAGGAGCTTGAAATTATATAAACATAAGAAGACTTTAAAATAATGCTGTCTTTGGTGTAAAGTGTTACAACTTTAAAACCGCAACTTTTGATTTTATGACTAACCTGTTCGTGTAGACGTTTGACTGCTACGCCAGAGGCCGTGTTATTTTTGTATAATGGGTACCTATATATTTAGAAATAATCAAGATATTATCTTATAAAGTGTTAAATTCGAATTAGAATAGATATTTGACTATCAGCGAACTTAAACAGATTGATTGATTACTAAGCTTCAAGTTGTATCAGTTTTTATTAAGATTTTGCAGACTGATTTTATTAATTCCTATTAAAATATAATCATACATTAACATTCAGTTCCAATATGACGTATTTATCATAGTACACTTATCCAAAAAAAAACTAAATATCATTACCCCACTTTTAAATCCACAGTCGGATAATAATCGTTACCAAACATTCAGGAGGTCCGACATGTAATAACAAGAAACGTCTGTCTAACTAACTAGTCTAACAGGGAAAATAAAAGCTATGCGTGATGCATACACGCCCATCGGCGTCGGCGCATGTACCGTCAGCAGCGACGGTAGCTGCGAAGATATAATAATTATGTGTTCAACATGCGAAGTTGTTGAATGGGTTTTGACATGGCTTTATTACTATGTTGTGAATTTCTAGTAGCCATTTTTATTTGTTTTTAGTTGTACTATCGACAACGTTGGCGTTGGATTGTTATAATATATAATTATTTAAACACAAGTATATTGCATGATTAGTTCAATGGTTAGTCAAGTAGCTACTCTACCACTACGCAGCTTGGTGTGGGTTTGGTTCCATAAGGGTCAAAACTTTGTATGCTCTAACAGTCGACTACACTAGCAGTCTTATTTAAATGTAATAATAATATTACTCAATATAATATTGCTCCTAAGCTTGTCAGATCTGACTAATCGTGAGGTTCGATTTCCGATTATAGGTATTTCATTTTGTATAGCATACTGGTTTTCGTCCATTTCTGTTACCACAAATTGTAACTCATACCAAATTTTAAATATGGCTCTGGCGATTAAAACAGTGGCCAGAGTTTCTTCTCGTGGCCCTTTCCTTGTCAAGGAATTGACCGTATGAAAGAAATGCTGACTTGTTTTTTATTACGTTCATAAGTATCACGCATTTGATAAATAAGATTTTTAATAAATAGGTTTAACTTTGACTTAGCGGCTATAGATATGGAAAGGTGAAAGAACAATAAGGAGGCGGCTCTGCCGTGCCAGTGGGACAAAACACCATACGTAATATTATGTAAGAAAAATATATGCTGTGAGAAAAATATTATGTGCAGTATATAATATGTCGTTATGTGATAAGATAATACGTTTGCATTTGTGTTTGACATGTATTTATCATTCACCTCAATCACGTTTGTCAAACAGATAATGTGATGTTCTTATGTGATAATGTTTGTTTATTTACTTTATCTTGTCATATTCTAATACCTGGTACCCGTTTGGATACTCGTTTAAAGGGTTATTAAAGGGGTATTTTTAACTAAACCCTCTGATATATGTGAGCCCCTGAATTCAAATAAACCTGGGTTTAGGCATTTGCTCGAAAATTACAAGACACGCCACGACTGCGCAAACCGATAGATATCGCGTGCGCACTTAAAATACCTCTTAAAACCTAGTCCTTGTCTAAAACTTAGTTACTCAAACAACTCTGAACGAAAGTGGAAAGATGCTAATGTAATCTGGATAAGTGCGTGAGTAAATTATTTCTTTATACTTAGGTGGCAATGTCAAATAAAACATACTGCCCGCCTGATGGTAAGCAGTTATCTTAGCGAATATACGCTTGCAATACCAGGGATTGAGTGACGCTTAGTTTAAGATTTTGTTCTTTAGGGATTGAATGTCCAAAAACTCTTACTTAGTGTTCATTTCTGTCTTTTAAGGAACCTTTGTGCTCTATGTCGTTAAATCAATCAAGACAAGAATATGTAGATATAGATTTATCATAAAAATAGGTCCTAAAATAAGGACTCTTTTTGTAATTAAACTTCTTTTGCAGACCGTACCCCAAAAATCCAGAGAAAAGAATATTTGCTCACACGGGCCGGTGAGGGCGCAAACATGCGTGTGGCCAACACCGGTAGCGTCAGCAAACAAATGTGTTGACTGTACATTGTGGAGGAATTTCCACTGTTTGAGGGGGACCGGGGGACCAGGGTACCAGGGGCTACCTGTAATAAGCCGTATGACAGGGTTAGTCGGCGATATATCCGGTCAAGATTTAAAGTAGAATAACATTGATAAATAAATATGGTTAGAATAACTCAGAAAATACGGGAGTTTAGTGACTGTAGTACCGTATACACCATTGACCTACACCATCAAGTGGTAAAAGGTAACCACTGAACCAACCGTGCAGTTAATGATTAAAAACAATTAAAAGCGCTAAAACTCCTACAATAAGACAAAATAAAATTAATAAAAGTAGGTTTGAAGACTGACTGTATAGATTTTTTTATACTACCAAGGAGGCAAACAAGTATACGGCCCGCCTGATGGTAAGCAGTTACCGTACGCTTGCAACACCAGGGGTATCACTCGCGCGTTAACTTTATAAGCCAGCAGAAACAGAACTAATTACTCAAAGCCTTACTAATAATATACGCGAAAGTTTGTAAGAATGGATGTATGAATGTTTGTTACTCTTTGACGCAAAAAATACTGAACGGAGCTGGATAAAATTTGGCTCAGAGATAGATTATAGTCTGGCATAACATATAGGCTATCTCATATCATATATTTTTAACGCGATAACCGACATCTACACGAGCGGAGCCGCGGGCATCAACTAGTTCTTAAATAAAGTAATTATCATTTAATTTCTCCTCTCCCCCCTTAAATTTGATAAGTCAGGAACTGACACAGGTTGGTACGTTAAGGTTACAGGTTTAATTGTGACTTGCACATTTGTACGTATTTACTTATGTTATAATAGTACCTCCATCCACGCGAGATGAATCTTGAGCTAAGAAAAAAATGGATGAGGCATCCGAGATAATTTTGTGATGGCTTTTAAAGCGGACTTTAAATTTTTACACGATCATAAATGATTTTTTTATGTTACTTATATCATAAATGTGAAAGTTTGTGAGGATGGATGGATGTATGTATGGATGTTTGTTACTGTTTCACTTAAAAAGTAATGTATGGATCCGGATGATATTTGGCTACTTTATATCGCGATAACTGTCATTTACGCGGGCGGAGCCACGGGCAATAGCTAGTATAGAATAAAATAATGACTATACTGAATGACCTTGAACGCAGAATGTATGTATATTATTATATAGTTATTATTTAAATACATTATTATACTTTAGCACCAGCTAGTATTATTATAGTTACTTTTTGAATTTGAATTTGAACTTATTACATATTTGATACACGGTACGGGCAAAGTTTACTAGGATTTCTGTTAATATTTTGCCCTTCTTGGGCAGAAATGTTCTTGCGAATTGTATAAGGACGTTATTTGATATTATATCAATGCGGATATTTTCAAGCGATACTTGAACCATAAGTTGAATCTAATTTGACCATTCTGATCACATTCTACCACATTTTTTATCTATCATAAATTTATCGTCCAAATAATAATGGTCCAGAATACCGCATCCATGTTTAAGAGATCTCTCTCGTTTCACCGTGATGTTATCCGATTGCCAGTCATGCACCCTAACGAACATCAGGCCCTTTTTATATACGTATACATAAATTTTATTTGTTTGTTTTGTCCGTCCAACGCACTGTTTTCGTACGAATTTATAGGTTTCCCTTTTATTTCGAAGTTTTCTTTCTGTATAATTGGACAAGGGACGCTTGTATGGGTTTATTTTTCTATAATTGTTTCTGAGAAGGCGCCATTTTTTTTTGTTACACTCGTTTGTTTGGTTGGTAAAGAAATTGTTGGTATGAATAGAAATTTGAATTTGATAAAGAGCTTTTATACGAGTAACAGTTTGTTGTGTTTCTGTGAGTTCTGGTTGCCATTGCTTATTTAGGGTGTTTTAAAAAAAACGTTTTCTATTCCAGGGATGGTACCTAATTCAATTTTTTAGGTTGGCAAACGCGAGTAGAGAGGAGAAGAGACCCGTGCCTAGCTGTGGGACATATATGGGTAGCTATTATTAAACCCTCTCTTTCTCTTGATAAAGAGGAGAGGAGACCCGTGCCCAGCAGTGGGATACATATGGGTTGCTACGCGAGTGATTGCCCAGATATTACAAGCGTACCTACAGGCTACGGTAACTTTTTACCATTACACAAGCCGTACTCGTTTTTTGTCACCGTGGTAATATAAAAATAACGATGTATATAACTTGAAAATCGATCAGCTTATTTCCAGTGAAAGAATTTTACAATTAAATCAGTGTTTTAAGTTTTTACAAAACAGTTTACATTAGTACAGAATACAGATATTATAAGAGAGGTAGGGCACCATATTAGCAAGCCCTACTGGGGAAACCCCACACACAGCGGTATAGTTGTGTTCTTTTGTGTAATTAGAGGTTTCCAGCGCTCATACAGAATGAGTTTTAAGAGAAACGTTTTTCTATCCCAGGGATACTTCATCTTAAAACGCAACACGCAAGTTACACCTCTGGTATTGCAAGCGTCCATAGGCTACCGTTAACTGCTTAACATCAAGCGGACCGTATGCTTGTTTGCCACCTAAGTAGTATCCTTACTAATATTATAAATGTGAAAGTTTGTGAGTATGGATGTATGGATGGATGGATGTTTGTTACTCTTTCACTTAAAACCTACTGAACGGATCTGAATGCAATTTGGCACAGAGATAGATTATGGTCTGGAATAACACATAGGCTTTTTACAGCGATAACCGACATCCAGGCGGGCGGAGCGGCAACGAGCAAGCGGGCAACAGCTAGTAAAAATTAATATGATGATTCTACAAAAAAAAGCAAAATACATAGGTAGATAGTAAAATAGCTTATTTATCACTCCTCATCCTCAATATACAAACAGTGCAGAAAAAGTTGCATGTAATATGATTCAGTAATTCAAGCTAGGGGCAATGACAAGTATATTTAGATCTTGATAAAATAATATACCTACATAATATTATTTGTTAGATCGATATAATAATATAAAAACGTGTGAATGGATTTTAAAAATCTGTTGATACAAACTAGTTTTTATCTTGCATCTCTTTCTTATAATCACTAAAGAAAAAGGATAGGAGATTTCTTGGATTAAAGTTTTAGTATACCAAAAAATCCGTCTCCATACGGACTAAGAATACAAATGTCACCATCCCGTTCTATCCCGAGGGTGTCGTAAGAGTCGACTAAGGGAGTAAGTCAAGCAGACAATATCCACTGCAAGAGAAGGAAAATTCAAAACAAAACCCTATACCAACCCATTCGGCCAGCGTGGTCTAGTAGACTAATATCTCTCCAAGTGTATGGAGGAGACCCGTGCCCAGCAGTGGGACGTTTTCAATATTGTCTTCGTTGTATCATCGATCGATCGTCAGTCATCATGTGATGGATTCCTTTGCTTGTTGCATCGAAATGATATCGATAAACCGAACATGGCGCCACCTATCGAGCTAAAGCGGTCATATTTGTATGTGTTTGGAATTTATTATATGACTTTATTATATGTGGACTGCATATTATTGTTGTTCTGAGTATTATTACATACGGAAGTGATTAGGGTTTTTTTATTGAATGCTATCGACCTGCCCTAGCTTCGTTTCGTTTTTTTTGGATTCCTCTATTATTATACGCATATATTATACATATAAACCTTCCTCTTGAATCATTGTATCTATTAAAAAAAAACTGCATCAAAATCCGTTGCGTAGTTTTTAAGATCTAAGCATACACAGGGACAGACAGACAGCGGGAAGTGACTTAGTTTTATACTAATAATAATAATAAATAATATTGTCCTCCTAACCGAATTTCGGTCACGGCGGCTAATCTCAACGGAGACTTGCCATCTGCGCGGGAGATATTATAGTTATAGTGCATAAGTGTGTGCGCAAACACAAGTGCACTCTTTACTATCGGTCTGTCCTTGTTTCGTTTTTTTCTTTGGATTTCTCTATCATAATTACGTATGTATTATACAAATTAACCTTCTGGAAGAAAATCTGTATCAAAATTCGTTTCGTGGTTTAGAAGACCTAAGCGTAGATAGAGACAGACGGAAGTATTTTGAAAGCCCTGAGCCTCTAGACAAATGTCTTATGAGATAGTCGAAACGAAAAGTCAAAAAATAAAATGTATGGGATTTGACGTAAGTTTACGATATAATGTCGTAAACTTACGTCAAATCCCATACATTTTCTTTTTGACTTTTCGATTCGACTATTACTTATGCCACTTGTCTAGAGGCTCTGGTGTAAAAAAATGATTCGACAATACGCAAGTGATACCTCTAGCATTGGTCCATAGGCTACGGTTACTACTTAACATCAGGCAGGACAGATGCTTGTTTGTCACCCAAGTAGTATAAAAATTGCCGACATCTGAAAGAAAGAAAGAACAGTTTTTATCACAGAACAGATTTATATTTACGTACCCTTCAGTGCAATTTCTATTATTCCTAAGTCTTCAAGATTAATTCCACATTGCTTCAAGGGTTACTTTTTTATTTTTAACGGTCTGAGGGACCCTTAAGTGGCGAGAGTGCTGTTTG
Source organism: Trisateles emortualis (assembly GCA_947095525.1). Taxonomy (NCBI): domain Eukaryota; kingdom Metazoa; phylum Arthropoda; class Insecta; order Lepidoptera; family Erebidae; genus Trisateles; species Trisateles emortualis. The sequence continues at coordinate 8,149,972 of OX352754.1, read as the reverse complement.
TAATTGCTGAAACTGCCACTTGAGAGTACTTTACTGAGTGCTGGTTCGATGCTTGAGCGGGGTTTTTATGTCTTGGGTATATGTTTGACATATAGTGATAAAGTGCAGTTAGGATTTTTAACAAAAAATAAGATAAAAAGTTTGAATGAAAACTAAATTATGGTAGATAAAATTGAGAGAGGACTCTCTTTCAGAAGACCACAGGCAAATAACTACACACACAGAGGTGTAGTTGTGTTCCTGTGCGTGTCTTAATTAAATGCGTTTTAAAGAAACGTTTTCCTATCCTAAGGATAACCCATTACTAAACATAGGCTTACTTCAAGGCGGGTCGTTTCCCTCATTAGTAACATAAAAAAATCACTTATCTGGAATGTCCATTTCCTATTGTTGGTCTAGTGGTTAGTGGCCCTGTCTGCTACGCCAGAGATCGTGGGTTCGATTCATAGAACCAAAACTTTGTGTGATCCATAAATGTATGTTCCGAGTCTGGGTGTAATTTGTTTCCGTGAATTGTATATTTATAAAGTCCTCTGGAACACAGAGCCTGGTCCCTAATGCGGAAGATGTCTTTTGAAAAAAGAAAGAAAAAAGAAAGACTATACATATGTCCCACTGCTGGGCACGGGTCTCCTCTCCTCTACCAAGAGAGAAGGTTTAGATCTAAATCCACACACGCTGGCCTAATGCGTTATATGTACATATATAACTTACCTAAAATATTTTTTTTTGACTTGTCCTATCTGATGGTGCCAGAGTCTTAAGGGATTTAGATAGTGTGGTATTTGTTGTACGACAATCTGAGTGTTATCTCGACGCCTGCCCATCCTGTATATCTTCAAGCACAATGTTTGGTCAATTTGCGGTTTAGCCGTGTGAAACTGATAGCATTTTTAGGCAATCGAAGGTTTTTTACCTGGTTTTTGCGAACTGATTTAAAGTTTACAACGGACGGTACGAATCCGACACGACACTGGTTTATTATCAGCTCGGACGACTACGATATCGTTGGTCTAGTGGTTAGTGACTACTGCTAAGCCGGAGATCGTAGGTTCGATTCCCATCCAGGTTAAATATATGTGTGATGAGCACAATTGTTTGTTCTCTGTCTGGATGTAATTTTTCTATAATATGTATTTATTTATCAAAACTTACAATATGTATGTACTAGCTGTTGCCCGCGGCTCCGCCCGCGTGGATGTAGCCTATGTGTTATTCCAGACCATAATCTATCTCTGTGCCAAATTTCATCCAGATCCGTTCAGTAGTTTTTACGTGAAAGAGTAACAAACATTCATCCATCCATCTATCCATCCATACTCACAAACTTTCACATTTATTCACATTTATAATATTAGTAAGGATGTTTATCAGTTTTCTGGTTGCCATAGTACAGGCTCTGCCTACTTTGGAATCAGATAGCGGTGTGTGAGTTGTCCCAAAATATTATTCAACAACCCCATTCAAAATAATCCTTGAAAGAGAGAAGCTTTAGATCAGGAGCGATAATCTTATCACAGATGTAGTTTTTGTCCTTTATTTAGTACAAATAAATGTAAACACGACAAAGTGAGGACATCCGGTGTAATTGTCAAGTAGTTTGTACTTCACCACTCGCTTTAACATTCTTCTTTTGTAGAAGAATTGAGGAAATCTTCTGTTGAGGTGCATCCGATTATAAATGTCTTTGTTGACTAGACAAGTAAATAGTAGAGTTTAAAGATTTTTTTTTGTCATTTGCTGACAAAAAAAGATGTCAGTTAGTGACCACAAATGGCTAGTATAGTTGTTCAGATTGAAGAACAGTGTAAGGAATTAAAGCGGAAAATATAACAGTGGCGTTTATTATAGAGAGAGAGAGAGAGAGAGAGAACGCATTTTACTAATTTTGTAACTTTGAATATAGATTTTTGATTTTGTAACTAAATTTGGATGTAGGGTTACCACTTACTTACACAATTTACCTTCTTATTATATTTTTTTGAGGTTACAATAATTCCTTGTCGCGGAAACCTTTACAAACGAGTTTCTTGCCAATTCTTCTCGAGGCCCTACCATAGTCAGCGAATTGGTCGTAGGAAAAAAGTATGTTAGCATTTGTTTTATATGACGTTCATAACTATCATGTATTTGATCTAAATGAATAAATGAGTTTGACTATGACTTTGACTTTGAACGTGCAATTAACAGACACAAGTTACAATCAAACTCGTAACAAACATTTGCAAAACAAAATCCTTTTTGTCCTAAATAGGCATCGATTATTCGAACCCACAACACGCCGCACAATGGTAATCAGCGAGGTAGCCATTCAACAATCGTACAGTAAAGATAATTACCTATTGACTACTATGTACTACTACCGTAATCTCAAGGCCTATACCCTGGTCATCAAGACCAGGTTCTCTGCATCATTAAAGAAATATTAACAGCCAATTAGCAAGATAATTTACTTAAGACTCCGTGGTCCGCTCGGTCAATAAATCATTTAACAAATTGCTTATATTTCCTGTCCACCATTTTTTTGCTATGAGAACGAGACAAAAAATGGCCCGTCTCGGTTTTATTGTTTTAAACTAGTTTTTGGTCAGACATGGATTTGGAAGAAGCATATTTAATACGGATTAGTATTTTTCAACGTATTATGGCACTTTTAGTTATAATTTTGACTGCACGGTGTGTTCATAGTTACCTCGTCATTTACCACTGCGCGGCGTGTTGTGGATTCGATCCCCACACTGGACAAAAAAAGTCTGTGATCAATAATAATGTCCCGAGTCTGGGTGTACTTTGTGTCCGTTAATTATATGTTTGTAAAGTCCCCCGCGACACAGGGCTTGCTTCTTAGTGCGTAAAAAGGTGCGGGAGTAAAAAGAAGAACGATGAATTTTAATTCTGGAGACCTGTATGTCTGGCAATATGTTAACGCTATCTACGTAGAATTTCATATGTATTTTGCTAATTACTTAACTGTAGTTATGGGTTAGAAATAAGTTATGGACCTCTTACGATGTGGACGCAATTTCAACATTGGACATTTTACGACATTGATGTAATACTCCTTAGTGTTAAAAATACGTTTATGTACTATGAGTATGACAGGCATGACAGCTAAGTTGTAAAGTTGACAACTTGCGAAATTCAAATTAAAACCGAAAATAGATAGAAATTAGAAGTCATGATACAGCTTCTGTTAACTCTAAACCGTAATTCCATAAAATAGTATTTTATTTAAGTGAACCATGATAAGCCCAGCCTTATACTCGCTCAGCGTGTCAGTAAAATCATCGTATTTTATTACTAAGCCACTAAGTAGTAGGTATTAACTTTATAAACCTCAACAAAGTACAAGAAGTATTTCTCTTGGGGCCGCATCAAAAAAATACATGTAGTTAAAACCTCAAAATTACCAACGGATTTTTTTTATTCTTCGACGTAAATTCGGCCAGCCGTAATGAGGGGAAACTAACAGTTATCCTAACAAGGTTTTTAATACCGAAACCATGTACCACGTGGTTCGGTTCCCGGGCAGTGCACGAGCCAGGCGCCATAAATACAGGCCTCGTCTGCGTGAGCGCAGGTACGCCCGCCAAACGAGATCGTTCCTTTTTTAAAAAACGAAACACCCGCCAAAGGATTATAAACCTAATTTTTTAATATTTAAAGTCACTTTTTATAAAAAGGCCTCGTGAAGTCATTTCCATAATTCACTTTGGGCTTTCTCGCTTCTGAAATAAAGCTCCATTTTCGGAGTGTTCGTTCCAAACTATACCAATATTCTTCAATACAATATGAATTCTAAATTAGTAGGTGTAAGGTTGTTTTTTGTTCGGAGCTTCGTAAGGAGTTTTTTCTCGCCATACAAGATTTTGGTTCTTTTGAGTTGTTTTTTCTGACAGCGAGGAACGGGCGCGCTCCGGTGGGTGTTTTGCGGGGTCACCGAGGATAATAACTGTAAATTATCGTCTTTCGCTTTATTGAAATCTGTACGGATGTTTTCTAATGGGAAAATATGTGTCTAGAGATTTTTTGAACAAAGATTTAACTTTATTTATCTCAACCCATTGACATCCCACTGCTGGGCACGGGTCTCCTCCATACATTTGGAGGGATATTAGCCTACTATACCACGCTGGCCAGACGGATTGCTATAGGGTTTTGTTTCGAGTTTTCCTTCTCTTGCAGTGGATATTGTCTGCCTGACTTACTCCCTTAGTCGACTCTTACGACACCCACGAGATGAAGGGGTGGTGACATTTGTATTCTTAATCCGTCACCACACGGACAAAGCAACGATATCACAGTCCTTATCACCTCTAATACCTATATTTGATTTAAAACATCAACAACAAGGTGGCATACAATATATACATTTTAGAATCGGATCAGTAGTTTCTGAGCCACAATCACACTTACAAATATATCTCTATAAAACCCCTACATAATTCCAACTGTCAGAAGACTACAGATCAAGAGAAATCCTATCTCGACTCAAGTAAACACATGACAGAAGCCTACACCTCAAACGTAGGATTAAGATTATCTTAGCGTCATGACGGACCGTTAACCACCTATGCTAAGCTGGTAACTCAACACTGAGCTATATGGTATACGTACCGTCTCGGATTCTAGTCATTAGGGTAATCAACACACGCACACATAAGGATTGCTACAGGGATATCCAGTTCTGTCTTGACCACTCATTGTAATAATGTTGAGGATATAGATTGGCACTGGTCTGTTGTTTGTTGTACATTCGTCACAAAGTAAATTTGTCACAGAATAAAGTAATGTGTTAATTCGTCACAGTTCTAGACGAATTTACACATACTTTTTTCTGACCGCTCCTTGTAATAATGTTAGAGGCTATGTTTAAGGTATAGATTGGTACTGGTCTGTTTAATAAAGTTGTTGTACATTCGTCACAAAGTAAATTTGTCACAGAATAAAATATGCGTAAATTCGTCACAGTTCTAGAATTTACAAATACTTTTTTTAAAGCTTTCGACTAAATTAATAAAAAAAATGAACAGCAAAAGTATATTTGCAAAGTTTTTAAAGCAAAATAAAGCTACAAAAATAAATAACGCGTACTTTATTGACTGTCGTCTATTCTTAACAATAAATTGGTGCCAAACTGCCAAGCCCAATGGACAAACAGTCAGAGTAAACTTTCAACGCCAATCGTTTGATAGAAATCCGGAATCAAACAGCAGCTAGACAATCGAGATCCTCAATCAAACCGGGTCGAGCGAGACGACAATAGTAAAGCTGTAAGTGTGAAAGAGATGGGTGCAGTTTACTCAGCCTCGCTTCGTACACCGGTGCTAATGATACGGGAGGGGTTCTAATTGCGTGTGAACAAACAAACGACGTGATAATACCTACTTTGTATAGAGTTTTAAAGCTGTTATAAAATCATTTATTTACGATATTAATCATAGTAATTCTAAGGAGTCTTTTATATAATATTGATAACGAGAGGATTTAAAGCGGTCGAAATTAGACTGTGTATGTTTGCTTAAAAAGGAGTAGGCACAATGTTATTTATGGCGGAGTAGGTACAATGGTGCATCCACAGTCCACAGGTACACTCTTTCTTCTTTTACTCTTATAGTCCGATGGGACGAAAAACCGACAGTTTTACGCTTTAACACCGCCAATTTCCAAAATGTGGTCATCGATTGCGAGTCTCTTGACAGAAATAGCCAATATATGTATATATTTGTGCCAACACGGGCATCGAACCCGGGATCTCGTAATCAGCATTCATACTGAACAACTAAATAGACAAGCAAGTTTTATTTCTCAAGAATCTTTTACAGATTTGTTACGCTTTCACGACTAAACGACTGAATAAATCTTAATGAAATTTGGCAAGTAGATAGATGATATACTAGGGAAGGACATAGTGTAACAAGATATCCTACTAATATTAAAAACGCAAAAGTTTGTAAGAATGTATGTTTGTTACTCTTTCACGCAAAAACTACTGAACGGAGATAGCTTATAGTCTGGACTTTTTACCGCGATAACAGACATCCACGCGGTCAAAGCCACGGGCAACAGCTAGTCCATCTACAAATATTTACAGAGTGACGTCATCGTAAATGCTACTTCCACTATTTATCTTATGAACAGATATTCGTGACCAAAAGCGAAGGATACGATGTAAAAAAAAAATAAAAGGCAAAGACCCGTCCGTTCTGAGAAGTGGACTTGTTAGTATGTACATTTATAACGCCATGGGTACCATACAACGATATTATGGTACTAAATTGAAAAGTCAATTATTTCGTTGCCACTATAAAAAGGTATCAGAATTTTTAATAACAATATTAATTATTTTAACGTTTATTAGGATCTCTTTTACTTCGCCAATTTGATGTGTATCTCCAATAATATTATGCAGAGAAAAGTTTTGTAAGTATTTTTGTTTTGAATAATCTCAAAAACTACTGGACCTGTTTTAAAAATTCTTTAGCTAGCTAGTAGAGCGCTATATTTTCACTGGCTTATTGGTTTAGTGGTCGTTAAGTGCCTAGAGTTCGATTCCCAGGTCAGGCCAAAAAAATATATTGGGATTTTTGTCAAGAAATTCACAGTAGGGAATTTATATAAAAATAAGTTTGAAAATCTGCGGTGTTTACACTCCCATGCTTTAGAAAACATATAAAACCGTTGGTCCTGTCCTACTGGGCTATAAAAATAAGGGAATAAAGAGTGTATCGGAGTTTGCGCACACATTTGTGCACTACAATATACATTGCGCAGATAAATAGTCTCCGTCAAGATTACGAAGACAATATATTTAAAATAGTATAAGATAAAAAGATAGAACAGATCTCTTAAGTATAAATGTATAATACCTATTCCAATTTGAAATTATCTGATCACGAGATCGATGTTTAAAAAACACAACAAGCATTTATAAATATAATAATTATTGATAAGGAATACGTAAATAATAACACCAACGATATTTCTCGTTATGAAATTAAAAATGAACGACAAAGTGCTGTTTATCTTTATGTTAATTGGGTACCAAAATGTGGTATCAGTAAATTCTGGTTACCTAATTATGTGTACGAATGAAGGCAAGGGTAATTACCGTTTTGGTATCGAATAATACCGAAAATACGGGCGATATATAGTAATTTCGATGATTCTGGTTGGCAAGTGTCACCTGTCAGCTTGTCATCACAGTGTCACTGTGTGTAATTATTTAAAACAACATGCTTGTTCATTGAAATAACAGATGATTCATAGCAAGTGACATTGGGCAAGCGCTATCCAATTCATTATTACTAAATTTTTGTAGGTTATCTTTAAATAGAGAGAGGTAGGGCATACAAGTGGGTAAGCCCCAGTAGGGAATTACCTCCACTTTACTGAAGACCACAGCTAAGCAACCACAATAGTGATGTAGTCCTGTTCGTGGTAACCGCTTACAACAAGCGGGCCGTATGGCTGCTTGCAGAATATTTTTTAGACTTCTTCTTTTGCCGTTTCCTTATAAATATCTGCTTGGATCATTTTCTTGTGGAAGATTTGTATGCCATGGACATGTTTTTATAATATGTAAATAGAACACAAATACAATCAACCAATCAGCCTTTTTCAGTCCTATGCTGGATTAAGGTATCTCTCCACCATACCTGTTTTTGAGGCTTCCGCATTCAGAAACCGTTTTGAAGTACTTGTACCAAGCCGTGGTCTCCACTCTAGGAATAGTTTTCTTTAGCTACCATCGGTATATTTGCAGATTTGGCCAGCCTAAAATGATTGCATTGATTTTGCGATCAATAAAGAGAATTTACGTAACCTACATAGACTTAGCGATGCACTAGATTGTGACGCCGACATGGTACGATAAGGTCTTTATCAGTATGAAATGGATTTGTATTCGGGTACATAACTAGATAATGTCCCTATTTGTTACGGCATCGATCACTGCCGTCCAAGGATTAAGATATTAAGATTTAAAGATTAGTTGTAACAATATAACTTAAGAAAACATGACTTAGATTGCTGCTTGTGTACCAAGGTAGCTATATTGATTGTAAAGCAGATTAAAAATGGAATTACAAGCAAATGATTTTTAAATTTAATCAGATAATTAAAGTACATGTTAAATAAAACGATAATATCTGTACCTATTTATTTTTAAATTTTGTGCGAATATTGGTATTCGAATTGTGGTATCGGTTTGGGTATCTATTTTTGTCGGACAGCACTATAGTAGCGTTTGTGTAAAATATATTACATATATTATATTACTGCATTTATAATATTCAGAGCTCTTCGAAGAAGCAACTGACTACAGGCCATTGCTTATTAATTAATTTAATTACTTATCAAACACACACACACACACACCACACAACAACAGACAAAGCCACATAAAATACTCAATGACAAAGTCGGCCATTTTTTATTTTAATTCTCTACATGTGTCTCAAAGGTGTTTTTTCTTTTAATATTATTTTCTACAAATGTCATTTGATAGTAGTAATTAAAGTTGACTCTAAAAGCCTTTAATTGCATATTATCAAAGTAACAGAAGCGACATGTGTTTATAAAGAAAAAAAAAGTCTTAGGGTACAGAACCTTGTGTAACATCATTAAATATGTAGCCCGACTGGCAAAGGACCTATTGACATCACGAGACGCTGCCTCGCGAGGAATGCCGCGCGATGCAAGCCCGTGATAGCCCGAATACGCATTTGCCTCGCGAGCCAATGTCAATGTTGTCTGACTGACTGCTCAACTGGAGGTAGTCCACTTAGAGCACCCGTCCGAATAGCACCTGCGCGAATAGCACCTATCCTAGTCCACGAAGAGCACTCATCAATATTTTTGGCAGGTGCTCTTCGTGGATTCAGATTTAAATAATACTGATGGGTGCTCTTCGTGGACTAGGCTATGTGCTATTCGGACGGGCTTTAAGTGGACTAACTCCTCAACTGGAGCAGATGAGCAGCCTTGCAATGGCGATACTCGGGTTTGCAGAAGACGACAGCCAAAAACTATAAACAGTTGTTGGGTTATCAGGAAAAAAGTAACCTACCTAGTAAAGTCCAATTCCCTTTGCTAAATTTCATTCAAGATCCGTTCCGTTGTCATGAAACGGCAACAGACAGATAGACGTTATTTTCGCATACATATATAATATTATTAGGGACTAGCTGTTGCCCGCGGCTCCGCCCGCGTAGATGTCGGTTATCGCTGTAAAAAGTAGCCTATGTGTTATTCCAGACCATAATCTATCTTTGTGCCAAATTTCATCCAGATCCGTTCAGTAGTTTTTGCGTGAAAGAGTAACAAAGATCCATACTTACAAACTTTCACATTCTGAAAAAAATAGATCCTCTTTGAACTCAGTTAAAAGGGACATCTAGCCTTATTAATTAATCAAGAAAAATAGCTTGTTATTTAAATGTTACATGTATCAGCCGTATGTCAAATGTAATTAATAAAGGGTAGAATGTGTATTGAACTATTTTTTCTTTATCCAGTCATCGAACCTGCGCCAGCGGCTGTTACGATACGGTGACCATCAATTACTCCCTTTAAAGGGGCTTAATTGCTTTTATCATTGCATCTAGATGTCGCTAGTGAGACGAATGTCAAACGTATGGTAGCTTTTTATTTTATTACTGTACAAGTAGTAGGAAAAACGTTTATTGATATAGCATTTAGTATTGTATTTTGTAAGGTCTTGTCGTAAAATTAGCTTTCTTTCTTTATCTTAAAAATACAGACATAATAATATAGATAGAGGCTATTTCACTTGATAATCTATACTAATACTATAAAGCTGATGAGTTTGTGTGTTTGGTTGAACGTGCTGATCTCAGAAAGTACTGGTTCGATTAGAAAAAATATTTTTTTGTTGAATGCACTATGCATTTATCCAGGAAGGCTTTAAGCTATATAACATCACGCTATGATCAATAGGAGCTGAGCAGTAGTGAGATATGTTGCAAAATCGGGGAAAATATTCCATATTAGCACGCGGACGAAGTCGCGGGTGACCCCTAGTAGTCCACTAAAAAAGGTTACTTTTTTATACTACTGGTGGTAAAAACAGCCCGCCTGATGTTAAGTAGTTACCGTAGCCTATGGACGCTTGTAAAACCAGAGGTATCACTTGCGTGTTGCCCACCCATTTTATTTTTTACACTAAGGTTTTAAGATGAAAAAGATGATAAGAAAGCGTTTCTTTCGCACCCTAACTAAGTGCTGGTGACCTGTACTAACACACTGTAACACAACTGCACCGCTGTTTGTAGTTATTTGACTGTAATCTTCTGTCAAGTAGAGGTCCTTCCCCAGTCGGGCTTACTGATTGATCATCAAATTTCCTGATAAAAAAATGCTTTTTATTTATTGAATTATAATGTTATATGAGGCGCTCATAGCTAGGTGCACTCGCTGCTCGGTAAACAATCAGCGGGTTAAGCTACCAAGGGCGCGGTAACCCTATAGATGGGTGACCGCATAGTGGTATTTCATCTGAGCGTCTCCGTGCTTCGGAGGGCACGTTAAAAGTCGGTCCCGATTGTTATCAGTCGTTAAATCACGACAGAGGCCTAAATATGGGCGATCTAAATAACTCTGTCACCAGGTTGACCACTAACCAAACGATAAGAAGAAGATTATAATGTTGTACAGAATAAGAGGATCACGAAGAGGATGCATCGATGATACAGTGGTAGTGTGTACGAGTACTGTGCTGAGGTCTCAGGTTTGATTTCCGTATAAGGTGGTATTCAGTGCCTTTCCAACCTTCAGGGACAAGAGTAATATTTTATTTTATTTTAACGACAAATCCCACATTAGGTACCAGATTCGGGACCATTAATGTATCACGCAATTTTTTGTCCCGTGTGGGGATCGAACCCACAACACGCCGCGCAGTGGTCAATGACGAGGCAACCACTTAAGCCATTGAACCAACCCTGCAATCCGTTATCTTATAAGAAAAATAATCATACCCATAAGAAAATCATATTAATAAGTCTCTCAAAAGTGCTCAAAGCTAAATCTCTGCTTACCCCATTACAAGCAAGTGTGAAGGACATATTAAAACCGTGATAAGAAAGCAATTGAGGTCGACTTGTGAACATAACATTGACATACGATGAATCCTACGAGTGCTGTAATGGCTGTCCGAGCCAACAGTTAGCTAGGGTTGGCACTTACATCATAAAAATATATTTAAAACAGATATCTGTATAAATATTAGTGTAATAGTATATTTTTTATTATATATTCTACCACAGTGGCAATTGGAGATAGGTAGCAGTTACCGTAGCCTATGCGCGCTTTTAATACTAGGAGCATCACTTCAGTCGTCTTTCAGCAACATAGTTTTATGTTATGTGTCACTTAAAAATCGCGTTATTTTTTAAACAGTTACATTTCCGACAACGGACAAGTGATGCTCTTGGTATTACAATCGTCTTCCCTCAGTCGGGCTTGCTAGCTGGTAGTGTTAAGTAAACACACTTATTTTAATTTACAACAACATAATTAGAGCTCCATTATGAAACAGAACACTAGCTCAAAACTAGACTTTACACATCAATTACACATCGTAAAAATTAATAAGATTACTATAAAACTTGTAACACAGCCCTGCACTCAATAATAAACGGTCAATGGGCCGTCTCGCCCGGGGCTACCAATTACATCTGACCCTTCAAGGAAATTCTCTTATATCAATTACTTAGTTGTGGCAACCCTGAGTTTTATCCGCTTTTTTTTTGTAAGTCAGAAAGTGTTGATTAAATTCTTGTTACGGAGCTGGTTTTTTGACATGTCGACGTTTGTAATCCATGTCCTTCATGTCAAAACAGTTTTAATTACTGGCTTTCGTATGTATTGAAGTTTAGTTTTGTATTTTATTTATATTGACTACTAGCTACACTTAGGCGCGTTTTGCTGTTTCTCAGTCTGATATATATGGAAGTACACTTTGCTGTGCAGAACCCTAATTGTTTTTCTAAAGACCAAGTACAAGTAGCCTACGTTACTCCCAATAATAGCACGTATCTGCTAATGAGAGTGTTGTTGAAATCAGTTCAGCGGTTACCGCAGAGGTTACCCGAAACAAACAGTTTTTTTTTTTTGACTATTTTAATGTTGACCCAAGTATCTAACCAGAGAGAGTTGTTTTTTTTTTTTTTTTATTATACTGCCAAGGTGGCAAACAAGCATACGGCCCGCCTGATGGTAAGCAGTTACCGTAGCCTATGGGCGTTTGCGACACCAGGGGTGTCACTCACGCGTTGCCGACCCTTTAAAAACCTTATAACTCCTTTCTTGGAGAACCCCATGCTATAGTCTCTTGGGAAAACCTCGGCAGGTTGTACCGCCAATTTCCCAACTTCGGGCATTTATTGCGAAAAATCCAATATCTATTATTGGCCTGACTAGGGAATCGAACTCAACACCTCGTTAACAACAGTCGTACTCAACGAAAACTAGATAAACGATCCAAATACCACACCTATAACATAGTATTTAAAGCGAAACCATCGGTATGTGAAGTATCCCGCAGCGTAGTTAAAATATTTCAATGCAAAAATGTTTTGCATTTCCTTGTTTCGCCGAGTTATAATAATAAAATAACGTAGTAACTAGAAACAATTGCTAGGATTTTTTTTAAGTAATTGACAAACAGGATTAGCTGATTGCAGAGTTCCTGGGTTCGATCCCCGGATCGGGTTAGTATTAGGTATTTTTGGGTTTACCTACAGCAAAATTAGGACCTTAACCAACTATTAAGTATTCTGTGCCTTAACATAGTTGGTGAAACGCGTATTTGGTACCTCTGCCTACCCTTTAGAGAGTATAGGCGTGTTGCTATGTTATGTCATGTCTAACGAGTTCAAAATTCCTATTTCAAACGATGTCTAAGGAGAGACTTCATTTGAAGGAGGAATTCCTTATATAAAAAACGAATGTTACATTATTATTATTAATAGTAACATTACTTGTCCCAATAATGAAAACGGGTCTCCTCTCCAAAAGAGCTAAAAGAATTTACAGCTTAATCCATACACGCTTACTTCAAGCGAATATTTGGATCAGATATGCCTTTAGAACATAGGTACTAAGATTATTATTCAAAAAACCTTCTTCAAACTTCAAAAAACCCAAAAAATATGAATTAAATACATCTACTGTTTCATAATTATAGAAAAACTAGCTGTTGCCCGCGGCCTATGTGTTATTCCAGAGCATAATCTACCTCTGTGCCAAATTTCATCCAGATCCGTTCAGTAGTTTTTACGTGAAAGGGTAACAAACATCCATCCATCCAACCATCCCTCTATCCATCCATCCATACTCACAAACTTTCACATTTATAATATTAGTAAGGATATAAATAAACGCAACACAACTCAATCACCAACTCACCCATATTCTATTGTCCAAAGAGGCACTACAACTACTCGATCATCCCCATTCAATAAACAGACAAACAGTTTAACACAAACATGTGTAATCTCACGTAAAAATTACCGGAAATTGGAGAAATCAGTTACCCTTGATTTGGGGTAAACACGTACGAGTGGGGTAAACTGATTCTGACTTATCCAATTACGACCCTCCGTTTAACAAACGGACATTAGACACTATTCTGTAAATCACACGATATAAAAGATATAGTTACACATATGCGATAGGGATATTATAGTAATAGACATTCTTTGATAAAGGAATGCATCAATTCTAATAAGAAATAGAAATTATAAACTTCTTAGAAATTTGAAAAAATACCTCCTTAGACAGCATTTGAAAAGGGAATTTTGCACTCCTTAGACATCACTTGGAAAAGGAATTCTGAACTGAACTCTAGATGTTATTTGAAAAAGGAATTTTGACATCCTTATTGGATATTAGTTAGATAGTAGTTACTTACAGTATCAATAAATTATTTGGTATGCATTATTGAATGTAAATAAATTAAATGGTAATCAAGTTACTTAAAGCCTAAGTGATTTTAAACGAAAAATATAGACTTAGGAATAGATTATAGCTTTCTACCATTAAAAGATTATTTATGATTGGCTTAGTAGTTTAGAGATATACCTCGAAACAACAAACATATATTTTCAGCAGTTCTCTTTTACGGAAGTCACGGACGGTGTCGCGATGGACTCAACAAACACAGTTCACGTACAAAGTACACATAGACTCGGAACAACCACGATAGATCATACACAAGGATACACAAGCTGGCTTATATTTGGCTTAAAGAATAAGCATTGCCTCACGTGGCAATGCTGCCAGTCTTCTGGGCACGTTTCCAGTAGACGTTGATACGGAGGAATTTTATGACGCCTAGAGAAACAGCCTTTCATTTGTTTTTATTATTATTTATTTTATTTTCAGCCTGTATTGTTCCACTGCAGGGCATAGGCCTCCGTTTCCTTTTCCCACTCAACCCGATCTTGTGCTAAATTAGTACAGAATTATTTATGTATTTTAACAGAACAATTTCTTTTTTAATTAGAGAAAACCCTCGAAATATTACCCAATGTTACCTGATGCCACAATAATACTCCCCCAAAAAAGCAAGGTGTAGTGATTTCAAACGGTCTGTCGACCCCGAAAAACGTAGAGATTGAGGATATAGTGACATTCCAACTTACATTAACAGAAAATATATTGAATCACTGGATGTTATTTTATCTTAACTAATGTTATAAAGAGGACAAATTCGATTTGTTTGTTAGGATATAGCTCAAAAACTACGCGACCGATTATAAAATTCTTTTACCATTAGAAAGCTACATTATCAGCGGGTAGAATAGGCGGGATTCCTACGAAAACTAATTAAATGTCCACCCGTGCGATGCGTTTGCAATATCAAAGGTAACTTGCGTTGCGCCGACCAATTTTTGTACACCAGGCTTTGGAGTATCCCTGGGATAGGAACACGTTTCTTTCAAAACGCAGAGAGATCTGTACCCACACGCAGGAATACACTTTGACTGCCTCGGTGGTCCAGTGGCCGCAGTATACGCCTGCTGTGCACGAGGTTGTGGGTTCGATTCCCATACAGGATAAAACTTTGTGTGACCCACAAAGAATTGTTCTGAGTCTGGGTGTAATTTGTGTCCGTTAATTGTATGTTTGTAAAGTCCCCCGCGACACAGAGCTTGTTCTCTAGTGCGGGAGTTGTCTTTTTAAAATAACAATAACACAGGAATACAACTACACCACTATGTGTAGTTATTTGGCTGTGATCTTCTGTAATGTCTCAATAGTTCTCTACTATTTTGAATAGTTCAACGTTAATGTTTTCTTTCTTTCTTTCCCAGGAGAAGTCCGGCGAGCCTTACCCCGGTAAACTATCGGTAAAGTCGGATCTGAATCCTGTATTCGGTAAGTACTTACACATTATCATATTTTATTATAGCATAAAAACAAACCAATACACTATAATATTAAGATCTCTTAATGATAGTGAAAACCGTATCAAAATCTGTTACGTGGTTTAGAAGATCTAAACGTACATAGGGACAACGGATCTGCCTTGGTGGTCCAGTAGCCTCAGTATGCGCCTGCTGTGCACGAGGTTGTGGGTTCGATTCTCACACAGGACGTAACTTTGAGTGACCTGCAAAGAGTTGTTCTGAGTCTAGGTGTAATTTTTGTTCGTTAATTGTATGTTTGTAGTCCTCCGCGACACAGAACTTGTTCTCTAGTGCGGGGGTTGTAGTTTAAAAAAAGAATAAGTTCTTAAGGAAATTTGGCAAAGAGATAAAAAAAATATCCTTTAAAAGGACATATTTATGTTCTGAATACTTTTTATATTCTGTGAGGTTCTTCCTCAGTCGGGCCTGCTCACTAGTATGGTGCCTCTCTAGTATTTCTTTATCGCTATAACCGACATCCACACGGACGAAGCCACGGGCAACAACTAGTAATATAATAAGCAGCTTTGCGTACCTATAATAAATTAGGATATCATTAAATCAACATACATTTTAGTCAAATGATTTATGGGCGAGGATTTGTAATGTTTAACATTAAGGATTTGAATAAAAACACTGTTTTTATAATTTGTCTGCACGGTTGGTTCAGTGGCTTAAGTGGTTAGCTCGCCATTTACTACTGCGTGGCGTGTTGTGGGTTCGATCCCCACGCGGGACAAAAAATTGTGTGATCCACAAATGGTTGTCCCGAGTCTAGGTGTACTTTGTGTCCGTTAATTGTATATTTGTAAAGTCCCCCGCGACACAGGGCTTGTCCTTAGTGCGGGAGTTGTCTTTAAAAAAAATTGTTGCAAATAGATACTCTGCGAAGATATTAAGTATGTAGTATTATTGGTGAAGAATAAATAAATTAAATTGACAGCAAAATGGGGATGCCGACGTGTACAATGGAGGTGTGAGTTCGATTCCCGGTACTACTAATTTGAATTACATTTTGTGAAATGAATTTACATGTACTTATCAAATTAATGATGATGCCGGTATGTATAGCTAGCATTTTTTCCGATCGATCGATCCGATCATCAGACCAAAATCACTTGAAAGGACATTCCGAGTTAGAATTCAATTTTCGCCTTATGATAATGTGTAAAATTCCAACAAGGTAACATATAATATAAAGATGACCTTTCATATCTGCTACACCATTAAAAAGCAACATTTAGCTAGTAATATAGGCTATATTTTATACTAATAAAATTGAGGGACCCCTACGAAAACTAAATATATGTCCACCCGTGAAAAGCCGGGATATGCCTCTAGTATTTAATAAACAACCTACTTAAGGTGACACCTATTAGGTGACCCCTATTAGGTCACCTCTATTAGGTGACCCCGTTAGCTACATCACTATCACACCAAAGTTAAAACTTACAACTAATTAGTCATACCAACACGCCTTATAAAACCTCTCAACATAAATTATCGCATCTTTTACACTATTACGTATAAACGAACACGATTATTATCGATAATATTATCGATATATACAGGCTAGTGATGGGAAATTGATTTCGGATCAACTATCGTGGAATTATAGGGTATTAGGTCTAGCTTCTCACTGCAAGCGGAGCGGGAGAATTGAATTGAGTTAATTGCTTATAATGATTTGATTTCTAACAATACTAACAATATAAGTAAGTGAAATTTACACGTAAATAAACTATAGGTGTCGCATACTGGTTAAGGTGGTTACCTCAATCTGAGTGTTGTGGGTTCGATTCCTACATGCGACAAATATTTTTGTGGCTCGAAGATAGTTGTTCCGAGTCTGGCTGTGCTCCAGATACATTAAAAGTCGGTCTCCATCTGTTAACAGTAGTTAGATAATGGCAGAGGTCCGTCTGGTATTAGATCGGCCATTAACCACGTCATGAACCTCCTCCTTTTTTTAAGTCGGTTAAAAATCTGAAAACAATAATACATTTTTTAATACTACGGCCCGTCCGATGTTAAGCAGTTTCCGTAGCCTATGGACGCTTGCAATACCAGGGGTATCACTTGCGTGTTGCCTGCACATCTTTGCACACCATTTATATTAGCCCCATCCCCAGTCGGCCTTGCTCGCTAGTATGGTGTACTCTTTGAATATACTTATTAACTTACCCCTAAAACCTTTTTTTACCTTAACAATTTCCCACTTGATCCGCTTGCAGTGGAAGCCCAACTCCTCACCCGAAGGCTATTAACTCCGAATTATGTATGTTTTATCGCCAGCTTATAATCATCTGTCACTATCGTTACAATATTTTCGTATAATTTCATCTTGCCCCACCTCCGTAAGGATGGGATTTTATCGATAAATCATCGATTGATTTGATATTAAAATTATTATCTTATCGATACAACTCATTGGAGTTATTAACTATTTATTAAGAATACTGTTATTCTATTATTTGCCTTTGACTGCGTCGTTGAGTGCGACTTCAGATTACGACAACCTGGGTTCGATTTCCATCGAACTATGAGAGTCAGGAAATAAAGAGAGCACCAGTGTTTCGCACACACTTGTGCACCATAATATCTCCCGCGGAGCTGGCAACTCGAACTTAGGCGCTGTGGTCTAAATTCAGATATAATGACATTATTATTAGATATTTACTCATATGTATGTAGGTATGGTTACTTTGTCTTTAACTAAGAATCGTAAGCTCAATTAATTTTAGCTACTATAAAATAGTAATGATTAAGTAGCTTTCAAATACATTAAACAGTATAATGAAGAATTATATTAATATTTATGACGACACTTAATATCTATTACTGCGCAGTAACGGTTTATATTTATTGTCCGATTGATGACGCATAGCTTCAAAGCGCTTTTATGACTGAGATAATAATATCTTGGGACAAATAACACACGGCTAGTTGATCCTAAACTAGGCAGAGCCTGTAATGTGGCAACTGTACAACTAATTGGTCATATTTTTAAATACCTACATATTTTTATATGTAAAAATCTCATGTCATTTCGTTCACGTTAATCAACGAAATTACTTAAGCTATTTAAATGAAATTTTAGTAAATATATAAAACGATAGGATAGTTTTATCTTATCTTATCTTTGGCCCGAGCACTTCGACCTTTGGGGCCTTACTTCCATAATTTGTTCGTCCAGCCTTTTTCCACTTTCTTTAGGAATTCTTTTGCATGACTTTGGCCTCCGGCCTTGTTCTGCCAGTACTCGCCATGCTTTTTGGTGGCCATTTGTATTAGAGATGACCACCGTTTGTGCCAGGTTTATGACCGGCTCTGGGCCGCACATAGGCGATTCCGAGCCTCTTCGTGCAAGGGCATCGGCTTTTTCGTTTCCTTCGATGCCTGCGTGGCCAGGTACCCAGACTAGTTTTAGTTTTTATCTTAATAATTTTGGGCGGTAGCTAGTTATAAAAAAATAATACCCAGACTCAAAACAAAGAATTGTCCTGGGTGTGAATCGAGCTCAAGACTTCGGCTTAGCAGTCAAGGTCAATAATCACTATACAAACAGGCCAGTTAAAGATTAATATATTTAAAGGCACATTAGAGCTCACATCAATCAATCAATATTTTTTCAGTCCACTGCTGGACAAAAACCTCATCTAATTTACGGCACAACACCCGTTCAATTTCATTAAAAACGAGTTAAATACCTACATAAAGATGTCTCAAAATTACTTATCTCATCCTTCATCGTATTCGATAACGCAACTGCTATCCGTCAAAACATAACTTAGTCGAATTGCGTCACGCTACTAATTCGATGTCTGTTTATCGATAAGATTTCTCACGTGTCTATCGACACCCGTCCATCACTAGCCGCAGCTCGTTATTTGTTGTTATTAGTGCTTTTTTTTCGTTTTTTTTTAACTTCGGGATGTTTTCGAGAAACCGGTTAGGGTCCTAATCTGATCAGTTTGCCACGACCCTGGCCGGCCGAACCAGTAAAAAGAATATAAAGAAATGATGTACAATAAAGAATGTTGAATTGTTATTGTGTTTCTGACTTTGCTGCCTATATTTGGATTCGATTTTTGGGTTTAGGTTACAATTTTTTATATTCAAAACTTTTGACATTAAGACTTATTATTTTTCGCTAAGGTTTGGTAAAAAAATGTGATTCTTTTTTATAATGTTAATGTGACAAATGGATTCCATGCGTTTTGAAAGGAATCTTAGAGAAAAAACAATGAATCGGCAACACGCAAGTGAACCTTTGGTATTGCAAGCGTCCATAGGCTTCGGTAACTGCTTAATATCATACAAGTCGTATGCTTGTTTGCCACCCAAGTAGTATTAAAAAAGTTATTTTTATTTTTATTAAGACCTAAAAACTAGTTTCAAATATAGACCATATATAGATTTTAACGACATACAGCCATTATTAAAATATTCGAAACATTTCTCATTTTAAAATAATATAATTTAATGTTTTTGTTCCAAAATAACATCCACCTACTGATTATAATAGTTAAATAACAAATTATGTTTAAATTAAGCCATAAATTAATTATAATTTATAGATCAAATCCCGCGTATATCAATTTAATTAGGCAGAACGATATCAAAGATTTATATTTAATAGTATTAGGTATGTTAAATAGGAAAGCAATAAAAAAATAAATGTAATAAATTCGGTGTTGATATTCAATCATTACAGCTGTTGAAGAGGAGGTTTTACAGGTCTTCAGCGCTCATAGGTGCACTTGGCGTTCGGTAAACGATCAGCGGGTTAATCCCTACGAAAAGAAAACTAAATATCCATCCGTGCGAAGCCGGGAGTGCTAGTATTATTATGTGCTCAAGAATGCCAGGGATGGACTCTCAATTGTCCGTGGTATCTGAGCCATGGCAGCTGTTCACGTCCAATGCAATCATTGGCGCCATCCATCTACTGGCGCAACTCAACTTTGACATTACGACTCAGGCAAAAAGAAAGTCTAGTATTTCTAAAGTTATCATTTAGAAATACAAGGTGCAAGCCTGACTGGGGAAGGAACCAAATCATACAGAAGACCACAGCCAAATAGCTTCACACAGCGGTGTGGTTGTGTTCCTGTGTGTGAGTACAGGTTTTCAGCACTCATTTAGGGATGCGTTTTTAACTTTACGTTTTCCTATACCAGAATACGGAATACCACTGCTGCAGTGGTATTCCGTAAGAGCAAAAACCAAGCCACCGCAAAAACCGAGCAAAATCCATCTGTCAGATTGAAAATCGGTATTCCGTAAGAGCCCTTTTTGACGTTTAGTCAATAGATTGTGCCGTCCCCGAGCAATCACAACTGTCAATTTTGCGATCACAACTGTCAGTTGTCATCGCTGTTTCTTAGAGAATTAGCCGGCGGGTACACTCCAACACAAAATGCTTGCTTGCAAAACCAGATATTGTATTACTTTCATGTTGCTAAAACAAAAATTAACACAGAGTATCCCTGTGATAATCTTCTTCTTATCGTTTGGTTAGTGGCCAACCGGCCGGCTGATTCTCTAAGAAACAGCGATGGAAAACTGAAAGTTGTGATCGCAAAACTGACAGTTGTGATTGCTCGGTGCCGGCACAATCTATTGACTAAACGTCAAAAAGGGCTCTTACGGAATACCGATTTTCAATCTGACAGATGGATTTTGCTCGGTTTTTGCGATGGCTCGGTTTTTGCTCTTACGGAATACCCCTGCCGGTGTCAGAATTATTTAGATCGCCCATATTTCGGCCTCTGTCGTGATCTAACGACTGAAGAACGGAAGGCACGTTAAGCACGGAGACGTTCAGACGAAATACCACTATGCGGTCACCCATCTATAGAGTTACTGCGTCCTTGGTACCTTAATATTTTTTTAGAAAATAATCCTACTTCCTACTAATATTACCTTAATATTACCCTTACAAACGCGAAAGTTTGTAAGAATGTATGGATGTATGTTTGTAACTCTTTCACACAAAAACTACTAAACGGATCTGGATGAAATTTGGCACAGAGATAGATTATAGTCTGTAGTAGCACATTTTTATCGCGATAACCGACATCCACGCGGGCGGAGCCGCGGGCAACAGCTTGTGTAAAGAATAAACATAGTTGGAGCGGAATCCACATTTCAACAGTAAAACATAAAATATTTTTACCAAAACTAATTTATAGTTCAAACTTAAGAATAAATTATTAAAAAATATATATATAGCAATAAATTTGTTTATGGCTTTTCATGATACGCCACCAAAGAGGTTTGGTTAGTTAGACCATAAACAAGTCACTTCCGATCTAATAAAATAGTAATACATATTAGAAACAGTTGAAAACATGTAATATATAGTTTAGGCAGTTGTTTGTATGTATGTCAGCCTGTTTCTCGTAAACTGCTGAGTTTAAACTGCCTAGTTCTAACATATAAGCAAATTAAGTAGGAATATTATGGTAGTAAAATATTGATTATATTGTTTAGTATTTGTAAATTTTATACTAGTATATCTATATATAAAGTCGACAAATCTATTTGACTGTTTGCATAATCTGTGGTCTAGTTAATAGCACTAAAATTGTGGCTCATAGATATTTGTTTTAAGTCTGGGTGTACATTGTGCCCGAGCAATGTTGTAAAGTATTTCGTCCCGGTAGATAAGTGTTAGAGATGCGGATTGATAGATCTGCAAGGTCAAGCAAGCTTGCCGCGGTTGATCCATAGATGGGTGACCATTTTCTAAAAATACAGCTAGGCTATGCCTTGGAAAGCACGTATAAGTTGTTAAATATTTTATCATTTTTGCTATGCATTTAGCTCAAATATATTTTAAGCAATGTGGAAAAAGGAGTATAAGGTTTTTAAAGGGTCGGCAACGCGTGAGTGACACCCCTGGTATTGCAAACGTCCATAGGCTAAGGTAACTGCTTACCATCAGGCGGGCCGTATGCTTGTTTGCCATCTTGGTAGTATAAAAAAAGTGGATCCCAGATTTTTTTGTCCCGTGTGGGGATCGAACCCACAACATGCCGCACAGTAGTAAATGGCGAGGTAACCACAAAGCAGCCGTGCAGTCAAAATTGATCAGAGATTAGATTAAAATCTTCAGGGCAAAGACCTAAGCCATATTTTTTTTGTGAATCACACTCAGATTTATTTGCATATTTACCTAACACCATTAAATATATGAACACGCCATCGACACACTTTAATTGTATGTAATCGGTGAAACGATGATATGTTGCTATGCGTGTATTTTACAATTATATACACACTAGCGGTAGACTGCGGCTCCGCCCGCGTGGATATCGTTTATCATGGTAAAAAGTAGCTTACATCCTTTCCCAGGATTTCATCTATCACTTTGCGAAATTTCATTAAGATTCATTTAGTCGTTATTATATACTAGTTGTTGCCCGCGGCTCCGCCCGCGTGGATGTCGGTTATCGCTGCAAAAAGTAGCCTATGTGTGTGCCAAATTTCATCCAGATCCGTTCAGTAGTTTTTACGTGAAAGAGTAACAAACATCCATCCCTCCATCCATCCATACATCCATCCATACATCCATACATCCATCCATTCTCACAAACTTTCACATTTATAATATTAGTAAGGATTATTATTATTACTAGCCAGCCATGTCCCACGGCAAAGATTTCCCTTTTCTTCTTCCATTGATCACGGTCTAAACCTTTCACTTGCTAGTCAGCACGGTAGGAGTCAAGCTCGTCCCGCCATCTTTTCCTGGGCCTGCCACGTCTTTTAATGTTCTGTGGCAGCCACCTGATTGTTCTTAGCTTTTAATATATTAAAAAAAAACGCTTTTGTATATCAATGCTTATAATATTTACCAGTTACCTGGTTTACATAGAACATCATCATCTCAGCCAATAGACGTCCACTGCTGGGCATAGACATAGTACACGCTCCGCTTAATTTGGGATCAGTCAGATGGCCGTGGGTCAATTGTCCTAATATTATTTTCCACGTTAAATGTAGATTTCGTCGTTACATTTATTTCAACTGCCATGCACCCTTGAGGCCGTAGCGTGGCTCCCATTTGTCTTTCTATAGTGTTCCTCAAGAATCCGGTTTTCAAAAAAAAAAAAAGCAAATTTAACTGGTAGTTTACCAGACATTAACGCGTCCTAAAATACAAACAAACTAAAGCTTTATTATTTTGTCCGGCCGGTAACCGAAGTTAAGACTATCTGCCGCAAATCAAATCTCAAGCAACAACCACTGTACCAACAAGGCTTTTAAATACAAAAACTTTAACACATTGCAAACGAAAGTGCGAAAACTTTTTGTCTACAATCCTATTACGCTATCCTTCTCCCACTTACGAGCTTTACGTATATTGTATCTCTGTCGCACGTTCAATTTGCGACTACCCTCAATATGTACCTGTTATTTGTGTCATTATATCGCCAGTTCTAATTGGAACTTGATATGCGTACACAATTAGACTTGGGTCGTCTTAGATTAACGAGCTTTTTACACTTGCATTACGTTGGTGGGTTGTTTTATAAGCGGTAGCGGGTTTAAAATGAGGTGCCTGTCAATTTACGGCGATACTTTTTGAATAGGGCCAACCAAGAAGAGTTTTTGTTAAATTTCGTAGTTTTTTTTTAACAAAGACACCCATCTATCTATACTTGAATTTTAAAATATAATCCTTTTTAAGCACATTGCGCGCTTGGAGGGGTGTGAGATTTGTCTTAGTTAAATTTCCTACTGGGACTCCAGAAAGTAATTGCGGTCGAATTTCGGCTACCGGGTGATCTCTAGTATAGATAACAATGTGATATAGAAATATCCTCCTATCTGAGTTTTAATCTCTACGGAGACTAGCAATTTGTGCGGGAGATATTATAGTGTAAAAGTGTGTACAAAATAGTTCACTGTAATAGTCCAGTGAGACGGCATATCAGGCGTAGGTAGAACAATCGACTTTACGTGCTTTCTAAACCCAATATTTTTGGCCCGATTTTGGCATCAAACCCGAGACCTCATAGTCAACAGGAGACTATTTAGCTAATCTTCTTAAAGTAACCACAAACAAAATAAGATTAAATTAAAGTGACATTCTCATAACCCTCATTGGAAATACTGGTCGTTGTAAATTGTTTAATTTATTTGTTTTTTTTATTAATTCTCTACCCCAAACACGAAATCTATCGGGTGTATTGAAAAGGATGTTAAAAAAACATACTATCGATGATGATAGATCATTCGATAACCTTTGAAACGTGTTAACCCTCGCATTCTTGGGATATGTGGGTGTTAAATTATAAATATATTCAACCTTTACACAAGTATGGGAATATTGGGAACCTAATAATTAAAAGTTATTAATTTTAATTTGTATCATTTGGTATTAGTTTAAAGTAACAAAACAATCGATTTTAAATAAATACTTTATCATGTGAGTAAAATGTTAGAATAATATTGCTCTTAACATTTAAAATAATTTATTGCCCCTATGGTCTTGTGGTTGAAGTACCTAGACACCGCGTCGATCAGTTTGGTTCCCATGCAAGACAAAATGTTGTGTGATACATAAATGCTCGGTGCGAATACTTGTATCCGTGAATTGTATGTTAATAAATCCCCCGCAACATTTCCTAGTTTTATTAATGTCACTTTAGCAACTCTCGCCATGCAACACAGGGCATTTACCTAGTAACTCTTGTCCTTATAAAAACATATTCCTGAAGAATTTTTGTCTATTCCGTTTATGCTATGTACTTTGTGTCCGTGAATGGTATGTTTGTAAAGTCCCCCGCGATACAAGACTAATACTCTAGTGCGGGACTAATAGAGCTTCTCGCTTAAAAAAAGAAAACGCTATATCCTATGACTTGCCTCTGTGTTGATGATACTAATACATATTTAGAGATCCGTAGAAGATATATAAATTATAATTTGTTTCGCTGACACCTTTACTTTATTGTATTTTTTGTTTAAACTTTTGTTTTATATCACATTAACTATCTGGTCTCATCCCCAAGTTATTAATAGAGGTGAGGCATCACACAAGTGAGCAAACATCACCAAGAAAAGAGGGTCCATCTTCAGTATGGCTTAGTGTTTACTAAAGACTATAAATAACTTTACACACTGGGCCGTTTGTTATCATTTCCACGTAAGGCACTACTATAAGCGAGTAAGACCGATAGGGAAAGAACCTTTACCTTACAAAAGACCACAGCATCTACACACAGTGGTATATTCGTGTTCCTATACGTGAGTATAGGTTTGCAGTGCTCATTTAGGATGCATTTTTAAACACCGGGTTCCTATCTCAATAATAGTCAGAAAATCCTGATGTTAAAATGTTAATGTAGCATCAAGTGATGTCCCAGGTATTCCAAGCGTCCATATGCTACGGTAACTGCTTACCATACCCCCGTACGGTTGTTTGCCACCTAAGTAGTATAAACAAACCCATTGAACCCTTTACTTACTTGTTATCTACGAGCCATACATCAAAAAATAAATAAAATACATTAAATATTTCGTAACACACTTAAAATTACGCCATATTTGTACTGAACCATCACACGTTAACACCTACGTAATAAGGATCATCGTACATTAAGCGATGACGCACGTTAACATGCCGCAATGACGACTTTGTCATGAGTGAAATTTGGCATTATAAAGTGCGTCTTACGCTTTGTGACGATGTAGTATCCAAGATATTGTTACATATACTGTTTTTTTTGTTATAAAGACAATCATGCTTACAGCCCGCCTGATGGTAATCAGCTATATGCCTATGTACGCTTGTAACACCAGAGCTTTGAGTCAGTGGTAACCCTGGCATAACGAAAACTATATTTTAAAAACAGTTTGTTCAATTTGTTTAGATGAGCACTGTAGTCCTGAAATCACGCAAAAATATAAATAAACCATTCTGTATAATTATTTGTCTGTGGTCATATCCCAGTCAGGCTTGTTTGCTTGTATTATGCCCTACCTCTCTTCAAATGATTTTATATTGGAAAGATCCTTATCTTTCCAATTTTTATAATGTAGAGAACAAGCTCTGTGTCGCGGGGGACTTAACAAACATACAATTAACGGACGATGTAATTTGTGTCCGTTAATTGTATGTTTGTTAAGTCCCCCGCGACACAGAGCTTGTTGACTTTTTTAAAGAAAGAAAGAAGAAAGAAAGAATTATATCTAATATTGCCGCATGCCGCGTATCGACACCGACAGTGTATTTCAATATGCGGCGATCCTTAAACTGAAACTTGTTTTGACTCCACAGTTTTTGTCGTCGATAAATCTCATAATTGGTCTGTAAGTAAACGCACAAGTTGTTGGTAATCAATCACTGGTAAAAAAAACCTTTTGTTTTTAATAACTAGTGAAAAATTAAATTAAAGTTTTTTATACAGACGCGTAAGTTTGATTTTAATATTATATTGTGATCTTCAGATAGGTGATTAGGGTTTAATATTATATTGTGATCTTCAGATAGGTGATTAGGGTTTTGGTATCACACTAGGCCCGCGGTCTCAGATTCCAGATTAACAAGAAAAAAAAAATCTTACATTGGACTCGAGGTGGTATAGTGCCTGTCTATTTCTCACATATTGTAATCTTTAAATAGGTGATAAGGGTTTCGGTATGACCAGAATTTTTAGAAAACTGGGACCATAATAAATCTGGGACTGCGAAACCAGATGCCTGGTTTACCAGTGAATAATTACGAGTTTTTATACTGTTGCCTAGTGGTGGGATTATTCCTGTCTTTACTCTTTTATAAGCCTGTTGGCTATCTATGTAATTGTAGTTTATTTCTTATATAATATTATAATCCTTAGATAGATGACTAGGGTTTAGGTATAACTTATTCATTGGTAAAAAATTAAGTTAAGTTATGGGCAGGGCACATAGCTCGCAGAACCGGCCGTTGGGGCAGAAAGGTTCTAGAGTGGCGATCACGAACTGGAAGACGCAGCGTGGGCAGGCCTCTAACAAGGTGGACCGACGGCAACCGATGGACAAGGTCAGCTCAGGACCGAATGATGTGGAAGACCTTAAGGGAGGCCTATGTCCAGCAGTGGACGTCCTTTGGCTGAGATGGAATGGTCGGGTTTGGATTTTTGGATTAACATGCTAATGATGTCTATGCCTTGCAACTGTCTATAGACTACAGTAATTGTTTACCATCAGGCGGTCCGAATACTTGTTTGCCACCTAAGTAGTATAAAAAATTCAATGAACCATATTAAAAGTGATGCACGAACTTATTTCATTATAAAAAAGGGTACCTACCTGCTCCACTCTTGCGGTTAAAACAAATTATATGGTGTTGTGTTTGTTCTGTCTCCGACTTACAATCTTAACTAGGTGCGTGTAATTGTGGTCATCCAATGCTTACATGTGTCATCATTCAAGGAATTTGAATGGAGTTTTATATTGTGTGGTCGACCTAATAAATTGCAGATAAAAATTGCTGTACGGATCGAACTGGAACTTCATATAAAGTTTCAGTTCATATAGCGATTCATTTTCAGTTTTTATCTGCGAGAGAAGAGAGAGAAAGAGAGAAACCGTACACATGTACGGTTTCTCATCCAGTAGTCTACCTCTAGTTCTGCTTTTTACGTATTAATCAATCAATCATTTATTTATTTATATCATCATCATTATCACCATGTTTCAGTCCCCTGTTGCACATTGGCCTTTCCTAATTCGCGCTATAACACCCGCAGGAGTATTCCGTAAGAGCAAAAACTGAGCCACCGCCAAAACCGAGCAAAATCTGGCTGTCAGATTGAAAATCGGTATTCCGTAAGAGCAAAAACCGAGCCTTTTTGAAGTTTAGTCAATAGATTGTGCCGTCACCGAGCAATCACAACTGTCAGTTTGCCATAGCTGTTTCTTAGAAAATCAGCCGGCGGGTCTTGCGCCTTCAGAATTCAGTCTACCCCCTAGTTCTATCTGGTCTGGCTTATATTTACCAAGTCGCGGTCTCCACTCAAGGACTCGTAGTCACCTTAGATGTTATGTGAGCTCTCTAAATTAATAAAGTAGGTAAATATTGTAATAACCAATGACGTCTACCATTTTGTCATTGACTATAACGAACGCTTGAACAAAATTAGAATGAATGATAAGATTTCTCGATAACTGATAACTAATGAATGGTTTCAATCGATGTTATCGGTGTTTCGCGAAATATATTGTTTGATATATCGACCGCATTTGCATAAACAAGGTTTATATCGTTTTACATCTATTTTTATAATAGTTATAATAACTGCACGAATGGTGTGTACAAAGTATTTTTTTTTTTCATACTACCAAGGTGGCAAACAGCCGTATGCTGATGGTAAGCAGTTACCGTAGTACGTAGTACTCACGCGTTGCCGATCCTCTAAAAACATTATAACTCCTTTCTTGAAGATCCCCATGCTATAGTCTCTTGGGAAAGCTTCGGCAGGGAGCTCATTTCACAACTTAATCGTATGAAGTAATGTTTGAGGTGCTGCTAGGGTGTGAGGATGTAATAATTCAAAATATAGGTGTCAAAAACATGGGTCAGCAACACGTAAGTAGTAAGGTACCTCTAGTATTGCAAGCGTCCATATTTGCCACCAAAGTAGTATAAAAAACCTAGGTGGCCTCTGTTTCCAAACAGGTAGACTAAATCATACCTAAAATTCGACCACAGCATTAAAGTTTTTTTTATAACCAATAAATTATTCAATTAATCGCCTAAAACTTCTCAATTTACACATTTCGAGAGATATCCTTAAATATACCCTCATCCCATCTCAATAAAGTGGGTAAGCACGTTTCTCGGAACCCGCGGTGGGTCTGACCTATACTAATATTGACAATACTGACACCCAAGCTCCCTATAATGTGTAGTAACGACAAAAATACACACCGTTTTTTATATATATTGAACTTGTAGTGAAAGTTTGGTTCGGCTACTGGTTTTGTGATTCTGAACGAGCTTTTTTATTAGTTACTAGCTGTTGCCCGCGGCTCCGCCCGCGTGGATGTCGGTTATCGCTGCCAAAAGTAGCCTTTGTGTTATTCCAGACCATATTCTACCTGTGTGCCAAATTTCATCCAGATCCGTTCAGTAGTTTTTACGTGAAAGAGTAACAAACATCCATCCATCCATTCTTACAAACTTTTACATTTACAATATTAGTAAGGATTATTTGGCCTTGAAATATGTCTAAGATTAAGTTTCAAGGTGGCATTTTTGTTGTTGCGATAGCCGATATTCACGCGGGCTAAATCGCGGGCAACATAAAGAAGTAAAATAGGCTACGGTAACTGCTTAACATCAGGCGGGCCCTATGCTTGTTTGCCACCCAAGTACTATTAAAAATAAAACGCCGACCGAGGCTCGGTCGTTGGTTTTCGTAAAAAACTATTTTTTATATAGCAGCCCTGTACAGCTATGCGTTGCCGTGTGTACACCAAATATTTTAAATAAAGAACTCAGAGAATAAAAACTAGGTACACTGGGCGGCTTTATCGCTAAGTGCGATTTCTTCCAGGCAACTTTAGAATAAACAAAGGAATGACCAGAATTAAAAAAATAAACCTGTTATTACTTAACAATACTACATAGTGTTGCAATTTCTTGGAAACAGACAAATGTAACATAGATAATTAATTATCATATCTTGCCCAAAA
This sequence comes from Trisateles emortualis, assembly GCA_947095525.1. NCBI lineage: Eukaryota > Metazoa > Arthropoda > Insecta > Lepidoptera > Erebidae > Trisateles > Trisateles emortualis. The sequence goes on along the minus strand of OX352754.1, from coordinate 8,119,838 downwards.
AAACTTAGTAATCAAAGATAAACACTTCGTAGTAATAAAAATATAAATATATTGTGTACGAATGATTGACATTTTATAAATTAGTTAACTTATTTAGTTTTTGTTTGGTTAAGTATAATTAAGTTTGTGAGTAATGGTGCCATTCTTAGTATTTCATTCTTTTTATAGAAAAGGATATAGAAAGAAAAGAAAGAAACATTATGATGCATACTTAACGGTAATATATTGAAATCATACATTTTAATGATAATAATGCCGTTTTTTTTTGTACTACTTAGTTTGCAAAGAAACATACGGCCCGCCTTATGTTTATCCCGATGGATACGTTCGGAAAAAAACCTTTTGTATCCCAAAAACGTTTTTTTCAGAACACATCCCTAAATGAGCGATGAAGACCGGATTTATAGTAAAATATTAATATTATCTATATTAAAGTAGCTATTGCTATCGGCCGTGGCTTCGTCTGCGTGTGTGTCGGAAACCTTATGTCTTTCCCCAGGAAACCATCTCTTTGCCAAATTTAATTTAGATTCGTTCAGCCGTTTCGTCGTGAAAAGCTTACTTACAAACACACTTAGTTATTTTCGCATTTTATATTAACAGCATAAGGAACTCTTTCATAATTAATAATTCTTTACACTGTGATATTAAAAGGTATGGATAATTCAATTTAAATTTTTCATACGTGACAGTAATAATTTATTTTAAAGTCATCATCTATATAAATAATAATGAATATATGGATGAATTCTTTATCCTCGATGCATTTCTAAACCATTCACTCGAATGCGATGAAAATCGAAATTCAAATTAGGATCAAAAAATTGCAAAATGGCGGCACGATTCAAACCTAGAATACTTATTTTAAACAACAAATTTACTTCAATCATTGTCCTATAACCATTTCCTATTACCTCATTTCCCAATAGATTAACAGACACATTTTTAATCCATCTACTAATAACTAAAGTGCAAACAATTATCTCAATCTGTCTGTCCGCTCATCATCATAATAGTTTGCCGCTGACTAAATTGCCTGTAAATTGGAAAGGCGTGGGACAGCCGTATTCTGAACGCAATGTACTATTTACTACGGTAACTACGGTTTGAAGAAAGACGTTAACTGCTGTGAATTGTGGACGTTTTAATATGCCAGTATCACCTATCTAGAAAATTGGGGAATTTTTGAGAAACATGAATAAAAAAACCGTTTAGCTATTCTAACATAATCTTATTTTTCCGAGGCACAGCAACTAATGACAACAGTAGGTACCAGCGTGCCGCGCCATCTTTTGGGATACTGAAATATTAAATTTTCAAATTATTTTTGTAATATACATTTTTCACTTTGTCATTTTTTTTATTACTTAACTAGCTTTAGTGTATTATTAATAATGCAAAAATAACTATGCACCTGCGTTGCCCATACTTGTGTTCTTTCTCTCTGTTATGCTATCACGGATCAACGGCTAAATGGATCTGATGAAATTTGGGTAGAAGTTAGATTTTTTTTATTGTTTTTTTCTATCTATTGTATCCTGTATGTATCATATCAACATTAATAAAACGTAATTAATACGGGTGAAATCGCAGGCTAAACCTAGTATATCTTCATCACGTGAAACCTTCATGATTTATAAGTAAAATCTACAAATCTTACAAAACCCTTTAAGCTAAGCTATCTGAATCCAAGAACAGATTTGATTGATTGTTTTTTTTTAACTTTTTCGGTATCTTTTAGTGTATAGATAATAGGGTTGAGTGTTTTCGTTGCAGTTTGATGGTAGGCTTATGTATGTCTTTGTAGGATTATGACAATCTTGATTTATGTTTTGATGATATTGTCTTGTCTGTTGTGACAGTGCCAGACCTGCCTAATCTTTTTTGCAAATACTTGACTCAATTGATGCTTTTTTTAAAAACTAAAATGTAGCTTTTGCCCACGATTTATTTCTTGGTTTTTCATGTTTATTAAAGCCTATGAGCTGTTCTGTTACCCTAAGGCTATAACATTGTAAAAATTTAATAAAATCCGTTATAATCAGTAGATTTTACGCGGAGGAGTAACAATCCCCCATACGTGTGTGTTACATGACTAGAAATGTCGAATATTACGATTCCGCAAGTTTAGATACTAATATAAAATATGCACGTGACCACGAAAATGAAAACCTCTAATTCACCAATAACACTATGACTATGACAGACTATGAGACTAAAATAATAGATATGCGCTATCTATTATTTTAGTCTCATAGTCTGATTCGTCGTTCCCACGGTTAATTTTGGCTGCACCAAATAAATGATTGATTCTTTCTTTTGTTTCTTTATTTTATCTGTGCACTATATGAGCCATGAGCTTGTTTGTAATCATAGAAGTAAATCCTATACTAATAACAATGAGTTTCAAGTACTTTACTGCGCCATTTTCCTTCAATCATTACATTATATCATCTGAAGATTAGTTATCGTCTGCGAATGCGCAAAGACCTTTAATAGGTTTACGGTACTCAGCTAACGCAACCTTTATCGTTAACTAAATCTATCCATGTGTAGAATAAGACTTTATTACTAGCTAGTGCCTGTGGTGTCACTTGCGATAGGAAGAAGGTTTATAGTAAAATTTGTTTTTCATAATCTAAGTTTTCGTTAGACTCCGCTAATTCGTACCCTATATAAATAATAGTAGAACCGCTTCTACGCAATTTTAAACCCTGTATATATAACAGGGTGAAAATTTCCATAACAGACATTATTTTAGGAATTTTTAATGAAAATGTCTGAAAATTGTATTTTTGTACGAAAATCTCAAATAAAACAGTTTAGTTTGACATTTCTGATGTCACATGTATTTTACATTTATATTTCAAAAATAATATATTAATAATTATTTTATATTAATAAGAAGAAGTATTTTTTCTGTATGTTATTTTATTACTCTGATTACCCCTGCAAAGTAGATGCGGCAGGTTAGTTTAATAGAAAACAAAGATTTTGTTTTTATATTTCAAACAATTCGTAGTTACTTTATTCAAAATTCAAAATACGGACGCCTGGACGGACGCCATGACAAAAGTACAGTCAGTAAAAAAAGAATATACAAATGCAATAAAATTTTGATTGCTCACATAATTGTTTTACTAGTGATAGTTTACGGTGGTGATTGAATTATTCACGATCATTATGACATTCTTTGAATTTCATTTCGTTCGGAAATACCTTGACTGATTCCTTTTATCTAGATAAAATAATATTATTGTGTGTATTGATAACATTGCTATCATATCTTCAATTTCCATTATCTTAATCGTATGCATAAAGATTTTTCAAGTTGGAAATTGTTTTTATTAACGACGTAAAGTGTCGTTAAGGCGTTAAGGTCACTGAGATTTGCATGAACAGTTTCTTTCTCGTTTGTCTTTATAGTACTATTAATATCTGCCTCGTTGGTCTAGTTGAGTACGATTGTTGATCATAAGGTCCCGGGTTCGGATTCCTTTCCCTGGCATTGCTTAAGTCCATGAGCGCCGGCTACCACTTATCATCAGGCGGGCCGTTGGCTCGTCAACCACCATTGGTAATAGAAAAAAGTCTAAAAATAGTAGTAACAAAAAAGTAAAAAAATTGTATAAGGTACTGGGTTTTTCTGTCAAGAAATAATATATTGTGAATTTCTGCCTGAAGTTTTGAAATTAGCGGTGTTTTCCGTGTCTCAGAATGCACGTAAAGCCTTGGGTCCTGATTTTTCTATGGTAGTGTCGGATCGCTGTCCCATCAGACTATGAAAGTAAGAGAATTAAATGTTTTGTCTACCCATGTTTGCGCAAACACGTGCACATATCTGCTGCGTTACTTATATATCGTTAAAAGGACATTAGTACTTGTAATTACATTTTACAGTGCATTACATCTGGCTTGCAGTATCTTTTAGACTGCCAAGTTTAATTTTCTTTTCCCAATAAATTTCGAAGTGCACTAAAATCAGGGCTTTATCGAAGCGTCGTCACTGGCGTCTGCGAGAGCAATTACGTCAGTAAATTACTTCTCGTAGCGATGTAATTTGTTCGTCTGCCACGCCCCGTGTCTAGCGTTTTGTTTAACTGTCTGACTGTACATTGTGTGAACGGATTCGAATTGAGAACTGTTTGAATTTGGAATGTGGTAGATAGATAGAATTTTGGTAATAATAAGTTTGCAAGCGTCTATAGGCTACGGTAAATGCTTTCCATCAGGCGAGCCGTATGTAATAGGCGCTTTTATATTTTGTCGTCGCACTTTCTTTAACTTCAAATTACACGTCATTAGAAATAATAATAATATTACCCCGTGGCTCCCTAGTTTTTGAAACTTCGGGCATCTATTGCTAATTTCTTGACAGAAAATCCCAATAAAAAAAAATTGACTCGACTCGGGAATGGAAGCCATAACCTTGCAACCAGCAGCCGATTTAAAAAATAATAAGGTAACAACACCAAATACCGGCCATTCAAATCAAATTATAAAATAATAATATAATAAAACGCAACACTAACCATAATTTAATAAAAATAAACCAATTTGTTAATATCAGTTTTCAATAACCATTTTGCATAACACAAATCATTTTAATTTGTCCCGCGTTTATTATATATATTATAGTAAAGGTTATCTGCGTTCTATGCGTTAATTAAAATGCGTGGGATGTATGTGTAACAATAGCTTTATATCAGAATCACTAGACCGTTTATGGGGTTCCGTATACCAGAAATAGACTGAAAAATTACTTGCCCCTGTATAAATAAAGAAATTCTAGCTATTTGCATTATTTATAAGGTTTTTCCGAGAGAATATAGTGTGGTGTTCTTAAAGAAAAGAGTTATAATGTTTTTAAAGGATCGGCAACACGGATACTCCTGGTGTTGCAAGCGTCCATAGGCTACGGTAACTGATAAGCATTAGACGGGACTTATGCTTGTTTGCCTTCTAAGTAGCATACTATAGTATGAAGAAATTGATAAAAAGGCCTATTTACAAAATTTTACGGACACAAAGTACACCCTAATTCGAAGCAACAATTTATGGATGACATTTTTTTTCGAACGTGGATATGTCCGTGGAAATAGAAGAGTACTCACTTAAACCGCTGAGCTATCTGTACAATCCTACTTCCTAAACGTAAAAGTTTGTAAGAATGTATAGATGTATGTTTGTTACTCTTTTACGCAAAAAATACTGAACGGATCTGGATAAGAATTGGCATAGATATAGATTATAGTCTGGAATACCACATAGGCATTTTTATCCTGGAAAAAATATCTGTTCCCGAGGAATTGTACGCGGAGGCGAAGCCGCGGGCGGAAGCTAGTTAAATATAAATTAATTGTTAATTGTAGTCTCAAAACGATACATTTTATTTAATAGCTTGTTTCTTTTTTAAATAAAATAGGTAGGTACTTAATTTCCCAAGTCTCATTAACATTTAAGAGCATCGCGAAATATATTATATATTTGTATAATACATATTTCTAAGTCTTTATTAATATTTAAATTTATTTCCAGGTAAATTCGAGCCGCATCCAGCAGCGGGTTTCAACATGGGCTACCTCATGGCACCGTACCCCTACCCCAATGGCGGGGCGCATCCCTTACCCGTCTCAATGGTGAGTTTGCATTATCAAAATCGCTTTAGACAACTGGAATTGTCACCCTTCGTTCTGAATTTAAATCGGGTGATATATTTATATATGGATTCGTATTTCGAAATGATTTTTCGTCTAAAGAATTTAAGGCCAGTGTTTTTTTTTATTTTACGAGTTTTGATCTGGAATTTTGTCTGTGCAGATTTTTTTGATGTGCTATTCTGATGACATATGTATATGACAGCGCGTTCAAAGCAACAATTAGTGAACGTATTTTTGTAATCAGTAATTGAGGAAACATATAGTGTGATTGAAACGTAATCGAATTGTTTTACCTCCTTGCCCGAAAACCCACGTGCTCGTGCATATTAAAGAAATTCTGGAAAGCAATGAGCTACAAGATATCTCTCATGCTTCTTTATATATAACATTGTAAAGATTTATCGAAATACGTCCAGTAGTTTTTAACGAGTAACAAACATTAATACTTTCTCACAAATCTTTGCATTTATAATATTACTAGCTGTTGCCCGCGGTCCCGCCCGCGTGGACGTCGGTTATCGCATTAAAAAGTATCCTATGACCTTCCCCAGGATTCCATCTATCTCCTTTCAAATTTCATAACTATCTGTTTAGCCGTTCTGTTAGCGTAACAAACAATCTTACTTTCGCATTTATACTCGTAGTACATATAAGTATAAGTAGGATTGTTTATGTGGTCAATCGTGAGGTCCCGGATTCAATTCCCGATTCAGTCAAAGTTTCATTGTGTTTTTTATTACATTATTTTCAGTAACAGAATTTGAATTTATGCACCCTGTACCTCTGCCTATCCCGATATTATAAAAACCGGTAATTAGCAATTTTTTTTTGTATACAACGTTCGCGTAATGTTGATACGCGTTATCAGTTGTTATCAGTCGATAGCAGACCTCTATACATAGTGATACGAAGCAAGAATTCTTTCTTATCACTAACATTATCGTTTGTCACTTTTGATCGGTCAGTAATAGCTGTAACGCTGCTTACCTCGTATTAAACTTATACTTTTAACTGTCATAATATTGACTATATGGTTGGTTCAGTAGCTAAGTTGTATCGCCATTTACCACTGTGCGGCGTGTTGTGGGTTTGATTCCCACATGAGACAAAAATTATGTTATACATATATGGTTGTTCCAAGTCTAGGTGTACTTTGTGTCCGTTAATTGTTTGTTTATAAAATCCCTCGAGACACAGTTCCAAAGAGTAGCAGACGTATATGTTGTACCCGATTTAAAGCTAAAAGTTGGGTCGTGATTTTAGCCTGTGTGCGTGTTTGTTTATTTGTATGTATGTATGTCTGTCATGTTTCCTCATAACTTCTAAATTACTCATCATAAATTGACAAATACTCTAGACATAATTATTGAAGTTCTCCACTTATAAAATGGCAAATTTTGTATAGATTTTTTTTAGACAAGGATATTTTAGAGCACGAATTTTACGCTGTCTAGTTTTACACACAACTACACCACTGCGTGTAGTTATTCAGCGATGGTCTTGTATATATAAATGTTTTAACAAATCCCGTGGTAGACTAAATACCATCACAAATGCTACAGCCGGTAATTTCTCAGTAACCATATCGTTCGTAAACATTTTTCGACATTCATCGTAAACTGTATGTCCTAATAACATCATTATAATATAAACATACATACATACATACAATTAGAGACCACATTTCTAAGAAGTCCTGACACCTTAGGAAATGCCCGACTGGGGTAAGGAAACTATAGACTAGTCTTAGGAAACGAAATAGACAATAATTTCAATCAATTTGTTTAATAATAAATTGATTTATTGATTGATAATTTGACACAAAGTACACCCAGACTCAGGACAACCATTTATGGACTACACAAGTTTTGGTCTCGTATATATATTGCACTAGATGTTGCCCGCGGCTCCGCCCGCGTGGATATCGGTTATCGCTGCAAAAAGTAGCCTATGTGTTATTTCAGACCATAATCTATCTCTGTGCCATTTCATCCAAATCTGTGTAGTGTTTACGTGTGTTTACGTAAAAGAGTAACAAACATCCATCCATCCATACTTACAAACTTTCGCGTTTATAATATTAGTAGGATTGAGTCTTACAATTAACCGACACTAAGTACACCCGATCGAACCCATAACACGGCTCGCCTGAGGTAAGCAGTTACCGTAGTTATACGATTAGTAAATAACAAACATGGATGCTCTTCCACATCGTAATTTAATAGTCCATGATACTATTTTTATTGGTTTATTTCCTCGTAATAACCACACCACGTGTTAGTGCGGGATCGAACCCGGGACGCGCCGGAAACGGTAACACAAACAGTTTTTATTTCTGTCTTCCATCCTGCTTCAGTTGTATACAGTAGGTAGGTACAATTGGATGGATGGATTTAATATTTTATTTGTTTCCTTTGTTTAGGATTGGTTTTTAATTGTGGCTGGCCTGTTGGGCTAGTGGGGAGTGACCCTGACTGCTTAGCGGAGGTCATAATTAAACTTAAAGTTCTAGGTTACAAAGGATCAGTTATGAAGGTCATAAATTATGATTATAGTAGGTAGGCCATAATTTGGTTGTGGGTTCTATTCCCACTCAGAACAAATCTTTGTGTACTGAGTATTATGATTCTTTGTTTTGTGTATTTAGGAACAAGTAAAAATAAAAAGACCCACTGTTGGGCACAAGACTAAAAATGTCTGACCTTTGACAAAAAGATTTCATTTTAAAAACTACCTATTGAATCAATTTCCATGAAAAACAGTTAAAGGTTGTTTAATAGAGGTTCTATAAAACAACCATTCGATTTAAAAAAAAACATGCAATAAATTCGAATTATTAATACTCATACTATAAAGTACAAACTTATCACAACCCCTATTATTCGACATCAGAGAAAAAAAAAAAAGCTTAAGATGATATAAAGAAACAAAGTATGTTTTTTAAAATTAAACTATACGCACTTGATATTACAGTCTATTCCAAAATAACATACATTTTTAAAAGAGTCAGTAATAAACTACCGCATGCAAAATTCCGCTTGCATTCGAATCAGAAAAGAATTTTATTTGAATTTAAAAAATGTCCGAATGAAAACCTTTAAAAATCGAACGTGGAACGTCGCATCTCAGTCGTACGGTCGTACGTCAATATCGTTCAATACCTAAGGCTAGTACGCATGCACGAGCCACCACCATACAAATCCTTTGGAACGCGGTAAGAAACGAAAAAAGAATCCGCCGCGAAAATATGAAACTCGAAACGCAACAGGTGAATATACGACCGTCTCATTCTTTTCTATGAGGTTTTAAGTTTCGTCTCTGTTGTACGGAAGCCGCCCCTACGGACGCCGCCCCCGCTCTGGGGCGGGAAATTTAAATGAAGGAGGGGATGGGATGGAAATGCTTTTCTTTTTGCTCGCGGGGTGTATTTTAGGGCTTTTGTCTGGGTGAATGCGGCCAGCAATTTCGGGGTCGCTTGCGTTCGTACCGTCTCGGGATTTGAAAATCGAATATTTTATTTTTTTCAAATCGAGTTTAAACATTATTTATTGAAACGTGCTTAGAACTTTGAAAAGAGGTTTTAATTAATTTTGTTTACCAATACAATGTAAAGTAATAGAAAACGCAACTTGAAAAAAGAAAAAAAAACATCAGACTTGAAAAAAAACATCCCTCTCTCTTTTTATTGCACCTATTTTACTGTATGGTCGGTTCAGTGGCTTAGGTGGTAACCTCGTCATTTACCAAGAATGTTGTAGGTTCGATTCTTATACAAAACAAAATTGTGTGTTCCACACATATTTATCCCAAGGTGTAAGTTGTGTCCTTAGTTGTGTGTATCTAAAGTTGCTTGTACCTTAGTGTGACACTTGTCTTTAAGAAAAAGAAAAGAAAATCCTAAAAAGTTCTAACAAATAAATATTTCGAAACTCTTTATTTTTTTTATAAAACTAGGTATTCCATCGTTAGTATACGTACATATCTCTATATGTATAAAATACTAGCCGCACGGACATTTATTTAGTTTTCGTAGGGATCCCGTTTTTTTTTTCAATAAAATATACCCTATGTTACCCGCTGATAATGTAGCTTTCTAATGGTGAAAGAATTTTTAAAATCGGTCCAGTAGTTTTTGAGTTAAATCGTAACCAACAAGCAAAAATCTTTCCTCTTTGTAATATAAGTTCAGATGAGAACGACAAGAGAGATATCCGCTGCGTATATATTGATCCAGACAAGGTGGCCGAGGGAAAGGGTTACCGCCATATTCCCGGTAGGGAAGATACGTTTGCAAATTGTCTTTGTAATAGCGTTATAACTTTGTTAACTTACTACTATATCTTTTCATGTATTAGAATGGAAAAAGAACTTCTAAATATCGGCTGTGACGATTAAGTTTCTTTCAAATTTTTAATTAAAATAGCGTGAAAAAAATTATAAAAATGATGTAAAAAAAAATGGATCGGCAACACGCAAGAGTCTATAGGCTATGGTTACTGCTTACCATCAGGCGGGCCGTATGCTTGTTTGCCATCCAAGTAATATTAAAAAAATATATATCCACCTATATTATGTCCCAATACTAGGCTCGGGTCTTCTCTCCTCTGTGAAGAGAGCTGAGATGGTTTAGGGCTTAAATACACACACGCTAGCCCAGTCCGAGTTAAATATTGGTACTAACCAGTCGGGACCTAGTTAACTACTCATTATGTCCCAAAAGCGCTGGGATAGGAAAACGTTGCTTTGAAAACGCATCCCTAACTGAGCACTGAACACCAATACTTACGCACAGGAACGCAACTACACCAGTGTTAATATTTTGCCTGTTGATCTAATAGTTAGTGACACTGACTGCTAATCCTGAGGTCGTGGGTTCGATTCCCACACAGGGGAAAACTTTGTGTGATTCATAAATGTTTGTTCCAAGTCTGGATAGAAAGCAAAATATTTGGCTGTGGTTTTCTGTAAGGTCCTACCCTAGTCGGGCTTGCTCGCTTTTATAGTCCGTACCTCTTTTCTCACAGCTGTAGTATAAAAAAACATATATCACACCTATTTTCGAAAATTAAAAGTGGAATAATAAAAATGGCGGCCAATATTTAAATAACTTTGTTAACGCGTGTGCTTGCAATTACAGCAGTAATTTTCCGTGGTGGATGATTAATTTTGCTGTGATAACGTTAATTAATTGTTACTATAAATTAATTGTACGTATTGTTGTCTGTACGTAAAGCCACCATTGATAGGTTTCGATATATTTATGTATTTATGTTAAAGCTGCTTTAAATCAAATAGTGTATTTGATTGTCTTGTTGGTCTAGTCATCGTGATTGCGTCTACCTCGGTGGTCCAGTGGCCGCAGTATGCGCCTGCTGTGCACGAGGTTGTGGGTTCGATTCCAACACAGGACAAAACTTTGTGTGACCCACAAAGAATTGTTCTGAGTCTGGGTGTAATTAGTAAAATCCCCCGCGACACAGAGCTTGTTCTCTAGTGCGGGAATTGTCTTTAAAAAAAAAAACAAAACAAAACTGGTTCGATTCCCGTCACGGCCATAAAATGTCCATTTAGGCTCAAGTAAGTTAGCTTTTAAAGTTAATCATTACAAACCATAAGCGTCCTATTGCTGGGCACGGGTCACTTCCATACATTTGGAGGGATATTAGCCTACTATATTATGCTGGCCAGACAGGTTGGTATAGGGACTATAGGGTTTTATTTCAAGTTTTCATCTTTTGCAGTGTACTGCACTGCAAAACACACACTTTTGCACTGCAAAAGAGGAAAACCCAAAGGTGTTGGAAACCTAGGCTATTGCCTTCGGAATGGAACGGGGTAGTGACATTTGTATTCTTAATCCGTCACCACACGGACGGAAATTCATACAATCACCTTAAATCCAAATCTCCTTAACAAATCCAAGTAACAATGTAATACGTTTGTTAAGCGTTATCTCTGTAACGTAATAGCGCACGGGGGTATCTCCGCGGCGAATCGCGCGCACGTACCCGCGGCGTGCGTCTGCGCATACAACGCTCTCCCAACAGAGATCACTCTGCGCATTACTAACGGGATGCCCGTCGTGCTCTTTGTTCCTTATCAGCGACTGCCTAATTTTATTACAAGCTAGCTGCTCGTCTCGGGTTTGCACGAGTGGGATTTTATTTAGTTTTCGTAGGGAGGTCGTGGGTTCGATTCCCGACCAGGACATATATTTGTGTGATGAGCACGATTGTTTGTTCTGTGTCTGGGTGTAATTTATCTATAAGCTTTACTAAAGCTTACTTAGGTTACCTGTACTATTAAGTATTCTGTGCTTAGGTCTTGATAAAGTCTTGAGTGATGGGGTAATGCGCTTTTTTTCATTTACCCATTTATTTCATTTCATCGTGTACCCATATTAACAAAAACGTTATTTTTTTTTTTTCTTTTTCGTTTAAAAAAGGAACACTAGGGTAGAGTATAGTATAGATAGTATAGAGGTAGGGTAGAACAAGCTCTGTGTCACAGGGGACTTTACAAACATACAATTCATGGATACTGAGTACATCAAGACTCGAAACAAACATTTATAGATCACAAACCCTTTGTCGCGTACAGAAATCAAACTCACAAAATTCGATGCTGTGTATAGCAGGCATCATTAAATCATCACATAGAACTCAAGTCTTATTATCGACTTATTCTTGTTCAATCTTCATTTCATTTAGCTTATATCAGGTGATGGTATGTTGGTGATGTGGTGACTACTTTAACATCTTATACTTTAACCATAGACCACACATCTTTTGCGTAAGCATAAAAAATACAACTACGGCACTGTTTGTAAGAGTTCAGCTATGGTCTTTTGTAAGCTCTTTTCCCAGTCAGACTTTTCACGCTTGTATGATTTCATACCTCTCTCAATATTAAAGAAGATTTTTTAAATCCCACAACAAAAAAACCTCAAAATATAACGAGCATATCTAAGAAACGTCCCATTCTTTTCCACGAATATAGTTCCGACGGATTTCCCTAATCAATGTACTCATAAGACCATTAAAAAGAACATCCCTATCCCCAATTCGTCTCCGATACCGGGCATAATTCCGCCCGGGAAAATCATTACATACGCCCCGGTAATTCGGGTTTCGAGAGCCCCCACAGCCACCCTTACCGGAGCTAACCCAGGCTGCATCTCATATTCAAATACTACATTAACTAAGGCGCGATTTCTATACACCCTATCGGCTGCAAGCTGAACGAATATATACTTTATGTCTGATGCTATAGGTGCATTTTCCTTTAAAAGTAACAGAAGGTAGCCATGGCAATTGTAACTTTGTTTGGTTGGCGTTAGAGTTAGAATTTCTTTGTATTTTCTTCAGAGTTCGCGTACGGTTTTCGACCGAGCTGGGTGGTTGGGGGATGGGTAGCATTTTCCACTAAATAATAGAGGGGAGATTTCCTCTTATTTTTTCGTGAATTTTTTATTTAAGAAAGGGATAAGATTTTAATGTGGGCGCTCCATGCCTTTATTACTGGAGATTGTGAGATATATTTCTATTGTTGGAAGTCTTGATGCGTATGGGGTTTTCGCTTAAAGTATTTTGTATGAGATGTATCATCCGAGGAGAACAGAGCTATGTCTTTAATGATGTTTCACTTGGTATCGTCGGCAGTTTTTTATCCCTCGCTTGTTTCGTTGAAGGATTGTGTGGGTAGAACTTCAGCGCTTTATTAATATAAGAGAGAGGTTTCAATGGACAAATGTATTTAAGCTTACGTTTTGATACGAAGTTTTATATGATAGAAGGCTTGTTTTAGGATAATACTTGCTGATTCTGCCTCGTTGGTTCGATTCCTGGGTGGGCAAAGTGTTATTAAGTTGGAAAACTGTCAGTAGCAGCATAGAGTCGGGCATTGTTATCTTTTTTGTCTGTTTCTTTGTCTTTTATTCACTTCTAAACGGAGCAAAGGATCAACGTGGTTTATCCACAAAAGTGGTAACATAGCTCGATATGTCCAGAGGAGCTATGCTACGAACAGACTAGTAAATTCAAAATAACTAATAAAATATGGACCAATAAAAATGCGTGATGTTATATCACGCATTTTGCCCGAAGGAATAGCCCGAAAGCAGAGGTTTAAGACATACACTTTTCACCAGCTCCAGTTCCAATGCTAGGTGGTCAGTTGGCCGACTGTAGACTAAAACTAAGATTTTTTAAATAAAAAATCTTTACCGCCTGACCCGAGAATCGAACCCGGGCTCTATTCACGGCAGTCGTACACACCTCTGCGACACTGAGGCAATCTTTCCAACCATATTTTAAGTCTTAATAACAAAAGTTCGAACAAAGGCTGCGCATGAGTCTAAGCCCATATCCTTTAGCTCATCCGATCAATCAAGCTGTCAGGTTACTAATAAATATTCCGGCCGCACTGCCCCTGCCGGAAGCTAGACCGCATTCTCCGGCGCTGCCTGTCCTTGAACCTAACAATATTGATTACTATTATTATATAATATCGAGACTGAAATTAATGGCTAGTTGTCCAAATAAAAAAGTACACATACAAATAGACACTTAAATTCATAACCCTTCCTTTTCTTGGCCGTTGTCGGGTTAATACGTTACTTATTAATTAATTATGTGACATTTTCCTGGACCAAGGCGAAACAAGCTTTGAAGGGAATTTACAAACATACAATTAACGGACACCAAGTACACCCAGATTTGGGACAAACTTTTATGAATCACACTTTTTTATTTCCTGTGTGGGAATCGAACCCACGACCTCCGGCTTAGCAGTAAATGTCACTAATCACTAGACCAACAGGTCTATCGAAATATTATTATAAGACATATTATTCTTACGTGAATGTGTCGTTTTCTTTACTACACAGATGCAACAAACAAACACACAGACACATTCACATATTTAACTCCAATAATACATATTCATTCAATAAAGGAACTTCTAATTACCCACTATTAAATTTAAATTTTTCATTCACTCTTTACCTCCTAACTCAATCGACCTTATTTAAAAATAGAATTCCACAATCGGAAGTATGATTACAATTTGAATGACGCAGTTCCTTTGCGCTTGCGCCGACAGATCGTTATCATTTCAATGATTGTTTATTGTTTATTATTAAGTACCATCGACACCTTGATACGTGTGGATGTCAATTGATTTGTTAAATCTATTACAAGTAGGTGATCGAATATTTACTGCTAAGCTCAGGCCATATTTTATGGCCTATATTTCAGGGTTGATACATTTTTTTCTTAAGTTACAAAAGTGTCTGCTGTTGGCACAAGCATATATGGATCACACCAAGCTTAGTCTCATGTGGGAATCGAATCCACAGCAGTCGGTGCGGGGTTGGTAGCGAAGTAACCACCTGACTTAACCATACGTGCAATCCATCATGACTGCACGTGTGGTGTTTAGAGGTTAAAGGGGTAGCACTATACAAGCGAGCATTCCGAACTGGGACAGTACCTCCTCCTTACAGAGGACCACATAATTACACACAAAAGGGTACACGTTAAATACTATAACATTAATCCCAGTACAAATTCAAGATGATAAATCTCTGAATAATCTCAAATAAAGGAAACACCACAAAAAAACAAAATTAAAAAAACAATCAACATAAAACATTTTCTTGAAACTTTACTTAACCCTTCAAACGTCCTCTCAATACCACAATAGTACATATACCCACGGGATCGCTATTACATCTGACAAACAGTTTCGCATTCAACCCTCAATATTCAACTACCCACTATAAAATAATCAAACACTACGCTAGGGGTGTCATCACGGGGGTGGGCAGTAATACTTTTAAAAGCGTCACCCCTCTAGTCTTTGTCGGATATCTCATTGTACAGACGTACAGAAAAGTCGTTTCGTGTCATTCAACACTGTGACTGCAGATGCTATTTTTCGTAGAAAATTTCGTGTCACTTTTTGTCGACGGGAATATTTAACTTGGAAACTTTTAACAAGAACATGTATACAAAAGATTTTGTATACATTTTTCATTAAACCTCAGTGTAAGTCATGTTTATGTCTAGATATATTTACTATTTCTAGTCTAACCCATCAGTTTGGCAGAAATTTAGTTTGTTTAAAATTGTCGGTGAACCTGCTTTGTCGGCATCAGTGTCTTCGAATGTAAAAACATGGCCTCCCGCTTCATATTTCTGATGACATAATTTCTAGTTAATTATATCAAGAATGTGTCATAATAATTTAAATATTAGTTCAACATTTGAACAGTTTTCCAATGTTTTTAAAAACTATGTTTTCAAGCCTACCATTATAGCTTCATGTACAATAGACTTTACATTTATCGAATACTATATTATTTTAATGAATTTTGTATGATTTAATTCCATTGTTCAGCCTATTAGTGTTATGCAATGATATTTAAAAAAAAAGATAATATGCTACCTTCATACTCAGTTTTGTTGCGTTATTATTACACGTACTTACTTATAGGTGTATAATAGACTCCAAGTATGAATGTGATAGAATAAAGATGATACGTAAAGAGATAGATATTGACGAATTAATAATAATAACTTAAAAGTTAGCGCCTTTATTGTCCTCAATTTTCCCGTGCTTGTGCGCTTTTTTAATTCAACATTTCGCGCCGTAAGCACAGCTTATAACTACAACACTCAGGATATCATTTTCGTAATAACGTTTAAATATGGATTTACTTAAAAATCCCGCTAATTTTAGTTGTTTAGTAATTATTTTTGGCGTGCTATTTAAAATTAAATTATCGGACGTTATTGGTGAAGGGAAGCTTAGAATTGCTTAAAATAACGTACGTTTTTTTTTTCTTATTTCGATTTAAATGACGACACCTGCACAAGCCCTGTGTTGCGAGAGACTTTACAGAAATACAATTACTGCACGGCATTAGCCCCTGTAGTTTTCGTTGTACGTTGATACGTCAGCCATTAAAGTTCCTCTTTTTTATACTACTTCGCCTATCGTATGGACTCTTGCAATATCAGAGGTATCACTTGCGTGTTGCTCAGAAAAATCACCAGGGATTTAGGATGGAATTTCCTCGGGATAGGAAAATGCTTCGTTTAATGAAACCTGTACTCACACACAGGAACAAAACTACACCACTGTGTATTGTTATTTGACTCTGATCTTCTGTAAAATGGAGGTCCTTCCCTATAGTGTATTTCACATAGCTCATATCATCATATAGGTCATTTTCATCGTAAAATGTTAAAGTCACAGTACTCGTGACTTTAACATTTTACGATGAAAATGAAAGAAAATGATTGAATCATTCTCTGACCAATTGGGTAATTGAAAGAGCCTAGAGTATTTAACCGGTAGGTTTTATTTAATCGTCTATCATTTTCATTGATTATCTAACTATCCTTTGTAGAATTTATATGTAGTAATCAAATGATTTGCCATTTGCTTACGGTGAAGGAAAACATTATGAGAAAACTCACACGTCTTACAAAAAATTCTGAAGACATGTTTGATTCAAAAACGCGCATTAGGCCAGCATGTGTGAATTAAGGCCTGAACCCTCTCTCTCTCTCTCTTGATAGAGGAGAGGAGACCCGTGCCCAGCAGTGGGACATATATTGCTATAATGATATGCTATGTGAAAAATATTATAGACAGGCTTGCTCACTAGTATGGTGTCCTACCTCTCTTAATATTTATAGATATAAAACCAAATCTATAAACACAATATACACTGCACATAACTAGAGATATTTCCAATCACACTATACTCCACAAAGACCATGCATATAATATACTCTCAATAAGATCTACATTCGTATTGCGGTCCCACCGGATGGTAATTGCCTAGAAAGTCCTATTTCAAACCACCCGCCCCCACCAGGGTGGTGGCACCCCTTTAGAGGAGGTTTCAACCCCCGTTCTGGTCCAGATTTTAGATCTGCAGCTAATCTCGTTTCCAATGAAACTGTGCATGTACCTGTATATTTGTGTATTTTCTTTTAGTTATGTAAAAGTTTTGTGCTTTATTTAAGAAGCTATGGGTCTAGTATAGTAGTCTTGGAATGCGACTGTTGATTACGATCACGAGATCCCGGGTTCGATTCCCGGGTCGGACCAAAATAGGTGTATTCGGTTTTTCTATTAAAATATTCGCGGTTGGTCGAAAAGCATGTTAAGCCATTAGTCCTACGCCAGATTGCTGTCCCATCGCACCTGTGTTTGCACACACACTTGTGCACTATAATATCACGCACATAAATAAACAACAGTTATTTGGCTGGGCTTTATCGGATGTAACGCACAACTCCACCCAGTTTTATAAAACTTATCTGATTTGCACATAGGTATATTATCTAGAATGATATAAGACCTAAATAATAAATTCTGCATATTTTTTACAAATTATCTTTTAATGATAATCGAAAATTGTAAAACTTTATCATATTACAAGAAAACTCAATAAAACTTATCCCTATTATCGATAACCACTTTTGTGGGATTAACCCTATACCACCCTATAATAGCTCTTAAGCGAGCGTCCAATTTCACACCGACTGTTACTAAAATGAAAATATTAAATCCAATTTACCAACTTACCCTTCAACTAACCCTCCGATCATCTACAAAAAACATGAATTATGACTATTATAACCTCTCAAAAACCATTGTGCGGTATTAATCGCCAATTCGTTATAAATACGCACAGTGGGCCACCCCGCTTATTTGCGCAGACAAAAAAAAAACATGAATATGATTTTATGCCAGGTTAAATACATTTAAGGGGGATTAAGTTATGAGTAATATTTCTATTTATGAGGGGCATTTAACGAGCTATTTGACGCCTTTTGGCATCGCGTGCGGTTCGCGGGGCGCCATTCATCGCCAGATAACCCATAATTATGATCCATCTCGCCACTATAGTGGTTTTATAAATGTTTGTTTTCGTGACAGGTGGATTATAATCATTGGTGTGGTGATTAAATGACCGCTCGTTTGATGCGGCTTTTTGTTACAGTTTTATTTTATGCCAGTTTTACTTTGAAGTTTCATGCGGTATTAGCATAGTTGTTAAGTAAGTGACTTGTAACACATGAGATGTGAGTTCGATTCCGAACGGTAGCATAAATGTAAGTTTTACTTTGTGGATTTTGTATGTAATCATTAAATGATTTACCATTTGCTAACGGTGAAGGAAACATCGTAAGGAACCATCTACACATATCTTAGAAGAAATTTGAAAGGCATGTCTGTTTCATCAACCCGCAATAGGCCAAAGTATGTAAATAATGGCCAAAACGGGACAATACGTGATAATAATAATGATGAGATCATCTCTCTCTCTGTCTATCTCTCTTTTGCTGGATTATTTACTTTGGTCACATAAAATCTGTTCATTTTTTACGCGATCGACCACTTTTATTCAAATTAAGTAAACACACACACTGTGACATTATTTTTAACACGCATAAAACGCTTTTTATGTTTTTTTTACATGAATATTTATGCTCTCGATTTCGCCGTAGGACTGATGTCGTTCTATGTACGTATATGTACATTAATTATGTACCCTATACATACGGACGACGGATATTAATTTTCATCGAACATAAAATCAAAGGCAGTCAAGTCCCAGAGGACAGGCCCGCTGGTCTAATGTGCCCATTCTCTGGACAAAGCGGATTATTTCCGATGTTGTCATATCTCAAAGCTATTAACATAATGTGGTGACGTGATTCCCTTGTTTAGCTTTTTTTGTGGGTTTTTTCTGACATGTCACACATTGTGTGGTCTAATAGATATTGCTTTGACGTTAGTTGTTTCGTGTTTCTGAGAAGCCGTGACTGGATTCGTTAGCGTTCGTGTTGTGGGATTATTTTACGTCATCTATTTATTGCACTCGAATGACTTACTCTTTTTATATTATAGATATGATTTAAAATGGTGGACTTGTTACTATGGGTTACGTTAAGGTATACATTTATTGTCATTGCCTTGCTCCCTTTGCGGCGTAGCGTGATGTCAAATAACTAGGCTAAATACCCTATAGCCTCTCAAGCCGATCAAGAATATTGAGTTATTAAATGCAAAATATAGCTCCCAGCAACCAAAACAAACTCTTCAGAATTATTAATAATAATAGTCTAGACAATTTGAAAGTGCGAATTATTTGTCATTTTGTTAAATATATTTGTCGTGCAAAATAAATATGAAGCAATTTTTTCCCCAACCATAATATTAATTCAAATATGGTGGCTTAAATTACACTGTCAGTAAAACACGACAGCGACGCAAATATTTTTTCCACTTAAATTCCAATTACAGTACCGATTACAGGGCATACCTCCATCGTTTGCACACAACATAATCAATTCCGTAAACAAGCCAAGTTAAAATACAAGAAAAAGGTACGAACCCAGTAATATTTAAAGAAAACACACTATTACTTTGCCCCAGCTGTTATACAAGCCAGGCTTTCCCACAAAACGTAGGTTTAGCGTTAATATTTTAAGTGTATTGTTTGAGTAATTGCTCGCCCCGCGAAATAACCTAATAGGCGTACTTAAACGCAATGAAAAAAATCGATTCACCCATATTTGTTGTTAATTATAGTCGGTTGAGCCGTCTTTCCGCTTCTGCTGGTTCGAATACGATTTAAGACCCTCCCTGGTCCAATTACAGAGTTCTCAAAAGTCCCCCCCTCTTGGGCCTCCCCTCCCATTTTTAGATCGAGCCTCGTTTTAATGACCTCTCGAGCTCCCGATGTTCATTTGTCGCGAGGGTTTTGCGTACGATTATTTCACTTTTTCTTTTTATTTTTTTGCTCAGTAACGATCGGAAAGTGAAGCACTGTGATGAACACTTGAGTGCTTAGAAAATATAATATATATTTAGGTTTAATTTGTCGTAAAACGTGTACTTCTGTGTGTTTTATGTAAGGCTCTAATATTACTGCTTTGCCAATAGTATTAACTAGACTAAACTGCCTTGTTGGTCTAGTAGTCGGTTCGGTTCCGCGTCGGGCCAAACATAGATAGTTTGAGATTTTCTGTCAAAAATTTCAGCATGGTCCTAAGGCTGATCTCTCTCCAGTCGTGTCAGATTGCCGTCTCATCGGACTATGAAAGTAAGGGGATGAAGAAACCTGTGTTTGTGCACATACTTGAGCACTATAATATCTCCTGCACGACTAGTTTCTGTCGATATTTGAATGGAATATATGAATATGTACATATCTATATATATATATCGAATTGTCGATATATGAAAGCCATGTTTTTTTTTATACACCTGGGTGGCAAACAAGCATACGGCCCGCCTGCTGTTAAGCAGTTACCGTAGCCTATGGACGCCCGCAATACCAGAGGTATCACTTGCGTGTGGCTAATCCATTTTTTTACACCAGAATTTTAAGATGGAAGTATCCCTGGGATAGGAATACTTTTCTTTTAAAACGCATACATGAGCGCTGGAGACCTGTACAATCAGGTGGGCAATTTACCTCCCACATGATACAATTTGCCTCCTTAGTAGTATAAAAATCCTTCTTATCGTTTGGTTAGTGGCCACGTTAAAAACCTTCTCAATTCGGGAGATAAATTCAACGAAATCTAAAATATCAACAGCATTGACAACTCCATAGAACTTTACATCTAATTGTTTAAATTCTGCTCACCCCATATTAAAAAATGTCCCCATTACACGATCCATAGTTTGCACTCACATGAGGGGTGCCTTTTGTAAAGTATTTGGAATCCAGTAATTTTCTATGATTCTGCAGTTTGGCCTGTTTGCAATAATTGTAGAGGGTTGGTATTAATTCAGAGTAAGCAGCCCTTGCAGCCCTTTGTGATATATTTTAATCTTCGCTAATAAAGACATTGATTGTACAAATTATTACTGGAATATTGACTTCCATTGTTATAGTATTGATTGATTTGCTTCGTTGGCCTTATGGTCGTTTAGTCTGATTGGTGATCACGAAGTCCCGGGTTCTGTTTCTGGGTCAGGTCAAAAATAAAAATTGGATTATGTGGTTAAGAAATTCTGATCAAAGTTTGTTATATGCTAGTACCTCGGTAAGCACGAAAAACCAGGTCTTTAAAGCGTTGGTTATTACAGATAAAAAACATTCAATTTATTTTTACATACATATAATGACGCCCGTCTTCCATTTGGGAAGACAGAGTCTATGGTACGCCAACTGCTTCGATCCAAACATACTTTTGCTTTCAGTACAAAAAGCAAAACTATGTTTGAATAGAAGAATAATTATCAACCTCTTCATGTAACTTAATTTGGCCCTTTTTAAGCACAATTTATTTTTTATAGAAGTTAAAAAAACACCACTTGTATTTGCGAAAAATTATGCGAATAAATAAAAGAAAAAAATACTATTGATTACATAGTAAACAAATTCGCTCTTGACACGAGAAGTAAACAGAGACAAATGACATACAGAACAAATACTGATCTTCATACACAAACAAAAAAGTATATTGTGAACTGTCCATACGGTACCTTCCCAGGCAGGGAAAACTCACCTACAACATAAATCCTACTCTATCTTAATCAAAATTAGGGTGAATATCCCAATTCCCATCCCATGTCGTGCTTAGACGGATTTTTAAAACGACATTTTAGAACACGACTCCACGACATGTGTCATCACATCATGTCAATGCAGGGATTATGATAACCATCGTACGGATGCCATCTAGCATGGGGAATCTCCCTTTGCGATCTCGAGAACAAATCCAATACTAAAGCGACTAACCTGCAGAGAACTTACAAGCTAACTTAAACTTTAATTACAACGTGTTAAAGATGAATTTTGATTGCTGTGTTGGAAAAATTCACAAGGGTGATCCCGAAAAGACAATTTAACCCTAAAAAATGGTGCATGGACATTAATCCGCATGTAATATCACAAATTTGTCATCGGTTCGCCGGGTGGGCTCGAGCCCATCTGTCGGACAATGCGCAATTTGATTTAGGGCTATTAGAGTACATTGGGCCACTTGATTGAATGAACAAAGACAAAAAACTTTATAGCACCACCTGTGATTTGAACATTTGGTAAAGAATAATGATTTTTCGTAATCAATGTGGCTGGTGTGTAGTTACAGCCTGAGAGATAATATTTCACATATTATCTCTTAGGCTGTAACTACAAGTGACGCTCCCGGCATTTTTAAAGTAGACGTAACCTTTTACCCACAGTAGCTGCTTACTATCAGGTGCGCCGCATATTAGGTAGGCACCTTACTATATAAAAACTAGTTCTCACCCATGGCTTCGCCCGCGTAAAATGTCAAAAGTACCTTACAGCACTTAAGGATGAAAAAAATATTAGAGATTATCTTCTACTAAACCTCTTTATAATATTAGTATATTATATTCACCGATCACGTGTTTTTTAAGTGAGTTCAAATCCGTTTCGTATTAATCCTGATAAAGCAGTTCATACAGGTCACCTGATATCCGCAACCTTAGTTCCAAGAAGTCAGGATACAGGTAATCTGAGGTTGTCATATTACTATATACTTTCATATTGTAAATAACGCCTTCCTAACTGAGTTTCGATCACGGCGGCTTATCTCGATGAAGACTAGACATTGAAGCGGGAGATATTATAGTGCACAAGTGTGTGCACACAAACAAGTACAGATTTTATTCCCTCACTAACAACGGCTTTAAATGCTTTCCTAGGCACACAAGTGCAAATTTCAAGCATCGGCTGCATACATATATATATTTTATTATATCTGCTTTCATCCGGAAATTGAACCCTGAACCTCGGTATTAGCAGTCGCGCATGACAACTACCATACAACGAGTTATATTTATATTAATATCCATAATATCCCTAGCATATTATCCATAAAGTAACCCCTTATCAAGTCAATAATAACACCCTAAATATGAGACGCTTAATAAAATCCGCATATACCTTTTCATTGAAGCAGTAATAAATTGCCCTTTTTGACGTCTTATTCAGAAAACTCAGCGATTCATGTGACAGTAACAGTAGGGTAGCGTGTGTAATAAAAAATGTATTTCGATACTCGAATGTTGGCACGCGTCTGCCGTCTTCAGGTGACGCTAACTGGGCCTGCCACCCTAATTTGTGAATTATATCGGTGATTCAGGGTTGTGTTGTGTACTTGTCTCTTATATTTTAATGTTCTTTTTTTAAATTTCCATAAAGTTTTTGAACTAAAAATTAAATTAAAAATTTTACTCGTGTGTATGTCGGCGTGTCGTAGTTTGTCGGTGAGTGACATGTTTATAGTCTATACTCTCTTATATCCAACTAGCAGACACTGCGAACTATGTACTGCCATATAAAAAAAGATATTTTTTTAAAAATTATCTTCCGTACAAACCTTGTCCTGACAATAACAAACAAAAAAAAAGAATTATCTAATTTGGTGCAGTCGATCAGAAGTTATGCGCGTACATACATTTGGGGAGTTTCATTTTTATTTATATAGAATATTTAAATTAAAGCATAGGTGAATTGTTTCCTAAAAATATCAATGAATGAACGAATTCTGAGATTTTTTCGTACTAAGTAAAACTTTTAATTAAGTTTATTTATGTACTACTAGAACTTTTTTTTTCTTTAAGTGTACTTCAAAACACTTAAATATTTACTTATAAATTTATACGTAAAAATAAACCCGCAATTAAAAAATAATCCGTAAATAAAGGTGTGCGCCGACTGCGTCGCGCGTCGATCGCAGCCGCGTGCCGCCGACGTGCGCGACAGGCGTGAGCGCATTGCGCCCGCGCGGCACGCCACACACGTCACTACTTATATCTCTTGTACAGATACAATATTAAAAAGTTTCGCCAATTAGGTTTTTTTATGTTAGAATAAATTGTAATAGTCGTGGGATTTTTTAAAATATTTATTATGGTAGTTAATGAGATTAGCTTTATTCTTGTCTGAGCCTCTAGACAAGTGGCATAAGCGATAGTCGAATCGAAAAGGCAAAAAAGCAAATGTATGGGATTTGACGTAAGTTTACGACATTATATCGTAGACTTACGTCAAATCCCATACATTTTATTTTTTGAGTTTTCGATTCGACTATCGCTTATTCCACTTGTCTAGAGGCTCTGGTCTTTTTGTCATCTTAGACAATTAGAATGCATCAAGCAAACTTTTTTTAAAACCTTTTTTAGAACAGGATTCCTTCACTAGAGAATACTCCACTTACATTTCCGACTCAGAACAAACATTTATAGATTACGCAACGAATAATTGTCAAGTGCGATGTTTGCGGCGAGTTGTCCACAAGAACACTGTACGACCTGGGAATCGAACCCAAGACCGGTTGCAAACATACACGTAAGCGAATGCGCTTTTTAAGGTTCCGTACCCTAAAAGGAAAAAAGAAACCCTTACATGATTACTTTGTTTGTCAAAGTATAGCTAATTATATCGCTTTAAAGAACTACAATACACTTAAAAATAAGTATACAACGTATTTTTATTGTGTTTTTCCTGGTAAGTTTGTTTATTTCTCGCCATAGTTACCACACGATGCATTTCTAATTGGTAACTAAGTTAAACAACCGATATAAATGCTGGAATGACGGACGCATATCAAATAAGGGAACATGAAATGTTGCAAAAAGTTAACTCCAATGATGTAATGCAAACGCATTCCTTCGTTCCCTTCTAATTACTTTAAATACTTGAGGGCAAGAAGGTATTTCGCTGAGCAAAAGTTTAGTGAAGCGTATCGTCCAATATCGAAAGAAGTTTCCATTATTTATAAGCTTCTTTTGCCCGCGATAACACTCCCCCTTAATGTATTTTCATATAAAAATATAAGTATGTGACTAACATACAGAATTCTTACTTTAACATCCGTTTTTTTTTTGACTGCACAGTTGGATCAGTGGCTTAAGTATGCTACTGAACAAGCCCTGTGTCGCGGGGGACTTTACAGATATACGACGGACACAAAATACACTCAGACTCGGGACAACCATCACACAAATATTTGTCCCATGTGGGGATCGAACCCACAATACGTTATGCAGTAGTAAATGGTAACCACTTAAGTATGCTACTGAACAAGCCCTGTGTCGCGGGAGACTTTACAGATATATGTGCGACAGATACAAAATACACTCAGACTCGGGTCAACCATCCCACAAATGTTTGTCCTATGTTGGGATCGAACCCACAATACGTTATGTTGTAGTAAATGGTAACCACTTAAGCCACTGAACCAACCGTGCAGTAATTTGAGAAATAATATATTTCATTATAACTTCTGCCGACAATTTTGCATTTTCCTTTACCGATTTATTTCTGACTTAGAACCTTACCTCTAAACCTCTCCACCTTATTTCTGAACTAGATTATAGTCTTTACTTATGCTTACTGTATCCTGAACGTGTAATCTGGTTTCACAAAGTTAAGTAAATAAATTATTAAAAGTTATTATTACACCAAATTTGAATTTAATAAAGTTAATAATAATAATTCAAATTCATTTATTGTTTGTCACAGGTGCAAAGTAGGTTCTAGTTATGTATCACTGTAACATACCTAAGCGGTGTACAATCTATATAAAAGTTGAATTAGATTACAAAATTCATATAAATTATAAAATTATTATCATTAAATGTCATTAAATAATTTTAGATGTCAGTTACTTATTTCCTATTAATACATATAAGTCAATTACTACAATTTAAGATGTCAGTTACTTATTACCTATTACATTGACACGACGATATTTCAAATTAAGACAATATCAGTTGCTAAGTATATTTTAAGTACTAGAGGAAGTTAGGTTCTTCTGATAAAGTCTAGGCGGAACAGAGTACTTGCTCAATACGCATGCGCGTCCGTCCGACCAAAACTAGACTTTCGTTGATAGAATATTAATCATTTCCGTCTCTAGACGAACAGTTTCGGCGCTGTATTATTTATCTATGGACTCTTTCGATTGTGTGGTCTTTAATAATTTAATAGACAGCTTAGTATGCATTTCGACACACTATTTAGTGGTTGATTTATTGCGAAATCAATTTAATGATACACATTTCAAGAAATCGGTTGTAATAAAAACAGACGTATACTGTTTAAATATTTAAAGCAATGTGGGAAAAGCCGAGCTCGGAGCAGGATTCGAAACTGTGCCTCTTAGGTTCTGGCTCAGCCGTTAAGCAGTAACCGTAGCTAATGAACGCTAGCAATACCAGAGGTATCACTTGCGTGCTGCCGACCCATTTTTTTTACACCAGAGCTTTAAGATTAAGTATTCCTGGTCTAGGAACACGTTTCTTTCAAAACGTATCGTATCCCTAAATGAGCGCTGGAGACACTGCTGTATGTATTTATTTGGCTGTGGTCTTCTGTAAGACAGAGGTCTTGCCCCAGTCGGGCTTACTCGATAGTATGGTGCTATACCTCTCTTCTTGATTGAAATATAATTAAACGCAGGAAAAACCCAGCCCTAGCTGATTAAAGATAGCTATCGCTAGATATTATTCATAATTTCCATTAAAATAAAATTCTTATCTATCCGATTATATCGTTGTTATCGATCAGCGTTACCTTCACCGTCAAACCAACGTTAGACATACAGTCGCCGGCAATACCACTAGGTACAAATACTACGTAGAAAACAATTAAGTATAGATAAAACAACCATATTGTATTAATATGTCTGCTGAGGCATAAAAATCGTTGCCATATCTAGTTTTACATCGTATTTAATATGAATATTTGCAAATTGGCAACATTTTTATTCATGGCAATTAAAATTATAAAGCTTGGTTTCCATTGGATGTAAATAAAAACTAGCATAATCCTAATAAATTATAAATGTAAAATTTTGTGAGTATCAATGTATGGATGTTTATTACTCTTTCACTTAAAAACTACTGGATGGATCTGGATGAAAATTGGCACAGATATAGATTATAGTCTGGAATAGCATATTGGCACTTTTTATCGCGATCAGGCAACAGCTAATATGACAATAAATATTAAACCTATTCCGTTCAACTCTTTCCACATACACAACAAAATATACATAGCGTTTTTCACAAAACCACAAATACCTAGTTACCTATATTCGCTTCAAAGCATCACCCAGTTCTTTTTACCTTGCGCTTTATTACCTACATCCAGGCTAAGTCTTAGTCTAGACAACATGTGAATATTTGATGCATACTCCACTCGACGGCTTTTAGTGGAAAGCGCTCGTTTTAAGAAGGCGACGCCGACGTGTGAATTGGGAATAAAGTTGCATTTTTGTTTCAAATGCATTTGTATTAGGATCTAAGTAGTCTTTATTTTTTTATTTTAAAAATAGCGCACTGTGCTACGAAACAAGGTTGTATGTCGCGGGGACTTTACAAACATACAATTAACGGACAGAAAGTACACCTAGACTTGTAAAAAACATTTAAATTTAACATTTATTTTGTTTTTGTAAGGATAACAAATGTTTGAAAATGAGATATTGCTTGTGTTACTTGTTGATAATGGAATGGAAAGCTCTTAATTAAATAAAGCTTTCTATAGGTGAAAGGATTTTCAAAAACGATTAAGTACTTTTTCAGTTTATCCATCAAATCAAATATTTTTCACTTTATTCACTAGCACGTCCCAACTTAGGTGGACAGGTGGATATTTATTAAGGTCTTGCAGGGGGCTCTTATTTTATTTTAAATAAAAATATAGCCTCTGATAATGTAGCTTTCATTAGGTGTAATCACTTTTCCAATAGTTTTTGAGTTTATACCCGCGCGATTACACTCATTGCCATAAATTGTACACACACCCTTACATAGTACAGATCGTAGAATTTACTCGTACGCGTTTAAAAAAGCGTGCGATTAACGCTATCATACATTCAACACATACCTTTACATTAGCTGTTATAATAACGGCTCATTATACGATAAATAATCGCGATTAATATTCAAGCGGGCGGCGGCCATGTTGAGCGTATCGCGGTAGCATCGCTCCGCCCACTTTTGATATTAGAATTAATTTAATTCGCAAGAAATGACGCCTTAACGCGCGCGAACCACGCTATATATGAACTTCGCGCTAGCGCTAATCTATATATTTATACGTGAAGAAAAAACTTTGTAACCCTATTGAAGCACGTACGGAGGATTGTGAGGTTTAGCACATTAAAGTTACTATTGAGGAGTGCTTTGCAAAAAGAAAAGCTTTCAAATTTCGATCGCTATTAGGGCCTATAGTATAAACTAATATCCTATATAGTTCAAGAGTTTGCTTATTTAGTTGCAGGCGCTATCTCTACAACTACCAGTCGGATTTGAAACAATCTTTTTGCATTTGATAGCTTAATTATGCAGCAAGATTATAGAGTATTTAACATTACGATCCAAGGTAAGAATGGCAGTGACACAAGCAACAGCTACTGTGTACTCCTGTATCAAAAACCTTTATTTTTTTGGTATCAAAATGTTCTAGGGAGTGTTTTCAACACAGACATGTTGTACGATTGATAGGTCTCCAGCGCTCATTTAGGGCTGCGTTTTTCTATTCCAAGGAGAATCCATCACAAAGCCCTGTTATTTTTTTCTTAGACTACGCAAGTGATGCCCCTGGTCTATAGGCTGCGGTAGCTGCTTCCATCAGGTTTGCCTTGCCACTACTTGCCATAATTTGCCACCTAAGTACCTAGTATAAAAAAACGCAAGAAATAACGACCGTGCTTCGCAATACAAAAACAAGGTTTATACCACGCGGTATAAACTTCGCTTTTGTATTATAACCTTTATTTTGTTATAACTAAAACATTTCTAGAGTGTATTTTTAAACAGGCGTGTTACAAAGTAATTATTCGCAAACCGATCAGCACCTTTTCAATTGAAAATATTATCGATCCCTGTTTTTTTTACTCAAATTAGTCGTTAACGAGTTTACAGTCCCTTTAAACTTCATTAAAACTGACGTAATTACTGACGTTAAAACTGGCAAAAAATACAGTCGAATAGAAAAGTGTTTATAGTCAATTATATTTATAGGTTTATTGAGCTAGTATAGCTTTGTATCGCCTATGTAATAATCGTAAAATTTAAATGGACAGTAAAAATAATTCAAATCGAATTTATATTCTTTATGTATAGTTTTATTTTGTTAATATACATTTAAAATTAACATTCGTTTTATTGAACAAATTAGGGTGACCATAAAGACCTTAATAATGTAGTACTAGACATCTGCGCGGGACATATTATAGTCGCACAAGTATGTGCGTAAACACAGGTGTTATTTTTATTCTCTTACTCTGAAAGTCTTATAGGACGGCAATCCGTCACGACCAGAGAAAAATAATCCATTTGCTTTACGCTTTTCAAGGGACAGGGGTTTTAACACCGCTAATTTTCAAACTTCGGGCAATTTTAGCCCGAGCCGGGTATTGAACCCGAGAATTCATAATGAGCAGTCCCATACAACCAACGCTAAACTAATGACGTAGTTTAAACAAACTATGGTGGCCACAAAGTTACGTAATAAAACACATGGATCGTAAAATCTAGATTTATATAAATAAAAAACAACTTAAAGCGTATGAATAAATACTTTAAAAGTTATTGCACCCAAGTATGATACCATCTTTCACGAGCGTCGAGCTATCTGCCTGTTTAAAAACGTTTTAATATGTATTAAAATATTATCTATGTAGTAATTATTATGTAAATGTTTGGACTTAAAGAACGTTTTGTACTATTTATTACCTATTTTACTTTGGTGGTCAGACAGGGTACGTTCTATGACGTTGTTGTAGCTTTTTTATTTTTGATCTCAATTTGAATTTGGAACAAAGACTACCTTCAAAATGGGTAATAAAATTGACATTTAAATTTTGAAATCGCTGTAAATCGTCGTTCCTGTTCAAAAAAAAAATAGAACGATGTTGAATATAATACAAGAATTCTCTTTTTGAACCCGTACCAAACAACCCAGTGCTTAGTGTAGCTATTTAGTACTAAGTAGTCTTTTTTTTTCCTCCTATTGCACGCCATTCATTATGGTTTTGGGTTGAACATCCAGTCTGCCTGCCACCTTCACCGAGTGACACTTTGCCAGTTGCCTGTCCGCACTTTGTGCTCCAGTTATAAATTAAGAATCGTAAATAATAATGAATAAATTGCGTGTGCAGTTTGTCGATTTTGTTAAAAATGTAAATACACATTAATATATATGTTACGGTAAGAGTGAATAATTGAAGATTATTAATAGTTATCTATTATTATTAATAATTACCGAAATTCGAGGTTAAACTGATAAATTAATCACATTTGTCGGTTATTATTAATAATTTAACCCCAGTAGTGATAAATGTAATAAGTGGCCAAGGATTGCGGGGCGGGGCGGTGTGTGCGACGTGCGAGAGGCGCGGGGGGTTAGGTTAGGTTAGGTTAAATAAATAAAAACCTAACCTAATCTAACCTAGGTTAGGTTAGGTTAGGTTTTTATTTATTTTATAACTTTTACCAATATGTGTCGTGAATTATTAATAATTACACTTGACTACGGCTCACATAAGGTTAAAAACCTAACCTAACCTAGGTTAGGTTAGGTTAGGTTTTTATTTATTTTTTTAACTTTTACCAATATGTGTCGTGAATTATCAATAATTACTACTAAAAGTAATAAATTTCGATCGATTATTCACATTTACCAAAACATGTGGTTATTATTAATAATTTTGTAAAAATATTAATAATTTTCAATTAATCAGATTTACCGTAACATATATATCAATTTTAATGAATCTAGTAACCAAACGTATTAAAATCAATTTAAATACCTAGAATACGTAATAGAATAACTCCCTTAACATAAAACATAAAATATTTTATCTAAATACCATAAGTTTAGAGGCTAATAGCAAAAAATCTTTCTTATCAAGCATCGTAGTCAGCTTTGGACTGAGCTTAGTGACACGAGTAAAAAAACGAGATTATATCTAAGATAAAGCGTCTTTTAAAGTCATTGTTGAAAAACAAACGCCATTCGTGTAACTCTTGAGTAAGGAAAGATAAATAATATTTGTTTTGAGATACTGAGTTCACTTGATGCCTGGAGCACAGCCTCCTCGTATCGACTAAGCTGCGGCTTATCACGCTTTGCTACTTCGTGTCGTCTACGATTTTATTTCGATTTTGTCTGTCACTTAAGAATATTTTAAGTAGAAAAAAAAAGCTTTTTGAGGAACCCATAAAGTCTGGATGACTTAAATTTGAATAGTTTTTCAATAATATATTTGAGTACCTACATTTTTTATGACGTTGTCGTTTGTGGTAAACATAGGCTACGGTAACTGCTTACCATCTTGCGTACCGTACACATGATGGTAAGCAGTTGTAGCCTATAGCTGCTTACAATACCAGAGGTATCACTTGCATGGTGCCGACGAAGCGATTGTAAGACCTAAGTTTAGTAATGAAGCAGCCCTGGAATAGAAAAACGTTTCTTAAAAAAAAAACATACACAAATAAGAAAGAAAGACAGTTTTTTTACAGATACTAGGCTTACAGCTGGATGAGCCCTAGATTACAACTACACCACTGAGTGTAATTATTTAACTGCGTCTGCTAGGTAGAGATCCTTTCCCAATCGGGCTTGCTTATTTAAACGGTACCCTACCTTTCTTATCATGACATCAGGGACTAGATGACGAAGCAAATCCTACACTATAAAACATGTCAAACCACCATTAAATTTTGGATCATTTTTAATGTATTTGCTTTTAACATACCTTACTGAAGACTAAGAAAAAAATAGACGAGTGTTACTAATATTTTCAGTGAATAATATAACTAATAGAATGTCGAATAGATGGCTTCCTGTATAGGATGAATAGCGGATGCCGTGGCTATCGTAGGAGTTAATGTGTGTTAAGAACGGTGTTGTGGAGTTAGATGCAGGCTCTCGTGGCTTCTTGTCGTTTAGATACCTGTTTAAGTAATTAATGTCTTGTAATACTTCAATACTAGTAAATAGAAGTTTTACATAAGACTAGCTGTTGCCCGCGGCTCCGCCCGCGTGGATGTCGGTTATCGCTGTAAAAAGTAGCCTATGTGTTATTCCAGACCATAATCTATCTCTGTGCCAAATTTCATCCAAATCCGTTCAGTAGTTTTTACGTGAAAGAGTAACAAACATCCATCGATCCATTCTTACAAACTTTCATATTTATAATATTAGTAAGGATTCATGTGGTTCTTTTATAACACACAATCTATACTATATTATAAAAGATAAAGTTTGTGACAATGTAAGACATGATCTTACTGAACCTATTTTGAAAATTCTTTTACCAATAGAAAGTCACGTTAATTGTGAGTGTCATAGGCTATATTTTATTGACAAAAACATAACGAGACCCCTGAAAATATCACCTTGTTTGCCACCCAAGTTGTATAAAAACATGAAAACTTCTTACATTTGTATAATTATGAAGTTGTACACTTGTTATTTGTTGACTTTTATTACAACCACCCAATGAACGAGAAAGTATGTCATTTTTTTGTTTATTATAATAAATTAGTTAAATTTACACTAAATCCTATAAAGTTATGTTAAGTATATAAACTGCAAACATTAACAGTAATGTCGAGTTATTAGCAATAACTTTAATTTCCTTAACAGCAACGTTTCTTTTAAAAGATCATCAATTTGGCAATGGCCGTAATTTCGTTAAATTATTTTTGTATTATGACAACTGTTGTCAGATTATGGAATATTATATTTTTGATTTTTTTATACTACCAAGGAGGCAAACAAGAATACGGCCCGCTTGATGGTAAGCAGTTACCGTAGCCTATGGAAGCTTGCAACACTGGAGGTTGGGGGTAACACATGTGTGTTGCCGACCCTTTAGAAACCTTATAACTACTAATTAAGTTATAATAATAATTTATTTCAAGACAACTCATACATCCATAAACATATTTAAATTTGATTAAAAAAAACATGTTATAGCATGTTCTTTGTGGGTCACACAAAGTTTTGTCCTGTGTGGGAATCGAACCCACAACCTCGGACACAGCAGGCGCATACTGCAGTCACTGGACCACCAAGGCAGTCAAATGATGTTATTGATACCTATGTATTACTATTTGTATTTGCCTTGTGTATATTAAAGAATTAAATAATTATACCATATGTAGGTATCACTGAGCATAACTTCAGAACGGCTTGGCCCAATCGGCCAAAACAAGCCAAATCGGCTTGTTTTGAATTGTGTTTCGTTATACAATTGTTTTTGGAAAATCTCCCAAATAAGTCTGGAATTTAGATGATATTCTATTATTTTACTTTATATCTCTCTCGAAGTAGAATAATAAAGCTTATTTATACCACGTTTAAGCTAGTTTTTCAATGACTCACTACGAATACAAATGACATATACAAATTAACATGTAAACTAACTCAAATGCAATTCTAACGTTTTATTGTAATTGTTACAGGTACGTATCCCTAGAGCGCATAATTATGTGAGTAGTGTCATAGTATAAAGAGTTAGTAGTAGGGAAACTCCTTTATAGCAGCGTAAAAGCTGACAAGTAATTACCTAGAGAGCTTCTTATACTGTAAGCATAGAGTAGTCACTGTGTAATACTATAATAATTGTAATAAAATATGATTTAATTGTTTTTATTACTATTGTTATTATACTAAATCATATTGAAATAATTATAAGGATACATAAACCGATGTTATGTTGACAGTTGGCCGTTCCTCTTGTGTTGACAGTCCGTGCTTGTACGTCAATTAAATCGCGTCTGAACTGTTGACATTATGTCTGATTCCTTCCGTTGTAAAAAAAAAAAAAACAGTCGCTGGACATAGGCCTACCCATAGGATTTTCACACACAGCTGACCTTTGCTTGCCCGCAACCTGTACCAGGTCGGGAGTCCACCTTGTTAAAGGCCTGCCCTCGCAGTTTCTTTACTACTCACTTATTTATACTATGGTAGTGTGACCACTCTACCAGTAGGCATAAAGAGACATGTACCGGCTAATGTGTCCGCATTGCGATGCTTTCCGCGTCCATGCTACGTGACAGTTTCTCACCCACAGAGGGCGTTAGTGTACAATCTCGACTATGTAATCAAATTGTTAATGTTAAGCGTAGTTTTTATAGACATAGATTTGTAATCGTTTGAGGGTGAGTTTTTATTGAGATGAGGTATTGTGGCTAATTGTTTGCTTAAGTAATTTGGTTGGTAGGTATTTCATTATTTTTGATTGTGGAGCAGTTGGAAATGCGTTTTATTATAAAAAATGTATAACAAACAAACATACGGCCTGCCTGATGGTAAGCAGTTACCGTATTTTATGGACGCTTGCTACATCAGATGTATCACTTACGTATTGCTGACCCATTTTTTTTGCACCAGGGCTTTAAGATAGAGTATCCCTGGGATAGGAAAAAGTTTCTTTGAAAACGCATCCCTAAAGCGTTGGAGACCTGTACTCACACACAGGAACACAACTAGACCGCTGCGTGTAGTTATTTGGCTGTGGTCTTCTGTAAGGTCTTTCCACAGTCGAACTTGCTCACTAGTATGGATGACCTACCTCTCTTAAACATTTGTTTCAATTCAACGCTTTTTCAACGCTCGTCCGAACGATTTCCTAATTGTTGACGTCAAGCTCAGTAGGCGGAACTGTCCACAGTTTGGCACTTCTAGTTTGACAGGATATGCTAGCGATTGACTAGATCGTAAAATCTCCAGTGTGTGGCTCTTTTAACGCCCACGTATTTTAGTTTTACATGTCATTTTGTGGTTGTTATACTTGTTTTTTTAACGTAATAGTCATAAAAATTGTTGTAGGAATAAAAATGTGTGCCTACCGCATTTATTAAAATGCTAATTTTAACAAATATGAGTCAATAAATGACGTAGTTTCATAGTTTTTGCTTTATTGTAGTTATTTGACAATGCGTACGTATGTCCAGTTTTAAGTTCGATCCCAGGGTCGAGTATTATAGTTTTTTTTATATTACCTCCCGTGACTACTATTGCAATAACTCTCAATCTATTTCTGAGAATTATCTAATAAAAAAACAATAAGCACTACTCAGAATTCTAATTCTTATTAATAATCTTATTACGATAATTATCATGAGATATGAATATTATATGTGATGGTATGTGCTTGGCACTTAAAACAGCCTTCTTAGTTTTTTTTTATACTACCAAGGTGACAAACAAGCATACGGCCCGCCTGATGGTAAGCAGTTACCGTAGCCTATGGACGTTTAGTTGTTGTTGGGTTTGATTGCTGATCATGAGGCCCTGGGTTGGATTCCAAGGTTTTCCCCAAAATAGATATTGTTTTTTTCTGTCAAGAAACTCACAATAAATGCTCTAAGTTTGGAAATTAGTGGTGTTTACATCCCGGTGCCTTGAAAAGCATGTGAAAGCGCAGAGTCTAAGCATGTTCTCTGGTCACATCATATTACCATCCCATCGGACTATGAGACACGATGCGATTAGCTGCTTTGATCAAATTTCGACTTTATTACCGAGAGTTTGTGGTTAAAAATTGTTTATTTTTCGAAAGATATTACAATATGGCTTACAGAGAAAATACATGGTTTTCTTAAAAAAATTAAAAGATGGTAAAAATATGACAAAATATTTACTATTAAAAAAATTATACCCTACTCAGAATTCTAATGCATACGATTCATAATAAATATAATTATTATGTATTTATTATATTATGTGCTTGCATATTTTACAACCAAGATACACAATAAAAACATATCAAAAACAACTCAAAAGGTTAAACGCCAGAAACATCAAAGAAATGCTTTGAACAAACTTACTAATATGCAAATTATTAGATAATGTCGTAATACGTCGGTCGGTCGGTTCACATGACGCGGAGCCGCAAACGTAAATGTTTTATTTATACTGGAAGGGGAAATGGGCGAATTAATGCGTGACCCATGGTGGAAGGTCGTTTTCCAATAACATAATATACTGGTGCTCTCTCTATATGTATGTTCTGCTATATACATTACGTACAGTCGCGCCCAGTGAAATTGTTGAAAAATGTAGCTGTGTATTATTATTAGTCTGCATTGATGGTCTAGTGGCCGCAGTATGCGCCTATTGGTACAGTACTGCACGAGGTTGTGGGTTCGAATCCCACACAGGACAAAACTTTGTGTGACCCACAAAGAGTTGTTTTGAGTGTGGGTGTAATTTGTGTCCGTTAATTGTATGTTTGTAAAGTCACCCGCGACACAGAGCTTAAACTTTAGTGCGGGAGTTGTCTTTAAAAAAAAAGAGTATATGGCAACATATATAATGTCCCACAGGTCTCAGTCAAGCGAGAGTGCACGGTTGGTACAGTGGCTTTAGTAGTTACCTCTCCATTGCGCGAGGTGCTGTAGGTCCGGTTCACACGGGACAAAAAAAATGTAATGCATAAATGGATATCCCGAGTCTAGATGTATTTTGTGTTCGTGAATTGTATATTTGTAAACTCGAAGTGTCAAATGGCAGGGTACCCAGTTAAATGACTGAACCAATGATAATGTTGATTTATATAATACGTACCATCAGTCTTATATAAAAACATTTATTCTAAAGTAACCTTCTATTAGTACTGGAGCATCAAACCATGCAAAATGTTGAACACCATAATGTTTACAATTCAAATTTGGAACGAGCTAACACGGTGCCTGGCTGTGTCATAAATGTTTAGCAGAAAAACCGGCAAAATATTAGGAAAGACATTTACATATCAAAGGGGTATCGGGACTGTCCCAAAACCTCCTCGACATGGACAACCTATCCTAACACTTTTGTCACTCATATAACTTTTTTAGAAGAGTACTTTTTAAGAAAATTATCTTAATAAAATGTAGGTATCTAATATTATATTCTTTAAGTCATTTTAACGTGATTCATGATCATCATCATATCAACCCATAAACGTCCTACTGTTGGGCACGGATCTCCTTCATACATATGATGAAGTAATATTAATGCGATTATAATTATTTACCTTCAAATAGTTTCAAAGTTAATGAAATCTATATAAATGATAGCCTGTTGGACAAGCTCACTGCTAGAGTAGTGTTTTAAGTAAAAAAAAGAGTAAACATTCCTAGAAAAGTACTATTACTAGTAGTAGTACTATTTTTATATTAGGTGGTACATAATAACAAGACAACATCGGTTAGTTTCATAACAAAAATGGCGTTTACTTGCAAATTAAAATGTCTTGAACAGTAGTAATTTCTAAACGTCTATCATCTAACTAGAAAACAAAGCTAAGCGTCGGTTACCCAGCTTTCGCTTACAGACGCCGGCGGCGGGAACTTCAAAGGGATCCCGACCGCACACCCCCTTGTCCCACACCAACCCCCCACCCCTGAGGCGTACTGTTGACGACCACGTTTGTTCATTGCGGTGGCACTATATATTTGGAAAACGGATCAGTATGTGTTAACCTTAAACCCGGAGCGCTGCTTGTGACAATTTTTGTAATCACATTTTTAGGCTGGCTTTTCACATTTTCTCTGTTTTGTTGGCGGATAAATAAAGAAAGAAATAATAATAATAATATTTTCGGGCAACTCACACATTGCTATCTGATCCCAAACTAGGCAGAGCCTGTACTATGGTAACCAGACAACTGATAAACATACTTATATATTTCTAAATACATACATTTTATAGATAAATTACACCCAGACACAGAACAAACATTCGTGCTCATCACACAAAGATTTGTCCTGGGTGGGTATCGAACCCACGACCTCTGGCGTATCAATCAGAGTCACTAACCACTAGACCAACAGGCCAGTCAAATAGAAGGAATCATTTATTGCCCATGTTAAAGAGAAGAAGAGCTGATCCTAGATGAAGGGTTAAGGTTTGTGGAAAGAAGAAGAATTGTCGAAGTAAACAACATAGCTTGAAGGATTGTCTTGAAGTTAGCAGCTCACAGCACTGGCGCAGCAAGTTCTGGAGTGGCGACCACAAACTGAAAGACGTAACGTGGGCAGG
Organism: Trisateles emortualis; assembly: GCA_947095525.1. Classification (NCBI taxonomy): domain Eukaryota; kingdom Metazoa; phylum Arthropoda; class Insecta; order Lepidoptera; family Erebidae; genus Trisateles; species Trisateles emortualis. Next base: position 8,081,102 of record OX352754.1, on the reverse strand, counting down.
ACTTTAACAAGGTGGACTAAGGACCTGGTAAAAGTTGTCAGCAGCCGATAGACAGGGCCAGCTCAAGACCGAATGTTGTGAAAATCCTTGGAGAAAGCCTATGTGCAGCCGTAGCCATATTCTAGTTGAGATGATGATCACAAATAAGAGCATTTAAAGAGGATACTTAACATAACCTCATCTAAACTTTTAGTTATGAATTTACATACTTATAGATATATTATACTCCTGCCTGCTACCCAGAGAAGAGCACTGTAGGCAGAAACTACGGATTTAAACTTGCCACCATCTTCAGATTCTTCTTTGGCTTTTATCACATTCAAAAAATGGAGACTATACTCCATTTTTAAAATAAAAGAAACTACTCATGATATTTGGTTTGAAAACTAATAAAATCAAAGTTTTACCCTCCCACGAAGTAAAAACTTTAAAAATATAACAATATACTGGACAAACAATGAGGAGCGTGCACACGAATTTAAATGGCGACGGGACTACGAGACTGTTCGAAATTGAAGTGTGTGTGAGAGAGACAACGATAGCACTCTGTCTACCCTCCTCAGCACGTGACCGTCACAGCTATGAATATTGATATCGCTCATTATACTAAGTTTGCATTCATTGTTTAATCGTTCAAATATTAAACAATAATTTTCTTCGCCAACTCATCAGTTTTGGAGCCGTTTGAAATTTTGATGCGGTTTTCGGTGGAAATTCCTCTCAGTGGAAGAAAGATGTAAGTTGAGAAATGATATTAGGCAATTTTGGACCTTCACGGTTAATAGGAACAAGATGACAATTGCAAAGCAGGCAAAATATCTTGAGTACATTTTCTGTTCAGATGACTCATGAGAAAATTACATTTTCAGATGTTATCTAAATATTCCTCAAAATCTGCCTCCTCAAAATCCCTACTAATGTTATAAATGAGAATGTAACTCTGTCTGTTTGTTGCTATTTCACAAGTTAACGGATTTTCGCTATCCACGCGGGCGGAGCCGCAGACAACATCTAGTACCACTATAATATTAAAAGGCGAAAGTAGTATGTAGTGTCTGACGCTTTTAGTAAACCACTGAATCGGTTTTGATAAAACTTGGCATAACCAAAGACGCGGATGAAGCCAAAACATTAAAGTCATGGGAACTGGAGAACTGGCAAGATAAGCCAATATTTTCTAAAATACTATTGTCAGTATCCAAACTGATGCAGTTTTGAAATACCATAAAAACTAATAAAAACAACAAAATAAATATGTTTCATTCTTCTTTCTTTCTTTCTTTATAAAAGAAAGAGGGTTGGCAAAAGTCTTTTACTAAAATCATTATCCTTTCAAAACAATGTTCTAATCATTGCAAAGCTCGTCAACCATGAATTAGTTAATCATATTCAGTATCACGTTCGCCCCACGTTGGGCGCCAACATTCGTTAATTGGCGGTTACTACCAAGGTGGCGAATACGACCAAATTGGACGGCCAGAATACTGTAGCTGGCGCGTGCGGTCGCTCCAGTTAATGATGCGAATACTGTTGTAATAAAAAGAAAAATCTTTTGTTACAACTAGGGGTGTATTTTTGAGTTTTTTTTTTGTCCTTTTGTACGTGTATTTTTTAGGTTTTTGTCACTTACGTCATAATATAGTGCTATTTTATATTGACTGCCTTGGTGGCCGCAGTATGCGCCTGCTGTGCACGAGGTTGTGGCTTCAATTCCCACGCAGTACAAAACTTTGTGGGTCACACAAAGAGTTGTTCTGAGTCTAGGTGTAATTTGTGTCCGTTAATTGTATGTTTGTAAAGTTTCCCGAGCTTGTACTCATACAGAGAAAAAAAATGTATTTTTGTATGTAACGAGTAAACTCAAAAACTACTGGACCGATTTTAAAAATTCGTTCACTACTAGAAAGCTACATTATCAGCGGGTAAAATAGGCTATATTTTATTGAAAAGAAATTACGGGATCCAAATGAAAACTAAATATATGTCCACCCGTGCCAAGCCGTCTAGTGCCGCTAGTATTAGTATCGATCAATCAATCAGCCTATCGCAGTCCACTGCTGGACATAGGCCTTTCCCAACACGCGCTATAGCACACGGTCCACCACCTTCCGCATCCAGTGCGTCCCAGCGACCTTTTTTAGATATTAGTTTAAGTATGTGCTAAATAAAAAGTGATTTTCCAAAACTTGACAGTTAAATTAGTAAGTTTCTGTTACTCGACATAGTTTGTAAGAGCATTCAATAGAACTTCGGAAGTTTGCGAAGTATGTACTTAATTTAGGGCATAATTTCCTTGAAGTATTCCTTTAGTATTTAAAACTTGTTATGACGCTCGCGTATTAAAACAAATGATATTTTATTATTTTCCATCATTTGCTGTGGTTTTTTCAAATGAGAATGTCAAGTAAATGCTAATAATAACTTTAGCTAAGTTTCAACTTAGTTAGATAATATCGTCGCATAACCTAATCCTCACCGATTTTCGGTCATGGTGGCTATTCTCAACGGAGACTAGCCATATACGCGGTTATTATTATATAGTGCACAAGTGTGTACGCAAACACAGATGTACTCTTTATTCTCTCACTCTCATAGTCGGCATAGGCATGAGCAAGCTAATTCGATCAGAGAGAGATCAAGCGTAGAATTTTGTGAAATACACTATTTATTTTTGGCCCGACCCCGGAATCGAAACCGGGACCTTTTTCAAAACCATCAAGGCAGACAAACGTGCAGTATAACCGTAGCGAAAGTACATAAAATCAATTTACAAATTAGAACGAGGGTAGTTGTAGTGCAACACTCGTGTTTTATTCAGTTAATTAATAAGACCAAATTCAAACAAATCCGAGTATTATTGATACACTCAACGCTTAGGGATGCGAATAAATGTTAGGGTTGCCACCTCATGGCAAAATATTTTCACTAATATGATAAATGCGTATTTGTATTTCTTTCTGACGTTGTTTTCATGTCACGATTTAGGGACCAATCCTTATACAAACATACAATTCACCCCGTAATGTACACCCAGAGATCCGAGCAATCATTTATGGATCATACAATTTTTGTCCCGTGTGAGAATTGAGCACATAACACTCGGCAGGTGACCACCTTCACTGCTAGGCCACACGTGTATTCAAATAATGTGAATACAATGACACAAAATATCATTCAACAGTCCCATTTGTATCATTTTGAGTCTTAACACGTGTTCAAACAAACACCTGTACCTTTTATCCTGTCAACGAATAAACTCCATAAAACTTATACAAACAAGAAAAAAAAAACAATTTAAAATTCTATTCGTAAAACAAAAGTCAACAACCGTTATATTAAGAATTCTGGTCACGGACAGCCCTATCGTTACGAGTGAAGGGCCTAGGTTCGATCCCCATTGTAGTTTCCCACTTGTTTTTTAATACGAGGGTAGTTTCTATTATTTCCTATTGTGCCTACTTGGTGTTTTCGTTGCATGACATCCACTTGGGTATTGTGCATTGTATGAATTTGTATGGGGGATGGGTGACTATAGTTTGTCATGGGACATCCCTAGCTATTAATATCCCATGTTTTTGGGAGGTCAAGTGATGTTCATATTATGTTTTATTAGTCATGAATTATGTATGTTTATTTGTTAGAAAAACATGCATGGGTAAGCACTTGATGAAGACTGCCTTGGTGGTCCAGTGGCCACAGTATGCGCCTGCTGCACACGAGGTTGTGGGTTCGATTTCCTCACTGGACAAAACTTTGCGTGACCCATAAAGAGTTATTCTGAGTCTGTTTGTAATTTATGTCCGTTAATTATATGTTTGTAAAGTCCCCCGCGACAGAGAGCTTGTTCTCTAGTGCGGGAGCTGTTTCCCACTCGGCCTCAGTTAACTAATTATTACAAATCATATCAACACTGATAGCTGACTAGTTATTTACTTCAAGACTAATTATATTGGCAAGTTCCGAGTAAATAGTTTATCAAAGTGATGCTTATTTACTCATAAAATCTAATAAGACATCGACGTCTTGACCCTCACTATCTAAAGAACCAATATCTCGCTCCAACACCTTTGTTTTGTATAAACAATGTTCAATACAAATAAATTTAAACCTTAAGTTAGGTTAGCAAAGTTTATTTTTGTATAAAAAGGTTACCCCTCAGTTTCCTTACTTTATTTGCTAAGTGTGGAGTAAAGGAAAGGCTCGGAGATGACCCCTGGTCACTTCCGTCAATGCCACCATTACACTGGTCTCATTTCCGATTTCAAATCCGGACTTTTTGGACCATTAGGCTTTTTGTTGGGGCAAAATAATTTTATATGTATTTGATTTCAGTACTCTTTAATTTTACAAATTTAAGTTTTGTTCTAGTAAGTTTTTATTAATATGCTGGTCGTGTCCCATTTAAGAGCAAAAATGCATTGTAATTTAAATTTTCTTTTAAAGTTTCTCGTTTTGTTTGACCTATTTTGTTGTGAATTAAAAACGCATGGCACACGTCCTCCCCGGGCGCATCGCAAGCTTCAAGTGAGACGCATTTTTAATTAAACGCTGCCGGATACCGCCATGTTGCCGCACATCCGCCGACGCCATCTTGCGGCGCCCGTTTGACAAATTGGAACGCCAGAGTGACGCGCAATTTTCCCGCTTATTGTTCGCTTTTTACCGCGCAACAAAATGAAAAGTCGCGTTCCATTTCTATTTTCTTTTTTTTTTCGAAAAAATGCAACGGTCCGAGCGTGTAGTGCAGTTTATTTTTGTATTTTTGCGGGTGTTCGTTTCTCGCTATTGAGTTTTATTTGAATTTTGATAGTGCGTGACTGTATTGCGTGGGACGGAACAAGACAAACACCAATAGGTCGACCATGAAAGGTAAACAAGTGTCAGTAAAAAAACGTTACAGTAAAAATTGTTGTGTATATTTAGCATTGCTGACTTACACTGAAAAGCTAACAATATCGGTAAACCACGTAAAACTCAAAGCTTTCATCGCTAGATGCACTCACAAGTTAAGCTTATGAACTGAGCTCCCTTATGAACTGAGCTCCCTGCTGAAGTTTTCCTAAGAGACTATAGCATGGGATTCTTCAAGAAAAGAGTTTAAATAGTCGAATACACGCAAGTGATAGTCCTAATGTTGCAAGCATCCACAAGCTACGGTAGTTGCTTACAATCAGGCGGGCCGTATACTTGTTTGTAACCTTGGTATTTTGTCTAAGCCTGGGGTTCATGGGTTATTTTATCTAAGTCTCGCCGTTCTTTCGAAGACACTTTAAAAGTCGGTGCTACGAAAGGCCTTTGCATATGATATGCAATCTAGACATCTCTATCACCAGTGTAGCCACTATCCAAAATTAAGAATAATATAATAAAATTAATAAGAAAAGAAAACAAATAAAATACAATTCGGCAAACTGTTCGCTTTTTAAACTCGGCGATACTCAACGGATAATAAACAAACAGTTACGCGGCGAAACCATTACTGTACCATAAACAATTTAGCGAGGAAATTTAAAAGAGCACTATGAAAAGCTAACAAACGTTTCCACTAACATTGGACAGTAGGCTAAGAACAATTCTAACTAGTTACCGTTTATATGGCCCGCCTCATTAAACCCGGCGGCAACATCAAAGGAGTCCAAAATACGCGCACCATAGACCTACTCGTAGAATAGAGAAGGAATTTTTTCATTATTTTCTTTTGATGACAAAAATTGGTACAAAAATTAATTTGTTGAAAATTTGTTGTGGTTATTGAGATGTGTCGTTTTACGTGGTCATGGTTATATAGGTATACTAACTGTTGCCCGCGGCTCCGCCCGTATTGTTGTCGGTTATCGCTGTAAAAAGTAGCATATATGTTATTCCATACCAGAATCTATCTCTGTGCCAAATTTCATCGAGATCCGTTCAGTAGTTTTTACGTGAAAGAGTAACAAACATCCATCCATCCATCCATACTCACAAACTTACACATTTATAATATTAATAAGGATTTATTTAGACTTTTTTTTTCTTTATAAAAAGACTGCACCCGCATAACAAGCTCTGTGTCGCGGGTAACTAACATACAATTCACGGACACAAATTACACCCAGACCCGTTCCAGAGAAATTTTTGTCCCATGTGGGAATTGGGAATCGAACCGACGACCTCTGGCTTAGCAGTCAGTGTAGTGTCAGTAACTACTAGACCAACAGGTCAGACTAATAAAATTGTTTGTTTGTTTGTCTGGTGATCATTAAATGCATCTGAAGACAAAGGATCATAATGCTACCTGATTTTATATGTATAATTTATTCAACATAAAATAGCAATTAAACTAATAATGAGCTGGATGCCTTTGAGGACTGGATAGATTTGGCAATAACCATGGGGGAGATATTTGCCCAACAATGGGACATTTTTTGTTGTTGTTAATACACTGCATATGTTTTTTGCAATTGGTAGCCCAATTTTTGTTATAGGAATGACTGTATCATCATACTATGACCCTAGCAAGGCAGTAACAGTAAACGTAAGATGGAATTTAATCCAAATTTAACACGGATGATGATACTACAAGGAACAGTATGTACAAAAATATTTAATGTCTACATGTCATGGCCATCCAACCAGTTCCATTCAGCAGAAACAAGGCGTCGTAATATAGCAACTGACTTTTTATTTTAAATTTAATGTGAATATTAGTAAAGAAGTTTTCTTTTTCTTTTCAGGTAAGTTTCTCGGAGATTCCACTGAAGAATATACAGGTTATATTTCGAATACATTTTTTTCTGACTATGAAGGACGTTGGTTGCTTACCAACCTTACAAAAATAGATAACATCACACATACACCCATCGTAATACCTTACAAACCTTACCAGCTACAGTAACTGCTTACCATCAGTCAGCCCGTATCCTAGTTGGCCACGAAAATACTTAGTATCAAAAAATACAATACTAGTATGATGATTTTTTATTTAATATAATATTACCAGCTGAAATGTAGTTTTCTAATGGTAAAAGAAATTTAAAAATCAGTTGAGCAGTTTTTGAGTTAAATCGTAAGAAATAAAAAATCAAATATTACCTATAATATAATGTTAGTTTAGATATTCTTTTCCAGTCTTGTATTCTTCGAAAGCTATGCCATCCATAAGCTTGCCATTCGCTCTCGTCTAATAATAGACAACGCCCGTAACTTCCTGTGGACGTCTTAGGCATCACATCCTGAAATTAGGCAGCCATCGTTAAATCAATTTGAATGTAATAAAGTTTTAATTATGCTATCTTTATCTTTCTTTCATTCACAACTTTGCTTGTTATCTCTACAAAATAATCACTCACTCTCTGATATTTTAACTATCTATGTCAAAATATCACATAAATGTCTGCCTCACTTTTGATGACGAACATAGAGTTTTTCACATCAATTGATGATGATGATTGATATGAGTTATGGATTTACGTAAGGACTATCTTAAGCTAAGATGTCGTCTAGCTCTAGCTGTCGCCATTGTTATGCATAAAACAATACCCGGGTGTTAAAAGTTTCTGGTCAATAACACAGGAATACCCTTGGCGTTAATTCCAAGCTTCTAAAGACTATAGTCACTGCTCACCATCAGGCTGACCGTATACTTGTTTGCGACCCAAGTAGAAAGCAAAATAAAAATAATAAGAAAAGAAAAAGAGTAGATGAGATATAGTTTAATAATAAAAATGATTCTACAAAATTATGAAACAGGTAGGTAGAACTAATTTCATAATCCACATCTATCCATTTCTTAACACTAATGCGTAAGAAATCAGAATGGTCGTGAAAGAAGAGATTTATGCCGGTGTCGACGCACGCGCCGTTTTATTATCATATCGCCGTTTTAGCTCAACTGTATGGACGGTATTCAATGTAGCAGCACTTTCAATTTCTATTATTGACGTAAGGTTATCGTAACAATTGATTGTAGACCGTTTTAGGAAGCCATTATTATTTATATGTTTTATAATGAGGTTTGCGTTACTTTTATTAAATAAATTAGATTCACCTACGTCGTTCTATCTTGATGGAAATAAATAATAATATTATTTAATTATCAAAGCCGAGCAATGGCCAAGGCAATGGACAAACGGGAATGGAAGTCAATGTAAAAAAAGTGGGACAATACAGGATCATAAAAAAAATCTAAGCCTACCTTAAGAACTTCGATAGCATTTGGTTGTCAGGCGACATTGTCCATCGGCAACATTTACCAAGTTGCGGGCAGCTGATGGACAAAAAAGGCACAGAAAAGATTTGGAAGACGCAGTGTGGGCAGGCCTCCAACAAGCTGGACCAACGAACTAACTTATATTACTTATACTCTGCTAGTAGTCTATGATTAGAATTTAGGTCTAATTCCATATACACGGATCGAAGAAGTTGGTGAATCAGGCAAGAGGGTTCCTTTTTCAATTTCAGTAAAAATACATCTACATAAATACACATTAATATCAAATTAATGGCTTCCATATTTCTAATCACGACTTCTATCTAATGAGATAAAAAGCCTCTCGAGACAGTAAAAACAATCTCTAATCAGTATTTTCCCAGATCTATTAACAGACAAAAATATTATTAATTTCCCTTATCGATTCTAATAAAAACACTTCTCATTCAACCAGTTTATGACTATCGTGTTTCCCATTAAGTTGTCCAGTCATAAATTCCTGAGTACTGTCATATACTGTAATATATTATGCACCAACAACATTAATTCTATATCAGGGATTGATTGGAGATAATTGGGTCGTTATGTGGAAGAATAATGACCAATTAGTAAATTAAACGAGTGGGTAGAGGTCGAAACAACAAGGTTACGATTAGTCTAATTTGTTCGAAGGATTGGAATTAGAGCGAGCTTATAGTAGATCCTTGTGGAACACCCAAGATATTTTACTAAGTAAACATAAATAAAGTTTAGTATGTTTATATAGTAAACAACAATCTATTTTTTAATTTAAATAAATCGTTTTAATTATCTACAAAACAACACTTTTTTATATTATTATCTTAACATGTAGCTATTTTTGTAATAGCAAACATTATCAAACGCTTTTCATTTGTACACGTCATACGTATACCCATATGTAGTCATCGAACACTTATTACTGATAAAACAGCTTCAATATCTTTATTGTAGGCTGCATCATCTATAAAATTAATCTTTAGGAGTTACTAAAAGAAGCGGCTGGGTTCAGTTTTTATTATACGCCTATAAAACTGAGAGGTCGTAATCTTGTCTCGTCTGAAACGACTTTGTTCTTTCCAACCATATTAACTTTCAACTTTTTAAATAGGCCGGATTGCACCATTTTGTAATCGACATAAATGAAGCACTTTCTAGAATAAATGATTAAAATCCCGTGTATATAATCATATGTATGAACGCCTACCTAGTGGCCTAAAAGATCTTATCGGTCTTATAATTAGATGAATCTGAGAATTTCTATATACTATCTAAAAAACTATCATTAGGCAAAATATTATCGTCATAAAACTGTTTAATGTGCCTCTCATTTCTCAGTAATTTACTGAAATGGTTCAAAACTAATACCGATGGCTTCTGTCCGCACATTTTATTTTTACAAATCGTTTCAGCATCATTTATGTGTATATCATTCGTTGAAACACATTCCGTGCCGCGTAGCAGTGCGCAATCAATTTCATAGTTTGACATTTTTATGCATATTTAAAAATTTTCTTTGATGAGCCACGCACTGGATTTATGTTAAATATGAGACATAAAGACGTTAAGTTTATCCGATTGAATTAATAATCCCACATTTACTCCATAAATATTTCCCATTTTATTGTTCAAAAGACAAATTCGGATGTCAGCCACTTTTGACCGATAATTTAATTTTTAATTTTAGAAAACTGGTAATCGTAAAACTCAAGTTAATTACAAGAGAAGTAATAATTCACTCTGTTTCGACGGAAACCAGCTCTTCTTAATTTATATCTACCGCCAGGACAATGTATTATATTTAAATATTAAACTATATACAATAGGCACTTGTATTTTATTATATTGTGATGTGTTTCGAATGTTAAGTAGTCTTTTTTGTTGGTTATTGAAAAAAATTGTGTGTCTCAAAAGATGTTGGTGTTTTCTCAATGATCTTGTTGTAAAGCGACACAATTTGGCAATGCTGAGTGAATTGTTTATTTCTGTTCTTTCTAATAATCATACTTTGAATTTGAATTATTTGAAAAGTTTATTGTGGGCGGAGCGGTGGAAATTGTGATTTATTTGATAAATTCTCTTTGTAATTTTTTTAGAAGGACATTAAATTTGATACATCACTAGATATCCAATGGGTTATGAGATCTTAAAGATTCATTATTTGATCTACAAAGACATGATTTTCTTTTTTATATCTGAATGGCTGCTAGAAATTTTTAATAACTTTATTGACTTTGTTATTGTTAGTTGTGCATAAAAGATTATCTCAAATACTTATCGAATATAATGTTTTAAAAGTCCGTTTAACAAGACCGTACTTGCATATCGTTAAACTTTTCTCGCGCCTGAACAAGGATGTTATCTTTTTAATTTATACGTTTTTGTGGTCCGAAACATTTCTTTTATCAAGGTTATTGCGGCGTTTAGCCAGGCTTTTAACGGTTTTGAGATCTGAGATGTTTTTTATACAAAGTGATTATGTAAAATCATGTACACCCGGTTCCTAAAAGGCAGATTTAAATTAAGTTTAACTACTAACCTTTTCAACTGGACTGTTGTGTAAGACAGAGAACGTGGGTTCGATTCCGACCCAGAATATTTTTTGGTTGATGAGCACTTACTATTATTTTTTCTGTGTCCGGGTGTAAATTTTCTATAATATGTATGTATTTAGAAATATATAGGTAGGGCATCGTAATAGCGAGTAAGGTCGACTTGTGAAAAATCTCCACATAGACGAATCAGAGTTACCCATAACACAATATTATGGTATTACAATACAAGATGTAGGGTCCATAGGCTACGGTAACTGTAAGCAGTTATTACCATCAGGTCTTACCATCGCGTATGCTTGATTGCCACCGTCATAAATACAAACTTATTCTGTTGTGCGTATCAAATACCTAGCCAATGATATGATCTATCCATATTAGTTTTAGCTACCCTGATGCAAGAGTTATTTGTATGACTCAGTGTATTCGCCAATCTTTGTGCCTTATATGGAAGCTGCGCCCTAGTTGCGAACTCCAAACTTTGTGTTTATGTATATCAAACTATTGTTTGATTTGCTTTATTGTTTAGATTTTATTTGTTAGTGAAATACTTATCGATATACTTATCTACATATACATCATCATCAGCCTCTCCAAGTGCACGCCACCTAGTGCAATCCTCTGATATTAAAAAAATATATTTATATAGCTATGTTACACGCTGGCAATGTAGATATATAGGTAAAAGAATTTTCAAAATCACTCGAGCAGTTTTTGATTAAAATTGTAACAAACAAGCAAACAAAATATCAATAATTTCCTCTTTATACTATTAGTTTAGATATAGATAAATTACACCCGGACACAGAACAAAGAATGACACAAAGATTTGTCATAGATGGGAATCGAACCCAAGACCTTAGGCTTAGCAGTGACCGTCACAAACCACTACACCAACGGGCCATATACATATAGTTCACTCTTTGGTTGGCTACAAAAATGATCTCGTTATCTAAAATAACTGAACCATGTAATAACTGTCGCAAACTTTATCGATGCTCATACTCGATATATTTAGCTATCGTTATTCTTCTGCTAACGAGAAACACCAGCAGAATCGTGTTTACGCTACACAATACGAGCGTGACGCAATTTGTTACTCCCTAAGGGGGCAAAAGGGGGGTACAACTTCAAAGAGCTTGCCGACAAAGCGCTAAATAAGATGAAAAAAAAAATACATAGAAACGACAATGGCCAGGGAAATCGGGGCCTTTAGAAATTTTGCGCGTTTTCCTTTTAGTTTTTCGGTGGAAATTTCGTTTGGATGGTGCATGTGTGTATTCGTAGTTTGCGTTTTGATTCGCTGTCACTGTTAGCACGTGGAGTTCGCACTCAAAGGCCTTTGTCAAGTCTGTCTGTTGATCCTATGTCCTGTGTAATGAAAAGTGGTATTGTTAACTAGATATGCCTTTCTAACTAAGGTATATTGCATTTCCTTATATTCTCACATGAATAAAACTTCTAAATTAAATTCCTGATAGTGAAAAATATTTTGCTTTGTGATGTTGTTACTAAAGTGAATGGCACAAAGGTCTTTGTATTAATTGATATTGGCGAAGAGTTCAAAGAAAAGCTCTTTGATGTACTGTTGGATCGCTACGATAGCTATGTCTAACAAAAATGTGCAGTCATATTGCAAGTGACGTATAGTCTTCATTCTAGCATAGGTTTACATTTTTACTCAGGCTTGGAAAATTTCTGTTTGGCTTTCATATGCCTGGTTCTTACCTCTTAATGGGTCACTTGTTATCAGTATCATGGTCTTCCAGATCGACTAAGATGAGCCAATTGTACAAGGTGTATTTGCAAACTCAGGCACTCTTTATACCTTCACTCTAATAGTCCGATGGGATAGGAATATGACAAGAGCAGACAGAGATCTCTCAAGGATTTCTACTGCAATCAGTTCTGGGCTGACCTAGTTGATCGGCCAGACGCGATCTTTACTAGGTAGACCTGCTTTGTTGGATGCGTACTTAGAACCTTTCTGCCCAACGGCCATCGTTTCTGCAAACTATTTGCCCACTTCGATAAGTTTTTAACCCCCTTTAGGGGCTGTAACACTTCCTAAACAGAATGTTCCAAAATTTCAGCTTTCTAGACTTGGCCAAAATTTACTACCTACTGTGCATCGATAGTCAGACAGGACATACGATTTTATATATATATGATAATAAATACCGCACCTTTGTAGATAAATAAAAATATCTTTTGATTTTTGATGTTTTCGAGTAATTGTGGGAGCTCTCACTAATTAATGTTTCATGTTTTGATAACATTATTACTGATTATTGTACATTATCTTACTTAAATTCGATAAAATAAATAATTACTTTATAATAAATACCTACGTATATCCTACTAATATTATAAATGTGAAAGTTTGTGAGGATGGAAGGATGGATGGATGGATGCTTGTTACTCTTTCAATTAAAAACTACTGAACGGACCTGGTTAAAATTTGGCATAGAGATAGATTATAGCGAATAGGCTACTTTTTATCGCGATAACCGACATCCACGCGGGCGTAAATTTCACTTTGTGGAATGTGTAACTAATCTAATGATTTACCATTTGCTAACGGAGAAGGAAAACATCATGAGACATGTTTGATTTACCAACCCGCATTAGGCCAGCGTGTGTAAATGAAGGTCTAAACCCTCTCTCTCTCTTGATAGAGGAGAGGAGACCCGTCCCAACAGTGGGACATATATGGGTTGCTATTATTATAATTTTAAATGAAATTCCATCAAATGAGTCACAAGTCACAACTCATAACATGGTTCAATATGCGCCGGAGTGGCACTCAACCATCATTGTCGGATTACGTGTTGTTATCACCTGTTATCAGTTAATCCCACGTACCGACATACTCATTACACTTGCTGTACTGTTATTGCATATTTATGTAAAGAATTACGTGCTTTGTTTTATTTATCTTCATATAATTATTTTGCACGTATGTATGTCACTAAACTCTTAAACAACTAAATTGATTTGGTTGATATTTTGAGTGTTTAAACTTTAATGTAGTTAATTTTAGAGAGATTTTAAACGAAAGATATTTACATGAATAGTTACTTACAAAAAAATTGACGTTATATTTAAAGGTATGTAAAAAATATCTGATTGAGGTCGCAGTTCTGAGGAAAGGTGCCCAAAAGAGCCACATTGCCACGCTGGATTGCAAGACATTAATACGCTGACCCAAGTAAAGACCAGCGTTAGGATCGTGAGATGACTCTCTCACGATTCAGTTTGTGGGCACTTGGGCCCCATGGTCCTAGAGTTTCGATCCCAAATGGCTCAAAAATGTGAGACTTACATTAAAGACAAAAGTATTTCTGTCTCTTTTTTACCTATAAAGGTATGAACGAATCTTAATAAAATCAGGCAAGGAGATTTAATGATTATTGGGTCTTTTTAACTCGATAGCAGGTGAAGCCGCGGACAATATATAGTAAACGTATAAATTAAACAATCTGTCTGTTTGTGCGCCGAACTTACAATCACAGCGTTATCTCAGAGATGATATCTATTCATAGACCTCGGCCATATATTTTATTGGTATACCTATTATGCTAATTATACTTGTATAAATATAATTTATAGTTGGCATACCATTTATTCACAAGTTGTTTATTACAATTTAACAATTTGATTAGATTAATAATATAATAATAGCAACCCATATATGTTCCACTGCTTGGCACGGGTCTCCTCTCCTCTATCAAGAGAGAGAGGGTTTAGGTCTTAATTCACAGTCGCTGGCCTAGTACGGGTTGATGAATCAGTCAGACAGACAAGGCTAGTAATTAAATATGCAGGTATATCTAACCTGTCTATAAAATTAATCATGCTCTTCATTAGATTTTATTATAGTAAGTATTAGTACAATATAATTCAAGTGTTAAATACAATATAAGTACTGTATTGGTACCACCAGGTATCACCACAGACTCGTGTGTACTTTGACCTGTACTCACACACAGGAATACGTCTGCATCGCTGTGTGTAGTCATTTGGCTGTGGTCTTCTGTAAGGTGAAGGTTCTTCCACAGACGGGCTTGCTCGCTAGTATGGTGCCCTACTTAACACTTTTAGTGCCAAGAACCCGGCTCCCGGGTTCTTTAGGTACGCTATACGCGGAGAACCTGGCTACCGAGTCATCTATAGATAGTTATTAATTACCTGTCCTCGTGCCTAGCACTCGGCTACCGAGTCCTACTGTTCGTTCGAAAATAGTAAGGGTTGGTCATTCGATACTTTTCTTAATCCAATTGAATAAAATTATTTTTTTGGCTGAGTAAAAAGTCGCAAAGGCTTTCTTAGCACTGAAAATGTTAAATATTGCATCTTAAAAACATACATATTGATTACCGATGATTTTTAATACTTTGCAAAAACACCTACGTAAACCAGCTTTGCAAACGACACACACACGTTTCACAATAAATCTCCACATTGTAAACATATAACAATAAATTAATAAGACCAACACAAAAATAGATACCTCCCTATTAATTAACTAACGCGAAAAACGTCATATCTGAACCACCCACATAAATCTTCGCAATTATCAAATTCTCATCTGCATACACACATACATAAACAGCACCGTACGCACGCGCTTCGGCAAGATCAAAGAGAACGCGACCCCTTTGTAGGCGCCGCTGTCGCGTGCCGTCTTTTTCCCCAACCCGGTAGGTGGCGTAAGAGCACGTGGGTGCGAAAGAGACGGTCGTCAGCTGATTACAACGCTTGCAATGTGAATATTTCACCTCGTTATCGAGTCGTGTTTGTGTTAGATAGTGAGGTGCTATGATCAGGTTTTTTGTCGATAATTTTAGGTTAGGTTATGTTTGTTTTGTTTAAGGTTTGCAGTAAAAAATCTTAATTTTTTATTGACTTGTCTGCTAGCCAGTTAGACTTTGATTGCTAAGCTGGAGGTCGTAGGTTAGATTCCCACCAAGGACCATTGTTTGTGTGATGAGCACGATAATTTGTTCTGTGTATGGGTGTAATTTAAGTTTTTCTACCAGCAAACCTAATAAGAAAAGAAGTTAAAAGTGTGAGCAAATGAAGTGTACACTTGAATAAGAAAATATGAAGGAAAACAGTAATTTATGTTAGATTTTTAAAGTCATTTAAATAAACATAGCTTCAATTATGTAACGGTCGAATATTTAAAATGGATCCAGCTTAGAGGCCCTTTCCTGTAGGTTAGACACATGTTTTTTACTTCTAATTTACTATTAATTCATAATTTAAATAATTCATAAGTCAAAAATAATATTTATGTATAAAACACGTTTGTCATGTATAATTAGTTGTCTGATTGCCATAGTACAGGCTCTGCCTAGTAGTATCAGGTGGCCAAGTTTGAGTTGTAACAACATAATAAATTTATCGATATCGATTTATCGAATTTGTCCCATCACTATCACCAGTAAAACACAGCTACTAGGCAAGACAGGGATCCGCCGATATCGATGCTAGTAATTAAAATAGACTTACGTCTGTGTACCGAATGCTGTGGGGCGTATTCTGACGACGCGTATGGACTTTATGGGAAAATAGGTCTTTTCTATAAGACGTGGGAAAGGGAGATGACCCATAGCTGATGATACGTAGTTATATGGAGATAGGTATTGGTTGATGCTTTTGTTGGTTGAAAATGTGTGTAGATTTACTTTTGGACTTTCTTGTTCGTCGAATATTTAGATAGATAAATCTTAATTGCACATTTAGTAGTGGTAGGGCGCCGTACAAGTGAGCAATACCGACACTATGGAAGGACCTCCACCTTACACAAGACCACAGCTAATTGATACACAGCGGTATAGTTGTTCCTATGTGTAAGTACAGGTCTCCAGAGCTCATTTAGGGAACCATTTTTTAAAAGCTTAATTTGCCAAAACGGTAGAGCCGTATTGTAATGTTTCATCATACAGCGCTTGTGTAAAAAAATGGGTTGGCAACACGCAAGTGATACCTCTGGTATTGCAAGCGTCCATAGGCTACGGTAACTGCTTATCATCAGTTGGGCCGTATGCTTGTTTGCCACCCAAGTAGTATAAAAAAAAGTACATGTAGCAATTGATTTTTGTTTATATAATTATATTAAGTAGGTAGCTGTTGCCCGCTGCTCCGCCTGCGAAAAAAAACAAAATAAACTTACTCTATAATCTATCTCTGTGCCAAATTTCATCCATATTCGGTCAGTCGTTCTAGTGTGATTGAGAAACAAATATCCATCCATCCAAAATAACACATTTATAATATTAGTATAGAAGTATAGCTGTTGCCCGCGGCTCCGCCCGCGCGGATGTCGGTTATCGCTGTAAAAAGTAGCCTATGTGTTATTCCAGACCATAATCTATATCTGTGCCAAATTTCATCCAGATCCGTTCAGTAGTTTTTACGTGAAAGAGTAACAAACATCCATCCATCCATACATCCATCCATCCATGCATACTCACAAACTTTCACATTTATAATATTAGTAAGGATTTATCGATTTAGTGGCGTGGCAACCTTGATCTAAATCTATCCTTATATTTCTAATAGTATTCTTATATATTCTAAGCACGATTCATATGATCTACAATATAATTAAACAACAACTCGGTATGCCCATTGTTGGGCAAGATACACACCATACCAGTAATTTAATTTAACAGACATTGCGAATAAAAATAACAAAATAAAAAACCTATGAATTGAAAAAGGCAGTGGGCTCGTTAAGAACGGATAATTTCATACAATCGTACTAGAATAAAGAGAATACCGGTATTAACCCTGAAATGACAAGGCGCGGTCCCGTCGACCCCACGTTAATATTTTACAGGAAAATGACGTCGTCAACCAACGGGTCTGCGCATTACTTTTTCCTTTTGATGTTCGCTCATGTCTAAAGGCAATATAATTTTGTTTATTTCCATTTAAACTGGGCGGTTTTTGGTTCGATTTGACGTTTCGATGTTTTTTCTATTGATGTTTAGTACGCCCAATGGTTTTGTTTTGAAAAGCAATTTTATTATTATGTTAAACAATTTTGTTTGAATTAGCGGTACGGCTTTGTAATGGCACAATTTTGAGTTGTAATTTTATCGTGAAGCAAGTCTACGGCTTATATTAAGTACTAGCTTCCGCCCGCGGCTTCACCCGCGCGTACAATCCCTCGCAAACAGAGTTTTTTTTTTCAGAGTAAACAGTAGCCTATGTTTATTCCAGACTATAATATATCTCTATGATAAATTTCATCCAGATCCGTTCAGTAGTTTTTGCGTGAAAGAGTAACAAACATACATCCATAAATTCTCACTTAAAACTCAACTGATAAATAAATTCAACTGATCAATGGTTTTCACAGCGATCGACTTCGGTCGTTATAATGTTATAAAAAGCTGGCACCAGGATATATAATAAAAGTTGTTCGAACTCGTACTGATGGGTAGAAGAAGAAGGAATAATATGTCCTCGAGCTCCTAGCAGTAGAACGCCGTTGTAGGAGCTGGAGAAAACAACCAAATAATGAAATATCATAATAAGTCATGCGCGAAAACTATTTGAAAAAAAACGTTTCTTGGGTTACATTGGGTCACAAAAAATAACAGCTCATGTTATCGTTAAGTTTTGAGTTTTTCCTTTACAAATAAATTAAATAAATCAAAACTTTACTCTTTATAATATTAGTTTATATAGAAAAATGTGTACTGCAAATATTTTAACAGCAAAATTCAGTTTAATAATTTACACACTAGATGTCCACAAAAATGTGAACAAATTTTCGGGTACACTATAACCAAACAATTATTTCGAGCGTTTATTTATTAAACCTCTTGTCACAAACCGTACAAAAGCATTTCAAGAATGGCATTTTAGTTTATACAACTTTTTTTGCTAAAAATATCGGTGATTTTTAAACGGCGCTTGTCAACCCTGTCATGGTCGATCAGGGCAGTTAACCTGTCGCGGCCGTGTGTTGGGATAATGATAACCTGTACATTACTAACTAGTTGACAACATGCTATCAAATTATCGGACTTGATACATTATTAAAGCTTTATGAGGGCATCGCGTTATGTTGCAAATTATTTAAGTGCTTCGAGGGACATTGTTATTAAATGTTTTATACTTATGTATCGCAATGATATTTTTATTTTATTAGTGCCTACAATATCACTGTCATCAATAGCGTTGTCTAAATATCATCATTTCATCTAAAAGACTGTAATAGGAATCCCTCAACTATTTCCACAGCCCTCTGTGCTGAGCTGACCAGACCCGCCGGCTGATTCTATAAGAAACAGCGATGGCAAACCGACAGTTGTGATCGCAAACTAACAGTTGTGATTGCTCGGTGACGGCACTATCTATTGACTAAACGTCAAAAAGGCTTGGTTTTTGCTCTTACGGAATACCGATTTTCAATCTGACAGCCAGATTTTGCTGGGTTTTTGCGGTGGCTCGGTTTTTGCTCTTACGGAATACCCCTGCCTGTCCATCCTTCGGTCTTGTTTTTTTTTATACTCATAATAATGACCTCCAAATCGAATTTCGGTGCAGAAAATATTTTAGTACACAAGTGTATTCGCCAACACCATTGCACTTTTTATTTCCTTCCTCTCATCGGCAACCTGCCACGGCCAGAGAGAGATCAGCATACATGCTTTCCGAGATGAAACTTATGTAAACACATACAGAATTTAAAATCTTACTTAAAAAGTAAAAGATACACCAATACTCCACCGATTAAATTCTGAAAATGCTATTTACAAAAAAATTAACACAATTTTCTACTTCTGAAAAATCTTTTACAGGTGAAAACACATTGAATGCTAACACAACCCCCAGCGCCTAGGGTCTAAAAGACCCCGCGGGTAAATTTTCGCTAAACAATGCATACATTTATATTTCCTTTGAAGTGGCGCCGCGGGGCCCTCGTCATTCGCAGGGTTAACCCGCAACCTGTTTATTACACGTACAAAATTGAATCCGATGCCATAATCTTTTTACTATTTCTATAAGTTTTATGGAGGTAATTAATTTTCTAGTTTGTGGGTTCCAGTTAAATGTTGAAAGTGGTATTACTGAGAAATTGAAGTTTTATGGTGCAAATGTATTAATGGAAACTTATATATGTCGTGAAAATAGGACATAAAATCTTCATAAAATGTTTCTTATATTGTTATTAATTCCACCATTTTATGTATAAAATATACTGACTGTTTCGGTGGCGCATTGGTTCTTGTTTCCGTGCTGTGGTCCCGTGTTCGAACAAGTTTATTTGTAAGCGGGCAAGTCCTACTGAGGAAGGATCTCCATCTCTCAGGTGAGCTCACCCCAATAACTAGACACAGTGGTGTAGTTGTGTCCTTGGGTACGAGTAATGATGAACTTGGGTCTTCAGTACTCATTTAGGGATGCGTTATAAATAAATTAATGCCCTAGGTATTGCAAGCGATCATAAGCTACGGTAACTGCTTACCATTAGGCGGGGTGTATTCTTGTATGTCACATATCATAATAATCGTATTACTAATCTTGCGTAATAATAATACTTAAGGGTATAGCCCTATACTCAGCTACTTAGTACCTACGCTTATAGGTATAGATAGCTACGAAGACCTGGGGTTATACAAAGGCATTACTAATAACTCAATTACTGAATAAAATATAACCAAAAACTGTCACACGAACAGATGTCCTTAACAAAATAACACAAATTAATATATCACAAAATGAATAAAACGCTACACTTAAAATTCAACCCTCCCCTAGGTCGAATCGGCCCGACAAACGAGCAGACAACCCAGTATTAACCCTTTGACGTGTCGTGGGGTCTAATTGGCCCCCTCATTGTGTTTATTAAACGGTGTCTCGGACATCACAATTTGTCACATTACTATTTTCCCATGGACGTATTCCGATTGAATGTAATTAGACGTTTAAATTTTTTTTTTTACAAAGAAATAGAAAATATGAAGTTTTTCTTTGATGTTTGCATTTTATACATGTGACAGTTTTTAAATTTAGCTTTTTTTATTTTTATGTTTCATATTATATAAAAAGCGGTGGTGGTGAAGTGGGTAAGTAACCGATTTGCATGCAAGAGGTGCGAGTTCAATCCCTAATAGCAGCACCAATGTGAATTTCGTTTTATGGAGTTTATATGTACCAATTAAGATGAAAGTATGAGTTTATATGTACTAACGATGAAGGAAAAACATAGTGATTAAACCTAAGATTCCAAAGGCATGTGTGATTCACCAACCCGCATTAGTTCAGCATGTGTTTGAATTCATAGTATGGCGCCAGACATTTATTGGGAATTTCTTGACAGAAAAACCTAATGTTTATTTCCCGACTCGAGATCAAAACCCTAACCCTTGTGATCAACATTCGTTAACCACTAGACCAACAAAGCAGGTAAATTTGAACTAATCTACTGACGCTATAATTTTTTCCTAACCTCGACTTTTGTCTCATGATTTACCGTCTATACAAGACATACCCTTTAATATTCCGCACGCTACCTTAAAATAATTACTAGTAATAAGGCCTGTACTCTAGACAGAGTACTTAAACGACACTTTTCATAATCATACATGATTATTAGAGGTTAAATTCCCCCACCCACGGGTCATTATTAACCCCGCAGGGTGATTAATTCTAATAGACCATTTAAGGGTTAAATTGTCCTTACTTTTCTAGGAAATAAAAATGTCAAGTTACTGATTAAAAGGATTGTTTTTTGTACCTGTATGGCGTTTATTAGATTGACTGTCTTTTAATTTTGACTGCACGGTAGGTTTAGTGGATTAAGTGGCTATCTCGCCATTGCACGTGTTGTGGGTTCGATCCTTACACGGGGCGAAAATTTGTGTGATCCAGTCTGTACGACTGCTGCTTTGATGTTGTGGTTCTGGATATGAATACCAGTTGTGTTACTTTCTGAAGTTTAAGTACGCTTGCAATAACTAGGGCGTGTGTTGCCGACCCCAAAGATCTCCCATAAAGTGAAGGTACTTCCCCAGTCAGGTTTGCTCACAAGTATGGTACCCTACCTCTCAAATATCGTATGCTTGTTGCATAAAAAAAACGTATCACTAATTCAATTTACACAATTATCATCTCGAAAGGTATCGCAAACATTATAGCCATCATAAATACGGTTAAAACAAGGTGTTTGTTACTTAACACCCGAAATCGAAACGAACGGAAATCGGCGGCATACTTCGGTCCTTTAGACAAAGACAGCTATATAAAGATTCCAAAGGAGTGATAGAGAGGACGATATTAATGTCACATTTTCCTCAGTCCGTTCCAGTTTGGGTACTCTCGATATGGTCAGGTGATTGGACACCTTGTAATAATTTGGGTGCAATTAACAAGATTACGATCACGGTGGAGTGTGGATTAATTTTTGGAATTCCACAAACGTGTTTTCAATAATTGTATTCGGTATTATTCTGTAAGTACAGACTTGAAGTGGAATTGTTAAATACATATGTATAAAGGCTTTGTAGAGTCTTGAAAAGCTCATGATTTTTATCCTACTTAGGCGGCATTTTTTTTTAATTGACAACTCCCGCTTTATAATAAGCCGTGTGTCACAAATTGTGTTTTGTCTAGTGTGGGAATCGAACCCTCGATCTTCTTAGCTGTCACGTCAACTTTTCCACTCGGCCACCACCGCTATATAAGTAGATAAATATATTGCACACTCTATCTTGCATGGATATGAACGACAGTAACGGGAATAACAAGAATTTTTACGATTAGCAAAGGAGACAATCGTTGAAGAGGATTTAATTTTAAACTTGCCATTGCTAAACTTATTTTGCACCTTAAATATAGCACTTTAAAGTATATTATTAAATGTTTTGGAGTGCGAAGTCTTAAATGCTTTACATAGTGAAAGCTACCATTAAGAGATAAACGAAATGCGAATGTGGAACTGTGACCCGACATTATTGCCGTGCCGTATGCCAGGATTTTGCCGTGTATGCTGTCTTTTTGCCGTGGCCGAATGCCCTAAATAAAGCAACATTTATAGATTCCAGAGAATGTAGGATGCATTTTGAACGGCACGGTTGGTTAAGTGGCTTAAGTGATTACTTCTCCACTCGGTATTTACCACGCGACGTGTTGTGGGTTCGATCCCCACGCGGGATAAAAAACTGTGTGATCCATAAATGGCTGTCTAGAGATGACAGATAAGTTATTTTGCGTCTGAATGTACATCTATTCAAGGTATGTATATTTGTATAGTCCCCCGAGACACAATCACACTTAGCTCACATAGGTCCCGTAGTTTAAGGTCCTCCGTGGTGCTCCTTTTCATAGGTTACAAACCTATACAGATTTATCTTGTCTCCCGCTTTGCTATGGAGGGAAGTGGAAACTTTTCTTTCTAACTCCTCCTATTTACTTCTGATTAAATTCGTTGCGGGGTCCAAGACAGTAGGTTTAGTTGTCCACGGGACGCACGAGTGTCAAAGCTCGGTGTATCAGTTGGTTACTCCGCTGTTAATCCTGGCTCACAGGAGTCACAGCGGTGGGCATGTGGGTGGGATTGTCCCGAAAATAATAAGTCCCCCGAGACATAAGGCTTGTCCCTAATAATAATAATACTTTTGGCACAATTCACACACACTGCCATCTGATCCCAAACTAAACAGAGCCTGTACTATGGCAACCAGACAACTGATAAACATGCTTATATATTTCTAAATACATACATATTATACATAAATAACACCCAGACACAGAACAAACATTAATGCTCATCACACAAAGATTTATCCTGGGTGGGAAACGAACCCACGACCGCCGGCGCGGCGGCGTAGCAGTCAGAGTCACTAACCACTAATGCATCGTCTTTTAAATAGCTATTACTAACATTGTTTCTGTTTTTAGACGTTGCAATGGTCACAAAGTAAAAGGAATGATACTAAGTGGCCATTTTGTCACCGATTCCTTGAATAATTTAATTTAAGAACAAAACGACCCTTCGTTCATCAATCTCAATCTGTTCGCGAACGAATGCACTGAGTCATTCTGACTCACTATATGGTGAGAAATCTGTGAGTTATAGGTCGTTTCGCCCGCCATTTGTTCGCCCGAACGGGCCATACGACCAAATTACAAATTTTATAATATTGATATATATATTGATTGGGCGTTTCGCCCGATGGAGGTTTTATTACTTTTCATGTACAGACAGATTTTGATGCTGTCTGTCCTCCATCGGGCGAAACGCCTAATCATTTATTATAAATTTTGTAATTTGGTCGTTTGGCCCGCTCGGGCGAACAAATGGCGGGCAAAACGACCTATAACTCAAATCTGTGGATATAAGTGTCGTGTATGTATTTATGTTGTTTTCTTAAGATAGTAGATATGGTTTGGTTAGCAATGCCTGTTGGTCTAGTGGTTAGTGACACTGATTGCTAAGCCAGAGGTCGTAGGTTCGATTCTCACACGGGGCAAAATTTTATGTAGATTATAAATAATTGTTTCGAGTTTGGGGGTAATTAGTGTCGGTGAATATGTTTTTAAAGTCCCCGGCGACACAGGGGTTGTTCTCTAGTGAGGTATTTGTCTTTTAAAGAAAAAAAAAAGTATCTGAATATTTTAGTTCTCAAATATAGCAAACTAATTTGATGCACAAATAATACTTTAAATAGCTGTGTAATGGTGTGAGCAGTTACCGTAGCCATTTAATGTCCTCATATGAGTACTAGGGACATTCCATATTCATAAAAAAAATGTATAATATAATAACAACACGCAGTTGATACCTCTGGTATTCCAAGCGTCTAAGAAGTACGGTAACTGCTTACCATCAGGCAGGCATATGCTTGCCACCGAAGTTATATAAAAATCTCCCCACAAAATGGCAACATTCTAACCAAAATACATAGATGTCAGTGCCATTATACCCCCATAGTACCCCCTAGTACCCCATGGCACATACCCCTTGTAAATATTCGTTGGGAAAACAGCGGCTATTTCAATTTCCCGACGAAAGCCTACTCTCAGTGTACGTCAAAAACATAATTGGCATGCCCTTCAATGCCGATGAGACGCAGACTTGGATCAACTAGATGGGGTACAACGAAAATAATGGAATAGTAGGATTACTTTCTCAACCCATAAACGTCCCACTGCTGGGCACGGGTCTCCTCCATAAATATGGAGGGATATTAGCCTACTATACCACGCTGGCCAGACGGGTTGGTATAGGGTTTTGTTTCGAGTTTTCCTTCTCTTGCAGTGGATATTGTCTGCCTGACTCCTTTAGTCGACTCTTAAGACACCCTCGGGATAGTAGGATTTACCTACTGATATTATATTTTAATCCTACTAATATAATATAAATATAGAATGTATGTTTGTCAAGATACTTTTTTACGTCAAAACATGACTGCCTTGGTGGTCCTGAGGCCGCAATATGCGCCTGCTGTGCACGAGGTTGTGAGTTCGATTCCCACACAGGACAAAACTTTGTGTGACCAACAAAGAGTTGTTCTGAGTCTGGGTGTAATTTGTGTCCGTTAATTGTATGTTTGTAAAGTCCCCCGCCACACAGAGCTTGTTGTCAAGTGCGGGAGTTGTCTTTAAAAAAAAAAACAGCTAAACGGATCTGCATGCAATTCGGCACAGAGATAGATTATAATCTATCTCTGTACTAATATTTAAATACGTTTACAGCGTTTTTGAGTTTATCCATTACGAACAAATAATACTATTTTAGATACAAAAAACAACAATCCTTTGCCTCATCTAGTTTCTCTATGCTCCACCCATACATAGTTGAGTAGGCTGTCGGAAGAGGTCAACAACCCTCAGCCTCCCTAAAAGCACCCTCCGATATTCAGATTTGAATATTGTACCTCCCCAATTTTACCGTTACATTTCCTTGCAACGAATCGCTTGCCAAAAAGGAAATTTAGAATTTACGCCACAACGAATTTTTAAGAAAACTAGCTTCCGCCTGTGGCTTCGCTTTACCGGTATTTGTGCAAAAAGGGGCACTTATCGCCATAAAAACAATCTAATTCTCTTAAGTCGGACCAAGTAAGACACAGTTATATATATATTTTTTTTAATAAGACAACTTCCGCACTAGAGAACAAGCTCTGTGTCGCGGAGGACTTTACAAACATACAATTTACAGACACAAATTACACCCAGACTCAGAACAACTCTTTGTGGGTCACACAAAGTTTTGTCCTGTGTGGGAATCGAACCCACAACCTCATGCACAGCAGACGCATACTGCGGCCACTGGACCACCAATGCAGTCACATTAAAATCTGTTAAGTGGTTTCGAAGATTAAACATCATGACTCGAAATTTTTATACAAAGATAATCATGAAGTTAAGGTTTTTTTATTCCACTAAGAAGGCAGTTTCCGTAGCCTATGGACACTTGCAATACCTCGAGTGTTGCCGACCCAAAAATGTCACATCAGAGCTTTGTAATGGGGTAACCCTAGGAAAACGTTAAAATTAATAGATAAGTTAAATAAAAAGAATTAACTAAAGTCTGTTATATACAAATAACTTTTTCTAAACACAGAAAATATTTTCATTATATTTTTTATATTTCATAAAACTATGATCAAAAGTAAAATTCTGTGGCTCATATTATATTTGTTTCTTTTATCTATGACGGAAAAACTTCCTTAAGTTCCTATTGTTTTTATATGAAAAACCCGTAATATTTTTTTTGGAAAATAAAAAAATATATGTAAGTGTATTCTTTTACTTACACGCTTTGGGCCAGCGTGTGTGAATTGAGGATTAAAGAAAACAGCTCTGTTGATAGAGATGAGTCCTGTGCCCATCAGTGGGACAATATATGAGTTGTTATATGAATTATTGTATTCTTTTACGTTTCATCAATATCTTAGTAACTCTTTGTTGGTTCAAAACCTGGGTAAAGTTAAAATATATTGTTTTTACCTTATGGCAAAGTAGTTCTATGCGGCGTGTTGTGGGATCGATCCCAACACGAGACAATTATATGATACTGTAATTTAGTCACCAATATATATTTTTGTATAACCTTCCTCGAAACAGGGATTCCATAGTAGTTTTTTTTTTGTTTTGCTAGTCTTTGAAATTTTAGAAACGATTGACGTTGTTAGGCTACATCTATAATCGTTACTAGCTGTTGTCCGCGGCTCCGCCCGCGTGGATGTCGGTTATCGCTGTAAAAAGTAGCCTATGTGTTATTCCAGACCATAATCTATATCTGTGCCAAATTTCATCCAGATCCCTTCAGTAGTTTTTACGTGAAAGAGTAACAAACATCCATCCATCCATCCATTCTTACAAACTTTCACATTTATAATATAAGTAAGGATAATCATCTTAGCAAAACAGTTAACCATAGAGATAAGATACTTTTAGAAAATATCAGTACATTTTATTTAGTTTTACATTAAGTATGTAAAGAAACCTCCTTTTGTTTCGTGCATTTTAATATGCAGGAGACAACAAATGATATTCCTCTTCATTGTTATCAAGAAAAACAATTGTAACAATAGTTATTTTTTAAACTTAAAAGAACGCAATTCTAAAACTAGACCAAAACTCCCAAGGTCGGGGGTGAGCAGATCCCACACACACAGCGGCGTGCCACCCCTCACCCACACAACGACAGGACACGTGTACGATCACCCCTACACATGGTCGTCATGGCAACACAGCATCCTACTTCCACGCCCCCAACCCCGGGGCCGAACTCTCAAGATATTACGCCCTACTTCGTTCGCATTGGTGAACCAAAGGGGTATAGGTATGCTGCGCTTGTGTGCGTCACTTAGCCTATACCGTGACCTAACGGAATTCACCAATTCCATTTGACATCTCCACTCTCAGAATTTCGATAGCAGTACCGAATTAAAAAGTTAACTAGCATAACTCGTATGTAGTGAATACAAACCGAGCACTCGACTTTATTCGCAACATTCACCGTCCGCTCGTTAACAAACCTATTCAAATTTGAAGTATTAGTCGATTGAGGCAACATTTCTCGCGTCCTATCGCCACGAGTTCCAATTAGCGACTGCGGCTTGTCGCTCGAGTGCGGTGACGTCACGCCAAGCTTTCATGCGCTTTCAATAACTACCCACTCAGCGATTTCTTCAATAGCCGGCCACTCCACCTGGCCTTCATTAGGGACCTTCTCAATGTACACGCAAAGCTGAAAAGATGCCTACTAATTTAAAAAATGGAAGTTTTAACAAGAAAAGTTGTTTAGCTAATAACTGTGGTGAGTTCGCGTCCACTTAGACCTAAGTATAATATGTATGTTTAATAGCAGTATCTAATTGCGTGGATATAATTTTGAATGATCACCGTCTGTCAGCCAAACAAAGCGAGGCTCAACTCTTTTGTTTCTACCGGTCGCGCCATAGACAAATCTTATTATGGAAATATTTTCAAATTAAGAACGCGCTGCTCCCGCATTATGCGTCTCGACTGTCATCATTGTCTATGGGTTCTTTTTGTTCGTCGCTCGCATGTCGAGGTTTTTCGACCACCGTTTCGGTTATCTTTTTTCCTTTTTTTAAACTGTCCCGAGCGTGAATGGAGTTCTTTGTTTGTTCGTGTTTTATTATTAATTAGTGGGGCTTCTTTGTTCGTGGTAATTATTGTCTTAATAAGCAGTTCCTGCTCTTCGAATATGGACGAGTGGCGAAGGGATTTTCAGCCCTTTTGCTTTTTAAATTGCTTGAAATTTGTTTATGATTTTTGTTTAACGTTTTAGGTCAGAGCTACTGCAATGCTCGTTGTTTTTAAGTAAGCAGTGTAGCTACTACATTATCATTGTGACTTACGACACTTATGTTTTTTCAAGACAATAATAGAAGTGCAGGTTCTTTTAATATTTTTAAAAATAATTACCGTTGTATCTTTTTACATAATTCATCGTTTTTGTATGTTATAATTTTTAAGTATGACAATCAAACATCGATATCGACACTTAGAGTGTAGCATTATGCCAAGTTAACCATGTCAGTTATGTCAAAGTTTTCTGCCAAGCTAAACGTCTCACAACAAGAAAGAAAACTTAAAACAAAGAAAAACGCAAATTAAATAACACCAACATGTACCGTCGTTTATATCGCATAATAAAGTGGTGAAAAGAATTCCCAGTTTAATTAGAGGTGAGATACTCTGGGTCGGAAGTGCGACGCGCTTCAATGGCCCTCGTTGGGCGCCATTTTGCATAATTGGGCGACGGAGGGTAGAACGAAATTTATACGTTCTGGGCGGCAATTTACTTGCTAATGACGCGTCGTCTTGCCATAGAGTAGTTGTCGGGTTTTTGTTGTGAAAAAACTTTGTTTTTTTTAAAGGCTCTGGTTATTTTTTATTTAGGGAAAATTTCTGTCTGGTTTTTCGTGAGGTGGTGGACATTATTTGTTGTAATAACTAGATGGCAAGGGTTATGTTTAGGGTTTTTTATTTGTGTCTAAGGTTCTAGACTTTTGTGAAATTTGTTCTTGTCCATTTCTATTCATATTTTTGCTATAGAAATATTTACTTCATTTTTTGTAGTTTTAAATTTAAATAAAATTGTATTGGTTTTTATTTTAAGTTTTTTTGAACTAATTTCTTTTTTACTACTAAATGATTTACGAGGATACGGCCTGTCTGAGGGTAAGCAAGTACCATAGGCTATGGACACATACAATACATTAGGAAGCTGTTTTAAAAAAAGGCAAATCCATCTTTAGCGATCAATCCCTATAATCGCGGCAAACTTTTCAATTCACGGACATAAAATACAGCCAGAACCGGAACAACTATCTGATGGTCGATCTGATGGGAATCTAACGTGATTTTAGTTTTAGGGAGATCACATCTCCTCAGGTCCTTCACGGTGTTTATACACTTGGTTTATGTTTTAAAATGATTTAGTTGTTCTAATATCCTTTTTTATTTTGTTCCAGGCGGGGAAGATGGGCCTCCCAGCAGGTGGCAGCTTATCGCTCTTCTGTCCAGGTGGCGAACTCGGCCAACCTCCCCCAGCCCACATGGGCATCCCACCACCATACCAACTCGACTCCAAACTAGGTAAGGATCCAAAACTTTAATTACCGTTTTTTTTTATAGTACCAAAGAGGTAAACTAGCATACGGCCCGCCTAATGGTAAGCTGTTACTGTAGCCTAACGCTTGCAATATTAGAAGTATCACTTGCTTTACAGGAACACAACTACACCGCTGTGTGTATATGCCTGTGATCTTCTGTTAGGTAGAGGTCCTTCTCCAGTCGGGCTTGCTCTCTTGTATGGTGCTTCTCATCCTCTAAAAAAGCCTAAAACTTATTTATGAATATGACTAAAACGTATGACTGTACGTGTAGTTCTAGCACAACACGAACAGCTAGCACTAAAACTGCGACCGATTGTTGTTGTGGATTCGATTCCCGTACGGGACAAATATTTGTGTGACATATAGATAGTGGTTTCGAGCTTGGATGTACTTTTTGTGTGTGTGTGTAAATTGTTGTTTGAAGTCCCTTACGACACGGCCTGCTTCCTAGTACAGGCGTTATTGTCTTAGAAATAATAATAGCAACCCATACATGTCCCACTGCTGGGTGTATGAGTCTGCTCTCCTCTATCAAGAAAGAAGAGAAAGTTTAGCCCGCCCCCCATTTAAATAAAGTTTGAAAAAATCAATCAAACATTTAAATTAAGAACACAACGACGACGTCACAACAGCTGAATTTGTTCAACCAATCAAAATCCTCTATATATTCTTAATTTAAATAATCCGTTATACAAATATATCATTCTAGTATATTTACACAGCATTTGTTGCAGCGGCGGGGTTGGCACGGACCCCCATGTACCCGTTCCCCGGGGGCACCTACCCCTACCCCATGCTCAGCCCAGAGATGTCCCAAGTTGCAGCATCATGGTGAGTAACTACACACTATATATATATTTGCATGTTTTGTTGCTTGTTTGTTTGTAATTGGCGTACCATAGGCTCTGCCTACCCCAATCTGAGAAAGGTGTGATGATATGTATGTATTTTAATTTCTTGCAATGTTCGTAAAATTGTCCGCTTCAAAATGTGCAGACCGTTTTTCTATCACTTTTTGCTTTGACACTTTGAGCTGAATTTTGGCCTTTATATTACGGTGACAATACTTATGATTCATTGTATATATCAATACATTGAATGGTGGCTATAGGAACTCCTCAAACTCCTCAAATTCAAAAGTAAACAAAACGTCAGCATATTTTTTTCTGCAGCCTAGACTGCACGCTGACAAGGCCAGAGTTCATTGACAACTCTTTTTTTTTTTCTCTTTAAATTGACAACTCACGCACTAGAGAACAAGCTCTGTGTCGCGGGGGACTTTACAAACATAAAATTAACGGACACAAATTACACTCAGACTCAGGACAACACTTTGTGGGTCACACAAAGTTTTGTCCTGTGTGGGAATCGAACCCACAACCTCGTGCACAGCAGGCTTATAAAGCGGCCACTGGACCACCGAGGCAGTCACTCTTCTTACGGCTCTACTACAAGAAGACTTGGCAATGAACTCTGGCAACGAAATAAGACAGCTTCGTTCGTATGAGCTATTTAGAAGATTTGATTACATATAATTCGAATATCAATAAGAGCTTGTGTTTAAACAGACCTATTTTTTAAAATTATAAACTTATTTTTGAACTTTAGTAAAAGAAGGATAATAACGGGAAAAGTAACCGACTTCTATGTATATAAGAATTATAAGTACCAGGTTGTACTAATATGAATTTTATTAGCAATTTATAAGTAAGAATCAATTCTTCTTTTTTATTGTTTGGTTAGTGGGTTAATCTGGTGACAGAGTTATTTAGATCGCCTATATTTAGGCCTCAGTCGTGATCTAACGACTGTTAACAGTCGAGACCGACTATTAACATGCCCTACGAAACGCTTAGATAAAAGAACACAACTACACGCTGTGTGTAGTTATTTGATTGTGGTTTTCCGTAAGGTCCTTCCCCAGTAGGGTTTGCACGCTAGTATGGTACCTGTGTTTTCTTGTCTGGGTGTAAATATCTATAATATGTAATGTACGACCTGGTAAAGGTTGCGGGCAGCAGATGGACAAGGTCAACTCAGGACCGAATGCTGTGAAAATCCTTGGGGGAGGCCTATGTCCAGCAGTGGACGTCTTTCGGCTGAGATGACGATGTTAATGTACGTATTTAGAACAGGGAGCGCCCCTTCCGATACTCGTTTAAAGGGTTTTTAAGCGTTATCAAATATGACCGACCGACCTTTGAACGAATTCAAATGGTTTTTTTTTATTGTTGAAAAGACAACTCCCGCACTAGAGAACAAGCTCTGTGTCGCGGGGGACTTTACAAACATACAATTAACGAACATAAATTACACCCAGACTCAGAACAACTCTTTGCGGGTCACACAAAGTTTTGTCCTGTGTGGGAATCGAACCCACAACCTCGTGCACAGCAGGCGCATACTGCGGCCACTGGACCACCAAAGCAGTCATTGAATGGGTATTTTTTAGCCTCGCACACTGGCCACCAGCCACAACAACAAATCGCCGTCACCAGCATACTTTATGTAGTTATCATACATTTTGTATGTATTCGCCGCGCACGGATGACGCCAGTGGTCGCCACACACAAATAAAATGTATGGAACAGAGCCTCTAGACAAGTGGCATAAGCGATAATCGAATCGAAAAGTCTAAGTCTAGTGGAATTTGACGTGAGTCTACGATTTACTGTCGTAAACTTACGTCAAATCCCATACATTTTCTTTTTTAACTTTTCGATTCGACTATCGCTTATGCCACTTGTCTAGAGGCTCAGCCCCTCTAGACAAGTGGCAATAGTGGTAGTCGAATCGAAAAATCAAAAAAGCAAATTTATGGGATTTGACATAAGTTTACGAAATGATATCGTAGACTTACGTCAAATCCTATACATTAGCTTTTTTGTCTTTGCGATTCGACTACCGTAAATGCCACTTGTCTAGAGGGGCTAGTCGGTGGTGGCGTTCTGTGGCTGTCGCCTGTGGCCCGTCTGCGGCCACCTTAAACAAAACCCTTTGATATGTGTTACACCCTTAAACGCGCCAAGCGGTAGTTATGGTGTAGAGGTATTTTTAGCGCCTTAAAAATACCCTTTCAATAACCCTTTGAATGAGTACCCGGACAGTCCCTGTTTTTAGACGATAAAATCCCTTTAACGAGTGTCTGAATGGGCGGTCCCTGATTTAGAAATATATAAGTATGTATACCAGTTGCCTGGTTATACCAGGCTCTGCCTGCATGACCAGGCAGCACAGCAGATTACGGATCTTACTGCTGAATGTTGTGAGTGGTCACAATATTATTTTTAATGTTTTTTTCTGTTGTTTAGGCACACGCCAAGCATGTATCCTATATCGTCAGCGGCGAGCGGCTTCAGGAGTCCTTACCCCACGTCACTGCCAATAACCAGTTCTAGTCTATCGAGGTAATACATTACCGCATTTAATTATAAGCTACTTAAACTCATAATTCATTTATTCATTAAGGTAACGTAACACTTATGAAGGTCATAAATTGTACTTGTGACTAAGTTAGAAAGATTATGTCAGCGAATTCACCCACGACTACTTTGTGGGTGAATTGCTGACATGAGAACAAGTAGACAAAAACTCAGGTTGTAATTGCACACACACTTGTGCACCATAATATGTCCCGAGGCATTGGCTAATCATTTCAGTATGACATTCAAAATAATCTTGTAATTTGATACTAAAATGATAAACTTCTATTTTTTTTTCTCGTCAGTGTTGTTTTGTCTAATACCATATTGTTTGTCCACTAGTGAATTGTACCGGTTCTCCCCAACGCTGGGCGGTGGGCTGGGGCTGGGTCTAGGACCCGCGCTCGTCCCTCCACCTCCCTCAAAGTCAGACCTTGATTCTCATCACTCAAGATATGCAAGGTAAGATTAACAAACATTATAATACTTAAAGTCAAAGTCATTTCTATTTATACTACTGAGCTAGCAAACAAGCAAACTTTCCGCCTGAAGGTAAATAGTTACCGTAAATCATATATATGATATACCCGTGGAATATTAAGAGACCACCATGCAAGTGAGCAAGCCCAACTGGGAAAGGACCGTCACCTTACAGAAGACCACAGTCAAATAACTACACACAGCAGTGTAGTTATGTTCCTGTGTGTCAGCACAGCCCCTTAGATAAGTGGCAAGCTATAGAAAGTCGAAAGATCGAATCGAAAAGTCAAAAAAGCAAATGTATGGGATTTGACGTAAGTTTACGACATTATATCGTAGACTTACGTCAAATCCCATACATTCTTTTTTTTGACTTTTCGATTCGACTACCGTTTATGCCACTTGTCTAGAGGCTCATTTAGAGAAGCGTTTTGAAAGAAACGTTTTCCTATCCCAAGGATACTATATTTTAAAGCCTTGGTGTAAAAAATGGGTCGGCAACACGCAAGTGCTACCTCATTATTGCAAGCGTCTGTACGCTACGACAACTGCTTACAATCAGACGGCCCGTAACCTAGTATTCCAATTTTTAGGTCGGCAAAACGGGAGTGATACTTCTAGTATTACAACCGTCTATAGGCTACAATAACTGCTTACCTTTAAATCCATATGCGTGTTTTCCACCTAAGTAGTATAAAAATACATTAAATAACATTATCGAAACATGTGTTGCACCCTTATACTTCTTATCTTCAATCTATACAACAAAGGGGGTGTACAGTATAATAGTTTCGATAACATCACGCTATGATATGTATAGAGATTAGCAGTGAGGGTGTGAGCGTGACAATAGCCAGAATTGAAACGTTTTGTCAAACGGTTATGGTAATCACTATAATTTTGAATTCTGTTACATTTAAATTGTATGGTGGACGCGTGTAGGGAATACATTGTTGGGTTGTATTGTGTACTAGGTTCATTTCTAACTCAGCGTTGTATTATAATATATTCTTTTAAACTTTCGCGATTTGCACGCATATTATTACTATAATGGACAACGGCAGGGGTATTTTTATAAGAGCGAAAACCGAGCTACCGCGAAAACGGAGCAAAATCTGGCGAAAACCGATCTTTTTTGACGTTTAGCAATTGTGTGTGCCGTCACCTAGCGATCACAGCTGTCAGTTTGCGATCGCTTTTGCTTAGAGAATCAGCCGGCCGGTCTAAATCGCATAATATTATGAAGGTTTTCATAACTTTTTGTTACCCGACGTTTTGGTCGAATTGCACCGACCGTGGTCACGGGTTGACTTCCGGTCGGTGTCGGTACCATTTTCATTTTAAACATAACTTCTGCTCTATGGAGCAAGCCCTGTGTCGTGGGGTCTACAAACATATAATTCACGGACACATACTACCCTCAGACTCGGAGCAAACATTTATGAATCACTCAAAGTTTTGTCCCGTGTGGGAATTGAACCCATGACGCTTTGCAGTCAGGGTCACTTACCACTAGACTAACGGGCCAGTCAAAAATAAAATGGTATTGTTTTTTTGTCGAAAATTACTGAGTATCAGATCAAAGTCTGAAACTTTTGCCTAATATATAATTATTGTTTATGTAAAGATAACTTCCGTACTAGGGAACAAGCCTTGTCTGGCGGGAGACTTTACAAACACATTTACAGACACAAACCCAGACATGAAACAACCACTTATGAATCACAGTTATTCAATCTACAACACGCTGCGAAGTGCTAAATGGCGAGGTAACCACAGTAGCTACTGAACCATCGGAACCTATCGTGCAGTCGATCAATCAGCCTTTTAAATACTAAAATATTAAAAGAAAGCTCTTTAATCAGTAAACCTTCAAGTTTTCCAACATAAATTGTCACCAAGATCCTTTAGTACTGGTAACAAGAAATCTGATGCGTTATCAACTTGGCCTGACTGTACATCAGTCAAAATAAAATTAATGTTAGGCTCCACTGTAAGCGATTAGCGAGTTGATCATTATCAGCCTATCGCTGTCAAATTGTAAACAGGCTTCAGCTGGGTATATTAGTAGTAAGCATAACATACATATAAGCAATCAACTACTTATTTCAATCCACTGCTGGACACAGGCCTCTCCTCTCACGACATAATGCTGTTCCGCCTTAAGGTCATCGGTCCACCTGGCTGGGGGGCGTCCAACCTTACGTTTGCCAAGTCGTAAATCCAGGACTCGCTTTCACCAGCGACTATCGGTCCTTCGGCAGATATAGCCAGCCAGTCTGCTTGGCCTGCGAGCTATGTCGATAACTTTGGTTCCTTGTCGGATAACCTCATTTCGAAGTTTATCTTCAAGGATCTCCGCGACTTTCAATTTGTGGACTAGCCTTGCCGTGGGTGTCCACGTGTGGGCACCTTAGGTTATGATGTCAAGGACGCACTGTTAGAAGACTCTGGTCTTTAGGCATTGCGATAAAGTTTGCCAATTCACTTCTTTTTCGAAGTTGTTTCTACCAAGCTGAATAAATGACATAATATATAAGCGTTGTGGTTTTAATGGAAGTTTGTAATGTTTCATAAATAAATCAATAACAATCGCTTACATTATAACCACAGCTTAATATACATAAAAGTCCAGGTACAATCATGTAAATAAGTCGGTGGAGAAATTTAATTAAGATGATATATGAGCGGGCCGGCTAACGGGCCCCGTCACACTTATACTGTCGTGAACAAAAACGTTTAAGATCTTTACTGATAAAGGATGAATCACTATTGTGTATAAATAAAAGTGAAATATAGCGAAAGAAGTATGTCAAGATAGCAGCAAGAGAAAACCAGTAGTCTTTGTTTGCTCCTATTGGAAACAGCAAGTGAAAATCAGTATCATGTCTACAGCTCTCATTTAGAGATGCGTTTTGAAAGAAACGTATTCCTTATATCCGGTGTAAAAAAATGGGTTGGCAACACGCAAGTGATACTTCTGGTATTGCAAGCGTCTATAGGCTACGGTAACTGCTTAACATCTTGCGGGCCGTATGCTTGTTTGCCACCTAAGTAGTATAAAAAAAGTATATTTGTTTACTCCTATAGGAAACATCCCCTTCTTTAAGAGAAATAGAAGCTCAACATAAGAGAGCAAGCCCAACTGGGGAAGAACTTCCAGATGACCTGTAGGGCTTGCTACCTAAAAAAAACTCTCATAAATCACTAAACGATTACACTAAAATTTTTGAACAAAAAACTTGTCGTATCGAGTGTACATAACACATAATTACTGCGCACACGCCGCCGAACACCGTCGTTTGGGCGCAAGCTCATTGTGACCAGATTCTCTCTCTCTTTTTATATCTTTTCCTTATTTTTAAAACGCCCATAGGAAGTCGTATATTTTAAACTAGTTTGTGTTATATTCAGGACTAATTTGGTGCATAAAAGTTTTATATTGAATATATAAAAAAAAGTTATATGTCACTGACAATGTATTTTATTGATTCTATTTATATATATAGAATATTAACGTTTGTAGGAAGTCGTTTTTTATTGGTTTTGCTTTTCTTTTAGTATTTCTGTGTTGGTGGCGATTAAACGCAAGCGAGCGTTTTAATTTTAGATAGATGAGTGTTGAGGAATATGGTGGCTTGGTGTGGCGATAAAAACTAGTCGTTCAGGGTTTAGTATAGCTAGTTTCCTTTAAGTTGTTTTAGTTTTCTCGTTAGTAGACTGACCGTTACTTTGCTCTTACCAGTATGAGTCATGAGTTGAGTTTTTTCTTCGTACATTATTAATATATATCGTAGCAGGCCCAGAAAAATATGGCGTGATGAGCTTGACTCTTATTGAACAGAGGTCTTGATCGTGACATGACCTACGCAAGAAAGAAAGGGAGGCCTTTGCCCTTACAGTCATGGCTAATAATAATCATTATTATTATTAATAAGATAGTTGATACCTAATCATTTATATTGGTTCTACGTTGTGTAGTTCAGATTTCAAAATATTCAATAAGCTTATCTATTAACTATTGTCGTCATTGTTCAAGTCTGATCCTCTTTATGTGCTTATATGGCAACACAGTCAACAATCTCGCTGTTAGTGTTTATGATGGGCCCATGACTTAATTTATCGAATCTATTGTCACAATTTCAAACGTGAGGCAATTGATATTGAGAAAAAACTATACTACTTTACCTTACCCGAGGATAGAACTTATACCCTCTAAGAGAATACTTACATAGTAATTAAAACCAATAATGAAATGATAAATAGTAATAAAAACAGAATAGTAATTAATATAAAAACGAATTTCAAAATTAATACTGATTACATTTTAATTAAACCATGGAAGCTTCCAGAACCGTCCACCATATTCTCTCAACAGATCTAAAATCACAAACAATAATTACATTCATAGTTTGATACAAGTCATACATGTGTGTATAGCATGATGCGCGCGCGCCGCCGGAAACGCGCGTCTATTTCGAACCGGACGCGTTGTGTTTATTGTCGTCTGTCTCACTGGTGTCGTTAACACCTAAACTCGGATTAACATATTGATCCCAGCGGTGGACGGATAGATAAATGTTTGTCAACATTTTATTGTGACAACTGGGTATAGTTAAAAAATAAATTTATATTTAATTAAATTTTATTTTAAACATTTTTGTTGACAACTGTACAAGGATTTATATTATTTGGCGATTCTGTGGGTATTATAATAATTTTCCTGTGACTGCCTCATTGGTCTTTTTGTCGTTGACTGCTGATCACGTGGTCTTAGGTTCGATTTTCGGGTCGGACCAAAAAAGAATATAGGGTTTATATGACCGAAGTTTAGATATAGGCGGTGTTTACTTTACACCCTCGTGCGTCGGAAATCACGTAAAGCCGGATTGCCATCCCGTTGGACTTTGGGAGGAGAATAAAGAGTGCACCAGTGTTTGCACACACATTTCGGACATAATATGCTATACTTCTACTAAAAATTAAAAGACATTGTCTCTTTTACGGGTATGTTTTTCAGTTACTTAATATGATTTGCTAAAATATTTCAGGTCACTAGAGAAAGGCAGTAGCAGCTCGTCAAGCGATAAGCAAGCGGAGAGTTCAGCGAACTCAAACAACAAGGAACAAAACAAAAAACCTCACATAAAGAAACCTTTAAATGCCTTCATGCTGTACATGAAGGAAATGAGGGCTAAGGTCGTCGCCGAGTGTACTCTCAAGGAATCCGCAGCTATCAACCAAATATTGGGCAGACGGGTGAGTTTGACTTTCACCTGACCTTGAAATATATATGTTAGTTTTAGTTCTGTGTTAAAAACAAAAAAAAACTTAATTCTATTTTTGTTTTTTAATTTTTGAAATAAGAAAAGAGAAATGCATTGGTCTGAAATTAATTTTCAAAAAATACATTTATTTAATTATTTTTTTAAATTAAAATATGAAACAGTAGCACGTACCATTTTCAGATTATTCCTTTTTCAAAATAGAAAAAGAGAAATGCAGTTTAATTTCGAAAATCGGTTGAGTTCTATTTTCGAAAATCATCTCATTGTTATAAAACAAAATAAATAAATATAGTAGACTACTTAGATGTTGTATTAGGTTTTTGATGTTGTCGTCTTGTTCGAATAAAATAAATCGATTCAAATATCGTACACTGTCGAACGAAAATTGTATGAAATGCACACAGAATATTCAAAATTGTGGTCGCCAGAATTGTGGGCTAACTACATACCATCGTTACTATCTACTATAGTGAACTCGAAATCGAATGCATTCGACAAATCGGTTGACAAAAGTGAGTTTTTATTTATAAAGTTTGTGAAGTATAGATTTATGTGCAATCAGGTCAGTCTTTAGCTCGGCATCGGCAGTTGACGATATTGGGATTAAGAGAGGTTGCTTACATGGCGTCTTCAGAACCTTAATGTTAATTAACTAAAGCTCAACTTAAATTAGCCATGTTTATGAGAAACTGTACCATACTCTATATGCGACTAAATGAAAGAGACTGGTCCCCACGACACAGGGAATCCTAGTGTGAGGGTCCAGTGCCTATATATAACCTGAACTGTACCTTTTTTGAGACAATAAAGTTATTATTATTATTATTTATTATCTCATTGAGCTTATCGGGCGCTGTGTAAGCAACAGTTAGTGTTCAATGTCAATAATTCTCTGATATGCGATGTCGCTTTGTTAATCTTGTTAGGAATACGATTGGTCGACAAGTCCAGTAGCTTACATTATACAAGACAATGCCGCGCCGCGCCTATCTGCCATCTAATAGATGAATTGAATAATAAGTAGCTGACCGTAACACGCTACCGAGAATCAAACCCGTTACAACAGTTCCCGGAACGCAATCTCATTCCTAACAAGAGTAACAATAATATAAAAAGTCGTGGTACATATTTGTGCGACTGGTAACCCAATATCCTGGTATCATAATACGCAGTGGCATTCGTTGAGTCGCGAGGAACAAGCAAAGTACTATGAGAAAGCGAGACAGGAGAGACAGCTCCATATGCAGCTGTACCCCGGGTGGAGCGCGCGGGACAACTACGGTTACGGGTCCAAAAAGAAAAAGCGGAAAAAGGACCGCAGTCCCGCTGAGCTGGGAGGTACTACAGAGCGCCAGACTGCGAGGGGCTGGGCCTTGTCCAGGGACGCTTGTGTACACTCGCTTCAACCCTCACCGTCCGTCCCTCCAGGAGTCCCGCACCCCCCACTAACACAGGAGACTTGCTTGCTAGTCCGGTGACCCCGTGTTAACAGACCGGCTTGTCCCCACTAACGACAGCATCCGTAACCGACCCCGACCCGAGTCCCCGTGTGTGTGTCCGCGTGTGTGCGCTCGAGTATGTGTGTGTGTGGCCGGCGCCGGCGCCGACGGTGCGCGGTGCGCGGTGCCTGTGCTAGAAAAGCGGTGCTAACGCGTCGAGTGGGTGCCGGCGCGTCAGGGCGCGTGCCCCCCCACGGGCGCCCACGTGCCCTGACGCGCCCCCTGTTGTACTTGTTACGTGTTCTGTGTACGTAGTCGTCCAGTGAACGTGAAATGTACACCCCACGCCCTGACCGGAAACTATATTGGTTTGTTATATATGTCTAGACGAGACGCGATCGATACGCGCAGAATAGGTTCTGTGAGGAACATCACTATTGGCCATTCTCATTCTGTAGGAACAAAATTTGTAGTATACATTGATAGCGCCGCTCGCTGCCGGCTGTTTTTCTAGCACCTGCGTTAGGGTCGCGCGGACTTGCGCCAGCCGGTCCTGGTCCACCGTCGAAGTGCATTTCTCTCTTTTCTTTCCATATTGCGGCGTCTGTTGACACGGTACAGTGGCATGCGCTTGGCCGCGAGGAGCAAGCCAAGTATTACGAGCTGGCGCGCCGTGAACGCCAGCTACACATGCAACTGTATCCCGATTGGTCGTCTAGGGCTAATACGCAAAGGGGCAAGAAGAGGAAACGAAAACAGGAGACAACCGATGGAGGTACTGCCTTTCACTCCGTCGACGAGCGTCCTTCCCCCTTCCTACCTACCTACCTCTCCACCTCCTACTACTACGTAACAATACCCATCCTACGAGCCGATCCTGCGTGGCCGAGTCAGCTGAGCTGGCAATAAAAACATCGTGTAAATCGGTCACGAGCCGCGCACATGTCCCGGAGCGGCCGACGACGTGGCGTCGTATGAATGCAATACGCGCTTCGGCTCATTAAAAAAATGAGGTCAATTAACGAAGGATTAAGCTGGAGACGTTGGCTGCTCCCCCTCCTCCGCCCTCACCCCGCCCTCACCCCGCCCGGCACTCACGGCCCCTCCCGACTCCTACCATCTCCCGCGAGAGTTCAATTGCTTTGAACTCCGCTCCGAGCGGACCGACCGACATAGTAATATTGTCTTGGTTGAAGGGGTACGAGGTTGTAGACATACATACATATATACAAGTATTTTTGTTTATTTATATTTATCGCATTTATTTATTTCATTTAAAACGCTATATTATGAGAGAGAACCCTGATGCAAGTGGTCCTTCGAAGGTTGTCCCGGTTTTATGCTTCCGTTTTGCTCCTGTGTGCCGATGTTCCGGGGAGCGTGCATGTGAACGCCAGTCAATATTTGATTACTTGAAGTAATTGCTTTGCAGGGAGTGTAGTTAATGTCGGAAAAGGCTGGGACAGCCTTCCTCGGCGGAATATAAAGTAAGAAGGAGTAGAATGCGAGCAGCGCACCCGCGCCTGCGCCTGCGCGCCCGGGCCCGCGCTGTACAGACGCGCCGACGCTTCTTGTGTCTGCGGTGTAATGATACTGGCCAAATTAAATCATAAATATTTATTTTTGATTCCGGAGAACCTATTCTGCTTAAATTTGCTTATAGTCGACATGTTTATTTGTTGTTTATTTTTTTTTTCCGAAAGCGTAGTTGTTTCTAGTATTTATTTTTGAACGTTTTATGCGTGTAGTATGTTATTTTTTTAAAACCAATGTTTTTTCCGTTGTTCCTTTTCATTTGTCCCATCCCACCCTGCATGTAACTAACAGTAAGGGGATTGCATGTCACGCTTTTTGGTAGTAAATAGTGTAGATATTGTGTTGAGATGCTTTCAATATGATTTCTGGTAAATTTATTTCCGCACCTCGATAATGCTGCTATTCCTTTTAATTTAAACGATAAAGAAAATTTACTTGATATCATATTATTTGTATTATTAATTTGCAATGATAATGTTGTTATTTTGCATATGTTTTGGAAGAGTCAATGTTGAGTGATTTTAGTGTGACCATGAAGGGCGTATTCTAAAGTTTGTTTCTGTGTGTACTTTCAGGAAATAATTTGAAGAAATGTCGAGCGAGGTATGGGCTCGACCAACAGAATCAATGGTGCAAACCTTGCAGGTAGGGCTTTTTGTCACTTATTTATTTTGTTTTCGCTTGTACAAAATAATCACGACACTACCCGGTAGTATACTACGGTATGTGCGGGTTTATCTCGTATTGTTTCTATGTGGAAAGACTTGGCTGGTCTCCGAACACACAAAGACTAGCCCTGTCGTTATTTTACTTTGGCATTTTTATTTAAGAACAATAAAACTTTATGTAGTTGTTGTATTACTGTTTTTATGTTATATATAATTTACATATTAGTAAATTAAGGATTATCGGTGTACGGCGAAGCGGATAATTCAGAAAATGTGTCTTTTCACAAAGAAATAAATCACTTAGAGATCACAGAATAGATTTTTTTGAAAGTAGCCGAAGTTTGGAAGTAGAGATTATAGGAGATTGTAGAAGATTGTAGGTCAGAGGAAGGGCAATCATCTGTCGAAAGCTTTCAAAAAAATCTTGACACATTTTCTGAATATGCTTCGTTGTATATATGTTGTTAAAGTTCATGTTTACTTATACAAAATGTTTTTTCCACTCATGATTGCCGCTTCTCATGGATCCCGGAACCGCTGGCACTATTGGTGACACGTCACGTCTCTTTACCTTTTTTTAATTTCTTTCGTTCATTTTATTTATTTTTTTTGGAAACCACACGCCATTTGACTCGAAAACATTTTATTTTTGACATTCAATTGTCATTTTTCTTTTTATCTTTTTCTTTCAACTTTAAAATTCAATATATTTTTATTACTATTTATTTATTTTATAATCCGATCATGACCATTCCCACTCATTACCACCCGTCATGTCCATTCCGGGCCACAGCCCCGAGTCAACTAGCGTGATGGTATCCGGCGGGCTGGGCTTGCTGCGGCCGGAGCCGGCGTCGTCTCTGCCGGCCGCTAGCCTGGTCAGCCCCCAAGAGCCCACGTACGTCAACCTCTAGTGCCGGCCAGCGCCCGCCGGCACCACGGACACGGTTGGTCACCACTGCAGTAGTCAGTGTTAAATGTTCACTCGAGTGTGTAAAGTAGACGTAACTAGGTATCTTCTCCAATAATATCGCTCTATCTATCAATTTTATAGAACAGTATTCTTGCTGTCAGGGCAAACTATATCGCTATTTACATAAGCAAGTTTTGCGAAGCAATTGGTATGTCTGTATATATATTTCTATCTCTATTTTTTCGGCAAGTTAGACAGTGTCAGCAGGCAAAAAAAGTTGAAAATATATTGGCTTGCAAAACTTGAAGACATCATTCAGACAGTGCTTTATTCGCTTTTTGTTCCAAAAAAATAATACAGTCATGTTGATGCAATTTAATCTTAATATATAAAAATACATAAAATAGGAATTTTGAGTAGATAAAGAACAGTTTTTTACGAGGATTTTAAACAAATAATGTGAATGTTTTCAGATTATATATATATGTTTAAACGAAACCAAAGTTTAAAAACTTTTATACATATTACCAGAAATATTACTACATTGCA
Organism: Trisateles emortualis; assembly: GCA_947095525.1. Taxonomy (NCBI): domain Eukaryota; kingdom Metazoa; phylum Arthropoda; class Insecta; order Lepidoptera; family Erebidae; genus Trisateles; species Trisateles emortualis. The sequence goes on along the minus strand of OX352754.1, from coordinate 8,036,922 downwards.
TTTTCACTTATATAGTGTCAATAAAAATGACAAGACTGATTTTTAGTTACACCTATACGCACTTTATAAGGGGCGTAAGTTGAGACACGCCATTTTAAGTTACGACATGTAGACATCCTAGTTACGTCTACAGTGAATTGCAAATAATTTTCGAGACTTAGTTACGTGTGTTTTTTTTAATGACGTACATATAACGTTAGTTTTATATATCGCACCATCAGTGGAAAAGAGACGTAAGTTGAGAAATGCCATTTGTCAATTTTGAACCTTAACTGTTATGCATAAGATGAAAAATTGCTAAACAGGCGTATTTCATGCTAAGTCATTATTCTTCTGTGAGTGCGATGTATATAATATCCATTATGTAAATGCATATTAAAACTGTTTACTTTTGTAGTAAGAACAAGCCTGACTGTTTATATTTTTGTACGGAATGGCATTTTTATGTTGTCGTAGGTAGATTTGAATAAACAATGTGTAATATCAAGACGTGGTCATTTTTAAAAGGTTTCACTCATTGCGTCTGGATTTCTTACCAAGAACAATGTATAATAATATTTTGGGATGACATACGGCCACCTGCTCCCAAATTAGGCAAAGCCTAATTGCCTATATTTAGCCTACATAGCAACCAGACAACACTGGTAAAAACATATATATGTTTTAATATTAAAAATTTAAGTAAAGATGTCCTAGGTAAAATGGGAACCTCGATCTCTGGCTTTACAGTCAGGGATGTGCAGGATTATTCGTTTGGGTGTATTATAATAATATAATTATCTATAATAGGTATTTAGAATTATATTAAGTTGTCTGGATGTCATAGTACAGGCTTTGCTTAGTTTGGAGTTAGGTGACCGTGTGCAATTAATCCCAAGATACTATTTAAAAAAACATGTTAAGGTCAATATGTTAATTGTTTTATTTTTTTTGTTTAAAACCACTTTAAACACCGTCAGATATAGCCGACAAAAAGCATTGTACAAAATAAAAAAATGATCGCCACTTGCATAAAATGCCATGGTGAGCATTAATAAAAATGCTCGTCGCTTGTCGAAATTACCATAGCGAGTATATTTTCGGTTGTCGGCTATACTCGACAGCGGCGTTCAAAAGGTTAATTCAATTTGACCACAATGTTACACATTGTTGTAATTTAAGTAAATTTTTAACAATTTTGTTTCAGCATGAGTGTTACGATGTCTTCGAGTGCTTTAAGTTTCTAGTTAACAAACGTTTTCCAGCATGTTTAACTGTTAACATTTATGATTTTGTGCGTTCTATGTTAAGTAGGGTAGACTAGCTTGATGTGACAACGGACTGTTGCATAATATTAACTGATTTTTTCTAAAGTAGGCTCTTTAAAGTATTTTTATGGAAGTCATTAGTTAAAATGGTTACAGGAAACGCACAAAAAGCGATACCTACGGCTATTTACGGAGAAGAGGAGAGCCATGAGATGTCACTCTTTTTTTTCGTGTATGATACTGACCTTCTAAATAGATGGATATTGATTAAATTTGTGATTTTTGTGTGTGACAAAAATATGAGATATGACTATTGACATCTTTTGTAGTGGAAGGGATAATTATTAAATGTTAGATTTATAGTAAACAAACGAGTCTTGTTGTGATACACTTGTCTTGTGGTGTCTACTGCTTTATTCAGGCAACATTGTATAACTTTTTAGAACACAGTCAGGTATAGCTGAAAAGTGTCGTATAAATTAAGGTTTCTGAACTAAAATATTTAACTTTTGCCGAAAATAGATAAGTGTGCTAGTGACAAAATAGAGTTTCAGAAGTGATACTTTTTCGAACATTAGTTTAAGTTTAGATTTATCGTTTGAATATTCTAATAATATAATGATCGAATACTCACCGATTGGTTAATATTACGTGACAGTCCTACGATCCTCCTAATAGCTGATATATAACAAATTAATTGTACTTTTTCACATTATAGGCGGAAGAAAAAATGCGTACGCTACATGGAAGCCCTGGCGGCGGCCTCAGGGTCGGTTCCCCTCGCCATGGCGACGCCCCAGTCGCCCTGCTCTGATGAGGATGTCAAGCTCGAAGAGTTGTCAGACGCCTCTGATGACGACGCTGATACGCCGCTCAACTCCGCGTCCAGCCCGGGCGGGCTCAGTGCTCTCTCGTCCTTAGCATCGCCTGCGTCCGACCCGCCGCCCGCACCCCCGAGGAACCCAGTCGGGACGAACCCTAGAGATGCCAATAACCCGTTGTCTGTGGGTCAGCTGACTTCGCAGACTTGGCCGCGCGCCGCCCCGCGCCCTGGACACGAGGTCATCTCCGTGTCATAGTGCACACACACACGCACACAAGCGTGCTACTCTGAAAACATTTTAACTCGATGGACGATCTACGATAATACCGAAGTAAAATATTACCAGAGTATAAACGCAAGGACGTTTGCTGTAAACCTATTCGTTCACTGTTTCGTACAGGACTATTATAGACGATTTAGTGAGCGGGTAGTTTTAATGTGTTTCTGTGTGTGATTGTGTTAGTGAGGACGCTGCTAGCGCCACCTGGCGGCCATGGCGTGAGTCGTGTTGGTTGTGATATGAACATTAAATTACCGATGGTTACAGCTTCTCTAACTTTTCGAGATAACTGTAGTGACTTAACCTACCTCTGTTCGGCTTTGACAAGTGTCGATCTATAGTAATACCGACACTTTTGTGTACTATTTAAATTCGCTCGCAGCGAAATAAATTCTTAAGAATATAATCATAATACTAAAGATACCATTTTTCATGTTAAAAGTGTAATAATGTAAAAGGGCCTAATGTATAACTAAATGTAATTTGTCACCAAGTGTACGGTATTGCTTGTGATCGAGTACGGTCAGTAAATGGCTACATGAGCCTAAATCTACCGACACGTAGCCACCTGTAGTCGAAATGATCTCAAAATTGTGAGCCGGAATCGAGTCATTTATAGTGCATTTTTATATAAAAATCCCACGCTTTTAATGTCCAAATATTATCATCATACTAGTCACATTTACATGTGCCATGTTTATATAAAATCTTCCTTAAAATATATAACTTCTCGGTCAGCTATATCCGACAAATGCTCAATATCATTTGTCGTGTATATCCGACAAACAAACGGTATCATCTGTCGTATATATACGACAAACAAACAGTATAATCTGTCGCAAATATCAGACACATCAACAGTATATTTTTTGTGCATATCCGACACATGAACAGTATTGTTGTATAAAATAACTTTGTCACTAGTTATTTTTAATAGTGCAATAATTTTAATCCCCATTTACACCATCTAAGTTTTGCTAAGCAAATCTCATGCCTTCTACATATTTCTCGAATTGAAAAAGACACCACGTACTATTGACTTGCAACATCAACATTGTCGGTAGTACAGTAACCGAGGAACCTTCAGAGCAATTAACCTAGCCAGCCATAGTACAAGGCTCTGCCTAGTTTAAGACCAGCCCAAGATATTGCATGTCTAACTTGCAGAGAAATATGCTGGCATGACAATTGTGTAGTAAAATTTACATGGTGTAAAAGGAACTTTAATCACCATAGCACACACCCAACCATGAAATTCATAAATTCAATTTATATCATAATCGCTTAAAAACAGTCATTTACATATAAATTTGAGATAGATTTTATTTAAGAGTTTCATGAGTGAATATAATCTATATAATAGCACATAGTACAGGCTTTTATATATTGTCTTTGAAGAATATTTGGTCAATAAATGTGTAGGGATTCTTTACCACCAGTACCTAATAGTCAACTCTATATCTAATCCTTATATATCACCTGAAATCCAATAAATAATCAAGTAAAACTATTTTTGCAATATTTGACAAAATGTTTAATGTTTATACATCGAAACGAAAAATGTACGCACTAAAAAGTTCATTTATTGTGACGAACACCTTTATTGCTCTCTGACTAATGAACATATTCGTTTGAACAGGCCTCTTGCTACAGTTAAGCGTCTTAAATTATTCTTACTTGTTAAAAACTGGTTGTTTTATGTTAACCTGTAGTCAACTGATCAAACTATGGAGTGGTAGAAACAAATTATATAGTATATCGAGCCATGACGTCTTAATAATATTGATACGTGTTTTCTAAAATGCCCTGAAAACCTTAATTTTAGGTACTAAAATACTTTTAGATGACACATATCAATATTTGCTTACTCTTAGTGGAATAAGGCTTAAGATCGTACTTGTCATTTCCAATATAATGACGATAGGTGTCAACGTATTCTTTGTTTACAATTGCTTAATGTGTCGATCAATTTATGGTCTGGTGAAGCAATGTCAGTTCTATATAATTTATAATTTCGTTAATATCTGTCGTTTCTTTATTGTATATTATACAAAACAGTTATGAAATATTATAAACGAAAAAGTGAATAAATATCTTCATCTTTAACGTTTCAGTCGGGCATAGCCGACAAGTTAAATTTTCGTAAAAAATAAAGTATTAAGCACGATATGTCGTGGGTTAGATCTCCAAATGGGACAAAACATGTGTTTTATACAGTTATTTTTAGTGCGGGAGTTGTTTTAAATGATAGTCGCTTTTCGACATTGGCGTTTATTTGTCGGCTATATTCGACAGCGGCATTCAAAGGGTTAAAGTTAAAGTTTTAAATTAGCACATCTTAGGCTTTTATTCTACTAAGATACAATGTTGAAGTAGCAAAAGTACTTTAAATATACTGAGAGTATGTTTCTACTTATCCAATAATGCTTTTTCGTTAGCTACATGAAGGCCTGGTTCTTAAATTTCTCTTACCAACGGCCTGCACCAGATAAAAGGTTCCATGTAGCGTTATAGAATTTGAATTTTTAGTTTATAAAATGTTTTCCCTTCGTGTAAAGCTCTGTATAAAGTTAATGTTAAGGCGAAACGAAGGGAACTTGTTTTTCCGTTGTACGGAACTTGTTAGACTGTCGTAGATTAGACTAGGCACGTTGTATGAGTGAAGTATATTATAAGGTGTTGTGCCGAATGCCCTTCGCATGCAATTATGTTTTTTATATCAAGTGAAATTGCTGTAAATGGTTTGTTAAGTTAATTTTGTTAGAAGATGCATTATGTTATTGGTAATAGCGTGAGCTATTGTGTTTTTATTATGATTTTATTATTTTTAACAAATTCCTTTTTTGAATACGTGTCTTTATGCATGTAAAGATAACATATAAATGATTTTAATTGACATGATTTTAATGCAAAATCAACTTACTGAAATTTAAAAACACGCCATCTATGTTTTGTTACTGTAACTAACACCGTAATGGTTTTATTTTTTACCCGCAAGAGGGCGCTGACTATTATGAAATATAAAAAAAGGGCATATCAGTACAACACTAACACTATATATGTGTAAGTACATACATGATGTAAAAATATAGTTATAATGTAACTGTGTCATATTAGTATATAAGTGTACAATGCTACTTACATATGTATACATTATTATTATATAAAAAAGAAGTTTAAATGAAAAATATTAGTTAAATACTGACTCGATACTGAAATATGTTTGGTACATACCAAGACACAAGATGTTTTATAAATGGCATACCCCAATAGGAGTCAAATTTGTAAATAAATTTGTAATTTATTTACAAATATATAGGACATTTTTGGTATAAAAAGTATTGCATTTATATAATTATTAAAAGCGATAAGTGCCCTCGGAATGTTCTCGGATGGTTTGTTTTTGTCCAACAAATGATTTTTGTTAATTACTTTTTATTGTTATTATTAAGAATTTTAACGTTGTTGAAATGCCACCACATCTCCATTGATTATAAATTATATGCTCCTGATTGAAAATTGAAATAAAATCAGATGTTTTATGGACGACACAAAATTCTACTTTATCAACTGACAATATGATGCTTAGATACTCATTATTATAATATTATTTACATTTGTGACCAAATTGAACACGTTGAAATTATTATATTGATCATTCGTACGATTTTGCATGAAATCCGAATTTGTGCAATACTAAAAATGGGTACTGTATAGTTTTCTAAATATTAAATTAGAATTTTTTCTTAAAAAATAATATTGATAAGGTATATTTTCGAGTTTTATATAGAGAATGATGGATTTGATTTTTTTGTTTCCCAAAAATGGAAGTTTTATTTTAATGATTTTTTGTCCGGTGCCAAAACCATCTAGAACTTAAAGATTGCCAGGGAATTATGAAAAAATTATGACGATATATCATAATGTCTGTGCCAAATTTATCTACAAACTGCAGGTATTGTCACAGAATACCTTATAGTCACGTCTACCAGCGTTTGCTTTACATGAAACATTCAACAAAAACACAAAACCAAAACGTGTCGTAATTGTTCACTATGTTTTTCATTTGTTAATAAAATACTTTCAAAAATATTTATCGGTTAAATGTTTTATTTTTATTTAGTGTTTTGTTGAATGTTGAAGGTAAAACATGCGTTGAAACGCGGCTCGTCTTGTCTTTTATGTTGATAGATTTTATAGGTTGTTTTTATTGTTAAGAGGGTAAAGACAGATGGCTGTAGTGGCCAGTTATATTTTTTTTTGTAGAGAAAATTGTCAAATTAGTAAAACTCAATTCATTAGGTCTGGTCCCATGTCTTGTGTTCAGTTGAACGAATATTATTTTAATAAACAACTTAAAAATTGTACAGGTGTTGTTTTACTACATAATAGCGACCCGTCCCGTCCGTCTTGTAGGGGTGTCATTAGTAGATTTTCATACAATAATACAATCCAAATTTCAAACTTGTAATACATATATATTATCACGTCCGTCTCCCATTGGGGTAGACTATGGTACGTCAATTGCTTCAACTTAAAACTAATCATTTCCTCTTAAGCGGATCCACACAGAGCGAGTAGCCTCACGAAGCGTTTGCCGCGCGAAGCGCCTCGGTCTGTGTGGACGTGCCTCCGAGGCAAGCGCGCGCGAGCTAAACTGAAAAATGCCAGTGATGAGTTGTGCATTCGTCTGCAAAGACAGTATGAATTTGCCGCCCGGGGCGTGGGCTCCGCCCACAAATATTTCAGTCAAAAAATATTTTACCAGTAGCACGCTATATTAACCCTGTAAAAACTAAATAAATAAATACCCGTGTGGCCCAGTTAAACGAGTCGTAAAGAGCCTGCACCTTTTATTAAGTCTGTTAAAAATAAAACGAACACATAGAGAGTACATTGTTTATTCGTGACAATGCATAATAGAGAATATACATCCAGAAATGTAAAAACACTAAAAAACTTGTGACACAAAATGCAAGACTAGGATGTATGGAGAGAATTACATTAATTATTTTTTGTACTGAGCGTTATTTCAATAATTTGGCCCCGATACTGACCAATTATGTGCCGTTTGATATTAAATTCTGGCTTTACACAAATCTAATCAATTATTATAAGTCGAAATTGTTCTCTTGATACATTTTTTATACAAAACAAGCTCATAGCTGCCTGATAGTAAGCTTAAAATGTAGCTAAAGCAATTTTGTAACTTAAATGCATTTTAAAGGGTTTGTTTTTACGGCCTGCTTTATGGTAAGCAGTTATCGTAGCCTATGGACGTTTGCAACACCAGGGGTATCACTCGTTGCCCATTATAAAATCTCCCTTTATCTCCTTTCTTAATGAACCCCATACCTCCTCGGAAAAACCTCGGCTCATATAGTTATTATATGTAATACAATTTCGACCCATAATTTGTAAAACCTAGGTGACAGTACAGGTGAGAATAAAAAAAGGTGTTTATTAACAATAAAAACTTATTAAATACAACTTACAAATAGAGACATCACATAAAGCCACATACAGCTGCCGAAACAGACACCTCTCGCGCTTTATTTAATTAATAATAATATTATTATGAAACTTTGATGACAATTTTAAGTGAAAATCAGCGGAAATTGCATTTTTTTTGATGATGATGTGTGTCGTTGAAATCAGTTTAAAAATAATTTTGAAAATCAACCTAATTCCAATTTTACTAACAATTGAAAACAATACAATGTCACATTCATGCAAATAATTCACACAAATATAAATGCGTCAAAACAACATTATTTTGGCCATATAACATATATTTTGGAAGTACTAGCGGTGTATGATATTTCTACTAAATATGTAAGTATAAAACTGTTGGAAAACAATTCCTCATGATTCTATAAAAGGTTTTTTAGAAAGTGGTTGTTAAAAACTTACAATATAATAATAAAAAATATTATAACCATTGTTAACATTAACTTAAACAGTTTTTTTATTTGAATACGCAATAATATATAAAAAAATACGCCACAATGATTTGCTAATAGCGACTTCTGTTCGATATACAATAAACTACCAATAAGAAACATTACAGCGCCATCTGTTAACACAATTAAGAAGTACCAAGTGTAATCCTTACAGCGCCATCTGTCGACATTATTTAGAAGTAAGCACTATTTCTTTCAATATTATTGCATATACAAATACATTCATTAAAATTCAATCAGTAATACAAGCATAATCATCAGATAAACGACTTGTAGATAATATTTTCTACACAAGTACTATATATGTATAAAATTCACTAAACCATACATGCGGTACCAATCAGTCTACTTTAACCATTAACTGAATATTAATAAATAACGTATTTGCCTGACAACTATAACTGGGCATACAGACAGTCAGAGAGACTCCTATAATTTCGTATCAGTCAAGGATAACTCCAACAGACGGGAATAGTTGTGACTGTTGGAGTCTTGCTGTCCAGCAGTGGACAAGACACTCATATTTTCTGTCAAAGTATTTCATCAATTATGTTGGTATATAGTTTTGGTTGTATCACTTTATAGGTTTTTACAAAGTGTTACTATCTGGCGATAGAAAAGAGTGGCTTTGCGCTGTACCATGACGTCCTCATAGCAATTTATTTTTAGTTTTAATTTGGTATTCGTAAAATGTCAATTTTATTACCTTGTTTAAGGCTGTCAGTGTTCGAAATTCAAATTAAGATCTGATAATAAATCGCTGTGACTTCATGGTGCGTTTGCTTGCCATTGCTTTTCCAAGGTCTACCCCTATACGTTCAGTCAGCTAATCTAACAGTAAGCAAATTAGCTGACCTGTACAGTGTGGACCTATATGAATTTTGTTTTTTTTTATAAAATTATATAGTGCCACTATTGGCTGCCTAGATGACGTCACATACCAAAAGACGAACCTTCTTTTAGTGTACAACCTAGTGACAGAATTTCTCAGATTGTTTATATATGTCTCTGCCGTAATCTAACGACTGTTTACAGTTGGGACCGAGTTTCAAACTTAAACTCAAAATTCATTTAGGTTACAAAGTAACAATTATAAAGGCCATATTTATTAACGTAGCAGGTAAGTCAGTAAGACAATATCAGCCAATTTACCTACGATTAGTTCGCTGAAAAATGTAGTGCCATTAAAAGAAAGTATGTATACAGAGGTTACATTTATGCCGAGATTACATGTATGCCGAGATTACATGTAAGACGAGATTACATGTATGACGAGATTACATATATGACAAGTTTACAAATATGCCAAGTTATAGTTGACAGGTGTTACTAATAATAAAACCATGTTATTATGTCATGTCTAACTTAACAGTCTAACATATACTATGCTATAAGCTTTGGGTTAATCTTGCTTAATTGGTTCCTCTGCCCTAAGCCTTAGGAACTTCCACTTATGAATTGAAGTATTATTCGATATGTCGGTAAAGTTCGATTTAACAATTTTAGGTTATTTTTGTACCCACAACTAAATAAGGGTACGTGCAAATGACTGGATTTGTTTCCAGACTTTTTTATACTTCTTGGGTGGCAAACAAGCATACGGTCCTTCTGATGTTAAGCAGTTACCGTAGGCTATGGACGCTTGCAATGCCAGAGGTATCACTTGCGTATTGCCAACCCATTTTACACCAGGGCTATAAGATGGGACTATGCCTGGGATAGGAATACGTTTCTTTCAAAACGCATCCCTAAATGATCTCTGCTTATCTCTGCAAATGAAAAAAAATCACTTACAAATTTTGCTACTAAAGTTTCCAAAAGAAACACTTAGCCTGACTCGGAAATCGAACTCAGGACCTATGGGTCGTATACTACCAAGCAAGCAGTTCTTTAATTGAATAATATTATAAATAAATGTTCACAAGTAGAAGTCGCCGTGTCATTGCTGCAAGCCGCCGTGTCCCGGTCCGTCTCCTCACTGTCCTGGGTTCGTCCCAGGGTTTACCACAGGCCGGAAGACTTGCCACCAGGGGGGTTCCTGACACGTACGGAAGTCTTCGTGTCCAGACCTTCCACCTCTTCTGTAAGTTGCAAAATAAATTATTATTACTATTTGATCTATAATATAAAGTAATAATTTTTGACTGCCTTGGTCATCCAGTTATGTTTATTTTGGTATTAATCCGACCAGTAAAACAACAACTTTATGAAACCGAATAAATCCAAACTAATAAACAACTCATTCACAAACACAATCAACGTATTTTTCAAGTAATCCTGTACAAAATAATTTAATTTAATTAAAACTTTAAAATATTTTTTTTGACAAAACAAATTAAGTATCTTTAATTGTTTCGATTCTCCAACCACGATTTAAATTTGTTCATAATAGTAATCGATAATAATCGATTCGTTAGACAACTGTTCTACACTGTCACCTTGCTTTTCGGCAGGTGTCTAAACGGACTTCATAAATTAAACGTACTATAAACGAACTTTGGGAATGAGAGAGAGAGAACATCAAATATATAAATATTTTTGGAAATTTACTCCCTGAATGGATAAAATATAATTTAACCTGCTCTAAGAGACTTACAGTCCGTGTGGAGACGGCTTAAGAATACAAATGTCACCATCCCTTTCCATCCCGAGGGTGTCGTAAGAGTCGACTAAGGGAGTAAGTCAGGCAGACAATATCAACTGCAAGAGAGGGAAAACTCGAAACAAAACCCTATACCAACCCGTCTGGCCACCGTGGTATAGTAGGCTAATATCCCTCCAAATTAATGGAGGAGACCCGTGCCCAGCAGTGGGACGTTTATGGGTTGAGATGTAAGAGAACTTACTAGTAGGTATGTATAACTGTTTGTGGCTTCACTTAGGATTGAGCTGAAAATATGCCGCATATTGAAATAAAAATGGGTACTTACTACTGATGGAGAACGTAGAAGTCTGCAGATTCCGTTGTCCAGGCTCACGCATCTTGCGTCCAGTGGGAGTGCTGCACCCAGACGCTGACGTACCGTCCATACTCTTGCTCATTGCTGCGAAGTCTGGAATTGTACCAAGGGTTTATTTATTATGGGTATTTATAACATTGTATTGTAACCTAGTCACGTTATGCAATCTGGACTTTGACTGCACAGTTGGTTCAGTGGTTACCTTGCCATTTATCACGGCGCGGTGTGTTGTGGGTTCAATTCCAAAGGCCGAGGGATGGGAAGGGATGGTATTGGGTTTTTAGGGAAAATACAACAACCCACTATGACAGCTGCATAATATATAAATCAGGTTATACCAACCTGATTTATATAATTTTGTAGCTGTCAATGTCAAATTATTGCCTTGTTGGCTGCATTGGAACTACTAAATTTCAATGATAATTATAATCATTTTGATTAGATAAATAATAGAATAAATTATAAAATTTAATAAAAAGCAATATGGATACTCAAATAGCGCAGACGACACGAAAGTGCCGACCGTACTGACAGGGACAGGCGCCTGCGGGGAGATAGATAGATAGATAGAATATTCATTATTGTACACCACATAAGTACTAAAACTAATTACAAGAAGAATTAATTAAACACACAAATAAGTAGGTACAATGGGCGGTCTTATCGCTAAGAGCGATCTCTTCCAGACAACCTTAGGATGGACTTATTGATAGAGGAGATGGTAGCTTAGATGGAAGGTAGGGAGGGAAGCGGGCGTGGGAATACAAGTATAACAACCTAACGAATTTGACAGCTCCAGTGCACAGATAATAAAAAAATCGAGTTATATGATTATGTTCTCGCCTGCTAATTCATAAGACCTAATGTCCTATTGTACCAAGAGCCAGCAAAGTATTTACTTTTGTTATTTCATAAGTCATGAAAATTCACAAACTAACTCTTATATACCTGCAGAATAATAAAAGGCTCTGGCAACCCTCTGCGGCCGGAGTGTTTAACTCTAAAATAACAAAGACTTGATTTGGTTATAGTATCAGTTCTAAAATCTGTAGTAAATGATATTGGCAGTAATTTCTATTTTAAATAAAGTATATTAGTTTAAGTTTTATTTCTTACCCTCTTTGTAATTTTAGGGTTAAATATCCCGGCAGCGGAGGGTTGCCACAAGAACTTTTTATTATTCTACATGTATAAAAGAGTTAGTTTGTGAATTTTCATTACTTATAAAATGACAAAAGTAAAAACGTTGCTGGCTCTGTCTCCATATATGTATATTACTTATGGGAAGTCATATATAGCTTTGAATATTAATTACAATGAAAATTGATTTAAGTTATAAATAAGTAATATAAGTTACCAGGCGAAGGAGTTCCGTTGGTGGCTTTGTGTGGCATGATCAAGTGCAGCAGCTCCGGCTCCGAGTGACGAGCAGCAGACTCCTCGCCGTACACTATCGGGCTGTTCACTGGTGTCTTCAGGAACTTGCCGGATCCTGCAAAAAATAATTTTGTAGAAAACCTTGGGGAAGGCCCATGTCCAGCAGTGGACGCCTATCCGGTAAGATGATGATGACTATAACTTTGATATAGGAGGCACTACACTACATCTGGGGAAAACCTCCACCTTACAGAAGACCACAGCCAAATGACTGCACACAGTGGTGTTGTTGTGTTCCTGTGCGCTGAAGACCTGTAGTCTTCAGTGCTGATTTAGAAAAATGTTTTACTTCATCATATTATACTTTTTGAATGCAAATGTTTGATGTGTTGTTAAAAATATTGACATTGCTATATGTGTGCCGTAAGCTTGTTTATCACCTAGGTAGTTTAAGAACTATAGGTTGCAAGTTAGCAATATAACAATAATAGCAACCCATATATGTCCCACTGCTGGGCACGGGTTTCCTCTCCTCTATGAAGAGAGAGAGAGAGAGAGAGAGAGGGTTTAGGCCTTATTTCTCACATGCTGGCCTAACACGGGCTAATATAACGTGTCTTTAGAATTACTTCTAAGACATACAGGTTCCCCTCACGATATTTCCCTTCACCGTTGCCAGATAGAGAATCTTTTGATTAGTACATATAAACTCCACAAAGTGAAATTCACATTGGTACTGCCACCCGGGATCGAAGTCGCATCTCTTGCGTGCAAGTCGGTTACTTTCCCACTCAGCCACCACCGTTTTTTATTAATGAAAGATTGTATTTATTAAATAAATGGCTTTCCAAGAGTGATGTTATGTTACACAGTAAGAACTAACTCAGAATTACTTATCCTTACTAATATTATAAATGTGAAAGTATGTGAGTATGGATGGATGGATGGATGTTTGTTACTCTTTCACGTAAAAACTACTGAACGGATCTGGATGAAATTTGGCACAGAGATTATGGTCTGGAATAACACATAGGTTACTTTTTACAGCGATAACCGACATCCACGCGGGCGGAAACGCTGGCAACAGCTAGTGATGAATAAAGCAGTGTTACCTTCCGCAACCCTGAGCTCTCCATCATCGAGGCAGACACGACCGCTGACGATCACGTACTGAGGACTGCCCACCACTTGTTGACCCTGAAAAGATTTTTTAAAAATGAGATATGAGGCACCATATAAACGAGCAAGCCCGACTAGAGAAGGACCTACACCTAACAGAAGAGCGCTGTAGTTGTGTCCCAAGAATATAATTTCTTTGCAAACGTCATGCAGGCCATATGCTTGTTTGCCACCTAAGTAGTATAAAAAGTCTTAACTTTCACACAAGCTCTGCAGAGAAGACTAAGAGTCTTTTCTTTAAAACAAATCTGTCCATCTGTACACTTAGATCTACTAAACGACGCGACAGATTGTCATGCGGTTTTGATTATAATTTAGAGAATTTCTTTCGAAAGGTTTATAATATAATAATATTTTGGGACAACTCACACACACCGCAATCTGATCCCAAACTAAGCAGAGCCTGTATTATGGCAACCAGACAACTGATAAACATACTTATATATTCTGAATACATACATATTATAGATAAATAACACCCAGACAGAACAAACACTTGTGCTCATGTCACAAAGATTTGTCCTGGGTGGGAATCGAACCCACGACCTCCGGCGTAGCAGTCAGAGTTAATAACCACTAGACCAACAGGACAGTCAAAAAAAGTATAAAACAAACATATTATAGTTAAAATAGACAGAGAAAACTGACGCGAAGCGAGGGCGTGTCGCTAGTCTCAATTAATATTATAAAAAGGAAAGATTTAATGATTTTATTTGTTTCCATTTAACTCGACCAATTTTAAAAATTCTTTCACCATTAAAAAGCTACATTATCAGCGGGTAACATAGGCTATATTTTATTGAAAAAAAAAACTTGAACACTACGAAAATTAAATAAATGTCCACTGCCGTCAGGGGTATTCCGTAAGAGCAAAAACCGAGCCACCGCAAAAACCGAGCAAAATCTGGTTGTCAGATTGAAAATCGGTATTCTGTAAGAGCCTTTTTTGTGCCGTCACCGAGCAATCACAACTGTCAGTTTTGCGATCACAACTGTCAGTTTTGCGATCACAACTGTCAGTTTTGCGATCACAACTGTCAGTTTTGCCATCGCTGTTTCTTAGAGAATCAGCCGGCGGGACGTGTCGCTAATATATTATAGAACGTACCTCAAAAATATTAAAGTTCACAGCCTGCTTATGGGTAGCAGCAGAGATGGTCCTCTCCAGCTTGGGGTCCCAAATGACGATATCAGCGTCACTGTTGACGGCCACACGACCCTTCTGTGGCCAGATGTTGAAGATCTTGGCCGCGTTGGAGCTGGACACAGCTACGAACCGACATGGGTCCATAATACCTGGTGATAAGAATAAAATAAGAACATTGATGGCTATAAAGATGCGCAGTGCTGGTGGACACGATCGATGCTCAGCTTCAAAAAAGAGATGGTTCTCAATTCGTCGTAATATTTTTTTTAATGTATGTTCACCGAGGGACAAGGTCGGCTCAGGATCGAGAGTTGTGGAAAACCTTGGGGGAGGCCTATGTCCAGCAGTGGACGTCTTTTGGCTGAGATGATGATGATGATGTTCACCGATTATTCGAAAACACCTGTACCGATTTGGTTTTTTTTTTTTTTTGTAAGGGTATACTTTCCAGGTTCTCCATTTTATCTAAATCTGTCGTTAACGTACGCCGAAACATTTTTCTACTTCTGCTATCCATCATCGGGTCGGCAACACGCAAGTGATACCTCTGGTATAATAAACGTCCACTAGGTACGGTAACAGCTTACAATCAGGCGGGCCGTATGCTTGTTTGCCATCTATCTAAACTTATAATATTATAAAGAGGAACGATTTGGTTAATTTGTTACGATTTAACTCAAAAACTACTGGACCGATTTTAAAAATTCTTTTACCATTAGAAAGCTACATTATCAGCGGGTAACATAGGCTATATTTTATTGAAAAAAAATACGGGATCCCTACGAAAACTTAATAAAACCGTGCGAATTCGGGACGTGTGGCTAGTGTTAGTTAAATCTTTAGCACAAAATAATGTGTACAAGGCGGAAAGTGCCAAAGGCATTCTCTACCAGTCAATATGTAATGTAAAAAGAAATATGATAAACATACCACTGTTGACTCCCTTGTGCCACAGGATGGACATACGGTCTTCAACACCATTTACTCCATTGGGTATCTTGGAGAAGTTGTCCTTGCCGAGAGCCTTGTCCTGCTCGTGGAATGTGCAGTGGTCACTGCCAATTAGCTGCAGGTGGTCACTGAAATTTTATGAGTTAATTAGTAAACAATGAATGAATGAGTAAGCGAATGATCGAGTGTGATATTAAACAAGCGAGTGGGCTAGTGAATGAACGAAAAAGTATATTTCCATACATACGTCATATTAGAAAGAAAGAAAGAAAAAATATTTATTTGGACACAAACGGAGTCACCACAAGCTATATTAACTTAAATATAACAATTGACTGCCTGCTGTTCACGAGGTTTCGATTCGGGTTCGATTCCCACACAGGACAGAACTTTGTGTGACCCACAAAGAATTGTTGAGTCTGGGTGTAAATTGTGTCCATTAATTGTATGTTTATAAAGTCCCCCGCGACACAGAGTGTTTTCTAGTGCGGGAGTGGTCTTTTTTAATAAAAAAAATAATTAAAGTGAAGAGAAAACAAAAGCTTAATAAATGCTGTGTATGCCTCAAAGGTGTGCCAAATAGGTCCAGTTCAGAATAGGTCATCTCGTTATAATAATATATCATCTCGCTGGCTATATATATATATATATAGGTAACCACGCGAATCAATAAATCTGTCAAGTTTACTACAACTTGAACGACTATTTAAACGGTAATTTCTTCAAACTTAAGACCTCATAATAGAACAATAAATTTTCTATATCATCATCTCAACCCATAAGCGTCCCACTACTGGGTACGGGTCTCCTCCATACACTTGAAGGGATATTAGCCTACTATACCACGCTGGCCAGACGGGTTGGTATAGGGTTTTGTTATAAGTTTTCCCTTTCTTTCAGTGGTTATTTTCTATATATTAGTTGATATCTCGGTTTAAAAGGTACTGGCTACTGAATGATGCTGATGATGATGACCTATGAATGCTGCAATACAAGGATATACGATGACTGCATGCTTTTTTTGCTGACTTTGGAGTAAAAATGGTACTTACTCAGCGAGCGCTTCCAGCATTGCTTGTGGCGTGGAGGGGTCCGGACGTAGCGGGGGGGACAGCACGTGACCCGCCGCGTGACGGAAGCACGAGTTGCGGTGATGTGTGCCTACACATATATAGACATACTTGTTATTTGGTTAAACCAACAAGATAAGATAAGATATTTGATTCTGAGAACATGGTAAATTGTTTTTAAAGGGTCGGCAACGCGTGAGTGACACCCCTGGTGTTGCAAGCGTCCATAGGCTACGGTAACTGCTTACCATCAGGCGGGCCGTATGCTTGTTTGCCACCCCAAGGTGGTAGGTCATTAGTATAAAAAAAAAATGGTACAAAAGATGACAGAATACAAAAGTGGCCCGACAAGCTGGAAAACGGAACATTAATAAAGACTGCATGGTTGATCCAGTGGCTTAAGTGGTTACCTCGCCATTTATCACGGCGACGACGACGGGACAATAATTTGTGTAATCCATAAATGGCTGTATCGAGTCTGGTCGTACTTATGTCCGTTAATTACGACACAGCGCTTGTACCCTAGTGCGGAAGTAGTCTTTATTTGAAAAAAGAAGAAAATAAACTTGTGTCTACCCTGAATCTTTAGTACAGCATACAAAACTTTGATTAAATTTTAATTGTGTGACCCACAAAGTGTTGTACTGAGTCTGGATTTAATTTGTGTCCGTTAATTGTATGTTTGTAAAGTCCCCCGCGACACAGAGCTTGTTTCTCCAGTGCGGGAGTTGTCTTTTAATAAACATAAACAGTTAACGGATACAAATAAAATCCAGACTAGGGACAACCATTTATCGATCACACAAATTTTTGTTCATAGTACGCTGTTCAGTGGTAAATGGTAAAGTAACTCACTTTAGCCACTGAACCAACCGTGCAGTCAACGAATAAGAGAGATAATAAAAAAATCACTAGTAGAAAGAAAGAAAACATTTAAGTATTCATTTCTCGCACAGAAAAACAGAATACAGTAAATACACATACCTACCTACATTGGATCAATCATAAAAATATTTAAAAAAATGCTTATACTTCATGCTTCGTCCTCGAGATTATTATATATACACATGTAGTATCGCGCTCTAGTACTACCATTCCACACTAATTTGAGAGTATTTAAATAAATACTTTTCTGTACGTTAGTTTAATGACACCTGGCCAGTTCTCTTTTTAGTGTTGTAGGTATTTAGCGCTGGTATTCTGACCTCACTAAGTAGCGCACATTATTTCCCTTTGATAATTAGACTGTTTCTCAAAAATGCGAGTAAAACCGCGGGTGGTTAAAACTTACTTATATTACAAATGTAAAAGTTTGTGAGGATGGATTGATGTTTGTTACTCTTTCACATAAAAGCTACTGAACGGATCTGGATGAAATTTGCCATAGAATTCGATTATAATCTGAAATAGCGAATAGGCTTTTATCGCGATAACCGACATCCGCGCGGGCAGAACCGCGGGCAACAGCTACTTAAAAAATGTTTGTTACCATCGGTTCCCACGGTGGCCGCCAGCGTCTCCCCGAACAGAGCGTTGCGCTGTCGCGTGCGAGCCAGCTGCAGCATGCGGACTGCACTCTTAGACATCATGTGTACTATGTAGAGGGGAGAATTTGCCTGGGGAAAAGTAACATTATTATGTATAGATTACGTGTCAAGTTGTTTGTCCGTTATGGACTCCTAAACTACTAAACCGATTTAAATAAAATATTGCAAAATTGTACAGTTTTATCCAACTTACGAGGAAGGATAGTTTATATTAATTTATAATCGCAATATTATAAATTGATATAATCTATCCTACCTCGTAAGTTGCTCGTTGGTAAGCTTTATTCCAATTTAAAGCTATAATCTAATATTTGCTACAAATCAATTTTATTCGTCATCACAGAGAAAAAAAACACTGCATTTTCATATTTAATAAAAAACTTTTTAAAATATATTTTTAAAATTTTGATGACGTAGTTTTATATTAACTGATTCCAGGTACTATTCATTCATGTCTGTACTCGTCCCTATACAAGTCATTGCAAATGAAGTAAGTATTAGATGGAGAATATAGATGAGACACGAATATAATGAAGAATAAAAAAATAAAAGAATGAGAAGAACACTGACCTGATTAGCAATGACACAGGCTCTGTTAACAGCTTCTCCTTCCACCTCCTCATCTCGCGAGAGCTGGTGACCTTCAGGGCCTGTCACGCCCGCTGCCAGAAGTTTCTCCGTATTTCGGGCAATGATGTCGCCATTTTCGGCATGCACCTGTAATAGGATAGTGTAATATTAAAGCAAAAAACAATATTTATTTAGACAAGGAGTTTACTTAGCAGTTAAGATTATACTAGCTGACCCAGCAAACGTTGTTTTGCTAATAAAATAGTAATATCGCTATTAAAAAATAGGGGTTGATCGTAGAGGGGTGAAAATTAAGGGTTGTATGTATTTTTAATGCTGAATCACAAAAAAATAAAAACAAAAAAAAAATGTCTAAAAAATTTAATAAAAAAATTTGGGGTGGTCCCCTTAACATTTAAAGGGATGAAAAATAGATGTTGGCCGATTCTCAGACCTACTCAATATGCTCACAAAATTTCATGAGAATCGGTCAAGCCGTTTCGGAGGAGTACGGGAACGAACGTTGTGACACGAGAATTATATAGCAGTTTAGATTATATTTTAATTACTTGTTAGGCTTGTAGCTACTTTGTAATTCTAATTATGTATTTTTAGTAAATCAATATAAAAATAAGACAAGGGGTGTTGAACGGCTCATAGCCCAAGTTGATATAATGGACAGCGGGACTAAATTATGTAATATTTTAAAGATTTTCGTACCGTTTGTTACACGACATTTTTTTATACTATTTGAGTGGCAAACAAACATACGGCCAGTTACCGTAACCTATGGACGCTTGCAATACCAGAGGTATCACTTTCGTGTTGCCAACCCATTTTTTTACAACAGGGCTTTATGATGGGAGTCTCCCTGGAATACGTTTCTTTCAAAACGCATCCCTAAATGAGCGCTGGAGACCTGTACTCACACACAGGAACACAACTACACCACTGTGTGTAGTTATTTGGCTGTGGTCTTCTGTAAGGTGGAGGTCCTTCCCCAGTCGGGCTTGCTCGCTAGTATGGTGCCCTACCTCTCTTAAATAGAACTCTCTTAAATAGTTGCTTAGCAATTTACAGTTTATCTTACTGTTCAAAGATTTTATTTATACATGGTAAAGAAAGGACCCATACAAGTATACGTCCCGCTTGATATTTACAAAACCCGTCTAAAATATGGAGACAATATTTGCTGCCTGAAAAATCTTATTTTCTGGAATCCGCCAGCGCTATCTATCGCGCTACAAGGTAAACTTTTGACAGAGCGTTGCTTAGCAATTTAAAAATGTATTTTTCTTTTTTGATTAAACTATTCCTATATCCTACTATACCTGACTGCCTGATGGTTATCAATCTGACAAAACTTTAGCTCTTATTTAAAAAACGTTATAATTCTTAAGTAACAACGCGCAAGTGATACCTCAGGTATTACAAGCGCCCAGGTTACCACATCCCATGTATCGGTCGTATGCTTGCAATACCCATGACATCAATTGCGTATTACCAACCCTTGAATACCACTGTGGGTAGTTATTTGGCTGTGGTCTTTTGTAAGGTGGAGAGCCTTTCCCATTGATGCTTACGCTTATGGTTATCGAAAATGGGTCTTCTTCTTCTTATCGTTTGGTTAGAGGCCAACCTGGTGACAGTTATTAAGATCGCTCATATTTAGGCCTCTGTCGTGATCTAACGACTGTTAACAGCCGGGTTCGAAAATGGGTTATTTACCTGTGGCAGCGCCTTCAGCTCAGTACAAGTCTCCATAGCACAGTAAAGGTGGTAGTCATCCAGCATCCATGAATCTTTGTAAGCCATGAACATCTTGAACGAGTTGACGCCGTACTGATCTGTGACCAACTGCTGCATCTCCTTCTTGACTGAAGGAGACCACCAAGTTACGCCAACATGGAGACCGTAGTCACAGCATACCTGAAATAATAAGAGTAATTAAGGATATGGATGTCCGTGTGGTGATGGATTAAGAATACAAATGTCACCACCCCATTCCATCCCGTGGGTGTCGTAAAAGTTGAGTAATGGGAGTAAGTCCGGCGACAATATCCACTGCAAATGAGGGAAATCTCGAAACAAAACCCTATACCAACCCGTCTGGCCAGCGTGGTATAGTAGGCCAATATCCCTCCAAATGTTTGGAGGAGACCCGTGCCCAGCAGTGGGACGTTTATGGGTTGAGGTAATGACGATGAACCTTAAAGTGATGCGGAGATATTCATGGCAGATTTATAAATTATATTAAACTAGTTTCCATCCGCGATTACATTCCCACGGGGACATTTTTTTCCGGGATTGTGCTATTTCACACTATATTCTATCTCTGTGCCTAATTTCAACCAGATCCGTTCCGTAGTTTTGGTGTCAATAACAACGACGTTAACAAACATTATTCAATAACACAAATGTTAGTGTGTTGTTTGTTCAAATCCATTTCAAATTTCGAATTTATAACATTGGTATAGATTTAACATACGATCCTACTAATATTATAAACGTGAAAGTTTGTAAGTATGGATGGATGGATGGATGTTTGTTACTCTTTCACGTAAAAACTACTGAACGGATCTGAATGAAAATTGGCACAGAGATAGATTATGGTCTGGAATAACACATAGGCTACTTTTTACGATAACCGACAGCCACCCGGGCGGAGCCGCGGGCAACAGCTAGTATAAAATAAATTTACCTAAGTTATATAACCTATACCATAATACGAGTATACTCAAACTCAAAGTCATTTTTAGGCTTTTTTTTTTACAGGCATTCGCTGACAGTTTTAGGGCCTAGAGATGAATTGGCAAGAAACTCTGGCCACTCTTTTCAATCGCCGAGTACCTATAATATTTACAATTTGATATGAGTTACAATTTGATGTAGGTATCAAAAAGGTAGTCCCCATAAACCCATTAACGTCCCACTGCTGGGCACGGGTCTCCTCCATATATTTGGAGGGATATTAGCCTACTACACCACGCTGGCCAGACGGGTTGGTTGGTTTTATTTCGAGTTTTCCCTCTCTTGCAGTGGATATTGTCGCCGGACTTCCCTTAGTCGACACCCACGGGATGACATTTGTATTATTAATCCGTCACCACACGGCCAAAAGGTAGTCACTAGTTCTTAAATACACATACATATCCTGTAATATACTTATTATATAAATAAATACATATATAATTTTGAAAATTATATTTTTTTAATATAATGTATGAAACACAGTAAGTAAGTACCTTATTGTCAGCCTTCTCTCTCCAGTTAGCATAGGCCTCCAGCAAGGATTGGTTCCTTTGTGGCAGCACAAAATCAACTGAAAATTGAGAATAAATTCATTTATTAAGTAGTTAAACGAAAAAGAACCTACTATAATCTAGGTCTGTGGAATATAAATATGTTCTAGAATATTGCTTGATTTACTTAGAGCACGGTTGGTTCAGTAGCTTGGTTATCTCGCCATTTACGACTGCGCTGCGTGTTGTGGGTTCGATCCCACACGGGACTAAAAATTGCATAATCCATAAATGGTTGTCCCGAGTCTGGATATACTTTGTGTGTTAAGTCCCCCTCAACACAGGGCTTGTTTCCTAAGGCTCAGCGCAGACGGAGGATTTTATTAACACACTTGAAAATAAACTTAAAAAATATTACAATAAAGTGCATAAATGCTTGAACCTGACAAAAAATGCTCGCGCGTCCTCGAAGATATGCGGGAATCATACGCGATCCGTAAAGAGAATGCCCGAGACCGCGCGAGGATTATTCCTCTCTATCTGCGCTGACCTTAATACGAAAAATGTGTTTAAAAAAAAATGCTGCACTTATTTATACTTACTGACTGTAGTAGTTCCGCCTGCCACTGCCGCCCTGGTACCCTTATAGAAGTCATCAGCACACTTAGCGCCATTCATCTCCAGTTCGAAGTGTGTGTGAGGATCAATCCCTCCAGGCATGACCAGCTTCCCGGTCGCGTCGATAGTCCTAGTGCCACCCGGGATGATGAGGTTGCGCCCCACTTGCCTGGAAGAAGGAAAAGGAGGTGTTATAGAAGAAGAATTTATAAGCGGTAGGGCACCATACAATTGAGTAAGCGCGACTGGGGAAGGAACTTCTAGAATTGCAAGTGTCCATAGGCTACAGTAACTGCTTACCATCTTTTTTTTTTGACAGACATGTTATGGCTGTTTTTTTTTTCATAACATCACTAATAATAATTAATAAAGTTTATAAACCAACTAGGTACTTGTTACGAAAAGAAACGTATCTGTAACTAAAGCCTAGATAAAAACAAAAGAATACGGAATATTCAAAGTTGACCACACGCGCGATAGATGGCGTTACTGGAAAAATTAGATCGCGATATGGTTTCGTTCCCACCTCGAGTATATATAGGCCTGCTCAAACAATTTTAAATTACAATCTGACTATAGAGTCAGTTTCATTCATTCTTGTTACACGATAGAAACAAGATTTATCTTGAAAAGGTGTCGATAGGCCTTTAAGTCTGATCGACACCTACACAAAACGAAATTGAGCCAAAAAATAAAATAATTTGCGCTTGCGCTTTTACAGCTATGGATGGATGGATGGTTGACTTGCAAGCGCCAAACCGCAAAGTGGGCACTTTTGGAACTAATTACTAAATGGTGAATGAAAAATAAATTCATTCATTTTTGACGCCTAAACATTTAAACAAAAATTATTTAAATGTTTAGGCGTCAAAAATATCTATTATGATTAAAGGTACCTAATTATGTTATAAATTTTGATGTTGTTTGATGTTTACATATTGTTAAGCGTAAATGTAAATATAACAAGAACAGATTAATTTAATTATGCCATGTTACTTGGTTGTGTCTTAAAATGTTAATGTTATATAAAAATAACACCAACTTCAATGCGGCAAGTTGTAGAATTTTCAAAAAACAGGATAAATTTTCATACCAACTTTTATCTTACTTTTCTTCCCTTAAATTTTTTAAACATTATTTTTATATCTGCTCATTTACAGCTCAAGTGCATCTAATGACCATTCAAATGAGCCCAAACACGGCTAAATTACATTGTTTAATTATAGAGTTCCGTTGCATACCTTCCGGCTTCTTCATCAGTTCAGTTCAATTATATCATTTTTCAAGTGAGTGGTCCCGAAAATATTATTATTATTATTTACTACATAACATATGCTTAGTAAAAGTTGCTTAACAAACTTAATCGTGACTCATCTAATCGCAATCCGTGAAATACTTATCATTGAGAAGTTCAGGTGGCCATATGTGGTCTCCTTAATTAGTTTCACTTTACAAAATTACACTTTCTGAATGCAAATGTTTGATTTGTTGTAAAAAATATTGAAATTGCTATATGTATGCCTATATTTTTTGAGGAGTTCCCTCAACTCCTCATGGATCCCATCATCAGAACTTAGACAAAAAAATATATTTTCAAATCGGTCCATAAATGATGGAGTTCTGCGGTAACAATCATAGAAATAAATATACAAATTGATAACCTCGGTTTTGAAGTAAATAATTAATAATATAAAATATGGAACCTGTTCTTTAAAGTTTAAACATAAACATGCAGCGCAGAGGAATAGTGAAACTGCCCATCTCCGCACAGCTCAACACACTGGCGCTGTTGGAAGCGACCAACGACCAACGAAAATTCTAAGTTACTATAGGTGTCGATCAGACTTTAGGCCTACCGACACCCTTTCAAGATAAATCTCGTCACTATTTTTAAACAAGTTAAATAGTCAATAATCATACCGTACACTGGTCCGACCGACCTTATATCTCGAGATGTGAACGATACCATATCGCGATCTAATTTTTTTAGTAACGCCATCTAGTGAGCGTATAGGTAGATTATCTTGAACGATCATTTTAGTTCATTTATGAAAAGTTATAAATTTAATATTATCTTTAGATATAGATATTAGTAGAAAAAAGTTTTTTTTTTGTGTCAGTGTATAGACAACTATGTGTAAGTTTATTGTAAACTAGTGCCACATCCCGGATTTGCGCGGGTAGACATTTATTTACTTTAAAAATAAAACAAGTAGGTATGCTTTCTATAGGTGTTTTTTTTATAAGATATAACAGCTACCATACAAATCTTTTCTTTGTCTTTAAACCTTAATATAGTATATTAGTTTAATGTTCATTTATTTATTTATAAAAAATAAGTAAAGCCTATTGCATATCTTATTTTTTATACTTCTTTTTAGAAGTCAAACAATATGTTTGTTTTGACTGTAACTGCTTATCATCAGGCGGGCCTGATGCTTGTTTGCCTCTTTAATAGTATTTAGCTATAAAGGCCGCTATATCAAGATAAGCTTTTTAGGAATACCGAAAACCAATGTATGAATTTGTGTGAAATATATTTTTGTCTGTAGGTTTAATCTAATTGTACACTGTTATCAAATTCCACAGAAATATATACTATCCATCTCAGCCATAAGACCTCCACTGCTGGACATAGGCCTCCCCCAAAGTTTTCCACATCATTCGGTCCTGAGCTGACCTTGTCCATCGGCGACCTTTACCAGGGTAAAGGTCGTGGGCAAGGACACCTCCACCTTGTTATATACTTTGTTAATATTTTTTCATAAACTAATATTTATATAGCAGTCCTGTACCTACAGCTATCTCCGCTGCACACCGTACAACAAAAAATGATTCCCCTTTAATAAACGGTAAGTTTTTTTTTTCTATAAAAAAATTGCATTTAAGGACTTCAACAAAAGATTCTATAAGAAACCTGTTGACTCATCGGGCTCGGGATTTTGGCATTTCAAAACCTTTTTTTATTATAACAACAAAGATTTTGGCATTAATACCTTTTTTATTATAACAACAAAGCAATCTAATTTAAAAAGTTAACTGCATTGCGTTTATTGAGGTTAAGAATCTATTGACCTGATAATAAAATTGATGCGGGAACTATTTTCGTTTGGGACTATGATTTATTAATAAAAAAATATGTGCGAGTTGATTTATGGAGAAAGACTTTTTAAAAGACTTGTTAGTTAATAATTTATGGCTTACTTTGTAAGGAATGATTGTTAAAATAAAATAATTTATGACAGAGTATGAAATTTAAAATAGAACTCAGTCAATAAACTAATAATTTGGGTATATGTTCAGGTGCTGAGTTAGTAAAGTCAGTCTGTGGATAAGCTGGCGACCTGCCCACCAAAACTGCTTCAAGTTTTATATTTTCGATTCCGAATTCATGCCATTTACCACACGGGACAAAACTCTGTGTGGTCCATAAATCATTGTGCTAAGTCTGGGTGTAATTTGTGTCCATGAATTGTATGTAATGTCATCCGTAAGACAGGGCTCGTTCGTTCCCAAGTACGGGAGTTATCAACGTAATAGTAAACAAGCTATACCAAAATTATACCACATACAGACAAACATATAAGTGTATGTATATATATGTGACATAATAAATTAAGATACATATACAACCGCCACCCAGTATGGAGTGTCGCACGGATGCCGGCTCGTTACCGCATTAGTTGCTTCCGGCGCGCGCGCACGCATTCGAATGGACAACGGAACGCGTCTGCGTTCCTAATTCAAACATTCGAATTTGACACTTCCTTAACGGTTTTAACAGTTTTTTGTTATGATAGTTGATTTGTATAATCAGATTAGTTTGTCGGCCTAAACCAACTGTTTTTTTCTATACTAAAGTAGCAAACAAGTATTTGATGGTAAGCAGTTACCGTAGACTGAGAACGCTTGCAATAATTTTCCGACTGCCTCATCAGACCATCTTCTTGGTATTAAAACTACTTATTACATTTGAGGTAGGTACCTAAGTTACATAGGTACATTGCACGTTAAATCAAAAAATGGTTTCCAGACTTATTTTGCTTCCATATACTAGTAGTTACTAGCCTGTTGGTCTAGTGGATTGTGACCCTGACTGCTAAGCTGGAGGTCGTGGGTTCGATTCCCACACGCGACGAACCTTTGTGTGATTCATATATGTTTGTTTCGACTCCGGGTGTAATTTATGTTCGTAAATTGTATGCATGTTAAGTCACGTGGGTTCATAGAGTGGAAGTTGTCTTGTCAATAAAAAAAAACAAATTATTATAATATTTTTGGGACAACTCGCACACCGCCATCTGATCCCAAACTAAGCAGAGCCTGTACTATGGCAACCAGACAACTGATAAACATACTTGTACTAAATACACACATATTATAGATAAATAACACCCCAGCCACAAAACAAAAATGTATGCTCATCAAACAAAGATTTGTCCTGGGTGGTAATCGAACCCAACAGCGTAGCAGTCAGAGTCACTAACCACTAAACCAACAGGTAAGTCAATATGAATATAAATGAATATTTATTATACTCTACAAGCATCAATAAACAGTAATAATGTACAACAATTTGCATTACACAGCTGAGCACCTTACGCCGGCGTAATGATAGCTTTACAGAGTATAAGGGGTGAAGTAATTAGTACTGCTTACACCATTTAACTTCTTTAAGAGCGTGATAGGTCATTTAAGAATAACCGTTTTTAATATTTTTTTTTATACTTCTTAGGTGGCAAACAAGCATAGTATACATACCACGTACCGCCTGTTGGTAAGCAGTTACCGTAGCCTATGTACGCTCGTAATACCTGGGGTATAACTTACGTGTTGCCGCACTAAAAAATTGTAACACCAGGTTTTTAAAGAAACGAACGAAACGTTCTAGGGTTAAACAGTTTCTTTGATAGTGTACCCCTATCAAAAAGAGGGAGGGGACAATACTAGCGAGCAAGCCCGACTGGGGAAGGACCTCCACCTTACAGAAGACCACAGCCAAATAACTACACACAGCGGTGGTGGAAGTTGTGTTCCTGTGTGTGAGTACGTCTCCAGCGCTCATTAAGGGATAGGGATATTCCTATCCCAGGGATTCTCTCATCTTAAAGCCTAGGTATAAAAAATATGGGTTGGCAACACTCAAGTGATACCTCTGGTATTGCAAGCGTTCATAGGCTACGTAACTGCTTAACATCGGGCGGGCCGTATGCTTGTTTGCCAAAAAATAGTGATAGATGAAATTAAGCTACTTAACTGCTGTTAATGGCAACAGTTTCCGATATCTACGTCTTTCTTACTTTATTATTATTGAGTAGAAGATAGAAAAAACTAAATTCTCACTGAAATGAGAAGTTTCATTTCTCAACACTTTCATTGCCATTGTCATGGAATCTACTATCATAGGTACATGTATCCATTGTATTTTCTACTTTAAACAAAGAACATAAAGTATAAATTCAATAGAAACGTGATTTGTTACATTTACTAGACGATTAAGGTACGATCGGCAAAGTTGGCGCTCGACCACTCTTCACATATTAATCTCTGCATGGTTGGTTCAGTGGCTTAAGTGGTTACCTCTCCATTTACCATTGCGTGACTTGTTAAGGGTTCGATCCCCACATTGGCTAAAAATTTGTTATCCATAAATGGTTGGCTAGTCCGTGTGGTGACGGATTAAGAATACAAATGTCACCACCCCATTCCATCCCGTAGTTGTCGTAAGAGTCGATTAAGGGAGTAAGTCAGGCAGACAATATCTACTGAAAGAGAGGGAAAACTCGAAACAAAACCCTATACAAACCCGTCTGGCCAGCGTGGTATAGTAGGCTAATATCCCTCCTATGGAGGAGACCAGAGCCAGAGCCCAGCAGTGGGATGTTTATGGGTTGAGATGATGAAATGGTTGTCTTGGTGTATTTTGTGTCCGTTAATTGTATGTTTGTGAAGTCCCCCATGACACGGGGCTCGTTCTTTAGTGCGGGAGTACTTTATGATTTTACTGTATCACTTAATTTATTAGTAGACCATGTTAACTCCACTTCAGCCAATATTGTGTATTTTATTATTAATTTTAACAATAGTCGAGCGCCGACTCGGCCGATTGTACATAATGCAATGAAAATGCCAGTCTGCAATATACTTTTAAGATAATTTAAACCTTGTTTTAAAGGAAATAAGGTAGTATTTTGTATGTACATAATGTAATGTACAATTCCAGTCTGAAAATGTTTAGATATCATCGGTTGAGATGAAGTGGCTGTTAGGAATTTGTACATTTGTTTGATAACGTTACGTTACGTAGTTTACTGTGGCAAGGTTGTATGTTTACTAATTTTAGAAGCCAATGACGTAATAGTATTTGTTTGATAGGTTTATGTGAGATACATTAACAATAGTCACGTTTAATGAGTAAGGAGAAGTGAACGGTCGCACGCGAGATGAATAAAAAAAACACTGTTTTCTTTTTTGTTTTGTAAGCCGACGTTTTGCTCAAAATACCGCTTGGATTTTTTTACCTTATGCTAATTACTTAGACTAAGGGCTACAGCAGACATTTTACGACTGCGACAAAATGTCAAAGCGTGTAAATTTTACTAAGCATTATTTAAATTTTGAAACCAAAAATTAAAACTTCTTGTACAATTACTATGTACCTACAACGGGGGACCTAAACGGACCTATATACCTACTAGACTATGAATATGATGAGTCCTCGTCCTTACAAGAGGTTACTTTTAAAAAATATCTCGCACTAAGGACTATTTTAAACCTTTACAACTATTCGTCATTACTCAAAGAACTTTTGCACTACGATAAGCTGCAACTCTGCCAACCCTGTTTGTATGTTACCCGCCTAATAATAAACATACACAGTTAAAGATATAATCCTACTAATATTATAAACGTGAAAGTTTGTAAGTATGGATGGATGAGTGGATGTTTGTTACTCTTTCACATAAAAACTACTGAACGGATCTGGATGAAATTTGGCACAAAGATAGATTATGGTCTGGAATAACATATATGCATTTTACAGCGATAACCGACATCCACGCGGGCGGCAGTCGTCAATATAGAGGGCCGGATAAGGCAATTCCACAAATGAATGTGAGTGACACTTGTCAGCATTACACGTATGTAGTGAAAGTTCAATACCCGTTTCTAGACTTTTTTAACTATGGTTTCCGTCCAGTGAACCGGAAAAGCAGTAAAAAAGACAGTATTTGTAAATCGAATAATGGGCAAATATAATACAAAAAATAAATACGAAATATTATAGTATTACAATAGACTATTTGAGATCCAATAAAAACGAGCAAGCCTGACTTGGAAAGTCAGAAAACTTACTTCCACCTTACAGAAAACACTCTGCGTCTTCCAGTTCCTGATCGCCACTGCAGAACCTTTAAGCGTTTATAATAATATATTCCTATTCTGAGAAAGGAACTACTCTACTCAATCACAGGAACACAACTACACTATGTCTGGATGTGTGTATGTCTGGATACTTGACTATGGTCTTCAGCATGATAAAGTTCTATCCTAGTCGGGCTTGCTGGTATAGTGTTCTACCTTAAAGCTTTAGAAGCTACAATACTTCGACGAATCCCTCAACTACACCATTGTGTGGTGTTTTTAGTTGTAGTCTTACAAGTTTGTAATGTGGAGGTCCTTCTCCAGCCGGGCTTACTTGTATACCTCTCTAAAGAACTCACAGATAACAGTAGAGTGATGACAAAGACTAATCTAGTTGAACACCACAGTGTTTTTATCCTGGCAAGTCATCAGAACAGTAAATACCGTAGTGCAAATGCCAAGGTCAAACTTGTGGCCGTCCAATGAATTTTAATGATGATTAAGTACACAAACACAAACAAACTAGATAATCATTATTACTTGCGTGCGTAGGCGGGAGGATATTACCGGCCTATACAAATGGATTGGAAACAGTCATTATATTTATTAGATTTCTTTATATCATTTAGTTGGCAAACAAGCATACGGCATGCGTGTTACGGACTTAAAAAATTATTACTTGTGGGGTCTTATGATGGAGGTATTCCTATTAATATAATAATAAAATTTGTGGGCGCTGATAAATAATTGAATTTCAAGGTCTTCTTATTTTTCTTCTTAGCCTGTTGATGTCCAACTCTGAACCTAGGCCTCACCCATATGTTTCCACAAAGGCCGGTCCTAAGCGGCCTACATCCAAAGTCTATCTGTAGTCTATCTGATATAACCTAATAAAAAAAAATGATTCTAATTAATTCTACAATATTAAAACCAACCCGTGTTTATTAAAATTATAATGATAGAATTCACACATTGCCCAGTAGGTAGGCACAATTGGACATAATGTAATTAGTAAAATTAATTGTACAGAGGAGTGCCGACTGGGTCGACAGTATTAATGTCATCGTATGAACTAGCATAGAGTTTCACTATATTTAGGTTAAACGCCTAATTTAAGTAGACATATGTAGTTCATGAGAGGTAGGGCACTAGCGCCATACAAGTTAGCAAGTCTGATAGGACAAGACACTGCATTACAGACTATTTATAATGTATGTAATGTAGAAAACTACATCTTAATAATTCTGCCCAGCTAAGGAAGAACGACGTAACTGCATGACACAGTTTATAGGAAAAACGCATCTAAGATTCATAGGTGTAGAAGCATTTTTCCCAAATGTATTTCATATAGTTTGCTTTATTCTTCGTTATCGGGGTAGAATTACGCTAGTAGTGTATTTGATCCTGTCACACCAAAACAAGCGTAAGGTAGGGCGGCAACTAGCTAGGTGGACCGACGACCTAAAGAAGTCGTTGGGATGGACTGGATGCGGAAGGCGGAGGACATGTACTGTGGCGCGTGTTAGGGGAGAGGCCTATGTCCAGCAGTGGACTGCAATAGGCCGATTGATTGACGCCAAAACAGCTGAACATCTGATGAAATTTGGCGCAGAGATAGAATACAGTCTAGAAAAGCGCAGGCGTATGTGCTATTACTACTAGCCCTGACGGGATAAAGAGTATTTTATCCCGGTAAAAAAACACTTATCCCGTGCGATTGTAAACGCGGACAAAGTCACGGACAGAAACTAGTTAGGTATATTCAAACGAGTTGCAGTCTTGAAATAAATGGGAAAGCGAACGACCAAAAAAAGGTCGTTGAACTAACAAGGGCTGGTATTTCCAATGTAAGTATGACTGTTCGTCGAGACAAACCCCTTGCAATAAATCTGATATAACTGGCATGGGGTAGACTGGTGACGTCAGCGGTAGACATTACCGAATTATTCACCCTCATTGAAAAAGCCATATTTTTAAAATATACGATGTGTTATGGCAAGTTCTTGACGATTTTCTAAACTATCGCTATTCCAGACTATAATCTATCTCTAGGCTACATTTTATCCAGGTCCGTTCAGCTGTTCTCGTGATTGAATAACGACATCCAAACTTACGCATTTATAATATAAAAATTCATATGTGTGATTAGAAACAATTAATTAAGTACCTATAATAAAAGCCATATATTAAAAAAAAACAAAATAATATCAAAATCGCCTTTATAGTCTGCCCGTTGGTCATTTTTCTAGGGTTCGATTCCCACGCAGAACAACTTTGTGTGACGAGCAGGATTGTTTGGTCTGTGTCACAGGGCAGGGTTGTCTGATTACGTTACTAATATTAAATAATATTATTATTTAGTATAGATTTTTAAGCGACATAACGCCGTAGAAGTGGCAAAATTCTGGACTTGTACAATTTAATTATTTATCGTACCATCGACATGAAGAAGAAGAAGCGACATTGACATGCCAAATAAAATACGAAATATACGTAGCGTGTACAATCCCTGTAGAACTTCTAACCAATGCATTATTCAATAATATAATAATTCTTATTGTCAATCCATGTATGGCTGTAGAGCGTGCCATATGAATAGAGCTCGGCACTTCATAATGAATGAGCATCTTTAGATGGGGGCCATGATGGATAAGCATCATAAAAATATTAAGTGACGTCATCCATCAACGCCATACTAAATTGTTAGTGATGATTTTGATGACACTAATAAATAAGGATCTGTTTGATGATTTATTTTTTTTATACTACTTATATTGCCTGATGTTAAGCAGTTACCGTAGCCTATGGACGCTTGCAATACCAGAGGTATCACTTGCGTGTTGCCAACCAATTTTTTTACACCAGGGCTTAAAGATGAGAGTGTCCCTGGGATAGGAATATGTTTATTACAAAACACATCCCTAAATGAGCCTTATTGTGTATAATTGTACTCTGACGGATACATAAATTGCATTAATTGTAAAACCAACACGAGTACAACTTCACCATCAGATGATTTAAATGTTCTAGTAATTCCAGTCCATCCTAAGGTTGCCTGGAAGAAATTGCGCTTAGTGATAAGACCGCCCATTGTACTTGTTTATTTTCTGTAGGTATCTAACATAAGATTTTGTTATCTTATGGTGTACAATAAAGAATTATCTATAATCAAAGTACACAAAGTAAGGTCATCGCAGAACTGATGGCTGTTGGAGCAGAGGTTCTAGAGTGGCGACCACGAACTGGAAGACGAAGCGTGGGCGCCAGCTCCAACAAGGAGGACCGACGACCTGGTAAAGGTTGCGAGCAACCGATGGACAAGGCCAGCTCAGGACCGAGTACTGTCAAAAACCTTGGTGGAGCAGTCCAACAGTCGCTTTTCCTTCTATGCATTCCTTAACCATCCATCCGACGCTTCTTCTTTCTATCGTTTGGTTAGTGGTCAACCTGGTGACAGAGTTATTGAGATCGCCCATATTTTGGCCTCTGTCGTGATCTAACGACTGATAACAGTCGGGACCGACTTTTGACGTGCCTTCCGGAGCACGGAGACGCTCAGATGAAATACCACTATGCGGGCACCCATCTATAGGTTTACCGCGCCCTTGGTAGCTTAACCCGCTGATCGTTTACCGAACAGCGAGTGCACCTAGCTATGAGCGCATTCGACGCTATAAAACTTTGGTGAATTGTTCTTCGTACAAAAGTTCATGGCCCAAATAAACATGAGTCACATGTGAAAATTAAACACAAGTAAAGCTGCGGGCGAAACTTAGTATTAAGGATTTAAATAACATAAACAAACAAACGAATTAAGTGCAAACAAGAATACATGCCATCATACTATAAATTGGATGTTGACGTAATGAATTTACGCCATGACTGCATCGGGTGGCAATAATGGTTTTATTGACTAGCCTAGGTTTAAATGTTTACCTAAAACTACCCACGTGGCAGAATAAATATGTCGATTTAATGAAGAAGTGGTCTAGTAGTTTTTACATGTCTTTTTATAATGTCCTCCTAATCATGACGAAGACTAGCCATCTGCGCCGCCACAATATTTATTTTTGGCTAGATCCAGTAATCGACCTTTGTATATTATATTACCGCTATGCAGTCACCCAATTAATGGGGTTCTTGCGCCCTTGGTAGCTTAACCCGCTGATCGTTTACCGAACAGCAAGTGGACCTGGCTATGAGCGCCTCATCAATCGAACCTGGGATCTCATGATCAGCCGTTGTACTCAATGGCCAAGAAGACATTTTAAACATTATTAAAAAATGTCTTCCTGGTCTAGTGGTTACGGTGACAAAACCCACCAACATTTGCATAGCTGTCTTCTTCAATTCTGATTTATTAACTTTTTTTAAAAGACAACTTCGCACTAGGGAACAGGCCCTATGTCACGGGGGACTTTACCAACATACAATTCACGGACACAAATTACATCCAGACTCGTAACAAACATTTATGGATCACACAACGTTTTGTCCCGTGAAAGAATCGAGCCGAATCCCATGGCTTAGCAGTCAGGGTCACTAACCACAAGACCAGCAGGCTAATCAATCTATTCTTAACCTTATCCCATCATCAGCCTTTTCCTTAATTTCTATCATCCAAATCTAAACAACTACTTATTTGTAAACTAAAACACATAGTATTATATTTATAGTAGTATGTGATGGAGGAAAGTGGGTTAACTTTGTACTTTATACTATTGTCTGTAAGCCGTTTATTGTTACATAGTTCCTAGTTCAAACTGCGTCTTTACAAGCCGGCGACTTCACATTGTGTAGCACATGAGTAGATAAGTAGTAGGTCTACTTTTGTCAATGCCCTGACTTGAATTCCAATTAGTTCTACCGCAATTTGTTTCCTATAGGGCGCGGTACCCCAACTTGACCCCTGGTGACTGCATAGTGGTATTTAATATGAGCATCTCCGTACTTCGGAGGGCACGTTAAAAATCGGTCACGACAGAGGACTTAATATGGGCGATCTAAATAACTCTGTCACCAGGTTGGCCACTAATCAAACGATACCGACGGAATGCTAAATTCATTTTTTTTAAATATTGTTTATTTATTAATTAAATAGTTATCTAAATTTCATTCTTATGGTATATTGGTTTTCGTTCCTTTTTGTTACCACTATTGTAACTCGTACCAAATTGTAAATGTTATACTCTGGCGATTAAAAAGAGTGGCCCGAGTTTCTTGCCAATTCTTCTCGAGGCCCTACCCTAGTCAGCGAATTGGCCTTAGGAAAAACTATGCTGGCATTTGTTTTAATGCTGTTCATAAGTATCATGATTTTAATTTAAATGAATTTGATAAAAGGAAGATTTGTTTCCTAAAATTAATATGATAGATTTGCGTCTTATAGGCTTCAGACTCGGTTAACCGGAGCATGGAAATCCTGTTCAGGTGGAGATTCACAGATGCTACCTGACAATGTGGTCTACATGCACTAACTTGATAGCTGCCTCCGAAAGTTAAAGTGGCTGCATTTCGAGCCACCAACCACCAAAATTCTAACGATGTTTGCCGTCGAAACTTTTACTAATAGGAGGCTACATCGCCTCATTCGACTACGATCCACCGGTGAGGCTCTACTGATGGATCCAGGGATAATTTCCCTCTCGATCCACTAGTACCCACTATTTGTTCGATCGTGTTACGATAACTAAGTAAGAGTCATTATTACAGATAGACCTAATCCGAGGTTCGAATCCAGGGTCATCGAATGCAGTCTAATAAAAGATAAGCTTTTATTACCTGATAACAGTTCTTATCTATAGTTTTCCGTTTACTTGGACATACTATATTCTCATATCAATCAATACTCAATACTAATATATAAAGCTGGAAAGTTTGTTTGTTTGAACGCGCTAATCTCCAGATCTACTAGTCCGATTTGGCGAATTATTTTTGTCTTTGATAGCCCAGTTCTTTATAAAGGTTTAAGGCTATTTAACAACACGCTGCGACCTAAGGCAGCATGGCAATATCAATAAACGTGATAAGGGATAAAATACAATTTAACGCGGGTAAAACTGCGGGAGACAGCTATATGTTTATAATATTTTTATGTTGTCATCGGTTTGTCATACGATTCTTACTTTAAATGGCCCGATGATTAGATTATGCTTGAATCTAAAAATAAACCTATGTATGAGGTTTCATAAGGATAAGGAAAAAACTGCATAACAACTCTTAAGTATTAGTATATTTATTTAATTTCTTCTGAACATTTTGCACATGCGAGGTTAAAGCTAACATAATGACAGAATTGTAGTGATTTTAGGCCTCTATCGGGATCTAACGACTGTTTACTGTCGAGAATCGAGACTGAATTTAAAAGTGTCTCCCCCCTTAGCACATAGGGCATGTTCAAAGGCACTGAATGTAACTAAAAACAATGTTTATTTCAGACCGTATTCAGAACATACAAAACAATGAACTTTACAATCAAACCTAAAACTGTTTTTACAAAAAATCTATATGTACTTTCTACTTAATTTTACTTCTTATGTATATAACTCTTTTATATATTTTTTTATATAAGAGACAATCCCCGTACTAGAGAACAAGCTCTGTGTTGCGGGGGACCTTACAAACATACAATTAACAGACACAAACTACACCCAGACTCAGAACAACTCTTTGTGGGTCACACAAAGTTTTGTCCCAGTGTGGGAATCGAACCTACAACCTCGTACACAGCAGGCACATACTGTACCCACTGGACCACCAAGGCAGTCAAAATAAATAATGTCCCAAATAAATAAATGTTTATACTGAGTCTGCTTGTCATACCCTAGTGCGGAAGTCGTATTTTTAAAGTGACGTGACCCTTCAGTTACTAATATCCTTTTAACTAATTTCTTATCTTGTCTTTTTGACGAATAACATGCATTCAGGCTTAGCAGTTCCATAATGAACGTGTCAGCAGACGGTTGGCAACGCTCCAAAACGATGACGATTTAGTTTTGAACCGCGGCTTCATCTGCGTTTACAATCCCACATGAGCAGTGGTTTCTGAAGTGAAAACTTCTTTAGGCGCGTTTTGGGTGAACAAAAATCATAAAACTGGCGTCATCGTCACGGAACGGTTTCCATATTCAAACTATTTTGGCTGAACAAAAATCGTGGAACACGCGTCATCGTCACCGAACGTTTTCCATATTCAAAAATAACAATCTAATAGCTCGACGATACAATTCACAAGTTACTCAGTTTTCACTTCTATCGGCAGTCCCCAAAGACTGCCCTGAGTGTTTTTTCGGGATTAAAAGTACCTAGCCCATGAGCTATTTCACCCATCCATCGAAATATAATACTAGTAGGACTTTTAAGTAGGCCCCTAAATTATTTGTATCATATATTAGCAAAATTTTAGTGTCCAAGCCGCCCAAGGCTATTGTTAGGATGGTTTCTCGATACCAGTTTGATAGTATCTCCCTTTAATTCGCCAAGAAAGACAAAGATAGCTAGATTTACTTCAAAATTTATTCTCGCATAAAGCCATTTGAGATTTTATCGCATTTTATTACGTTCTACAATTTTATTTACACTTTAAGTTTGCGAGACGCTGCATCTTTTCATAGTTATGTGGAGAAGGAGATTTACAATGTATAAAGCGACATAATCAATACTAATATTATAAAGGCGAAACTTTGGATAGATGGATGTTTGTTACTTCAATCACGCCAAAACCGCTGACCAGACCTGGATGAAATTTGGCACAGAGCTAGAATATAATCTGAACTAACACATAGGTTATCTTATCTTATCTTGTGACGGGGCTGTCCTTACGGCCAGCGCACTTCGACCCTTGGGGTCTTTTGTGCATGCCCCTACCTTACCGCTCACCCTACGGGTCCCTGAATATTTCCTGCATGAGTTTCAGTACATACTTGACGGGGATGCGCCTGTAATCCTCTGGTTCATGGTATGCCAGTCCCAGAAGGCTCATTCTTCTTGAGGCCAACGCATGGCACGTGCATAGCAAGTGCCGCATTGACTCCTCTTCTTCACCACAGGTCCTGCATGTCGGGCTGTTTGACAGGCCCATTTTGTGGAGAAGCTTGTTTGTAGGGTAGTGTTCGTCCAGCCGTTTTCCACTCTCCTTAGGAATTCTTTTGCATGACTTTACATGACATTTATATGACACATAGGTTACTTTCATCCCGAAAAAAAAAAGTTCCCGTAGGATTGAATTCTCCGGCGAAGTTGCGAGCGGAAACTAGTATACCATATTTAGACTAGCCTGTTGGTCTAGTGGATAGTAAACCCTAACTATAATGCTGGTTCGTTGTTTCGATTTCTACCCAGGACAAAATTAAGTATTATACAGAGGGAAAGATTTGATTTTTCGTTTGTTTGTTAAGATTTAATTCAAAAACTACTCAACCGATTTAAAAATTATCGAATCGATTTAGAGAGGCGGGGAACCATACTAGAGAGCAAGCCCGACTGGTGAAAGACCTCCAACATACAGGTCACAAATAACTACACACAACAGTGTAGTTATTTCCTGTGTGTGAGTACAGGTCTCCAGCGCTGGGATAGGAAAACGTTTCTATTAAAACGCATCCCTTCCGGAATACTCAATTTTGAAGCCCTGGGGCTAAAAATGGGTCGGCAACATGAAGTGTACCTTCCGTATTGTAAGCGTCCATAGGCTACGGTAACGCGTCGTATGCTTGTTTGCTACACAAGTAAGTAGTATAAGAATAGAGTTAAAGATTTTTAAGGCAAGGCCATACTTTCTTGCAGAGCCGTCATAAATCCGTATCAGCCATCTACTATAATAGTATGCGTTTGCTTCGTCGTGCGTGCTTTCTCCTTGATGTAATAATAGACCAAGAGCCACCGACGTAATTACTTTTGTCATTTCAAAAGTCATAAAAAATCACATATACCTGCAGAATAATAAAAAAAGCTTTTCGTGCGACTCACTGCAGCCGGGGTATATAAAACTTAAATTAGTACTCCTAAAATTTGTTATAAATAATATTGACACTATTTTATATTTTAAATACTTATTTTCTTACCCTCTTTATTCTTTTAAGGTTAAGAACCCCGGCCGCACAAGGTTGCCAGAAGAGCCTTTTATTATTTTTCAGGTATATAAGAGTTGAACTGGAAGACCCAGCGTGGGCAGGCCTTCAATAAGGGAGACCGTCGACCTGGCAAAGGTCACAGGCAACCGATGGACAAGGTCGGCCCCAAGGTAGACCTCCCCTAGGGGCAGGCCTATGTCCAGCAGTGTACGTGTTATGGCTGAGATGGATGGATGAATATAAAAGTTAGATTAAAATTTTTCATAACCTGAAATGACGAAAGTAAATACGCCACTGGCTCTCCCTTTATAACAACAGTAACTATTGAATGTCACGCTATGCTCGGTCACGATACTCACGATAGACCTTACCCGCCGTATTCGCGGGTAGTGCGGCCATTTTTTTTTGTCGTAACGGGATAATATCTCTTCTTCAATGTAGCTAGTAATAACTGTTGTTAGATGTGGGTGATTAGGTTGGTTCATGAGCGTGTAGCGGCTAAAAGGGACAATAATATATTAGACTAGTTGTTGCCCGCGGCTCCGCCCGCGTGGATGTCTGTTATCGCGATAAAAAGTGGACTATGTGCTATTCCAGACTATAATTTGTATCTGTGCCAAATTTAATCCAGATCCGTTCAGTTTTTTTTTTGCGTGAAAGAGTAACAAAAATACATCCATACATTCTCACAAACTTTCGCGTTTATAATATTAGTAGAATTCTTGGAGTTGATAACATTATTAAATCATGACAAAAATCGCTTCTAAGATGGACAAATTCTTTAGTGGCCAACCTGGTGACAGAGTTATTTAAATCGGCCGTATTTAGGCTTCTGTCGTGATATAACGACTATTAACAGTGTGCCTGAATTTTAACGTGCCCTCTGAAGCACGTAGATGCTCAGATGAAATACCATTATATGGTCACGCATTTGCCCTTGGTAGCTTATAACCCGCTGATCGTTTACCGAACCCTGGAGGTGTTGGGTTCGATTTTCACACGGGACAAAAACTTTGTGTAATCCATAAATGTTTGTTACCACTCTGGGTGTAATTTGTGTCCGTAAATTGTATCTTTATAAAGTCCCCCGCAACACAGGGCTTGTACCCTAGTGCGGGAATAGTCTTTAAAAAAAAGAAAAAAAGTATGCTACTGCCAACTGCCACCCAGGATCGAACTCACACTTCTTGCATGCAAGAATCAAAAAACATCGGTTAGTCCACTCAGCATCAACCGCTTATTTGTCCCGTTCTAAACCAAACTCATAGTTACCCCAACAACAGTACTGACAGGCTCTAAAAATCGATCCAAATGCGTAAGCCGTATATTGAGGAAATGTTATATTTACGAGTTTATTCGTAGAACCAGTTCACATTGGTGGACGGGTTTTTATTAAGTAGGTCGATATTATATTGGGATGTTACTCGTTCTTGATGTAAAGGGAAAGTGTTTATCACTTTCATTATTCATTAGGTTTCGTATATTTATTTCATAAGATATTCACAAGTATAGTTATTACTTATAAACAATCAGATATTGCATTTAAAGGTGCATTAAACCTATGCATAAATAATCATCATCTCAGCCAAAAGACGTCCACTGCTGGACATAGGCCTCTCCCAAGAATTTCTACAACTCTCGATCCTATAGCCGAACTTTTACCAGGTCGTCGGTCCACCTTATTGGAGGCCTGCCCAGGCTTCGACTTCCAGTTTGTGGTCGCCACTCTAGAACCTTTCTGCCCCAACGGCCATCAGTTCTGCGAGCAATGAGCCCGGGCCATTGCCACTTAATTGAGGCTATTCTTCAAGCTGTGTACATAATACCTATAAATAAAATATCTGATTCA
Source organism: Trisateles emortualis (assembly GCA_947095525.1). Classification (NCBI taxonomy): domain Eukaryota; kingdom Metazoa; phylum Arthropoda; class Insecta; order Lepidoptera; family Erebidae; genus Trisateles; species Trisateles emortualis. The sequence continues at coordinate 7,995,666 of OX352754.1, read as the reverse complement.
GGTCGCAGCTCTAAGGAAAGGTGCCCAAAAGACTGTTTTGTATTAAGGAATCTATAAGGAAAAGAAAAATTCGTAAGTATAAAGCATTGTAGGGAGTGTTTGTGCTAAATAAAATTAAAAAGTCTCTTTTTGCTGGACTCGTAGCTAAGAAATATCCGCGAGAACAGATTGGTCTGCGAAACCTATCCGTATTTTAATGCATCCAGCGCCTGATCTTTCTTCGATTGTGTTGGATTGCTGTTCCATCGGACTATGAGAGTGAAGGAATAGTATCTGTATTTGCGCAAACTGTGATATGTCACATTGAAGTCACTACTACTACTTCTTCTGATTCGTATCGATAGAACCAACATCGCGTACATATTTAAATTGTGTGTCAAAACCCCCCCATATCTATATGTATACGCCCATAGCAAGAACTCATTAAATTTATACTGTACTCAAAACAAAAGATCGAATAACAATACCGTTGGCATCCCTACGCTGTGATAAAGACGTCACTAATTGGAGCGTTCAGGTGCTTGACCCCATTGTCACTGTTGTGCAATCTGTGAGAATGCGCACGATGTGCGCACAGCCACAGTGACCGAGGGGATACAATGCGTTTTGCGTTTTCTAACGCGCAAAAAGTACACGCGACGTAAAATGGCTATTGTTTTGTTACAGATGGGACTTTTCTCTTTTGATTTGTTTTGATTGTAGGGCTGCTTAGGCTAAGCTATGATTAAAAAGAAATCTATTGCAGAGTATACTAGCGGTTCGCCGTGACTTCGCCTGGGATAAACTATTTTGTTACGCGTTTAGGCGTTGAATATCCAAAAATCCTTTCTTAGATGAGTTTATAAACTTATGTGCCGAATTTAAGGTTTCTATACTTTGTATATGGAAAGATGTGCATACGGTTTAAAGTTACAAGAAAGAAGAAAGTAAATAAGTAAGTATCTTGTCTTATCTTGTTGTTGGGCTGGCCTCCCGGCCAAAGCACTTCGACCCTTGGGGTCTTATGTGCATGCCCTTACCGCTCATCCTACATCCTAGTCCCTGAATAACTCCCACATGGACACCGGTACATTCTTAATGAACACGCATCTCTAGTCCTCTAGTTCAGGGTATGCCTGCCCCAGTAGGCTAAGTAAATAGGTACCTATTGTACAGCAAAACTGTATAGATATATGAAATACTAGCTGTTGCCCGCGGCGCCGACCGCGTGGATGTCGGTTATCGCTGTAAAAAGTAACCTATGTGTTATTCCAGACCATAATCTATCTCTGTGCCAAATTTCATCCAGATCCGTTCAGTAGTCTTTACGTGAAAGAGTAACAAATATCCATCCATCCATTCTTACAAACTTTCGCATTTATAATATTTGTAGGATTTAAGGATTAGTGGATTTAATTACTTCTGCGAATATTCCCGAAGCTATCCCTACACTACTTACATTTAAAAAAACAACTTTCTACATTCTAATCTGTTTGTTGCACTTTTCACATAGCTCCTTTCTTTAAATATATTTTATCAGATACACGTATCTAAAACACTTGTGGCTGACAGTAGACGAGATACAGCGTGTGTGGATAAGTACTTGGCACAACGAGAAAGTGTAAAACGAGAGGCGTCTAACTAAATAAGCAAATAATATATCAAATGTAGGTGTTACTTTGTTTATTATTGCATATTGCAGATTGATAGGTACATACTTGACATCTATAATACTAGGGGAAAGTAATATTACCCAACAGAGACCTAAGCTATTAAACCTGCACGTAATTTAATTCAAACGACCTGATGGTAAGCAGTTAACGTAGCCTATGGACGCTTACAACACCAGAGCCTCTAGACAAGTGGCATAAGCGATAGTCGAATCGAACAGTCAAAAAAGAAAATGTATGGTTGACGTAAGTTTACGACATTAAATCGTAGACTCACTCTACGATTTAATGTCGTAAACTTACGTCAAATCCCATACATTTTCTTTTTTGACTGTTCGATTCGACTATCGCTTATGCCACTTGTCTAGAGGCTCAGGGGTATCACTCGTGCGTTGCAAACCCTTTAATAACCATATAACTCCACGCTATATCTTATAACTAGCGGGGTGTAAGAACACAGGTGTGCTAACTCTCTATTCCTTCACTTTCATAGTCCGATGGGACGGACGCTAATCCGTCACGACCGGCGAAAGATCAGGCGCAGAACATACGACTATACGTGCGTTTAGAGTAGGGGTCTCAAGTGTTTTTATAAAACGGTCGACCATCTACAATTTAAACGCAGCAGCTTGCAAATTATTTTGCGTTCTAAGGTTTTGCGTAATTGGCCACAAAATGCAACTGTTCATAGGCCACAGTAACTGCGCGGGCGCGAGCCGTATGCTTGTTTGCCACCAGAATAGTATACCTATATAGCATATAAAATATACATATATACTATATATAAATAACTAAAAATCCTTTCGCATTCATAGGATAGACTGTTTTTTTTAAATCAATTACCGCACTGAGTAACAAGGCCTGTGTCGCAGGGGACTTTACAAACATACAATTAACGGACACAAAGTACACCGTGTGGTGATCGAATCCACAACACACTGCGCAGTGGTAAATGGCGAGGTAACCATTTAAGCCACTGAACCAACCGTCAGTTATAATGTTTCTGTGATCTGATCTGACCATGACGTCGTAATAGCGATTTGTTTGCGATCTTAATTTGAATTTCGAAACAATGACAACCCTCGTAACAGAGTTGACATCTTAAGAGTATCAAACAAAAATCTCTAACGCCATCATGGTACGGCGTCTGCAGTTACAATTTTGCAAGTTATCCAACAGTGCATCTAACAATATGAAGTCACCATTGTTTTGTACCATAGCTAAGTAGTCAGCTGCACATATAACAGTATTATTGACCCGGTTCGTTGGACACCTATGTGGCGTGGGCGGCGTGTGTGGGATATGTACTATTTATCCAATTTATTGTGGTGATTTATACTAGATGTGAAAATTATGGGTATGGTGGAGCGAAGAGGTGATTTGTTTAGTATTGTTACGCCTTGTCAACTTTTGTAATGAAGAAGCACAAGCGGCTTCGCATGGGTGGATATTTATTTAGTTTTCGTAGGGACCTTTTATACATATTTTATTATCATTATAAATGGAAACGTAAGACTGTTTGTATTTATGTATCTTTGTTTGTTACCTTTTTACGACTTAACGTCTGAACGGATCTTAATAAACTTTGGCAAGAAGATAGCCATCTATCTCCTTGTCAACATTTATTAAGATGCGTTCAGTAACCTTTGTCCTTCGGTAGGATACCATTACCCTACGGAAGGACATAGGATACGGTGGGCAACGGAGATGGCTGTATAGGGCTGCTATATGACGATTCGTTTTTTAGAAAATGCAATGTATGAATTTGTGCGACATATATTTTAGTGGTTTAGTGTAACTGTACACTGTTACCAAATTCCACAGATATATATACAATGGTTTTCTTAAAAAACTAGTCTTCATATAGCGGACCTGTACAGCTAACTCCGTTGCCGTAGGTTTAGTATCAGTCCGGAGTCAGAAGTCGTGCCCAGTCATACGGTAATTGTCTGATTGAGACGTGCAATTGATATACAAAAAAACCAAGTGTATCTTGGGTTTTTTATAACAAATACTCTTTCACATGCACAGTACATTTCACTAGCTATGGTAATTTTATGGTAACAATAATAAAAAATGTTCCTTTGACCGATCTCGGTCGAGAATCCGAGATATTATAGCACAAGTCAGCAAATACTAAGTAGGTACATGAGACACAAAGCCGCCATTTTCATCCCACAATCAATGGCAGTGCGGCTAAAGTTGCGGATATACTTTTCCTTTATCAAATAAATTCCTATAGTATAAACCCGGAATTGGCACCGAGCCAGAAACTTCCAGCCTTTTTTATCACATTATATAAATGGTTGTAGTCGGGAATTTCAGTCTAGACATTTGCAGAACTGTAGTCCTTTTAAGGGATGTGTTTTTTTAGAAAAGGTTTAAGTAGGTACTAAGGCGATTGGCACACTGCACTGAACCACGCAGCCAGGCGCATTCTTATTATCTTAGCTCATTTCACTGACTTGATCTTTCAGAAAAGTGATACATAAAAAGTTAAGAACAGTTTGTCGCTAGCCAGGGAGGGGGAGCAATTGCAACCATTGCTCCCTCCTCTGGATTCGCGCCTGCACGCAGGAGGGTGTGTAAGAACATGCAAGCCTTTAAGAACGTTGCTTGACAGTATCTCTCTTTTTATTGAAACCACGAGTAGTACAACTTATACTTACACTGAAAACGCATTCACGGCCAATGTTTTTGTTCTGTCGCTACGCACCCTGCAGCCACAGATTACTACTGCAGCGTAGTACAGTGAAGTAAGTCAATCGCCTAATGTTCTTTAAGAAAGGATTTGTCGGCAAAGGATTGATGCTTATGGTAAATTAAGTAACCATAGGCTACGGTAACAGCTTACCATCAAACCGTATGCTAGATTACCTCCTTCGCACAGGCTTTTAAAATATTATGGGAGCGGTCAATTTTGTTATTGTGCTTCGTAATATAAGAATAACTAGCGTTTAAAATTCAAATATTAAACTTATACCGTAGTGGACTATACAAATGCAACTGACGAACACTAAGTACACCCAGACATGAAATATACACACAATAATTGTACCCAGAACTGAACAGTCAGCATATACCACTGAGCCATTGCTGTAAGCAAGCTACAATCTTTACATCATAATAAAATTATGATTACTTATCCAGTTACACTACTATATAACAGTTCGTGCGTGTAAACGTTCAATAAACTACCAATAACACTGTTCACAATAATGATTGGTTATCATTAAACCGTTTAACTGTTCAGCTCGCGCGTAACCATTACATTAAGGCTTGACTGTACATTATTAAACGGCTCAACACTAATCTGTATATCTATACTAAGTCTGAAAGTGTAGAGTGATTATCTCGCTAGCTCGCTACTAAGACGCTGAGGGTTGTAGGTTCAATCCTTTTAAGAGATAAGTGCACATTTGTGTACCTATCCCACCGATGGCTGTTCCGAGTCTGGGTGGTGTTCGCGTCTATGAATAGTTTGTACAGTTCTTCGCGACATAGGGCTTGTTTCCTAATGCGATTTTTAAAGATGTCTTTTAGCCAAAGAAAATTTCTTTAACAATCTTTTCAAAAAATCCTGTGTCGCGGTCTCCTAATTCTCGCCTAAGGTATCATCACCTTCAACCAATGCACCGATCAGGCGTGTGGTCTGCCTCAAACTAAAGTACAACAATATAAAGTAAACAAAAAGCAGCGCAGACGCAGCCGCCTGACATAGCGAGTCAATATTGTTCTCAATTCGAAGTTTGAATCACCTTTCACACAACCCACGGGAAGTGATGCATTGTGCTATTTTTAGAGACCACACAAGCTAACTCGGATCTAGATAGATAAAATATACACCGACAAAATAATTGTGCACAAACATTATGCAGATTATGAATAAATTTACAATAAAACTAACAATAACTAGTGTAAGTAAAAACAAACACATAGTAGCCATACTTTTCGACATGTCTAAGGCGTTTGATTTTGTTAATTAAACGCCTAAGACACGTAATATTTATTTTTAAATTAAATTAGACATAGCAGGAAAACTATCTAAATAACCGACTTTGATGTTTTAGAGGCGAACATAGGATATCACAATAACGATCAAACAGATCCAGAATTCTCCAGGGCAGTATATTGGGACCCTTGTTGTTCTCCTACTACCACTTCATCTTAAAAGTAAAGGCATTGAATTATCGTGTCATCATTTCGACACAATTTTGAGTCTATAAAAAAGAACAGTCAAACACCGTAGCCTAGTCTACTCGCAATACGAACGTACTCCTAAATATATCAAAATACATACAGACTAGTACTATAGGCAATGAAAATAGTTGTTATAGTTATAATAGGTACTTATAATCGTAGTACTCAGCATGTAAATGTTATAGGAAACATGCGAACTAGTAAAAGTTGTATACGTAATGATGATCAGATTATTTTTCACTTTCCTCACTATACAGCTTGATCGATCGACACGCGAATACCCAATCGCGATGTTTCTTTATTAGATAAGTTTTTGTTTGATTGATAGAGAAATTGATTGATAAAAACAATCACAAAATTTTATCGAAAATAAATTTGTATCTACTTTATAAATTTCTATTTACTTAGACACTATGTATTTGCGAGCAAATTTTACACTTATTATGTTCTGGCTTTAATTTAATACAGCTTCTATTTATAATTTAAAGTAAAGCCAGGTTAATTCCATAGATGGGTCTTTATTTTCTAGAATTTCTGCGAGAGTGCGATACCTATCTCTGCCTTGGAAAGCAAAGTCGTTGGTCCTGCACCTGATCTCAGAATTACCGTTCCATCAGACTATGACAATGCTGGAATAGAGCATCATGCATTTGCGCACTCACTAGTGCATTACAATATGTCCTATTGTCTCGATCTGAGGGACTACTTCATTATTATTTTTGATACGAAACACAAGAATCGCTTCATAAAAGAACCTACATCATTTTACCTAGTCCATAAATCAAACCTATCAAGAGATAACTGTGAGCTTACACTTACGCTTCTGAACATGCAGGAGTCTTGCGAAGAAACTATTCTTAGCATTGCTAAGGACAAATATGCGACAGTGAAGTTAAATATAATAAAATTTTACGCACTAGGGAGCAAGCCGTGTCGCAGGGGACTTTACAAACAAACAATTAACGAAAACAAAGTACATCCACTTGTTTATACTAAAAACGAACCTAAATTGATTTCGCCACAATATTAGTCCTTGGAGGACATGGGCTTTTCAAATATTAGGTAGGTACCTGCCTACATTTTATTTACCAACTTACCTACTCTTTTATTTCTTTGTATTTTACAAATCAATGCAAATCAAGGACTAGTGGATACAACAAAACACAGCAATGCGTTTCTTTAGTATACAATCATGTATGTTAAAAATAAATGTATCTGTCTGTACATTCTATCATATTAATTCCGATGTGTCCTTCATAGGAAACTAACAATATATTAAAAGTAACGATGTCCTTGTCAAATAGACAGGTTGTTTTTGTTGTCACTCTAACATAATATGGGAAACTTTCTTTGTTTGGACGTATAATAGACTAAAACATAATATTATTTAAACGTAGTTCGTATTTACTATTATAGATTCTTATTGATTGGCAATAGTGTAAACAAACAAAGTAATACTGAAATTAAAATTACGTAAAATCATAACAGAAGACCACATATGTACCTACCTATGTATATTGTGTTGCTGTTCGTGACTATTCGTGAGTATAGGTTTCCAGTGAGAATGTATAAGATTTATATGTATAAGAATGCCTTTGTAACTTTTTCCTATTCCAGGCATATCCATGAGAAAAAAGGTGGCTGCGCTCTGGGCCCCAATTCTGCTAATTTACGGATGGCTCAATTAAATCTGAATTGATCCTTAATTGAATCTCAGTAGCATTTTTGGTATTCTGCTAATAAATTTAAGATCAATGGTTTTCCAACTATTGGTCTTAAATTTATTAGAATACCAAAAATGCTACTGAGATTCAATTGAGAATCAATTTAGATTCAATTGAGCCATTCGTAAATTAGCAGAATTGGGGCCCTGTTTGGATGTCGTACGGTACGATTTTCCACTTTGTAAGTACAGTCAAAACGCTAAAAAACTTCGTCAAAATCCTTCAGGTATGAAAACCTGGCACAATTAAATTAAGTTAAGACAAAGATTTAGCAAACTATTATAAAATTAATGATTATCATTATAAGGGATATATTTGCTTCTGCAGTAGTACGTACCGCTTCGATAAAAGTGGATGTAAATACAGCTTTCTCGTGTAAGTAAAAAGTTATATCGGGAAAGTAGGTTACATCGCGTCGAAAGATAAACGACGGCCTGTAAGCTGTCAAGCTATTAAACAAAATACTTCAGTCCTGAAATAGTTGTGTTTAGAAAATAGCACGCTTATTCGCAAACAACCAATAGCGGTGTTCATAAAATAGCATGGTTATTCGCTAATAACCAATAGTGGTGTACGTAAAATAGCATGCTTATTCGCAAATAACCCTATAACGTTGTTCGCATAAAAGCACGCTTATTCGCAAACAACCAATAGTGTTCTATCTATCAATGAGATTCTGTTGTCTTGACAAGTATTGTTATGCCAGTAAGAGGTGTATTTAAGGATCACATACTTAAATACTAGTCCAGGAACGACGTAAGTAGTATTAAATCAGAAAGCTAATAAGAAAAATATAATTAATATTCAACATTGCGAGTATAATTTTGTTCATGCTAAACGTGTTATGGCATTATTTATAACATTTTATGCTTAAAAGATTATTTTAAATTTATTTGCATTTGAATGATCTTAATAGATTCTTTGTGTAATTTCTAATGATTAAGAGGACATCTTTAACAGGTTTATGTGTATATTTATAATTAAAAAGTCAATAACTTAATAGATACATTTATAGGTACACTGTTATACAATTTTATTATGTGGTATTTATTTTTGTGAGTTAATGCAAAGGAAAGTTTTTCTGTGGAAAAATAAAGGATAAATACATGTAATCTATACAACGCCAGAATAGATCCCTATCTTCTATGTCAAAGAAGAAGAACTTAGGTACATTTTAGTCAGCCTTTTATGACGTCTTTATTATAATTATATATATTTTCGTTTATCTATAATCCCTGATAGAAAAAATTATATATGTATAAATTTAATTCGTTCAGGTTCAGAATGTCCAATTCTCAAAATGTCCAATTCCCATAATTGTCCCAGACTGCAGATTGTAGTTGTAATTCTTCATACTAATTTTGTATCGGACTAAATTTATCGGCAATTAACGTCTGCAGTTTGCCGTGATAAATAATTCCCACAGTATAAATAAAATGCAACTTACTTGATGATTCCATCTTCAATGTAGACGTCCAGGTCTTCAATGCCATCATCGTTGACGACCTTTCCATTCTTGATGAGCAGGCGATTCTGCGAGCTCTGAAAAAAAAGAGACAACCAATGTAAATAGGATGACCTGGAACCTCGGCCTTGGTAGATAGTTTAATCTTCTGATCGTTTACCGATTGGAAAGTGCACCAGGCTATAAGCACCCTTAAATATTAGTCTTGTTTATAAACTTAGATAACACGTGTGCTGTTATAGCCGCGACTAAAACCGAGGGCCTAGTGTAGGTTCGATGGCTATACAACATGTTTGTGTTTGAACCATGACATAAGTGTGCCATCTTTGGGCTTACGAAAAAAGAAAAAAGCCAGTCAATAACCATTTTAAAAGTAACTACATAGTTTCTCCTTTGCTAATCCTTATAATTAGTAGGTACGCCCATATTTTCAAGCGTGCAAATATTCCTCAATTTTTTTTCGAAACAATAAACTTTAAAAGTTCGAGATGGGTTTGGTAAATGGTGCCTTGAGGAAGGAAACCTTTATCTCAATCTAAATAAGAACTCGACGTATTATCTTAAGCAAATATAACAAATATTTACTTGTAACAAGGTTCAAAGTACTTTGCGAAGGTTCTAGAACTGCTTCCTGAAGCTATGAAGCGTACCTATTCTTAAGGGCGTTGTGTTGCGTGCCGTAAAAATGGACTAACTTTGCCAATATAAGTAGCTATAGTTTACTTTGTCACGAACAAAGGAATAAAGTATCAAGGTAAAACGGCCTTAGCTCGTAAACCTTTACACACATTACAAAATAATGGAGCAAAATAACCCGCATTCATGTACTACTAACTTAAGTCCTAAAAATGTCACACTGACAACCCTAGACAACTTTAAATAACACAAGAATAGTGAAGTTCAAATTCCTAAATCAAGTTTAAAAATGGAACTCACTTTTATAATGACACCGGACACCGAAGTCGGGGTAACATCAACTGTCATTTTTAAAAAATCGAACGTGCACTTTTAACGAACAAAATTATGGAATGAAATTCGCGTTTTAAAGTAAAATGGCGCCGTATGGCGTCCGGCGCGCAGCACGAGACCGACTGAAACTGAAAATGTGATACCGAAAATAGAAGGTGGTGCGTCCCCCTCGTCTCGTTGCGTATAACTACGTTTTTACATCAAATAGAAAGCGTTAAAAGATGTGCAGATATTGTAGACAACGCCTAAGATATTAACAAGATAAATATAAGTCAAAAGTTTAATCAAATTTTACGAAATTCGTCCGTTTATTTAAAGATTCGTGAAATGTGTGGAGTTGTTTTGGGTTTGACAATTTATGGCTCGGTCAGTGGGTATGTTGTAGTCAAAACAAGCTGCGATTAGGGTAATGGGTTTTATAATGGGAAGTATTTCCATAGTGATTTCTTATTGGTAATTAAGGACTAAATTATGATTGTAATTATTTGTTGATTTTTATTGTGAAGGTGGAAGCTTGTGGTCGTTTCTATTAGGAAAAAAATGTAAACTACTAAATAATGCTTTAACCAAGATAGAAATCACCATACATGCAAGCAAGCCCGACTGGGGAAGTGCCTCTACTATTCAGAAGACCACAGCTAAATAACTACATAAGTACTGTGCTGTATTTGTGTTCCTGCGCGTGAGTACAGGATTTCAGTACTTGGATGATTTTTTTATTGAAGAAACGGTTTCCTATTTCAGGGTTACCCATAAAACAAAAGCCTGGTGTCCAAAACTTTATCTAGGCAAAATGACTGTGATGCCCTAGGTATTGCAAGTCGTAGCCGTAGCCTATAAAGATACCTAACGGCCGCACTCAGAGACATTCATTAAATTAGTCCTAATGAGTATTTAACTAATACGGATTAAATCCGCTAAATATCGGTGTATCTCAGAGTCAGTATTTAACGGTTCATTAGTTAATGACGGCTTTAAGGAACCTTTGGGTGAAGCGTACACTATCGATTGCATATCGATATATTTTCAGTGTGGCCACACGTAAAAATGTTAATAATAAGTATTTAAAAATCTATTTAAATACATCAAAAACTAAAGCATATCATAAATCTAAGTTTAATCAGTTATATCCATATGATTTTTTTATCAACAAGTCAATCTATAAAAAATATAAAATATTTTTTAATTTATTTAAGAATAACGATTTATTTTAATGGTATTACTTGTTGTGCTTACTGTCAAACTGTTAATGTCAATAGTAGGTATTATTGTTTGGATTTTACGTGTGTTCATTGCGAATGAAATAAAAGTTTATAGTATCTATATATACTTATTAACAGTAATGTAAATAAGTAACTTTTAAAAAGCCACTTCCAATGATGGGATCCATGAGGAATCGAGGGAACTCTTCGAAAATTATAGACGTACAGGCAGAAATTGTGATTTTGTGAAGTGAAACTGATAAAAAACACGACAGATGGCCACCTGAACTTCTCAATGATAATTTGTTCACGGACGGGGTAAAATGGGAATAAACCTTATAGGAACATTCATCCTGCTTAAGTAGGTACCTACTTCAGAATTGGGATTTCAAGGTGTTTGAAAACTGTACAACTTACCGTATTAAAGTCATTTTTTTTTTGTTAAAATTATAAAATAAAAGTATTGTTTGTTTAATATAATATAGTTTTTTATTTCTTAAGCAATCAATGCGCATTAAGTAAAAAATCATTCTACTAATGCTTGTCGCACTGCAAACCATTGCTATTAGGGTTTTCATTTATCTGTGCAACATCAACTACTTTATTGGCCACATGAAGGGCCCCATTTGTTGGTTGTGAAGTGTTGCACATGCACGTATCACAGCAGCTATTTTATGTAGCTTAATACACATCCCCACTTGAAGATCCAAAACATATTTTTATAGTATTTTTTGTTCTTATGTGGCTCTTATTATAATAAAAAAGATCCGCGTAATCACGTAAGGATCGCCAAGGCCCTCTATTTATCTATTCCTTTTAGTATAACCCGACCCAAAATTCGGAACGTCTGCCAATTCCATACCCATTTTAGCTTTTTGTTAGAAAATATTACGAATTTAATTTTTTTTCCGCTAAATATAACTTTCATCTGTCACTCAAAATCAATCATTAAGAATGTAAGTAAAGGTTTTGCTCTACTTAACTATAATTGCCGACTAGGGACGTTAATGAACCATTAGCTGACTCTGAGAGTGAGCTTTTTTAAATCTCAACTAAAGAGCGCCTTAAGTAGCCGTTAGGTGACTCTGAGTGCGGCCGTAAGTAATCTAAAATAGACTACAGACTAGACAAGCTATGGTCATCATTTTCTCAAATCATCGATAAATAAATGATAACACAACAATAGCTACAAAACCATACTCATCATTAACTTTCTAGTTATAATATAAATCTATCAATCACCCATGTCGATCGATAAACAATATATCATAAAAAAACTTTTTCCCATTACTATAACAGTTAAACGTCAGAAAAACCATAGCGCGGGAAAAGCGCGCGCGCAAAATTGTGTGACGCCATCTTGGAAATACTTTCTCAGTCGATAAAACAGTTTCTTTCTACGACATTGAACTGTTACAATTATTACGGTTACAATTATAATTGCTAATTGTAATTGTTGTTGTGTAATGGCCGTTTTTGTTGACTGTTTGCATGCGAGTATGCTTTTTCTAGACATGCGACTTGTCAATGTGAAAGAAGACGTCGCGGCTACTGTTGACTTCTAGTAATTTTGTGGCCATAGGAAAGTTTTATGCATGTAATTATTGTAAATATATACATATGCATTAATTATAATTATGGAAAGAGATTACTAAGCAGACCATAGCCTCTATGTCGGTGGTCGGGCGACATAAAAAGACGACGCAATGGATGAGCTTAGCACAGATCTGGAACGAATGGCGAGCAAATGAGGAAACCTATTACCTAGCAGTGGTTAGAAAAAGGGTGGATGATAATAAAAACAATGGAAATGCGACAAGAAGCCGTACTAGATGAATATATATCGATCAAGAGAGAAATAATGGTCTAAATTAAAAGTATCCGTCCGGACGGAACCAAACGTTCATGCATGAAGAGGTTGATGAATGTAGAGGAAATCAAAAGAGGTATGTCTGAACCGGAGCAATTGGCGAACTGGTTTCTGCCTACCTCAATTACAGTTCGGCGTGAGTAAATCTAAATTAATATTATAACCTAAACTAATATTTTAAACAGGAAATATTAGATTTTTGTTTGTATTAACTGAAAAACTACTGGACCGATTTAAAAAAACTTCCTCTATTATAAAGCTACATTATCAGCGAGTAATATATTTTATTGAAAAAAAGTACAGGAGCCCTACTAAAACTTAATAAATGTCCTCCCGGAGCCGGGACGTGCCATTAGTCATGTATAATATAATATACATGACTAATGGCTAATAATTTAAGAGAGGTAGGGCACCATACTAGCGAGCAAGCCCGAATGGGGAAGGACCTCCACCTTACAGAAGACCACAGCCAAACGACTACACACAGCGGTGTAGTTGTGTTCCTGTGTGTGAGTACAGGTCTCCAGCGCTCATTTAGGAATGCGTTTTGGAAGAAACGTATTTCTATCCCAGGGTTACTTCCATCTTAAAGCCCTGGTGTAAAAAAATGGGTTGGCAACACGCAAGTGATACCTCTGGTAATGCAAGCGTCTATAGGCTACGGATACTGCTTAACATCAGGCGGGCCGTATGCTTGTTTGCCACACAAGAAGTATAAAAAAAAAAAAAAAAAAAAAAAAAAATATCCGACCGGGATCGAACCGAACTCACGTCTCGTGTTACAAGTCGCTAGTTTTACCATTCAGCCTACCATCGCGACCAACATTGTACATAATTAATAAGTAGGTAAAACCTCTTCGATAACGACACCTAAAAAGAGGTGAGGCTGTTCTATTTATATCCAAAATCCATCCACTAAAACCCATTAAAAAGGGTAAAAAACCCGTATCACGTGATTCCACTACAAAATACCGTAGTGATAGAGCCATTAAAGATGACGCCACGTAATTGAATGACGTGTACAAAATAATAATGAAGATATTTACGTGAAAAAGTGAGGCATCATTAAATGTACCGTAATAGTGCTTGTTAGTTTACATACACAGACTTGTCTATAGAAATGTGAGTAACAAAATTGTAGAAATTTAATTTGTAAAGCCGATTTCTGCCCAAAACAAATGCCATCCTTAGCACACAGGCAAATTCTCACAGAAAATGGAGTAAGGGATGGAGTAAGTAGGGCAGGGCGCCCACGAGCAACTTTGTCTCTGCAACTTATTTGTCTCATCACATCAAGTCTATGGGTTAGTATGAAAAGTCTCCTGGTTGTCGCGTCGTTACCTGGGCGCACTCGCGTACTAGCCTAACTCTCTTGATGTGATGAGACAAATAAGTTGCGGAGACAAAGTTGCTCGTGGGCGCTATCTCTAAACCTCAAAGTACAAAATGACGTTAAAAAATATATTTATTGGTACAATATGCAAATATTTCTTGCAGTGAAAAACTCTTTCTACTATCCTCTCTGGAGTTGCCAGTTATGGCTTGAGGATCTGATAGAGGCTGATTAATTGATGCAAGGGCTAGAAGTTTATTTCTACTTCGATGCAACAGATACATATAACTAAGAGTCCAAGAATTAAAAAGAGGTGATGAGCACCCACACACCATAATGCTGCAGTCTTTTGTCAAAAGACAGTTCCATTTTAGAAGCATTGAAAAAGAAATCTGAACCAAAATAAATAACGTTTAAAAATTCACAGCACCACAATTTTGGGAGATCTGTGTTACGTTGAATACATAAACCCAGGCAATGAGGAATCCAATATTTATCTAGAGTTTGAAGCAGCCGTTGAGTCCGCTATCCGCCATATTGTGTCGAAAAGTAGGTCGTCAGCAAAATTGAGTTTGTTGTCAGCATATTACAGTACGATAAATCTTGGCAATGTTGCAAGAAGTGACAATCTTAACATTGGACAGGAAAATCAATAAGTATTGGGTTCATCATCTCAGCCAAAAGACGTCCACTGCTGGACATAGGCCTCCCCCAAGGCTTTCCACAACTCTCGATCCTGAGCCGACCTCGCCCAGTATTGGGTTACTCGCTTCTAATGTGTGGTTTTGTACTACTTTGGATTAAGTTTGAATGGGCGTACTTTTAGGGATTTAATTACGTAATTTAGGGATTTAGATATGTATTTAACCATCTTAAAGTGATTATACTATTATAAATGCGAAAGTTTGTTTGTCATCTTTCCACAATTAAACAGATCAACGGATTGAAATTAATTTTCTCATGGAAATAGATGGTAATCTGGGAAAGGACAAAGGATACTTTTTACCGCGAACACGTCATCTGCATCTGCGTCAAATTCAAAATCATTTATTCATAGAGATCACACTGTGATACCTATGCAGGACAATGAAAAATGCCAAATGAGACGTCACCTAATTTGCCTACTGCCGGGTTCGCCGACTGAACAGACAGGGGTAAAGCCTAAGGAAAGAACCGGCAAGAAATTCAGGCCACTCTTTTTAATCGCCAGATATGTGGTTACAATTTGACATGTTACAATTTGTGATCGCAGAAAGTGATGCAACCAAAAACTCAGAGACACGGCTGAGCACATCATGTAATGCCATATCGCGAGTTTTACTTTTTTATTTGTGAACCTAATAGTTTTTTCCTGGCAAACTGCAGCAATAAAATGTTACAGTTCATAAAAGTAATTTTATTTGGAAAGTATTACATTTTCGTGTTATCGTTGCCGAAGGCCCGCACCGCGCCGCGCCCGCCGTCAGACGCAGAGAATCGGTTTCTTGTGTCCAATTCAAGAAACCAATTTTCTTTTTTGAGAGAATTTATATCATTGATATCGTATATAATATGTAGATTGTGATGTTTGAAAATGTACGTCATGTTATTTGATTTTAGTTTTTAACAAAATAGTATTAAATTTATAAGACACTGCTTTTTCGGGTGTTGTGGCACGAATTGGTCCATTTCAGTAGACTGAAACAAGTTGATTTATACTTATGATTGATTGAGCTTCTTTATCAGTTAGAGATTTTCAGAATTGGATTAGTAGTTTCGGAGATTATCTCATATATCCTATCTTATAACTTATAGATAGTAATTTTACATAAATTAGTATCAATCGTTTATGCCGTGAATATCGCTCGAAACTGTTTGATCTAACTTATTTATTTAGGTAAGTACCTATTATAAAAAATAATTCAAATTATTGTTATTATGATAAAACATATTTTAGATAAAAGGACAAAGAACTAGATATCATAATTCATACAATAGGTACATAACTAGGTACAACCGGCTAAATTGGCGCACTGCAACTTACCATAACATTTTAATATAGCGATTTTGAACTAAACTCACAAAATTGCAAATTTTATTGAATAAATAAACATCCGTCGTGTGGTCGAGTGCCAACTTGGCCAATCGTACTTATTTATAATTATGTAAACATCTGATATTCTCTATAAGTACATAATGTGGTAGGTATAATAAGTTATAATGTACTGTTTATTATTTATATTTTTATATGCCAACTATGTTTGTAGCCTTATCATATCGAAAACTACATGAGCCTGATTTCAATGTAACAGTTCAAGGCTACCGACACACAGGTATCTTATAAAAATCCAGTTTTGTTTATTATTATTAGTTTTTTAGATTTTATATTAGCGATAGCGATATGCATTGATTAAAGAGATAGGTAATCTGTCCAATGCACCGTTTCTTCCCGGGCCATATTGCCCATCTCTAATCGTGTATGTTATATCGTAGTTCAGTTAGCAACCGCTGACTATGAATTTACCTAGATTGCACTAAAGTTAGGATTGCATCAGACTATGGACACGAGGCCATGGCCGACGGTGCTGACTTCGCGAAACGTGTGATCCATCGCGCCACCGCATCGAGTTCGTAGCGTCACTTCGTATCGATCGTCGAACGTAGTCGATATTCTTAAATTGTAACCTTTTCTTGCAACATTTTCTTTTAATTAAATCAATATTAAGTAATTCTGGGTTTCTCTTATCACCTGGTAAGCAGTTATATAATTTGTATAATAATAATAATGTAATAAACATTATTATTATTACACAAAAGCGGTCCTGCCCTATAATAATTACACTGATGTTCTAGCTACTTAGGAAGCACAGATTAGTATTGCTAGTTAAAGAGAAAGAAAAATTAAATAAGTTAAACAATTACTTTAATTTTATAAAACCAGTTAAAGCGCTTCGGACAAGCACGTCTTAAAGTTGGTCTCATACAATTAGCTGACCTGTGTGTTTGAGCTAGTACATAAAACCAAGATCAGTGGTAGATCACCAAACAAGCTAAAAAGCCCGACTGAGCAAGGATTAGCACAGCTAAATAACTCCTACTGTGGTGTAGTTGCGTTCCTGTGTGTGAGTACAGGTCTCCTTTTCCTTATGCCAGGTTTACCTATGACACAAAACTCTGGTGTTTCAAGATGTAGGGTTGCCAACGCGCGAGTAATATTCCAGATGTTTCTTAGCACCTTATGCCACGGTAACTGCTTACCATCAGGCGGGACGTATGCTTGTTTTCCTCCTTAGTAGTATATTTAAAAAAAAACTACAGCGGCCCTGTGTTGTGTACCTCAGCGAGGTACATAAAGCCAATGTACTCTCTGAAGTACAATACATTTTCAATAGTATTGTGGACAACCGTGAATAGGAAATGAATTTTATTCACTACGAAGTTAATTTAGTACATTTAATGTAAGTATAACTGAAGGTTATGTGACAGTATAATGAAATAGGTCAAATGTTTTGTGTTTGGTGAAAAACATGACAAAAGTATTTGACGACATTATGAATCACAAATTGAAGACAAAGTTTAAGTTTTAATATTGACGGTAGTGTTACCCGCCGGCTGATTCTCTAAGAAACAGCGATGACAAACTGACAGTTGTGATCGCAAACTGACAGTTGTGATTGCTCGGTAACGGCACAATTTATTGACTAAACGTCAAAAAGGGCTCTTACGGAATACCGATTTTCAATCTGACAGCCAGATTTTACTCGGTTTTTGCGGTGGCTCGGTTTTTGCTCTTACGGAATACCCCTGCCGGATTTTTTTTCTGATGAGCACAATTCTGTTCTGAGTATTTAAATAAATAGGTACTGATAATATTAGGAAAAGAGAAAGCTGCTGTTTTATGACGTCACATTCCTTTAACGCCTGAGTAGTTGACAGTTTTGCCGTGCTATTTGTTTGTTATCAAATACCGTATTCCAGGCTGAGCATTTTTGTCCAAGAAATCCAATACTAATCGACGCGGAGATCAGAAACCCAAACCTATGCATGGCAATCCAATATACACTACTACCTTCACAGAATACTAAATAGTACAAGTGCTACCACTGCGTTACTAAGGCAGTCACATTTTATGTTATCAATATTAAATATATCATGTATGTTATAATTATATTGGCAATAAATTAAAAGTAAAAAGCGATATGATAAAATAAATTTTAAAAAAACATGCGAGGCAGTCTTTAAAAAAAACTAAACTGTTTACTACAAAATATGCTTTAGGAAAGGTAAGGGCACCGCACTAGTGAGCAAGCCCGACAAGGGCAACCTCCACCTTACAGAAGACCAGAGCCAAATGACTACACACAGCGGCAGCGGTAGTTCTTGTGTATGAGTACAGGTTTCTAGAGCTCTTAAATTGTGTTTTTATTTGGCTTAAATGTTAGTTAGTTATTTTGTATGTTAGTCAAAGTCAAACTCATTTATTCATTTAGATCAAATTCATGATACTTATGAACGTCATTAAAACAAATGCCAGCATACTTTTTTCCTAAGGCGAATACGCTGACTAGGGTAGGGCCTCGAGAAGAATTAGCAAGAAACTCGGGCCACTCTTTTTAATCGCCAGAGTATAACATTTACAATTTGGTGTGATGGTTAGTTTATTTAGGTCAAATCATGTAAGCTAGATTTGAAGAACCCGTTTGGGAGATACGAATCCCTTTATAGACCGACATAGAAGTCGCACTTCTAACGACATAGGGTTCAAAAATCGCTCACCAATTCCTTAATTTGAATAGATGCGTCCATGTTGCTTCACAGTAAAAATACGACTGAATGTATTGTAAACACTTTACAATATAAATAATAAAGATAACGTTATCTTTTTGTTTAGAATAAGAAGTAACGATAACAATAATATAACAACAGATAAAAGGGAACCGGCAAAAATGTATCGCAAAAATAATAAAACTTATGAGGCAAACAAACATACGGCTCGCCTGATGGTAAGCAGTTACTCTAGCCTATGGACGCTTGCAACACCAGGGTGTATCACTCGAGTGATGAGCTTGTTTGTCACCCAAGTATTATAAAAAAGAAAATAACTGCCTCGGTGGGTCAGTGGTCGATGTGTGTGACTGCTGATTACGAGATCCCGGGTTCGATTCCCGGGTCGGGCCAAAAATTGATATAAGGTTTTTCTGTCAAGAAATTCACAATCGATGCCCGCCGGCTGATTCTCTAAGAAACAGCGATGGCAAATGACAGTTGTGGTCGCAAACTGACAGTTGTGATTGCTCGGTGGCGGCACAATCTATTGACTAAACGTCAAAAAGGCTCGGTTTTTGCTCTTACGGAATACCGATTTTCAATCTGACAGCCAGATTTTGCTCCGTTTTTGCGGTGGCTCGGTTTTTGCTCTTACGGAATACCCCTGCCGGAGATTGGAAATTGGCGGTGGGTGTACCCCGTGCATCGGAAAGCACGTAAAGCCTGATCTCTCTCCGGTCGTGTCGGATTGCCGTCCCATCGGACTATGAGAGTTAGGGAATAATAGTGCACAAGTGCACTTGTGTTTGCGCACACACTTGTGCACTATAATATCTCCCGCGGAGATACACGCGGGCTAGTCTTAGATTAACCGCCGTGATAAGTATATTAGTAAAATCATTGCTTCAATGCACCAGTTAAGATGGTAGGTATTTCATTCCTTTCACCATGATTCATGAAAGTTGACTAGATGTTCAATACCAGTTTGTATATAAGAGAAATGCAGCAGAACATGTATGACCATATATCATAATAAAATTCATCTCATATCATATTATAATTCTATATAAAGTTTCGCTTTTAATCAGAGTTGACAGATTGAAAATGCAGCTAGGTGGCCGTTGCTATGATATATGGCGCATCTATAGATGAACATATCGGCAAATTTCACTAGCTATACGCTATTTATTAATTTATTTTATTTTCTCGACAGAGCCTAGAGATAGGAATACGTTTCTTTCAAAATGCATCCTAAATGAGCGCTGGAGACCTGTAGTCACACACAGGATCACAACTACACCTGTGCTGCTGTGTGTAGTTATTTGACTGTGGTCTTCTGTAAGGTGAAGGTCCTTCCCCAATCGGGCTTGCTCGCTAGTATGGTGCCCAACCAGTGAATAACGCTCCTGGTATTGCGATCATCGTAACATCCTACTAATATTATAAACGCAAAGGTTTGTAAGAATGTACTAATATTGTAAAGCTGAAGAGTTTCTTTTTTGGTTGAACGCGCTAATCTCAGAAAGTACTGGTTCGATTAGAAAAAATCTTTTTTGTTGAATAGTGCATTTATCCAGGAAGGCTATAGGCTATATAACATCACGCTATGATCAATAGGAGCGGAGCAGTAGTACGATATGTTGCAAAATCGGGGCAAATTTTCCAAATTACCACGCGGACTAAGTCGCGGGCGCCCTAGTAGATATATATTTGTAACTCTTTCACGCAAAAGCTACTGAACGGATCTGGATGAAATTAGGCACAGAGATAGATTATAGTCTGGAATAGCACATAGGCTACTTTTTATCGCGATAACCGACATCCACGCGGGCGGAGCCACGGGCAACAGCTAGCACTGTCATATAATAGTACAATAATGCCGCAAAATACCAAAACTGTACTTTATTTACACAACACATCACTTTAGACTGCTCAAGCCTGCAAATTAAATAACATTGCCAGTAAACAGTTACGTGGCCTTACATAATCGTTAAAACATTTCGAGATAGATAAACATTGTGACACAGACTGACCTATTTAACATATATCGCGTTATAGCTTGTGTTGATTTTAGATAACACTGGTAGATTATCGTTTAAGACAAAATTTCGGACGATGGAGCGATGGTTCGACTATTAGATTTGTTTTTAGACCGATATTTGAAATGAAAGAGGAAATGGTGGACAAATTTCGTTTGACCTGTTTTTCTAGTGGTTATAGTTTGTATGTTAATTAAATTAGTATTTTTTATTCATATCCCTATCATTAAAACTGCAACATACGTTATCGCTGGGACCATCTGGGAATGGGACGATCTGGGAATGAGACCATCTGGGAATAGGACCATCTGGGAATGGTTTCCATCTAGGAATAGGATCATCTGAGAATGGGATCATCTGAAACAGCGTGACGAATTTGGGAATGGGACCTTCTGCTACCAAACCACTGACCGACCGGCGGTTTTGGGTCCGATTTCCACCCAGGACAAATCTTTGAGTGATCACTCTCAGGTCTGACGTCAGCCTGATGGGCGTGATGGACCTATGTCTAGCAGTGGACATAGGTCCAGTTTTCATCAGTTTTTACCGCGATAACCAAGATCCACACAGGTGGATCCGCGGCTATCAGCTAGTATTTTAATAATTTGACCACGTCTTTACTCTTTATAGTATTCATTATACGAGTCTGGCTGCCACATTTGCATTTCACACCCTCTCCATAATACTCAAGACACTTATCACCCAAATTTAATTATACCACCCCATCAATCTTGAACGACACCACAAGAATCTATAAGACGTCGCCAGACATTCCGATGGCTGTTTCACCCTATACCGACTGTCTGTCTACCCCTTATATTTTATTAGAGGGGAGACTAACCACTTTAGTTAGTCATCATGAATTTGAAATCAATATCAAAGTGGAATGCCAATTCTCTTAGGTTTTAATATTTTGTTTTTTATACTACGAGTACTTGGGAGGCAAACAAGCATACGGCCAGGCCAGTCTAAATAAGTCATACAATTAGCGAACACAAATGACACCCAGACTCAGAACAACACTTTGTAGGTCACACAAAGTTTTGTCCCTGTGTGGGAATCGAACCTCGTGCACAGCAGGCGCATATTGCACCCACTGGACCACCAAGGCAGTCTAAATTTATTATGCAAAGATAATTCTGTCAGTCTGTATACGAGCTTTCTATGTATCGCATAAAATGACAAATTGCTATTTAGTTATGGAATGAGGTGTTTTGTTGCGGAAATCAATTATAATAAAATAACAATAACAATGTTATTGCTTCTAAAAATATCTTGTACTAGCTGTTGCCCGCGGCTCCGCACACGCGGATGTCGGTTATCGCGATAAAAAGTAGCCTATGTGCTATTCCAGACTATAATTTATCTTTGTGCCAAATTTCACCCAGATCCTTTCAGTAGTTTTTGCGTGAAAGAGTAACAAATATATGTATATCTATACATTCTTACAAACTTCGATCGAAACGGAGTTGGATCGAACCCACACTTGCAACCAATCATGAAGTAAGAAAAACAAAATAAAAGAGAAGTAAAAATGAAAAATTAATAAGTGCAGCGACGGATGTAGACCTCACTGCCTACTTCTTTGTGGCCTTCTCATTTTTTGAAGTAAGTATGATTTTTAGAAGGCAATAAACTCAATGTACACGATAAGTAGACTAAATAAACTAACGAGAACACCATACTTGTGTATTCAATTAACAAAACCGCACGCGCAGTTGAACGCACCGAGCAGCGGACGTTTCATGGGAAAATAATTAACATTTCTATTGTCAGAATTCGTGGATTTTAATCTTTACACAGTTTTTGCTAAGTAGTTTCTTTTTAAGGTTCCGTATCTCAAAAAGTAAAACGAAATCCTTATAGGATTTCTCGTGTGACTGTTCGTCCGTATGTCACAAGTTTCAAAATCAACTGTCGTCAATTATGTTGACATGACAACGACAACAACAAACGAGGCGCTCATAGCTAAGTGCACTCGCTGTTCGATAAACGATCAGCGGGTTAAGCTACCAAGGGCGCGGTAACCCTATAGATCATGTGTGTCCGCATAGTGGTATTTCATCTGAGCGTCTCCGTGCTTCGGAGCGCACGTTAAAAGTCGGTCCCGACTGTTATTATTCGTTAGATCACGACAGAGGCCTAAATATGGGCGATCTCAATAACTCTGTCACCAGGTTGGCCACTAACCAAACGATAAGAAGAAGATGACAACGAACGGAAATCAAAACAACTTCATTTTAAATATTCGCCGAAATTCACATACTATCGTTTTAAATGTTTGACAGAAGTCTATGGTTCTATTGGTACTAGTACAGAACCCACTTCACGCAAGTTTATTTCGCACTTGTCCGGTTTTTATGATAACTCAACTGCAGAGGCGTGTATAAAACAATGAATACGGTATTTTAATTTCTAATTTAGAAAATTCTTGAGATCGCGGCGAACTTATCTCTTTGATTCTCGACTACGCGTGTGCTACGTTATTATTACCTCTTTCTTTATAGAAGAAGTGTTCACTATACTTATTTTATCCTTTATTAAGAAGATCCAATTTCTATCTGATTTAGATGTGAATTGATCTGATTCTTAACAATATTCTTTCAATTTATTCTGCACGAATACAGGAGACTACAGCCACCACACACATATGGTTTTCAGATTCTGAATTTGAATGGTGCGAATGTATGGCAAAAGCACTCACAAGCATTGTTTTTTTTTTCGTGTAGAATCATTTCAGATTCGTCTTTTTCCGTATGTAATCATTCGTTTGTAACTTTGTATGGTATTTGTCAGATTCAGAAAACCGAATATAGGTGACACGGTCTAGGTCTTATTTAAAAATAGTAAGATGTCTTACTTAAATTAAGGTAGTTACTTAATTGGTCGCAATTTAAATCAAGATCAAAAAATATCGCTATAAAAACCTTTGGCTCAGTTAAACAGGCGGCAACATTCACCGCGCGTCATCACAAACCACTCCACATTATCCATCTTCGACAAGCTATATCTCCATAACACGTTAATCACCCCCATCACTCGAACGCTAAGTGGCTGACTGACGTATAGATAAACTCGCATCCGTCGACATAAGTATTGATTTATATTTGTGCATATAGAATGCATTCTATCTGAGGGTATGGATTAATGGCAGATATATAAATGTCATTCTGTCAACATAATCTTCTCTTTTATAAATACAAAACTTGATACGGCTTTAGATTAATATCCTAGATAATATATAAAGGGTTAATTTGTTTTCTTAATCGGACAGATTTTATATCGATCAATAAATACCTATTCAAAGTTTTGGATAGATAATAAGAGATTTTGGTCAGCTTTAATAAGCTTTAGCTTTGTCAGCAAACAAATCGAACTGAGCTGTTTCTAGTGGTCTGTAAATAATGTGATATAAGGCAGCCTAAGATTATAACTAACGTTAACTTTATGCCTTTTCCTCCTTACTTTACTCTTCAAGTAACGTTTATTCTGACAAGGGTATATGATAGCAAAGGAAATATATATTTTTACTAAATGTCCTGAATTTCGATCACGGCGGCTAATCTCGACGGAGACTACGCATTTGCTCGGCATACATATATTATAATAGCTGAAGTAGCATATTTGCTATTTCAGAGTATAATCTGTGTGCCAAATTTCATCCATATCCTTTGTCGTTCTAGCATGGTTGAGCAATAAACTTAAATTCTTCGGACACTATGACAAGACAAGACACACCAATATGGTCGTCGCAAGTTTCTTAACCAGTAAATCGGGAATCAGTTCCGGAATTACTATACGCATGCCTTCAACAGCTGTCTTCCTCATCAGAGCAAAAAAGCCTTTCGCTGTCGTTTGTATGGTTGGTATGAGGTATAAGGTATCGCTTTCATTTATTAAGTTTATTGGACTTGGAGAGTTGCGAGACCAGATATTTCAATTATGAGTGGTTTCAGACTTTTTGGCATTTTTATTCTTGCTTTTAATGTCTAACCATCGTATTCAGGTTTTGGAAGTTTTATAGTTTTGTGTTGT
Organism: Trisateles emortualis; assembly: GCA_947095525.1. Taxonomy (NCBI): domain Eukaryota; kingdom Metazoa; phylum Arthropoda; class Insecta; order Lepidoptera; family Erebidae; genus Trisateles; species Trisateles emortualis. Next base: position 7,970,434 of record OX352754.1, on the reverse strand, counting down.
ATTGTTTTATTAATAATGTTCTTCTTTCGGGTCACGGAGGCTTATTTTGATGAATATAGGTATAATATTACTAGTGGACCTGGCAGACGTCGTCCTGCCGGAAAAAGCTGAAATACCGACAGCAGCGCCACCTACCGGGTCCAATTGTGAATCTAAACCATCCAGGGCCCTACCCGAACACACACACAAAATTTCATCAAAATCGGTCCACCCGTCTAGGAGGAGTTCAGTCACATACACACGCACACAAGAAATATATATATTAAGATTATAGTGCACAAGTGTATGCGCTAATTTGTGGGACCATCTGTCACGACCGAACAAGATCAGGCTCGGAGGGTGTAAACACCGCCAATTTTCAATCTTCAAGTATTATAGCTATAGGTATTATATTAATAATAGTAAGTACCCAAATAGGATACCTTAGTCAATTATATTAATTTAGATCAAATGCATTACTTAATGAACGGCATAAAAAAACAAAATGTCAATTCCTACGGCCAATTAGCTGATAAGGGTAGAAGAATTGGCAAGAAACTCGGGTTTTTTAATTGCCCAAGTGTACATTTACAATTTGGTATACCAAATAGTACATGTTACACTCGGGTAGTTACAATATTTATGGTAACAAAAATGGACAGAAACCATATTCTTACCAAACAAAATGAAATTATCGATTTGAGTTCTATAAATTCTATTTATAGAAGAGCCAGAAGTTCTGAATTATTAAACATATTTTAAAAGAGGTAGGGCACCATACTAGCGAGTACCGACTGCGGAAGGACCCCACAGCCAAATAATTACACACAGTGTAGTTGTGTTCCTGTGTGTGAGTAGGTACAGGTTTCCAGTGCTCATTTAGGGATGCGTTTAAAAATAAACGTTTTCCTATCCCAGCGTCTAAAAATCCAGCTGTAAAAATATGGGTCGGCAACATGCAAGTCAGACTGCTGGTATAGCAAGCGTCCAAAGGCTAACTGCTTAATATTAGGCAGGCCGTATGCTTGTTTGCCACCCAAGTAGTATAAAAAAAATTGGGGATTGCCGATACAAGTGAAAACTAAATACCTTGTGAATTGTATCGTCGAACTATTAGATTATTATTTTTGAATATGAAAAGCGTTCGTAATGATGACGCGAGTTCCGTGATTTTGGTTCATCCAAAAAGTGCTCAAAGCGCTTAAAGAAGTTTTCACTTCAAAAATTAAATGATAAAAGCATATATTATACTTGTCAGTGTCACATTTACACAATAATATTTACATAGGTAAGTTAAACAATGCTACATGTGAATCAATATAAAAGCATTTTAAACAAGGATGTCAGGTATATAATTCGATATTTTGTTTGTTATATTTGACGATGACGAGGAGGACTGACAATGCTGACAACAAAGATTACTATCTTTTTTTGTATTACTTAGGTGGCAAACAAACAAGCATACAGCTCGCCTGATGGCAAACAGTATTTAAATAACAACATATGTATATTCAGAACAAGTCATTTAGGAATGCAATTAGAAAGAAAGAAAGAAAGAAAGAAAGCATTTATTCGAAACATACACAGGATAACAGATACAGACAAAAACAATAGACATACAAAAACAAAAACAGAAAATTATCCTGTGTGATGTCAGAAAGGGTCCTAATCTCAGCTCTGTGCTGCGGCATTTAAACTGCAGCGCTGATATTCTGATCAGGCCTTAGTGAAGTCACGGTCAGCTATAAATGTAATAAATTTATGAAAACCACACATTTATGACACAAAATATATGTAATACACCTTTTAATATGTGTTTAAGAATATTAGGCAGAAAATGAAGAGAAAATATAAATTTAAATAAATAAATATATAAAATGTTTGTTTGTAAGAATCGAAAAAAATCGACTAAGCGTCGGGCTGAACACAGGTCAAATATTCAAAAAAAAATAATTAATCTGTGCCATCCGCGCTCAAATCATTCACGTCATTATGACATCTCCCATTCCTTTGTCTATGACAAAATAATGGAGATGCGCGGGGTTCGCAGCCTTATTAAATTGATTCATTCAAATATTTAATCGAGAAAACTAAAAGTAAATGGTTGTTAAAAGTATATTGAACGTATTAAAAATGTAAATATAATGTAAAAGAAGTCGTTCTACGTGTGACAAATATAACAAAGTGTTGTTAACATTGAAGTTTGTGTGTTCTATGTTCGTTTTGCGTTTTCTTCACAATACAGCAGAGTACTGTTATAATTATGCGTGTGTGATTATTGTGAGCGTCTTGAAGAAGCATCATGAAGAAGGAGACCATAAGCTGAAATTGCTGGCTAACTGATACCCGCTGCTGTGAAGTGCAGTCATTGTTATTCGTTGATGCAAAAAGTGCATACCTATAGTAAGTTCTGAATCTGTAAGTTCAACAAATACATTTTAAACTTATTTCTGAAACTAAAAACACTTTTTAGGGCACGGAATGGTGGTGGTAAGTCGTTCCAACAGCGGGTCGCAGCGAATTTAAAACTGCCACGAAATGCAGTAGTTCTGTGCGTCGGTGTGTTCAAAAGGTAAGCAGACGCTCTGGTGTGATGCTGGTTGTACTCTCTAGACCATGTTAGTCTTTCGTATAAATACACTGGTCTGCCTGTTAACATAGTACCAAATAGTAATGTAGCCAGATGGAGCCTCCTGCGCGACGACATCTTCATCATATTTCCACCATTTAAAAATGGGGTTACATGAGATCGAGGGGGAATGTGGTAACAGAACCGTGCACATGCATTCTGTACACGCTGAATGAGCATATCCGTTTTTCTGAGCAAGCAGGTCCCAAACACCGTGTCAGCATAGTTAAGCTTGGATAATATTAGTGATTCACAGAGCATTATACGCATATCAACACTGATGTAGGGACGAATCCTGTAGAGTAGTCTAAGACGGTAAAAACAGTTACGTACAGCCTCTTGTACATGTGTCTCAAACTGTAATTGTCCATCAAAGACCACTCCAAGGTTGCGAGCTTCAGTCACTTTCTCTAATGCACAGTTGCCTATTTTAACCTCGGGCTTCTGGATTATAATTTTTTCTATTATACCTCTTGATCCGGCTACTAGAAACTTAGACTTATTGGGATTAAGTACTAAAGAATTTCTTCTTGCCCATTGTGAGATGTTTTCTAAGTCTCTATTTATTTTATTTACAGACTCAACACAATTATGCGGCTGAAATGAGTAGTGTAACTGGAGGTCATCAGCATAAAGGTGGTATTTGCAATGTGTGATGCAATGAATGATGTCAGCACTGTACAGTATAAAAAGAATTGGACCGAGGATGGATCCTTGCGGTACTCCTCTATTTACCTGCCGGAGAGAAGATGACATCATATTTCCGCCACTATCAGACGCCATCTGAACAAACTGTTGTCTATCACTTAGGTAACTACTAAACCACTCAACTGTTCTCACATCAACCCCATAGAATGACAACTTTGACAATAAAAGAGAAGTATTAATACAATCGAAAGCGCGGGAAAAGTCCAGTAAAGTTAAAATAGTTCCCTTGCCTTGATCTCTAGCTTCAAGGATGTCATCCACAACATCCAATAAATTAAATTAATTACAAAGAATCGTTTTCCTAGCCCAAGGATATAAATAGCAACCCATATATGTCCCACTGCTGGGCACGAGTCTCCGCTCTTTTATGAACAGAGAGAGGGTGTAGGCTCTAATTCACACACGCGCAGCCCTAATGCGAGTTGGTGAATCAAACTCGTCTTTAGAATTTCTTCTAAGACATGTGGTTTCCTCGCGATGTTTTCCTTCACCGTTAGCAGATGGTGAATCATTTGATTAGTACATATACACTCCACAAAGTGAAATTCACACTGGTACTGCCACCCGGGATCCCACGGGATTCCCACTCGGCCACCATCGCAAGGATACCATATAACAAAACCGTGATGTTACTTTTTTTTGGGTAGGGAACACTCGAACGATGCCTCAGGTATTGCAAGCACTGGAAACTGATAACCATTAGGCGAAACGAAATGTTTTGCAAATATGTTTTTTGTAACAAAAACATATTTGCAAAAGATGTATTAAGAATCCTTCAGTAATGCTTTAAGAAAACACAACAGGGGCACAATACCAAACCGTACTTATAGCGATTTTTTTTCAGTTTTAATTTAAAAATTGAACAATAACGAATAATACCGATATTAATAAAGCTGACATGTTACGAATTTAAAATTAAGATCGAAAATAAATCTCTAGGTACGTTCCCTCAATTCAGTTAAACTTGGAAGAAGGCGTGATATTTAAGGGTATTTCCTGATACAAATACTTACGGAAGCAAAACCAATATTATTGTTAGTTTCAAAGGAATCGATGGTTCTGTGAAGATCAATCGAATAAGGTTTAATTAACCGTGAAAATTGAACTGAGCGTTACGCTGCGTGTGGTCGTTATATGAGGCGTTTTTGATACGTCTTCTGTGGTTTAACCATAGTATGAATATTAACTTTGTTCTTTGGTTTAACACTTACAACTTAGGGGTGAATATGTGCTACTCAAATATATTATAAAGAAAGATAAACTACGAGTACCTTCATACTGAGCGGCGCTTAGTTTTGCTACCATGATGTTGTGCTTATTTCTTTTTTACTATAATATCATTGGTGAAAGAAATAAAGAAAAGCATTTATTCGGTGCTATTTATATTTAGAATATTTTGAAGAATCCAACATTTTTTGAAAGTTATGAATGAATTTAAAATCAGGGCTAAGATTTTTTTAAATTATTTAACACTAGCTGTTGCCCGCGGCACCACCCGCATGGATGTCGGTTATCGTTGCAAAAAGTAGCCTATATATTATTCCAGACCATAATCTATCTCTGTGCCAAATTTCATCCAGATCCGTTCAATAGTTTTTACGTGAAAGAGTAACAAACATACATCCATCCATCCATCCATATTCACAAACTTTTACATTTATGATATCAGTAAGGATAATAACGAGAAATTATAGCTACCATAAGAAAGTTAAGAAATACCTCTCTTAACTTTTCTATGGTAGCTATAATTTCTGATTTGAAGGAAGAGAAGGTGAGTACCACAGCCAAGTAACTACGCACAGTGGTGTAGTTGAGTATAGGTCTCCAGGGAGCTTAAACGTAAAGCCCCGTCCCTCTTTTTCACTCGAACGAGTTAGTCCCCAGAGTTAGATTTAAGAAACACGTTTTCATTATCCTAGCGTTGGGTAATAAGTGTAATAACACCAAACTTGTATTACATAATGTAAGATAAGCACTATAAAAGTTATCCTCCAACAAGGTGGACCGACGTCCTGGTAAAGGTTGCGGGCAACCGATGGACAAGGTCGGCTCAGGATCGAGAGTTGTGGAAAACTTTGGGAAAGGCCTATTGTCCAGCAGTGGACGTTTTTTGGCTGAGATGATGATGATTGCAAGCGTCCATCGTGCTTACCATCACGCGTGCCGTATATAAGTGCCACCTAATATAAGTAAAACATAACAATTAAACGACTAGAATTTATGCTAAAAATAATTATTCAATTAACGACTATAAAATCCAGCCCACACGTCTTATTATTGTGGTTAAATAATTACGGGCAACCGGTGTTAATTAAACTGTGTATTTTTGTTGTATAATTATACAATACTAGTATCCATGTGTTTAATCTACATGGGAAGTCAATCCCCCCTCTGTTGAACGAAACAATCTGATAAAAATACATGTTCCTTTGACATAGTACGTTTATTTCAAGGATTTGAAATACATACGTGTAAGGTATCCTACTAATAAATAAACGCGAAAGTTTGTAAGGATGGACGTTTGTTACTACTTTACGCAAAAACTACTGGACTGATTTAGGTAAAACTTTACAAGGTTACCTATACCATATTATGAAAAGGTAAAGTTTATGAGTTTGTGACTTTGTAGGGGGTACCTACCTAATCTCTGGTTCTACTGGACCGATTTTAAAAATTCTTTTACCAATAGAAAGCCACGTTATTTGTTAGTGTCATAGGCTATATTTTATTGACAAAAACATTACGGGACCCCGTGAAATAGCACCCCGTGCGAAGCCGAGACGAATGGCTAGTAGCTTATACATCAGAATAGTAGATAGGATTATTGAAATAAACAACATCCGCGTCGGCGAAGCTGCTGGCTTAAGCCAGCCAGCATATATTTTTTATTAATTGTTTTTTTTTCTTTAAAGGGGTCTACCCTTTAAAGAAAAAAAAAAAATTAAAAAAATGAAAAAGTATTTTAGAACTAATTTGAATTTCGAATAATGACAACAGCTAGATAATAAAGTTTAAATTAAGAACGAATATAGGCACGTCATAGTTTCTGGTTACACATAAGAAAGTTAAACGTCTAACATTTAAAACCAGGAAGAGAACCAACACACAAGTAACGGTTAAACATAATAAACCAGTACACTGAACTGTATGACAATACCTACTTACCATATATCTAGATACTCAACAAGTGAAAACGTTTCTTAACAAATGACCAGACGTGACCATACAAATGTATGATGTATATTATAAAGATGAAACTACTTTGTATGGGCTTTCAAGTGTCGATTGGAATATGGTCACTGACCAATTTCGGCATATGGTGTAAAGTGATAATGAACTAGCAAAGCATTTTTTCAAACTGAGGTGGCAAGCCTGCTCCGTTTGTCTAGCGATTGCTGATCACGAGGTCCCGGATTCGATTGCCGGGTTGAATCAAAAATAGATAATAAGTTTTTCTGACTAAAAATTTACAACTGATGCCGAAAGTCTAGAAATCGGCGTTGTTGACACCCCTACGCCTGATCTTTCTCCGGTCGTTTCGGATTGCCTGGATACTCAACAAGTGAAAACGATTCTTACAAATAACCAGACGTGACCATAGAAATGTATGATGTATATTTTAACGAGGAAATACTTTGTATGAGCTCTCAACTGTCGACTACATTATGGTCACTGACCATATGGTATGATTGTTTAAATTAATTAGTTAATGAAGCAGGCGAAACAGCTGTTTTGAAATGGTAAATATTTGCATATAAAATATATGCAAATATGGCGTCAATTTTTCTTTACCTTAATCATATGCTAGAGAAAGAGGCGGCGTTAATTAAGTGGGTACCGACTTGTATACATCCATCCATGGCGGTAGTACCAATGTGAACTTAACAATGAAGGAAAATGTCGTTAGAAAAATGACTGAGAAAAAAATCTAAAAGAATGTCTGATCTACCAACACATACAGAGCCAACATGTGTAGATTAAGGTATAAACCCTATCTGCCATCTTAAAGCAGAGGACACCCGTGCAGCAGTGGCACCTATGCGGGTTACTATTATAGCTTAATAGAAAGGGAATATAGGACCTAAGCTTTTGTTGACATATTACACAAATGAAATCAAGGGCAAAAGCTAAAACAAAATATTGAGTAACTAAAGTTTATGTGTGAATTTTCACACTAAATGTCGTAATTATCGTGTACTAAAATATTTTGTCACTTTGCCAAAATATATGTGGTAATCGTGATCAAAAGCTTACTATCGGAAATGATTCAACAGTCTACACGGCTATTGTTCAAATGATGACATAAGAAGAACTATAACATCTTTATTATACCTACTATCAACGACAAATTCGACGTATTTATTGGTAAGCAGTTACCGTAGCGATTAAACGCTTGCGATACGCGGAGCAGCATGAGTTTTATGATAGGGGAAAACGTTTCTTTAGAAACCTATCCCCCAAAAAAGTTTAGGAGACTCGCGTATAGGTTGTGGTCTTCTGTAGGGTGGAGGTCTTCTATAAGGCTTGTATGGTAGCCTATCACTGTTATTTTAATAAACAAGCTAAAAAAAAGTTAGATTATGTAAATAGCATTAATCTAAGTTATTAATTTTGTAAAGGCCCTTGACCGTAGCCTTGTGGCACGCCAAACAAGTTCAATATACCTAGGCCTAATGAAACAAATTAAATCAAATTGCCTAATATGCTGTGATTGGTTAGTTTGCATGCTTCATTAATATTGATTGTAGTTTTGTTGGACTTCAAGTTGCGAAATCGTTATTTTTTTTATGACAATTGGCATGACAATTAATCAAACGGCTGTCTAGTTTCTTTTTGTCAACTAAGGTAATATGAACCGAGATAGCTGTGACTAGATTTCAGTTACAAGCTCATTTATAAAATAGATAGATAGGATATGCTCTATTGTACACCAAGTAAAAATTACAACATTTTAAGAATACAATAGAAACTTAAGTAGCTGTACAATGTGCGGTCTTATCATTAAGAGCGATCTCTTCCAGACAAACTTTGGATGCATTAAAATACAAACAATAAATGAATGGATTTTAACAATCCAACGTATTATAATTGAATTCGAAATAAATGCAATAAATATTTTAGTATTTTCTAGCATGCCGCTGTCAACAATTCATTAATTCAACATGCCACTAAAACATGCTTACCATTCTAAATCAAACCTACCCCAATGAAAGAGAAATTACCCATACATATAGCTGTAGGGGTACTGTTTGAGATTTAAACATGCAATACTTGGAAATACCACTTTTTGACGGCCATACCGGTCAGCGGGCAAGCGAAGTACGAATCATAATTATTCGTTCAACCATTTCTCTGTAACTTATTAAAACCATTTTCTTGGAAAGATTTAATGGTTTAAACCGCACGTTTTAAATAAGGTACCGAGTTTAACGCATGCGTAAATCAATCTTTATGACCCTTTGTATGGGAAAGAGGGGAGGATCCCCTATGGTATGGCAAGAATAGATTGCTTGAAGTTTTGAACGAAGAAATCCCATAGAATACTTCAAAGGAATTTAGACTTTAGGAATTTTAAAATAAAGGTGGTGTTTCTATAAGTGTTAATGTCGGAAACTGTCTTGCTTATAGAAAATGAAATGTGCCGGACGTTGACGCCGTTAATGTTGCTAACTGTTCTAGTGCTTTCGTTTTGAATATTTACATGTTAATTAAACATTTACTTATAACGGTAAAGTGACGGTAATGCTACACTATATGGATTGTATAAGTAATTATTATGCGACGAAGTTAATATGAAAGTACAAAACGAACCATTCTAAACGTCCAAAGTTATATTTTCGTCCAAAACAAAATGGAAGCAAAATTAAAATGCTTGAAAAACTAGGAAGTTACAAAAAACAATTGGAGAAGCACATCACACAACTCTACCATTTTACGAAGACACATTTTTAAACCGTCATAGTAGTTGACAATTTAGCGGTGCTAATGTTTGTTTTGCGAAAAAGTAACAGCAATATCACATTTGGCAAACTTTGAAAGCTTAACTTATTATTAATTAATTAACCATTTTATTTGCTTCTTTTGCTATTTAAATTCATTTTTTCAATTGAGGTAAAGAATATGCCAAATACTCCATTTCTTTTAACGAAAGAACATAATGAACATTGAGTTTATTGAACGGAATTGGCTCATGGCAGGGAAAACCTAAAACATAATTAAAATATGTAAATTTAATTTAATAAAATGATAAATGTAACAATCACAGAAGAAACAATTTAGTTACGCAGTCTAGTTCTTAATACCGTTACCTACTAAGATTAATTATGTATAGCCTATAAAAGCAAATATAAAAGCAAGCCTTTTTAAAGACATTCTTAAATTGTTTTCAGACTGTACGGTTGTTTTAGTGGTTGACATAATAACTTTTAAAATCGGTCTAGTATTTCTCGAGTTTATTCATAACATACAATATACAAACCTTTTCTCAATAGTGAAGAAGTTTAGAATTGTAGATAGTACAGTACTAGAACATAGCACTTATAAGGACATAACATAGTACTTAATTAATAATGATAGCAACCCATATATGTATGTCCCACTGCTGGGAATGGGTCTATTCTCCTCTATTAAGAGAGAGAGGATTTAGGCCTTAATTCAAACACGCTGGCTGCGGGTTGTTGAATCAGACATGTCTTTAGAACTTCTTCTACGACATGTGGGTACGGTAAGGTACTTACTCAGTTTACTTGCCACATGAGTAAGAACGTAATTGCTCCGAAAATATACAGTAATTTGTAGTGTGTAGCTAATTAAGCGTATAAATTCAAATCCATCTACATTATAAGTATTTACGCATAGACAAATATGTATAATCTTAACCATATTTCATAAACACACAATGTGGCAATCTCCAAGGCCATTTCAGGCGCTGTTCATTCACTGTAACTCTAATAAAAAGGTTAGAGCCATAGAAATCTAAACAACCATTATGTAGATAACCTATATTTAGTTTTAAAGCATGTGTTGGTGTCGCAGGGTTATACCTAATTATTGCTTCGATAACAGAGATAAACATACTAAGCAACCATATAAGGGAGCAAGCCCACTGTGTAAGTACCTCTAACTTACAGAAGACCACAGTTAAAGCATGAAGGTTAAATAACGCAAAACCCTTTTTTTTTGTTTGTAGAGGGTTTGAGAGAGTTTGCTTTACGCATACTGCTCCGCTCGGGGACGCGAAGCGGAAATGTCGGACTCTCCGGCCTAAAGATGGTAGGCGGCCGGCATGCCGACTAAAACCCCCCTGTGCACCTACACCCGCCTTCACGGGTGGACCACCGGAATCTGATATGACGTCAGTGGTCCACCCAGCCAGCGGCTGCCCACGCTGCGCGAGCTCCACTCTAGTGACAGCGTCCGAATGCACCGGGGACGCTGTCCCTCCGCGGAAAGATGCGGGTGAGAGGCTCGATGCCCACCCTCTCACCCGCAGCCTCACTATGGCGCTCGTAAGCGCTCAGACGCCGCCAAAGAACGCAAAACCCTGGTGCAAGGCATGCAGAGCCAATGCATGGGCACGTCATACATACCACTGGTATAGCAAGCGTCCATGGGCTACGGTAACTGCTTACCTATAGATGTGCTGTATGCTTATTTGCTCTCTAAGCTGTATAATAAAAACATCGCATCGCAACATACGACATGGATGTATTGTCGTCCATGACCAGATGACGCAAGAGTCGCAAGACACATTCTACAGTTTTTATTAAAATTTCTATGGTAAGATGTTACATGTTTATTGTGTACATGTTTAAAAGTAACTACTGTGGCTTTAACAACTAGTATTATTATTTTGTCTAAATTCCACGGACCAGTGGACTTCTTAGGCGACTGGCTGTTGGTTTTTTGAACTCGGGCTTTTGAAATGTACTTACAATTTATTTTTCATCTCTTTTCCTTGCTTCTATTTTTTATATTGACAAAGTCGGCAAAAACATAGTCTGCTTTATGATAAGCTGTTACCATAAAGAATATCCTACTAAGGAGCTCGGATGGCACAGTTGGTAGTGCGCTGGGCCGGAACCCGAGAGGCGCAGGTTCGAGTCCTGCTCCGGGCTCTCCGGGTCTTTTTCAACATTGCTTTAATATTTAAGTAGGTATATTTGAGCTGATTGCATAGCAAAAATGCTAAAAACATTTAATAATATCCTATTATTATTATACACGCAAAAGTTTGTAAAAATGCATGGGTATACATTTGTTATTCTTTCTATAACGGATCTGGATTTTGGCATAGAGATTATTAATAATATATAAAGATACATAAACGGTAGTGATGAATAAATAAATAAATATTATGACTTAAAATTTTATGCAAATAGATAGGGAACCACTATGCCACTGGCTCTTATTTACTGTAATTTATTTTTTTGTGCGAGAAATGAATAAATGTTTTCTATCTTTCTTTCTCATGCCGCTCTAGTTTCTTTTAACAAGAGCTGAAAGGATTAAGGTCTTGATCCACCCAGATGTACCACATCACCCAATGCTGGTTAGTGGACCAGATAAGCCTTTAGAATTACTTCTAAGACATGTGGCTTTCCTGACGATGTTTTCTAGCTCTACCATTAACGTGATATCACATTTATGTAATGATCCAAACAAATTGTCAATGATTTTTCGAATTATTTACAAAACGTATCTTTGTAAAAAAACTTTTTTTTTTATAAAGACAACTCCTACACTAGAGTGCAAACTCTGTGCGGAGGACTTTACAAACATACAATTAACGGACACAAATTACACCCACACTCAGAACAACATTTTGTGGGTCACACAAAGTTTTGTCCTGTGTGGGAATCGAACCTACAATCTCATGCACAACAAGTGCATACTGCAGCCACTAGACCATAGTTACCTCCATACTGACCGGCATTCAGTTTTGTTACTAAGTCTTATTGCGTACCTACTTAGTCATTTTCAAGTATAAGATACGTAACCTTATAATACAGAAAGATATAGTGATAGATGAAATGAAGCTACTCCGCTACCAGTGGCCGCAGTATGTGCCTGCTGTACACGAGGTTGTGGGTTCGATTCCCACACAGGACAAAACTTTGTGTGACCCACAAAGTGTTGTTCTGTGTCTGGGTGTAATTTGTGTCCGTTAATTGTTTGTTTGTAAAGTCCCCCGCGACACAGAGCTTGTTCTCTAGTGCGGGAGTTGTCTTCTATAAAGAAAAAAAACTGTTGACGGCAACAATTTGCCTTTCTTTCTATCATTGATGTTTACGCCAAACAAAGTTCAAGGACAAAACACTGGAAATGAAAATACTGATTGAACCTAGAAATAAGAAATGAGTAATAGTAACGTTATTCTTCTAAGACCTTGAAATTCTTATCACCGTGTAAGAAATAGAAATAACACAAACTGAAATAGCTTTATCGCTTACTTTTACTGGCGTTTACAAGTGTACTTCTGATTCAATCTATGTACTGTACACTTATTGTTCTTGCAAAATAGAATGATCACAAATATGCAACACTTGACTGGCCTGTTGGTCTAGTGGTTAGTGACTCTGACTGCTAAGCCGGAGGCCGGAGGTCGTGGGTTCGATTCCCGTAAGGGACAAAACTTTGTGTGATACATAAATGTTTGTTTCGTTTCTGGGTGAAATTTGTGTCCAAGTCTCCCGCGATATAGAGCTTGTTCCCTAGTGCGGGAGATAACTTAAAAAAAAAACAAATACACTAGCTGTTGTCCCCAGCTCCGCCCGCCTACACAATTCCACGGGAACAGTGTTTCTTTTTCGGTTATTCGGATAAAAGTTATTTGCTATTACAAACGATATTCTTTCTATTTGGCAAATTTTATCCAGATCCATTCAGCAGTTCTGGCGTGATAGAGTAACGAACATCCATCCATCCAAATCCAAATTTATAATATTTTTTGGATTATTTTCAATTAAATAAAATATTCCGAGCATCGAACCTGAGTCTTCGTAAACCAACCAGTTATCAGTGTCAGAAAACTGGTTTGATGCCCGAAACAGAATAGATATTACGCTTTTCTGCGAAGAAATTTACAAAATATGCCAGAAGTTTGGAAATTAGCGGTGTTTACTCCCGCGTGCCTCGTGATCTCTGGTTGTGTCGGATTGCCGTCCCATCGACAAACTATCTATGAGAGTGATGAAATCAAGAGTGCAATATTGTACTGTACCTTTATTAATATCTACTTTCGGTTATCTGGAAAACTTTTAATTGGCCTTCATCTTTCTATTCAACTCTGTCTATAATATTAATATAGCTGTAAGTTTTCCTAAAATTGTTAAATAAATAAATACTATACTGTATTTACGCTCACACTTATGCACTTTAATATCAATATATTTAGCAATACCTTTTAACTGAACAACTAAATTATAACAAGACATATATTGGCCCAATATTTGCCTAACAATGGAGTACAGAAGGTTTCTACATCTTACTCATCTGGAACTGCTTCTTAGACACGTTAACTAAATCAACCTTGAATTAAAATACTTGTTACGGTTCTAGTTTTTGTAAATAAAACTGAATTATTACACCAATGAGCATGAATAATTTCCATCAGATGACAAGCGTGAAGTTGAAGAAAATTTGGAAAACTAAACCAATGAAAGAAATCTATCATGTCTTTAGAAATTCTAAAGTCATGTCTGATTCACCAACCTGCATTAGGCCAGCGTGTGTAAATCGATTCCTTAACCCTTTCTCTCTCTTGATAGAGGAGACCCGTGCCCAGCAGTGGGGCATATATGGGTTGCTATCATCGTCATATTATGCTTATCATTGGACTGTAAGTATTGTTTGCCTCCTTGGCCCAAACAATTATATGGACAGCCCGAAGACGTACACTTACTTAACAAATCTAGCTGAAGGATGAGCGAAATAGAAGGAGACTGCTCACAAGATTCCAAAGGGTCGAAATGCTCTGGTCATTAGCAGAGAGAGAAGAAGAAGTCTTCAGGGATTAGGGTTCTATAGACTCATCATCTCAATTAAAAGACGTGCGCTGCACGACATAGGTATTTCCACAGTATTTGATCCAGGGATGACCTTGTCTATAGGCTGCTAGCAACCTTCACTAAGTCATCGGATCCATCTTGTAGGAGAGCCAAAGTGACCGACATAGCTTGAAGCATTGCCTTGATTGGCTGTGGGCAGGGCGCACAGCTCAAAGAACCGATTGCCGTTGGGGCAGAAGGTGATCTTTTTTTTTTTATTTATTTCTTTGTAATGAATTCTTATACATTTTAAACAAAATCGCCAAATTGCACATGCAGTTTGTTGGCGAAAGAGGCGCTCTTTACTTACTAAGTATAATTTATAATTTACTAGCTGTTGCCCGCGGCTTCACCCGCATGGATGTCGGTTATCGCTGCAAAAAGTAGCCTATGTGTCATTCCAGAACATAATCTATCTCTGTGCCACATTTCATCCAGATCCGTTCAGTAGTTTTACGTGAAAGAGTAACAAACATCCATCCATTCTCACAAACTTTTACATTTATAATATTAGTAAGGATTATGAGAGCTGTGTTCTTTGTATTTATTATTATAATATTGTTCAATAGCAATGAGGTAGACTACTTTTACATGTACTGGGAGTATTTTACAAATATTAAACAATTCATCATAATTCGGTTTACATTTTAGTTTTACTTTTTTACTGACCAGATACTTAATTATTCTAGTTTGAATTTGTTTAATACGATCAGGTTGGGTTTTGAATGTAAGGCCGTAACTACTTAATCCATAATTAATTAATGAGTCTGAAAGTGCATAATATGACATACCTATAAAAGTTTTTTTATTTCTGTTTACAAATCTGTTAAGGTGAAAGATAAGAAATTTGGTAAACACAGCGTGAGCAGGCCTCCAAGAAGGGTCTACTACCTAGGTGCCTAACCTAGGTAGCAGACCCTTCTTTGAGGCCTGCTTGAGACACAGCGTGCCAGCCTAATTCCACAGCCTAATTCCTTTTTTTTTTTCGTCATGACAGGTCAACTTCGAATGATAGATAGGTATCTACGGAAGGTCAAAGATATAGCAGAATTACCGCGTCATTCACAAAATATCTGACTGGTCTGTCTGTTCTTCTCTTTTTCACAACTAAGTGGCTAAACGGATCTATAGTAGGAGATAGGTAAATAGTACCTGGTACCTATACTGCGCAAGGCCATAGGGTACCTAGGTAGGTACTTTTGATAGGAATGACCGACATCCACGTGGGCGGAGCCGCGGGCAACAGCTAGTCTAGTAATAAAATAAGCTACAAAAATACATGACCATCAGGCGTAAAGTTCATCTTGATAATTAAACAAAAAACAATATTTAAGTTTACAAAAGATTAACTACCTAACCTACCAGATAAAAGGCCGATAAAAAACACACCTTTTCATCTCAAATCCCGCGACTTGTGCGCATGTCACGAAGTCTTGCCAACCGTACGGAATACGGACCCTATAAATTCAAACTTCGAAGGGCTGTGTCCATAATGGGGTCGTTCACCGAGATCAAGGCTACAAACATTGCAATTTTAGAACAGATAAGAAAAATTATTGTTACATGACCGAATAAAATACCGGTTACTATTTATTTACAAATAGAATAAAATCATACTAGGCACTACTGTAGTATACCTATTATAATTCATTAAAAACAAATGCTAGTTAATTAGTGCATGTGTAACTATAAATTTATTTCTAAATAGAATTTTTATCGCTACTAATTTACGTAAAACTTCAAATTAATTTACATCCACCTACTTAACCTAACTTATTTAATGATTATACCTTCATATTACCACATTATTATATTAAAACACATAAGCGGGGTGTGAGCAAATATGTAATTAAATGGAAAAGAAGATATTGTTACAGACACATAGGATTACAAGTGGTTTTATCTCCTACAAACAATTTCGCAATTATTACCGGCAACCTAAATCTGACAGGAAATTAGGTCAGGCTATTCCCAAGCGAAGATTTTGGCAAAAGAATGAATGTTACAACAGTAGTCAACATAGTTTGTACACATAGAGCATAACATAGCATATTTATGTGAACAAAAAACATTTCTAGTAGTTTTTATCGCGGTTTTACGCGAAAACAACAGGTGCAAATATTAATTTCTTACCTGCAAGTGTATGGGGACTTTTTTCACTGGAGCGTTGGTCATTTTTACAAAATCCAAGCACTATGCACTAACACAAAGTTTATTTATAAAACGGGTGTAGGCGGTACTGCGATAATAAATTTTCGCAAATCTGTTGTTGAGTAGCCCGACGCAGCAATATTCACTATCGACAAATGCCTACTGATTATTTTCATTGAGTTTACTATGCTCCCCACTACTGCGCATGCGTAAAATTGCGCCCTTCGTTTTGGTTGGTTGTAAGAATACTACTAAAGCCATTCAACAAGCAAGAGTCGTCGTAGTTAAATCTAAATGTCAAAGATGGCAGCACTGTGCAATAACCTTTGACCTTACTTTATAATCGCAATTTACTATAACTTCCTATTGAAACGTTATGATAATATATTATTTAAAATGAAAATATAATGAAGTAATATAATTATAAACACAATTATAAATAGATATTCACTTGACTAAAATTTTAGTTATATCTAATCTTTAACAAAAGATGGCGCTGTTTACAAAAAATAAAAGCCGATCATTACATGAAGTGAGCTCGTCGCTTCATCGCGATCAAAACATTCTCTCGAACCATGAGTCGGGCGCCAGTAATATTTCGCGCCCGAAATATTCGCGGTTATTAGGGAACAGTAACAATATTCCAAAATTACTAAATGTGGAGTGAAGTGATATTATAAGTTGTTATATTTGGACCCATGCCCTCACTACATCTGAAGCCGGGATTAACGGTAAAAATATTTTTATATGCCCATGAAAATTACAACATATTTTTAAGCTTTGCCGTATAAATAGCCATGAATTCTATTTTAGTTAAAAATGTACTGCGTGAGAAGCAGTAGGTAATAATTGTGAACCATGGCATTGAACTGCTTTTATAGGTAATCTTCATCCCTGTATAAAGCCATGCTAGGGTATTTATATTAGCCTATTATCGTCATAAATTATCTGAATATAAAAGTCGATAATAATGTTTGGTACGCTTTTGCCATATATTTAAGAAAATATGGGTTCTATCCTAACCCTGAAATCACCAATAAAGGTCTGACCTATGATTTTTAGGTTTTGATAAAGAGAGCGCCGTATTATTTTATGCTTAGCCCATTTTAATTCACTGGTCACGGTTATTATTATAGGAGAGATTAGTAAACATTCGAGTAACTATAATCTAAATTAGTATAAAAAAATATTTTTAAACCTAATTTTATTATATTTATGTATTTTATTATATTTATGTATATTATTATAGTTTCTGCCCGTGGCTTCGCCCGCGCGTACAATCCCACGCGATAACAAGTAGCTATGTGCTATTCAAGACTATATTCTGAAAATGAAATGAAAATAATAATAACCCAGTCATAGTCCCAGTCACCGAAAGAAAAAATCCTTTGATTATTTATAATCAAAGAAAAAATCCTGTACCCGCGGTCCCAGTTTTACTGTGGTCGCAAGCGCCGGAATCCTCGCCTGTTCGCCACCTAATAAATATTTTTAAAAAATCTTTTATACTAAGTACTTGGATAGCAAACAAGCATACGGTCCGGCAGTTTTACCGTAGCCTAATCGACGTTTGCAATACCACAGGTATCACTTGCGTGTTGCCAACCCATTTTTTACACCGCGGATTTAAGATGAAGTATCCATAAGAATACGCTTCTTTCAAACGCATTCCTAAATGAGCGCTGGAAACCTATTTCGGGAATCATAAATATTTAAATATGGCGACAATTTATACAAATAATTTATTTGATGCTTCAGATTTTTCGATATCAATCTTATTTTAATGACACCGCTCTCGTATGAAAAGCTTTTTATTGGTGTCACCGCGTAGCTGGCTCAGTCGTATTAAAATTTTGATGTAACATTTTTCATGATTTCAAGTTTTTTAAACTACTTAGGAGCCGAACAAGCATACGTCCTATCTGATGGTGAAGTACTTAGTTTTCGTAAACCTATGGACATTTGCAATATAATATATTATAATATTTTCGGGACAACTCACACATCACTATCTGATCCCTAACTAGGCAGAGCCTGTACTATGGTAACCAGACAACTGATAAACATACTTATATATTTCTAAATACATACATATTATAGATAAATTACACCCAGACACAGAACAAACATTCGTGCTCATCATACAAAGATTTGTCTTGGGTGGAAATCGAACCCACGACCTCCGGCGTAGCAGTCAGAGTCACTAACCACTAGACCAACAGGCCAGTCAATATCAGGGGATTGCTCGCACGTCGCCCTGTAAAAACCTTTAAAATCCTTTCTTGAAAAACTCTACGCTTATAGTCTCTCGGGAAAACAATATAACAGTCCTCTAGACCGATTTTGATCTACATTTCCAATATCAACGGAGAATAGCAATCTGCGCAGGGCAATTTATAGTGCTCTAGTGTGTGCGCAAACACAGATGCCAGTTCTTTAGAGCGGCAGATTGACCACTAACAAAACGACGAAGATGAAGAACTTACTTCTACTTCTACGTACTTTCTTTGAGGATAAAAGCGTGATATATTCACATTTTATTTAGTATTATAGCTATAATTATTTATATAATTTATTTACTGTTATAAATGTATTTTTTTTTATTTCACTTTTAGTACATAACTGACCGTGGCCTCACTTTTAGGCCCAATCTGAAAATCAGCGCTGCAGCATGCAAATGCCGCAGCCCAAAGCTGAGATTGGGACCTATCCTGACATCGCACAGGATAACAAAATTAGATATTTATAGTTATGTTGTAAATTTAATATTATTATTTTGTACCTATCTTTTTTCCTTCTTAATGTCCTGTGTATGTTTGAATAAACGTTTTTCTTTCTTTCTTTCTTTGATAGATACTACAGTATACGGAACTCCTAAAGGAGGAATTAAGAATTCTTTTCACTGTGGTGATACTCTTTGTATGTTCGGGGCTGGATTTAATAAACAGCCTACTTATAAAAATAACAGTTAATAAGACCTTGATATTTTCACATTGAACCTTGGGTTGTATTATGTTATCTACTATTTACATTTAGTGCTATTTTGATAATAATGTGCGTCGCGTATCTTCTATGTTTATGTCATCTTAATCAAGGTCGAAGATAACAATGTTGTCTATGGTATTTTGTTTTGAAACGTCACAATGTAAATTATGGTGATCGGTGTTTTTAATAATCATTTTGTTTTCTGTTGTTATTTTCTCATTCTTGTTGTCAGTGGGCAGGCCTCCAACTAAGGACTGATGATCTAGTAAAGGTCAGCTCGGGACTGAACGCTGTGGAAGTCTTTTGGGGAAGCCTATGTCCAGCAGTGGACGTCTTATGGCTGAGATCATGATGATAATGATGAGGCTCTATGTCCTTCTCCATGTTCACTCAGTCTCTGTGATATTTGTTTAGGTTTTCAAACGCTTCGTACGTACAACGTAACTGCTTACCTACATCAGATGGGCCGTATGCTTGTTTGTCATCCAAATAGTATAACCATTTAATAAGACAAGACCCCATTGAAGTCAATTCTCTTTAGCAACCCATATAACTAGTCATTTAACTGCCTTCATGGCCGCAGTATGCGCCTGCTATGCACGACAAAACTTTGTGTGACCCACAAAGAGTTGTTCTGAGTCTTTTTTTTTTTTTTTTATACTACTTAGGTGGCAAACAAGCATACGGCCCGCCTGATGTTAAGCAGTTACCGTAGCCTATGGACGCTTCTAATACCAAAAGTATCACTTGCGTGTTGCCAACCCCATTTTTTTTTACTCCAGGGCTTTATGGTGGGAGTATCCCTGGGATAGGCATACGTTTCTTTCAAAACGCATCCCTAAATGAGCGCTGGAGACCTGTAAAAATACGTCTCACTGCTGGGCACGGTCTTCATTCCTCATAAAATTGCAGAGAGGATTTAGGCCTCCTATATTTAAACGAAGCTTAATTCCCATACACTGGTTCAATGCGGGTTGGTGGATCATACATACCTATTTATAATTCCTTCTACGACCTGTGGTTACGTTACTTTTAATGTTTTCATTCACCGTCTCTTTCATTATCAATTCTATCTATATAACATTGAAATATCGATCGGTTATGACACTGACACAAGGTTATGGTCAATGGCACGAGACTAATAGCTTTAGTAACGATAACAAACCCTCTGTTTGAAGTGTAGGGCTTAATTTACCATGAAGTCTATAGAATAATGTCGAGCATTGACTTACGGTGGAATAGGTGGAACGTAGTGCGTTTATTCCATCGTTAAAGAGAGGATGGGTAATAAACTTGAGAGCAAGCCCGACTGGGGAAGGACCTCACAGAAGACAACTGCCAAATAACTACACTGCTTGTGTGTAGTTATTTGGCTGTTGTCTAGCGTTAATTTAGGGAAGCATTTTGAAGTAACATTTTCCTAGGGATACAAGCCCTGGTGTAAAAAAATGGGTTGGCTACCCGCAAGTGATACCTACCTCTGGTATTGCAAGCGTCCATAGGTTAAGGTACTGCTTAACATCAGGTGAGGCGTATACTACTTGCCACACTTGTGGCTTGCCACAGGTTGTCATAATTAAATTATTGTCTATCAGAAAAGTTGCAAAGTGTATGTCTTTTGTTTCCATCTCCATACACTTTAAAAGCTACTTTTAGCATCGGTGATCAGCTATTTTGCGACTAAATCGCTGCTTCATCGCGATTTGGTGACCCTCTGCGTTCTGTCGCGGATCTCTTCGTAATATATGAAACAATGAAACAAATCGATGCGACCGGCATACAAATGTGTGCGGAGTGTAGTCTTCGTCGCTATGACGAGCTTCCGAAAAGCGACTCAATCGCCGTTTTTAAACGTGCGGTTTGGTAGCTGCATTTAGTTTCTAAATAGCAACTAAATTGTAGATCGCCAATTCTAAAACTAGCATATCTGCTGTAGCCCTAAATAATAACAATAATATTTTCGGGACAACACACATTGCTATCTGATCCCAAACTAGGCAGAGCCTGTACTATGGTAACCAGACAACTGATAAACATACTTATATATTTCTATATCATCATCTCAGCCAAAAGACGTCCACTGCTGGACATAGGCCTCCCCCAAGGATTTCTACAACTCTCGATCCTGAGCCGACCTTGTCCATCGGTTACCCGCAACCTTTACCAGGTCGTCGGTCCACCTTGTTGGAGGCCTGCCCACGCTTCGTCTTCCAGTTCGTGGTCGCCGCTCTAGAACCTTTCTGCCCCAACGGCCATCAGTTCTGCGTGCTATGTGCCAGCGTGGCCCATTGCCACTTAATGGAGGCAATTCTTCGAGCTATATTAGTTACTTTGGTTCTCCTACGGATCATTATTTCTAAATACATACATAATCAATATTATAGATAAATAGCCAAAATACGTCCACGGCTGAACACAGGCCCAAGTTTTCCAAGGTTTCGATCCTGAGCTGACCTTATCCATCCAGGTCACAACCTTGTTTATTTGAAGTGAAATTATAAGTTACAAAAGCCATTACACTAAATCTAATGGTAGCTAGACTCATTATCATTGGAACAATGTTTGTACGTCATTCGAGTCTTCATGAGTGACATTAAATATATATTTACATAAATATTTAAATTAAAATTATTCTACTGAACGTCGTTTTTGGACAAAGACATAAACATCTAGCCTGTCTGCATAGTCGTGCATTAATTTTCTCTTTTTTATCCAACTAAAGTAAAACTACAAAGAGAGGTAGGGCACCATGCTAGCGAGCAAGCCCGGGGAAAGAACCTCTACCTTACAGAAGACCACAGCTAAATATCTACATCTAATGTTTACCTGCGTGTGAGTACAGGTCTCCAGCGCTCATTTAGGGATGCAGGGAGTTCCCAGGGAGACTTTCCCATCTTAAAACCCTGGTGTGAAAAATAGGTCGGCAACTGATAACTCTGGTATTGCAAAAGTCTGTAGGCTACGGTAACTGCTTAACATCAGGCGAGCCGTATGCTTGTTTGCCATCCAAGTAGTATAAAAATACCCCAAGAAGGATTAGATATTAATTTAATCAGTAGGTATGTTTTGTTAGGATTCCGTACCAAAAGGCAAACGAAACCCTATTACCCCAGAATACTTAATAGTACAGGTACTATTACTAAGCATCCGCTGTCCGTCCATATGTCTGTATCTTATTAACTGTAATAGGTACGGTGACATGCAAGCAAAGTGGCATTCATATGCTATTTAGGTATATCATACAGTTGTAAAATTTGTTTTTTTTAAACATGCTAATCTCATTCACTCGGCGGCAAGAGACAAAAGCGACATAAAGTCAGAGCATCATCAGCTGCCGCAAATTTCTCTTGTCAGGCCTGTGGTGGAGAATGTCGTTCTCGCATCGGTCTTTTCAGCCATCAAAAGCGATGTCTCTTAGACCTTGCACCATAAATCGGCTGCTATAGGCGTAAAGGACATATACTCGTATATTCACGCTATAGATTCAGAGGAAGCATGGCAGTGATATCGCCAACGACCTTAAGCATTTGTGCGAAGCAAACACGACCTACGAGTAATTCTCTAGGCGAGCGCGGAGATACAAACAGATGTACTCTTTGAATGGACGTCTTTTTAATTTTAAGTAAATTAAAATTTAATCTTATTCTAAATATAACATTACTAAATTATAGGTGTATGTTTTCTTCAAATATTGTTTTTTTTTTTCGTATTATTTGATAAAAATTAAAGTCATAAAGTGGTTACATCTCAATAATTTGGTGCTGATTAGATGATTTATTTACAAACTATTTAGAATTACTATATAATTTATGACAAAACCATATTATGAAACACATCTTGTAGATTAATACTGTATTTTTTGGCAGTCATTTGTCTATAAATGCCAACAAAAAATGGTTGAACGCATGTTGGTTTAGTGGCTTTCATAGTAACCTCGCCATTTACCACTGCCCGGCGTGTTATGAGTTCAATTCTCACACTGACAAACAATATGTTGTGTCTATGTCTATGAAGTCCTCTGCGACACTAGACTTATTTAAAATAAGCATGACCCAAGTGAAACCACGGGTAATAACTACTAGCACCTAATGCGTCTATATTTATGAAAAGTAATTTATTTTAAAAGTAATAGCTATTCATATAGACCGTAAATAATAAAGTAAGTAAAATCAAGTGTTAACTGTTTCCTTAACAATTCTGTACATTAATTTACTTCCTTACTAATATTATAAATGTGAAAGTTTGTAAGTATGGATGGATGGATGTTTGTTACTCACGTAAAAACTACTGAACGAATCTGCATGAAATTTGGCTCAAGGATAGATTATGGTCCGGAATAACACATAGGCCACTTTTTACAGCGATAACCGACATCCACGCGGGCGGAGCCGCGGGCAACAGCTAGTATATATATATTTTTATGACAACTCCCGCACTAGGAAACAAGCCCTCTGTCGCGGGGAACTTTACAAATATACAACGGACACAAAGTACACCCAGACTCGGGACAACCTTTTATGGATCACAGAATTTTTAGTCCAGTGTGGGGATCGAACCCACAACACGCCGCGCATTGATTTATTTGCATACAAGCGTATTAGTGAAATGACAAACACTACGATTAAAATACATTATATACGACACTATTTCTTTTTTTTTATACTACTAAGAAGGCAAACAAACATACGGCCCGCCTGATGGTAAGCAGTTACCGTAGCCTATGGACGCTTGCAACACCAAAGGTATCACTCGCGCGTTGCCGACCTTTCAAAAACCTTATACCTTTTAACTGTTGAACCTTGAATTTGTTAATTAGTTGTTATCAGTGTATAATCTATCAGCCAATACTTGTATTGTTATTATTAACCAGAGGTTTTGCTAATCTTATAAAGAAAAATACCGTAACCAAACAATTTCAAAGAAAATATACATGTGGAACAAATCCTTACTAATATTATAAATGTGAAAGTTTGTGAGAATGGATGGATGGATGGATGTTTGTTACTCTTTCACGTAAAAACTATCTGGATGAAATAAATTTGACACAGATAGATTATGCCTGATGGTAAGCAGTTATCGTAGCCTCACGCCTTGCCGACCCTTTTAAAACCTTATAACTCCTTTCTTGAAGAACCCCATGCTATAGTCTTTTGGGAAAACCTCGGCAGGGACCTCATTCCACAGCCTAATCGTACGTGGTAAGAAATTCCTTTGGAATCTTACGGTACGGGATGTTTGAGGTGCAAGGATGTGAGGATGAACTCCCTGTCGGTGGCGAGAGGTGCGTTGATAAAATGTGGCCGTGGGCATCATCTCGAACAATTCCTCAGAACACAGCCCATTGTACAGGCGGTAGAACACACACAAGGAGGCGAAGTCTCTCCTTAGACTTAGGGGATCAATACCGCCTGTGAGCTTGGGATCGTCAACAATCCTCACAGCGCGTCTTTCTATAGAATCAAAGGCTGGTATCCAGGTCTTCTTTTCAAAATATACGATAGGGACCTGGTGTGACAGGCTTACATAGGCTTATTGCTTACTCGCCTGATGTTAAGCAGTTACCGTAGCCTATGGACGCTTGCAATACCAGAGATATCACTTGCGTGTCAACCCATTTTTTTACACCAGGGCTTGAGATGGAAGTATCCCTAGGTGGAATAGGAAAACGTTCCTTTCAAAACGCATCCATAAATGAGCGTACACACAGGAAGATAACAACACTGATATGTATATGTTACGGTAAGAGTGAATAATTGAAGATTATTAATAATTATCTATTATTATTAATAATTACCGAAAGTCGAGGTTAAACTGATAAATTAATCACATTTGTCGGTTATTATTAATAATTTAACCCCAGTAGTGGTAAATGTAATAAGTGGCCACGGATTGCGGGGCGGGGCGGTGTGTGCGACGTGCGAGAGGCGCGGGGGGTTAGGTTAGGTTAAATAAATAAAAACCTTTTTTTTTCCTAAAAAAAAAAGGTAAAAAAAAATATAACCTAGGTTAGGTTAGGTTTTTATTTATTTATTTTATAACTTTTCCAATATGTGTCGTGAATTATTAATAATTACACTTGACTACGGCTCACATAAGGGTAAAAACCTAACCTAACCTAGGTTAGGTTAGGTTTTTATTTATTTTTTAACTTTTACCAATATGTGTCGTGAATTATTAATAATTACTACTAAAAGTAATAAATTTCGATCGATTATTCACATTTACCAAAACATGTGGTTATTATTAATAATTTTGTAAAAATATTAATAATTTTCAATTAATCAGATTTACCGTAACATATACATAGTTATTTGGCTGTGGTCTTCTGTAAGGTTCCTTGCCCAGTCGGGCTTGTTCGCTAGTATGGTGCCCTATTTATCTAATAAACTTTGAAGATCGGAATTCAGACATTTATATATCCTCCATTACTCGAATACCATTCGGCCGAGCTACGTTATCGATCACGCTCTTATCGAGTCTCTAATCAGTATTGGGAAAAGCTTTCAATGTGGATTGATTTCACGTTTATTTACCCAACACGCGGTGGTAGGTACTTGTGTACACTGCTGTTTGCTGGGGCGAGAAATGCACCTCGTAACTGTATGTTTTTCGCGCATTATTAATAAGATAAGCTTTTGATATCGCCAACGACCTTGAGCATTTGGGCGAAGCAAACACGACCTAATTCTCTAGGCGAGTGCGGTATCCCCGCGCTCGCCAAACAGATGTACTCTTTGAATGTACGTCTTTTTAATTTTTAATCATTAAAAATTTAAACATATTCGAAATACAATATTACCAAATTAAAGGTGTATGTTTTCTTCATATATTGTGTTTTTTTCGTATTATTTGATAAAAAATGAAGTCATAAAGTGGTTACATCTCTATAATTTGGTGCTGATTCGATGATTTTTTTACAAACTATTTAGAATTACTATATAATTGATGACAAAACCATATTATAAAACACATCTTGTAGATTAATACTGTATTTTTTGGCAGTCATTTGTCTATAAATGCCAACAAAAAATAGTTTCATTTACACCTCTTTTTCATCATTTTTTGAGAGAGGGGCCGAGTTTTTGAAATTAAAAAAATCATTTATAACACACACATGCGATTCTCCAAACTGCAGAGAATGTAATTAGGTTGAGGATGTACAACATTTGCTGATGGATTGTGTACGAAACAGAAATGAAAGGGAGTTATTTATGAGGGAATTTAAATTCAATAATTATGACACGGGTTTGATGCAATCAGTTCTATCAGAACCAACTATGGAAGCGGCACAAAAATTGTACAACTTAGTGAATGTCTGTATCAATAACTCTCTATAAATTGTTTTTGTATATTTTAAAGGTACAATGGGGTTGATATATCTAGTATAAGTATAACAATAAAAACCCCAAAATAAATATAAGATTTAAAAAACCACACACATATATATAGTTTATTGTATTAACATCAATCCTACTAATATTATAAACGCGAAAGTTTGTAAGTATGAATGGATAGATGGATGTTTGTTACTCTTTCACGCAAAAACTACTAAACGGATCTGGATGAAATTTGATACAGAGATAGATTATAGTCTGGAATAGCACATAAGCTACTTTGCATCGCGATAACCGACATCCACGCGGGCGGAGCCGCGGGCAACAGCTAGTGTATGATATATATCCCCCATATTTTAATCAATTTCAGACCAGACCGATCTACGCCAAAATGTAACTGATTTCAATTTTTTTTTTCACTTATTATTCGATAAAGAGCCAGAGTATTTTTTTTATACTACCAACGTGGCAAACAAGCATACGGCCCGCTTGATGGGAAGCAGTTACCGTAGCCTGTGGACGTTTGCAACACCAGGGGTCTCACTCACGCGTTGCCTACCCTTTAAAAACCTTATACTAACTCCTTTCTTGAAGAACCCCTTGAAGTATGACGGTATAATCGTTTTTTTTTATTTTATGCCAACTTATGAGGCATTTGGGGTCGTTTCAATTAATCGTTTTATTTATTTGTACAAGTACAAATTTATGTCTGAAATTCGTGCAAATTGCACTCTCGCGTATTAGTACGCAACTGCAATGCAGGTTTTGTGCTATGAAGCTCTAAGTTTTAATTGCTTTTACTATCGTTATAATATTACTTTAAATTTTATTTAAATGTTACTTAATGTCTGTTTTGATGAAAAAGGACGGCAATATCCTGATCCTGATTGACGAATTTAAAAACAACTCTTATATTAATTAGGTACTAGCGGCATGATGTGGCTTTGCACGCGTGGACATTAGTTTTTATATGGACCGCTTAATTTTTTAAAATAAAATATATTCTATGTTACTCGCCGATAATATAGCTTTCTATTGGTGAAAGCTTTTTAAAATCGGTATAGTCAATTTTGAGTTTATTTTACAAACATTCGAAAATTAAAATAAAATCTTTTCGACCATTTTGGTTATTATTTTGCTATTTTAATAAGTAAATATTAATAGACTTCACGTGTTGGATAGTGGGTCTTTATGTCCATTGACTTATTTATATAGTCAGTGTTTATGTCCATAAATTGTATGTTTGTAAACTCCCCTTGAGGAAGAGCTTGTTCCCTAGCCCACCAGTTGTCAGAACTCCAGCGCTCATTTAGGGATGCATTTTGAAAGAAATGTAGGTAACATACTCCCATCTTAAAGCCCTGGTGTAAAAATTACGCTTTAAAAAACCCAAGCTACGCAATCTTTACGGTTCGTTCCATCACTTTTCTTCGAAATTTTAATATTAAAAAGGGTTGACAACATGCAAGTGATACATTTGGTATTGCAAGCGTCCATAGGCTACGGTAACTGCTTAACATCAGGCCGTTTGTTTGCCACCCAAGTAGTATGAAAAGTTGTCTCTTTAATAAAATTATATCCATTATTGGCAAATACCCTGTAAGTAAAATAAAAACCGCATGATACTCATTATAGTCTTTACAATATAGAATATTATGTAGGTAGGTATGTAGCGTTTCATCATATCAAATGGATAACAGATTAACCGATAATAGAACGCAATTTCATTACCCTCCGGTCAAACGTGCCCTGTGGTGCCCACATTATCCGTATTATGTACTTATACTACATTACTCGTATTATGTACTTATACTATACATACTGTCGGCGCAGCGCCTCAATTGCCTTTATAGGTAGAAGGGAGAGGTAGGGCACCATACTAACGAGCAAGCCCGACTGGACAGAAGACACAGCCAAATAACTACATACAGCGATGTAGTTGTGTTCCTGTGTGTGAGTACAGGTCTCCAGCGCTCAATTAGGTATGCGTTTTGAAAGAAACGTATTCCTATCCTGGGGATACTCTCATCTTAAAGCCCTGGTATAAAACAATGGGTTGGCAACACGCAAGTGATACCTCTGGTATTGCAAGCGTCCATAGGCTACAGTAATTGCTTAACATCAGGTGGGCAAACAAGCATACGGCTTGTTTGCCACCCAAGTAATATAAAATTATAATGTTTTTCTTCACAATATTTACGATACTAAAGTTAATTGTCTCCTAAATACACTTAATTTAAAAAAAACATACTTAAAAATAATGCCAAAGTCACAGTCACCCCTTAAAATAATATACTTATTTAATTTATAGAAACACAATATTTACGATTGTAAAGTTGTCTCCTAAATACATTTAATTTAAAAAAACATACTTAAAAGTAATGCCAGTCACAGTCACCCCTTAAAATAATATACTTATTTAATTTATAGAAAAAATATCTTGTCTATTTATTGAACTAACGAGTAATTGGCAATATCAGGGATATTAGCTGATGATAACATGTTTTAAAAATATTGCCATTTTATATTTTGAATTATGCCATTACTTATTTAGTAAATATTATTTTTCTCAATTCTGTACTCAATTTCAGCGGTGCGCCCACTCGTTCGTATTATTTGAAAGAAGAAAGAAAGAAAAGAAATAAACATTTATTCATCCTCGCACATAACTTAAAAACAAAAATAAAAATAGACAAAATAAATCTAAGAAAACAATAAAAAACTAAAATTAGATCTAATGATATAGACAGGTAGGGTATAAAAATATATATGTAGATCTAACACTAAACAAATATTTGAATGAAGACAGATAATAAATTAAAATAAAACAAATAACATAGGGGTGTGAGTCCGAAAAGGACGCCATCTCAGCATATTGCTGTATAACATAAAAGTATACAGCACTGAGCCACTAGACAAATGGCATAAGCAATAGTCGAATCGAAAAGTAAAAAAAAAACAAATGTATGTCATTTGACGTAAGTCTACGATATAATTAAATATTTTTAGCATTTTTGCTATGCAACCAACTCAGATATACTTATATATTAAAGCAATGTGGAAAAAGACGAGCCCGAAGCAGGACTCGAACCTGCGCATCTCAGGTTCTGGCCCAGCGCACTACAAACTGTGCCATCCGAGCTCCGAATCGTGATGTATGACGTCACTCCAAGACATAAACAAGCGGTGGACTAATTCGAATTCTGGAGTAGGAGCTCGGAAAGCACAGTTGGTAGTGCGCTGGGCCGGAAGTGGCCGGAACCCGAGAGGCGCAGGTTCGAGTCCTGCTCCGGGCTCGTCTTTTTCTACGATATAATGTCGTAAACTTACGTCAAATACCATACATTTGCTCTTTTGACTTTTAGATTCGACTAGGTATCGCTTATCTAGAGGGGATGGTATTCTGATGGCGCCTTCGTAGTGACGTCACGTATTTGCTTCTCTTTCAGTCCTATGCAGATCGACAGTGACAAAATGACTATTTAATTCTCAAGGTCGTTGGCAGTTATCAGCGTCTTAATCCATAGTATGCGAAAGTAACTCACTCTGCCTGGTAACTAAGATCTAATGGGATAAATTGAAGTGAATCACCATCTTGGCACAACTTGTACAAGGTCATCAAATAATTTGTGCAGTCTGTAACTATGGCAAACAGACTGGTAAAATTTACTTTATACATATATATTATTACTAGCTGTTGCCCGCGGCTCCGCCCGCGTGGATGTCGGTTATCGCTGTAAAAAGTAGCCTATGTGTTATTCCAGACCATAATCTATCTCTGTGCCAAATTTCATCCAGATCCGTTCAGTAGTTTTTACGTGAAAGATTAACAAACATCCATCCATCCATCCATACTCATAAACTTTCATATTTATAATATTAGTAAGGATAATGTAGACAAAAGCATTTTTTAAAGTTTATTATTTGGACTTTATCGCTAAGCGATTACATCGTCCTATGTGAACAACAATTAAGTTTAACTTAAGCTTAGATCTGCCAACTTAATGAGGAGATCAAATCATTACCATACTTTACAGAATCACTCACTGCGCTTATCTTTCTTATTTTTTAAAAAGACAACTCCCGCACTAGAGAACAAGCTCTGTGTCGCAGGGAACTTTACAAACATACAATTAACGGACACAAATTACACCCAAACTCAGAACAACTCTTTGTGGGTCACACAAAGTTTTATCCTGTGTGGGAATCGAACCCACAACCTCGTGTACAGCAGGCGCATACTGCGGCCACTGGACCACCAAGGCAGTCAAATCAAATCAGAAGATTGCCTGTAAACCAACACAATTAGTCCAGCCGTTTAGGAGTCTATAGCGAAAATACACACATTAATTTCGTAGATATACACCCAGACCCAGCCTAAGAGAGGTAGGGCACCATACTAGCGAGCAAACCCGACTGGGGAAGGACCTCCACCTTACAGAAGACCACAGGCAAATAACTACACAAAGCTTTGTAGTTGTGTTTCTGTGTGTGAGTACAGGTCTCCAGCGCTCATTTAGGGATGCGTTTTGAGCATCCCAGGGATACTCTCATCTTAAAGCCTTGGTGTAAAAAAATGGGACGGTAACACGCCAGTGATATTTTTGTTATTGCAAGCATCCATAAGCTACGGTAACTGCTTAACATCAGGTGGGTCGTATGCTTGTTTGCTATCCAAGTAGTATAAAAAAAAGACAAAACAAATATTTGTGTTCTTCTCCCGAATATTTGTACTGAGTGAGAAGTGAACCCACGCCTTCAGTTATAGTAGTCAGGGTCACTACCACTAGAGCAACAGGCCAGTCACCGTCAACATCATCATTATAATTTACCATTTGACCACCATTAATGTGGCTTGCTGTTGTTGCAATCCGGAAACAAAAAGTTAATTTTTGATGACGCAGATTGCCTATGTAGTTACAATAAAAGAAATGACATTGAAATATAAAAAAATAAAATCTTAGGTATATCCTAGTTGCGCAAGCAAAGGCCTTAGATTTTTTTATACTGCTTAGATGGCATACATTAGCATACGGCCAGCCTGATACCAGGCAGTTACCATTGCCTATGTACGCTTGTAAAATAGGGGAATTAGTTTCCACACGCGGCTACGCCCGCACACATGTACAAACCCAGGGGAAAAAGTAGCCGTTTTGCTATTACAGATGTCAGATCTATCTTCTCGCCAAATTTCATTCAGATCTGTTGTCCATCCATCCAAACTTTCGCATTTATAATATTGTTATAACTAGATTACGCGATTATTACAGCGGTGGTAGTCGAGTGGGAAAGCTGGGACTTGCACGCAATAT
The DNA here is from genome assembly GCA_947095525.1 of Trisateles emortualis. Taxonomy (NCBI): domain Eukaryota; kingdom Metazoa; phylum Arthropoda; class Insecta; order Lepidoptera; family Erebidae; genus Trisateles; species Trisateles emortualis. Next base: position 7,938,288 of record OX352754.1, on the reverse strand, counting down.
GTGGCAATACCAGTTTGAATTTCACTTTGTGGAATTTATATGTACTAATCAAATGATTCACCACCTGCTAATGGTGAAGTAAAACCTCGTGAGGAAACCCACATGTCTTAGACGAAAGTCTAAGGACATGTCTGATTCGCCAATCCGTATTAGGCCAGCGTATAGCCCTTTTTCTTGATGGAGGAGAGTGGATACCCGTGCCTAGCAGTGGGCTATTATTAATATATCTGTATGAACAATAAAAAAGACAAGTCTGTAGGCCAAAGTTACCATCATTACACTAATCCAGTCTAAACAAGTTAATTCTATTTTTAAAGTGATTTACACCTTTTTTATGGTGCAATGCTGATATTAGTCAACTGCGCAATTCTGCAATAATTGCTTCGTGTCAGTTCTCTCTGTTGAACTTATGTGTCATTTCCGTGTAATATCCGCCAGATGTCATACTACGATGGATTTTATATCCGCATTAAAACGGATATCACAGATCTGACCTATTTTCACAATAATTGAGCTAAATACGAACATTTATTTTTCTTCTTGATTGTTTTTCTTCTTTTCTTCTTTTGTGTTGTACGACAGTCAGCAACTTAAACTTAAAATTAATGTTACAATGATACACAAATAAAATTATATCTACAAATCTGGTGATTCAAAAAAGGGACCTGAGTTTCTTGCCGGTTCTTTCCTTATGCTCTACTGCTGTCTGTTCAGTCAGCGAACTCGGCCGGAGGAAAATTAGCTGACGTCTTATTTGGCATTTTTCATTGACCTGCACCTGTGACATAAGTGTCACAGTGATAAATGATTTTGAATAATGTAAACTTGTGATGGTTATCATTTATGAATTTGACAATGGTAAGCCAGAAATACATATAATGACAGACTTTTTACTTATGGCTAGTCAGCTGAAAAGTATAAAGCCCTGAGAAGAACTAGTAAGAAACTTATCATTGGAAAAAAATCTTAATCTGTAAAAAAAGAAATTGAAACAGAAAAACCCAATTCTTACCGCTTTATTTATTTATTAAAACTTCATATACATGAAGTACATAGGCGGACTTAATGCCGAAGGCATTCTCTACCAGTTTACCTGTAAGGGTAATGCAGAGAAGTACAAAGTAGGTGCAATAGAACTGCTTTACTGTGCTATTCCTAGACTATAATCTATCCGTATGCCAAATTTCATCCAGAACCGTTCAGCCGTTTAGGCGTGATTATGATGATAATTGATAGATAGCAGATAAAGTTACGTAATAATTACGTAAATGTAGAGTCAAACATTCAATATGTGGCACTATAATCGATCAGCTTTCCAGAGTTACTACTCCAGTTTTTTTTTTGTGGGTGTCAATCAGACTTTTGGGCCTATCGACACCCTTTCAAGATAAATCTTGTTTCTACGAACAAGTAAAATCATAATGTTCGTAGAGGGCGGGCCGGCTTTATATACTTGCGATGGTAACGAAACCATATCGCGATCTAATTTTTCTAGTAACGCCATCTATCGCGCGTGTAAGTAAACTTTTGTGGTAGGTAGGTAACTCCGCATTTTTTTTAATCAACATTTCCGTCGACGTTGACGAGAAAATTATGTTTTTTATACTACTTGGGGGGTAATCAAGCATACGGTCTGCCTGATGTTAAGCAGTTACCTTAGCCTATGGACGCTTACAATACCAGAGGCATTAGTATTCTGTGCCAGAGGTATCACTTGCGTGTTGCCAACCTATTTTTTTTATTGGCTTTGAGATTGAGGTATTGTTAGGTTTAAGACCATTATATAACAAGGTAGTAGGAAGTGTACATTACTGTGGTCAGGACGTGCTGGATTGGTCTACAATTGGCCAACGAAGACAATAGAACTCCTTAACAAGAAACAGCACGAACGGGAAAATTTAGTTATGGCTATTATTATTTTACTAGGGGTCGCCCGCGACTTGGTCCGCGTGGTAATTTGGAATATTTTCCCAGATTTTGCAACATATCTCACTACTGCTCCGCTCCTATTGATCATAGCGTGATGTTATACAGCATATAGCCTTCCTGGATAAATGCACTATTCAAAAAAGTTTTTTTCTAAGATTATAAATAGAAGATAAAATACTTTCTGAGATTAGCGCGTTCAACCAAACAAACAAACAAACTCTTCAGCTTTATAATATTAGTATAGATTAACCGATGAATAAAACAGAGAAGGTTGCCAAGGTAACATATAAGAATGAAGCTAGTGAAGTTGGCGGAATCTACTAAAACAATCCAGGATTTAGAGACTTATCTAAAAATGCTTGTTCGATGATAACTTGAGTGTCGTATTTTTTAAAGACAACTCCCACGGTAGGGAACAAGCCTTGTGTCGCGGGCAAACATACAATTAACGGACACAAAGTACACCCAGACTTGGAACAATAATTATAATTTATGGATCCCACAATTTTTAGTCCCGTGTGGGGATCGAACCTACAACACGCGGCGCAGTGGTAAATGGCGAGGTTACCACTAACACACCAAGCCACTGAACCATCCATGCAGTCAAAGCAGCAGTTTACCAGAACTTCGTAAAATTTAGTAGATGGAAATAATGAGATAAAAGTTTGAATATGAGCCAAATCAGTCAAGGGTGGGTCGCGTGTTCACGGTCGGGGCGAACCATTAAATATGTAGAATATTCTTTATTGCATACTATTTAATTTATACAGAATAGATATACAATAGAGATTTAAGATTAGCAGCATGTACAATAGACGACTTATCACCAAAAGCGATTTCTCTCAGAACCTTTGTATTGATTTTTGAAGAGTAAGGTGAAGTAGTATTTTTTTTGTTTTTTATAAAAAAACAACTCCCGCACTATAGTACATGCTCTGTGTCGCGGGGGACTTCACGAGTTGGAGGTTTTATTGCTTTTCATGAACAGACAGATATTGATGCTGTCTGTACATGAACAGTAATAAAACCTCTATCGGGCGAAACGCCCAATCAAATATTATAATTTTATTATTAGTTTTATAGTTTTATATTAGGGCGTTTGGCCCGCTCGGGCGAACAAATGGCGGGCGAAACGACCTATAACTCGACTTCACAAACATACAATTAACGGACACAAATTACATCCAGGCAACAACTCTTTGTGGGTCACACAAAGTTTTTTCCTGTGTGGGAATCGAACCCACAACCTCGTGCACAGCAGGCGCATACTGCGGCCACTGGACCACCAAGGCAGTCAAAGTTCCTCAAGTACTATGTCGCCAGATAGAAAAAAAGAAAGAAAAATATTTTTTCTTCCTATCTTAAGATGATGTTCTGTCCACGCTGTGATGATGAAGGTCGGTTTTAGGCTTCAAACCATACGATAGAAGCTTGTGTTAAAAAATAATAAACTAATTTTAAGGTCTCTAGGATATTGTAGGTATGTCTTTTAAAAGTTTGAATATTTTATTTGTTTGAATTGTTAATTATGGTTGAGTAGCCAGAAAGTGAGTTCTTCTTGGCAACCAGTTGTAAAACTGCAAGGTTATAAGGTTAACGAAAAAAGTTGCGGAAAAAGAAAAAAACTATCGTCTTTAGCAACTGGTTGAGTAGAAAGACTATTATTTTTCTTTTGACAACTGGTTGCGAATCTCAGTTGCTAATGTGGCCGGAAGACATATTGTAAGAAAAGTCTAAGGAAAGAGCTTGCCTACAGTATGCCCTCCGGCGGGTCCGGCCACATTGGCAACTAAGATCCGCAACCAATTGCCAAAAGAGAAAAAAATGTATTTCTACTAAGGTAAGGAAAGTCTAAGGACTCTCTTTAAGAGGTCATAGCCAAATCAGCTACAGCCATAAAAAATAGAGATAACCTGAAACCTATTACATAAGTCGGATTGACCTTCGAAGGACCGGGGGACCATAAAATTAAACAATACACTGAAACAAGTCTCGCTGACCTTGTGCCCTACTACTGCAAGATTAAACTGGGTAAGGTACTACCTACGTTAGGCTAATAGTTTGCCGGCTGATTGAAGATAATTACAGTCTGCTGAGTGTAGTACGTAGAGGCAGTACCATGATGTCTTTTTTTTATTTTTGTTAAAAAAAGACAAGACAACTCCCGCACTAGAGAACAAGCTCGGTGTCGCGGGGGACTTTACAAACATACAATTAACGGACACAAATTACACCCAGACTCAGAACAACTCTTTGTGGGCCACCACAAAGTTTCGTCCTGTGTGGGAATCCAACCCACAACCTCGTGCACAGCAGGCGCATACTGCGACCACTGGACCACCAAGGCAGTCATTTTTTTAAAGAATTGTTGGATCTTTATTTAAAATTCAACTTTATTTTTATACTTTATCGGTTCAAGATATCAACTTTATTTTTATACTTTATCGGTGGCAAACAAGCATACACCCCGCCTGATGTTAAGCAGTTACCGTAGCCTATAGACGCTTGGAATACCAGAAGGATAACTTACGTGTTGCCGACCCATTCTTTTACTTCAAGGCTTTAATGATGGAGATTTATCCCATGGATGGAGTATCCATGGGATAGGAAACGTTCCTTTCCAAACGCATCCTTTAATTAGCGCTGGAGATCTGTACTCACACACAGGAACACAACTACAGCGCTGTGCATAGTTATTTGACTGTGGTCTTCTGTAAGATAAAGGTCCTTCCCCAGTCGGGCTTCCTCGCTAGTATAGTGGCCCTACCCCTCTTAGCTCTCTTAGCCTCTCTGGCTTTATGGTTGTTGTGTTGTAATGCGAAAGTCTTTCTCAATTCGGGCTTATCTACTTACTTACATGGTGTTCTTGATGAAGAAACACATCAGGTAAACGGCTCATATAAAAGTTATTTTTTACCGTTTTTTTTTGGGAAAATGATATCACTGCTATTTGAACCCAAACTAGGCAGAGCCTTGTGCTATGGCAACCAGATATCTGGCAAACACACTTAAGTATATACTTACTTTTACTTTACTTTCTCAACCCATAAACGTCCCACTGCTGGGCACGGGTCTCCTCCATAAATATGGAGAGATATTAGCCTACTATACCACGCTGGCCAGACGGGTTGGTATAGGGTTTTGTCACAGATTACTAAATAGTTACTACGTAAGTTTTGTTTCAAGTTTTCTCTCTCTTGCAGTGGATATTGTCTGCCTGACTCCTTTAGTCGACTCTTACGACACCCTCGGGATAGAACGGGGTGGTGACATTTGTATTCTTAATCCGTCACCACACGGACAAAGTATATACTACATCTTATAAATAAATAACATCCAAACTAATAAATAATTGTATTCATCACTCATACAAAGATTTGTCCTGTTTGAGAATTGAACCCCCGACCGCCCGCAATCGTACACAAACTAATAGACCAACAGGCCAATACTTTTTTTATAAAACATGCAAATTACACTGCCGCAAACTATACGCGTATAGTGAAGTACCCTTACATAAAACCCGGTTTAAGAAGATTACTAAAGGGAACGAGACGTTCCGCTGTTGTGAAAAACATTGTCTTGGTAAATATTTGGTAATAGAGTAGATACGTTATTGTTTTTTTAATATAGTGGTAAACAAGCATATGTCCTGTATGATAGTAAGCAGTAACCGTAGCCTATGGACGCTTGCAGTATCTGCCTGAGGCATAATTTGCGTGTTGCCCAAAAAATTGTAAAACCAAGGTTTTGTGATAAAGTATCCTTGGAATAACAGAAAGAAAACGTATTTTTTAATGAGCACTGATGGATACCTGGAGAGAGAGAGAGAGAGAGAGGGAAAGAGATACTGCCTTACACTGTGCCTGTACCTACTTACGTACAAATCACATTTACTGCCTCCGTGGCTCAGTGGTCGATGGATGAGACTGCTGATCACGAGGTCCCGGGTTCGATTCCCGGGTCGGGTCAAAAATCGATATTGGGTTTTTCTGTTAAGAATTTCACAATAAATGCCCGGAGTTTGGAAATTGGCGGTGTTTACTCCCCCGTGCCTCGGAAAGCACGTAAAAGCTGTTGGTCCTACGCCTGAACTCTCTCCGGTCGTGTCGGATTTGCCGTCCCATCGGACTATGAGAGTGAGGGAATAAAGAGTGCACTTGTGTTTGCGCACACACTTGTGCACTATAATATCTCCCGCGCAGATGGCTAGTCTCCGTTGAGATTAGCCGCCGTGACCGAAATTCGGTTAGGAGGACATTATTATTACGTACAAATCATAACTACATCATTGTGTGCTGTTATTGTCTTTTATAAGGTGGAGGTCCTTCTCCAATAATGCTTGCTCGCTTGTATAGAGCCCTACCTCTTTTAAATATTCTTCAACTCAATCATAAATCAAATGAAAAATAATAATAAAAGAGTAGAAAAATAAAATGACCATCTTGCGAAAAGCAAAAGACGATCGGGCAGCCATTTTATCAAGTCTCGAACATTGATGGTCTACACGTGAAACGACTGTAAAACTTCCAAGTTTCCGATATTGATCGCTCATGCCGCAACGATTCACATCGCTAGGAATTTAGCTTTACGGTCTAGAACTTGGAATTTATGAGCTGAAGATTTTGTACCTTTATAGGATTACTAGCTGTTGCCCGCGGCTCCGCCCGCGTGGATGTCGGTTATCGCAGTAAAAAGTAGCCTATGTGTTATTCCAAACCATAATCTATCTGTGTGCCAAATTTCATCCAGATCCGTTCAGTAGTTTTTACGTGAAAGAGTAACAAACATCCATCCATTCTTACAAACTTTCACCTTTTATAATATTATTATGTGCAGCGGTAGTGGTCGAGTGGAAGAGTGACAGACTTGCACGCAAGAGGTGCAAGTTCGATCCCGGGTGGCAGTACCAATTCTGCCGTGTTATAACTTAAATGCCGTTATCTGACATCTGGTCACGTTGTTACTTAATGACATTTTTGCTTATTTTACACGAGAAACATAATACTTAACGACTTTTTTTTAAAATTATATCTAAAACTATTCAAGATATTAAAAATTCGTAAACACAGATCGATCGTTTTTTTTTCTCATTAATATAGCATCAAAAGTTAAAAATCAACCAGATGTCAAATAACAGCATTTAGGTTATAACACGGCAGCAATGTGAATATCACTTTGTGAAGTTTATATGTACTATTCAAATGATTCGCCATCTGCTAAAGGTGAAGCAAAACATCGTGAGGAAACCCACATGTCTTTGAAGTAATTCTAAAACATGTCAGATTCACGAATCCGCATTAGGCCAGTGTGTGAGAATTAAGGCATAAACCCTCTCTCTTGATAGAGGAGAGGAGACCGCCGTAGGACATACATATATGGGTTTTGACAGCACTTTTTCTTATTCCAGAAAAAAAATATCGCAACTTTTACCCGGGTATTAAAAGTTTTTGTTTTAATTAAAAATGAATATTATTATAATAATGTTAACGCTTCCTCCTCTCCTCTCTCCTTCTAATTGAATTTCGGTCATGGCAGCTAATCTCGACGGAAACTAGCCATCTCGCAGGAGATATTATAGTGCACAAGTGTGTGCGCAAACACAACTGTTCTCTTTATCCCGTCATTCTCATAGTCTGATGGGATGGCAAACCGACATGACCGGAGAGAGATCAGGCGTAGGACCAAGGTCTTTACGTCCTTTCCGAGGCACGTGGATGTAAACACCAATTTCCAAACTCCGGGCATCTATTGTGAATTTCTTAACAGAAAAACTTTACCCGACCCGGGTATCTAACCTCGGAACTGAGTCACCGAGACAGTTATATATATAAATATATTATATTTATTTATTTATTTTTTATACTACCAAGGTGGCAAACGAGCATACGGCCCGCTCGATGGTAAGCAGTTACCGTACGCGTTGCCGACCCTTTAAAAACCTTATAACTCCTTTCTTGAAGAACCCCATGCTATAATCTCTTGGGAAAACCTCGGCAGGAAGCTCATTTATAATAGAGACTAGTTTAAATTAAAATGTAGGTTGGATATAGACTCTTGAAAGTCTATTGCACTGTTTACAGGAGAGCGTTGATCCTGAGCCTCATGATGAGGTTGTGACTGTAGTTGACAAAGTTGAAAGTAAATGCTGTTACTTGATAAATGAGGCACTCTCGAGGTTTAATAGCTTGTCCACTTTGTTTCTAGGTCGTTGGCTGCCTTTATCTGAAATCTTTAACTTTATCTTATTAATAGCAAAATTCTAAGAGAGGTAGGGCATCATACTCTCGCTAGTATGATGCCCTACCTCTCTTAGAATGTTGCTACTTTGCTGAAGAACATAATAAAGAGTTTGTTCTTTGGCTCGTATTATTAGAAGATAGTCTCCTTCAACGGAGTTGTTATTTTGTGTAAAATTGCGCTTTTTAGGAAGGTTACCTAGATAACCTTAAAAGTAAAATCTTATCTAAATATAACATTTTAAGAAAGAAAGGTAGGGCACCACACTAGCGAGCAAGCCCGACTGGGGAAGGACCTCAACTTTATAGAAGCCCACAGCCAAATAACAACACACACCGGTGTAGTTGTGTTCCTGTGTGTGAGTACAGGTCTCCAGTGCTCATTTAGAAAGAAACATTTTCCTGTCCCAGGGATACTCCATCTTAAAGCTCTGGTGGAAAATAATGGTTCGGCTAAACGTCTTCTTTTAAGATCTTTTAAGATGGAATATCCCTAGGACAGGAAAACGTTTCTTTCAACATTACTTTTTTTACCAGCGCTTTAGCCCTGGTATAAAAAAATTGGTCGGCAACACGCAAGTGATACCTCTGGTATTGCAAGCGTCCATAGGGTGCGGTAACTGCTTAACATCAGGCAGGCCGTATGGTTGTTTAGCCGCAGCAACGACCGGCGATTGTCAGAAGCTAATACTTACACACGAATAAGAAAAATTTCTTATTAGGTATCATGTAATTGTATACTTACGAAATTTTAAAAATTCAATATTAAAAAAACGTTAAATGTGGTGGGGGCGTGATTTCTCTACCCCTTCCTCTGCTACCTCCTCTCGGCAACTTATTTCAAGACTTACGAAATTGTACCTTCTTCCTGTAATCTCAGAAGTCATGAGCTGCTGAAACCGTACCTTATTCTTAGTCCGCATTATTGTGACTAGTAATTTCGGAACCGTACATTGTGCGTGACCCGACATGCACTTGGCCGGTTTTTTAAATATAAATGCTTAATCAAAATTCAAATATTATTAAGTACTAGGGGTCGCCCGCGACTTCGTCCGCGTGGTAATTTGGAACGTACATTTCCCCGATTTTGCAACATATCTCACTAATGCTCCGTTCCTGTTGATCATAGCGTGATGTTATATAGCCTATAGCCTTCCTGGATAAATGCACTATTCAACAAAAAAGAGTTTTTTTTCTAATCGAACCAGGACTTTCTGAGATTAGCGCGTTCAACCAAACAAACGAACAAACTGTTCAGCTTTATAATATTAGTATAGATTACTTCTTTCGCTCTCTCTACATTCATCAACCTCTCCATGCATGAACGTCGGTTCTGGGTACTTTTATTGGCCGGGCGGCCCCCACTGACATCTCCATTCAATGATTCACATAGTAAGTATATAATGTAGATACCTATATAGTTATATCGGGATGCTACAGATTGTGCCATTTAGCTAGTATGCAAGCTAGTGTTTACTGACGCCGAGATACTAAAGCGATTCATTGAAAACTATTTACGCTATTATTTAACAGAGATTGGATCTTTTGATGATTATTATGTAATAACTGTAGATATCATAAATGTAATGGCGCATGAACTAATGGTTGAGAAATTTACAGATCAGAGAAAGTTAAGAGAGGTAGGCATACTAGTGAGCAAGCCCGACTGGGGAAGGACCTCCACCTTACAGAAGACCACAGCTAAATAACTACACACACCGGTGTAGTTGTGTTCCTGTGTGTGAGTACAGGTCTCCAGCTCTCATTTAGGGACGCGTTTTGAAATAAACGTATCGCTATCCCAGGAATACTCTCATCTTAAAGCCTTGGTGTAAAAAATGGCTTGGTAACACGCAAGTGATACCTACCTCTGGTATTGCAAGCGTCCATAGGCTATGGTAACTGCTTAACATCAGGCGGGCCGTATGTTTGTTTGCCACCCAAGTAGTAAAAAAAAAAGATCACCAGAAATGTATTAGATACAGCATGCCTAATCCAACAGGATCATGACTTTAAATTTTTTTTAAGACATGTTGTCTTCCTCACAATATTTTATGGTAAGCAGTTACCGTAGGCTATGAACGCTTGCAATACCAGTAGTATCATATGCGTGTTGCCGACCCAAAAAATTTACATCAGCGTTTTATGATATCCCTAAAATAGGAATACGTTTCGTTAAAAACGCATCTCTAAATGAGCGCTGGAAACCAGGAACAGCTTAGGAACACCGCTGATAAATTAATCGTTTTGGCGTCCTATGTTGTTATTTTTTGTGGCTATTTACTTATTATGTTTTTTACCTCTCTTTCTTTATGTGCTGTATATGTTCGTATAAATGTTTTTCTTTGTTCTTTCTTTCTTCTGTGGAAATTCATCTGGCTGTAGTCTTCTGAAAGGTGAAGGTCCTTTCCCAATAGGGCTTTCTCAATTGTATGGTCTTATGCCTCTAAATCCAATGACCGACGCCGGTCCGACGACCAAAAAAAGGTCGCTGGGACGCACTGGATGCGGAAGGCGGAGGACCGTGTGCTATGGCGCGTGTTGGGAGAGGTCTATGTCCAGCAGTGGACTACGATAGGCTGATTGATTGATACCTCTAAATGCTACAAAATGAAATTTACACTCTCACTGGCCACCTAGGATCGAACTCACACTATCTAATCGGTAACTTCCCATTCGGCTACCACCGTTTTTCCATAGTAAAAATGTGATAAAAATGTTTAATTTAGTCACAACGGAAGGACTTATCTAAATATGTGTTTCGACGGATATTCTCAATTATTACGTGGCTTCATTAGGCTGAACTGGTGACTCGAAATAATAATTTCATTGTATAATAAGAGTTTAATGAACTCATATTTACTTTTAACTGCCTCGGTGGCTCAGTGGTCGATGTGTGTGACTGCTGATCACGAGGTCCCGGGTTTGATTCCCGGGTCGGGCCAAAAAATTTAAATATTGGGTTTTTTTGTCAAGAAATTCACAGTAGATGCCCGGAGTTTGGAAATTGGTGGTGTTTACACTCCCGTGCTTCGGAAAGCACGTAAAGCCGTTGGTCCTGCGCCTGATCTCTCTCCGGTCGTGTCGGATTGCCGTCTCAACGGACTATGACAGTGAAGAAATAGTAAAAATTGTCCGAACAACGCACAGTGCACCAATAAAAAAAATGTTTTTACATTACTTAGATAGGTGGCAAACAAACCATCGGCAAGCCTTAGGTAACCAGCTACCTACTATATCGTATAGCTTGTAAACAGTTGAACCACAGAAATAGATCAAGAAGTGGAACATTGTACTAGCTAACCTAAAAACCTCCATTTGACACTATTTTCAATCTTAAGAAATGCTTGTAAGAAATTAATATCAGCTTATATGGCACAATCTTAATTTATGTAAAGGAGAGAGTTTCAGAGACACTTGATTGTTCGGCCAGCACCCAGCTGAGCCGTCTCCCCGACGAGACGCTAAGTAGGGATTATTTAAATTTATGCACTGAGTTTTAATAGAATAGAATAGTATAATAGTATAAAAAAAAATAGCACACAAAACCAGTAAGAATAAGAATATAACAATGGATTTGAAGGAAAATATGGTCTGGTCTTTAGAGCTCATTTAGGGATACTTATTGAAAGAAACGTTTTCCTATCCCAAGGATGCTCCATTATAAAACCATGATGTTTATTTTTGTGTTGGCAATACGCAAGTGATACCTATGGTATTGCAAGCGTCCATAGCGGCTACAGCAACTGCTTAACATTAGGCGGGACAACAAGAAAACAAACAAAATCAATTGACCTGACAGGCCTGTTGGTCTAGTGGTTAGTGACTCTGACTGCTACGCCGGAGGTCGTGGGTTCGATTCCCACCCAGGACAAATCTTTGTGTGATGAACACGAATGTTTGTTCTGTGTCTGGGTGTTATTTATCTATAATATGTATGTATTTAGAAATACATATATAAGTATGTTTATCAGTTGTCTGGTTACCATAGTACAGGCTCTGCCTAGTTTGGGATCAGATAGCGATGTGTGAGTTGTCCCGATAATATTATTTACAAATATACATATATGTAGTAGTTGTTGCCCGCGGCTCCGCCCACGTGGATGTCGGTTATCGCTGTAAAAAAATGCGAAAGTTTGTAAGAATGGATGGATAGATGGATGTTTGTTACTCTTTCACGTAAAAACTACTGATCGGAATTGGATGAAATTTGGCACAGAGATATGTAGATTATGGTCTGGAATAACACATAGGCTACTTTTTACAGCGATAACCGACATCCACGCGGGCGGAGCCACGGGCAACAGCTAGTTATTATAAATATATGTCATACCTTTGCTGTAGACAGACCGTATAATAAATACTAATTAGTAGAAAAATATCTCCCCAGTGTATTATGTATTTTTATTATATTGTTATCTGAAAGAAGCTTATAAAAACAAGCATTCTGCTCGTTATATCTAGAGATGATGACGCAGCATTATGTTTAAACTTTGTACCACAACAAATTAATTAGGTCGCATGATCTCATTAAATAACTTTTTAACTGCAGCGGTACTACAATGTTTTTATAGTTATTGTCGATCTTAATTTGTACTAAATTCGTAAAATGTCTTAGTTTTTATTGCTTAAGATGATAGATGAGTCAGTGACCCACTCGATGGTAAGTGATTACCGCTGGCCATGGACTTCAGTAGCTCCAGGGACACAGCCAAAACGCTACCTTCTTTATACTACTTGGGTGGAAAACAAGCATACGGCTCGCATGAGTTAAGCATTTCCCGTAGCCTATGGACGCTTGCAATACTAGAGGTATCACTTGCGTGTTGCCTACTCATTTTTATACACCGGGGCTTTAATAATAATAATAAATCATTTATTTTCAGATAATACAATCCCTATGGATTGTCTGTAAGGTATGTATCTATATCTATATATAGATACATACCTTACAGACTAACATACATAATTATAACTTTTGTTAGTTTATATAACTTATAACTATGTTAGTAACACTACACTAGCACTTCATTGTCTCAGTGCGTTCAGGTGGCACTTTTCCGCGGAAGCGACGGTACACCACACCTTTCGGCCAGAAGTCTTCTTTCATAAAGATGTGCAGAAAACACTTTAAGATGATAGTCTGAGATAGGAAAATGTCAGCAACCCCTAGTGTTGCAAGTTGCAAGCGCCCATAGGCTACGGTAACTGCTTACCATCAAGCGAGCCGTATGCTTGTTTCCTTCTTAATAGTATAAAAAAACCTACCACTTGTTGGTATATCTTTATTTGTTGGTATGGTATCAGAATAATACCTTTTCAGAATGGACTCTACTTGCTACTAGTACGGTACCTTTTTTTTTTTTCTTTTTTTTGAAAAGACAACTCCCGCACTAGAGAACTAGCTATGTGTCGCGGGGGACTTTACAAACATACAATTAACGGACACAAATTACACCCAGACTCAGAACAACTCTTTGTGGGTCACACAAAGTTCAATCACACAAACACCTCGTGCACAGCAGGCGCTTACTGCGGCCACTGGACCACCAAGGCAGTCACCTAACCGATAGGATAAACTTGTATTCCGCGTTCTTCTTCTTATCGTTTGGTTAGTGGCCAACCTGGTGACAGAGTTATTTAGATCGCCCATATTTAGGCCACTTTTAACGTGCCCTCCGAAGCACGGAGACGCTCAGATGAAATACCACTATGCGGTCACCCATCCATAGGGTTACCGCGCCCTTGGTTGCTTAACCCGCTGATCGTTTACCGAACAGCGAGTGCACCTGGCTATAGGCGTTAATAAAGAAGTAGGTAGATGTTGTCCATGCTTCACTAAAGGTTGCCAACTGAAAACCAGCGCTAGATGCTAGCTTATGCTGAGATGGTGACCTTTTCCAGTATGGGCTTGCACAGCAGCACAATGTCTATTTTTGAATCTTTGTTTTTTATTTTATTATATTTAAAACTTAATATACAAAACATGTATAAAGGCGGACTTAATGCCAAAGGCATTCTCTATGAGTCAACCTATAGGATGATGCAGAGATATTATGAAACATAGTAGGTGCATATTAGTGTGAGGTCTCGAAATAAGCAATTATTATAATAATAATAATTTATTGGCAGACCATAGATCCAAAATGTTAGTAACAAAATATACTTAAAGCCTAATGTTAGTAAATTAACACAAACAACAAAACAATATACATATAATATAGGTACATACACACAACATCAAATAAATAAATAAAATACACAGTCGTGGACTAGGGTGTACACACTATGTGAAGTCCTAGCCATCGACCCAGCATTGGACAGTCCCACCGGTTACTCAATACCTTAAGCATGCTGTGGCAACTGCCGCGTGTTCTGCGAAGGATGGATGCGCTGCGCTTGCGAATAATTGCATAAAAATCATCCACCCTTGCTTCAGCAAACATTCCAGAAGCACTACAGAACCGCGGCAGCCGCAACAACACCCTAAAGGCATTATTATACTGCACGCGCAGAGCGCTGTATGCCTTCTGCGTATAATTGACCCACAGACTGCAGGTGTAAAATGTCTGACAGTATGCTCGAAAGAGTGTAATTTTTATCTCATTTGTACATCGTGCAAATCTGCGGGCCAGCATGTTGCATCTGACAGACAGCGCCCTGCGCTCCCTCTCAATGTATGTAATCTCAATCTCTCAATGTAATGTATATTATATACTAATCAAATATTATAATACAAAAATAAGGAAGGATATATATATATTTATTAATATAAATACTTAATAAAAAAAATATTATATATATGTTACGGTAAATCTGATTAATTGAAAATTATTAATATTTTTACAAAATTATTAATAATAACCACATGTTTTGGTAAATGTGAATAATCGATCGAAATTTATTACTTTTAGTAGTAATTATTAATAATTCACGACACATATTGGTAAAAGTTAAAAAATAAATAAAAACCTAACCTAACCTAACCTAGGTTAGGTTAGGTTAGGTTTTTAACCTTATGTGAGCCGTAGTCAAGTGTAATTATTAATAATTCACGACACATATTGGTAAAAGTTATAAAATAAAATAAATAAAAACCTAACCTAACCTAACCTAGGTTAGGTTAGGTTAGGTTTTTGTTTATTTAACCTTTTTTTTGTTTTTTGTTTACCTAACCCCCCGCGCCTCTCGCACGTCGCACACACCGCTCCGCCCCGCAATGCTTGGCCACTTATTACATTTATCACTACTGGGGTTAAATTATTAATAATAACCGATAAATGTGATTAATTTATCAGTTTAACCTCGAATTGCGGTAATTATTAATAATAATAGATAATTATTAATAATGTTCAATTATTCACTCTTACCGTAACATATATACATACATATAATATATAAATATGTTTTTGTTGCTTTTTTTAAATATTGTTCTTACTGTGTATTCTCTTGGCTATTCTGTAAGTTGTTCTTGTGTGCCCTGTACTGGAATAAATGATATTCTATTCTATGTTCATTTTCTTGTTCACTATTGTTTCAGATGGCACGCTACAAGAAGACAGGCTTTATGGATGATGACGCGGGCAGTGTCAGCTCGATACAGTTGAACGAAGGTGTCAGATCTGGTGGCACTCACATAAGATATCACATGGTAAGTCCTTAAATATACCCGTCATACGATGTGCTGTCGTGCAAACAAACAAATGAGATACAAAAGCCTTTTAAGATAACTCCTGCAATAAACTGCCTTGGTGGGTCCAGTGACCTATGCGCCTGCTGTGCACGAGGTTGTGGGTTCGATTCCCACACAGGACAAAACTTTGTGTGACCCATAAAGAGTTGTTCTGATTCTGAGTGTAATTTGTGTCCGTTAATTGTATGTTTGTAAAGTCCCCCGCGACACAGAGCTTGTTCTATAGCGCGGGAATTGTCTTTTTAAACAAAATAAATTAACATTCCTGTGTCGCAGGGGAGTTTATGTATTTGCAATTCACGGACACAAATAACACCTAGATTCGGAACAAACATTTATGGATCAAACGATTTTTCGTCCCTTGAGGGAACCCACATGGCGAGGTAACCACACCAACCGAGTCTTATTATTTAAGGACTGTTTGCTTTACGGACCTCCAATGCTCTCTTGGTACTATCAGTAGAGACAGGTTTATACTCTATAGAATAGAATAGAAAACTCTTTATTGTACACCAGTTACATTAATGATACAGATATTATTTTACACATTTATGTACAATGGACGGCCTTATCGCTAAAAGCAATTTCTGCCAGGCAACCTTTGGATGGACAGAAGAGAAAATTAATATAATAAAGCAAAAGTAGTGGGTGGTTTTGGTGTTATAAATACAAGGAATGAAGGTAAATAAATAATAATTAGGTACTCTATATCAACCTGTCTCTAGCTATGTCGTATGTATTGTTATTATGTCGTAAACTTATGACAAAGCCCATACATTAGCTTACTATTCTATGCGATTTGACTACCGTTTATGCCACTTGTCTAGCGGGGCAGCCACTATAGAAAAGTGGCATAAGCGATAGTCGAATCGAAAAGTCAAAAGCAAATGTGTAGGATTTGACGTAAGTTTACGACATTATATCGTAGACTTATGTCAAATCTCATACATTTTATTTTTTAGACTCTAGACACTTGTCTAGAGGGGCAGGTCAGTCTATTCAAAAAAAGTAATAAATATTACGACTTCCCATTTCTTGAACAAAGCGAATGGTAACAAATTAAAAGCAATTTCGCCCAAGACAGAGATGTATCGTTTTCTGTTGGAAACTAACTCCACACTAAACAACACCGTACATTACGAACTAATAGCTTTTCGTACGCTTAGAAGTAATTAGAAATAAAGTAGGTACTTTTATACTATAATAACTGGTGTAGAAAACTTTTCTTTTTTGTATACTTCTTGGGTGGTAAACAAGCAAACATGGTCCGTCTGGTGGTAAGCAGTTTCAGCAGCCTATGGACGCTTGCAATTCCAGAGGTATCACTTACGTGTTGCCAACTCATTTTTATACACCAGGCTTTAAAATGGGAGCATACCTGCCTAGGATAGTAATACGTTCTTTTAAAACGCAACCCTAAATGAACGCTGCAGACCTGTACACCCCACTGGATAACAACTACATCACTGTGTGAAGTTATTTGGCTGTGGTCTTCTGTAAGGCCATTCCCAGTCGGGCTTGCTTGCTAGTATAGTGTTCTAACTCTCTTAAAACTACTAGTCATAATTAGATTACCTACACGTGTGGTCCACCAACACCTCTTTTTAATTCTACTTTGGTGGCAAACTAGACACGGCCGGCCCTACTGATTGTAAGCAGCTATGGTAGTCTATAGACGCTGAACGCCTCGCTAGTGAGGAATACCAAAGTCTAGAATGCGAACGTCAACGCGTGATTGAAGCCCACAGTATAGCCAATCGTCACAGCTGGATTCGCGTACCCTGGAAACGAAGTAAAAACTGCTTTCGAACAAATAAACACTGAAATATTTTTCTGGGTTTTACCCGGGTGTAAAAGAAACATCTCCAAATTATTGCTAATTTAAAAATAGCCACGTGTTTGTTAAAGAGAACCCGTGACGCACGGAAGGTGTTTAGACCAATACACGTGTGGCCCGTTTTAGTTCAGGAATCGAGATTGATCTATTCTTGTTTCTTCAATTGGTTGAGGATACATCGCGCAAATCCTACTAAATTTATAAACGCGAAAGTTTGTAAGTATGGATGGATGTTTGTTACTCTTTCACGTAAAAACTACTGAACGGATATGGTCTGGAATCACACATAGGCTACTTTTTACAGCGATATCCGACATCCACGCGGGCGGAGCCGCGGGCAACAGCTAGTTTATTATAATATTATGACCAATGACTGAAAGTCACTCAACTTGTTTTTTTATACTACTTGGTTAGAAAACAAGCATACGACCGCAGTTACCATAGCCCATCTTTTTAGAATTTCTTCTAAAACATGTGGAAAAAAAGAAGAAAGTAAAATAATTTCTTCTCACGCTGTTTTCCTTTACTATTAGCAGTAAATCATTTAATTAGTACATTTAAATTCCACATGGTGAAATTCACATTGGTCCACCCGGGATCGAACTCGCACCTTCTCGCACAGTAGAGCATAAATTGTATGTTTTCCATAAGCCTATTTGCTTCCTTGGTAGAATGAAAAAAAAATACATATATTGTGTATCCCCGACCCAAATACTTGTAACACTAGGATTTTAGGGGAGAGGGTTGCATCACTCTTGCACGCACGAGGGAGAATTTCACCCCTACTTTCCAATAGAAAATTCAATCACCACATAACCAATTTCGCCCTATCGCCTGATTTCCTAACCAGACATTCTGATTGAAAATTAATCCAGATACATCCAATATTGGTATCAACGTCTACCGCACAACCCTGATATACGAGTATATGCCTGCAATGAAAATATGTCACAAGCTCAGCTCTGTTACAATTTGCATCTTGTGATTAAAGAATAAGGTTCAAAATTGCCTGAAAGCATATTTCCATTTACGTCATTATTTTACTAAGGGTACAATATATTATATTAAAACGTGTCGCAAATGGGCTCGCGCCCTAATTCGTGGCACGTGACAACCCTAGCAAACAAAAAGAAAACTTTTCATGTTATATTTTGTCTCCTTCTTCCACGGTGCTGTGAAGAGTAAAGAGAATTTTATTCGTCTTTAGTTGTTATTCTGAGGTATACTTGCGGAAACTTTACTTGTTTACTTAGTACCTAAACATGGTAAAAAGATTACTGGATGTAATGCTAGAAATAAAGGTACATACATATTTATTTACGCGCGTTTATGAACAGTAGGTTTTTTTATACCACTTAAGTGGCAAACAAGCATACTGCCCGTCTAATAGTAAGCAGTTTCCGTAGCCTATAGACGGTTGCAATACCAGAGGTATTACTTGCTTGTTGCTGACCCAAAAGTGTTAACACCAAAGTTTTGTTATGGAATTTCCCTTGAAAAGGAAAACGTTTAGTTGAAAACGCATCCCTAAATGAGCTTTCGAAACCTGGAACTACATAGCTGTATGTAGTCATTTGACTTTGGTCTTCTGTAAGGTTGAAGTCCCTTCCCAGTAGTCCTCAGTCAGGCTTGCTCACTAGTAAGGCGCGATACCTTTCTTGGAATCCGTCCAAAAAAGTACCCCTTCGCTATTTCAATAGTTGGTTGGTGGAACATCTTATAGAAGACCACAGCTAAATCATGATGCATAAAGGTATGCATGAAGATTGTGGAGAGTAATGAAAGAAAGGATCAAATAAACATTCTTAATCCTCTACTTATCCCTTTGTAAAACAGACGTCTTTCTATGTATATATACTTTCAGTAAGGTTGACGTTACAATAACACGCTCGGCGCCTGAAAGCCGGCGATTGGCAATGTGTCGTTAATTATATTGCCGTTTGTTTATGAACAGGCGTTTGCTACTTCGGAGCTTTACAATATGACATGTGTTGCACGTGTAGTATGTTTTAGACATGTAAGACTGCGCCATATAAGTATTATTAGTACGTAAACTACGTCTCTAATACAAAGATTTACAGAGATTCAATAGAAGAACAATATAAATATCAATTTATTTTAAGAGCTCGATAGGCCTGTTGCAGCTGGTCTAATAGTTAGATTTCCATCCAGAACAAATCGTTGTGTGATTAGCAGATTCTTTGAGTAGTGAAAAAAATACGTCAAGAATGTATTAAGTAAAAACTCGGCATCTCTGCTAACCCCTTTTGTGAAACAGACGACGTTCTACGTATGTACTTTGAGTAAAGTTGACGTTATAATAATACGCTCGGCGCCTGAAAGCCGGCGATTGGCAATGTGTCGTTAATTATATTGCCTTTTGTTTATGAACAGGCGTTCGTGAACAATACAATTCGATACGTATACATGTTGCATTCAAACTACACGAGTTATGTTGCATGTAGGTATGTTTTTGACATGTAAGACGGGTGGTGGAGTATTGATATTATCTAGATTTCTACTTTGTAACAGTCCAGTAGTCCAAGCTGAGATTTTTGGATGAAAAATAGGCTACGATTATAACTTTGTAGGACAGGTAGGGTCTACTAAATTTCGCATGGGTAGACATTTTTTAAGTTTTCTTAGAGACCCGTTATTCCTTCTTTAATAAAATATAGTCTATGTTACCCGCTGATATTAAAGCTTTTTAATGGTGAAAGATTTTTAAAATCGGTGGAGTAGTTTTTGAGGGGATCCCTTCTTTTCTCATAATGTTCTTTGTCTTAATATACTTCGGCATAACGATTTTGGCACAATTTGTTTTGGCATAATAATACTTCGGCCTAATTTTTTATGGCATACCTTTTATGTTGGCACAATCATGTTAAAGACTAATTTGTGTTGGTATAAATTAGATTCGCATAACGTTAGTAGGCCTAATGACTATTAGCATGACGTTAGTAGGCCTAATGACTATTAGCATAATAATATTTAAGCATATAATTAATATAGGTAAATAACAAAAATATTTTTTATGCAAATTATTTATTATACATAACATTATGTAACTTAAACGATTTTTCAATCGCGAGATAACTTTTATCTGCAGAATATATTAGTTAACTTCTACCTATTATGAGAATAAATATGGCGGTTATTTCTCAGATAGAAGTTAATTTATTGAAACAGTGGTCCTTAATTATGTATAATTATTTATTTTAGGTGTATATTTTTAGCAATTGCTTGTAAAAATACTAGTTTAGAAGTATACTCATCTTTTTTACTTGGCATAATTTGACTAGGCATACTATGAAGATCATAGAATTTCAATTAGAATAATATAGATTGGGTTACTTTCTTCTTTAAAAATGCGTAGGTTAGGTTAGGTTAGAACTGTGACCTCTTATGCACGAGCCGAGCGAGCGAAGCGAGCGTGCCGCGGCAGCGGCCGGCGAGTGCCAGAAACGAACATGCTCTCATGGGCAAGGATATAAAAACCAAATAATTATCATTAAATCAACTTTTATTTATTACAATTACTAAAAAAAAACAATTAAATTAATCATCAAAATTACAACTTTGCAATAATACATTTAGTGACACAATAGTTTTACGACACCACCGTCTTCTTAGAAAAATAAAAAATAATTTCTATTCTACCTACAATATCAAGTGCCTACAAATTTCATTAGAGCAATATTGTATAAACGTGTTAGCAGTATTGTATAGTGACTAATATTCTAGGTGTTAATAATTATTTCAATGTTATACCTATAAAAATATGTTTTAATGTAATTATGCGTAAATAAATTTATGTTTTAGGATATAATGCTTAAAAAAGTTATGCTATAGAACTTTATGCTTAATATATTTATGCATTAGAAAGTTATGCCTAATCATTGTTATGGTTTGAAAAAATATGCCTAAAACATTATGCGTAAGCTGTTATGCGTAATTATATTATGCGAAAATATAATTATGCCTAACAAAAATATGCTAAGTTATATTAGGTCTTAAAATTTTAGGCAAATGGATAGGGAACCGTTTTTGAGTGAAATCCTAACAAACATACAAAATATCAAAATAATCTTTCCTCTTTATATTAATAGTTTACATAACATTATATTGTGTCTACATTACTGTCCACGAAATGGTATTTAGTAGCAAAAGAAAGTACCTAGGTATTGCTACTAAATTTCAGCAGTTTGGGGCCCCCATCAAGCCCAGGCGATAATATATAGGTTGTAATTATTCTAAATTCAAATAAACATCGATAATAAATCGGTTATTATCGATGTTTATTTGAATTTAGAATAATTACAACCTAATAAAGTTACGGTTGTTTCTTACAGTTTAGATTCAGGATCAAACTCTGCCATGACGTCACCGCAGTTGTGTGTAATTAAAATATAAAAGGCTGATACTGATATAAATTATATACATTGACATTTTGTTGTACAGAATAAGTGGTTATGTAATGTAGTAGCTATATTCATTTGTAAATATAACTTAGAATTGTGTTATTATTATAATATATGCATATACGAACAATAGTTACTATACTTCTTTGAGTAGGTATCGTGATGGTCTGTCTTAGTATTCTGTAGGTAGTCATCCAGACCGATTACGGGCACGTCACGGCGGCCAATCTCAACGAAGATTAGCCAACTGCGCAGAACATATTATAGTGCACAAATGTGTGCGCAAACACAGGTTACAGGTAGGCAAAGGGTCGACAACGCGTGAGTTGCAAACGTCCATAGGTCTCGGTAACTGCTTACCATCAGGTGTGCCGTATGCTTGTTTACCTCATTGGTAGTATAAAAACAAGGTGCTCTATTTCTTCAATCTCATAGTTCGATGGGACAGCGGAGACGGAGATCAGACGCAGGATCAACCGACAGAGTGGTCTTGCTGTGTTTGCACCCATCTATAGTCCGATCGGAGCAAGCTTGCTTATCCTTTCACATTTGTCGATCCGCGTTGCTAACACAGAAACAATGCTCTGAAGTATTATGTAGTATTAAAATAAAATCCCACCAATAACATTTTCATGTAAAACAACGCCAAGACGTGTACATAATGCTTGCACTGTAAAAAAGTTGTCAGATCTCATGGAGAGAATAGAATAGAATAGAGTTTATTGTTTCCAGTATTACAGCTTAAGTAAGTACATTACAAATAACTATAGTACCGGAAGCAAAAGGTTTGAGCGTCAGCTTAATGCTTAGATCCAAAAAAAAAATACTAAGCGCTGGTTTTCAGCTTAAACCAATTTCCTTACTCTGCACACCCATAACTTACACTCTAACTGACATCTGAGCCAATGGCGTTCTGTGTGAATCACAGAAATAGACTGATCTATTTCTGTGGTGTGAATCCTATTCTTAAATTTTAGAAACCCTACAAAACAATATACATTTTAAAATATAAAACCCTAAAAATGGAGACCCACCGGTATCGGGTGCAAGGACCAAGCTACCGGTGGTTAGGGCTCTAGAGACAGAAACCTCCTCACGATGCGCGCTGTGTCCGAGAGGACCGCCTTCTGCATCATGCCCATTTATTATTATTAGTATGATCAAAATGTGTTGCCGTTATGTTATCCAAGAACCTATTGGTACAAAATTATCGCCTAGTAAATTGCTTTCTGCTCTCAAGTCCATAGGAGTATCTACTTACGTTACTCTTACGAAATATTTGCCGCCTAGGTAGTATCAAAAATATCACAATAGTTATTAAAAAAACGACTAACCATTTGACGATAAATTACTAAACTTATAACTTACTGAACGAAAATTTGTCACTGAAGTTTTCCCGGCCGAGGCGGTGGCATGCGCGTGTGCCTATAATTTATATTTAAAGTTTAGTACTTACAACTTGTACGGTCTGGATAGTAAGTATTTCGTAACAGGATGTTTCAGAAAGGTAAAATACTTTTATTAATGTCCTCCTAACCGATTTTTTCGGTCACGGTGGCTAATGCGCGGGAGATGTTATAGTGCACAAGTGTGTATGCAAACACAAGTGCACTCTTTATCTCGTCACTCTCATAGTCCGATGGGACGGCAATCCGACACGACCGAAGGGACATCAACCTTAGGATCAACGGCTTCACGTGCTTTCCGAACCACGGGGATGTAAACACCGCCAATTTCCAAACTCCGGGCATCTATTGTGAGTTTCTTGACAATATCATTTTTTGGCCCGACCAGGGAATCGAACCCGCGGCCTCGTGATCAGCAGTCCTACCCCTCGACTACTAAGCCACCGAGGCAGTAAATTACTATATTTGTAAGTTACTAGCTTACCGCCCGCGTATCATAACTAAACCAATGTATCTAGTTAAATTTCTGTCGGCTTCTGTAAGGTGGAGGTCCTTCTCCAATCAGGTTTGCTTGCTCGGATGGTGCCCTTTTTTTACACCAGGGCTTTAACATGGAGTATCCCTGGGATAGGAATACATTTCTTTTAAAACGCATCCCTAAATGAGCACTGGAGACCTGTACTCACACACACGAACATTACACCGCTGTGTGTAGTTATTTGGCTGTGGTCTTCTGTAAGGTGGAGGTCCTTCCCCAGTCAGATTTGCTCGCCTGTATAGTGCCCTACCTCTCTTAAGACTTATCTATCGATTTATAGCGAGTTGCATCTAATTTCTTTTAGCTAAGTGCAGTATTTGTATGGGTTCTGACAGAAGATAAGCCTGATGTATATTCTATTAGATTATCTAGTGCAGGTCAGCGCGTCAATGAGGCTACTGGACTGTTGGTTAGTGATCCTGTCCATAAAGTTGTGGGTTTCATTTCCTTCGGGACCAATCTTTGTGTGATGAGCAAGATTATATTTTGTGTCTGAAAGGAATTTATACTAGGCTTACTTTACGGCAACGTACGGGGAGACATTTATTTAGTATAGGGGTAGCCCGCGACTTCGTCCGCGTGGTAATTTGGAATATTTTCCCCGATTTTGCAACATATCTCACTACTGCTCCGCTCCTATTGATCATAGCGTGATGTTATATAGCCTATAGCCTTCCTGGATAAATGCACTATTCAACAAAAAAATATTTTTTCTAAACGAACCAGTACTTTCTGAGATTAGCGCGTTCAACCAAACAAAAAAACAAACTCTTCTGCTTTATAATATTAGTATAGATTTGTAGAACTCTCATTAAAAAACATACAGCCCATATTACTCGCTGCTAATCGAGCTTTCTGTCGTTAGTGCGTTTCGTGACGGATCCAGAACACAAATGTCACCACCCCGTATCATCCCGACGACGGTGTCGTAAGAGTCGACTAAGGGAGTAAGTCAGGCAAACAATAACCACTGCAAGAGAGGGAAAACTTGAACGAAAATCCTATACTAACCCATCTGGCTAAAATGGTATAGTGGGCTAATACCTCTCCAAGTGTATCAAGGAGACCCGTGCCCAGTAGTGGGACGTTTACGTGTTGAGATAATTCATGTAGCTTTCTATTCATTAAACTCAGCCATAAGACGTCCACTGCTGGACATAGGCCTCCCCCAAGGTTTTCCACATCGTTCAGTCCTGAGCTGACCTTGTCCATCATTTGCCCACGACCTTTACCAGCTCGTCGGTCCATCTTGTTTCAGATTTCTACAGGAACAAGATTTTTTTTAATGAGTTTAGTAGTGTATCCATTACATACATACTTTTTGTATCTTTTTAATATTACTTGAAATATGTATGTATATAGAAATACTAGTTATTGCACGCGGCTCCGCCCGCGTGGATGTCGGTTATCGCTGTAAAAAGTAGCCTATGTGTTATTCTAGACCATAATCTATCACTGTGCCAAATTTCATCCAGATCCGTTCAGTAGTTTTTACGTGAAAGAGTAACAAACATCCATCCATCCATTTTTACAAACTTTTGCATGTATAATATTAGTAGTACAAATATTGTCTCTGTTTTCAATTACTCATGCATGGATTAACTGAATGTGGAGATTAAACATGCTTAGTATCATTATTAAACAGTGTATGTCTTGTTAACGTAGACGTATACGTGGGAAAAGATGAGGTTAAGATAAACGCCAGCTTGATCAAGTCCAACACGACCAAAAAGAAAAGAAAGGAGTTATAAGGTTTTTAAAGGGTCGGCAACGCGTGAGTGACACCCCTGGTGTTGCAAACGTCCATAGGCTACGGTAACTGCTTACCATCAGGCGGGCCGTATGCTTGTTTGTCACCTTGGTAGTATAAAAAAAAAGAAGTAAGCGCAATTTCTATTTGCTTCTGGTATTTTTTCTGAATGTCTAGGCAGAAAAATCCACCTATATTTGCAATGGCAACCCGGGAACCCGGGAATCAAACCCGAGATCTAGTAGTTACTAATAATAATACTCGTCCACTCGTTATAGGCTGGACATAGTCTGACTTGTTGATAAAAGACAAAACAGAAAAACAAGGTACTTATAATATAAAAATAAGTTTACCAACAATAGGCCACCCCACTCAGCTACTGGCTGAAGCATAAAAACTTATGCCACAGCGATGGTTTTTAATGAGATGGCTCTACAAAAGGCATTGGGTATGGTAAGCTCAAAAAAATAAAAATAATTCACAAGAACACACCAAAACTAAATAAAATAACTTAACTGAACAAATTAAGAGAGGTAGGGCACCATACTAGCGAGCAGGCCCGACTGGGGAAGGACGTTCACCTTACAGAAGACCACAGCCAAATAACTACACACAGCGGTGTAGTTGTGTTCCTGTGTGTGAGTACAGATATGCAGCGCTCATTTAGGGATGCGTTTTGAAAGAAACATATTTCTTTCCCAGGGTTACTTCCATCTTAAAGCAAGTGATACCTCTACAAGCTACATTACAAGCGTCCATAGGCTACAATTACTGCTAAACATCAAGTGGGCCGTATGCTTCTTTGCCACCCAAGTAGTAAAAAAAAAATTAAAGCTAGCTTCTTCTGTGCAGTGTCAGTGTGTAGGCAACTTTTTAACCGACTTCAAAAAGAGGAGGTTATCAATTCGTGTGTACTTTTTTTTTTTTTTTTTTTTTAATGTTTGTTACCGCATAACTCCGTCATTTATGGACCGATTTGAAAAATTCTTTTTTTGTCTGACTGGACATACTTCCAGTTTGGTCCCATTATCATCAAAAGAAAGTTCCGATGATGGGATCCATGAGGAATTGAGGGAACTCCTCAAAAGTTATAGGCACACATATAGCAATTTCAATATTTTTAACAACTAATCAATCATTTGCATTCAGAAAGTGTAATTTGGTGAAGTAAAACTGATGAAGAAGACCACAGATGGCCATCTGAACTTTTCAATAATAAGTATTTTACTGATGGCGATTAGATAAGTTTCGGTTATTGTTGCTAAGCAACTATTAATAAGAAATAATGACGTGAATGAATTGAGCGCGGATTGCACAGATTAAATATTGCTTTTAATACCTACTTGACCTGTGTTCAGCCCGACGCTCAGTCGATTTTTTTCGATTGTAACAAACAAATATCTGAAAATTTTTCAACTTGCCGTACTGAAGTCGGTTTTTTTTTGTTAAAATTATTATCCTTTAAAAAATCTCTGTTGCCATAGGATTGTACGCACGCGCTTAATCGTGGACATTTTAAAGAAAATGCACTGCCTGCAATCGACAGTCCATCCATCTATAACACAATAGGACTGCTGAATAGGATCCAATTCAAAATAAATTCAACAGCATTGAGAGAATGCAGTCGTTCGTTAAGAAATATGATTGGTTTCAGTTTTCAAATGACTGTTCATATTGTTACTCTGCCTTTTCATTGTGGGAATAAATTGACTTGCAGTTTTGTAGCTTTTTCTATTTGCACCTTTGCTCAGATTTTTGTTTATTCTCTGTATTCTATGTTCTGCCAATTCGATTTGTTTTTGGAGAAGAGATAATATATAATAAGACTTCTATATACATTAAGTATTAAAACTAACCTAATCTAAGAAAGATCACCATACTAGTGAAGAAGCCCGACTGGGGAAGTACCTCCAATTTACAGAAGACTACAGGTAATTAATCACACACAGCGGTGCAGTTGTGTTCCTGTGTGTAAGGACAGTTCTTCAGCGTGCATTCAAGGATGCGTTTGCAAAGAAACGTTTTCCTATCCCCGGGACAAAATTGGGTCAGTGACACGCACGTGATACCTCTGGTATTGCAAGCATCTATGTGCCATAGCGGGTCGTATGCTTGTTTGCCACCGAAGTAATGTGTTTGTGTGTTCTCAGCCAAAAGACGTCCACTGCTGGACATAGGCCTCCCCCAAGGTTTTCCACAACTCTCGATCCTTAGCCGACCTTGTCCATCGGTTGCCCGCAACCTTTACCAGGTCGTCGGTCCACCTTGTTGGAGGCTTGCCCACGCTTCGTCTTCCAGTTCGTGGTCGCCACTCTAGAACCTTTCTGCCCCAACGGCCATCAGTTCTGCGAGCTATGTGCCCGGCCCATTGCCACTTAATGGAGGCAATTCTTCGAGCTATGACGGTTACTTTAGTATTCCTACGGATCTCCTCATTTCTGATTCAATCTCGCAGGGAAACTCTAAGAACGACCACCACGACCCAAGTAGTATAAAAAAATATTAAAACGCGTTTTGAGGAAATACAAGATTTAAAACCACCGGTACCTATATACATATATTATCAAATAAATCTATTTGCATACAAAATATTAAATTGTAAAGTAAACGTTGACTGTAGTAATATACGAGTAGCGAACAGACAGACGGATACGTAGCTCTCTTATTAGCAGTATATGTTTATTTAACATTTAGTACTGGAATACGTTATTGTTTCTTCGTACATTTCCATTGTGGAGGTAATTAGATGTGTAAGGTCTAGGTGAAAACTGAGTTACTTAGATAACTTAGTTTCTATAACATACTAGCTGATTCGGCAAACGATGTTTTGTCATATAAAGTAAAAATAGTAATATACCTTCTACCGTCAAGCCCTATTAAAAAATAGGGGTTGACGGTAGAAGGGTATTTTAAAAAATATAAAAAATAACAAAAAATGTGTGGTGGACCACCCTTATCACTTAGGGGTAAAAAAAAACTAAAAAACACGCTTTTTATAGAAAACCGAACTAAAAAATAGAAAATTAATTTAAAAAAATTTAAATTAAGATGAAATTAAGAATAAAAAACAATATTTTATTTAAAAAAAAGCGTGAGGTGCATGGTGTCAATAGTTATAAATATTTTCATTTTGATAATATCTTAAAAGCACCCCACGCTTTTTTTTTAAATAAAATATATTTTTATTCTTAATTTCATCTTAATTTAAATTTATTAAAATTTATTTTCTATTTTTTAGTTCGGTTTTCTATAAAAAGCGTGTTTATTTAATTTTTTAAAACTATTATATATTTTTTACTTTTTAGTAATAATAATATTATTTACAATTTTATCAAATTAGTGTATTGTCATCGGTCCTCGATAAATCTACAAAGTTTGAACGAAATCTGGCCGATCGCGCCCAAAGAAGTCGGTTACAAACATACAAACCTACAAACATACAGATGAAGCTAATAAAAAGCGTGTAAAAAAATAGATCACAGCGTATTCTCAGACATACTGAATATACATATAAAATGTCATCAAAATCGATAAAGCCGTTTCGGATTCGGAGGAGTATGGTAACTAA
Organism: Trisateles emortualis; assembly: GCA_947095525.1. Classification (NCBI taxonomy): domain Eukaryota; kingdom Metazoa; phylum Arthropoda; class Insecta; order Lepidoptera; family Erebidae; genus Trisateles; species Trisateles emortualis. The sequence continues at coordinate 7,908,910 of OX352754.1, read as the reverse complement.
AATTGTGACACGAGAATTTTAAATATTAGATTTTTTATTGAATTTGATATTAAGAAGAATAGTTATTAAAATAAAAGTAACTTTAACTAAACGACTTAAGTACAAACAATCAGATATTGTATTTAAAGGTAAAAATAAAATATCTGATTGATTATTTTATTTGAATTGTAATATTTTTCTCATTTAACTTTTTTTCCCTAATATTTTAATTAATAATTTTTGTTTAAATCTTATCATTTACAGCTTAAGTGCATCTCAAAAGCATTCCAATGAGCCCAAACATGGATACTTTACATTGTTTAATTATAGAGTTCCGTCCATACCTTCCGGATTCATCATCAGATAAGTTAAATGACGGACTTCTGCGGTAGCAAACATTTAAAAAATATACAACCTTGTATATTAAGTTAGTATAAAACCGAAACGAAAATAAACAACAAAGTGAAAATAAATATTTTTAAATTATAAACTTAGTTTTTTTAATTTAAAAAAGCGGTGGTGGCCGAGTGGAAAAGTAACCGACTTGCACGCAAGAGGTGCGAGTTCGATCTCGGGCAGTACCAATGTGAATTTCACTTTGTAGAGTTTACATGTACTAATCAAATGATTCGCTATCTGCTAACGGTGAAGGAAAACATCGTGAGGAAACCCACATATCTTAGAAGGAATTCTTAAGACATGTTTGATTCACTAATCCGCATTAGGCCAGAAACCCTCTCTTTCTCTTGATAGAGGAGAAGAGACCCGTGCCCAGCAGTGGGACATACTCGTATATGGGTTGCTAAACTTACTTTGCCCTCAAGAAAGTACTAGTAGGTACAGATACCTACTAGTACCTGTACTATTAAGTATTCTGTGCTAGTACTTTCTGTACGAGTGCGTATACCCACATCTTTGATGTGGAAACGCCTGCAAATAATTCCTTTGATGTTTCCATCTATTTATAAAATGCAGAATGAGCTCAGAATATATTAAAACCTTGTTATCTTATGCAAATACGTATTGTCTGACATATTGATGCATACACTTCCTTGGGATGTAACCTTGCTAAGGCAGATTGTGTCGAGCTGATTATGTCTGTGAAAACAATGCCTTAGGGCTCAGTGGTTGTGTATACGACTATCCTTAGTACACTAGGATTGAAGTAGAGATAGTCGTTAACATTATCAATCCTGTATTCTGTTCTATTCTGCAAGGTGGAGGTCCTGCCCCAGTCGGGCTTGCTCGCTAGTATAGTGCCCTACCTCTCGTAACTATTCTTATATTATATTCGTGATTTGAATCAAAATTTGTATGTTGTTAGATTTTTTAAGTTTGTCTATCTACAATATAGGTGTGATTCCTGAAAAATCGCACTTTACAAAAAAAAATAAGCTAAGCTCTGTCGCCCTGGTGTTAAAGAAGTAAAGTTTGTACGTTTTTATGTAAGTATCTCAGAAACTGATTTATTTAATGAAGTTGTTAAATTAATTTAAAGGATAAACGGTTGAATAGAAGTCCGTCATTTCTAAAGTAAGAAGCGTGACATTTTATATAGCCGCTTCTGGTTAGAAACAAAAATACCTACATGTATATCAGGGTTCTAGAAACGTTAACCCTAAGATGGTCAAACAAAAAAATTGTTTAACCCATACGGGCGGCCTGCTAGTCTAAACTAATATTTTATATAGGAAAGATCAAAGGAAACAAGAGGAAAGAGGAAAGGTTTATTGTTTGGTTCTTTGTAACGAATTGGATTTCACTCAAAAACTACTTGACCGAATTTAAACATTCTAACTGCCTTGGTGGTCCAGTGGCAGTGGGTTCGCTTCCCACATAGGACAAAACTTTGTGTGGCCCACAAAGAGTTTTTCTGGGTGTAGGTGTAATTTGTGTCCGTTAATTGTATGTTTGTAAAGTCCCCCGCGACGCAGAGCTTGTTCTCTAGTGCGGGAGTTGTCTTTTTTCTTTCACCATTAGTAAGCTACATTATCAGCGAGTAACATAAGCTATATTTTATTGAAAAAATATACGGAATCCCTTCGAAAACTTAATAAATGTCCACGAAGTCCCCGTGCGAAGCAGGGACGTGCCGCTAGTTAATTACGAGTATAAAGGTTTATAATGATGCTTGTAACTCATCTCGGTACGCGGGTACCTAACAATATGTTCAATTTGAGTTCAATTTTGTGTTTGTTATGCCACATACGTAATTTCAATTAGCATTTATTATCATTGATACTGTTTCTTGGAATAACCAGAAGTAGTCTAGCGCCAACTGACATTTAAATCGATTATACTAACCTTTATTCGTCCCACTGCTGGGCATGAGTCTACTCTATTTAGAAAGGGAGGATTAGGCCTAAGCATTAATCTACATGATAGCCTTCTATCCATCAAAACACTATTTAAAAAAAAACTGCTAAGATAGTAAATAAAAGCATACGGCCCGCCTGATGGTAAGCAGTTACCGTAGTCTATGGACGCTTGCAACACCAGGGGTATCACGCGCGCGTTACCGACCCTTTAAAAACCTTATAACTTCTTTCTTGAAGAACCCCATGCTATAGTCTCTTGAGAAAATTTTGGCAGGAAGCTCATTCCAGAACCTTATCGTAAGAAATTCCTCTGGAATCGTACGGTACGGTATTTTTAAGGTGCTAGGATTCCTCCTTAGTGTGGTGCCTTACCTCTCTGTGTATATACTTCTATTCGTATTTAGCTATATCTATAATATAAAAATGAATCGCTGAATGTGTTGCTAAACGCAATTCTGGAGAACAGCTGAACCGATGTCGCTAATTCTTATTTTGCTATGTTCGTTATTGCCAGGAGAAGGTTCTTATATAAAAAAAATTTGAAAGTTGAGCTGAAAATAGTTTTACCCGGATGTAGATGGTGAAGTAGGGGCGGGCCACTAGTTATAAATAAAAATTAAACCTCCAAAATATACATATGTACGCGCATAACTTTCGATCGACTATACCAAATTAGATATTTCTTTATTTATTTATTATAAAAATACATAGTGTTCCTTAATATTAACGTTTTTTTTGTTATTGTCAGGACAAGGTTTGTATCGAAGTAAATTTTAGAAAATATTCATGAAAAAAAAATGGCCGTACAAAGTTCGCCGGCTCTTAATTAATAAATTACAAGTCATGACCGTACCTATCTAATGAGTGACATAATGACGTCATTCCTTTGTGTTCGAGCAGTGTTTTACGTAAACAATACAATATATATTGTAACTAGGGGTCACCCGCGTGGTAATTTGGAATATTTTCCCCGATTTTGCAACATATCTCACTACTGCTCCGCTTCTGTTGATCATAGCGTGATGTTATATAGCCTATAGCCTTCCTGGATCAATGCACTATTCAACAAAAAAAGATTTTTTCAAATCGAACCATTAGTTTCTGAGATTAGCGCGTTCAACCAAACAAACAAACACTTCAGCTTTATAATATACATAGATGTGTTACCGCTGTAGTAAATAATTACGAAGGGCTTCGATAAAATGTAGCCATATATTTGTCCTTTTTTTATTTAACCTAGGCGGCAAACAAGCATACGGCCTGATGGTAAGCAGTTACCGTAGCCTATAAACATTTGTAATACCAGGAGTTTCACTTATGTGTTGCCAATCCTAAAATGTTAACAACAGGATTTTGTGATGGAGTATCCCCAGGATACGTTTCGTTAAAAATGCATCCCAAATCTGTACCTACTCATGCCCAGGAACACAACTACACAGTTGTGGGCAGTTATTTGGCTGTGGTCTTCAATAAGGTGGACGTCAAAGGTTACAAAAATAGACAAATAAGTTTTCGTTTGTAACTTGGTTAAGAGATGAGACGACAATTTCTTCTTAGATAACTGGTTACAAAACACAGTTACCATGGCGACCGAAAGGCCTTCCCTAGTCGGGATTGCCCGCTTATATACTTACTTTTTTACTGACCGTGTGGTGACAGATTAAGAATACAAATGTCACCACCCAGTTCTATCCTGAGAGTGTCATAAGAGTCGACTAAAGAAGTCAGGCAGACAATATCCACTGCAAGAGAGGGAAAACTCGAAACAAATCCCTATACCAACCCGTCTTGCCAGCGTGGTATAGTAGGCTGATATCCCTCCAGTTGTTAGGAGGAGACCCCGTGCCCAGCAGTGGGACGTTTATGGGTTGAAGTGAATACTTACTTTTATTAAATAACATGTAAGCAACAAACAATAGACAATAATTTTATAATCATAGACACAATAGAATAACAGTTAACACATCCTTATACATATACTTACGCACAAGGTGTGACGTCAATACATCATTATAATAAACGACAAAAAAATTGCGCACGCGCATGTTTAAACTAGAAGTTTTTCCTGTCGGTAAATTTGGATTCCGTGTCGTTTTTTTTATACTACTTGGGTGGCAAACAAGCATACGGCCAGCCTGATGTTAAGCAGTTATCGTTGCCTATGGACGCTCGCAATACCAGAGGTATCACTTGCGTGTTGCCAACCCATTTTATTACACCAAGACTTTAAGATGGGAGTACCCCCGGGTTCCTATCCTGGGGTACTATACGTTTTTATTAAAACGCATCCCTAAATGAGCTTTGGAGACCTGTACCACCACACACAGGAACACAACTACACCGCTGTGTGTAGTTATTTGACTGTGCTCTTCTGTAAGGTGGAGGTCTTTCCCCAGTCGGGCTTGCTTGCTAGTATGGTGACTTACCTCTCAGAAAACTCTCGTGTCACAAGTAAGCCCAACAATTGTTTATATAAATACTTTTTAGTATTGTGATGTAAACAATTGTCGGTGAATCTTGATAAACAAAACAAAACAAGCTCGACTAGGAAAGAACCTTGATCTTAAGATTGCAGCCATATAACATTCCTCGTTCAGTTCATGCATAATAATAGCAAACCACATCTGCAGAAGGACCGACGGCCGATGGAGCAGACGTGTCCTAGAGTGGAGACCGCGACTCGGTAAGCGTAAGGTAGGGCGGCCCCCAGCTAGGTGGACCGACGACCTAAAAAAGGTCGCTGGGACGCACTGGATGCGGAAGGCGGAGGACCGTGTGCTATGGCGCGTGTTGGGAGAGGCCTATGTCCAGTAGTGGACTGCGATAGGCTAATTGATTGATTGATTGACATATGTCCCACTGTTGAGCACGGGTCTCCTTTCCTCTATCAAGAGAGAGAGAGGGTACACGCTGGCCTAGTGCGGGTTGGTGAATCAGACATGTGTTTAGAATTTCTTCTAAGACATGTGGGTTTCCTCACGATGTTTTCCTTCACTGCATAAAGAACGAAAGAAGTAAGTACTGATCGAAGCAATTGGCGAACCATAGTTCAAGCCTACCCCATGGAAGACAGGCGTGATATACATATCACGCCTGTCTGTCTGTCTGTATAGGTACACCTATGTATGTAAAATTCCTCAATAATTGGGCTATCAAATGCAAAAAGAATTTTTAAAATCGGACTGATAGTTCCATAGGTTATCGCGTTAAAACAAACAAACTCTTTAGCCTATATTAGTATAGATAAGTCGTAAACACACACTTTAATACAAGACAGTGGCTGTAGATAACATGGGGAATGCACTTCCTTATCTTACTAGAGAGTAAAGGTACTGTGGGACCATAAATTAAGCCGTACCGTAAGATTCCAGAGGAATTTCTTACCACGTACGATTAGGCTGTGGAATGAGCTCCCTGCCGAGGTTTTCCCAAGAGACTATAGCATGGGGTTCTTCAAGAAAGGAGTTATAAGGTTTTTAAAGGGTCAGCAACGCGTGAGTGAAACCCCTGGTGTTGCAAACGTCCATAGGGTACGGTAACTGCTTACCATCAAGCGGGTCGTATGCTTGTTTGCTACCTTGGTAGTATAAAAATAAAATACATATAATAATATTATAACTGAATTCATATTATTACTGCAATATCAATAGTAAACCTCTACTTGTAACTCAAACTAAATAATTCTGGCAGGCCTATGCCCAGCCGTGGACGTCTTTCCTTTTGATCGAGTTACTTAAACGCGAGATGCGAATGAAGCTAAAAGCTGTTTGCCCTAAGCGAGAAATGCTGATGAAGCTGCATGTCTGAAATGTGAAGTTGACTAAGAAGCACGTTGCCTAAATTTAATTTACCTATAAGGCAGTTGGTCAAAAATACAAGACAATGAGGTGACAATTTCGGTTGAAATAATGATGATGAAATAACTATTAAAAATAGAAGAATGTTGTGTTACCCTTTATCGGTCAGCTACCTGGAAAACAAGGCACAATAGAAAACCATTTAAAATAACATAATAATATATTACCATTATAACCATTTAATAATAACCATTTAGGAGAAATTATTGAGGTAGGGACTGGGAAGGAACCTCCATCTTACAGAAGACCACAGCCAAATCACTACGGTGTACTCGTACCTAGATATTCCTGTGTGGTGAGTAGTACAGGTTTTCAGAGCTTATTTAGAGATGTGTTTTGACTGAAAGGTTTTATTTATACAGGGATAATCCATCTTAACTGCTGGATGCGAAAGGTGGCAGACCGTGTGCTATGGCGCGTGTTGGGAGAGGCCTATGTCCAGCAGTGGACTGCGATTTCATTGAATCCATCTTAAAGCTTTGGTGTAAAAATGGGTTTGCAATACGCAAGTGATACCACTGTTATTGCAAGCGTCCAGTATGCTTGTTTGCCAGTAAAAAAAATATGGCATTGGGTTTTTCTGATAAAAAATGTCAATCAGGGAATTTTGTTGTTCTGGTTTATCGCGACACAGTCACCGTCTATTTGATAAAACGGGAGATAACGTGAATATTATTCTCTTCTGTCAATAGTCAAAGTCAAAGTCAAACTCATTTATTCATTTAGATCAAATACATGATACTTATGAACGTCATAAAAACAAATGCCAGCATACTTTTTTTTCCTACGGCCAATTCGCTGACTAGGGTTGGGCCTCGAGAAGAATTGGCAAGAAACTCGGGCCACTCTTTTTAATTGCCAGAGTATAACATTTACAATTTGGTATGAGTTACAATATTAGTGTTAACAAAAAGGGACGGAACCCAATATACCATACAAAATTAAATTTAAGTAAAAAAAAAATTAATAAGGAAACAATGAAGGGAAAAAATGAATTTAGCTTTCCACTGTATGGCAATGAGGGATCCTTTCCTTTTGTGTGTATAAGATAGAAACGTGTCGAGATCACATTGCGTTCTTTATAAGAATCTAAAAACTATATCTTTATTATTTAAAAATAAATCATGCCAAGATTGACCAGCCACCCCAAGTAGCACCCGTTCACGAGCATGACGCACGGACCAGCCATCATTTCCTTCGCCATATTAGAGGGAAGGAAATGACCCGGCCAATACGACACCACAAGCAATGGCATTTCAGTGAGCATGACAATCCAGAACATAATAACAAAAAAAAAAAATAGAAAGTCAATAATGATCACAAAACGTCTCCTTACAAATTTATATGTAAATTTATATACAATATCTTGGGGAACGTAAACAAGCGGTATTGATCCACTTATTGCCGGGAGCGATAATGTGGATCAATATTTTAAAAGGTCTAGTTGTTTATTAAAACTAATAGCAATCCATATCTGTCCCACTGCTGGGCACGGGTCTCTTCTCCTCTATCAAGAGAGAGCGAGTTTAGGCCTTAATTCACACACGCTGGCCTAATGCGGGTTGGTGAATCAGACATGTCTTTAGAATTTCTTCTAATACATGTAAGTTTCCTCACGACGTTTTCCTTCACCGTTAGCAGATGGCGAATTTGATTAGTACATATTAACTCTACAAAGTGAATTCACATTGGTACTGCCGGGGATCGAACTCGCACCTCTTGTGTGGTGGCCGAATGGGAAAGTAAACAACTTGTTGTTTACTTTCCCATTCGGCCACCATCGCTTACCTTTTTTTGACAATTCTTGACCTAGGGCATTAGCCCTGTATCGTGGGCTAATTTACAAACGTATCCCGCATAGACTAGACTTCATGCGGGTTAAGTTGTATGCAACAGCTTGTTTATATAAGGAAATAATCAGGATGGCTAAATCCACCTGCAACGTTGCTCATGTAGTAAGTCCATGAATTATTCTAGAACTACTAAACATCTGTGTAAGAACAAAGGTTAAACGAAAAAAACATGCTAGTCATTAATTACGTTGTTCTCGCGACTATTCTACTATTTAACAACAAACTAACTTTAATAGTTAGACTATAAAACATATTTTTAGCTTGGTTGTCGTACGCATTTCCACTACGAAATTAATATTAAAAGGAAGAGCACTGGACGTAAAATTGTATTTATTTTACGTCCAGTGCTCACTCAGCTGACTCATGATTGATTGACTGCCTCGGTGGTCCAGTGGCCGCAGTATGCGCCTGCTGTGCACGAGGTTGTGGGTTCGATTCCCACACAGGACAAAACTTTGTGTGACCCATAAATAATTGTTCTGAGTCTGGGTGTAATTTGTGTCCGTTAATTGTATGTTTGTAAAGTCCCCCGCGACACAGAGCTTGTTCTCTAGTGTGGGAGTTGATTCTATCTCAGCTAAAAGACGTCCATTGCTGTACTACTCATCCAAGTTTCTCCACATCATTCGGTCTTGATCCGACCTTGTCCATCGGTTGCCCGTAACCTTTACCAGGTGGTCGATCCACCTCGTTGGAGGCCTGCCCAGGTTGTGCATCTTCCAGTAATACTATATTACTACATACATACATACATATCATCACGCCTGTCTCCCACTGGGGTAGACAGAGACTATGGTACCCCAATTGCTTCAATCCATACTTCTTTCGCTTCCTCTACAAATATATTCCGTGTTTCTTGAAAACGGTTCTATCGATCTCAAAAAAATGTTATATTTAGATAAGCTTTTACTTTTAATGTTATTTAGTTATATAGGTGACCTTTTTATACTACTTGGGTGGCAAACAAGCATACGGCCCGCCTGATGTTAAGCATTTACCGTAGCCTATGGACGCTCGCAAAACCAATAGGTCCAATGGTCCACCGTTTTTTTTTTACATTAGGGCTTTCAGAAGCTGTATTCCTAGGACAATTAAACGTTTCATTCAGAACGCATCCCTAAATGAGCGCTGGAGACCTGTACTCACACACAGGAACACAACTACACCGCTGTGTGTAGTTGTTTGGCTGTAGTCTTCTGTAAAGTAGAGGTCTTTCCCCAGTCGGGCTTTCTCGCTAGTGTGGTGCTCTACCTTTCCTAAAATGTTATATTAAGATAAGCTCTTACTTTTAAGGTTATCTAGGTGACCTTCCTAAAAAGCGCAATTTTACACAAAATAACAACGCCGTTGAAGGAGACTATCTACCAATAATACGAGCCAAAGAACAAACTCTTTGTTTCCATTTTATGTAGATGGTCATATTATAAGTAAAAGTGCTCATTATGAAGTTGAAGACCCTTGGGTTTAAAAGCCAGACGGCTTTAACAAGGTTTCAGAAAGATTGGTCAAACTCCCCAGGGAGGTGAGGGCCGCCCGCACCGCTAATAGAAACGGTTGAAGCAAACTTTATATAGCGCAGGAAGTAGGTATTCATATTTAAGCACTTTATAAAAGTTAAAATTTTGTTATTATTAATATTAGGTAGATATAAAGAAAGATTGAATGCCTTGGTGGTCCAGTGGCCGCAGTATGCGCCTGCTGTGCACAAGGTTGTGGGTTCGATTCCCATACAGGGCAAAACTTTGTGTGAGCCACAAAGAGTTGTTCTGAGTCTGGGTGTAATTTGTGTCCGTTATATGTTTGTAAAAGTCCCCCGCGACACAGAGCTTATTCTCTGGTGCGGGAGTTGTCTTTTTTAAAAGGAAAAAAAAAAGATAAACTAGGTACCTTCATACTTGAGCGGCGCGTTCAGTTATTTTCCCATATTTTGATGCATAAATGCTTGCTTATAGATTTCAAATATAAACCTCATTTAGAAAAAATAAAACAGTATAAACTATTGTTCCGAGAATTTTTTTTTCCACTGATCCGACATAAGTAATACCTGTATTTGCTTGTATGGTGCCAGAGAATTTTTCTACGCTATGGTCATATTCCTAATAAATAGGCGTACCTTCTTCTTGTTCTTCATGTCGATGGTACGATAAATAATGAAATGGTACAAGACCAGAATTTTCCACCTATACGGCATTATCAGTTGCTACGCAGGTCACTAGGACTGCAGTTGTTAGGGCACAAAGAGCAGGATAGGAGGTGAGGCATTGTTTTCGGGTCCGTACCGCACACCACATCCTGTAATTAGTTGATACACCCTGTATGATGCCCTGGCCTTCCCTGAGCGAACGACATTATTATTCTTAAGTAGTTGTTACAGAGCCTAAACGGCTGAGTGGATTGCTAGTCCACTATAATTCCAGCCTGAAACGTGAGGAAACCCAAGTCTTAGAAGAAATTGTAAATATATATTATAGAATAGCTGGAGGATCAGATATGTAAACATATCTGATCCTCCAGCTATTCTAGTCCTGTGTGTGTGGATTAAGACCTAAACCTCTCTTCATACAGGAAAGCAGATCCCATGCCCATAATGGGCCATACATATATGGGTAGCTAGTGTATATTAAACAACTCCATTATTCCACTCACGTATTGTAATCGAGAAACGAATACGACTTTCGACGTCGATATATTAAAGCTGCAGTTTAAGCTTAAATACACACAAAAATCTGTTTACCAAACAACAACAAAGCACACAATAAAACCCAAATTTAAACAGAACTATGGCCTTCAGAATGATCTAATAGACTAGCTGAAATATATACGTACGAGGCGTGAAAACTTATGGAAGTTATACAGCGATCGATGCGCACGCGTCGGTCAAAATACAAAGATCTAAATAGTCTCGCGCGACGCTCTACCGAATATAGACGTGTCCTGGTACAATTACTAAATTGCTGAATTCTAAATTTAAAACGTGTAAAAAAAACTTTTAATAAAAAAAATGTCGAATTTTATAAATCTTATACATTAATAGTGTTGTTAAATTGTGATTAAAAAACTGGCGTTTTCAAAAATAAGAATTTTAAAAAGTTATTCTCAATATGGCTTCGAACGCTCCTGAAACGCCACCAAGGACTCCTGATGAAACTCCGACGGACACTCCAATTCCTTCACCAGGTCCTGAAAACATAACCAAGTTTAATTGGCTGAAAAGAGCCCATGCTGCAAGAAACAATCCATTCGTGAAGGCTAGACCCTCTCTCACGAGAGAAAGCTCTACAGCTGAACTGTTCTCGAGAGAGAATTCTAGTGGTGACCTGTTCCAGAGTTCCAGGTTAAACCTGTTTGAAACTACCCCAAAACCTGAAGTGGCTGCTAATGCATATAACAAGGTAGAATATATTTTTAATGATATATTTAAATCGTTTGTACGTGTTTATGTCTGAACTCTTCATTAACGGCTGGGCCAATTCTGATAAAATTTTGTGTGTCAGTCCCTTAATGGTTTAAATTCACAATTGGACCCGGTAGATGGCTCTGCAAGATAACGTCTGTTCTGACCAAAAGTTAGTAGATATATATTCTTGTTGATAACGTTATCTAAGTACACACGAAAGCATCGGAATTTCGATGAAAGCGGCTAATTATATCAATTTTTAGTTTTACCCGACAAGGGAATCAAACCCGAAACTTCGTGATCAGTAGTCGAGCTGGAATAGCACTAGACGGCTAGACCAACGACGCAGTCGCCAATCTAATAAGAATGTTTGTTTGTTTCGTTAGAACGCGCTAATCTCTGGAAGTACTAATCGGATTTGAGAAATTATTTTCGCATTTGGTAGTCTAATTCTTAAGAAAGGTATAGACTTGTTCTCATCACGCTATGACCTATAGGAGTAAAGCAGACACCATAAATCAAACAGTCAAATAAATCAAACAATCAAACAGTATCTTGAGCGTATTGGAAGGCCGCTGGGACGCGCCTATACGGGGGCACTGGATGCGACTACATACTACGGGTGGTCGCATCCTGGGCCTGGTATAAAGAGTTTGTGTATGTCTTTTGTATATGTTTTGTTCTTGTGTTGTTGTTTCGTTTGTTCTGTATGTGTACTAACAATTCTGTGCTACTAACAAAATATGGAATTTTTCTGAAATAAATAAATATTATTATTATGTCTCTCTTTATCACGGGTATTTTCCCATTATTCAAGGAGAATACCCGGGCCTTTGGAAGGCTTACGCGGGGACATAGATCCAACACGCAGAGGCCCTTAGAGAATTTTAATTTAAAATGGGATGAGACGCTTACCACACGCTGCCACAGCTGCACTATTGCAGTACAGCCATGACATGCCTATGGTAAGTGTAGAGCTATTGCAACATGAGAAATCAAATAATTTTGGGCTATGGGATTAGGGTATGTAATATCGGAAGGTTTTCAATTCCGATACTGATTTCCGATATTGGATCTCAATATCGGAATTCCGATATTAATATCGGAATTTCGTTATTTCGTCCGAAATTGCACATTTTATCTCTAAATTGTACAAATTCGGTATGAGTTTGGATTAAGTACCTACAACAAAAAACATTTTCAAATCGTATTCTTTAATTTGGTCCAAATTGGATGTCTTGGTCTGCTGTATGTTTATATTAAATCACATATTTTTCAGTGGACATTATCAGGCTGAGATGATGATGATGATGATGACATATTTTTCATTACTTTCCTATACTTATTACTAATAAACCACCTGACTCAAAATCAAATTAACAAAACTTCTTATAATTTAAAAAGTGCAAGCAAAATCAACTATTAGGAACAACAAATTAGAAATATTTGATATCATATTTCTCATTATTATCATATTCTTCTTTTTAATATAACCTGACTCAGAATTAAATAACAAAACTTCTTAAAATTAAAATCTGCAATAAAATCAACAATTAGGAACAACAAGCAATTAAAATGAACAATTAGGAACAATTATTAGAAATATCTTTTTTTATTTAGAAAGGGAATGGGATGCGTAGACCAAGTCTTTTCTCTAAGGTGCATAGCCAAGAAAACCTTAGTCAAACAACATAAGGTTTTCTGCGCCTTTATTGACCTAGAAAAGGCTTACGATAGAGTGGAGAGGGATGAACTTTGGTCAACTCTGTCCAGGTATGGGGTGAACAGCAGTTTGATACGGGCACTCCAATCTTAATATAAGGATTCGAGTGCCTGTGTCAGGATTAATGGTGTCTGCACGGACTGGTTCGATATCCGACGTGGTGTCAGACAGGGCTGTGTGGCATCTCCTTGGCTGTTCAACCTATTCATGGATAGCTGTTTGACCGACTTGAAAGAGTATGAATGTGGTTTAAGGATGAATGAGACAGTGTTTAAAACCTTACTGTATGCTGATGACCAGGTTCTTTTTGCGTCATCGGCGTCCGAACTACAACAAATGGTCACTGTAATGAATGAGGCGTATAAAAGGAAAGGTATGAAAATAAATGCTAAAAAGACGCAAGTTATGGTAATAGAGAAGAATGAAAATGTTACTGAGTGTCCGATAATATAATGATAGGAGATGAAAAATTGGAGCAAGTGAATGAATTTGTTTATATAGGTTCTTTGTTTACGAAAGATGGGAAATGTAAAGGAGATATTGAAAGAAGAGTGAAAGTGGAAAACCAAATAAATGGTGCTCTTAACTCGATCCTGGCAAGCAAAAATATATCAAGCAAAGCTTGCCTTGCCATTATCCAGGGAGTATTGACGCCAACATTGATGTGTGGTAGTGAATCATGGGGATGGCAGAAAAAGCATAAAAGCAAGATTAATGCAGTGGAAATGAGAGCTTTGAGGAATATGTGTGGAGTCAGAATGATGAATTAAGACGGTTTGGACATTTAGAAAGATGGATGAAAGAAGAATAACAAAAGAAGTATATCGTGCCAGAATGAATGAAGATATCGGTAGGGGCCGCCCTAGGAGAACATACAACGATCAAGTAGGGGATTTGCTGAAAAAGGGCCAAATTAAAGGTACCCAGAATCGACGTTCAGAGGTTGATGAATGTAGAGGAGGCGGATGAAGTATGTTTGGATCGAAGCAAGTGGCGTACCATAGTCTCTGCCTACCCCACTGGGACACAGGCGTGATGATATGTATGTATGTATCTTTTAATCATATTTCTCATTTAAAAAATTAAATTAATCATTAATTGTAAAACTTTAGAAATTGAAAATAACAAAACTTCTTATAACTAATTTAAAATGTGCAAGGAAAATCAATAGAAATAAAGGACTATTATATAGTTACACTATATGACTATTTTTTAAATCTCGTTTTTCTTTATACGCGCTACACAAGAAGCAATCTAAAATATTGGGTTAGTTTAAAATTCAAATAGTTGTCCGATTCCGATATTTTCGATATTGGATCACTCAATATCGGAATTTTAATATCGGAATTATGTTCCGAGATTCCGATATTGCGATATTCCGAGATTCCGATATTCATACCCTATATGGGATTGAGTGTTCGATGGACTGATTTACAATGATTATGGGATAAAACGTCGCCTGCCATCATTTAAAAGTTGGGATATACTCTAAATGTAAAATAGGCAGACGGTGACTCGCCTATACACTAGATGGGCCCCTTGACACAACCGACATGGGCAACAGCCCACAGGCATAAGGGCAACACCATAGTGCGCGGCTAGGGGTATCGAGCGGTGCGGCGCCGGTTTCACCATCGGGGGTCTGAGACCCAAGAGCGGGTTTCCCTGTAGTTATGCCCTTGAAAATGACACTTCTACCCCCGAGCATATAGCTCTGGCGACCCCTCTCTGATCAGCCAATTAAGGCAAGCCAGAGCTGAGAGTCCTGCGGGCGCTCTTGTCAGTCCACTCCGGATAGCCAATAAAGGCAAGCCGGAGACGAGGCCCTGACCGACTCTCTGGGGCATTCGAGACCGCAGTGTCGCCACTCACATTCAGCCCGCCACAAGCTGCTCTGCGGGTTTATTATTATTATTATAAATGTAACACCGGGCAAAATCCAAATTTAACGCGTTAAAAATAGGTACTTGTAATCGGAAGTGTTGTAATTAAATGGCTTTTATTATTTATTTACCTGTTATAAAACAGGGACGCAACACAGGCGATTATACCATGACGTTCTTATAGCGATTTATTTTTGTAACATGTCAACTTTGTTAACTACCTTCAAGATTTTCATTGTTTAATCTCTTGTACGAGAGTAAGTACAGATTCTAGTTCTAGGGGTTCTTTTAGCAGGTATTTTAACCAAAAATCCTATCGTAGGGTTATAAATATTAGCAAAAGCCTCGACAAAGTTATCTACCCCCCTCCCCCTATGCAAATTGAAACGCTCGGCGTAGAATTTGGTAGGCTTGATTTATTTGTCTTGATCATTTTTGTTATTGGTCTTGACCAAACTTAAAGAGGCAGCAGGCAGGGGCGTTTTCGGCGCCCCTTCAAGCCTTGCGCCCTAGGGCCGTCGTCCTACCGCGCCCCTCCCTAAAGCTGCCACTGGATGTCCCAGTTATAAGCGTCTAAATCATGTGGGTCTTTTTTTTTCATTCGAGACAATCCCACCGCTGTGACTCCTGTGAGCCAGGATTAACAGCGGAGTAACCAACTGATACACCGAGCATTGACACTCGTGCGTCCCGTGGAGAAATAAACCTACTGTCTTAGACCCCGCAACGAATTTAATCAGAATCATGCGGGTCTTATTCAAAATAAATATACTTTAGTATTTATTGCTCAAATATTTGGTAATAAGTACCAAATCACAATTTGTAACGAATTCTATTTGTTTATAAAATTTCAGTACCTAGATAATAATCAAATTTTCCACCATGTAATGTTTGACGATTTTGTTAGAACTATTCCAACAATTTTTAAACAAAATGTAATCTTTGGACTTTTCTCGCCATTTTAGTTCATCACGATATCGTGCAATTTTTATGATAGGTACTACTTTAAATCTAGACACTAAGGGTATTTTTTGGAAAAACAAAGAATGGTGGAGCGCTAGAGAAGAAAAGGAGAAGATATAGCACCATATTAGCGAGCAAGCCCGATTGGGGAAAGACCTCCACCTCACAGATAACCACAGCCAAACTACACACAACGGTGTAGTTGTGTTTCTGGCTTGTATCGAAAAGTGAAAAAAAACAAATGTATGGGATTTGACTTATTTCTACGATATAATGTCGTAAACTTACGTCAAGTCCCATACATTTGCTTTTTTGACTTTTCGATTCGATTACCGTTAATGCAACTTGTCTAGAGGGTCAGGTCTCCAGCGCTCATTTAGGGATGCATTTTAAAAGAAACTTTTTCCTATCCCAGGAATACTACTCCATCTTACAGCTCTGGTGTAAAAAAATATTCCGTCGGCAACACACAAGTGATTCCTCAGATATTGCAAGCATCCATAGGCTACGGTAACTGCTTTACATCAGGCGGGTCGTATGCTTGTTTGCCACTCAAGTAGTATCATACATTCAAACATGTATGGATAGTCATCAGTCTACGGACGGAAGGCTAGTTTTACATGACACATCTCGATGCATTACTGCAAATCCCACGACATTATGTAAGGACAATTCAAACATCAATAATACAACAGAAAAGTCACACGAACTACTATTTATGTCATCTAACTGTCATCCATATAATTACTTACAATTATACGTGTATAACATTGACATAGAACATTACATAAGGTAGTTATCTAATTGCAGAGATAAAGATACAGCTGTAAACAATATTGTCTATTTAAAGACAATTCCTGCCTGTACAACGGGCTGTGTTCCGAGGAATTGTTTGATATCATGCCCACGGCCACATTTTATCAACGCACCACCCGCCACCGACAGGGAGTTCATCCACACATTTTAGAACCTTTATCGTGCCGCAATGTGCGGTTTCAGAGGAATTTCTTTCCACGTACGATTAAGTTGTGGAATGAGCTTCCTGCCGAGGTTTTCCCGAAAGACTATAGCATGGGGTTCTCCAAGAAAGGAGTAATAAGGTTTCTAAAGGGTCGGCAACGCGCGAGTGATACCACTGTTGTTGCAAGCGTCCATAGGCTACGGTAACTGCTTACCATCAGGCGGGCCGTATGCTTGTTTGCCTCCTTGGTAGCATATAATAAAAAAAAATTAAAAAAATCCACACTAGGGAACAAGCCTTGTTTTGTTTTTGTCCGTAGGCGATGGTAACTGGTTACCATCAGACAGGCTAAATGCTTTTTTACCACGTCTATACTAATATTATAAAGCTGAAGAGTTTGTTTGTTTGGTTGAACGCACTAATCTCTAAAAGTACCTACTGGTTTGATTAGAAAAAAATTTTTTTTGTTGAATAGTGCACTTATCCAGAAAGGCTATAGGCTATATAACATATGACGCTATGATCAATAGGAGCGGAGCAGTAGTGAGATATGTTGCGAAATCGGGAAAAATATTCCAAATTACCACGCGGACGAAGTCGCGGGCGACCCCTAGTTAATCTATATAAACAAAAATGAAACCCCCCCAAATGTATGTACGCGTATAACTTCTGATCGACTGCACCAAATTAGATAATTCTTTTTTTGTGTTTGTTATTGCCAGGACATGGTTTGAATAGAAGAAAATTATAAAAAATATTCAAGAAGAAATAATATTGGCGTTATAAAGTTCGTCGGGTCAGCTAGTAGTTCAAAAAACACCTAATTCAAAATCCATTACCATAGAAACCATTGCTATATTTAACCTTGATTAAGATGACATAAACATAGAAGATACGCGACGCACTTTGTTATCTCAAAATAGCACTAAATGTAAATAGTAGATAACATAATATCAACAGGTTCATTGCCATAATAACTTAGACACAAAGGGAGATGGAGGAGCATACAAGTTACCAAGCCCGATTGGTAAAGGAACTCCACCTTCCAGAAGACCACGGCCAAAATCGCCAGTTCTCATTTAGGGATGCGATTTTTAACAAATTTTCATAGGTAGTAAGAAAGACTTTACAGGTCTCCAGTGCTCCTCTAGGGATGCGTTTTGGAAGAAACGTCTGCCTATCCCAAGGATACTCCATCTTAAAGCCTTGGTGTAAAAAAATGGGTTGGCAACACGCAAGTGATACTTGTGGCATTGAAAGCGTCCATAGGCTACGGTAACACCATAGAAGAGCAAGTTCTTGGATATTTAAAACATATCACAAAATCCAAATGCTGCAAATTTTTGTTATTGCAAACAGCCATAGGCTTCGGTAACTGCTTACCATAAGGGTGCTTGTTTTCTTTATTAATCTTAGGAGCCTTACTCGCACATCGGCAATTCTAAATCTTGGTAACACCATAATTTTGTAGGTTGACAAACCTTATCTTGAGACGAATTCATCACTGTGTGTAAGCTATTTGGCTGTTGTCTTCTGTAAGATGGAAGTCCTTTCCCAGTTCAGTTTGCTCGCTTCTATGGTGCCCTACCTCTCTTATCTTTGTTTTCTTTTTCCAAACTTGATAACTTCAAGTCGCATTTTATTTGATATTTACTTTGTCAACTTTACGTGACAATCATAAACAAATCGATCTCATAAATTCCAAGGCCTGGCGATAATCCCTATATTTTTGATGTTATTAAGATTTATATCGCGTTTAGAATTCAGTCTGCGTTTGCGGCGACGAAGTTTAATTGGGCAATCTGAATAATCTCAGAGTTCTCCAGAAGTCTCCGCGCAAACGAGCCACAAGTGGCGACTAATAGCGACAAACAGTTGACAAGTATTTTCATACAATTTTTATGGAAAGTGGTCGGCAACACGCAAGTGATTTCATCATTTCATATCAACCCATAAATGTCTCACTGCTGGGCACGGGTCTCCTCCAAACATTTGGAGGGATAATAGCCTACTATACCACGCTGGCCAGACGGGTTGGTATAGGGTTTTGTTTCGAGTTTTCCTTCTCTTGCAGGGGATATTATCTGCTAGACTTGCACCCTTAGTCGACTCTTACGACACCCTCGGGATGGAAGGGGGTGGTGACATTTGTATTCTTAATCCGTCACCACCCGGAAAGTTATACCTCTGCAATAAACAACTGACACTTACTTAGTTAAATTTGCATGCAATTTTTAATGGCTAAATGGGCTTGCACCAATATTGTACTCAATGTAACAACACATTATGCATCTACTCCGCTTACAGCAAATAAATAATTTGAATTTGAATGCAAGCGTCCATAGGCTACGGTACTTTGCATTACGTGTATGTCACTGTTGGTATTAGCAGAATATCAGTGCTGCTTCGCCATTCGGCTTAGCAGCTAGAAAGCTGAGCTAAGACCATTTTTGTTCTTGAACAAAATTCATTATTTAGGTTAGGTTAGTACTACATTAATTACCTATAAGTTATTTTATTTGTTACTAGCTGTTGCCCGCGGCTCCGCTCGCGTGGATGTCGGTACCGCTCGTTACCGCTGCAAAAAGTAGCCTATGTGTTATTCTAGACCATAATGTATCTCTGTGCCGAATTTCATTTAGATCCGTTCAGTAGTTTTTACGTGAAAGAGTAACAAACATCCATCCATCCATCCATCCATTCTCACAAACTTTCACATTTATAATATTAGTAAGGATTAGTAATTTTGTTCAAGTACAATTAAATATGTTTCTTTCTTTACATCAAGGTGAGCCGTTAGCTTGTTTGCCACCACTCGCTGTCTCTACACTATTTTCATTTTAGCATTTGTTTTCTATAAGGTGGTTTCCTAGTCGGGCTTGCACACTTGTATGGTGGATCTCGTTATACCCTACCTCGCTGTCTATACCCTATATCTATTCGATGTGATAATTTGAGCTTCTTACATCATAAGTCATCGTTATTATAGTACTATTTAGGGCATGCCAAATACTTCAATGTATTGTGCTTACTAAGTGCTATATTTAGATTTCTATTGTATTCATCCATCGTATAGCCACCAGCGTAGCAAACTGGTACCTCCTGTCAATTACATTACATCTCAACCCATAAACGTCCCACTGCTGGGCACGGGTCTCCTCCAAACATTTGGAGGGATATTAGCCTACTACACCACGCTGCCGCTGGCCAGACGGGTTGGTATAGGGTTTTGTTTCGAGTTTTCTTTCTCTTGCGTTGGATATTGTCTGCTAGAATTATTCCCTTAGTCGACTCTTACGACACCCTCGGGATGGAAGGGAGTGGTGACATTTGTATTCTTAATCCGTCACCACACGGTCAATTATATTAAATACTAGCTTTCGCCCGCGGCTTTGCGCGCTCCAGGATAAAAAGTAGCCTATGTGTTATTCCAGACTATAATCTATCTCTATGCTAAATTTAATCCTGATCCGTTCAGTAGTTTTTGCGTGAAAGTATAACAAACATACATCGATACATTCTTACAAACTTTCGCGTTTATACCTAATTGTAGTAGGATTATAATATTAGTAAGACGCGGCGTGGGCAGACCTCCAACAAGGTGGACCGACGACCTGGTAAAGGTCGCGGGCAACCGATGGACAAAGTCAGCTCAGGACCGAATGATGTGGAAAACCTTGGGGGAGGCCTATGTCCAGCAGTGGACATCTCATGGCTGATATGGAATATTAGTAGGATACTTATGTTTTTTTTTGTATACTACTTGGGTGGCAAACAAGCATACGGTCCGCCTGATGTTAAGCAGTTACCGTCCATGGACGCTTGCATTTGTTGCCAACCCATTTTTACACCAGGGATTTAAGATGGAGTAGGTATCCCTGGGATAGGAAAACATTGTGGACCCTAATACTATACTTTTAACACAAATATAAGGCAATTTCCTTCATTTATTATACTTATGACCTCAAATGGAAGTTTATTTATTAAACAAATGGCACTATGTTTAGAAATGTTTACAATTTCAAAGTAGAACGTAATTCGACATGTACCTACGTAAATTATGTAACGTAATGTCCTCCAGACTGAGCATTGGTCAGAGAATTCCATCCAAAGAGTGACGAGCCAAATGCGCAAGACATAAAGTCAGGCCTGTTGGTCTAATGGTTAGAGAGTCTGACTGCTACGCCGGAGGTCGTGGGTTCGATTCCCACCAAGGACAAATCTTTGTGTGATGAGCACGAATGTTTGTTCTGTGTCTGGGTGTAATTTATCTATAATATGTATGTATTTAGAAATATGTAAGTATGTTTATCAGTTGTCTGGTTACCATGGTACAGGCTCTGCCTAGTTTGGGATCAGATAGCGATGTGTGAGTTTTCCAGAAAAATATTATTATTATAAAATACTTATTACTAGCTGTTGCCCGCAGCTCCGCCTGATGTCGCCCGACGTCGGTTACCGCGATTAAAAGTATCCTATCTTCTTCCCCAGGATACCATCTATATCCTTGCTAAATTTCATTAAGATCCGTTCAGCCGTTCAGTCATGAAAGCGTAACAAACAAACCAACTCACTTTCGCATTTATAATAGACTAGTTATTGCCCGCGGCTCCGTTCGCATGGATGTTGGTTATCGCGATAAAAAGTAGCCTTTAAAAGTGTTATTCCACACTTTAGTCTATCTCTGTGCTAAATTTCATCCAGATCCGTTTAGTCATTTTTACGTGAAAGATTAACAAACATCCATATTCACAAACTTTCACATTTATAATATTAGTAGTACAGGCAGTATAGATAGTGCAAAAAGTGTATTTTTAATAAGCTAATTTTCACAGTCTAACGATTTTTTTTCGGTTGTTGTATCAGTAATGTGTTAGCAAACTTAAATCGACTCTAAGAAGAAGAATTTTCAAAAACCCTGATGTCCAAATTTTTGAATATTGTAATAAGGTTTCATGATTTTGAAAGTTTATAGGTATGAAAGTTTATTATTACTACTAAGGGGGGGGAAACAAGAAATGTCTCTTAAACCATATCGTATGGGACAATTGAAGTTCAATCTTGGAAATTTACGAATATTCGGAGTATAAGAGATGTAGGTCACTACACTAACGAGCAAGCCGCACTGGGAAAGGACATGCACCTTACAGAAGACCACAGCTAAATAACTACATACAGCGTTGTAATTGTGTTCCTGTGTGTGTATACTGGTCTCCAGAGTTCATTTAGCTATGTGTTATGAAAGCAACGTTTTTCTATTCCAGGGATACTTTTTTTTTATCCTACCAAGGTGGCAAACAAGCATACAGTCCGCCTGCTGGTAAGCAGTTACCGTAGCCTATGGACGTTTGCAACACCAGGGGTGTCACTCACGCGTTGCCGACCCTTTAAAAACCTTATAACTCCTTTCTTGAAGAACCCCATGCTATCCTTGTGTAAAGAAATGGCCCTGCGCGGCGACATGCAAGTTATACCTCTGGTATTGCAAGCGTCCATAGGCCGTAGCCTAGCGTACATCAGGCAGGCTGTTTTTACCAGATCTTAAAAAAGAGGTTTTCTTTTTTTTGTTGTTTTTTTTTTCATTTTTTAAGTCATATTATAGTATCGTTCGGGATGTATCTCTATATATTTAACACCATACTTTTTTTTCTCGCACGACCAGTACTAAGTACGATTACCTTATTTTATCAATAAAGTTAGTGTAGTGTTTTGACTGCATCAGCTTGCAAAAATACAAGTATGATAGCAATCATACTTGTATTTTACAAAAGATTGTAACTATCTGGCGATTAAAAATAGTGGCCTTAGTTTCTTGCTAGTTCTTCTCAATGCTCCACGTCAGCGAACTAGCCGTAGGAAAATTTTGCTTACATCATCTTTCAGGTTTATTCATAATTTATGACCTTCATAAGTGTTACTTTGTAACCTAAATGAATTTTGAGTTTGAGTTTTATCTTTTTACAAACTGGAACGTAACAACATGGGCGTTTCACATTACGTATTTAATTGATGCGCACGCGCAAACATCTGTTTTATGGCATCTGTACCTAATAAAATGTAGTACAACTACTACGAATACTTACTTACTAGTAATTTGTGTTGGTGAATGAGGCAATTCATACATATCTAACTTTTTAAAAAAACATAGACGTATCCTTGTCACACCTCTCTCACACATCTGCAACTTGAGCATTAACACAGGGATCTTCCCGCTCTCTTTTAAAGAAGCCCTTATTCACCCTATCTTTAAGTCTGGTGATCGAAACTGTGTTGAGAATTACCGACCTATATCGATTCTCCCAACAATATCCAAGATTCTTGAGAAAATAATCAACTCCAGACTTGTTACCTACTTAGAATCACATAATATACTTTCACAGAATCAATATGGTTTCAGAAAGAATTTATCCACAGCTGACGCTGTGAACAATCTCGTAGACCATGTGGTCATGAAACTGGATAAAAGTAAAAAATGCGTCGCTCTCTTCCTAGATCTAGCTAAGGCCTTCGACACGGTTTCGATTCCCATACTTTTAACCAAGCTTGAGGTGCTGGGTGTGAGAGGCAAGCAACTGGCCCTTTTTAAAAGCTACTTATCTGGCAGATCACATAGTGTTAAAGTAGATTCCTACATCAGCTCCAAATTTCCTGTTACCTACGGTGTTCCCCAAGGTAGCATAATCGGCCCAAGTCTATTTCTTATATAAATGATTTATGTGACCTTGAAACTGATCATGGAACTATTTTTTCCTATGCGGATGACACTGCACTTGTTTTCTCATCAAACACTTGGTCTGATGCATACGACTATGCTCAGAAAGGTTTTAACTCTGTTGCAAAATGGCTCAACAACAATCTACTCACCTTAAACATAACCAAAACTAAATTAATTAATTTTACAATCCGCAATACTATAATAGACACATCCTTACAAATTAAAGCCCAAAATTTTGAGAGCCTCAATAATAACAGTACATATAACATAGAAAGGGTAGAAGCCATTAAATATTTCGGTGTTATAATTGACTGTCATCTTACATTCAGGAAACACATCGAATACCTTACTAATAGAATACGCAAACTTACATACATTTTTAAACAATTACGTCATGCAGCCGATGCAAACGTTATGAAAATGGTCTATCTTGCGTTGTGCCAATCCATAATTATGTATTGCATAGGCACATGGGGAGGTGCAGCGAAAACACATCTCATTCAGCTCGAACGTGCTCAAAGACTGGTACTAAAAGTATGCTGCTTCAAACCTCGTTTGCACCCCACAAAAATGCTTTACGATTACTGTCAAGTTCTGACAGTAAGACAGTTATTTATCCTAGCAACCACGCTTAAACAACACTCCTTAACACAGCTTACCCAAGAACCAACGCGTCGCAATCATCTTGTTGCTACCTCCTTTCCTATCCGTACTTCTTTTAGTCGTAGGTTCTTTGTATTCCTTGGACCCTTCCTATACAATAAATTAAATAATTTTTTATCGATTTACACTCTAAACTCACATAACTGCAGAAAAATCATACAAAACTGGCTTCTCACACTATCCTACGACGAAACTGAAAATATATTAATAATCCCAACTTAAAACATCTGATGTTACAAATACGATTTTTAATTTCACCACACGCACACGCACACTCACACTCACACCCACGCCCACACGCATACACCCACACACACACACGCACATAAACACACACACCCACATACACACACACACACACTTATATTATTATTTAAAACTCATTATTAATAAGGAGTTTCTAATACCTACTTATTATTAATGTATTATTATTTTGTAAACTTATTTTATTTTTAATGTTACCTATTCACAACTTTGTTTTGTCTTATGTTAGTTATTGTTTCTTTATCTATCACATTATTTTATTGAGTTTGCATATCGACTTCCAAGTGGGGACCTGGTGACCTGTACTACAGGTTTATTATACCTACCATAGGCACCAGCGCTCCACAACCAATTCCTAATATTGTTTTTACTTAATTTTTATGCACATACATATTTGTTTTTGGTTGTTGGAGAGAAAATAAAGATTTTTATTATTATTATTATTATCTATTCTTATTACTATAATAATAACAACCCATATATGTCCCACTGCTGGGCATTGGTCTCCTCTCTTCTATCAAGAGAGAGGGTTTCGGCATTAATTCACACACGCTGGCCTTATGCGGGTTGGTGAATCAGACATGTCTTTAAAACTTCTTTTAAGACATGTGGGTTTCCTCACGATGTTTTTTTTCACCGTTAGCAGATGACGAATCATTCGATTAGTACATGTAAACTCCACAAAGTGAAATTCACATTAGTACTGCCACCTGGGATCAAAATTGCACCTCTTGCATGCAAGTCAGTTACTTTTCCACGCGGCCACGACTCCTTACTAATTTTATAAATATCAATAGAAAGCTGCTTTTTCGTTTGTCGGTTACCTTTTCACGACTAAACGGATGAACCGATCGTGATGAAATTTGGCAAGGAGATAGATGGTATTACGGGGAAGGACATAGCGTACATTCTACTGCGATAACCAACAACCACGCGGGCAGAGCCAAATTTATTAATTGATTATTGAAGAATTTAAAGCATTTAAGAGAGGTAGGGCACCATACTAACGAACAAGCCCTACTGGGGAAGGACCTCCACCTTACACAAGACCACAGCTAAATAACTACACCAAGTGGTGTAGTTGTATTCCTGTGTGTAAGTACAGGTCTCCAGCGCTTATTAGGGATGCGTTTTGAAAGAAACGTATTTCTATCCCAGGGATACTCCCATCATAAAGCCCTGGTATAAAAAAATGGGTTGGCAACACGCAAGTGATACTTCTGGTATTGCAAGCGTCCATAGGCTACGGTAACTGCTTAACATCAGGCGGGCCGTGTGCTTGTTTGCCACCCAAGTAGTATATAAATATATATATATATATATCTATATATTAATTCATTCTGGAGTCCTCCGCATGTGTGCTAAATCTCACTCTCCTCACATGGGGAACAAAGGTTTTTCTTTACGTATTAATATAATTATAGATAGACTAGTTGTTGCCCGCGGCTCCACCCGCGTAGATGTCGGTTATCGCGATAGCCTATATGCTATTCCAGACTATAATCTATCTCTGTGCCAAATTTCATCCAGATCCATTCAGTAGTTTTTGCGCGAAAGAGTAACAAACATCCATATATTCTTACAAACTTTCGCGTTTATAATATTAGTAAGGATATATAATAATACATTTCGCGTTTATAATATACTTTTATTCTGTCCGCCATCGCGCCATTTTGCAAGCATGTCTGTAGATGGAATAGACACTGAGTATTAATGAAAGGAAACGGCAATCGTGACAGGATAACATTAACATTACGAATAATAAGAGGTGCATACGTTAGCAAGGAAATAAAATGGTAAGCGCATACTGATAACATACATTAGCAAAACTATTTAAATCTATAATATATTTAATTAGACTGCCTTGGTGGTCCAGTAGGTGCAGTATGCGCCTGCTGTGCACGAGGTAGTGGGTTCGATTCCCATATAGGGACAAAACTTTGTGTGACCCACAAAGAGTTGTTCTGAGTCTGGGTGTAATTAGCTTACAAACATACAATTTAACGGACACACCGTTAAATTGTATGTTTGTAAAGTCCCCCGCGACACAGAGCTTGTTCACTAGTGCGGAAGTTGACTTAAAAAAAAAAGAAGAAATCAAGGAAATAAATTTAATGGGTATGGGGGTATTCCTCGAAGCGCACCCATTTTGAAACGCACCTAACGAAGCGCACCTAAAGTATTCCTCGAAACTCACCATTCAGGTGCGCTATGATATCCTTAGCGCACCTGAATGGTGCGTTTCGAGGTTATTTCAATTTAATGTTATGAAGTTTTATGAAAGTCTCGATGAGACTTAAGTTTTTGAGCCGTTTTGGGGTCGGAATCTAAAGATTCGCTTCACGTATATAAAGATCAGAACATACTGATACTGTATCTATTCCAGTCGCATACGTAATACATAATAAATAATGTACTGTACACATTATCGTCATTAATACGCTGTACAACATTATTATATACGCCTGTTTGAACTCATCAGCGCTTGTGTAGATAAGGCCTCGTGCACACAGATGTTGTCGCGTGACGCGTTTTGTCGCACGTGCGATAAGCATCGTTCATTCGTTGACTGGATGCTACTCGATATCTTAATGAAAAATTATTGTTGTTTATTGTACGAGTAGTTTATGTGTTTGTGTATTCAGGTGGCTACCTTTTTAAATATCATAAAAATAGTGTAAAAATAATGATAATGTTTTGAGACAACTAACATATTGTTATCTGACCCCAAACTAGGCAGAGCCTGTACTATGGTAATCAGAGAACTGATAAACATATTTATATTATTTAATATATATTATTTTTAAATACATAAAATACATACATATTATAAATAAATTAAAGGAAATGTTCTATTGTGGCGACCACGAACTGGAAGACGAAGCGTGAACAGGCCTCCAACAAGGCGGACCGACGACATGGTAAAGGTTGCGGACAACCGATGGACAAGATCGGCTCAGGATCGAGAGTTGTGGAAATCCTTGGAGGAGGCCTATGTCCAGCAGTGAGCATCTTTTGGCTGAGATGATGATAGATAAATTGCACCCAGATACAGAACAAACAATCGTGCTCATCGCTAGTCAAAGATTTGTCCTGGGTGGTAATCGAACCCACGACCTTTGCGACTTAGCAGTCGGAGTCACTAACACCACTATACCAACAGGCCAGTATATATAATGTGAAAATTAACGCTGCAGCAATAAAAATGCCGTAGAACAGAGTTGAGATTGGGAAATATTCTCACATCGCACAGGATAAAATAATTTTTACTTGGTATTTTTGGTGGTATTATAGTGCCAATTTATTATTTCTCTTTGATATCCTGTGTATGTTCGAATAAACGTTTTTCTTTCTTTCTGATATAGGTATAACTATCAGATTTTAATGAAAACTGTGTTATAGAGATATCACGTAATTTTAGAATATTACATATCTATTTCATCTCATTCCTTAGATGGGTTGTGGGCTTTGCCGCGGTGGAAACACTTTTTATTATGAGCTTTTATTTAACTTACAATTTTAGTTTGAAAGTACGATTTGAACCACTTCCCTAATTCCGATTGTTGAATTTCTCTTAAAGGCAACTTCGTATATCCCTAGACATGGATATGATACTGAAGTCGTAAAGTTGGCTGTGGTCTTGGAGGTTATACCCCAGTCGGTGTCTCGCCAGTATGGTGATCTACCTATCTTCCAAGTGAAATAAAAGCTTGTACAAAGAAAAAAAAGAGTTAATTTGTTGATTATTTCATACTCAATCACAAAATCGCGACAAAAATACAGTCTGTTGATACATTGCTTACCTACATCAATTGATTTACGAGGATCCAACATGGCAGCGTATGTGTTATAATGGCAGAGTGATTGCGCTACAATACAGTACTTATTGTTAAATGATGAGGGCTAGACGAATAGACGCAGTTTGTGAGTGACGAGTGACGAGGTATGGCGAACGCTGTGAGTAACTAGCTTTACTTCAATAAGAAAAAAACATGCGGGGCAATCATTGCGGACTGCCGATAGAAGTGAAAACTAAGTAACTTGTAAATTGTATCGTCGAGCTATTAGATTATTATTATATGAATATGGAAAGCATTCGGTGAAGATGACGCGAGTTCCATGATTTTAGTTCACTCAAAAAGTTTGAATATGGAAAGCGTTCAGTGACTACGACGCGAGTTCCATGATTATTTTTCACTCAAAAATTTGAATATGGAAAGCGTTCAGTGACTACGAGGCGAGTTCCATGTTTTTTTTTTCATTCAAAAAGTTCGAATATGGAACTCGTTTGGTGACGATGACGCGAGTTCCATGTTTTTCTTTTTTTCATTCAAAAAGTTCGAATATGGAACTCGTTTGGTGACGATGACGCGAGTTCCATGATTTTAGTTCACTCAAAAATTTGAATATGGAACTCGTTTGGTGACGATGACGCGAGTTCCATGATTTTTGTTCACCCAAAAATTTTGAATATGGAAAGCGTTCGGTGACTATGACGCGAGTTCCATGATTTGTGTTCACACAAATAGTTTGAATATGAAAAGCGTTCGGTGACGATGACGCGAGTTCGTTCACCCAAAAAGTGCTTAACGCGCCTAAATAAGTTTTCACTTCAAAAAGTCTTATTTTATAATCCTACTAATATAATAAGAAAGTTTGGATGGATGTTTGTTATACATTCGACAAAACGGCTCAAACAGATAGATCTTATAGAATGGATTAAAGTGTAGAATACTTTAATATACTTGTTTTCGAAAGCGGAGCCGTAGGCAACAGCTAGTGAGAAAAATGTATATACATTAATAATATTAAGAGGTAAAGTTTGTGACATTGTAGGGGATCATTTCTGGATCTACTGAACCGATTTTGAAAATTATTTTACCAATAGAAAGCCACCTTATTTGAGAGTGTATTTTATTATTAAAACATTACGGGACCCCGGGAAATACCACATACATACACATACCATATATTGCTAGTGGCAACTTCTTTCAGACAACCTGGTTGAACAAAATATCAGTAATATTAGGCAGTTGTTAATCTGCTCTAATGTATCTATACAAATAAATAAAATGATAGTGTATGTTTGTAATAACACATAACAGCTTCTTACTAATTGCATACGAATGTTTACACTACCCTTATACTTATGTCTGTCTGTTTGTTCCGAATGGAAAACGTTCAGTGACGATGACGCGAGTTCCATGATTTTTGTTCGACCAAAAAGTTTGAATATGGAAAACGTTCAGTGACGATGACACGAGTTCCATGATTTTTGTTCGACCAAAAAGTCTGAATATCGAAAACGTTCAGTGACGATGACGCGAGTTCCATGATTATTGTTCGACCAAAAAGTCTGAATATCGAAAACGTTCAGTGTAGATGACGCGAGTTCCATGATTTTTGTTCGACCAAAAAGTCTGAATATGGAAAACGTTCAGTGACGATGACGCGAGTTCCATAATTTTTGTTCGACCAAAAAGTCTGAATATCGAAAACGTTCAGTGACGATGACGCGAGTTCCATAATTTTTGTTCGACCAAAAAGTCTGAATATCGAAAACGTTCAGTGACGATGACGCGAGTTCCATAATTTTTGTTCGACCAAAAAGTCTGAATATGGAAAACGTTCAGTGACGTTGACGCGAGATCCATGATTTTTGTTGGACCAAAAAGTCTGAATATGGAAAACGGTCAGTGACGTTGACGCGAGTTCCATGATTTTTGTTCACCCAAAAAGTCTGAATATGGAAAACGTTCAGTGACGTTGACGCGAGTTCCATGATTTTTGTTCACCCAAAAAGTCTGAATATGGAAAACGTTCAGTGACGTTGACGCGAGTTCCATGATTTTTGTTCACCCAAAAAGTCTAAATATGGAAAACGTTCAGTGACGTTGACGCGAGTTCCATGATTTTTGTTCACCCAAAAAGTCTGAATATGGAAAACGTTCAGTGACGTTGACGCGAGATCCATGATTTTTGTTGGACCAAAAAGTCTGAATATGGAAAACGGTTAGTGACGATGACACGAGTTCCATGATTTTTGTTCGACCAAAAAGTCTGAATATGGAAAACGTTCAGTGACGATGACGCGAGTTCCATGATTTTTGTTCGACCAAAAAGTCTGAATATTGAAAATGTTCAGTGACGATGACGCGCATTCCATAATTTATATCAACCCAAAGTTTTCACATAAAAAGAAGCAAAGCGTGGTCAGGTTTCTAGTGTTAGTTTCTAGTAAATTAATAGTATATTATTTCACATTTCTATGTCATTGAAATTACTAATAAACCAAATGCTTGTCATATTACGTATGAATAGATGTTTTAGTATACCTAGTTAAATATTATCATAATAGTGTTTAAGTATATCAACTCATATCAAAACTGGTACCTTCTAAGGATAGCTAAGTACTTGAACTATGCAGTGAGTTAGTGTATAGTCTAGCAGATAGCCTGGTTCTGTTAAGTTTAACTATGGACAATATTAAGGTGAGTTTTTTTTCTACTGCTACTTTTACCCGGTACCCTGCTACGGTAAGCAGTTATCGTAAGGCTTGTGATATCGCCAACGACCTTGAGCATTTGGGCGAAGCAAACACGACCTAATTCTCTAGGCGAGCGCGGGGATACAAACAGATGTACTCTTTGAATGGACGTCTTATTAATTTTTAATAAATTAAAATTCAAACTTAATTTAAAGATAACATGAGTAAATTATAGGTGTTTTCTTCAAATAGTGGTATTTTCGTATTATTTGATAAAAAATGAAGTCATAAAGTGTAACCACTTTATGACTTCAATTTTCATCTCAATAATTTGGTGTTGATTCGATGATTTTTTTACAAACTATTTAAAATTAATATATAATTTATTACAAAACCATATTATGAAACACATCTTGTAGATTAATACTGTATTTTTTGGCAGTCATTTGTCTGTAAATGCCAACAAAAAATGGCTTTATTCATACACCTCTTTTTAATCATTTTTTGAGAGAGGGCCCCTCTCTCTCTTAAGTAGTTAGCGTAGGCATAGCCTATGGACGCTTGCAATACCAGAGGTATCACTAGTGTGATGCCGACCCATTTTTTGACACCAGGGCATTAAGATGGAATATCCCTGGGACAGGAAATCGTTTCTATTCTTACAAAACGTATTCCTAAATGATGCTTGCAATATCAGGGGCTTTATCATGATGTCCTTATAGTTTATTTTTTATACAAACTCCCGCGCGATTTATTTTTGATCTTAGTTTTGAGATGCAAGCGAGCAAGCCTGACTGGGGAAGGACCTCCGAGACTATAAGGCCTAATAACTATACACAGCGGTGTAGTTGTATTCCTGTGTGTGAGTACAGGTCTCCAGCGCTCATTTAGGGATGCGTTATAATATATGAACGTTTGTCTATCACAGGGATACCTCCTCCATCTTGAAGTCCTAGTTGTAAAATGGGTAGGCAGACAAGATAAAAAATTGTGTGGTCTGAGTGCGCTTTGTGTCCGTTAATTGTATGTTTGTAAAGTCCCCCGCGACACAGGACTTGTTCCTTAGTGCGGTGGGCTTTACATAAGTCCTCCTATTCGTCACACGTCGCTTCTTCTCTGGCCTACGCTGGTCTAATGCGGGTTGGCAGATCAGACAGATCTTAAAAAGCTGTATCAATAATCAGCCAGTTTCAGTTCCCGGCTGGACATAGGCCTCTCCTTATTCACGTCACAATACCCAGATGTTTGTCGCATCCAGTCCAGATTGCCGAAGATATACTCTGAGATTAAAGAGGGAAAACGCAAATCTGGAGGACAGTATCTCCGGTATAAAGACGTACTTAAACGCCATCTAATAGCTACAGGCCTGCCCACGTCATCATAGAAAACAATAGCAACATGCAGACCGGACTGGCGGAGAGCTATCATAAGGGCATAGACGAGTATGAGCGCAGGCGTCTTTGGGACCTTGACACCAAGCGTCAGATCAGAAAAATTAGACCCAAGACGCACTACAACTACACATACAATCAACAGGGAGAACTTCACTGCACACTGTGTGACCGAATATTTAAAACCAAATTCGGTTTCGCAAGTCACGTACGTGCACATGAGCGGAAACAGATTGCCCAGACTTAGGAGTGTCGGGGTGTCGCCGTCGACGGATACGTCTGGGAGGACATCATCATCATCATCATCACCTCATAAACCTTCTTATCTTATCTTGTTTCGGGGCTGTCCTTGCGGCCAGCGCACTTCGACCCTTGGGATCTTTTGTGCATGCCCCTACCTTACCTCTCAACCTACGTCTTGGTCCCTGAATACCTCCTGCATGAGCTTCAGTACGTCCTTGACGGGGGCGCGCCTGTAGTCCTCTGGTTCAGGGTATGCCAGTCCCAGAAGGCTAATTCTTCTTGAGGCCAGCGCATGGCACGTGCATAGCAGGTGCCGCATTGACTCCTCTTCTTTGCCACAGGTCCTGCATGTCGGGTTGTTTGACAGGCCCATGAACCTTATCATAAACCTTAAAGTTATCAGTCGATCTGGCCGGGGGTTGTCCAACCTTACGTTAACCAAGCGCAGTAAAGCTTTATGATAATTACAAAACATAATGTTTATATAAATATTTAAAACAATGTGGAAAAAGACGAGCCCGGAGCAGGATTCGAACCTGCGGTGCTATCCGAGCTCCTACTCCAGAGTTTGAATTTGTCCACCGATGTTTACGTCGTGAACCCGAGAGGTGCAGGTTCTAATCCTGCTACGAACTCGTCTTTTGCAGACGCATACTGCGGCCATTGTACCACCAAGGCAGTCTAAAGTACTGGTTCGATTAGAAAAAAAACTATTTTTGTTGAATAGTGCATTTATCCAGGAAGGCTATAGGCTATATTACATCACGCTATGATCAATAGGAGCGAAGCAGTAGTACCCAACGGACGAAGTCGCGGGCGACCCCTAGTTAAATATATTTAAGCTAATTTTATAGCAAAAATGCTAAAAATATTTAATAATGTTTATCGTGTGTCCTTATCAAACCCAGACGTAAGATCTTTTGTGTACCCAGCATCGTAAATAACAAGGCAGAGATTTGCTCGTAAAACGCACGTTAACTAAATAATTCGCTCATCCGGAATGGGGTCGTACACTCGTGCCATTGGTCGGCGAGCTCTTTCATCTATTAGGTCAAAGGTTACCGATAGAATTGTTAAATGAACCAAGTTATAAGAGAGATAGGGCACCATACTAACGAGCCAGCCCAACTGAGGAAGGACCTCTACCTTATAGAAGACCACAGCCTTGGTACCTGCACCTCGTCATGGAAAAGGACTTTTGGCCGCAAGGCGTGGTGTTCCGTCGCTTACGCGACAAGTACCACCCGAAGGCACAAAGACTTAAAGTGCAAGTGAAGTGCATTGCTAACATAGTTATTTAACTCTTATACTAACCCAAATTGTATGTTTATATGTATGCTAGTCTATAAGGTATTGATCTCTGTGTTTATGCGAAATAAATGATAATTATTATTATTATTTAAAAAATCTATAGTCGAGCAAGTTTAAGTAGATTTTTTTACATTACGCTCTTTTGACATTGTGTGCTTTTGACATTATGCGATTTTGACATTCTGCTCATTTGACAATTTGCTATACATTTATCATTTCGCTCTTTTGACCTTTTGCTCAGAAACGCAAACAAACGTAACTGTAGTACTGTTGTCTACATACATATCGCACTCCTAGTGTAAAAATAACTCAAGATGGGATATGTTTGTTTGTAATTTTCACTTTTTACGTTAACAGTTAAGATTCAGAATTGCCTAATGGCATTTCTCAACTAACGTCTTTCTTCCACTGAGAGTGCGATGTATAATTACCCAGACATGCATTATATAGACCTGCTAAAAATAGGCATCCCATTCTTCTCGGTACAGCATCCAACCTTGTGCTAGTTACATACAGCTGTCCCGCACAATCCTTTTGATGGCTGTTCAGTGTTCACGTTATACTAGCTTTTACCCGCGCGTACACAGGATTCCTCGGAAACAGAGATTTTTTCGAGATAAAAAGTAGCCTATGTGTTATTCCAGACCATAATCTATTTCTGTGCCAAATTTAATCCAGATCTGTTTAGTAGTTTTTGCGTGAAAGAGTAACTAATACATGTATACATCCATACATTCTTACAAACTTTCGCGTTTATAATATTACTAGGGGTCGCCCGCGACTTCGTCCGCGTGGTAATTTGCAACA
The DNA here is from genome assembly GCA_947095525.1 of Trisateles emortualis. Classification (NCBI taxonomy): domain Eukaryota; kingdom Metazoa; phylum Arthropoda; class Insecta; order Lepidoptera; family Erebidae; genus Trisateles; species Trisateles emortualis. Next base: position 7,874,095 of record OX352754.1, on the reverse strand, counting down.
TACATTTCCCCGATTTTGCAACATATCTCACTACGGCTCCGCTCCTATTGATCATAGCGTGATGTTATATAGCCTATAGCCTTCCTGGATAAATGCACTATTTAACAAAAAAGATTTTTTTCTAATCGAACCAGTACTTTCTGAGATTAGCGCGGTCAACGAAACAAACAAACTCTTTAGCTTTATAATATTAGTATAGATAGTAGGATTGTAGGATAGGACTACACGTTTGGTTTAGTAGCTAAAGTGGTTATCTCTCCATTTTTGCGCAGCGTGTTGTGAGTTCGATCCCTAGACGGGAAAAAAAACTGTGTGATCCATAAATAGTTGTCCCGAGTCTGGGTGTACTTTGTGACTGTTTTTTTTTATTTATTTAAATAAAATACATTAAATACGACATGTAATATGAGTATTTTTTTAAGCACCAAACTAAGCTAATGGTTATGTCTGAATTGTATTCTAAATAGTAGATGTGGTCTTCTATAAAGTGTTGGGCCTTCCTCAGACGGGTTTCCTAGCTTATATAGCGCCCTACAACACGTGTATCAATTTGTACAAAATTGATGCGCCATTAAAATGTACGGAACCAAACACATCATATCTTTATAGCTTCCTGGACTTGATTTTGATTGTAAAAGTGACAATAACATTTATATGACAGACTTTATGTGCTATAAAAGCGGCAGCGGTAACTCGGTACTTACTTTTATAGGTAGAAATGTAATTAGAAATTATATTATGTACTTAGGTATAAGTATAAGGGAAGTGGTGGTAGCTGAGTGGTAAAATAACTGACTTGTACGGAAGATGTGTAAGTTCGATCCCGGGGATATATCAATGCGAATTTCAGTTTGTTAGATTTATACAAAGGTACTATTTTTTAAAAGTACGGCAGTTTATCTTAACAGAGACACAATTGTTGACTGTGCAATACATCTAAACCATAATTATAAAGGTCAGTGTGTAGGTAACATAAAAAAAATCTATAAAAGGTACGTGTTTTATTTTTATATAAATTTCTTACCCTTTCTAAATTCTCGGTTATTAAATTTTAGTGTAGAAAAAACTAATAGAACGATTAAAATTGAACAACGAGCGTGCGCTTCGCTTGCGGAAACCGCATTGAATTTGGTCCGCCGGCGGTACGACGAGCCGTAGGTAATTAAAGCGCGCAAGTACATGGAGTGACGGAGGCCTGACAGAGACTAGCCATCTGCGCGGGAAATATTATACTTAGTGCATAAGTGTGGGCGCAAACACAGGTGCATTCTTTATTATCTCACTTTAGTCCGATGGGACGGCAATCCGACACGATCACACGACCGGAGAGATTACGCATATGAACAACGGCTTTATGTGATTTTTGAGTATCTATTGTGATTTTTTTAACAGAAAAACCAAATATCAATTTTAAATAAAAAAGTATAATCTTTCAAGTAGGTATTCTACGTCGAAAAGTTGCCCTATTCTTATTTGTCTATTAGGGAATTATATTCGGTCACGTGCCATCGACTTGACCTAACAAGATTCGGGCTTAATCTCATTGTATACACATCGTTGACACAATAAGTATCGCGTCTACCTCCATCTCAGCCATAGGACGTCCACTGCTGGACATAGTTCCACCCATGGCGTCTACCTACTACGTAAATAAAAATCTACTGGTAAATTACAGTCTATCTTTATTCATTTATTTCCTAGTATAGGCATAGGCCTATGCCTAAACTGTGCGTAGGTAACTCCAAATCTCATACACAAGGCCTATGCATTGAGTATAGTAGAGAGGCCAATTGTAAAAAAGTCGCTTATTTACGATTTTCGTAGGACTGAAAAGGTTTATAACGACAAGTGGTATCGTTGGAATCGGCATGGTCTGCTGATACTCAAACTGGTTGTTGTCGCTTTCTAAAGTGGTGGAGGGGGTAGCTATGACGTCATTTGTGACGTCACTCCTGGTTTTAGATTTTGTCGATTATTGCGGTAACTATTCATCGGATTTAAACAATATGGGTATCAAATAACAGGTAATTAAATTTCTGACAAAACATGCAAAGCAACTTTTATTGTAGGTATTATATTTTTAAAGATGTTTTAAAAAGTGTAACTTTTTTGCCGTTTTTTTTCCAACCACGAAATGTTTGGTGCGCAATATACCTCATCAATATAAATATTAGACCAACACTTGGGCAGTAAAAAATTTGCCACATTATCGTAGTGTACAAAAAACTTTGAATTTTGTAAATTGCTGTAAAAACAACAAAATTATGACGAAATTAAACGCCGCCATGCCGGGCTCAAAGACGCGTGCCGGCGCGTTGTTTCAGCGTCAGTCGCTTACAAGCGATGATTTATGTACGTACATGCATTTGTCTAATCATTGCCATGTGTTAATGTAAAATTCAGTAATTCATGGATTTATGCAGTGAAGTTAGTTGATTTTATTTTTTTTATTAAAAATCTGAATTACTGACAAATCAAGATAACCCTGGGAGAACAATTTGTAGATATGGTTAAGAAGCGAAATGGGTCTAGTTTTTTATTACGGTGTGGTTTTTAAAGAAAAGAACCACCACTCTTCTGGTCCATTTTTTTATACAACTACGGTGGCAAACAAGCGTAAGGTAAGCAGTTATCGTAACTTAAGGGCGCTTGCAATGCGAAAGGTATCACTAGCGTGTTGCTGACCCAAAATTAAGCAGGGTTTCTGCAATTTCCCTGGCACAGGAAAACGTTCGTTAAAACGATAGTACAGTAGACGAAACGATAGGAACACACCTACACCGCTGTGTGTAGTCATTTAGTTATGGTCTTCTGTAAGGTATAGGTCCTTCCCTAGTTGGGCTTGCTCACTAGTATGATGCTCTACTCCTCCTATCCATATCTTCCATACTTTAGACTAGGTTCATTCAACGATTACGGAATTAAAAAGCTTCTGAAAGACTTGAGCTAAACCTTCATAAATTGAGAGTTTGAGCTAAGATATTTTTTCTAAAAGCTACTTTACTTTAATTACTACAACTACTTAAACTGCCAACCCGTCATTTGAAGGTTGAGGAGATTGATCCACAGTGTCGCTCAGTTTCTTACGGGTCATGGTAACTTTCGGAGCAAGTTATACTCATTTAAGCTAGTTGATTCGCCGAACTGTCAATTCTCAACACCTGGCTCCGATCAGGAGCAGTGTGCTCATCACATACTCTGGGAGTGTAGTCTTTGGCATAATGATCGTACTATTATGTTGAATGTATCGTCTGGAGTGGCCTACTATGGGAATTTAGTCTCATCTGGAGGGAATTTCCGTGCATTTAAACGTTTCTGCCATACATATTATAGCAATCAAACTTAGCTCCCATAGGTCCCGTAGTTTAAGGTCCTCCGTGGAGGGAAGTGGAAACTTTTCTTTCTAACTCCTCCTATTTACTTCTGATTAAATTCGTTGCGGGGTCCGAGACAGTAGGTTTAGTTGTCCACGGGACGCACGAGTGTCAAAACTCGGTGTATCAGTTGGTTACTCCGCTGTTAATCCTGGCTCACAGGAGTCACAGCGGTGGGCCTGTGGGTGGGATTGTCCCGAAAACCCGTCATTTATATATGGTTTTCTGACATTAAAAGTAATTGTGGACTTACCAAAGCTAAACATTTACAACACGTAGGTACCTAGACTTCATCAACCGACTTTTTTAAGGTCTAGTTAATATTTAGTGTGCCCCATTGATAACAGATACATCACCATAATATTTGCTTGTTCAATGACAGGATAAAGTCGCTTGTGGCTTCGAATTCATGAAATAAAGGCTTTTTCATTAAATTCAAAAATTTTCCATAAAGTCTGCTAATCTTTGTCTCCTACATATAAATTTGTGAATAATTATAATTCGCGGTAGTTTAGGTTAAGTTACTTTCATTTTAATAACTATTCATATAATAAAATTGTATTGTATAGTTATATTAGCCAATATATTCGTATAATTCGTCATCGTGAATTCAGTGAATACCTGTTGGTGTTTAAGCACAAGATACCCTACCCTAGTCGACACATTTTCGATGGTCTTGGCGTTACTTGCTTATCTAAAGAGCATACGGATCCCGCCTGATGGTAAGGAGTTGTTTATGATGGACTTGTGGACGATAGACTCGATATCACCAAGGGACAGTTGTCCTCCCGGTAGTAGAACAAGATTCAAGTAGTATCGAGTCCTGCTCAAGGACTTCAGATAGTCCAACTATATTTTAATCTAGTTTTTCTCCCAACTCATATTTTTTTTCAGATCACAACGTGCGTGCATTGTATATCACTAGGGCCAGTCCTTGTTGGGGATGGTAGCCGGTTCTCTGTCGAGGATTTTTAATATTCCCTGCCCTGCCGTACCCTTGATCACTACCGTAGCTAGGATTAGCGGGGCTATCGGTGACTAGAGGCCGTGTTGTGTCTGTTGTTAACGGGGTTTTGCGAATAATCACCATGCCTGAAATGTAGATTGATGACCGCATTTTGATTGATTAGATAGGTAATATAGTTGAAGATGGCGCTGCTGCCCCCCATACCTATAGAGCATCATGTTCCTTCCCTTTTTGTGAAACCCTCGAGATGATTAGAAATGGTGGTATTCAAACACGCCGGCACCGCGAAGCTAGTATGTTATGTACAAATGATAGTTGTTAAGTTTGTAATAAAATAAATGTTTCGCTAAAGGACCGAAAAGGCTCAATAAGTAAAAACAAAACAGATCACAATTGGTTGCGGTAACTGAAAAACATTCACATCGCGACATTCATGTTATTGGTTTAATTAAAACACTCATGACGTATAGTGGCAAACACAGAAAGACCACATAGCGAAGTTCATAGGTATATTATCTTGAATATTATTATTGTATATGACCACAACGCGATATGGCAACATAGAAAACCTATAATGTCTTATAGTCGATGCAACCTTTTCACGACAGAGTTAGAGCGTAAATGAACACACAATTATTTTTGTCGCTCAATGAGCGTTTTCGGTCTATATGCGTTAAATATGTTAGTACGTACCTAAATGATTTAAATACATATTTTTAGCATTTTTGCTATAAGCTCTTTTTACAACACTTGCATGGATTTTATTATTATCATTGCACAATCTAAGATTGACTGGTAGAAAATGTTATTGACATTAAGTTTGCCTATGTACCTGTGTTGTTTTTTAATACATAAAATAAAATCAACTAATTTTCAATACATAAATCCATGACTTACTGAAATTTACATTAACATAGGCAATGATTTGGCAAATGTACGTAAGTACATCATCATCAGAATCATCGCTTGTAAGCGTCTGACGCTGAAACAACTCGCCGGCTCGCGTCTTTGCGCTGGGCATGGCGGCGTTTAATTTCGTCGTAATTTTGTTGTTTTTACAGCAATTTACAAAATTCAAAGTTTATTGTATATTTCGATAATATAGCTATTTTTTTTACTGACCAAGTGTTGGTCTAATATTTATATTAATTAGGTTTATTGCGCACCAAACATTTTATGTTCAGAAAAAAAACGGCATTTTTGCCGTTTTTTATAAAATATCTTTAAAAATATAATACCTACAATAAAAGTTGCTTTCCATGTTTTGTTTGAAATTTAATTACCTGTCATTTGATACCCATATTGTTTAAATCGGATGAATAGTTACCGCAATAATCGACAAAATCTAAAACCAGGAGTGACGTCACAAATGACGTCATAGCTACCCCCTCCACCACTTTAGAAAGCGACAACAAGCAGTTTGAGTATCAGCAGACCATGCCGATTCCAACGATACCACTTGTCGCTATAAACCTTTTCAGTCCTACGAAAACTTTTTTTTAATGCATTGGCCTCTCTACTAGTAAGAGATTTGGTTACCTACGCCATTATGTATTTATAAAAGCTGAAGCTTACATTGGGCTTGATAAACACAATTAATATAGGTAGGTACAGGTACAATATATTATTCAATTTAACTATAATAAAACTATGTTTTCACAAGTAAAAGGAAAAAGGAATCATTTTGAAATAAAAAACAAAAAATATGTGTCCTAAAATTCCTCCGCATCACTTTCTACTGGAAACATGCCCAGAAGAGCACCGTCGCCATGTTTGGATGTTTTTTCTTTAGTAAACTGGTTCATTTATATTTTTTTATCTTTTCTCTTCTAGGGAGTTTCCTTCATCGGCTGGCACCAGCGTACGCGGCTGGAGCGTATCCTCCTCGTCACCAGCGCTGTACTCTTCGTGGCAGTTCTGCTGACCATAACCCTACTCCTCACGATTAGGGGGCCTACAGATCTGCCAGTACCACCATGCTATCAACCAGAAACTCCAGGATCAGGTACATATCAATATGGATATCAAGGCATTTGTTTATACTAGTTAGCTGGTAAACTAATATACGGCTCGCTTGATGGTAAGAAGTTACCGTGACCTAGAGACGCTTGCAAAACCTGGAACATCACTTGCGTGTAGTTGACCCAAAAGCTTTTTTTTTGTGATACGAAAACGTTTTGTCTTCAAAATCGCATCTCTAATTAAGTGTTTGTAGTTATTGAAAGAAAGAAAGAAAGAAAAAAAAATTTATTTGCTCTTACATACAATTAAATTAACAATTACTACATTTTATCATAAAACTTAATGTAAAAAAGCAAATAAGGTCCCTGCGTCAGCTCTAATGTTGTGGCCTGGACCACAACGCTGGTATTCTCGCAGAACCTTTATGATTATGTATTGGTTGTGGTCTTTTGTATAGCAGAGGTCTTCCCTAATGTGGCTTGCTCACTTGTATAACTTTTTTACTGTGCAGCTGTCAATGTCAAAATATTGCCATGTTGGCTGCATTGGAACAAAATTTCAATGATTACAATTATGTTGATATGTAGGTACCTATGTACAGTAATATGAAAAAAAAGTCATTTTTATTATAACAAAGGGAGATAATGATACTCAAATAGCGCAGAGGACACGAAAGTGCAGACCTTACTGACAGGGACAGCGACTTACGGGGAGGTAGGAAGGGAAGCGGGCGGGTGAAATAAATCATGTTAACCTTACGATTTTGACAGCTGAGCTCCAAGCGCATACTTAAAGAAAGTGGTCTTTCTGTGATTAGGTACTCAAATGAAGGGAGTTTATTTTTACCCTAAATGTCATCTCAATAGGACACGAACAGTAGTTCAAATCTTGCTTGCAACAAACATAGGTACATTGCAAGCTAAACAAAAGCTTGTAAATAAAGAATTATCCATGCATCCGCGGATCTAGGGGGAGAGCAATGGGTACAATTGCTCCCCCCCTCCCCTGGCTTGCGACCAACTGTTCTAAACTTTTAAGACCTCCACAGCTGGACATAGGCCTCCCCCAAGGATTTCCACAACTCTCGATCCTGAGCCGACCTTGTCCATCGGTTGCCCGCAACCTTTACCAGGTCGTCGGTCCACCTTGTTGGAGGCCTGCCCACGCTTCGTCTTCCAGTTTGTGGTCGCCACTCTAGAACCTTTCTGCTGCCCCAACGGCCATCAGTTCTGCGAGCTATGTGCCCGGCCCATTGCCACTTAATGGAGGCAATTCTTCGAGCTATGTCGGTTACTTTGGTTCGCCTATGGATCTCCTCATTTCTGATTCGATCTCGCAGGGAAACTTCAAGCATAGTTCTCTCCATTGATGTATCACTATTAAATATTGTGTGGTATTCACCTTTCTGAAAGATAAGTCAGTGAAATGCGATAAGATTGCCTCCTCAAAACCAAATCCTGGATCCGTACCTGCTTCCATGTTCTTTTTTTAAAATTCTTGTTACGGTGTATTAACAGCCTTATTGCATAAGCACCTTTGTCGTAAATCCACCCAGATACACCGATACGCGTTTTAGTTACCTAGAAGTTAAGCTAGAACCACTGTTATGAAAAATGTCGAACTAAGGTAAATTTATCTCGCATCACTGGTTTTACTACATAAATAATTCATGGTAAATCAATACCGCTGGGTAAAACTGTGTCATGTTTGTAAATAGCACTTTTAGTTATATTTTATCAAAAGAAAACAAGTACTAAAAGAATCTTTATTAGGTAACATTTTTCGAAAACAATATCGACACTACCTACACTGTTTCTTTTTAACCGACTTCAAAAATGAAAGAGGACATACTTCCAGTTTGGTCCCGTTTTTATCAAAAGAAAGTTCTGATGATTGGACTTGCCGTAATGAAGTCTTTTTTTTTTGTTAAAATTATTTAACAATCGGTTTTTAACAGTCGGAGAATAGCCAACTGCTCCGGCGATATTAGGTATACTACACAACTGTGTGCGCACGGTGTCCTCTTTATTCCTCACTTACATAGTCCTTTGGGACGGCAATCCGACACGACACGACCGGAGAGATATCAGGCAAAGGATAAAAACTGCCAATTTCCAAACTTCGGTCATCTATTGTGAATTTATAAACAAAAACAAGAAATAATAATAGCAACCCTATGTCCCACTGCTGGGCATAGGTCTCCTCTCCTCTATCAAAAGAGAGGAAGGGTCCATACACGCTGGCTTAGTGCGGGTTGGTGAATCAGATATATGCCTTTAGTGATCGAACTCATGCCCCATCCTTACAAATCGGTTACTTTTCCACTTGGCTACGATCGCAAAAATACAATATCAGTTTTTTTTTATATACTACGTTGACCGAAAACTAGCATTAGGCATATAGCATAGCCGACCGATGGCAAGTACATAATGAAGTAGGTACCTTAAAATAAATATTTTAATCTTTTTCAGAGTTAGACGTTTGTCTCAAAGGCTCGTGCATTTACACTGCAAGCGAAGTGATCAGAGCTCTGGATGAGACCCAGGACCCTTGCGAGGACTTCTACGAGTTTGCTTGCGGGGGCTGGATAAGAAACAACCCCATACCGGAGGGCAAGTCCAGTTGGGGTATCTTCAGTAAAATTGAGCTGCAAAATCAATTGATCATCAGATATGCGCTAGGTAAGTCAATTTTCTTTTTTAGACTATATAGGTGGTATAAAACCATGCGTCCCACCTGATGGTAAGCAGTTACCGTAGCATATAGACGGTTGCAATACCGACGCAATATTTTTAAACTAGGGTTTTATGATGGAATTTCCTTGGGATAGCAAAACTTCCGCAGACTAGCTTGCTCGCTTGTATTTGGCTGTGGTCTTCCTGTAAGGTGTAGGACAGCTTTGGGCTAGGTGGAGCGAGTAGCATGTAGTAATTTGTTGGTCTTCTATAAGGTGGAGCTGGCGGGCTGTACGCTCATAAAGTGCCGTAAATCTCCCGAATTTCGTTTATGAACTAGGTAGTAGAAGAAGTTTTTGAAGTGAAAACTTCTTTAGGCGCGTTAAGCTCTCTTTGGGTGAACAAAAATCATGGAATTCGCGTCATCGTCCCCGAACGCTTTCCATATTTAAAAAGAATAATCTAATAGCTCGACGATACAATTCATAAGTTACTTAGTTTTCACTTATTTCGGCAGTCCCCAAAGACTGCCCCACATGTTTTATTTTTCAAGGTTGCCGGTTGGCAGCTGCGTCGCCGTCTGTATTGAACTCGGTCGTTTTAATTTCCAAGCATGCCTTTTTGCGTGCATTTCATAAGCTTTTTCGTGGCGGACATTCTGTCCACCATTATCAATCGTCTGCCCAGAGACAATAATCATTATATTATTACCTATCACAACATTACGTAGACGCTAAAAACAAATGCAGGAAAACCTACACACTGAAAAATTATCATTGTCATAATAATATTTGTCTTACAATGAAATATACAATAATATGGAGTTTATGTATGTGTATGTATATTTATTTGTTTTTATGGTTAAGCGTTATACTTATATGGGTATAGGTTTTTCGGCGGTAGGTACAATCATGAACAAAATGTTATAAAAAAAAAAAATTGCGGGGCAGTCTTTGGGTGCTGTCGATAGAAGTGAAAATTAAGTAACTTGTGAATTGTATCGTCGAGCGCGTGCGGTGACGATGAGGCGAGTTCCATGATTTTTTTTCACCCATAAAGTGAAGTTTAGTAAAGTTTTCACTTCAAAAAAAGAATAGAATAGAATAGAATAATCTTTATTTGCTAAAAATGTAGGTACAAAACAGGTATTTAAAATAGGTCCTATACATTTTGTCGCTTGGCGACATACAAATACATAATACAATTTATAATATGTAAGGTAGGTATACTTAAGTAAGTACTTACCACTGAAAACTGAAAACCGACTGAATCTACGAACCAAATGCTGTAAAAACTTCTGTAGGAGTTCCAAAATACGTCCAATGCTGGACATACCAGCATTGGACGTATTTCGGCTTAGGTGATGATATATTACTTAGGTGCCAAACAAGCATAAGGCCTGCCTCATGGTGAGTAGTTGCTGTAGTCTATCCCGCGTTTTCAACCCTTCATTTTGTGACACCGAAGATTTTATGTTGTGGGTTACCCTCTTTATCCCAGGGTTACCGATAGCATAAACATCGATCTAAGACAATATTTATAAGTCAGAAACGCGCGAGTGGCACCCCTGGCATTGCAAGCGTAAATAGGCTACGGTAACTGCTTAACATCAGGCGGGCCATATTCTTATTTGCCACCCAGGTGGTATATAAAAAATGAAAATGTATTTTAGAGATTCCTTGAGTAATGTTTGATTATGTTTTATAATGCTATTAGCGCATGAACGATAACCATTAAGATATAGCTATTTTCACATGTTTTAAAATGATAACGTGGAAAACCTATTACTTGTTTGAAAATAAGCATGCCTTTTAATGAGATAATATGTGTTTTGCTCCTAAGTCATTTAGTAAACAATTGGTATTATTGAAAAAAGTACTATTTCACCTCCTTATGTGTGTTCTGCCGCCTGTACGATAGGCTGTTTTCTAAGGAATTGTTCCATTTGACGCCCACGGCTACGTTTTGTCAACGCACCTTTCTCCTTTGACAGGGAGGTCAATCTCACATCCTAGCACCTCAAACCACATGATTAGGTTGTCTATATCGAGCTCCCGCGAACTGCTGAGGTTTTCTTGAGTAGCATTTTCCGATTTCCGAGTTGGAGTTATAAAAGTTTTTAAAGGGTTGGCAACGCGCGAGTAATATCCCTCCAAATGTTTGGAGGAGACCCGTGCCCAGCAGTGGGACGTTTATGGGTTGAGATGATGAGTGATATCCCTGGTGTTGCAACTTTTGCAAGCGTCGATAGGCTACTGTTTACCACCAGGCCGGTGTCTCTCTCCGGTTGTCTCTTAATTAGTTTAACAAAAAAAAAAAGAAACGTGTCGTTTAAGATAGTTTCCAAAAAAAATAAATTGTAGCCTAGTAGTTTAGGTCTTGAGTTTATGAATTAGTCAGTCAGTTGGAGCAAGTAATTATGTATGTATATATAAATATATGTAGGACTTGATGGCTGCCTCCTACAACGATGTTTGCCATCGAAACGCTAAGAGAAAGAAGAAGAATATATCGCACCCGCAGGCGAACAATGACTTAAGATGAGTTACGCCTGTTTTGCAATTTTCATCTTATGCTTCATAACAGTTATGGTTTAAAGTTGTCAAATGGCATTTCTCAACTTATGCCTCTTTTCCACTGATAGTGCGAAATAATAATAATATAATATTTAATATTTTCGGGACAACTCACACATCGCTATCTGATCCCAAACTAGGCAAAGCCTGTACTATGGTAACCAGACAACTGATAAACATACTTATATATTTCTAAATACATACATATTATAGATAAATTACACCCAGACACAGAACAAACATTCGAACTCATCACACGAAGATTTGTCCTGGGTGGGAATCGAACGCACGACCTCCGGCGGCGGCGTAGCAGTCAGAGTCACTAACCACTAGACCAACAGGCTAGTCAAAAAATAATATAAGCTCTTTGAGGAAATAACCTCAATACCTTCAAACTAGATAAAATGAATTACTTACGTTCAAATTTCGATCATTTGGTGACGACTATATTCAACAGCACTTTTGTGCCTGCCTGTACTTAGTTTCGGCAATTTCGTTCACATAACTTTGAACACAAACAAGAATAACAATAAATTAGTACACTATTGTGAATTACAATCGCGATCTATCGTTTATCGTCCGATTATATTATTATATATGTACGAAATATTATTATATACTGTACATAATGTTACATTATATAAGTAAATATAACAAAAACGTGAGTTTTTATGATCTCTATGTGTGTTTGTATAGTTTTTATATGGAGTTTTGACGTGTTTGTCGTTTTCTATCTTTGTATTATGCTAGTGTTGCTGTGTAAAGTTTATTTTGAAGGTTAATAATGGGTACGTAATGGTTTTAAAACGAGGGCCTTTTCTTGAGACGATTGCTGCAGTAGCCTGTATTGCGAAGGATTTTTAGAACATTGAAATCACGCATTCAACTTTGAATGCCCTCGTTTTAAAACCATTACGTACCCATTATTAACCTTCAAAATAAACTTTAGTTTGCGGAATACTGTACTAGACTTGACTACACTAACAATCCAGTCAAATTAGGGTGCAGGTACTTACCTAACACACATGTAGTCAAAAAACTCTAGAAGGTACACCTCTGTCTATCTCACACGTAAAGTGACATCTGATAAGTTATTTATTAATTTTCCAGAAAAAGTAAATCTCTCCGATACGACCGATGCTGAAGCAAAGGCCCGAATCTACTACGACGCCTGCATAGATACCAATGAGACCATTGAAAAACTTGGAGAGAAACCCTTGGTAGCTGTTATCAAGAAGTTGGGAGGATGGCATCTCCTCCCCAGCACTGTGGGCAAAGAACCGTGGGATTTACAGACTCTGGTCCAGGATGTTCAAAATACGTAAGTTTTGTTTTATACTACCTAGGTGACATACGGATTGACTTATGAAAAAGACGACTCCCGCACTAGGAAGCAAGCCCTGTGCCGTTGGAGATTTAACAAACAAATAATGCACGAATATAAAGTACATCTAGACTCAGAACTTTAATGGATGACACAAAGTTTTGTTACTTCTGGGAATTAGACCCATAATGATCGCCTCACTTGCAGTTAATTGAAATGATTTGTTTTTAAATTGAGGTTTTATTAACGAATATATTTTTGCGACAGTGACCTAGTCGCGGTTTACTGCTAAATGTTCGTATGCGGGTAAAATCAATACTAGTTTCGTAGATATTCGTTGGATAACGTATAAAACAGAAAATCTCTGGTAGCTCCATTTTAAGTTTATTTTAATCAACTATTTAGCCCGCATCAGTCCGCTGTTGAACAAGGACTACAAGACTTAGTCCTTCGGCAGGCAGGCAGTAGTCGTTTCCGATAAAAGATTATTTTAAGAGTGATCTCTATTTAAGACACAAGATTTACGGACCGAAGGATATTATCATGGTTTGTAAAAATCCCAATGATGAACTTTGCATAACTAAGAATACCATTGATGAATTACATAATATAATTAATATACAGCAACAATAGTGTTGGTCTCAGCAGAGAGCCTTGCGGAACGCCAATATTGATACCCAGACTATTGGACCAACAACTGTCAATTATGTCTCTTATGCTGCTTTTTAACAAAGTTGGCGAGCCATTTGTTTACTTTCTCGGTCTAAGTCTGTATTATGTCATCTTTAATAGAACAATTCGCTGCACTACACAATCAAACGCCTTTGTTAAATTAATTTGTCCTTTGTTGTTTTTTTCAGATACAATCTAGGTGGTCTATTTAATTGGGCAGTTACGGAAGATGACCGTAACTCATCAAAGCATGTCATTGTGGTAAGCATGATCCGTTCGTATTCATTTATTTTTATCACCAATTTGAAATAAGTCACATATATTTTACGTAGGTACTAATCTTATGGCTATTGTGCGCTTTTTGATGTCATTAAAAACAGTGATAACATGATGATACCTTTGTATTAAGATTCATTTACACTGTGAAAGTTTAGGGATTTGCAGTAAAAAAATAAACGCAGAAAGCAATAAAATGCTTGAACACTTAATTTGATAATAATTAGAGAAACAAAGACAAAACATAAAAATGGGAGAGCAAATAAAAAGTAGATACAACTGAATACTTAATAAAGATGAAGGAGAAAAGTGGAATAGAAAAAAAAAATTGTTGTAGAAGTGACACCATATTAAGACAGGCAAATAATATTAATTTCTATTATCTTTCAGCTGGACCAAGGTGGTTTGAATCTACCGACGCGAGACAATTACCTCAACAGAACAGCCCATAAAAAGGTTTTAGATGCCTACCTCGACTATATGACAAAAATATGTGTTCTTCTAGGCGCAAATAAAACCGAAGCACGCGCGCAAATGAACAGAGTCATACTCTTTGAAACAGAACTGGCTAATATTACTACTCCATCTGAAGATAGGAGAGATGAAGAGGGCTTGTACAATCCTTATACGATAAAATCATGGCAAAAAGAAGTACCGTTTTTAAATTGGACAATGTTCTTCAATGATGCTTTTAAGCTAGTAAACAAAACTGTAAGTGGTTTTTTTATATTACTTAGATGGCAAACAAGCATACGACCTGATGGTTAAGCAGTTACCGTAGGGCGTAGCCTATGGATGCTTGCAATGTTACCAACTGAGCGAAAATTTAAGCAGAAAATGTAACAATAGGGTTTTGTGATGAAGTAGGTATTCCAGCGATAGGAAAACGTTATATTAAAAACTTGTCCCTAAATGTGTGCTAAAAACCTATAGTCATACACAGGAGCACAACTACACCGCTGTATGTAGTTAGTTGCAGTCTTCTGTTAGGCGGAGGCTCTTCTCTTGCTTCTTCTCTTGAAATATATACTTATTATAGCTTCCCGCCTTTTCCTCCGAAAGTATGGGCAGAGTCTGCCTTCTACAATCCTCATAAGTCTATATCTTGGTAAGGTCTCATATGTTGCAAAGTCTAATTAACAACAATTTTTCCGCAGATACCAGAGACAGAACGAATAGTCGTATATGCACCGGAATACTTCAAGAATCTCACTAAAGTTATCAAGAAGTTCAGCAAGACTGAGGAAGACCAAAGGTATACCTACTATTAAGTAATATCATCATTTCCGTTTGTTCCCACTAGTTCGATTCATTAGTTCGATCGTCGAACTAGTGAGAATTTTTTTTCTCATTAGTTCGACCGTCGAACTACTGAGAATTTTTTTTTCTCATTAGTTCGACTGTCGATCTTACTTTAATCTAGTTAGTTCGATCGTCGAACTAGTGAGATTTTTTTTTCTCAGTAGTTCGACCGTCGAACTACTGAGACTTTTATTCTCATTTGTTCGACCGTCGATCTTACTTTAATCTAGAAACCAAAAAACAATAAAATTAAATTTAAAATACGCTTGTTTCACTAAAAACTAAGTCCTTTAAGTGCATATAAGGAAATGTACAGTGGAACTATTTCTGGGTGATATGACGATAATTTGTTGTGTATTTACTATTAATCTACTTTGACGTTTACTTTAGTTGTTATTTGACTAATGATAATTTAATTACACATATTATAGGCATTTTTTTTTGTTTCTGGCTAAGCTTGTTGAGGTAAGCAAGGCAGAAAAATACTTTTGCAATTATGTATATGAAGAATGTGGTATAGATGTACACACATTATTATGTAAACCAATATAAACCGTTTTTAGTGAAACAAGCGTATTTTAAATTTCATTTTATTGTTTTTTGGTTTCTAGATAAAGATCGACGGTCGAACAAATGAGAAAAAAAGTCTCAGTAGTTCGACGGTCGAACTACTGAGAAAAAAATTCTCACTAGTTCGACGATCGAACTAACTAGATTAAAGTAAGATCGACAGTCGAACTAATGAGAAAAAAAAATTCTCAGTAGTTCGACGGTCGAACTAATGAGCAAAAAAAATTCTCACTAGTTCGACGATCTGTTATAGGAGAAATAATAAACGTCTTTTTAAAAAACACTTTTTATAATAACTGAAAACTTATAAGAACTTAGTAGCAATTATATATAAGAGACAGTGGATTTAGAAATTGTGACCGATCCGCGCCGAGAGATATGATCGACTGACTCTCCTCGCTAATTAATGAATTATCCCCGTATTGTCTATATGCTGACTAGGCAGTCTGGAACTAGACAGGGGGATTGCTCAGCCCTTTTGTATACATTATTAGGGTATAACAACCCCCCGCATAAGACAGAAATACGGGTTATGACCGAATTTCGGGTTAGACTATGTCCCTCAGGCGAGGCATTGGAATAGGAGAGTCTTCATTCTGTGACGAGTTATCATTTTCGGCACGCATCGGTTGATTAATGGAAATAGTACATTTATTGTTACGTCTAGAAATAATATTAAACAATTTATATGACATAAAAGATAGAATTAAAATAAAAATGATTAGCGTAAATACAAGATGAGGGGGTCCCATATTTGATTATAATTGGGTCTTGTTCTATTATTTTGTTTAAATCAGGAATTAGTAAATTATTTTTATTATTAGAAGTTAGATCATCAAGGTCTGTATTTTTTAAAATAATAGGGGACTCCTCATTTAAAATCTTATTATCTATCTTACAACATGAGTCGTTAATTATATTAAAATCTAGGATAGGTATAGAAGTAGTTATATTTACTAGATCGCTGGACGATATTAGTCTTGCACTTTTAGTATATACCGTACACGAATTCGGGGTGTTAAGTACACCTGCACCGGACACTATCACTTCACTTAATTCGGAGGTACCGCACTCAATCGAAATCTTATCTGGATGAGATTGCACGAAAATCCACCGATTGTTCACAAGAGGTTTCCAGATGTCCATTTCACCAAAAATCGTCTTTGTCTTGCACTGAATTGGAACGGTACTGATAGTTTGTGTCAACAGTTTATTTTCACATGTGGGGTTACCACTAGTTAGCAGTACCTTAGGTATATCACATAGATAGAACTCAGAGTTAAGAGTCTTGCAGTCGTCCAGACTTTCGAGATTACAAAAACTTAACTTATCTTTAGAAATAGCAGTATACGGGCTAGTAGGTAGAATTAAACTATAAACATTGGGATTATTGATCCCGTGAGGGGTTGGTAAGGCTAAATTATGATACAGTGTATATTCATTATTAAGAACTAAAGGTATCTTTAATACGAAAACAAGCTTATTATTAATGTAATACGATATAACACTAGAAATACTTAAGATTAAATGAATATTATCTAAAGTTAAGGTGATAGGAATCCCAGAGTCCCGAGGTAGGTGTCTGTCATTATCAACAAGCACATTGTATAATTGTGCAGGTGTTAATATATTCGGATGCAGAATATTCTGACTACTCAACATAATAGCAATAGTTAGATCTTCGAGCTGAAACGACAGCGTTAGCAAAGAACTCTCAAGGCTAGTAAGTATGGAGGCGACTTTTGTTTTAGCAAGTAAATCGTTGGAAATTTCGGTAATGTTATTGATTTGTTTTATGAGTACATTTAATGAATTGCTAAGAACCTCCTCATTGATTGCTAGTTTATTTATAGTTTGTTTATAAGATTCTAGAGTAGAAGTGGTAATTAATATATTTTCTTTCATTAATTCTGCAATTTTCTTCTGATTGTTTTGTACAGATTCTATTGCGGAATCGTATTTTAATGCGTCGTCTTCGTCAAGAGTACCAAAGACATGTTTGAAGACAGTGCCTATGCCGCCAAACCAAGCTGAGCGTTTATTGCGTTTAGTAACGAGATGTGAAATAGATTGATATTCACGTTGGATATCTTGAAAACGAACTGTTAATGGAGATAGTATACTTTCACAATGCAAATCATTGTATTTCTGACACGCAAATCTCACAGTACTTAGAATTTCGTGTAAGTTATTTATGTGAGGGCCCACAAAAGAAATGTCTACATAACTAATTACATTCAAATTACCCTTAATTATCTTAACTTTGCCTAAATTATCGAAGAAGATTCCAGAATTGGAAGGATACGGCTGGATAAAGTCCATTTGTGTATTGAGTGGAGTGCTGGAAAGATAAAATTAATATTTGTTAGTTTTAAGCATTAGGGGACTGCGTAATTTCGGCAGGTTTAATTTCATCAAAGTGATGGGTTATATGACGTCTATTAATCAGAAGTGTGACTGTATTGTTGTTGTGAACTTGGATAATTTTAAAAGGTCCTTTCCACACAGGGGATAAGGCCTTTCTAAGTCTAACGTGGTTTTTAAGGTATACGTAATCACCGGCTTTGTATCGTGGTGGTGTTTTAGTGCGGGAATCGTAATAGGTCTTGGAGGATTGCTTTGATTGTAGAATATTTTCCAGCGCTTTCTCTCTGCTGTGTTTGAATTTATGTTGAAGCATTTTAATATAGTCTGTATATGTTGTATTAGGCCCGTTTTCGTATACTGAATTTGGAATGAATGGTTTATGTCCAAAGATCAACTCATAGGGAGTATATTTAGTTGTAGAATGTACAGTGGTATTGTAAGTGAGTATAGCAGTATATACATAAGTAGGCCAATTGTCTTGATTTTCGTTAGTAAATAACTTTAAATATTCCTTAAGGGTTGAATGACTTCGTTCTAAAGCTCCCTGTGTTTGTGGATGGTAGGGCGATGACCATAGTTGTTTAATTTTTAAGAATTGGCAAGTGGTTTTGAATAGTTCTGAAGTGAAATTGGAACCTTGGTCGGTAAGAATTGATTTAGGAATACCGAACAATGAAGTGAAGTGAATGAGACAATCAGCTGTTTCTTCAGCTGTTGTGCTTCTTAAAGGGTAAGCTATTGAATATTTGGTAAGGTCATCTTGCAAGGTAAGTATGTATTTAAGTTTGGCTTTTCCAGATTCAGGTAATGGTCCTACAATGTCTAGAGCAACTCTTTGGAATGGGGCAGTAGATGTAGTAGTGATTTCCATTGGTGCTCTATTAAGTTTCCTTAAAGCTTTGTTTTCCTGACAAAGTTTGCATTTCTTTACATAATCTTCAATGTCTCCTTGCATTCCTTTCCAGTAAAACTGTTCTCGGATTCTACTGTACATGCGAGATGAACCTAAATGTCCCGCTATAGGGATATCATGATTTTCCTTTAAGATTTTGTGTCTTTCGCTTAGTGTTGGATATATTATTTTATTAAGGTAAACGTGTATGCAGATTTTGGTGTTGTGAAATATATATGTAAGCATATTATAGATCTTGGTATAAGAGTGTTGATCGAAGGGGTTTTTAAAATCGGAGATTGCAATATCTGTACTTGGTGAGGTTTGTAGGATTTCAGTTCTTACTTGTTTCAGAGTATCATAGATTGCTGAATAAGGGGATTCGTCAAAATAATGGACTTTAGTAAAAATTAGGTATACGGTTTTATCTTCATATTTTGTTTTCAGGAAGGAGTATAATTCTTTTTCGGAATTGAGAATGGTTTCTTTGTTTTCATTGCTTGACAATATTTCAGGAATATAAGGATTCGATTCGTCTAGATCGATAGAGGTAGGGAGTAAGATAACCTTATATTGCGATTTTAAGAGGTTTTCTCTATGTTCTTTCAGTATTGTATTAGAAATTTTTTCTTTATTATTATTTGATTTTAAGAATTTTGAATAATCATCATTATTGACGTGACTTTCAGATTGCGAATTAGATTCATCAGGTGAAGGGATATTGAGGTTTTCAAAGTCAAGGTTAAGATCAGTACTTCTAGGGCTTAAGTCTAGTGGGCCTAAGTCTATGAGGTCTGGTATTGAGTCATTGTTTTGAATTGGTATAGGAGGATCTGGAATAGTACTTGGACCAGGGATGGGGTTTAAGTAAGGATCAGATGGATCTGATGTGGCATTTTGATTAGGATTAGTATTTTGATGCAATAAATCATCGTTTTCAAAAGTAAAGGGAATATGAGAGGGTAGAAGAGGATCATCTAATGTGAGATCAATCTCGTCATTAAGATTTGGAAACAGAGGATTAACTGGAAATCGCGATAACGCATCGGCATTTGTATTGATTTTTCCCTTTTTATGGACAATATCATAGTCGAATTCCTCTAATTTAAGACGCCAACGAACTAATCTAGACCCAGGGTCTTTACAATTGAATAGCCACTGGAGTGGTTTATGGTCGGTGACTATAGTAAATCGGCGTCCATAAAGGTAAGGGCGAAAGGCTTTTGTTCCAAAAATAATAGCTAGGCACTCCTTTTCTGTAACACTATAGTTACATTCAGCTTTGTTTAGTGTGCGGGAAGCATAGGCAATGGGGCGGTCTTTCCCAATTGGTCCTTGAGATAGGATAGCAGAAATGGCAAAATTTGAAGCATCACAGGTTAGCAAGAAGGATTTAGTAAAGTCAGGATATGCTAAAACCGGTGATGTAATGAGTTTATTTTGTAGACTTTCAAATGAAAGTTGCTGTTCGTTCTTCCAATCAAATGGTGCATCCTTTTTGAGGAGAGATGTTAGAGGTTTTGCCAGCTTAGAGAAGTCTGGGAAAAACCGTCTATAGTATGATACGAGTCCTAGAAATGATTTTATGTCCTTTGGACATTTTGGAATTGGAAATTCGGTAATAGCTTTTATTTTTTCTGGATTTGGTTTGACTCCATCATTATTAATACGGTGACCAAGATATGCGACTTCTTTGGATAAAAACTCGCATTTATCTGGTTGGAGTTTTAAATTATAGTTTCGAAGTCTCTTGAAAACATCAGACAGGTTTTGAATATGGCAATTAAGATCTGGTGAATATACAACTATATCATCCAGATATACAAAACAGCGTGAACCTTGAAGACCAGATAGACAAGTGTTCATTAATTTTTGAAAGGTTGAAGGTGCATTTTTTAGACCGAATGGCATGCGATTGAACTGGAAGTGTCCTTGTGGAACGGAAAAGGCAGTTTTAGGTGCATCTTCTGGAGCGATTAATAATTGATGGAAACCTGATGATAGATCGAGAGTGGTGAAGTATTGGCTTTTACCTAATTGGTCGAGAATTTCGCTGATTTGGGGAATAGGATATATTTCACCGATTGTGATGTCATTTAGTTTCCTGTAGTCAATCACTATACGCCATTTCTTTTGACCGGAGGCATCAGATTTTTTAGGAACTATCCATATCGGAGAGGACCAGGGAGAGGACGAAGGAGTTATGATATTTTGATCTAGCATTTTATTTATTTGAGTTTCTACTTCTTTCTTATGGCATTCTGGGAAACGATACGATTTAGTATGGACAGGACTGTCGTTAGACGTTCTGATTTCATGTTGGATAGCTGATGTAAAAGATAGAGGTTCGTCTGGTAAGTGAAATATGTCAGAGTAGTTTGAACATAAGTATAGGAGAGAGTCTTTTTCTTCTTTGTTTAAATGAGATGTTCTAAGGAGTTTAATTACTTTGTTTGTTCTGATAGAGACATTGGAAGGAATCAGTGGTTCGGATAGAGTCATGCAATTTTGTTTATCTAGTGGTTGTAGCGTAAGATTTAGGTTAGGATGAATTGTAATAGGTTTTTCTAAAGTATTAACGATTGTAATGTTTATACGATTATTTTCTTTTACTTTCACAATGCTATTAGCAACAAGTATTGATTCGGAGATGTGCTGATCTAGTATAATTCCTTCTTTGATGAATGGATTAGTAACTGTGCATTCGATTATGGTTTCTGAACGAGGAGGAATAGTATATACTGGTTCGGCGAAATTAAGTTGAATTGAATTATGGTCGACACGTAGGACCCTTCTTTGATAGTCAATTTGACATCCAAATTCTTTCATGAGATCATTACCAATGATACCATCGTGACTTAAACTAATGTCTTCGACTACATGAAATTCATGCATATAAGGTTTAAATGAATTTTGGAAGATGTTCATCTTAAAACTTCCTAAAGTTGGCGTTACATCGTCGCCAGGGTCAATTCCTTTGAGGGTTATTATAACATCACTCAGTTTTGGAACTTTAGACATAGAATTTAATTTTAGCAGGCTTACACAAGAACCAGTATCTACTAGGAAAGATAATGGTCGGTTTGCGACAGGAGTTTGGATCATGACATGAGGTAAGTACCTTTTCTCTGTATTCTTGTTTATTTCATAAATTTTAATATTGTTTTCCTTTTTCTGTTTCAGGTTTTGTGGAGATGGAGAGGCGACTAAAGGACGTGAAGAACGTGGAATTGGAGACGATTTAACACTTTCAGCGTAACTCATTATTTTAGGTTTAGCAGATGCAGGGGAATTAGTAGGTATACAGGAGTCAGAGGTCTTCTTGGATGCAGTGAGATCAGCAATATTTGGATTCAATGGATTTAGTAGATTCGGGGAGTTATTCGAATTAGTAGTTAATTTGTAATTATTAAATTTCAGTGGACACAGAGGATTCGGAGATTTATGATTCAGGGGATTCAGAGGATTCGGAGTATTGCGATTCAGAAGATGATGATTCAGAGGATTTGGAATATTGGGATTCAGAGGATTCAGAGGATTCGGAGTATTGGGATTCAGAGGATTATGATTCAGAGGATTTGGAATATTGGGATTCAGAGGATTATGATTCAGAGGATTTGGAATATTGGGATTCAGAGGATTCAGAGGATTCAGAGTATTGGGATTCAGAGGATTCAGAGGATTCGGAGTATTGGGATTCAGAGGATTCAGAGGATTCGTGATATCGACTTTGATTTTGTACGGATAATTTCCCGAGCGATATCTTTCGGGAAATCTTACTCGTTTAAATTATTATTATCAATTTCATCAATTCCAGTGTCCTCATGGTAAATATTGAACGTCCTGCGAGGGAGGTTTTGTGAGGGTTGTCCTTGAGGTTGTCGACTAGACGATGAGGTTTGAGACCTACTATTATTATATTGTCGCTTACGACAATTTTCTATAGTATGCCCGATGTTTTTACAGTATCGGCACACTATGTCACTAGTATGGACATTCCTAGATGCATCAGCACGAGAAGTATTAGGATACTGAGAACGACTACTGGATTGGGGTTGAAATTCACGTCGAGGTGTGAATTTTGGTTTATCGAATGAATTGTTAAATGTCGGTTTCTTATTCATGATGCCTGATAAAATCTTTTCCTCGGCAACTGCGAAACCCACAGCTACGGTGAGGGTATCAGGATCACGGCACCTAATTATCTGGGAAAGTCGGGGTTGAAGCCCTGTCATAAAAGTATGGAGGGCAAGATCCTCCATAGCTGCTGCGCGACCAGCAACTTCGGTTTTCTTCTTACTCGGTATGGAAATTTTAATTTCCGTAAGTAGTTTTGCTAGGCATGTTTCAATTCTGAGTGCTAATTGACTGACCGTTTCAGTCGAAGCTTGTTTGCAATCCTGGAGTTCAGAGAGTAAATGGGTATAATGTTTCTTTTCACCGAATTGTTGTTTAAGAAAATCTATAAATTGCTCAAAAGTGTCGAATTCTTTTATGTTGCATGCTGCTTCTGCTCGGTCGATCAATTGGCTTAATATATATTTAAATAAAATTGATTTTTGGGCTTTATTTGCGATACTGTGTGCGCTTTGGCAATGCGTAATAAATGAGTTTAACTTATCTCGGGACCCGTCGAAGGGTTTAATAAACTTAAGTAAAACGGAAGTTTCAACTTTTTCTTCCGGTTCACGAGTGATTTTAGAACCACTGGGAGTTTCCTCCTTAACTTCCTCTTTCTTCTCACCTTTACTTGTCATTATGAAATAGTAACAACACACAAAGAAATAGTAAAGTACAATAAAATAAAATAACAGAAGCCGTCTCCACTATAAGCGGACTGTAACGTGAGTCGGGATAGCGAGCTTATCAGCGCGCTGTCCGGATGTGTAACAATAACAAAGTTGCTTCGTTACATTTGAAATTATAAATATGATTAACAATTAATTATTTTTGAATTAGAATAAGTAATATAATAGCATAAGACTAGGATATTAACGTAGTAATAATAAAACAGGTAATTTGTCTGGACGAAACTCTGAGTTCTAGAAAAGAAAAATGATTCAGTGTCTGAATTTGTTGTTGGAACTGGAACAATGTCTGTATAATGTAGTAATCACTCACAGTAATACTGCCATGAAGAAAATCTGGATCATTTGCACCATGGTGATATGCCAGCCAAGCTAGCAGTAGTTGAAGCGTTGCACTAGGAGCCCAAAACACGGACCTCCGTGTTTGCAGGATATCAGGATACACAGGATACACGTTAAGCACTAATTTCGGCACTAATAGTGTTTTGAATTTCGAAGACGTATTCGGGGATAAACGCTTTCGGTATCCCACCGCTGCCACCAAATGTTATAGGAGAAATAATAAACGTCTTTTTAAAAAACACTTTTTATAATAACTGAAAACTTATAAGAACTTAGTAACAATTATATATAAGAGACAGTGGATTTAGAAATTGTGACCGATCCGCGCCGAGAGATATGATCGACTGACTCTCCTCGCTAATTAATGAATTATCCCCGTATTGTCTATATGCTGACTAGGCAGTCTGGAACTAGACAGGGGGATTGCTCAGCCCTTTTGTATACATTATTAGGGTATAACAGATCGAACTAATGAATCGAACTAGTGGGAACAAACGATCATTTCGTTTCAACCCATAAATGTGCCACTGCTAGGCACGGATCCCCTACATACATTTTGAGGGATATACTATACCACGCTGGTCAGACGGGTTTTGTTTCGTGATTTAATTATAATATTTAATTCTCTTGCAATAGATATTGTCTGTCTGACTGACGAGGACATTTATGTCATTTGTATTCTTAATCCGTCGCCACGTCAATCAAGACATAATTTATACCTGGCCAATATTAAGTCCTCCAGACCGTTTACAGTCACAGCGCAGTCGGTCTCAACGAAGATTATCCCACAGCTTAACGTGCTTTTTGAAGCACGAAGGGATCTTGCTGTTTAAACATTATTATGTAATAAGTAAAAAGCTATTATTTCACTTTAATTTTATTAACTTGTATAGATATTAGTCACCACGACAGAATGTTAAAAAAAACTATAGTTTTATAACTTTTTTCCAGAACTCTTACAAGTTACATGATGTGGCAAGTTTCCCGTTCTCTCTCAACGTACTTGTCCAAACAGTTCAGAGATGCGACAAAGATCCTGCGGAAGGCACTCTTCGGCTCCGAAGGCACTGAGGAGTCGTGGAGATACTGCGTCACAGACACGAATAATGCTGTTGGTAAGACCATATAGATAGATATATAGATAACTCTTTATTGTACACCAAGTTACAATTTTGTCTTAATGATAATTTTATAATTATGTACAATGGGCGGCCTTATCGCTAAAAAGCAATCTCTTACAGGCAACCTTAGGATGGACAGAATAGATGGGAAATAATAAAATGTTAATAGTGGGGAGTTTGGTGCTTATAAAATAACAGTAGAAAAATAATTAAGACAACTAAAATAAGTAGATATAGTACCTATTAGGTATAATGCATACCTATATTTGACTAAAATAAATAAACATACACAAATAACCTTTATTATAAACCTACATAAACATATAATATAAAATGTAACTATATCATACATATAAATTATGTAATACATATGAAAGAAAAACAAAAGAACAAAATAAAAAGAGGTGGTCAAAATTAAAGAGTAAGTGTTCGCAGACCATTTTTTTGAAAGAGGCTAAGGACTGTGCTCTCCTTATAGAAATGGGCTATACTGCTTAAGTAACTTTATTTTACTACTAAGGTGGCAAACAAGCATACGCTAGATGGTATGCAGTTTCGGTAGCCTATGGACGTTTATAATATGCAGTTTCGCTTGCGTGTTGCCGACCCAAAAATTGTATCACCAGGATTTTGCGATACTCGAATATAAGTACGAATACTCTTCGAAAGATATGTTTTTTTTTTGTAAAAACGCATCTCTAAATGAGCACGGAAAACCTGTACAACCTGTACCTCCTTTTAATGTATAATAAGGTGGAGGTCCTTCTCCAGTCGGGCTTGCTTGCGTGTATGATGCCCTACTTCACTAAGTGTCTTTAAGTTACGAGTGCATAGACGTCTTCTTTTTAAGCGCGTTCTATTATGACCTGACAAAATGGTCGAATGCTGGCCTATCTATCCACACATATACATGCTCAATACTTACACCTGTTTTCTAGGGGGGTAAGCAGAGCCTACAGATATCCATCTTGAATCTTCATGTTTTTTTCATCACACAAGTGGAGACCTCCAGAAGCTAGACTATAGACTATGTCTTCGAAGATATGGTATGACAATGATCTTTTCCATCTCCAGGATTCGCAGTCGGTGCAATGTTCGTCCGAGAGGTCTTCCATGGTGAAGCGAAGACTCAAGGAGAAATAATGATTAACAACATTCGCAACGCGTTCAAGAGGAATCTGAAGAATTTGGACTGGATGGACACAGAGACCAGGAAGGCAGCTGAAGTGAAGGCTGATGCTATTACTGATATGATTGGTAAGCATTCTTTTTTACCGACAAAGTAAGCAACTGCGTGTTTCATCCTCTGTTTTTGCTATTGACCTGTAGATAGCGCTAGTTGTCTTCATGGATAACTTGAGTATTTCAGTACCTTTTGTTAAAATTTAAATCAAAATCGACCTAAAATTATATCGAAAAGTGAAAACATAAAAAAGCATTTTAACACACAAGACAAGTCTGCTGTTTTATGACGTCACATGGACGAAAGCTCAAAGCTTTTATATTAATTAACCTCTTTGATTAGTCTTTGGCATTTTGATTAATTTAATAATCTTTCTAGTAATTTAAGAACATAATTATATTTTCCTAATATAACTATGTTCTTTTCTTTGTTGTTAAACACACCGTATAGCCGTCTAGTTTTTTTTTTCTATAGATGGCGCTGGTCGTCTTCGCTGATGACTGTACTATAGTTAATTATACTGATCATTAACTTTCCTCTACCACCAGGTTTCCCAGACTATATTCTTCACAAAGACGAGCTGGATAAGCAGTATGAAGAATTAGAAGTGAGGCCTAACAAATACTTCGAGAACAATATCGCATTCAATGTGTACAGTTTGAAGAATGATCTGCAGAAACTTGATAAGCCTGTTAATAAGACTAAGTGGGGTAAGTTATCAAGTATTATTTATGGCGATTTATTTTCGATCTTAATTTGAAATTCGTATAACATCTTGTACTTATAACTCAGGCCACTCTTATTAATCGCCATTAAAAGAGAGGTCTGAGTGCCTTGCTTGTCCTTCTTAAATAAATAAGCTACGATCATATTTCTGGCTTAACTATTTGTTAAATTCATCAATTATGACCTTCATACCAATTATTTTGTAAACGAAATGAATAAAAGATTTTGCGTTTAAGCCTGGATGTAGAATAATTCTCTGAAATTATTGATCCGATTCTAATGATTCTTTCACTAACAGTGAAAGAAGAAAGCCGCGGCTTGAAGCTAGGTAAAATAAAACATTCTTCTTTTTTGTCTAGGTATGACACCCTCAACAGTGAATGCCTACTACACGCCAACAAAGAATCAGATCGTTTTCCCCGCCGGTATACTTCAGCTGCCATTCTACGATGGAGACAATCCCAAGTGTGTCAACTACGGAGCCATGGGAGTGGTGATGGGACATGAACTGACACATGCTTTCGATGACCAGGGCAGAGAATATGATAGGTATGTTGGAAAAGTGGAAGAAATACTTGACTTTTTCGTTTTGGTACAAAATATAATAATACAATTATCTGATATAATTATAATAATAATTTAATTCAGATTATTCCATATTTTGGTAGTAACAATTTGCTTACATATTAGTAATTTAATTTAATTAATTAAAAACAGTGTGGAGCCGCATCCACCGCCTCATAATAGGCGTCTCCCACCGATTCATAAAAACACCCAGGATGGTGTTGGTACTGCTTCGGACTCGAGCCAGTAGAGATGAGCTCCGATTCCTCATGATGGCGACAAAACCATCAATTTGGGTCTCCGAAAACATCCCGGAGGCATTACATCGCCACGGCAGACCCAACAAAACCCTGAGTGCATATTAGACACGTAGGTCGCTGTATGTCCGCTGCGTGAAACGGACCCACAGACTGCACGTGTAAAAGGACTGACAAAAAGCGTTAATTTGACAGCCCCTGTACATCACGCAAACCTGCAGGCCAGCATGTTACAGCAAACAGCTATTATAGCAGATATGATAAACATTCTGATATATTGTTAAAGGTTCGGCAATTTGAACCAGTGGTGGAACAACGCAACGATAGCGAGGTTCAAGAAGCGGGCGGAGTGTATGCAGCGACAGTACTCTTCGTATAGCATGGAGGGACAAAACCTAAACGGGAAACAAACGCTTGGTAAGAAGTCTTAGGTGACCATACGGCCCGCCTTATGGTAAACAGTTACCGTAGACTATGGACGCTTGCAAACCCTGTGGCATCACTCCGAGTTGCACTATTGTAGGTTTTGTAATAGGGTATATCTGGAACGTATTAGTAAATTAGCACTGGAACACAACTTCACCACTATATGTAGTTTTATATGGCTGTGATCTTCTGGAAGATGAAGGATGGTCGGGCTTGCTCGGTTGTATTGTGCCCTAACTCCTATCTACATTATAAAGTTAATACTCTGTCTTAGAAAAGGGTAGACCACCTCATTTTACACCAAGATTATGGAAATATTTTATATTACACACATAAATAAAGAAAATTATATCACGTTATTATAGGTGAGAATATAGCTGACAATGGCGGCTTGAAGGCATCGTTCCACGCGTATTTGGACTACAGAAAAGATGCTAAAGAGAACCTGACTCTACCGGGGCTCAAGTACAATGACCGACAATTATTCTTCATCTCTTTTGCACAGGTGAGAATCATAGCGACATGTAGCTGACAATAACAAGTAAAAACAACAACATAGTTACAATATAACCAGATAGATGTCACTGTGCGAATGGTAAAATAGCGACATCTAGCTGACATTAGTAAAAATTACAGATGTCAACTTAGATATAAGCAAGAGTACGATATGTAAATGGAGAAAAACGTACATACTGTTACGTCCCAATGCTGGAACCAATTGTTACGAACTACCGCTGACACTAATTGTTATATTCAATGACGACAACAATAGTTACTTGTCAGGATAGGGTTCGATTAAAATGCCAGGTTACGCGATAACGAGTATATTAGCACTTCAGCACAAAACACACAATGTCACTTACAATATACACCGTAAACACAATTACACACTATAACAGTTCACTCACTAAACTCTTCACTATAACACAAAACACTTCACTAGAGTCTTCCAATATCGTCCCGATCTATCGCCTGTATCGCTTCTTCTCAGTGTAGACTCGTTGACTGCTCAACGAAGACTCAACTAAGACTCCTCAACCGAGACTGACTGTCCGCCGCACGTCGGCCCCTTATATATCACTCGCCACGGAATCGAGAATATACGCGAGGATCGTAGTAAGTTATAGTAACGTCTTTACGAAGAAACCCGTTACTCGAACGTTCATTCATGATGTAAACAAGTCACCGTGCTAAGTGCCATTAACCTTGCGCCTAAACGCTAAGGTTCATATTCGCACGTTCCGTTCGACTGCCCTTTGTTCTCTTTATGATGTTTTTTCTGTATTGTTCGAGACACTTTATGAATAGCTATTGTTTTCAGATAGCGGTAGTTTTTAGGGCCAACCTGTGCGTCGTAACACTGCCCCCCTCTTAAACTTGCTCGTCCCGAGCAACATCTCCATATAGGTATGGTCTGTCACTCGGCATGTCTGCACGACACCCGCACGATTCCTGTCGCGGGTCTGCAGAGTAATCCTTCAACTTCATACGCACACGGGGCTTGACTTCTTCTTCTACCCATAGCCATCTTCTCTTAGGCGGTGGGTCACGATCCTGTTCACCAAAAGTTCTATACATAAATACACAGTTATGTTTTCTTCGTGCTAATCCAGCACGTTCAATAATGCGGAACCCGTCGCGTCCGCCGTAGCCACCAATATCCTCACGTCCGCTATATTTCTTCAGTGCCTTCACAAAATCTTCTTTCTTCCAGGATTTATTCAACTCTCGAATGTTTAAAATCTTCACATTACTCTCTTCCACCTGAGTCGTAAGTTGTTCTTCTTCCTTCTGCATGTCCACCGGTTCGGGGCCCGGTTCTAATACCGCTGCCTCGCTACAACCCACCTTTCTCGTAGAAAATTTGACTTCGTCCTCCATAGCATACCGCTGGCGATCCTTGACGTCTTCCATAACGTGCCTCTGAAGATCCCTGACGTCCTCCATAACTTCACGTTGGCAATCCTTAACGTCTTCCATAGCCTCTTCATAGCTATCCTTAACGTCCTTTATAACTTCACTATAGCTATCCTTGACGTCCTCTATAGCATCACCATAGCTATCCTTGACGTCCCCCATAGCTTCTCTACAGCTATCCTGGACGTCCCCCATAGCTTTACCATAGCTAACCTGGACGTCCCCCATAGCTTCACCACAGCTATCCTGGACGTCCCCCATAGCTTCACCATAGCTAACCTTGACGTCCTCCATAGCTTCATCGTAGTTATCCTTGATGTTTCCTATAGCTTGTCCTTGGCTATCCATGACGTTCTCCACACCTTGCCTCTGAAGATGAAGATCCTTGACGTTATCCGTACCTTCACGTTGGCTGTCCTTGACGTCAACCACAGCTTGATGTGTGCTAGGCTGAAACTTTATGGAGTCGATGACCTGCATTATCTGTTGCATACTTCGGTTAAAATTCTCCTTAAAATCTTGCCTCAATGTCTGAAAAGCTTGGCTTAGGCTCTCCTCATATCGAAGTTGACTCTCTTGCATAGTGGCCGAGATGATTGACATATCACACATAGTAGACGTGGTCATTCGGGCCGTAGAGGTACCCCGAATAGTCTGTCCTGTGCTATAATCTTCCTGAGCTGCAGTCGCAGATTCACAAGACTCCAAAACGACCTGTTGACGAGTGCATGCCCCCTTGTCACCGTCGCTCGGTCTGACAGGCATTTGCACTTCTGTCGTCAACTGTTGCGTGTATACTCCCTCGTCTCTGTCGCGTAGTGTGACTGACATCCCACTTGTGACACCAATGTTACGTCCCAACTCTGAGACCAGTTGTTACGAACTACCGCTGACACTAATTGTTATGTTCGATGACGACAACAATAGTTACTTGTCAGGATAGGGTTCGATTAAAATGCCAGGTTACGCGATAACGAGTATATTAGCACTTCAGCACAAAACACACAATGTCACTTACAATATACACCGTAAACACAATTACACACTATAACAGTTCACTCACTAAACTCTTCACTATAACACAAAACACTTCACTAGAGTCTTCCAATATCGTCCCGATCTATCGCCTGTATCGCTTCTTCTCAGTGTAGACTCGTTGACTGCTCAACGAAGACTCAACTAAGACTCCTCAACCAAGACTGACTGTCCGCCGCACGTCGGCCCCTTATATATCACTCGCCACGGAATCGAGAATATACGCGAGGATCGTAGTAAGTTATAGTAACGTCTTTACGAAGAAACCCGTTACTCGAACGTTCATTCATGATGTAAACAAGTCACCGTGCTAAGTGCCATAAACCTTGCGCCTAAACGCTAAGGTTCATATTCGCACGTTCCGTTCGACTGCTATTCACCCTTTGTTCTCTTTATGATGTTTTTTCTGTATTGTTCGAGACACTTTATGAATAGCTATTGTTTTCAGATAGCGGTAGTTTTTAGGGCCAACCTGTGCGTCGTAACAATACTTTTTCACATTCAGTAACTAAAACGTACTTACAAAATTATTGTTCTTATATTTTATAGGTGTGGTGTTCAGCAATGACCAAAGAATCAACCAAGATGCAAATAGAGAAAGATGACCATACGATCGCTAAGTACCGGGTCATAGGACCTTTGACGAACCTAAGGGAGTTTTCCGAAGAGTTCCAGTGCCTCCCAGGGACTAAAATGAACCCTAAGAAAAAGTGCGAGGTCTGGTAAATAAAATACTAAGCTTCAGCGTCGAAGGTATATTATGATGGTGAATGAAATAGGCATTATTATACCTTAAAATGGACAAGGAAATAAAATTTAAAGAATGGTATAATTTAGAGTGGCATTAGTGAAATATATTAGAAGTGGATGTTGCTATTAATATAAATCTGTCAAAACTAGCTAAAGTTGCCAGTAATATTAATCTGTCAAGAATAGCTGATGTTGCCATTAATTAAAATTTAAGCATAATTTATAACGGCATTATTTCGTGCATTTTAGTCTTTTGATATATTATAATGTACACTGTTTTACTCATTATGAGAAGAACAATATATTGCAGGCAAATATATTAAATATAACAATGAACAGAAATATTATTGGTGGATGGTGAAACGTAGGGTAATGTCTATTTGATTCATTGAATCAATGTGTAAGGGTTGTCTCATACCCAAAGATTTTGATATTTAACTTATATGTATATATGAGCTTAGCTGTTGTCTAGAAAACGGGTATATGAGTTAATAGAACATTTTGCGATGAAAATGCTATCATTTTCGTAAACAATAAAAAACAGTGCAGATATTAGGTAGAAATTATTTCACAAAAAAACGGTAGTTAAATTTAGCGTAGAATCAGCCCTGCGATTGTCACTTCAAACGCTGATTTTACGCAAATTGTAATAAATCTTTGAATACAAAACAGTAGTTAACAATTAAAAAGGCAATTCATTGTCCGATTTGTTGGCTGACTAAATTGCCAACCCCGCGTCGGCTAACATAGTCGCCAATAAATTGCCGCTATTAATTATAATGTTGTAGGTAGCTTGGCGAGATGCGTTGGGCAAAAGCAAGATTTAAAGATCAAAATGTTGAAATTTTGATCTTTAAATATTGCTTTGTATTCTCTATCTTTGTCTATGATAAAGCTTATTAAATTAGTTATTTAATCGAAATGTTAAGTTATGGTATTTATTGCTTTTATGTGAGATATAATGTATTATGTCTATTGTCTATAGATCGCCCATCTTTTATTTGATACAATTGTTTAAAATCATGCTTCTTTGCTATAGGCAGGCAGGGGTAGGTAGGAAGATTTAAAAAGTATTTTAAATCGTTCAGTAACAAGTGCGCGTGACTGCGGATAAAGAGGATGAATAAGTCGTTTGTGGTTCTCTCCGATGACTTAAAAACGGAATGTGCTATATACTCGTTTAAATGTGTGCTACACACTGTTACAACTTGACATAGTATATTTTAATCGTATCTGTTATGAAATATTGATTGGCGTATGGACACGTCAATTACATTTTCATAAGTGTACTAAATAATATGATGGGCGGTGTATTTAATTTATAGGATATTTGACAACCAATCAAGTATTTAATTCTAAATTTATGAAAAGAGAAGTACTCAACCAAAATGGTTAATGATTGAAGTTGCCATCAGCTTTTTAAAATTCATGAAAAGTTGCTCTACCTAAAGCTACGTACTCAAAACAAACATTAACATAAACTATCAGCTACCTTTATATATCGATACAGGATTGTTACAGCAGAAAAGAGCATTTAGACAATATTGATGAATTATCAATACTTGTCATTTCGTACTTTTTTAAGCAATTTGATATTGTTTTTACATTTTGTTTTCGATTTTGTTTTAAACCTAATAGTCAAATATCTTATTGTAATAGATAAGTATTTATTATTATTATGTATATGTTTTGAGTATGTATAAGTTGAATGTTTTAAAAATGTGTAATGTCTAGACATAATGTACTTATTATTAAGTAAAATATTCGTAATAGTGCCATCTGTAAGTTCCAAATGTCGACAAAATTTAGTTTTGTAGACCATTTTGATAAAGATGCTGGTCATTTTTTGATGTTTTTTTGAATAACAAGCTTTTTATAGTTTTAGATATGTTTGTGTGATGTATGGTGTGTATATAGGTAGATTTTTTATATGTACAGTCGGCGTCAAAAACATTTATATTTGGTCTTTGTAATTTTAAAATCTCCTTTATAAAGGAAAA
Organism: Trisateles emortualis; assembly: GCA_947095525.1. NCBI lineage: Eukaryota > Metazoa > Arthropoda > Insecta > Lepidoptera > Erebidae > Trisateles > Trisateles emortualis. The sequence continues at coordinate 7,840,009 of OX352754.1, read as the reverse complement.
AATAATTGTATTCTAAGTATCTGCCAAAGAAAATTGTTAAAACTCTTAATGTGTGCAACAAATAAGTGCAGTATCATCCTGCACACATGGGTAGTCTATTCGATACTCAGTCAGTCTATCTGAGGAAAAATATGATATAATAATAATCTATTTAAGGATTATATACTTTACATATTACCTAAAACACAAGTATATGACATAATCCCATAGATGTGTTAATCACAGAAGTATTTGCATCTACTAGCTATTTGAAATTATATCATAACATAAAAAAAATAATTTATGGTATGTACATTTATCAAAAAAGCTACGTTTATTTTTTGTTTTTTATTATTTTACATGTACAATGTACATTATATGGTTTTTGATGCCAATTGTACGAAATACATATTTTTATATGTTTTACATACATAATCGAATATAATTTTATCGGTGTTTTTTGAATGTCTGTTAACCATTAGATATATAGCTGTTTGTGTATATTTTAAGAGCAGGAGTACAAATAAGTGTATGAAAAATGTATGAAATGTAAAAGTTATGTTTGCTTAGCTGAAGAACACTATTAATGTAATATTATGATCAATTTATAATAATAGGTACCTATATAATAATATGTCCCACTGCTGGGCACGGGGCTTCTTTTATCTATCAGAGCAGAGAGGGTTTAGGTCCTAATGCTGGCCCATGCGGGCTGGAACTTTTAACTATTTATAATTAATATTTTTTTCAATCAATTTCAATTTAATATAAAATTTGGCTTTGACTTCTATATACCTATCTGTAAAATTATAAAATCACTTGTATACAGTTGACAAAAAGAGCTATGGTTACCAGAAACTGTGAACGAACAAAGCAACTCATTCAGGTATTATATACTACCTATTGCTTGTAAAAGATGTATATAGGATATTACAAACTAGGCAGACCCTTTATTGCTAAGTACATACATAATAATATATTATAGATAAATTACACCCAGACACAGAACAAAAGATTTATCTTGGGTGGCAATCGAATTCGGCTTAGCAGCCAGGGTCACTAACTACGTCAATAGCCCCTCTAGACAAGTGGCTTATAGTTTACGACATTATATTCTAAACTTACGTCAAATTCTATACATTTGCTTTTTTGTCTTTTCAATTCGACTATCGTTTATGCCACTTGTCGAGAGAGGCAGGCCAGTTACAATCAATTGTAGATAGAAACGGTTTAACTAAAGCTAGAACTTTTACAATCCAGACTTTATTCGATAATCCTATGCATAGAACTTGCATACAATTCTATATATAGTGATAGTAGTAACACGTCAGTGGCTTCCCTAGCTCTACAGCTGTCCCCTGGACACATGGCACCAATATAAGTATTAAAAGATGACAATAAACTTTTTGTCTCTCGGTGACACATTTTGTATCATGTAAAATTCGTAAATATTTCTATCTACATTGAATATAATCATGCATAATCCATAGTACCTACGCCATTTAAACTTTCTTCGCTTCAGAAATTTAAAAAGTTATTAAAAATATAACAAAATATACATTTTTTGTCTTATAATAATACATTTGAGTAACTTTTAAAAGCAAAAATTATTTGATTTAGGGAAATTATAGTATTACCCATGTTTGTTTTAAAAAAATCAATTTATCTGCTTTGTGCAAGCTTTTAAAAGTCTCATACTATCTTTATTTTGCTCGAAGAGTAAGACAAAGATAGCATGGTACTTGATTTGTATTCAGCCGTCTTCCATTTCCAAATTATGGAACAAATATATTATATAAACATAACCAACACTTTGACACATACAATGTAATGCCAAACGATTCCATATCATTAGAATTGCGTAGTTAAAGACCAATAGTTCTAGTTTTATAGAAAAATATTGCACAAATCACTTCCAAATTTGCAACCAACAATAATTCATAACAGTATTAAAAAAGAGGTTATTCATTATCAAACATTAAAAAATTGGTTAATGAATAGTCGGCTTTAATAATGAGATGTTTTATCAGTATTGTTACGCATAAACATTTTGCAGGTATTTCTATGAGTGCCAAAGTAAAATAGTATCTATCTATTTGGGGCTGTCCTAAAAGACCAATACCGTACTAAAACGTCTTTAAAACGATTTAACTTTGATCGTAATTTGAAATTCGTAAGATGTCAATTTTATTTCTTAAGTGTAAGGTTGCCATTGCACTAAATTCAAATTACGATAAAAATAAATTAAGGGCGTCAAGGTACAGCCCCAGAGCACTTCAACCCTTTAGGATATTTTGTACAGTCCTCTTCCATATTACTCCTACCCTAGATCCCTTAGTATCTCTTGTACCAGTGCTAGTACATTGGGGATAGGTACACCTGAAGTCTTCTGATTTCTGGTAAGCCTAAACCAGGAGGCTTATTCTTTCTGCAGCCAATGCCAAGTCTTCCTTATAAGGCCCGAAACATAACGTCCATAAAGCAATTTAAAGCTGGGTAATAAAGTTGCCATTTTACAAATGTCAAATTAGGATAACCTAAAATGCTTAATGGACGTCTTGGTACGACCTCAGATCCAGCTTATCGGACTATATAACAGTCCCTTAATATGTATTACCTAGGTGCTTGTTCGTGAAGTGATTGTACCTATTCAGACTTATAATAATTATTATGTATAATACAACCAATCTGTGTATAATTACTTAACTTGATTAAATTTCACAATGTTACATTTTTTAGAACAACAATAATTTATTTTTATGTGTTAATGACTGATTTATATTTATTTTATTTTTCGAATGTCCTTGAAAATAAAATTGTTTTCAAACTTTCCACAAATGAGTTTTATTTTATTAATACAATTTAATATTTATCGTTATCCTTCTGAGTAGAGGGCATAATAACCGCGCGGATCGAAAGATCTGTAAGGTAAGCAACCCTGCTGAGGTCAGTTGATAAATAGGTGACCATTTTCGTGCTGCATGCGTCCCTCAAAAAGCATGTAAAGATTGCTTGCATGCCTTGCTCTCTTGATCGTTCTTCACCATACTACTCAAGTGACTTGCTCTAAGGAAAAATAAAACCTATTACCAACCCTTACGCAAAAATGAACTACTTTGCAAAAATGAAACATTAAATCCTTATGGACTATTGACATTCTTCTATTTTATCTACTTTTAGCCCAAAGTGTTGCAGCGCCACCTAGGAGCCGTTTTTAAAACTAAATTGTAAACCATTATTTTGAACAAATCTATTTTGTAGAGTTGGGCCATACTAGGTAAAATATGATTCTAGTTATAACAGTGACTGTTATTCAAAAATAACTGTTCCAAATATCTGTTACAGGAAATACTAGGTAACACGTGATTGTTTGGCCCAATAGCTCGATGGTACCGGGTTCGAATTCCAGTTTCACGTCCAGTTTTTGTATTAAGTTTTGTAAGTTTATTGTATTTAATCATATGGTTTATGTATATTTTTGATAATTTTAATCACAAATTTTAAATTCTTTAAATTAAACATAAATTCATTATAGGATTAGTTAAATTGGCATGGAGTAATGGATAGAGTACTGGTCAATACGATGGTACCGGGTTCGAATCGCTTCCACTTTTTGTATTTTATTTTCCGCACTAGAGAACAAGCTCTGTGTTGCGACTTTACAAACATACAATTAACGGACACAAATTACACCCAGACTCAGAACAACTCTTGTGGGTCAGACAAAGTTTTGTCCTGTGTGGGAATCGAACCAATGACCAGTATACTGGCCACTGGAATTAAGAATTTGAAATAATTACTATAATGTATCTTGGATAAAATGTTTTTGTTAATGATTTTGATTACATAAAACATTTAGAACGTTTTCTGTGTTGAAAAGTAAAAATTCCGGTATTATTTTATAACAAATGCGAGGTCACAGTTATGTCTTATGCCTAGTATTCCTGTAAAATGTATTTCCGATATCTTGTAACAGTGACAGACTAGTACTTTTTTACCCTAGTATTTTATTGTTTAACTGTTACGATAAATTACGCCTTAAGCAAGTCTACTATTTTGTCTCTCACATAATTATGGAGGAAATTGGCAACTTAAACTAGAACTCATCTCAGAACTCGTCAACCGACTATCAAAAATTGGTGATTCATTGCTGATAATCACAGAGTACCTTCTATAGAGTGAGGCTGATAATGTTAATTCTGGTTTACAATAGTTACAATGGTGGATATGAAGATGGGATTGTCCCGTTTCCGCAATATTAATGAGAGTGTTATAGGAATCCGCTATTGAACACTTTTTTGACCTAATTAAATATTCTAAGTACAGGCTAGCGTAGAGAAATAAAAAAAATATCGTGTGCACCGACCTAATATTCTTGACAGTGGTTCGGAAATCAAAATGGCGGCTTAAAAGAAACGCTTCGTGTTACCGCATTGCTGCGCTTCTTGAATTATATCTGTTTTGATTTCCGATCAACTTTCTGTGTTTTGGCCGCCAATGTCAAATTGCATCAAAATAAATAATCCCGGTGTGTTTAATTTTGGTAAGTAAACTTATTAGTATTAATTTTAGTAAAATCCGACATATGCGTATATTGGCCAGTTATTAGTATTATTACTCGAACGCAAATGTTGCTTGTTTTGCTTACTTATTCGACCTATTGTCCTACTCGCAAATAGTGTATATAATATAATATTTTTAAAGTTTAAATATTGAACTCATATTGAATGTGTTCGGCTGGGATTCAATAGTAATTTATATCAATTTATTCATTACTTGTTTTGGCACAAGCATTAGTGACAATAGGTTGTAACCGGGCGGCCGCGACGTTTTATAAAAAAAATACCTAGTTACTATATTACTATGCTAGGACATTATAATAGGCTTTAGCTTTCAATATCTGGTGAACTACATACTTTCCAGCCTTATGAACCTTTACATATTATTATTACGAAAACGTTAGTCAGTTTGTATTCATTTGGTGTTAAACAGTTAAATCAATACTCATAACTGTGGCGGCAGGTGAGCCAGGAACTCTCCTGATTGTAGCCATGCTCTCCATAAATAAAATCAACTAAGATAAGTGTTTTCTTTTTCTACAAATAAGATTTTATGTTGAATCAATCTTAATGGAACTCACTGGCAGAAAACAAAAGTTAAGCAAAGTAACTTAGCCTCCTTTTATTTTAGAAAAAGAAGGTTCCCACACTGGAACTGTAATTCCAAGTATAGACTGAGCTACAGTAAAGTTTTGCGGGGTTCAGCTATTTTCTCTTCTTGACTTTCTGCGTCATTGCAATCTGTTGTACTCAACAATAAGCCACTGCTCTGTCCAATATTAATAATCTGATTTGGTTCTTCAGTGTGGCTTCTTCTCAAACGGGTGTTTCATTTCATCCTGACAAATCTATATACAGTGGACCCTCAGTAAACCTAGTGTTGGAACACTATGTCTCTTCAATCGCATATAGTGCCCACTTTTTGACTAGTAATATATAAAATATTTGTATTTACAGTTGGAGTGTATGTTGTAGTACAAAATGGAGCAAGCAGTAGTGGTGAAGACGGAGGTGCAGTCTAATGGAGACATATTGCTGTTCTACGTCGATGGTAAGAATTATTTTTTTCAAAACTTCTCAAATGATATAGCACTGCTGGCATATTTAGATAAACACGTACAAAGGCCCACTTGAGCGGCCAAGTGTGGATAACACCCCGTCAAACTAACTAACTAATATTCAGATAAAAATAGTTTTTCTACTGTATCTGGTTATCCGGTAGCTGCCCGTTTAAAAATATACTAATTTTTATACTTTTGCATTAATATAGCAAAAAGTTTGTCCCTATTGTGTGGGACCTAATAGTATATCTAGTAAAACATGGGTGTCATCTTTGCAGTTTAACATAAAAAGCATCATGCTATGTTTGTGTTCAAAAATATGTATGTGTGATATTCTAGATATAAATAAGTAAATGGTTTACATAGTATGGAATGTCTTAAAATAGTGGCTAATGAACATGGGGATACTTCCTTGTATGGTAATCATCCCCTGGAACTGCATTGAATCTTTGGATGTTGCTGGACTCAACATTTTCATACTTATAATTTAGACAATCCACACTTCAGAAGACCGCATAACTTAAAGACGTGTCATATGTGGTCGCAATCCTTAGCAGTCAGGGAACGACGAAGAAGAAGAAGTATTTAGACAAATTTATTACTACAGATAGACACTGGCTGAGTGTAGGAATGGCTCGCAAGAGTATCAACCAACCCTATCTGCAATATTTTGGCAGAATATTTGAAGGAGATTTTGAAGGGTCGCTGCCTCGCGAGGCCTGCTCATCAGGTAGTCCCATTGAGCAGGCAGTCATTTGGGCAACATTCAAATTGGCTCGCGAGGCAAACCCATCTCCACATCATCGGCTACCTTAAGCAGCATTACTCTTGAGTCAGCCTCGTGATGTCGATACCCACCTTAACAGCTAACCATCAGGCTGTAAAGTAGTAATGCTGGTCTACAGATCGCAAGACTAATCTATAGTCAGTAGATAGATAGACCATATTCTATAACATATCAAGAACTTTCTGTGCCTTGGAAAGCATAATAAAATGGTGGTTCTTGTTTTCCTGTTTTAAATCAATATTATACACACATAAAACATTCCGATTTTTATTGAATCTCTTTCAGACTAGTTTGGTCAATGATTGTCAGAAAACAGAAATTACACCTATATTTGCGCACACAATTTTGCTCTATAATATGTCATGACTTCATTAGTCTTTAGTTCCTTGTTTATACTTACCTAGCTGTATAGCCAGTGTAGTATGTCCATAGTGACCAAGCTTATTTAATACAAAATAGATTCAGAGTTTATCCATTAAAGCATAACAGATAACAATTACTTTGGCATCTATTATATTAGTATAGCTTTTAAACTATCTCCTTTATATAAATTACAGAAAATGGTGGCAATGAAGAAGGTGTACTTACTACAGTACAAAACATTGAAAACCAAGCTATGGAGCTGCAACAAGACAATTCTTATATTATATCCAATGTTGGAGAACTGCCAAATGACATTAATGTACTCCAGTCAAGCTCACAAGTTGACAACTGGACTGATGATGATATCAAAAGACTCCTTGTGTTTTACAATGATAACAAACAAACATTCATAACGGGCTCTACAAAGAAGAAACATCTATGGACAGTTGCATGCAAAACTATGTTAGTTGGTAAAAACCCTATAGGTTGCGATGTACAACTCAACAATCTACGTGCAAAATACAATGAAATCTGTAGCCATATACAAAGAGGTGTTTACGTGAAATGGCCATACTTTGAACTGTGTCATCAAGTATTTCAAGAAGATAATAAGAATGAAGATTTTAAAATTGAATCAGAACCAAAAGTTCCCTCTGCACAAGCTGGAAACACAAACTTTGAACATACTGTGATTGTAAAAAAAGCGAACAATCGAGGTACTTCAGGTGATGAAAAAGTTGAACTGATGTTAACTTTGTATCTGAAGCATATAAAGAACTTCAAGCAAGAGTATCGTAGAAAGGGATTATGGGAATCAATAGCAGTGCAGCTAGGAGATGATGATGGGGACTATTGGCAAAAACGCTTCTTGAATTACAAGCAGCATTATCTAAGATTACTTGACAAGAGACGTCATAATGGATCTGTAGGTATCAACTGGCCTTATATGGAATATTTTGACAGAATATATGAAGGAGACGAAGACTTTAACCGAAAATATTTAAATCAAGAATATAAAGCAATTGAGAATCAAGCTATAGCTGAAGAGCTGCCTCAGCTGGACTGGAATAACACAGAACTGACTGTCTTAGTCAAATATTGCTATGACTGCTTTGACGAATTTGAAGATAGAACAATACCTAATAATTTCTTATGGAACGAAATTGGACGTCTTTTAGACAAAACTGCAGAAGCTTGCAAACAAAAGTATGCAGATATGAAAAATGAACATTTAACCAAATATATAGCGGGTGGATATGATTTAAGAAATCGCATACCTATTGCGATACTATTCGATAATATTATATCGAAAGAAATAGAATCACAGATGAACAAAATGCGAAACCAACCGGAACAACTAGAGTTGTGGAAAACTGAAGAACTGGATGAATTAGTGGAGTTCTTCTACGACAATATAGAAATGTATAAAGATTTAATTTGTCATTACGTCTGTTGGGCGGCTATCGTGAAAAAATTAAAAAGAAATTTGCAAAGTTGTAAGGGACAATGGGAGGACCTTATGGCCTTATATAAGACCATATTGAACGATAAGAAAGAGAATCCAGATATGCAAATAGACTGGAGATATATTGAACTGTTTGATAGAATATTTGATTATGGCATGGATACTAATCTGCTGAATGGATACGATAAACTAAAAGCAGCATCAAATCCGGATTCCGGGAAAGTTGGTGGTAAGTTTCTATTATAACATGTTTACTAATTGTTGGCATACTTCAGGCTCTGCCTAGTTTGGTATAATGTTTTGCTATATTCTCTGTGCAATTCGTATAAGTTTTAAAGACTTTATAAAACATTACTTATTATTTTCAGTAAAAAAAATCAAAATCAAAACCGAGGACTTACCCGAGGATTTTTCTGATGACGATGAATCTTTTGACGAGAGGGGCTTCACCAAGCGTACGAAACGTCGCACTGGTGATTCGAAAGCATTCAAAATATTAGAATACTATCAGAAAAACAAAGACAAGTTCTCTACAACTAACAGAAACAAACATTCCTTATGGGAAATATTGGCTAAACAAATTGGAATATCTGCAACTCAGTGTGCGCATAGATTTAGAAATCTAAAGCAAGTATACACCGCATACGTCCAAAGAGAAATAAACAAGCCAGAAATGCCGATTCTCTGGCCATACTATGCTTTATGTAAGAAAGTATTCGGTTACCGAGCGATCAAATCAAAGTTGAAGAATGGTAAACTTGACTCTGATGACAGCGAAGACTGGTCTGCTAAAGAGATAAAACAGTTAATCAAGTATTTCTCTCAAAATTATGATGATATTAACAATAATATTGACGATAGTAGTAAGTGGAGCAACTTGGCTGGTGAACTCTGTAAAGGTAACTATGTTTTATATTATACTATGTAGGTGGGAAACAAGCATACGGCCTGCCTGATGGTAAGCAGTTATGTAGCCTTGGACGCCTGTAATACTAGAGGTATCAGTTTGTGTTGCCACCCCATGAATTTGGACATGATGAACACTATGGATTTTTGATGGAGTATCCCTGGGATATGAATATGTTTGATTAAAAACGCAAACTTAACTTAACTTATTGTGTGTAGTTATTAGACTTTGATTATCTGTAAGGTGGCCTTCCTGAGTCAATCTTGCTCCCTCTTATGGTGCCCTACCTCTCTTTAGACTAATTTCGTAATTTCTTAGTATCTTATAATTTTTATAGCCAAATAAAAATATGCTTTCTTTCTTTCTAAAGGTGAGACGTCTTGTAAGGAGAAATTCTTGGAGTTAAGGAAGTCTTACAGGAAGTTGAAGACTATGAGATCCAGAAACCCTGATGTGAAGATCTCTTGGAAGTACTTCACCATGTTTGAGCAGATTTATAATGCGAGAGAGGAAGGTGGGGCTGAGGCTATGAATGTTGACGACATGAGGAGATACGTGGAAGTATCTATGGGTTCTGATGATAAGAATGAACAAGAAGGTATGATTTATTTTGTAAGCTTATTTGTCTATTTACTTTGCTACTTATGCTGAGTGTGGATTCGATTCCCACATGTATTTGTGTGACCAACAGATAGTTGTGCCGGGTCTAGGTGTACCTTATGTTCGTGAATAAACATTTCTATACCGCTTTTTTTTTTTTTTTTTTTTTTTTATACTACCAAGTAGGCAAACAAGCATACGGCCCGCCTGATGGCAAGCAGTTACCGTAGCCTACGGACGCCCGCAACACCAGGGGTATCACTCGCGCGTTGCCGACCTTTTAGAAACCTTATAACTCCTTTCTTGAAGAACCCCATGCTATAGTCTCTCGGGAAAACCTCGGCAGGAAGCTCATTCCACAACTTAATCGTACGTGGGAGGAAATTCCTCTGAAACCGCACAGTGCGGCACGATAAAGGTTCTAAAATGTGTGGATGAACTCCCTGTCGGTGGCGGGAGGTGCGTTGATAAAATGTGGCCGTGGGCATCATATCAAACAATTCCTCGGAACACAGCCCGTTGTACAGGCGGTAGAACACACACAAGGAGGCAAAGTCTCTCCTTAAACTAAGTGGATCAATACCGCCTGTGAACTTGGGATCGTCAACAATCCTCACAGCGCGCCTTTGGATCGAGTCAAAAGGTCCAAGCTGGTATCCAGGTGCTCCCGCCCAAAGGTGGCAGCAGTACTCCATGTGGGGCCGAATTTGCGCTTTGTAAAGCAGCGATCTTTGGCCCGCAGTGAAGTATTCATTTATTTGGTTATGGTCTTTCTCCAGGATCAATTCTGGCTTGTATTGTACTACCTCTCTAAAACTATTACTTTTACATTACAGAAGACGAATACCAATGCATAATAGTACTACCAGAAGGTGAAGACATAGAAAACGCACAAATAATTATACAAGAAAATCCTCCTGTACCCGAGGAGACTGTACCTGCAGAACCGATGGTCACTGATGAAGTTAAAACACCCCTTAAATGGACCAAACGAACTAAAAAACTACTTATAATACACTATATAAACTATATAAGATCACATAAAGGTAAAGAAATCAAACCTAAAGACATGTGGGCAGAAATAGCCGCGAAATTACAGGACAAGTCACCGTTGTCCTGTAGAAAAATGTTTGCTAAACTCAAGGCAAACTACAGACAATCTGATGACCCTAATGATAAAAAGACTCCTTACTACACATTATTAGAAAAAGTTATGCGTTTAAAACCTAAATTCACAAAAACAGAACAAAATAAAACTTTAAAAGATGGTAAAATATATAAAGATGTAAATTTACCTGATGATAAAGTAGTACATGCATTACAATACTATTTAGAAAACATTGAGGATTTTGTCAGCCCAAGATATGAAAAGAAATATTTGTGGACAGAGCTGGCCAACTACATATGTGAACCAGTTACTAAAATGTTCAACAAAATTAACTATTTGAAGCAATTTTATAATATAGATACAGATGAAGTAGCCGGACAAGTAACACCATTTGCAGATCTATTAAAAGAAATATTTGCTAAGGAAGTTGCTATCAAACTAGTCATTGATAACGAACCCAAACCTGTTATTGAAGATTCCGGTATAGAAGTACCATGGAATGATGATGAAACTGAACACCTGTTAGAATGGTATCTAAGCAATTTGGAGAAGTTTAAAAACCCTAAATTTGTTAGAAGCTACCTATGGATGGACGCATCAGCGATTTTGAACAAAAGTGCGCTCGCTTGTTCAAAGAAAATGTCAGAAATAAGGACTCAATATAGAAATATGGTTAGAGAAACTCCTGGTGAGTTAGCACGGTGGAGATTCCTTGAGTTGTGCCAGAAGATCTACGGGACTGGAAAGAAAGGGAATCAGAATGCTTCTAGCCAATCAGATGCCTGAGATTTCGATTGGTCTAGCCTCGGTGATTGGTTAGACAGCTTTTCTTAGTAAATATATAGTCGTATGCATATATTTTTAATATTGTTAATGTTCTCTACTAGATTGCTTCATAGGACTCCTGTATCAGTCAGTGTTATAAGGCTTTCTGTTAGAGTGCTCTTAAATTTCAGTATGGGATTCTAAATTGTGTCCATTACATGGCATAGCTAGTGAAATGTGGGGGTTATATAGTAGTATAAGAAAGAATATCTCTATATAGTGAAGACACTGTCGCATTATATTATAATAAATACCTACCGCTCATGACTAGGGCGCTCGCGCACCGGCGGTTTTCGAACTTCGAATTTGTTTGAATGTTTCATTTAAAAATTTTGCCAACTAGTATAAAAAAGTGTATAGCTTTTCGTCCGTGTTTATCATGTTTAGTCTTAGCGTAATACTACCAGCGCTGCTGAGTTGTACGGCGTAGTAGCATTAAGCTATTCTTACAACAATGTAGTACCTACTATGCATATTTCTATGTATGTACCTACTCGAGAGCGAAATAAATATGTTTTCTTTCTTTATATACTGCCGGTCGCGAGCTACCGTTTCAGCCCATACTTATATGCCGACGGAACCGGCCCTAAACAGTAGGTAATTATTTCGAAAGATTGCGGCAGTATCCTCACTATATAGAGAGATTCTTCCTTACACTATTGTTATACACTGCCAACCCTTTAGAGGGAAATGTCTTGATACTGTTAAATTACTATACTAAAGCTTATACTTAACAATTGACATTTTGAATGTTATCTTAGTTTTAATATGTGTCACTTAAATATTGATGTATGCTTTTATTACCGGGGGTTTATGGTAATAACCCTGGGTTAAGAAAAAAAATAACACAACAGAAAAACAACTTCAGCATGTAAAGTTAATTAGCTATGGTCTTCGGTAAAGTGAAGGTCTTTTCCCAGTGGGGCTGCTCAGTTATATGGTGCCCTACCTCTCTTAGCATAACAAAAACTGAATGGGCTGTTGGTCTAGTGGTTAGTGGCTCTGCTAAGCCGGTGGTTGTTGGTTCGATTCTCACACGAGACAAAACTTTGTGTGAAACATAAATGTTTGTTCTGTAATAGGTCTAGATGTAAATCTGAGTCTGGGTGTAATTATAGACCGTGAATTGTATGTTCGTAAAGTCTCCGGCGACACAGCAGTAGTTCCCTATTGCGGTAGTTGTCTTTAAAAAAATAAAAATAAAGAAAATGTATATTTTAACCTACTTTTGAGTTTGATGCTAAACATTAATTTTGTCATTTTAACTCCTGAGTCCGTAGTCTTTTTAAATATTTCCAGACTGAACATGGTTATGGATCAAGAGCAAGCAACGTTTTTACTTTTGTCATTTCATAAGTCATGAAAATTCAAAAACTAACTCTTACATACCTGCAGAATAATAAAAGGCTCTTCTGGCAACCCTCTGCAGCCGGAGTTTTAATCCTAAAATAACAAAGTGGTAAGAAATAAAACTTAATTTGGTTATAGAATCACTTCTAAATTTTGTAGTAAGTGATATTTAAAGTATTTTTTATTTTAAATTAAGTTTTATTTTTATCCTCTTTGTTATTTTCTCCCGCAGAGGGTTGCCAGAAGACCCTTTTTAATTCTGCAGGTATAAACGAGTTAGTTTGTGAATTTTCATGACTTATGAAATGACAAAAGTAAAAACGTTGCTGGCTCTCCCTCTAACAATTATTTCGGGATAAAACAGCCAGATTTGAGCATTGCTTTTACTGTTTTAAAGCTACACTATTTCCGAACGATATGTATAAGGATGTTGGTATTTTAACGTGATGTGTTATAAAATTATGTTTACATATTTGTTATAATGTGTTAATTTAGTGTAATATATATTTACTATTATTGTAAATTTATAAAATAAAGTACTTATACTATAGATATTCGTGTAAGTTTTTTTGTGTGCCCAGGACATTTCAGAAGGGCCTGTTAATGTGGTTAGTGACTACTGCGGAGCCGGAGATTGTGGGTTCCATTCCCACCCGGATCAAAACTTTGTATGATCCGTAAATGTTTTTCCCGAGTCTGGGCGTAATTTGTGACCGTGAATTGTATGTTTGTAAAGACTCCACCGACACGGCTTGAAGTTTTTTTAAACACATTACTATAAAAATTAGAGACCAGAGAAACAAGAACGATATACACCAGTTATTTGACTGTGGACTTATAATACATAGTTCCCTTTCCCAGTCAGGTTTGCTCACTTATATGGTGGTGAATAGAAGTATAAATTAGATCAATAAATACGTGGTGGTGGTGTTAAATAGCAACAAGTGGCGCAAGGTCTCGCCGCTTGACTCAGCGGCTCGGCCACTGACAGTAATCCTGTTAGGATGTCCGGACGTAGGCTGTGAGCTTGGTAACATATTTAAAGCGATTTAGAGCGAGCTACGCAACAGCGTATTTATGCGTGATGTTGTTCTTGTGTGTAATTAGCTACAGCTCTCTTATTATTTTAAGGCGCCGCACAAACAGGCCAGCGACCACAGCCACCATGCAGTGGGTGTCGCGAGCCACGTTCTTTTAGCACAAACGAAGGTGGTCGGTGGCCGCTAAAGTTTGTTATACCTACTCGCCTGCAATACAGTATCACGATGGATTTCGGTACGGTACGGTGACGAATGGCGGCGGTTTTCGTGTAGCGGCCATGCAGTCGCGTGTGGTTAACACTAAATCTCTTTTTTTTTTTTAAAGACAACTCCCGCACTAGAGAATAAGCTCTGTGTCGCGGGGGACTTTACAAACGTACAATTAGCGGACACAACATCCAGACTCAGAACAACTCTTTGTGGGTCACACAAAGTTTTGTCCCCGTTTGGGAATCGAACCCACAACCTCGTGCACAGCAGGCGCATACTGAACCCACTGGACCACCAAGGCAATCGCGAGTGGCCGTGCAAAATATTGTAAAACTGTTTGTCGCTAGCTAGTTATTTGTGCGGATACGTAAGTCATTTTGCGATGCCAATTTACAAAGTACCCAGTGAAAACGGCCATAGGTTTGTGCTTACCAGCCATCGGTATTGTATTTTTTAACTAAAGGTGGCAGACGTTACAGCGGCACATATGATGGACTACAACAATGTCTCTCGGACACTGAAGCCGCTGCTTACCATGGGGTTAGTAATCTTTTTATTATGTTTGAAGATATTATATTATTGAAGAGTTAAACATACTCAGCTTAATTAATAAATGTTGTGTAGCGAATGAATAGTCACGCCATGCTTTGTCCTCGTCTTTGGAATGTCAAATTACTAATGACAATGAGAGAATAAATCATAATATTACGCCTTATTCCACATTTATTAATAAGGCGGGCAGTATCCGCCCCGCTACTCGCGCCTATTACCGCTCCCGCTCTAACTATAAACACAGGTTTATATTTCACACTTTCAGTAAAATGTGTTTAGTTTCAACTGAAGACAGTCGTGTAGTGCCAGTTATACAATAATGCCAACCGTTTTTATATACGGCCATCATGTTTATTTAACTAAACATTTATTAAAATTTGACAGTGAAATAAGTTATAAAGAAAAATGAAGTGTTAGAAATTCATTTGTGTAAGATGAACATTATATTATGTTTAATTATTGTGCTTCATCATCATCTTCTTTGCCGAAAAACGTCCACTACTGAACATAAGCCTTCCCCAAGGACTTCTACATCATTCTTGACCTTTTCCTCTTGAGCTCGCAAGAGTCAGAACCTTTAAAAAGGTCATCAGTGCACCTCGTTGAAGGCCTGCTTACGCTTCGTCTTTGAAATCGTGGTCGCCACTCCTGAATCTTTCTGTCCCTTCGACCTATGTCAGTCACTTTAATTCTCTTTCGAATGCCCTCGTTTATGATTCAAATTGCAAGAAAACTTAAAGCCTAGAACCTATTAGTTGACCTCAGGAGTGACTGAGGATAAACCTCCACCTTAGAGAAGACCACAGCCAAATAACCACACACAGTAATGTAGGTAGATGTAGTGTTTCTGTGCGTGAGTGCTTTAGGGATGTATTTTTAGAGATCATTTTCCTATTTCAGGGAATTTCTATTCCTCATAAAAAAATCGGGTGTTATTTTTTTTGTCAGCCAAACCCAATTGATTATCCTGTCATTGCAAGCGTCTATAGACTATAGTAACTGCTTACCATCAGGCGTACCGTATACCAAATTTAAAATAACGTTTTACCTAATTCCAATTTTAAAATAAGACCGTTTGTTATTTTACCTTGTACAGTCGGCAACGGAGATAGCTTTACAACACAAGATTAGTTTTAAAAAAAAAAATATTTCCTACAAATTCATAGATTGGTTTTTACTAAAAAAAAGTAATCTTCATATAGCGGCCCTGTACAGCAACGAGTAACTCCGTTGCCGTGTGTATCTATGGAAAAATGGCTTCCGTGATAGTTTGTCATCCATGGTAGGTATATTGAATTGCGGTGGCATTAGGTAATGAAGCCTTACGTTTATATCTACATAGCTATCCATAATGCAGTCTTATGTTTAGGATTATACCTACGTGTCTATAAATACCTACGTAGGTGCATTGTTTGCAGTTTTTTATTTACTAAGTAGATATTACCAATAGATTTTTTTTAAAGAAATCGTATTTTCCCCACGGAAATCGTACATTTTACTGAACAAAAAGGCTATATGCTATTTCAGATTATATTATACCTAATCTATATCTGTGTCAAATTTTATTCCAATTCGTTCAGCCGTTCTGGCGTGATTGAGTGACAAACATCCATACACCCATCCAAACTTTCGCATTTATAATATTAGTATAGACTAGATGTTGCCCGTGGCTCCGCCCGCGTGGATGTCGGTTATCGCTCATAGCTAGGTGTACTCGCTGTTCGGTAAACGATCAGCGGGTTAAGCTACCAAAATCGCGGTAACCCTATAGATGGGTGACCGCATAGTGGTATTTCATCTGAGCGTCTCTGTGCTTCGGAGGGCACGTTCAAAGTCGGTCCCGATTGTTATCAGTCGTTAGATCACGACAGAGGCCTAAATATGGGCGATCTAAATAACTCTGTCAACAGGTTGGCCACTAACCAAACGATAATAATACGTCTTAACCCATAAACGGCCCACTGCTGGGCACGGGTCTCCTCCAAACAGAGGGATATTAGCCTACTACACCACGCTGGCCAGACGGGTTGGTATAGGGTTTTGTTTCGAATTTTCCCTCTCTTGCGGTGAATAACACTTACTCCCTTAGTCGACTCTTACGACACCCTCGGGATGGAAGGGGTGGTGACATTTGTATTCTTAATCCGTCACCACACGGACATCACGGATAATAATAATAATCGTTATAAAAAGTATTAATATACCTAGTATCTCCTACTATAGTCGTGTAAAGTCAACAGAGAGACAGAGTTACTTTCGCATATATATATATATATAGTAGGGATTATTTTTCATATTCATATTCATATTCATATCATTTATTTGCATTCCACAATGTGATATTAGGTGGTAAAAAGTGGCTTAAAGCTAAGTACATTATGGACCCTGTCGGACATCTATGGACATGTTTTCTGAGTGGATCGTAGATAAGTAGTAATCGATAGATCTGCAAGGTTAAGCAACCTTACCAGGGTCAATCCGTAGGGTGGACAATTGTCTAGCGTTGTTCTGAAATAAGAAGGTAGGTAGAAAAGGCCAATTATTATACTAGGGGTCGCCCACGACTTCGTCCGCGTGGTAATTTGGAATATTTTCTCCGATTTTGCAACATATCTCACTATTGCTCCGCTCCTATTGATCATAACGTGATGTTATATAGCCATAGCCTTCCTGGATAAATGCACTATTTAACAAAAAAATATTTTTTCTAATCAAACCAGTACTTTCTGAGATTAGCGCGTTCAACCAAACAGACAAACAAACAAACAAACTCTTCAGCTTTATAATATTATAGTATAGAAGTATAGATAGAAAGATAAGCTATCTTCATACTGAGCGGCATTCAATTTTGTTCCAATGTTTTAGTGCGTAGGTACTTGCTTATAATAATAATATCTACGTAAGAAGTAAATAATAGCAACCCATATATTTCCCACTGCTGGGCACGGGTCTCCTCTCCTCTATCAAGAGAGAGAAGGTGCAGGCCTTAATTCACACACGCTAGCCGAATACGGGTTGGTAAATCAGACATGTCTTTAAAACTTATTGAAGTGAAACTTCTTTATCGACGTATGGGAGAAATTTTGTAGCAGTGTAAAAAAATCGTCACGTTTTTCGGTTACGCGCCATGTTGCTTTTTTTATCAAAGTTTAGTATAGTGACGTAAAGAATATAATGTAATATATTATAATAATAACAACAATATATTAATTTGAAAGTGATAAAATAAAAAGACTTATTCAAATTTAAGTGAATTTACAAGAAAAGTGAGAGTGATTATATATTTCGTTTTATAAATTCAACACGTATGAGCATGATTTTAATATTTATTTGAGGTTAACCTCACTTTTTGATTGTAAAAATCAGTGAATGTATATAAATCTGTTAAAATTAGCAAGTATTAATAAATATGACTGTAAATCTAGTGAACATTATTAATTCTAAAAACAATAAAAAATATAAATTAAATAATAATTTAAAAATAAAACAAAACACGATTAGAAAATAAAAATATGTACATCTTTTTTAATTATTCGTGTTTAATGATTTATTTATTCATTTTTAATTTTATAAAATCGTTGCATTTCTACAAGATTAACTGTCATCCTATAATTGTATTACTTTGAAAAGATAATTAAGAAAAATTAAGATAAAGAAGTTTCACTTCTTACCTGTGTAGGTACTCTGGTACACACACAAGATATTTTTTTTTTAAGACATGTGGGTTTTCTCGCGATGTTTTCCTTCACCGTTAGCAGATGGTGAATCATTTGACTGCCACCCAGGATCGAACTCGCATCTCTTGCATGCAAGTCGGTTTCTCTCCCACTGAGCCATCGTTGCTTTGCAAGACGCAAATAGAACATTCAATGTTCTATTCACACCAACCCTTGTAAATGGATTACACTTGTAACAACGTAAGACTTCAATAATAATAAAAATAACATGTTTTTTATAACATCAAGGTTGTTTTGTAAGCTTTTGTTATTAAAGTCATGTTATTATGTTGAATACCGCCATCAACAACGGCTGAATAACTTTCAGCCAGCCGTTGCATGTAATACCATTTTAGAAATATAAAAAAAAAATACTTCTGCCCCTCTAGACAATAAATGGTATAAGCGGTAGTCGAATCGAATAGAAAGCATTCATTCATTCATCTCAACCCATTAACGTCCCACTGCTGGGCACGGGTCTCCTCCATTAATTTGGAGGGATATAAGCCTACTATACCACGCTGGCCAGACGGGTTGGTATAGGGTTTTTTTCGAGTTTTCCCTCTATTGCAGTGGATATTGTCTGCCGGACTTACTCCCTAAGTCGATTCTTACGACACCCACGGGATGGAATGGGGTGGTGACATTTGTATTCTTAATCCGTCACCACACGGACAAATATAGGTTCTATAGAAAGATACGATAGAAAGCTTAAGTATGGGATTTGTATAATGTCAAATCCCATCCATTTGCTTTCTTTTTCTTTTTTTAAAAAGACAACTCTTTCTATTCTTTTTCATTCGTTAACGTTTATGCCACTTGTCTAGAGGCTCTAGACTAGACAAGTGGCATAAACGTTAGTCGCCTTATCACTATATCTTTCTGTATCATTATGCTCCGTATAGGTATACCTATCCATCGCATTTATACTTGGAATCTATTAGCAAGTACCCACGTACAAAAACATAAGAACAAAACTAAACGCCGCTCAGTATGAAGGTAGCTTATCTTTCTTTATAATTTCACTAGTAGCTGTTGCCCGCGGCTCCGCCCGCGTGGATGTCGGTTATCGCTGTAAAAAGTGTATGTGTTATTCTAGACCATAATCTATCTCTGTGTCAAATTTCATCCAGATCCGTTCAGTAGTTTTTACGTGAAAGAGTAACAAACATCCATCCATACTCACAAACTTTCACATTTAAGTATAATATTAGTAAGGATTGCTCTTGCCTATTTCATCTAGATCCGTTCAGTAGTTTTTACGTGGAAGGGTAACAAACATCCATACATACATCCATCTATCGTCACAAACTTTCACATTTTATAATATTAGTAAGATAAAGGATGTACTTAATAATTGGTTAGAATTGCAGCAACATGCAGCTCAAATAAAATAAGTGTTCACTAGAAAATAATTAAAAGTGAAATAACATTTAAGATGGAATTGTTAAGTGTGTTAGTGTGTGTTCTTGTGACTATTATAAACATAGGTGAGAGTGACGCTGGAAGAGTTCAGGCTGCTGTCAGCTTTCTGTAAGTATCTAAGATAACCCCGGCACTAGGGAACAAGCCCTGAGTCACAGGGGACTTTACAAATATACCGTACCCGACTGCATGATTTGTTTAGTTATCAACCTCGCCATTTACCAATGCGCGGCTAGTTGTGGGTAAGTATGATCCCCAAACGTAACAAAATTTTGTGTGATCTACAAATGATTGTTCCGAGTCTAGGTGTACCTTGGGTCCGGGTGTAATTGTATGTTTGTAAAGTCCCCCAATGATCCCATTGTGATATTTAAAAAAAAAATCTTTATTGACCTGAAGAAAATCCCTGATCCCTTAAGACCAAAGGATGGGTGGTATTCATGATTTGCCTGCTACCATGGTCCTTCTACAAACTTACATTTTTCCAGGACTAACGCATCATATCAGGAAATTGAATTAAAATCTGAATCAAGTCTGTCACTTCGCGACATATTGCCGGAGAAGGCGAAGTTCTACGACAAGAATAGAGCTCCGAAGCTTCAGGGTCAGCCCACCGTGGTCTACTTCCATGTCACTGTGCTGTCTCTCGACTCCATCAACGAAGAGAGTATGGTAAGAACGTCTGTAATAATTTAGAAAAATGAAGGGAACAAAAGATACTTGAGTGGTGGCAATGTAAGACGATATTCCACTAGGTGGACAGACCTGACCAGAGTTGCAGGGAGTCACTGGATGCAGTCAGCTTTTTCCTTATCGTTTGGTTAGTGACCAACCTGGTTATAGAGTTATTTATGTCATATTTAGGCCTCTGTCGTTATCTAACAACTGTCAACAGCCGAGACCGACTTTTAACGTGCCCTCCAAAGTTGGGATATGCTTAGATAAAATACTACTATGCGCTACCTTATGGTAAGCAGTAACCGTGGCCTATAGATGCCTGCAATACCTGGAGGATCACGCGCGCGTTGCCTATCAAAAAAGTAAAACATTTGCAATGCTTCTACTTTTTGGTTTTATTGGTAACCCTAGGATTGGTAGTCGTCCTATTTGACGGGAGAAGGGTTTTTAAACACATTCTTAAATCTGTAGCTGAGAGGTAAAGAATAACAAGCGCCAAATCTAAAACTTTACACGGTGAGCTTTTAAAAGACCTGGGCGGGATTTTTCACACACACTTTAATTACAACACACTTAAATAAAAGCAAACAGTTGCGGGGTAAATAATGACAAGTCTGTCTCCAGTGGCGCTGCGAGCAGCGCGCTTGGACTTATCACCTAATTACTGTTGTATCGAGTTCTCTCCCGGTGCGGCAGGTAAACAATCATAAGGGGACTTATTACAATTTAACAATTAATCTTCTATTGACTTCTTACTGTTTTATTTTGAATAAATTAAAAAGTATTGTCGATAGGACTTATTACTTTTTACCACGCTCTAGATTACACATTTAGGAATCCAAATCCACGAATAAAATAATTTTAAAAAAAGTGGACTTATTATTCTTTATCTCTCAGCTACAGAAATGAGCAGTGGAGAAAGTGGAGATCAGTACCTACTCACGCATAGGAACACAACTACACTATAGTAATGTTCACTGTAGTTATTTGAGTGGTCATCTGTAAGTAGAAGGTCCTTTACCTGTCGGGCTTGCTCAATTTTATGGTGTCTATCATCTCCTAAATTATTATAATTTTCAGACATATGTAGCAGACATCTTCTTAGCTCAGTCCTGGCGAGATCCTCGTCTTCGTCTGCCAGAGAACATGCATGAGGAATACAGGATCCTGGATGTAGACTGGCTAAACAAGATCTGGAGACCGGACTGCTTCTTCAAGAACGCCAAGAAAGTGACCTTCCACGAGATGAGCATACCCAACCATTATCTATGGTTGTACCACGATAAGACCCTGCTTTACATGTCGAAGTAAGTAGTTACCATAGGGTTTATTTAACAAAGAGAGAGAGAGAGAGCACTAGAGAACAAGCTATGTTTCGCAGGAGACAGACTTTTAATTCACGGACACACCCATAATCGGAACAGGGACTCACAAATATCTGATTTCGTTTGTCTCGCTCTTCCCCTTCCTCTCTTTTCCTCAATGGACAACATAGTTGAAGATACTTAGATATTATACTTATTATTAAATTTATTGTGTTCAGCAAGATTATCATAAGCTATAATGTATAAGTAGGTATATACAAAATGATGTGTGTATGTATGTTTGCTATTTCCAAAACGACTGGACCGTTTTTTATTAAAGTTTAAGGCAATCTTCAGGTTAACTTAGAGGGTAATCCTGTGGAGTTTGATGGAGATCTGCCAGTTGGGTCGCTAGTTAGGAATGAATTATAATATAGTATCTAATATTATATTTTTTATTGTGAAATTATAAAACGAGCGAATAAAAAAAAACTTAGCGACTTCTTCTTCTTATTATCGTTTGGTTAGTGGCCAACCTGGTGACAGAGTTATTTAGATCGCCCATATTTAAGCCTCTGTCGTGATCTAACGACTGTTAACAGTCGGTACCGACTTTTAACGTGCCCTCCGAAGCACGGAGACGCTCAGATGAAATACCACTATGCGGTCACCCATCTATAGGGTTACCGCGCCCTTGGTAGCTTAACCCACTGATCGTTTACCGAACAGCGAGTGCACCTGGCTATGAGCGACTGATGATAAGATACTGTAAATTCTAGCCGTGCGACTAAATTAATAGGTGGGCGACTAAATTACTACGTGAGCGACTAAATTACTAGGTGAGCGACTAGAAATTCATGCATTTGAATATAATTATATATTCATGCATTTACTACCAAAAACGAGACGCTATCAGACAAGTAGTTAGAACTGTGACCCCAACAAATTTCGCCCTCAGTTTTTCGCTCACTTAGTATTTCTGTACGCCATATTCAGTAATTTTGACACCCATAAATTGAATTTGTGTTCGCCCTTAGTTTGTCGCTCACTTAGTATTTTTGTACGCCATATTCAATAGTTTTGACACCCATAAATTGAATTTACGAGTATAGTCGCTCGTTTAAATACTAGCCTTTTTTATTATTTCCAGGTTAACGTTGGTGCTATCGTGCGCAATGAAGTTTGAGTCTTATCCCCACGACACACAAAGCTGTTCTATGATGATCGAGAGCTGTGAGTTTCTTCTATACGTAAAATACTTATATTATTTCACGAGATTGCCCCTGGATCGACTGCTGATCATGAGGTCCCAGGTTCGATTTCCGGGATGTTTTGGCATGGAATTTGATAATAGATATAATAACCTACTCGAAGTTTGGAAATTGGCGGTGTTTACAACCCTAAGCCTCGGTAAGCAGAAAGAGGTAGGGCACCATACTAGCGAGCAAGCCCGACTGTGGGAATGGACCTCCACTTCACAGAATCCTATAGCCAAATAACTCCAAACAGCGGTGTATTTGTGTTTCTACGTAAAAAATGTTTTCCTATCCCAGAGATACTCCATCTTAAAGCCCTGCAGCCGTGGTGTAAAACAATATCGAGTCGGCAACACGCAAGTGATACCTCTGGTATTGCAAGCGTCCATACTATAACTGCCTAACATCATATAAATTTAAATAAAAAAGCAATCGTTCTTGAGATGACTTTGTCCTTCGGTTGCCCGCAACCTTTCAGGTCGGCAGTCTGCTGCTTGTTGGAGGCCTGCCCACGCGGCATCTTCCAGATCGTGGTAACCACTCCAAGGGGCTTACCATGACGTGTTAAACATGAGTCATTCGAGCGAGAAAGAAGGACGGAGCTATACACGCACGCTATATAACTCTGTCCCGTTTACTTGCTTTGTAACACGTCATGGTGAACCCCCTGAACGTAAAACGTCTCCTAAATATAGTTTTATTATATTCCAGTATCGCACACAGTGCATGACTTGGTGTTCATCTGGAACCTGACAGACCCTTTAGTCGTGAACCCTGACATTGAGCTGCCGCAGCTTGACATCTCCAACAATTACACATCCGACTGTACTATTGAGTACTCTACCGGTAAGCATTTACCAACTTACACACCAATTCGGGACAATCCCACCCACATGCCCACCGCTGTGACTCCTGTGAGCCAGGATTAACAGCGGAGTAACCAACTGATACACCGAGTTTTGACACTTGTGCGTCCCGTGGACAACTAAACCTACTGTCTTGGACCCCGCAACGAATTTAATCAGAAGTAAATAGGAGGAGTTAGAAAGAAAAGTTTCCACTTCCCTCCATAGCAAAGCGGGAGACAAAATAAATCTGTATAGGTTTGTAACCTATGAAAACACACCAATATAAAAATCACTTTAAGTAGTTACTGTAAATTTTTGACTGCCTCTTCTTGGGTTCGATTCCCAGATAAGTCTATATACTTCCCACCTGCTGGTAGGTACAGCCTTTTGAGTGCCTGGAATACATAAGACCCAAGACAGGTGATGTATAGAAGAATCTCTATATAGTGATGATACTGTCACATTATGTCTAAATAAATACCTACCGCTATTGACCAGGCCCTGCTAATTTACGGATGGCTCAATTTAATGAAAATTGATTCTTAATTGAATCTCAGTAGCATTTTTCGTATTCTGCTAATAAATTAAAGACTTATAGTTCGAAATCCATTGGTCTTGAATTATTTAGCAGAATACCAATAATGGTAATAATTTAAGACCAATGGTTTTCCAACTATTGGTCTTATATTTATTAGAAGAATACCAAAAATGCTACTGAGATTCAATTGAGAATCAATTCAGATTTAATTGAGCCATTTGTAAATTAGCAAAATTGGGGCTCAAGACGCTCGCGTTTCCACGGTTTTTGAACGTCAATCGCTGCTCTGCCCCTCTAGACAAGTGGCATAATCGATAGTCGAATCGAAAAGTCGAAAAAGCAAATGTATGAGATTTGACGTAAAATATTAAAGGTGGAGGTATTTCCTCAGTCGGGCTTGCTCCTTTGTATGGTTCCTACCTCTCTTTAAACAAACATTTCTGTATAACTTCTTCTTCTCTTCTTTCAGGTAATTTTACCTGCTTAGCCGTGGTCTTTAATCTACGCCGAAGACTGGGGTACCATCTGTTCCACACTTACATCCCATCAGCACTGATCGTCGTCATGTCTTGGATCTCTTTCTGGATCAAGCCTGAAGCTATACCAGCAAGAGTCACCTTGGGAGTTACGTCGTTACTTACTTTAGGTAGGTATGTCACGACTATTATCTGCCAGGGGTAAGCTGTGCACACTTTCGAAAAATGTCAACTTCGCAGAAAGTCACTTTCGCAAAAAGCCACTTTTGCAAAATGGCGCTCTTGTATAAAGTAACTTTTGCAAAACTTCACTATTGTACAAAGTCACTCGCAGTTTTCAAACCAAAATTTGGCGATGACATTTTGCGAAAGTGATGTTTTGCGCCAAACTGAATGTAGATACTAAAGATGTTGTTTAGTCTTTTATAATCATCCTTCAATTACAATACATAGGCAATATATAAAATATTTTTCATTTTATACTTTGCCTAAACATTATATTATTATAAATTACCCAATTGGACATTTTGAAACCGTTGTACATTTCGAGAATTGGACATTCTGAACCTAAACGATTCTGACGTTTAAAGATTTATTTTTATAACTAGTTTACCCAGAAACGCTGATGCCTTGTCTTTAAAAGACGTGTTGACGACTTGTAAAATACGTTTACATTAGGACATAATATCGTTATTTTTTCAAATTTATATTACACTAGCTGTTGCCCGCGGCTGCGCAATAACAAAACAAATTCGATATACTCATTCACACGTTATTTATACAGAGAAAGACGTAAGTATATTATTTTTCTTATAAACTGTGGCAGTATTTTTTCTGAAATCACATTCTGGTCTAAAATTATAGTTACATGTATGTACATGTTTAGTATAAAGACTGTAATCCTGTAGTGCACATATTTTGAGAAAGGGAACATTTTGAGAAAAGGACATTTTGATAAAGGACATTATGAGAAAGGACATTTCGAGAAAAGGACATTATGCGATGAGACGAATTTTTCCATATCTCCACTCAATACTTGACTATTTTGCAACTTGAACGTTTTGAGATGTGGATATTTTGCAACTTGGAGGTGTCGAGACTTAGGTCTTATGAGATTTGAACTTTTTGCTACCATATGTTATTTTGCAACTTGAACGTTATGAGACTGAACCGTTTTTACGTGAAACTTACAAACTTTCACATGTTATTTTGCAACTTGAATGTTAAGAGACTGAAAGCGTCTCATCGCATAATGTCCTTTTCTCGAAATGTCCTTTCTCATAATGTCCTTTTCTCGAAATGTCCTTTCTCATAATGTCCTTTTCTCGAAATGTCCTTTCTCATAATGTCCTTTATCAAAATGTCCTTTTCTCAAAATGTCCTTTTCTCGAAATGTCCTTTTCTCAAAAAGTCCTTTTATCGAAATGTCCTTTTCTCAAAATGTCCTTTTCGCGAAATGTCCTTTTCTCAAAATGTCCCTTTCTCAAAATATGTGCACTACAGGATTACAGTTTTTATACTAAACATGTACATACATATAACTATAATTTTAGACCAGAATGTGAATTCAGACAAAAATATTGACGAATGAAAATATTATTTTCTCAAAATAATCAACAAGATAGTAAGTATATACTTAAAAAGAATTAAACATTTCTTCACAAAGGAAGCCTTATAATTATATATTGATCCAATTTTGTTTTAAAATAATGAACAAGATAGATTATGTCATATAGCTATATAAAAAAAGTTTATTAGTTAGTTAATTTAAATTAATTAATTAGTTAATCAATATTTTTGTCTGAAAATAAAGAAGCTGATTACTAATAACATTTTGTTTTTTTTTCTGAATTCACATTCTGGTCTAAAATTATAGTTCCGTGTATTTACATGTTTAGTATAAAGACTGTAATCCAGTGCACATATTTTGAGAAAGGGACATTTTGAGAAAAAGACATTTCGCGAAAAGGACATTTTGAGAAAAGGACTTTTTGAGAAAAGGACATTTCGAGAAAAGGACATTTTGAGAAAAGGACGTTTTGATAAAGGACATTATGAGAAAGGACATTTCGAGAAAAGGACATTATGCGATGAGACGACTGAAAGCCCTCACGATTTATAATATTAGTAAGGATTCATTTCCATTTGACAATATGGATATGAAAACAATAGATAAAATTTTTCTCCATCGTAGACAAATATGTACTGTATTTGTCTACGAAGGTATCGTTGTTTGTTAACTAACAAGGGGGACGGCGCGTACGCAGTCCCCACTATCAAAAATTACGCATCCGAGTTATCCACATTAGGGATAATCGCAGGGGTCAACCCAACCGCAGTGCAATGGAAGGGTCTCGCCCTGGGGGAACCGCCTATTTGATCACGGTATCCCCTATGCCAGGTAAGTATGAATTAAGTTGGCTGCTCCGGGGTAGTCATTCAATCGCGGAGAATCTTAACACCGACTTTTAATTTTTCTACTAACGCCATCTAGGCCGTGAAGAGGTAATTTGAATATAATTATCTTAAAAAAAACTGCAAGCATACAAAATATATACCTATGATAAACATCAAAATTTTGCTACATTTAACGTTTTAAGTTTAATTGCATTTTATAGTATTTTGGGTAATAATTACATATTGCCTACTATTGAATCTCTAATAATGATTTTGTATCAGAATGTATATCTATATCTGTGCAGAAGGTAGACATTGCACTATTTTATTGTAGAATTATTTAATTATGTATTGTATTTATGTATATTATTAAAATTAATTTCCATAATTTGTATCGTAGCGCCCTCTTGTGGCAAAGGTAAGAAGTGCGTCGACGCATCTGCTTGAGCGCGGGTAGCGTTTATAGGGTTAGCCGGAAGATGGGACTTTTAGCTGTTTTAATAAAAAATAATATATTATATGATGCATAGAAAGACTAACGTGATGCGGCCATGGAAAAGGGGGCTTACTTATCTACGAAAACTTATTCTCCACAGCCACCCAGAATACCCAATCGCAACAGAGTCTACCACCAGTGTCTTACGTGAAAGCGATAGACGTGTGGATGTCTTCCTGCTCTGTCTTCGTGTTCCTCTCACTCTTCGAGTTCGCTGTGGTCAACAACTACATGGGGCCCGTCGCTACCAAGGCCATGAAGGGGTATTCTGATGAAGATCTGTCCAGGGATCTTGATGCTTTTAAGGTTTATAGAATTAGCAACTATACTATAATATAGTCCTAGGGAACATGCCCTGTGTCGCGGGAGACTTCATAAACATACAATTACGGGCACAAAGTACACCCAGACTCGGAACAACCATTTACGAATCACACAATTTGGTACTGTGTTGGGTTCAAACATGGTTCAAACCCATAACATGCTGCGCCGTGGTAAAGGGCAGGGAAACCACTAAATCAACCGTGCAGTCAAATAAGATAGGTAGTCGTTAGATCATGACATTCATGACAGGCCTAAATATAAAATAAATAACTCTGTCACCAGATTGCCCACTAAACGATAAGAAGAAGAAGGTAAACAGTGGTAGTAACTGAGTGGTAAAGTAACCGACTGGTAACAGGTGTCAGTTCGATCTCGGTCGACAATACCACTGGGCATTTCATTTTGTGGAATTTATATTTCAACTATCACTTATATTTAGACCCGACGAAAGGTGCTGCTTGATTGCAATACATATCCGGTCTAACACACACACACACACAAAATTTCATTAATACCGATCCAGCTTTTTAGGAGAAATTCAGTGATATACACGTACAGAAGATATACGTTATGACTAGTAAAAAACGTTCTGCAACTGCTGACGGTGGGGAAAGCAATCGTTAACAAACCTCCATGTCTTGGAAATAATTCTAAAGACATGTCTAATCCACTATTATTATTAAGAGGAAATGCGGTGTGTCTATTCTCCATAGAAACGCTCTCGCCTGTTTTCTACCTGGTTTACGATCTTAACCTTTTAGCCGCCACGTGTTCCTTCAAGAAAATGTGCTCCTAGCGCCGGACGCTTATTGACAACAAAATTACTAGTGCTGGAAAACGTTAATCGTATTCTAAATAAAACATTTAAAATTATTTCCCAAATAAAGAACTTTAAACCAAACAAGCTTGTTTTACAAATTATATCCTAAAAACTGAATTACTTGTACCTACATCTGATCATAAATACATTGGAAGTTATAATAAACATCCAATTCAGAAATGTTACACCTTAAAGAATATATCGATAGTATGAAATCTCTAGTTCGATCATGACGTCACAGCCTGTCTGATATATTCGACCCCGGCGCTGAACTTTTTAAGCATTTTGAAATTGATAGTGCAGGTCAATAAAGGATCTAGTACTCCGATGCTTACTAATAATTCGACTGAATCCTTAACAAAAAGATATAAATTTAAAATTATTTCATAGAAATCATTCTTTTTTTTAAGTTGTACGTAATTATTGCAAAAAAGTGATAAGTCCGAAATAAAAATGTGATTAGACATGGTAAACGATTACTGAGCTGCCCTACTCATGATGACATTATTGTGTGTGGGTAAAAGTCTTTTTCATTATATCTAATGACTTACACGACCACGACGATACATTCTAGCAGAAAATGGAAAAACGCAAAGGTAAGTTGTACC
The DNA here is from genome assembly GCA_947095525.1 of Trisateles emortualis. NCBI lineage: Eukaryota > Metazoa > Arthropoda > Insecta > Lepidoptera > Erebidae > Trisateles > Trisateles emortualis. The sequence continues at coordinate 7,810,317 of OX352754.1, read as the reverse complement.
TATAATTTCTATTAAATTTGGAATAAGATTTATTTATAACTTACGTCAGGTATGTATCTACTTACGATACTCGTATATACCTACAAAGTCAAAGTCAAGTATTTTACCTCTTTATTTGTAAAGAGAATGCAAAGTTAAATAAATATTAATTTCATCAAATTACTATTTAAATTGTTAAAGTTCATAAAATTAATTAAAATTCGTTTCTTACCTCGCTTCAATGATAATTTTACTTAGTTCTCATAAGAACTTTATTGTTACCTATTCATTTACAGATTCGAAGCGTGGCAGAGATACACCTGATTTTGATAACACGCAACTAGGCTTCGAAGCAGAGATAGCAGCACAAATTAGGAAAAAAATTAAGTCCGCATCAGCTAAACAACCATGTGAACATTGCAGAATATATAAGACCCAGCCAGACAAAAGGAACGAGTTGTTCACACAACTGTTAAATGAAGAATTTGATTAAAAATTCAAAATCCTCCGTATTTTCTTCATGACCCTCCAAAATTCTAATCAACTCCTCTGCAGTCGACATTTTAACCGATAAAACACGAACGACGATGTATCAATACTCAGTAAACTGATAATATTTTACTAAGTACCCACACACAAAACATATTTTACTTTATAATTATTTACAACTTACCCTCACTATTACGATATATTTTTCGCTTATGACGTCACAGGCGGTCGGCTATATACGACTCCGGCGCTGCCACAGTGGAGGTTTTCCAATCTTTTAGTGATGTACCCACATTGAGTATATTGAAACAATCGATGAATATTTTATGTCCTATAACGGCTTTTTAACACTAATTAATAACTATAAAAATTATATATAGCTAAAGTATGCACCATTATACAAATAACTAATAATTCATAACCTTTTATCATTGATCTACCACGTTTTACCAATATCTTTGCACATGTCGATTATCGACATGTACACAACACTATTGTCGGATTTATACGACTGCGGCGGTACGTATACTTATAAAATCTTGGTTTAATTACCAAAGAATTTCATAGTTTTTTAAGTTGAATTTTAGAGCTTTCAGTAGGGTTATTTTTGGAAATAAAAATACAAAATGATTCGTTCGTAATTTCTCATATATTTTTATTAAAAACTTTGACGTATTTTAATAAACTTTCGACACAAACAGATTGTAAACCTATAGTCGTATATATACGTCTGCGGCGCTAAGGGCACAAAAGTTATCTGTCTGATATATACGTCTCCGGCGGTACCTTTTAGCCGCCACGTGTTCCTTCAAGAAAATGTGCTCCTAGCGCCGGACGCTTATTGACAACAAAATTACTAGTGCTGGAAAACGTTAATCGTATTCTAAATAAAACATTTAAAATTATTTCCCAAATAAAGAACTTTAAACCAAACAAGCTTGTTTTACAAATTATATCCTAAAAACTGAATTACTTGTACCTACATCTGATCATAAATACATTGGAAGTTATAATAAACATCCAATTCAGAAATGTTACACCTTAAAGAATATATCGATAGTATGAAATCTCTAGTTCGATCATGACGTCACAGCCTGTCTGATATATTCGACCCCGGCGCTGAACTTTTTAAGCATTTTGAAATTGATAGTGCAGGTCAATAAAGGATCTAGTACTCCGATGCTTACTAATAATTCGACTGAATCCTTAACAAAAAGATATAAATTTAAAATTATTTCATAGAAATCATTCTTTTTTTTAAGTTGTACGTAATTATTGCAAAAAAGTGATAAGTCCGAAATAAAAATGTGATTAGACATGGTAAACGATTACTGAGCTGCCCTACTCATGATGACATTATTGTGTGTGGGTAAAAGTCTTTTTCATTATATCTAATGACTTACACGACCACGACGATACATTCTAGCAGAAAATGGAAAAACGCAAAGGTAAGTTGTACCTATAATTTCTATTAAATTTGGAATAAGATTTATTTATAACTTACGTCAGGTATGTATCTACTTACGATACTCGTATATACCTACAAAGTCAAAGTCAAGTATTTTACCTCTTTATTTGTAAAGAGAATGCAAAGTTAAATAAATATTAATTTCATCAAATTACTATTTAAATTGTTAAAGTTCATAAAATTAATTAAAATTCGTTTCTTACCTCGCTTCAATGATAATTTTACTTAGTTCTCATAAGAACTTTATTGTTACCTATTCATTTACAGATTCGAAGCGTGGCAGAGATACACCTGATTTTGATAACACGCAACTAGGCTTCGAAGCAGAGATAGCAGCACAAATTAGGAAAAAAATTAAGTCCGCATCAGCTAAACAACCATGTGAACATTGCAGAATATATAAGACCCAGCCAGACAAAAGGAACGAGTTGTTCACACAACTGTTAAATGAAGAATTTGATTAAAAATTCAAAATCCTCCGTATTTTCTTCATGACCCTCCAAAATTCTAATCAACTCCTCTGCAGTCGACATTTTAACCGATAAAACACGAACGACGATGTATCAATACTCAGTAAACTGATAATATTTTACTAAGTACCCACACACAAAACATATTTTACTTTATAATTATTTACAACTTACCCTCACTATTACGATATATTTTTCGCTTATGACGTCACAGGCGGTCGGCTATATACGACTCCGGCGCTGCCACAGTGGAGGTTTTCCAATCTTTTAGTGATGTACCCACATTGAGTATATTGAAACAATCGATGAATATTTTATGTCCTATAACGGCTTTTTAACACTAATTAATAACTATAAAAATTATATATAGCTAAAGTATGCACCATTATACAAATAACTAATAATTCATAACCTTTTATCATTGATCTACCACGTTTTACCAATATCTTTGCACATGTCGATTATCGACATGTACACAACACTATTGTCGGATTTATACGACTGCGGCGGTACGTATACTTATAAAATCTTGGTTTAATTACCAAAGAATTTCATAGTTTTTTAAGTTGAATTTTAGAGCTTTCAGTAGGGTTATTTTTGGAAATAAAAATACAAAATGATTCGTTCGTAATTTCTCATATATTTTTATTAAAAACTTTGACGTATTTTAATAAACTTTCGACACAAACAGATTGTAAACCTATAGTCGTATATATACGTCTGCGGCGCTAAGGGCACAAAAGTTATCTGTCTGATATATACGTCTCCGGCGGTTAAAAGGTTAAAGTAAACATTTTTTGCAATAAAATTAATATCAACTTCTTGTATGTTCCTATGTTTTCCTTTTTAATGATTCATTATATTTATAAGCACTAGAAACCCTTAAAAATACTCAAAATAACCATTTTAGACGGCTGTCAACATAGGCCTGGTATACAAATATGACAACTGTTATTGAAAAAAGGAAAACATAGGGGCACATTTTATATCCTAATCATGCAGTTTACGAAATATCTTTTAAATTGGTCTAATAATGGAGGAGGAAATAGGCGAGAGCCAAACCTCGAATTACGACTTTTTACTTATGCTGTTTAGTCGGATAAATATGCAGTTGTCCCTGTCGCACAAATCGCGCGGCCGAGCGCTCGCAGAGCGACAGCGATAGTTTATTCAAATACCTAATATTCAAAAGTCTCTCCGCCCGCATTTCCTCTTAATACGTATACGAGCTCGTACCAGCAACCTAAATTATCTATAGGTACTAATATTATAAAGCTGAAGAGTTTCTTTGTTTGTTTGGTTGAACGCGCTAATCTCATTTTTGTTTAATAGTGCATTTATTCAGGAAGGCTAAAGGCTATGGAACATCACGCTATGATCAATAGGAGCGGAGCAGTAGTGATATATGTTGCAAAATCGAGGAAAATTTTCCAAATAACCACGCGGACGAAGTCGCGGGCGACCCCTAGTATAATATATAATAAAAAACAACCTAAATTTTCATCTTTCTTTCTTTCCAGCACATATTCCCCACGACGGTAGACCCTCGAGCAAGTACCTCAGCCTCCATTCCTCAGTACGACACATTTTGTAATGGACGAGAGACAGCTGTCTACATCGACAGGTTCTCCAGATTCTTCTTCCCGTTTTCATTCTTCATATTAAATGTGGTATACTGGTCTACTTTCTTGTGATGTTGATGGTACAAAGAATGGAAAGTCACTTAAGTCGGTTCACACTACGACGTTTTGCATCGATGCATCGAAGTAAACTCGTGTTGAGTTAGCGTGTGTAGGTCACGGCTTAAACTCTCTCTGCTCTCTTGATAGAGGAAAGGAGAGAAGTGTCCAGCAGTGGAAGTTAGACATATTTAGGTTGCTATTATCTTTATAAAGAAAATTCAACGTATGTAAGTTTGTCCTCTCTCATGTATCGGATTGCGATGAATGCTTGGTGAATGATTGTGAATGACACGCAAGCCAAGTTGTGGTCGAAAGCTAGTTTTAAATAAAAATGCGATTTTATTTATATCGCGTTTTAATATCAAATTCAAAATGATTTATTCCACATCACAATGTATTTTGATTCATTCCACATTATTATTATTAAAAACTACAGAACACATAGACTTGACAAAAGAAATGGAAACGGTGTGGGCATAGCTAGAGCTGGTTTTGAGCCCAGTTTATCGACGCAAAAGGCCGTAATGTGTAGAGCACAGAAATAGATCTGAGCCTCTAGACAAGTGGCATAAGCGATAGTAGTAGATTAAATCGTAGACTCACGTCAAATTCCATACATTTCATTTTTTGACTTTTCGATTCGACTATTGCTTATGCCACTTGTCTAGAGGCCCTGTTGTGGTGTAGAGGTTGACAGTTAGCGACTGTGTCGCGTTGTGACCGCAACTGCTTTGTGTTTGAATCGATGCAGATTGCAAAAAATGAAATGTGTGTACTTTTGAGTAGCAACTTATTTATGTACCTACCGAGTACAATTATTAATTATTAATATTTATCTACCTAATTTTAATAAAATAGACTAAACTAAAATAGGCTAGGGTAACTGCTTGACATCACGGACATACGGTTGTTTTAAATCAACCGAGGGCCCTGCTCGATGGATGAGGTGATTTATTGTAATTTCTCTCAGAATGGTTTAGATGGTGGACAAATTCGAACTCCGGAGTAGGAGCTCGGATGGCACAGTTGGTAGATCGCTGGGCCGGAACCCGAGAGGCGCAGGTTCAAGTCCTGCTCCGGGCTTCGTCTTTTTCCACATAGCTTTAATATTTAAGTATATTTAAAAATGGTTTAGGGTCATTGGATCTTAATTGTTAATGAATTCGTGAGGTACATTGAACTAACAAAGCATTTCCATTGGTTCTTTCGGACTAGCTCGGGGAACCCCACTAAATAGGTACACATACAATACAATACATACAAGACACATACTATATACCACCACTTCTATCAGTCCTGTCCTGCGCAGTTTCTAGCCTATTTCTAGCTTGTAGCTTATAATAAGTTAGAAAAGTAAAAAGTTCTAGTTAATTTTACTTAGATATACAGAATGTTAATAAAATTATTGTTTTATTTTAGTGTGTTAGGATGTAAATAAAGTTTTGTTCAGATATTAAATTTTTATTTGTGTGAATCATTGGCAAAGAGATAGGCAGGACACCATACAAGCTAGCAAGCCCGATTAGGTAAGAACCTTCGCCTTACAGAATAGGTACCATAGCCAATTAACAAGTGGTGACACCAAACAGTGGTGTAGGTGTTCCTGTGCCAATTTAGGGATGCGTTTTTAAAGAAACGTTTTCTAGTGTACCTAATTATGTTGTTGGGACAGCTACACTTGAGTCATGTTCCAGATATCATATCATACCAGATACACCGAGCTTTGACACTCGTGCGTCCCGTGGACAACTAAATTTACTTACTGTCTTGAACCTCGCAACGAATTTAATCAGAAGAATATAGGAGGAGTAGGAGTCAGAAAGAAAAGTTTCCACTTTCCTCCATAGCAAAGCGGCAGACAAAATAAATCTGTATAGGTCTTTTTATCGGCATTAATATAGGCTTTTCATTATTATATTTCCTAACTTTTGCTGTTTGATTCTGTGCTAAGAATCAAACCTGAGAAGCCTAAGCCTACTTAGGTTACGGTAATGCTCACCAACAGGCGAGCCGTGTGCATGATTGCCACTGAAGTGCTTAGGTAGTATAAAAAAAACTAAAACATTTTAAAACACAAAGAATTTTCCAGGATGGGAATCGAACGCATGGACTCCTGCTTAGCACCACTAGACTTAGACTTAATTAAGTTCAGTGTAACAGTGTTGTTTTGGAACAACAATTAAATTGACTAAACAAAGATGTACTTTTTTCACCAAACAAATAATGGCGGAATCTTATTTATTTTATTAAATCGTGTAAGTTAATTGTAAATAAGATAAGTAGGTTTATTAACCGCAGCTAGTTTACTCCCGCGGATCTTCTTGTCTGTTAGTAATAATATAAGTAGCTAAGTAAGTATATTATCTATGTCATTATTTTCCCCTTTTTATACTACTTGAGTGGCAAACAAGCGTATGGCCCGCCTAATTTTAAGCAGTAACCGTATCACTCGCTTGTTGCCAATCCATTTTTTTTACACCAGGGCTTTAAGATGGAAGTTACCCTGGGATAGGAAGACGTTTCTTTCAATACGCATCCCTAAATGAGCGCTGGAGACCTGTGGTCATACACAGGAACACAACTTCACCGCTGTGTGTAGTTATTTGGCTGTGGTCTTCTGTAAGGTTGAGATCCTTCCCCAGTCGGGTTTGCTCGTTAGTATGGTGCCCTACCTATTTTTAGCACAAGCCTTACATCGTGGGGTATTTTATACGAACATTAATTTTCCTTGTCAACTTTCGATTACGGCGGCTTATCTCAACCGAGACTAGCCTATCTGTGCAGGAGGTATTGTGCTCAAATGTGTGCTCTGATACAGATACAATCTTCTGACCAACGACTTGAAGGGAGGAAGGTAATCTATTAACATTGCAAAATTAGGTATTTTTTTAAAGGTCTCGCAGATTTTTTTAGAAAATGTTCACCCATCTACAGACACACGCGACAAGCTTGCTTAACCTCACAGATCTGCTAGTACCTACTTAGTTTCAAGGTCCGTTCAACAAAACAATACTCAATATACAAACAAACAATCTCATTTACATATATATAACAACGCAGCGTTATCATTGACATGCGCAAGAGTAAATATTATTTGTATTACAATATTACGGTTCTTCCCTTTTTCTTAAGTCATTTATTATTTCTTCCAAAAACCTCATTATCCTCAAAATCTAGTATAAAACCTGACCACTATCCACCAAGACATCATTCGGAAGTACATCTTGAATCAGTCAACATGTATAAACCTATTATAGTCTTGGGAGTTCTGGCTGTCTACTTCATTTGTGAGTCATCATGTCAGCGTTTCATACGGCCTACGTACAGACCACCTACTTACCGACCGCCTCTACGACCGAGAAGACCTATCATCTTCAGAGCCAAGAGAGGGGCTGATGACAACCCTTTATGGTTATACCAAGGAGATGTTCCAAAGGCTCCAGCGACTGGCGACCATCCATACTTACCGAAGTATATCGACGATATAGAACTGGATCCTAATCGGAGAGTAGCCCGCAGTTTGGGTACTCCAAGTGTGTCAAGAGGAGGTGGAACTCGTCAGTCTTCAAGTAAGGATACAGGTGCTACTCATCCAGGGTACAATCGCCGTAACGCAAGAGATCTGCGGAAGATTCCTGGAGTGCCAAAATTGCCGCCATTTAAGCCTCGCCGTCCAGCTTTTAAACACCCTTGGGATACTAGGCGTATTCCTAAAATTCACGGTTGATCTAATACATATCGTCGGTCCAGTGGTCAACTCGCCAATCTGCAATTTTGGCACTTTTGAGTTAAATATACCAAAGTGTTGGTAATTTTAAAACGCATCTAGTATAAAAAAATTATACATTTATGTGTATTATTTTTAGAGATATTAACAATATTCCGTTCGTATATCTGCTTGAAAATGTGTTTTCGCTGTAGTAAACTAGCCATTGTGACTATTGGTTAGTTTACTATGTTGTTTGAGAAAATCGGTATCAAAACTCACAAAGCTCAAGTAGCCTAAGTAGCAGATTGGTTAGCTGACAATTGTGTAAATAAAGATTTAAATAAAAACTCACAGAGTTCAACTAGTCTAAGTGGTAGATTGGCTAGTTTACTGTGGTGTAAATAAAGATTTAAATAAAAACTTACAGAGTTCAACTAGTCTAAGTGGTAGATTGGCTAGTTAACTGTGGTGTAAATAAAGATTTAAATAAAAACGTACAAAAGTAAACTAGTCTAAGTGGCAGATTGATTAATTTATTATGGTGTATATGGAAATATAAATCAAAACTCGCTAAGCTGGTCTGGCCTAAGTAGCAGATTGACTAGTTTACTATGGCCGAATTATTTCAATACTAAATGCTCAGACTAATAGAATAAGATAGACGGAGCGTGTAGAACTCGCGCGTGAAGCCGCCAAAAGTCATACTAAATAGCAATGTCATACGTTTTCGTTTTCGCGCGCAGTCGATTTGAGCCGCTCTGAAGTATTTTTACAACGTTTTACTACACAATACGGCATTATAATAATATTTTGTTAAAACGTGTTTAGACGTGCGTACTCACTAGCGGCTCAAATCGACTGCGCGCGAAAACGAAAACGTATGACATTGCTATTTAGTATGACTTTTGGCGGCTTCACGTGCGAGTTCTACACGCTCCGTCTATCTTATTCTATTAGTCTGAGACTAAATGGTAGTTTGTCAAAATGTAGTAGGTAGTTTTGTCATTTTATTTAGATAATAGAGCATTTGACAGATAAAATAATCACCTACTGTTGTATTCGTTTTTATTAATTATTTGGAAAGAATAACAGTATCAAATCCGGTAGAAATAGTAGAATTATTTTAACTACCTATTATTTATTTTTAAGATCTAATTAACATAGTTATAAAGCTAATAATATTATTAAATAAATAGTTTTTATTGTGACTATTATTATAGGCGTTGATTAACCATTCAGAAGATGAAAGTGACTCGGAAGGTAAGAAAAACTTATTTAAAGGTTTTATAACCTCATTGTATAAGCGGCCATTTAATAATGTTGATTATTTTTATAAAAATAACATACTCATAACTTTCGTATGTAAGTGAACTTCAACTTTATTCAATTGCCAAATATTATTTTAGCTCAAGAAAATTATTTGTTTGTATTCTAAGTTTGAATTACCCTTGCTACTTTAATCGGGATTAATAACCTGCTTTTTGTGATGATTTGATTGAAATTAATATAACACATAACTTTAATAAGTTGCTTGAGATAAGTTGCACACATAAAATAAATTGGCTGATGTATAGTGAAGGGGTATAAAATAATTCATGTCGTTTATAGGCTAATACATAATTATTATGAGTTAATACCTACGCATGTATTGGCATATTACTAAGGCGGGTCAATAAGTCCGTGACTTTTTGAATTTCTGACCTCTTTACTGAAAAAGCAACACTACTCCTGTCAACAGGCATCTGTCAGTTGACTCCTATCAAAATTTGAACTTGCTGCGTCAGTTAGTTTGTGTTTGACAGCTATCTTTATCAGACTACCCAGTAATTTGAGGAAAAAATGGAAAAAAAGTGAATTTCGTGTGCTTATTAAGCATTATTTTTTGCGAAAAAATACCATTACCGAGACCAAGGCTAAGCTTGATAAATACTATGGGGACTCTGCACCATCGATTTCAATGGTAAAAAAGTAGTTTACTGAATTTCGTTGTGGCCGTACAAGCACTGAAGATGAAACAATCAAAAAAATTCATGATATGGTGTTGGCCGACCGAAGATTGAAAGTGCTAGAGATTGTGGAAGCCGTAGGGATCTCACATGGCTCAGTGGTTTCAATTTTGAATGATCACTTGGGCATGAGAAAGCTTTCCGCAAGATGGGTGCCGCGTTTGCTCACAGTCGACCACAAACGCAATCGTGTAACAACTTCACAGAAAAGGTTTGGCGTTGTTTAATCGCAATATGGAGGAGTTTTGCGCCGTTTTGTAACCGTGGACGAAACATGGATCCATTACAACACACCAGAGACCAAACAACAGTCAAAACAGTGGGTTTCTAAGGGTGATTCGGCGCTAAAGAAGGCCAAGGGGGGTTTGTCAGCCAATAAAGTTATGGCGACTGTTTTTTGGGATGCACGCGAGATAATCCACATTGACTACCTTCAAAAGGGAAGAACAATCAATGGGGAATGTTATGCCAACTTATTGGACCGATTCAATGACGATTTGAAAAAAAAGCCGACCTCATTTGGCCAAGAAAAAAGTTCTTTTCCACCAAGACAATGCAAGGGTGCACACATGTGCAGTTGCCATGGCAAAAATCCATGAATTGGGCTATGAATTGCTCCCTCATCCGCACTATTCTCCAGATTTGGCTCCGAGTGACTACTTCTTGTTCCCAAACCTGAAGAAATGGAAAATAATTTGGCTGATGTATGGTGAAGGGGTATAAAAGAATTCATGTCGTTTATAGGCTAATACATAATTATTATGAGTTGATACCTACGCATGTATTGGCATATTAGTTACAATGGCTTGAAGAAATCTTGTGTTGTGAATGAGTGAATAAATGTATGAATGAGTAAGTATTGAATAGCTACATAAGCAACCTAAACATTAACATTATTAAGATAGCAATGTCTAATAAAAAAAATAAAGAAACTGTTAATACTTTGTTAGGGTGTTATTATGATCAATATTGGAACTATTATAAATAACTTTTTTTGTTAGTCTTTTTAAAAGTTCATCTCATACTTAATTAATTTTATCTCATCAATGACATTTCTCGAATTGATTCTTATACATATACATTGTTATTATGTTTCTTCTGGGTATTTTCTAATGTGTATCCCCCGACCTTTGGGTGGCTTTAGGAGGCTTAGGGGACATGGGTTCTACACACAGAGGCCCTGTGAGAATTTTAATGTGTATACACTATGATAGTATAGTCATGACCATAATTATATTTTATTATTATTATGTTTCCATTAATAGTATCATTTTGCCACATGTTATAGTATGATAGTTGATATTATAATTTAGGTACCTATATTGCTTTAGCTAAACATCAGTTTAATGAACCACCCCAGAAAGACAATGAAGTGCCATCGTCTTCTACTCTGATAAATATTAGTAATATTTATGAAATTGATGAAAACTGTATTGAAGCACCAGCTTATTCGCCTTTTACTCCCAGAAATATTTACAACATTGGTGAGACGAGCGTCGAAGCACCAACATATTCACCTATAACACCGAGAAATGTTTGTGAGGAGGGTGAACAAGGCATTGTAGCACCAGAATATTCTACTCTAACTCATACAGATTCACCTTAACCACTTATGTCCCCTGGAAGTTCAGACACCCTTTTAGAGCCTGATAATGATACCGCGACGCGTATGTAGTCACTTTTACACCATTGTTTCAATAAAACATTGTGATTCTTTTATTTTCTGCTTTCAATTTTACAATTTCTACTTTTAACATTTACTAAATAATAATAAAAAAGGTATGTACACAAACTCATTCTGTTATTTCACCCCTTTGGTTAATTACCTAAGCATAGTGTTTTTCACGTTTCTTTTTAAACCTACCTTTATTCTATACCTTTACTCATAACCGTGGCCTGTGGACTCATGTTGTGGTTCTTACGCGAACAGCGATGTCTAAAGCACTGACACATTCATTCTTTTTAACATTCATACTCTTTCAAGTCAAAACTTATTCACGGACAGTAGGTTTTTAGCAAGTTTATACAAAACTCTATAACCATTCCTACAGCTTTGTGCAACACCCAACACCTAACAAACCCATCCTTGCAGACCGTTTATTCTATCTAAGTCACTGACATCCTTGGCTATAAATAGTGACTGCCTGAAGTGTTCCAGATAGCGGGTTAAATCCTGACGCAAGACTAATATTTGTGTAGTTCACATACAGCAGTTCTAAGTTTGGAGTTAAAGATACAAAGTACCCTCAGATTAAAAATTAAATTTTAGGTAGGAACCTACCCAAAATTTGTGATCTTTGTTGTTTAAAAAGCCTCCCGAGACACGGAGATTGTTTTTTTAAACGAAAGTAGTCTTTTCAAAAAGGAAAACGTAAGAAAGAAAGGCTACATTTAGTTTTTATTTGACATTTATCAACTTTCTAAAAGTATTCACAATGCAGTTTGGCTACTTTATAATCCAATACATTATTTTTATATTATATTAGACAATAATCAACTGACTTAACTACCACATTTGCTACTTTACCTCATATATTTGCTACGACGAGCAATTTTCTCACTACGGTAAACGCGCCAATCTGCATTTTCAGGAAAACTACTGACTTTTCAGTTAATTTTACTATGTCATCTTAAAGACCTTAAAATATTACCTATACACTGGCTGTAGCAAATATCTTAGTTTAACCGTTGATTTACAGTACTCAATTGAATTTTGTTTTGGCTCTCCTGTAAAATCACCAATTTTGAGATTGGCAAGTTGACTATTGGACCGACGATATAAATAAGTTATTAATATATCAACTAATCTACCTAATATATTAAAATTTAGATATTATATTTTGTTTTCTTTTAAATAACTTCCGCACTAGGTAACAAATCCTGACAACATACAATTAATTGCCCCGTGTGGGAATCGAACCTAGAACACGCCGCGCAGTGGTAAATGGTGAGGTAATCACTTAGGCAGCTGCACCAACGAGGCAGTTAATAATGAATAATATTATATAATGAAAATGTGTTTGTTTGTTACACTGTCAAGGCTTAACTACTCAACCGATTATTACGAGATGCATACCAACACATCAGGGGTATTAAAAAAAATCAAAAAGCAGACTGCTTGAAAAAAAACGACGTTAAATAAATAGTTACGTACTGAAAACAATCAGTCTTGTAATCTAGAATTCTCGATAATAATAGTCATATTAAATAACTACACATCGAAATAGTTTCATGATCGATAATCGATACCCACATAAACCAAATAAAATTTTAGTTCTAATGCTGAACATAGGACTGTATGCTGGGGACTTCTTGGAGAAGGCCTATGTCCATCAGTGGACTTCTTCTGAGATAATTAAGACAATGAATCCAGTTACATAAATGTCATCAAATAAAACAAGAGTGTACAAGCATATTATATATTTTTTTTAATAATAATTAAGAATAAATTCTTACATCACGAGTTATAAAATAAATACATTTATTGCCTTAAATTAAGTCCAAAAGTACTCTGTACAATTATTGTTAGCGATGTACAAACGAGAAACGACAAGTAAAAAATATCCAAAAAACAAAAACTAAAATTAAAAAAGGTTTTTATTGTGAAGTCAGTAAGTTACCACAATATCCTTCATGTGACAATCTACTTACTAACAACTTAACAAATTGTGTCAGAATCACAACCAATAGTTTGCATCTTAATTTCATCTCTTATCAAATATTACACAAACTATTTTATATCATTGCTCTTTGCTTATTACTAAAACAAGAACCATTCTTTACCTTATAATTATAATTACAATTAAATTAATACTATCTAATTCCTAGCGGGTGTTTCTTACTGGACTGTTGTGCTGTTTCTCACAATATACTCCATGCCCTTTGTAATCTCGAGATCTAGACCTGGATGCAGATTGCTCTACTTGATAATAACGTTTGAATATAGCTTCTGGCAGCGAGATTATTCGACGAGTTACCTCAACAATTGGTACAAAGAAATAAATGACTTCACGGGAGTTGGAGTATATACAGTGGCGCAAAATTATCACATTAAATGTATATTCTATAATATACAACGTTAAATCGTGTATTTTAAACGGTGTTATAGCTTTTGTTACTCATAAAATGTGCAAAAATGATTTAAATGAATATTCGTCGATTAAACAAAGAAAAAAAATCGTAAACCTACAAAAAATAAGACGTGAATTAGAACGTTATTTTAATAAGTCATCATCAGCATCATCATATCAACCCATAAACATCCTAATGCTGGGCACGGGTCTAATAAGTACATTGACATAATTCACTGTTGTTTTAGCTAGTTAGTAAGAGTGACATGGTTAGTCTTTATATCTTCATTGCACATGATGTTATCTATAATATAATAATGATACTAAATGTGTTGCTAAGCGCACATCTCGAGAACAGCTGAACCGATTTCGCTAATTCTTTTTTTGCTATTTTCGTTATTGTCAGAATAAAGTTCTTATGTAAAAAATTGGTGAATCTTCAAAGTTTAACATTAACTTTACATTGTCATTGTCAACATTTTGCCATGTTGGATGCATTGGAAGAAAATTTAAATCATACTTATAATAATTTTGATTGTATGTACAGTAGTGAGAATAAAAATCATTATTGTTATATCAGATGGATATGAATAATCAAATATCGCAGGCGACATGAAAGTGCAGACCGTACTGACAGAGACAGGTGTCTGCGGGGAGGTAGGAAGGGAAGCGGGCGGATGAATTTGTAGAGGCTGTCACACACCTCCAACGAAAAGGGAGGATCCTCTGACCAGGCTAGGTGATGCCTGGCGGGCCGCGGCACAACGGTTAGTTGTTGGGCATTGTATATATACTGAGTGTCTGTGTAAACTTCGATAGCGCGATTCAGCATCTTGAACATTTGTTCTGCGGTTGCGTGTTTCTGAGTATAGTGACATCTGTGTTTTCTATGTTGAACTTCGTTGCTTGTTGTAGCGTTATTCTATTGGCCTGATAGATGACGCTACAAATTCAATCATCACAACCTAACGATTTTGACTGCTCCCAATGCACAATTAGAATAATTGAGTTCTATAAACTATGGTATTCTACATAGTTAGATAATGACTCTTATTTCCATGTACACTTCTTTTTCTCTCTCACTTTTCTTTTAGTCTACCATTATAAGGTAGAAAACTCATTTTGAGTAAGGCTTTGTACATAATATTTTTAGTCATTTTGTGAGTACAATAAAAATCTGTCAATTACTTATATATGTGTTGGCAATTAATAAGATAACCTTTACGCCACCTGCTATAAGACGCAAAATTAACGTAGTCCATACCTCGAACACATTTCTGTTTTTTTTCTATGTTTATATAATACCTAGTTTACTTTTCCACAAGTTTGCAACATCCTAAACTCGATAAAATATCGGTGTCATAGTTATATTGACACTATATTAGACCTTCTTTAATAAATAAATGGAGATCATTATGTCAAATACTATGACTAAACATATGCCGATATTATTCATAAGATTGTGTATTTATCTAACTAATTATTGCTATACAACTAATTTGTGTATTGACACAAATTTAAGTTTTTTTTAATAGTTTTAAATATAATATAAAGATGTTGCAACTTGATTATTTAGGTATATAAGTGTAGGTGTTAGTATTGCAATCTGCATACAGATCATCGTGTGACATCGCGGTACATTCGCGCCCGCATGAGACGTGTTCATCGCTTTATTAACAAGGCATTACTTATCCAAGGCCACTGTGTCATCCACAATGTGCGACTACTAGCCTAGCATATTAATATGCCCTATGTACTAAGATTTAAAACGAAAACTGTTGCGTTCAGATATTGGCATTGTTCATACAGAATTACAGACAAATAAATTATAATAAGACTGTTAAAAATATCACGAAATTAAATTCACGTGGCAAAAAATATGGCATCAGATATTTAAGTACTTTTAATTATTAAAAGTAAAAGATTTTACTAAAATTTGCATTGTGCAAATTTAGCTTTTTCAGTAGAGTATAAAAAATACTATACTCTAACTTTTATGTAACCATATAGAGTAGTAAAGGTATTGGAAGACAGAAAAACATTGCTATTCAGATCAAACATGATACAGTTTGTAAAAACTGTTACAACAAATTCAATTTATACTGGCCATTAAGCCAAAATTATTAATAATAAACCAATTTCACTAAATTAATTAATATAAAACTAAAAATGGACAAAAACATATAAAATTATGTACTTCTGTGTTATTAAAGTAACCAAAGTGCGGATTCAATAGTTTAAGATTACACTTAACACAGGGTCGGGCTCCATTAATTTCAAAATTGACTAGATATCTGTGTGCATAGGAATCGTATATAAAATAGCTAAGTAAAGGAACCGATACACTGAAATTCTGGCATGTCTGTGTAAAAAACCATCTTATACTTATTTATTGCCATTAGCAAAAAATTACGTCTATAAACTGTACTTTAAATTATGTAGAGTACACAATAACACGTCTAAATTTTGTACAAAACTGTACAAACGTATCTGCATTCACTAACATAGAAATCATGCTCAGTCAAGAAACCTAGTATATAACGAACTAAAAACGATACCGATACGCTAGTAAAAATAATAATAATAATAAAATTAGTTTGAAAAACTTCACAACATCGAAAAATCTCACAATAATACGCGGACTAACGAAAATCACTAACAAAATATTTGATCTCTCATTTCACTGGTGTACGATATTACATTAAGTACTGTCGCGTCGTAGTCGTCCTCGACAACGATAAACACAAAACTACCACCGATCAGTCTGCAATACTAAAGAACGAACCTCGCTTAAAGTGAACAGCATCGACAGGCCCTGGTGACGTCACGCCGCGACACCGAGTCTCGCACTAGCAGCACAGGGCGCGGCCCGCAGCCATCACTTGGACGGCTGGTACGGAGGGTAGGCCTGGTGCGGCTGCCCCGCGCGGCTGCCCGTCGCGTACAGCTGCTGCTGGAAGTTGTGGAACTGCGCCGCGTACGTGGGGTCCGCCGTCGACGGCACCGCGAACCCCTGCCCCTTGAACCCTGGCCCTGGGCCTCCCATCGAGGGCGGGAGGGGCTGCGCCGCACCCATGCGCACGTTGCCTGGCCCGCCCATCCCGCCCTTAACGCCGCGGAAGTTGGGACCGCACATGGGGTTAGGTCCGGGTCCTCCGAATGGGTCGTTGGCCATTTTGGGAGGTGAGTTGAAACCGGCAGGGTAGTGGTGCGGCATCCGCAGCATGCCAGGTGCTCGCATGACTCCTCGCATGCCCCCCTCCATGTCCATGCCGCGCGCACCGGGGAAATAAGGCACGCCGCCCTTGCCACCCTCCATTTGCATAGGATTCGTGACTCGTTGCAAGAAATCTAGGCTGGGGGGACCTCTGGGTCCCGAGTTGCACGGCATTTGAGGCCTCGTCGGTAGATACTGTATCGTGTTGGGTGCGCTCGCTTTTACTTGAACGTTAGCACCGTTGAAGGGTGGCATTTTACCCGGACCACCCATTCTGGGTCCCATCATGCCCGCGTCCGGTCCCATCGGTCCCATAGGCCCGCCCATGGGTCCGCCACCCATTTTTGGACTAAGATTCATATCTGGAGGGAAATCGCCACCGCTCATCATACCCTCCATCGGGCCACCCATTCCTGGGCCTCCCATACTGTCCATGTGGCACCCTGGGAACAAAGTTAAATTGAAAAATCTTCCTACTAATATTATAAACGTGAAAGGGGATGTTTGTTGCGTCTTCATGCAGAAACTGCTGGACGGATTTTGATGAAACTTTAAAATGTTATACCCTAAACATCAGAATAGTACAAAGGCAATATTTTATTAAAAAATAAACAAAATCCAAGCGGGCCAAGCCGAACGCAAAAGCTAGTAGGTATATAATAAACTACTTAAAAAAATAAAGAGAACCACTTACCTAATTCGTTCATCATCATGTGTGGATGACTATGTGGATGCATTGAGTGATGGTGTTGCATGTGATGTGGTCCAGATCCAAAAGGTCCCATACCGCCACCGTTAGGACCCATGGGACCTCCGGGTCCAGGACCTCCACCACCTACTGTGTTGGTTAACTGTTGCGACATTTGCGCGAGTGACGAGATAGGGTCAAAGGAAGACGTGGATGTACCCATGGGTCCGTTGGGACCCTGGTTGGGGTTGATGGGAATGTTGTCTGGCCTGTTCATACTGCACGGTCCAGGGAAAGGTCCGGGTAGACTCGTGCTGTTTGGACCGCCGGATAACGTTGTCTGTTGAATATAAATACGAGATCAACACATGTTTTAGAAAAAGTATTTCCAAAATGCTTTATTGTAATTAATTTATATTAAACATTGTCCAGAAAATACTTGTTATGGAAGGTGTTACCTCGTTGTTTCCCGCGAGCGTGTCGTCCATATTGGTATTGCTGGGTGCAGTACTGCTGGCCACACTACAGCTACTCTTACTGCCGGCACACGACGAGGCCACAGACGAGGGCGCGTACGGACCCTGGCTCAAAGGCTCTCGTTGAGGGGTTTTGGATGCACTGTCTTGACTTGATCTGTTTGATTGTGGGCTTGGTCGGGATTTCTCATCTAATTTTAAATAAATTTAATAAGTTAGAAAAAAAGAAAGAAAAAATATCGTCTTTACAAAATCTAAGTGTATACAGTAATCTACAAGAAAATTAAAATATAATTATTGCAAGACAAAACAGGACCTAGCTCAGCGATTAATTGCAACATCGCGGTCGCTGCAGCGCAGATATTCTGCTAGACCCACTTTGCGAATTAATAGATTTCGGTATTTTTTTAGATTATCAATACCTATCCTTAGCTTTCCATTTTTGAAAGTGAAAAGCCCTGATTTTGATGCACGAATTAAGTAAGGCAGCTTGTAAATGTCCAGCAATTACAAGCAATTCCATATTTTACAAGACATCTAGACATGGTTTCGAAAGGGGCACAAAGTGACTTAGAACAATTATGTGAGGATCGAACCCACAACATGCCACGAACTGGTAGAAAGTGAAGGTATACATGTCATGACATTTTTATTTTGATCTGCAGCAGTTTGCAGTCTCTCTGGCAAAATTATGTTAAACAAGCTTCCGCCCGCGCGTAAAATCCCTCGGGAACAGAGATATTTTCAGAAAAAAAAATAGCCTATGTGTTATTCCAAACTATAATTAATCTATCTCTACGCCAATTTATCCAGATCTGTTCAGTTGTTTTATCGTGAAAGAGTAACAAACATACATCTATATCATACATTCTACCAAACTATCGCGTTTATAATATTAGTAGGATAACTAGTGATATTATGATATATACAGACCTTGACATTTGGTGTTGGCAGCGGAGGTAGGCGTCTGTGGGTTGTTGAAGCCAGGACTCTGTTCCAGTGAGAACCGACCAGCACGCGCTTCTGACAGCGAGGAGTGCGGCTCTGGGGTGCCCGGCATCATACTACAAAAATATATATATTTCAACATTTTTTAAGGGCAAGTTTGATGACCCCTTGGGCACGGGTTTCCTCCATACACTTGGATATTAGCCCAAATACACTTTGGAGGGATATAAGCCCATTATACTAGCCAGACGAGTTGGCATAGGGTTTTGTTTCGAATTTACCCTCTCTTGCAGTGGATATTGTCTGCCTGACTAACTTCCTAAGTCGACTCTTAAGACACTCTCGGGATGGTACGGGGTGGTGACATTTGTATTCTTAATCCGTCACCAAGGCTCCGCGCAAACCAGTGGCGGCCACTGGTTGCTAGCGACAAATAGTTTACAAGATTGTTTATACAATTTTCTGTAAATACCCGTCACAAACGCGTAGCAAATGGCAGCCACTCGCGGCTTAGTGTCAACCACACGCGACTAAGTGGCCACTACACGCCACTGGTGGTGACCCCTCGCTACTTACAATAGGAGACAATGCTACCCACATGCCCACCGCTGTGACTCCTGTCAGCCAGGACTAAAAGCGGAGTAACCAACTGATACACCGAGCTTAGACACTCGTGCGTCCCGTGGACAACTAAACCTACTGTCATGGACCCCGCCACGAATCAATCAGAAGTAAATAGGAGGAGTTAGAAAAAAAAGTTTTCACTTCCCTACACAGCAAGCGGGAGACAAAATAAATCTGTATAGGTTTGTAACCTATGAAAAGGAGCACCACAGAGAACCTTAAACTATAATATGTATGGCAGAAACGTTTAAACGCACGGAAATTTCCTCCAGATGAGAGTGTAGTCTTTGGCATAATGATGTAGAACAGCTTACATGTATCATCTGGAGCGGATTTTTATAGTGTACCGGGATATATGGGCTGCTATTATTTAAAAAATATATATAATATATATTTATTTATTTAAAGTCAAGGCTCGCACGTTGCGACGCTGTCGAATAGGCAACCAGTTCAGCTGGGAACGAAAAGTTGATACATGATCGTACTTACGTAGATTAAAAATGAACCGAATGCAATTATTGAGAAGTCGGTCAAGTTTATTGAGTAAATCTGCATTCAGGTCGAGATAACACACATCACCATAGTCGATTATAGGGAAAATTAGTGTCCGCACAAGCATTGTCTTCGTCTGAATAGGGAGGAAATTCTTTAGGCGGTAGAGAGAGCGTAGGGATCCAACAACCTTCTGACTGACTTTAGCCACCTGGGATTGCCAATCAAGAGTGGAATCGATTAGTAACCCCAGATCTTTCACATGTGGGCTATACGGTATAATAGACCCGTCAAATATGACGGGAGAAAGTAATCTGATATCCACTCTTGATAGTATTCGAGAACCCCCCACAAGTATAGCCTGACACTTAGCAGGATTGACACATAAGCCAAACTTACGAGACCAATCCCTGATCGCTGCTAAATCGTCATTTATTTTGTCGATAGCTACATGCAGACTATCAACCCCGGCCTGATAATATAGCTGCAAGTCATCGGCGTAAAGATGATACGAACATTGAAGTTCATGACAGATAAGATTTATGAAAATAGAGAAAAGAAGAGGTGAAAGAATGCCGCCTTGTGGTACCCCACAGCCGCCAGTCACTTTGAGTAAGGCTGAAACAGTGCTATGCCCAGGTCTGAAACCGGATTGGAGTGGTGAGAGGATATTGTTATGATTTACAAACCTGGACAGCTGTTTATGGACACATGCCTCAAGGATTTTGGATAGGAAGGGTAGGATGGAAATGGGACGGTAGTGATCAAGGAGTGAAGGATATAGGTACTACCAAAAAAATATACGGCCCGTCTGACGGTAAGTAGTTACCGTTGCCTATGGACATTTGCAACCCTGGGGATATCACTTGCGCGTTGCTGTCCTTTCAGAAACCTTATAACTTTTGAAAGGCGGCTAGACGGAAAAAAATCTTACGAAAAGTTGTCACAACACTTTTTTGTTTTTTTTATTATTTTGGCGAATTCTCTAAACGGCCAATAATAATATGTCAAATTTGTGTAATAAGGTTTTTGATCTAAGAGTAAAATAAGTAACAAAATAAATTAAAAGTCAAATAGAAGCTTCAAATTTAATGAATTATGTTTGAATTTCGACCACGGGCGATCACTTTTTTTCCCCTCCATAATGTCATGTGTATGTTTGAATAAACGTTTTTCTTTCTTTTTTTCTCTTTCTTCTTTCTAGTATAAGGAGTCTTAAGGAATTATTTCAAGCATGTGTAGATAACTCTTTAAAGTACTTCGTTCCTATCTGGTGTCCCACGACATCACTCGGTTTTATTATTATTATATAGGTACGTACCCGACAGGTGATTTCTGATTAGAATTAGATTGTGGCGTTTGCCCCCCACTGTTTGACGGCGGCCCGTTGTCTTTTAGCGACGTGTTCGGCTGTTTTTGTATCGTTAACTCTTGACCTGATAGAATCATATAATTAACTAATTAACAACAAATATATACACAAACAGATATACATATTGACGTACAAATATGTAGAATGAAGGAACAAAATTAGCCATAGAGTATGAAAGAACAATATGTTAGCACATTTTCACCAACCATCACCAAAATGAAAAACAAAAAAGAAACACACACACACACATAAAATACACTACAATGACATATACTAATGATACAGCAATTACACAGCGTATTCAAATTTGGAATGAATAAAATGTGCAACTACCCACAATATGATATACGTTTGTAAGATGACTGAGAGTTAGATATGTACAGATAATATAATATGCCCTCGGTGACCTTACAGTGTTTTTTTTTTATAGAGAAAACATTAAAAAAGCATAATAAAAATGCATTCCTTTATCAGAGTCGCAAGCAGAAATAATAAGTTTTAAACGTTACATTAGAAGCGTGGGGCAACACTAAACTATTTTCTTTTTTCTGTATATTTTTTTTGTCAAGTGTGACCCCGTCAGTTTTTAGTTTTAATTATTTCTGTGGTCATCCAATCAAGTTACCTTCGAACTGGTTGAGATACGATATTTGCTGCGGTGACGGCACGGGCATCAAACTCGGCTCCTTGTGAGAACCACCCTGTTGATTCTTCTGCTGCTGCGCCGCCAAACATTGGAGAGTACGAACAAACACCCCATCGTCTAGTTTCTCTAGTATTTCTATTGTGGCCAATGTTTGATCCAATGTTTGATGAATTAAAGCCACGTGATTTAAAATTCCAGTTTTGTGTATCAGAGGTGTATTCCATATTTGAAGGATATATTAATATTCGTTGTTATTTCATCACACGGTGGGATTTCAAGCGTCAAGCGATTTGCGGGGAGGGGAAGGAAAACAAAAAATACGCATTACAACTACAGAAAAAAACAAAATTAAAAAAAAAAACATTTTACTTTTTTTTTGGAGCAAAATGTCAAAAATAAAAAATCTGTTGTGGTTGGGAAAATGTCTAACACAGATAAAAAATAATACGAGCATGCTCTACTACTTCTATGGCTTCGAATTATATAAACTTCTCATGCTATTTGACTTACCGATACGCTTCTTATATGATGAATTGAAAGGACAAACACAAACGTTTTTAAAAGATGGTCCCTATAGCTTTCAGTACCATAAACATGTGGCGGAAAAAAAATGGTGATTATTATATCTTGAATAATTTATTTTATATGTTAAAATAATATGTATAAAGAAAGTTAATTAAATGACATAAAAACGTTAAAAAAAGACTGTATTTTTTAAAATTATGATGTGTAAATAGGAATTAACTTTTGAAGTCGTTTAAAAAATTAACTGTCAAAAGGCGGTATAATATATGTTTTCTTTTCTTGAGATGATGTACAGTAAGAACAATCAAATATACTGTTGATAGTCAAGGGGGTGAATATGTAGTTTTTAAGTGCCAAATACCGTTAAATCAACGACGAAATCTTAAAATAGGATATGCCTTTTAATTTTGGGTTTGATATCAAAATGTCTTCTAAAACTTTTCTTATGTATACAAAAGTAAATAACATAAAACGTACTGTATACAACAATTTCTTTCATTACATACTTTAACATTGATTTTTAAATTATTTATAATTCTAAACCAGAGGCAGTTTTTAGATTATTTATTTACTAATAATCTGTCGATCCCGGCATATCCTATATGATCCAAATATCTACTTAAAAACACTACTTACTCCGACCCTTATTGATGGTTTTATAAAATAAAATATTCAAGAAATTCCTTTCACCATTCAATTTATATTCTCCCAAATTCTTGTTAAATCTTTTTGCTTGGCACTACGTTAAATTTTGATAGTCCCATTCTTCAAGTATGCACTAGAGGGTATATGTACGTTGTGTTTATTTATAATGTATTTAAATGTCCTTTGAATTCACTAGAAAGTGTTAAAAGTGTTATTAGGAGGTATGAAGGTAATGGTACCGACCTGGTGCGTCCTGCTTGGGCCCCTGCTTACAGTGCGCGGGACTGTTCAGCCCGCTGCCGGCGCGGGACGCTTCCGCCGACATCGGCATTTGGACAGAGCCGTGGCCGGGAGATTGTGTTGCTATACGGAAAATATATTTTTGATTTTGTTGAAGAGGGTTCAAATAAGGTTTTGTTTTTAGTTATAGTTTGCTTATTTGGAGGAGGTATTAATATATTGTTTACAGATTTGCCTGTGTGGGTTGTAGTTTTTAATGTCCTTCTCCAGAATACAATTCATGTCTTTTCCATATTTATCTAAAATCAATACACACAGAAACACAACTGTATGTAGTTATTTGGCTGTGGTCTTCTGTAAGGTAGCGGTCCAGAAGATCCTTCCCTAGCTTGACTTGCTACACATATGCTCAATTTATATAAATATTTGCTTTTGCCTTCAAAACCCTATTCTTGGGCCACTATACAAGGTTAAAGTTTCTCTGCGAAATCAAATGAGACCCATAGGAGAACCAAAGTAACCGATATAGTTTGAAGAATTGCCTCAATTAAGTGACGATGGGACGGGCATATAGCTCGCAGAACTGATGGCCGTTGGGGCAGAAAGGTTACAGAGTGGCGACTACAAACTGGAAGACAAAGCGTGGGCAGACCTCCTCCTACGACCTGGTAAAGGTTCTGGGCAACCGATGGACAAGGTCAGCTCAGAATCGAGTTTTGTGGAGATCTAGGAGACCTAGGTCCAGCAGTGGACGTCCTTTGGCTGAAAAGGATAAATAATTATTTTCCTTACCTATAGGCACAGAGGCGGATCGGTGTAAAGGTGATGCTCCATAGGGCGGTGGCGGTAGACATCCACCCCGTTCTGAGCAGGGTGATTTTACTTGTGTGCCTGGAACAATTTATACATAATTTTAACAAAAAAATACCGACTTCAGTACGGCAAGTTGCAGAATTTTAAAAACCTTAAAAACGGCTAGATTACATTGTTTTATTATGAAGTTTCGTTGCCTAGCTACCTTAGCAACCATAATGGATACTTATTTAATCGCCATTTGTAAAATACTTATTATTGAGAAGTTCAGGTGGCCATCTGTGGTCTTCTTCATCAGTTTTACTTCATCATATTATACTTTCTGAATGCAAATGTTTGATGTGTTAAAAATATTGAAATTGCTATATGTGTGCCTATAATTTTTGAGGAGTTCCCTCAATTCCTCATGGATCCCATCATCAGAACTTCCTTTTGATGAAAATGGAACCAAACTGGAAGTATGTCCTCTCAGCCAAAAATAAAGAAAAAAAATACACACGAATTGATAACCTCCTCTTTTTGAAGTCGGTTAATTACTATCAGCCTTTGCATCAATTAACCACTCTGTGTCAGTCTATACATACATTCGCAAATAAACTAGTGCCTGTTACCTATACTGCCCTATTAAAGGTATAACCGCATATCAAAAGATACGGGAAAATGCATCTTATTTATCCCTAAACTTGTGTCATGTACTTGTATCGTTCTTCGTTAGCAGGGCAGTATAGGGGTGGAAAGACATGTTTTCACTGCCAGAAATTTTAACCTATAGGATTTTATTTTTGTACTTCTTAGGTGTTTATTTGGGATCAGATGACGAGGTGTGAGTTGTACAAAAATATTATTATTAATTTAGCATACAGCTCGTCTGATGCTCAACAGTTACCGTAGCCTATGGACTACTTGTACTTTGATGCAGTTTGTAGAACCGTCCGTTATTTGAGACAACAACATACATCATCATCATCAGCTTATCGCAGTCCACTGCTGCATATAGGCTTCTCCAAGTTCACGCCACCTAGCACGATCAGCTATTCCTAACCGCTTTGCGAAGATCGCCGCTCCATCTCACCAGAGGGCGTCTTAAATGACGTTTGCTGAGCCGTGGTCTCCCTTAAGAACACGTCTGCTTCAAAAAAATATACATACTTAATTCATTATCCATAGACTTGGGGTCGTCGAAGAACTGATGGTGTATCTTCTGCCAGTCGATATCTGCTGAGGCGGGACTCTTGGGACTACGGAGCCCCGCCTTGTGCATACCCGGACCGAGCCCACCGGGATCGCCGGGACCCATCTGTTTCAAATATAATTAAATTAAATAATTGCTTATTAGTTAAGTTATAATAGGATATACATATGTATATCATTGTCAATTATAGACAAGATAAAAATGAGGTTAAGAAAGACAAATAAAACAACTTTTTTTTATACTGCCAAGGCGGCAAACAAGCATACGGCCCGCCTGATAGTAAGCAGTTACCATAGCCTATGGACGCTTGCAACACTATGGGTATCAATCGCGCGGTACCGACCCTTTAAAAACTTTATAAACCCTTTCTTAAAGTATCCCATGCTATAGTCTTTTGGGAAAACCAGAGCAGTGAGCTCATTCTACAATCTACTAAACTACGTGATAGGAAATTCCTCTGAAACCGTACAATACAGAACATTTGATGTCTCGGGATGTAACGATGAACTCTTTGTCGGTGGCAACAAGGAGTGAGATGGTGAACTCGTATTCTAAGCGAGTTTTAATAATTAGCTGTGCCGACATCTCAAGTAATTGTTTGTTATTTACATAAGTATTTCTAAGTGTGTACGCATTACGTATACGTGCTCCCAAATGGGGACGTATACGTAATGCGTACACGTAGAAACAAGAGCTTAGTCACTTTAAACTCTTGACATATATACCAAAGAATTGTGGCCAATTATATTTGTTATTCAGACGAGTATCCCCAGTTTAGAAGATATCTCTTAGTCACAGACGACCGAGTAAAGGTTAAGAAAATAAATAAACTAATACTTACATTTCTCCCACGACCGTACTCATCACACATAGGCCCATTCATCGGCATACCGTGATGGTCGGGGCCGCAGTCACCATGAGGTACCATGCCCCCCATCATACTGCCGTCCATCATGATACCACCTGAAACACGCGGCACTACATGTACCATCGAGAATATGCTAAAATACTGGTATAGGTGGCGGTAGCAGCAAAATATATACGTATCACATAGCCTCCGCAATGAGGAGTGCCGCAGTCGAACCAAGGTTACTGATACAGCTCAAGTAGTTAGCAAGTTGAATTGGCAATGGGCAAGCCATCGCTCGAAAAACCTACAACCGATGAGGAAGCAAGGTTCTGTGACTACCACGTGCAGGAAAACGCAGCGTGGAACGAGGACACGGAGAGGTCTTGCTGTGTTTTTAAAAATGGTCATCCCTCCACGTCATCTTCTCAGATACAGGGCTTTCCTAGTTCAGAAGATAGAATCAATATCCTAAGAAAACCCAAGACTATTGTAACACATTGTGACACTAGTATTAAGAACCTTTTTTACTATGTTATCCTTGTTGCTATGTTGGTAAGAAATAAACTATTTACTTTTTTTATTTACGGATCGTCAGCGGCAAGTTTGCAGATGTATCGAACCGCGCTGCTAACACTTAGCAACGACCCCTCAATACTATTAATGCATTATCAATGCAGTCTCGTTAATAAATATCTTTTACTCAGAACTCTTGTTAGAACATTGACCACACAGATATACTAATCAATCAATAAGGCAGTTCCAGTCCACAGCACCTGGATATACTCCTCTCCTAATTTGCGCCACAATACTTGGTCTTTTACAGTCTATATCTTCGTGGTCCTAAAGTAGTAAGTGATACAACGAAACTTACCATTCATGGCATTGAGATTTGGTCCTGGCATCATTCTAGGTCCCATATGTGGTCCACCCATCATACATGGTTTAGGCCCGCCCATCCCTCCCATAGGGTTTGGCATACGCTAAAATATAAGAAAACTTGTTAAACAAATTCTTGAACGAGAGAGCGAAGTTCCGAGTGTACTGGAACAATCCGGCACTTGTAGGTATTATATGTTTGACGATTTAAAAACCAAATTTCACGACGTTCCGATAAACGATACTCTAGTTGAGTATCGTTAATCGGAACGTCGTGAAATTTGCTAAGCGATTAATGAGACAAAAATATTATTATTATAAACATCAATAGGTCAAGGCGAACCACTTATGTATTATGAAATTTAAAAAGAAAATATTTATATCTTACCCCCATAGGTCCTCCACAACCTCTTCCCATATGCATATCTGTACACATACCAGTTTTCATGTCAGGTCCACCACATGGCCCTCTTATGCCCTTCATTCCACAAGGTCCCATTGGACCCATAGGTCCATTAGGTCCCATACCTCCCATCATCGGTCCATTAGGACCCATCATGCCATTAGGTCCCATAGAACCGTGTCCTCCCATTCCCATACCACCCGGCCCACCCATACCACCCATAGGGCCTCCCATAGGTCCATTGGGTCCCATCGGACCACCAGGACCCATTGGACCTCCCATAGGCCCGTTCGGACCCATCGGTCCTGCCATGGTACAGCTAGGCCCGGAGTTCATACTATTTGACATAGACACCATTGGTCCATTTGGACCAGAGCCCATCGGGCCATTTGGACCCATACCAGACATGGGTGGAAAAGGACTCATATTCATGCTGGCACTGGAAATTGGCGGGTTGATGTCGTTTGGGGGTTGTGAACCGTCTCCGGGACCCTGGTTGGGGTTATTTCCGCCACTCTCTGGGAACAACATTTGCTGCATCTTGCGTATTGTGGCCAGTTGTTCTTCTCTGTGTGCACGTTGTTGTGGGGTTAAGTTCTCGTCGGGTATTTTAACACCTGTCCAAGAAACATTTTTGTTATAGAAAAATCTTCTAATACATAGAATGTCTGTAGCAATTACTACACCTTCCAATCCTATACCTAATATTGGTGGTTAATGTTGTGTGATTGTGTATAAATTTTCAAACAAGAACTAATAAGCAGTAACTGTCACCTATAGAAGCTTGCAATGCTCAAGTGTTGCCAATCTAAGAAAATGTCCCCAAAGTTTAGTGATGACTGATAGCGTTTCATTAAATCTTTCTTGACTGAATAGCTAAGAGATAGGAAGTTAATTTGTACAGAAACTTTACCACTACCTTTAGGTCCGGTCTGACACGACTGGTCGGGTCCGTTGTCCTGTGCTGAAGAGTTGGGCGGCCCGTCCTGACCACCTGCCTCCGAGCACGCTGGCAGCCCGCCCGGACCGTTTGCCATGCCGTTAGACATTACAGAGGAATTTTTCTAAAGAACAAATACTACCCATTAACAATAATAATATAATAATAGTCGTCCAGACTGATTTCGGTCATTAACCAACTACACAAGACATATATTAGTGCAGAAGTGTGTGTGCAAACACAGGTACACGATGGGACGGCAATCCGGCACGACCGGAGAGAGATCAGGCGTAGGCCCAAAGGCTTTACATGCTTTCCGAGACACGGGTATTGCTGTGTTTTTAGAATATGGTCACCCATCTACGGACCGACCGCGGCAAGATTGCTTAACCCTGCAGATCTATCGATCCGCGCCGTTTACACTTAGCTACTCCCTTCATTACACATTTGATGAACATTATATATTGTGGATTAGTCAAGACAAGCAAGAATTATTGCTATGAGTGCAATAATTTGTGGATCACACTATTTTTGGTCCTATGTCTAACTTACAAGACGTGGTGAACCACTAATGATGGATCCTAATGGACCGATGATGGGAGGTATAGGAGCTAATGAACCTATGGGTCCAATGGGGCCTTGTCTTGACTTCCACAAGGTATAATTTGTGGACCACACAACCCTGGGTGTACTACGTCCGCTATTTCGATGCTAATTACACCCGCACAACACAAGGGTTTATTCCCTAGCGTGGCAGTCGTTTTCTCCCTACTTGGGTGGCAAACAAGCATACGGCATGCCTGATGTTAAGCAGTTACCGTAGCCTATGGACACTTGCAATACTAGGACTTTAATATATAGTATCCCTGGGAAAAGTACACGTTTTTTTCAAAACGCATTCGTAAATGAGCGCTGTAGACCTGTACTCACACACATGAACACAACTACTACACCGCTGTGTTATTTGGCTGTGGTAAGGTGGAGGTCCTTACCCAGCCGGGCTTGCTTACTAGTACAGTACCCTACCTCTCTAAATGTTCGTTATAGCTATTTTAATGTTCATAAAATACTCATGTGAAGCTAAGAATATGCATGAATTTATGTATGGGGTACATAACTCTTATTTAATAAAAACTTATAAAATAACATTTAATTAATAATAATAATATATGAATACTTACGGTGTCCCAGGGCATTTCACCATCAGCACCGAGGCCGTCCATGACACCACAGGACGGGGTGCCCCCTGGAAACCCATCCATCGGTCCCATTCCCGGTCCCATTTGACCCATCTGATTAGGCCCGCCTTTCATCATCATCATTTGATTGCCCGGCCCACCCATCCTGTTTGGTCCCATCATGTTAGGACCCATCATATTTGGACCCATCCCGCCGTGTCCCATCGGTCCCATATTAGGTCCCATTGGACCGCCCATCATGTGTCCCATTTGGTTAGGCCCTCCCATCATATTAGGCCCGCCTCGCATTCCTCCCCTGGTTTTTGCCATGGCGAGGTTGTTTAGCCATTGAGCTGGACTCTGTTTGTTGAATTGACCCATCTTCAGAGGATGTTTCTGTTAAAATAAAATAGACTGTTAGTCTGGTGATTAGTGACTCTGACTGTTAAGCCGGAGGTCGGGGGTTCAATTCCCACCTAGGACAAATATTTGTGAGGTGAGCATGATTGTTTGTTCTGTGCCTGGGGTGTAAACTATCTATAATATTTATGTATTTGGAAATATATAAGTATATTTATCAGTTGCCTGGTTGCATAGTACAGGCTCTGCCTAGTTTGGGATTAGATGTGAGTGAGTTGTCCCAAAATATTATTATTATATAGACGTAGGTTACACTTTTATGTGACGCTTTTGTATGTCTAGAAACAAATGGAATGATCCCTGGAAGTGAGTTTAAAAAATCTCCAAACAAAATTGTATTTGAGCAAAATTGGTCCATCCATTGTGGATATTACTCGGAACAAACAAACACAAAAAAATATATAAAATTGCATTTTTAAAGCTTTTATATTGATGTAACAAATTGACATGCCAGTTTTTTATATAGATGTAAAACATAGATAATGGAAGTATGTACTCACCTCAAGATATTTCTTAGTGCCCGGTTGCGCACAATGGTACGCTATAATAGAATGGTGCTGCCCCGATATAACTGCTTCAGCGCCTTTGTTAGCCAGCAGCGTAGAGAACACGAAGATTTGGCTTTGCTGCTGGGAAAACATCCATTATTTATTTGAATTTTTTATTACAGATTCAAGGAGATCTTGTCTTGGGTCTCAAAAATACAATGTTATATTAATTGGGTCCCAAAAGTTCTATATTGTATTACTTAGGTCTAGACCTTCTCTAAAATCCTAATAACTTGGATCCCGAAAGTGCTGTTTTATTAATTGGTGCTCAAAAGGCCTGCGTTATATTAATTGGATTCCAAAAATTCTAAGTTATATTACTTGAGCCCCTAAAGTCCTATGTCATATTACTTGGATGTCAAAAGTCTCATGGTATATTGTTTGGGTCCCAAAAGTCTTATATTTATTGTCTTAAAATGATACGACAAAAATATATAGAAACAAAATGACTTTTCGCCTGCGTACATATTTAAAAATAATATTTTACTAAGTTATGTTGTACCTCCATGCTCCCGGCCTGTTTGCTGATGACATTTGAGGGTAGTGTTTGTGCCTCGCTGGCCGACATGGCTCCCATAGGCCCGCCGGGTCCCATTGGCCCTCCGCCTCCGCCCATACGACATGAACCCATCTCTGGACCGTTAGGGTTACGGCAGTTCTGGTTGCCGTCCTTCAAAAACAATTAATCGTATTAAATTTAATTAAATATTTTTTTTAAAAAGGAAACGCCTGGACTAGGCGGCCTTTACAAACATACAATTAACGTACAGAAAGTACAGGAACAGACCTAAACTGCATCAAATAGGGATGGATTTTTAAACTGAAAGCCTTTGCATCAAGTAATCAGCCTGTGTCAGGCCACACGTGTGTATAAACTCCAGCCTCTTTCCTAGATCGGTACAGCTTTTACACAGCTGGAAATGTTTGCATATTAAATAAATATTTTGATTTGAGTCATTCTGTACTTTGATGCAGTTTGTGTCTGGCAGTGTAAAATTAAAACAAATAAAAACACAATGGGAAGAATATGGGCTTATAAAACGACGTAATATATTGCCGTATAAATCGATTTTTCTAACTGTCAATGTCAAAATATTGCCATCTTGGGTGCATTAGAACAAAATTTCAAAGAGATATGGATACTCAAATAGCGCAGACGCACGAAAGTGCAGATCGTACTGACAGGAAGAGTTGCCCACGGGGAGGTAGGCAGGGAAGCGGGCGGGTGAATTCAATCATGCCAACCTAACGATTTTGACAGGTCCAAATGCACAGTTATAAAAATTGGGTTATAGTAGACTATCAGATTATACTATCTTTGGCTTACAGACAAGTCTTAAGGAAATTTAAATACCGGCTATTTGCACCAATAAAATAATAAGTACATGTTTGATCTACCTCACTCTTCCAATACGTGTTTTGCAAAGAACACCAGGGATAAAACGGTTGCAAGTTAGGACCTATGTCCTAACTTGCAACCGTTTTATCCCTGGTAACAAAAGATTCCCAAAACAGTGTTCAATTAGTAAACAAATTTGTATTCTTTAATCTTTTGTTTTACTAGAATAAAGCATTTCTTCATTGTTAAAACTAACACCGGCCATAAAAAAGGTAACTACCTAAATAACTAATACAATAGATTTTGTCGTGAAGGGGTTCTTACCTGTAGATTTCCTGAAGAACCTCTGAGGCCGGTCTGTGGATCCAATATGTCGGTCGAGTCTGATGATAGGCGTTCCGACTTCAAAGATGCTGGCCCGCCAAGCTCACATTGTGGGGATTTTGTGGGGTCACCTAGTGTACAAATACATAAAGAATTAGATAAAAAACGGTATACAAAGTATTGTAATTTAAGTATATATCTGGGTGGAAGGAAAACGGTCTCGAAAACGTAAAACTAATGATAGTAATTTAATGACTGTAAGGTTAGATCAGTGGCTTAAGTTACCGTTTAAGTCACGCCACTTCGCTATTTACCACTGCGCAGCGTGTTGTAGGTTCGATTCTCAAATGGGACAAACATTTGTGTATGATTGTGTGTTTAGAAAAATGGATACGCCAGCGTATTGTAAATATAAAACAAACAGTCTGATTGATTTTATCCTTAATTTCATTCACAAAAACCAGTTACGATTACATTTGCGTAACCGTTTGCCGATTTTTTCTAATTAAATTATAATATTTTGGGGAAGGGAAGGCCTATGTCCAGCAGTAGACGTCTTTTGGCTGAGATGATGATGATGATTTTAAACTTTTCTTTTTATGCTGCGCAAATCCTTGCAGAAGATCTATGTTTGGCAGTAGACGTTTTTATCTGCTATGATGATTTAAGGCAATTATATTTACTATAATGCTATACATGAATTTACCTAGAGAAATAATGTATGCTAAGCAAATAAGACGTATCGATGATACGTGAAATTTTATGTGCATATTGGGTAGGTCTGAGAATCGGACATCTATTTTTCATCCCTCTAAATGTTAAGGGTAAATTTTTTATTTAATTTTTTAAACATTTTTTTTGTTTTTATTTTTTTGTGATTCATTTGCATTAAAAAATACATACAACCCTTAATTTTCACCCCTCTACGATCAACCCCTATTTTTTAATAACGATATTACTATTTTAGTAGCAAGACAACGTTTGCTGGGTCAGCTAGTCTTATATATAAAATTCTTGTGTCATAATAATGCTATACATGAATTTACCTACGAAAATAATGTATGCTAAGCAAATAAGGTTCTAGCACTGTAAAGGATTGCTTTAAGTTTACTAACCGTCACTATCCATAAGGCCGTCAATCTCAGTCTTGATACCGTCAACTCCAAGATCTGCACCAGAATCTTCACCTCCAGATTGTGTGTGTGGTTCCATTTTGACCCTGTGCTGCGGTTCGTCTGGTTCTTTTTTCAGCGCCGCCGGGGTCGGCAGCGACGCTGAGGGCGGGCGCGACCCATGACCTAGGTAAATAGAACTTAGGTAACATATATAACATATTTTACATAAAGCAAAAAGAAAAATTTGGCCTATGGATTGATGTTTATTAAAATGGTTTACAGGGTTGGCAACGCGAGAGTAATACCCTTGGTGTTGCAAGCGTTCATAGGCTACGGTAACTGCGGCCCATAAGCTATTGCCCGTCATCATCACGCCCGTCAGCTATTGGGGTAGGCAGAGACTATAGTACACCAATTACTTCGATCCAGAAATACTTTTTTCGCTCTTCTTCTTCTTAAAAAATGATCAAATTCTCACGCGTACTTTAAGCGTAAAGAATTGATGCTTAACAAACTAATTATAGGGTAATTTCTAATATTGCCTCGTAATAAAAAAACTTGATTTATCGTAGTAAAAATCGGTCTAGCCATTTCAGATAGACAGATAATAACAATCCTACTAATATTATAAACGTGAAAGTTTGTAACTATGGATGGATAAATGGATGTTTGTTACTCTTTCACGCGCAAACTACTGAACGATCTGGATGAAATTTACACAGAGATAGATTATGGTCTGGAATAACACATAGGCTACTTTTTACAGTGATAATCGACATCCACGCGGGCGAAGCCGCGGGCAACAGATAGCATATTTATAAATTGTTATAAGTACCGTATATACTATATATATTTACTAATATTTTGTTATTTTGACATTACCTACAACAATTTTATTTATTTGAATAGATATAAATAATAGATAATAAAATTTAAAAGTAAGAATATTATTATAATTTACAACACTTTCATTGTCAGAATAGTGTTCTAGAATAAATTTAAGAAAAAAAAAGTGTTTTTCATCACAAATGCATTGGAGCATAGGAAGCTAACTGTAAATCAGTTCTATATTAATATCTAGGTAGTTAATTGCTGGTGTGAAGATAAACAATGATTCATCTGGACACACAAGATGAATATATTACATACATTTATGTGCTGATGTTTTCACCATTAGTTTTTTTTACAGTTCCAATCGTGAAATATGTGCATTTCATGTCTAAATGCAATATAAACTTAAGTTAAGCTATTCGTTTGTGTACTAGGAGGTTTTTAACTGACTTAAAAAATGGAAGAGGTTCTCGATTCGTTGGTTTTTTTTTAATCGATGTTTACCGATTACTCAAAGACGTCTGCACCGATTTGGAAAATTCTTTTTGTTGTTTCCTAGGTGGTCCCATTAAAATTTAATAGAAATTGGTCAAGTGGATTTACAAAAATCTAAAAATAGGATGATGATATTTTATTAAAGTTTCATTATTTAAGTTTTTTATTACTTTTATATTAATAATAACTCTTATAATTTTGGTTCCCCAACCAGTCTCTATTAAGAGAGCTGAGACCTTAATAAGCAGTGGGACAACGTAGTAACTATGATATATTATTTTTTTAAATAAACTTACCGGGCTCAGCAGGATCGCTGGGCTCGTCCTTGAGGCGGGCACCTCCGCCCTTCTCCTTCTCCTTGATCATACCCCTGCGTGCCTTCGCCAACTTGACTGTACAGACAATCATTTATACATTATTTATTTGACTTTGAGAACATTTAAGTGACATATATTATAATGAACCGAATGTTTTATTTATTTTAACTTTTGAACCGATCAACAGCTCGTTTTTTTTTTTATATTACCAGACTAGTAGTGTGACCTCTACGACACAAAAACTTGAGTAACTTACTGAGCTGCCTAAATTTTAAAAAAAGATAAAAAAACATTTATTTATTCATTGTTGGATCAGCATTTGCTTTTTTTTAAATCAATGATTTTTTTAAAAAGCAATCAATCAATAGAGTTACAGAATTTGATGTAGTGTCTCAGTCCCATATTGTAACCATGGCAACCGGCTAAAGTGATATCCAAAAATATTTTTACAGTATTCACTGGCAATTGGATCCTAAATACTGAGTTATAAAAAATATCCATCGGAAACTGGAAAATAATAATGATAAGTTTTATGGCATGTCATTTTGAACTTTATGGCATTGGTTTAGGGTCCGAGAATGATGTTTTTTTTTTTAATTTATTTATGCTGTTTAGGTGGCAAACAAGCATATGATCTGTCCAATGGTAAGTTGTTACCATGACATATAAGCAACTGAATATCTGTAACACCAGGTTTTATAAAAGAAAAAGAGAAAATCTTTTCTTTCAAACGCATCCCAGCCACTGGAAGCATTAAAAATTAATTTTACTAATACCCTAGTGCTCGGAGTTCATGTAGCCAAGTCATAAAAGTACATTGGCCTATGTAGTGAAACCAAGTAATACTGAAATGTAAAATATCCATAATTATGCTTACCATAACCAATCAAAACAGAGAGTGGAAATAATTAACTTTTTTATTACCTACAGTTTGAGTAAAAAGATTTTATATACTGATTGAAGTAAAAAGATTCAATAAATATTTTTATTTTTCTTATGTACGATCTGCCAAGTTAACGCATTCATTTATTGAATGTTCTCCCACACTAGGGGAACAAGCCCAGTGTTACGGGGGACTAACAAACAAACAACGAACATAACAAACAGTATGGTATACTTATGCAAGATTTATTATAACATTTATTTATATTATTAAGGTGAAATAGTAAAATCATAACATATATATATATATTTTTTTATACAACCAAGGAGGCAGACAAGGATACGGTCTGGCATATTTTAGTTAAGCTTTTTTCTTAAGGTCAAAATCGCTAGATTAAAATGTACTCAAACGTTAACTTGGCTGAACATACAATGCAATAGTAAGAAAAATAGTTTTGTATAGGCAAATTATTTATTTGTTTTCTCACAATTATAAAGCAAGAGAACATTGTAAACTTATGATTATGTTGCAATTATCATAATTATTTAAATAGGGATACAAGGAAGCTGCCATTCAGTGACATACAGAGCTAATTTTAGATTTAAATGAATCAAAATGTGTTTAAATATTGATATGCCTGCAAGATATTCATGCATAAAGTATATATATATAACTTTATTATTGATAAATATAAGCTAGACCTTGGCAGAACATATTAAACCACAATATGATGAATATATTATTAGAATTTATGTTTGATCTTTTTTTTATAAAAACATTTTATTTTCAATGATCAGGATAGATATTTATAACGTGTACCCAAACTTCGGTCTGAGAGAGGCTAATATTAATTTCATCTGCATAGGGAAGGCAACAGAAAACTGCTACAAGTCAAAACAGCCTTCAATATGACCACATAGATATTACAGTTTGTGATAAAAAAGGATATAATTATTGATATACCTCCTTGTCCAACTATTGTGGTAAATAACACATCTACTGGAGATGAGCACTTTTGAACGTTTTCCCTCGGTTTCTGTCAATGAATGACCATTCGGTGTACCACTGTGTGTAAAATTATTCCATGTGATACTCATATACGTCACAAACACCAATGTTGTGCATTTGTATACATACAAAACTAATCCGCGGCGCGGTTTCGTCACGGGCACAATAATTGGCACATGTCCCACACATCCACAGAACGGCACTTCATTACAAGAATGTCATTATGCTGCACCAAATGATCGAGAGATTATTATAAATAGAGATCACGGAAAACCTTGGCGGTCGGGGGGACGCCGACGGCGCGGAGCGACCCCGCCGTCACTACCAGTCGCCGTGAACCCCTGATCGTTTCCAGATATTCAATTATAACAAGATTACGCGGCGAATCCCCATAAAAATTCCTGGCTTATTCTCCATACATAAACAATGAGATAGGTCGGGTGTAGACGGGTGCGAGCACACGAAACGCACGTTTACTATGGCCGATTTATTGCCTCGGGAACGCCATTCGAACAAGATGATAGCACGGGAGAAAGCGTCTAACATTATTTTATATCATTCGTGTGATCTAATTAAGGTATAACGATGGGTATGCAGCAAGAAACAAAAAATCGGGATCGCTGACATTTTTGTTTATGGTACATCGACGAGATCCAGAATCCACAAATAGCGAAAGAACGTACACGATTACCGCCTCACGACGGATTCACTAGCACTTGAGAACACAACACACTGCGTTTCTTCACATTTAAGTAAGTTTCATCGTCAAAATATACCTGATTTTATTTAATTTCTTTCTATCAGCATTTAACACAAATCACCACGCACACACAACACAACATACATATATGTGCACAACACTAGAGCGATGAGCCGATTATCTTTCATTACTTTAATTGATTAGTCGATTATACTTTAGTATGTGCATATCGATTAGCATTATGTGCTGTATATTTAAATATACAATATCTGACCTTCTTAAAGTAATAATTCTTATAACAACACAACTAAAATATGAATAAAAAATATATTATATTAATTACAGGATGGAATCCTGATTAATATCACAAACAAGATTGGACAATTTTAATATTATTATTAGCCTGTTGTTAATTTAACTGTCCCACTGTAGAGCAAAGGCCTCCCCATTCTTTTTCCATGATAGTCTACCTTTTGCTAATTGAAGCCAATCCCTTCTATAGGTGTCAAGTTCATCTCAAAATGTCATAAAATATTGAAAGTGCAATCATGGTAAAAATAATTTACTTGGTTTTCATTGAGACGTTATAGGATGATTTACGTTACACCACTACGCTACCCGACGCTAGGTCGGGCCCTAGTCAAGGCAAGGCTGGGTACGGTCAGGCATAAATTACTTAATACAAAATGATACTATAGATATTTAACTATGCCCCGGCCGGGGCAATGCCCCGTTCCAGCCCAGTGTAACGTCATCCTTTAGTTTTAACTTTGTCTCGGTTAATTATAATAAGTATGTATATAATAACACTTGTGTCTTTTTCTTTTACTATATTGGGTTGATTGGTAGAGAACTCAATTTTGGGTTAAGTTCACCTTTGTACATGCTATTTTTACATGTATTTGTTTTAATTAGTTTTTATGTAACTTTGTACAGTAAATAATTTAAGATCTCGGCGTAGTGTTAAAAAAAACAACAATCCTTAATTTAAATACAAACTGTAGATGCTGATGCAATTCTGCTACAAAAAGGTGGTTTTATATGTGTGTATCATATTTACCGACAAATAAATTTGCTACTTTAAATCTTCTCAATCTAATTTCTATAAAAATTCAATTTCATCGATTTAGTAAATAGTAAGTATTGAAAAGAAATCGATTTACTATTTCGAGTTACTTGTACAACACTAACAGACACAAATAAAAAAAAGTTGGATACATTTACAGAAGGTAGGTAATTCATGGATAATTTATTGCTTTGACATGTTTCCTATCTTGTTTCTTACGGTGTAACAAAAAGAGATGAAAGATAAAATTAGGGATCTATGTTTTTTTATTGTGATATTCATAATCCAGTTTTAAAATTTAAACATTTTAAAAGACATTTTTTTTACAAATTAGCAGTTCAATGTGGAAAATTATAGGAAAATAAATTATAGAACTTAGCTTGCTAGGCTGAATGAAGCTATTGTCGTTGCTTGATCAGAGTCAAATGTACAAAAAAAATACTTGTCTATGATTCATTTACGGTGAAGGGAGGAGGGACGATTTCGCTTCGTTGTCGCCCAAATTATAATTTCATGGTGATTTGTGATAAGATTTCTGTATGTGGATTGAAATAAGTGACATTATTTGGTGCTTTAATTGTGTGTAAGTGTGTATTTAATACATATTCGGCTCCTCATATAACAGAACTGATTACATTCTGACCGCTCCCTAGGCGTAGAATAGTACGTCAGTCGTCAAGTATTTTTCATGCCTGTTTGTACTACTTGCTTTAGTAGGGGGCCGTAATAGTAAAAGCTGTTGGAAAGTGCAATCATACGGGAAACTGATGGTGTAAAAAACTATCTCACGTTCCATTTATGAGGTGTTTGTCGCGTTAGTGCATTCGTTAAGTTTGTAGCCATTTTCGGTAAGTCTTCATACATTTCGCTATTTTATGTGTCGATGCCGACGATAATGTGTTTTACGTGATGATTGACCGCGAATACCGTGATTTGTGAGCTCACATACAAGTGCCACAGAGATTTATGATAATTTTGAAAAGTTATGTTGAGATTCTTATTAGTTTTACTCATTGATAGTATCTACGAGAGAAATTTCTTCGTGTTTTCACATAATTTCACTTCAAAACTCTCGTAAATTAACTAGTAAAGTGTGTCAGCTTATCAAACAACATACTTTTATTCATAAAATTTGTAGAATATTGATGTTTCTACAAAAGTTAAGTGTGATTTTATATAAATCCATGATAACTGTCCATTATAGTGATTTATCAAACATATATTTGACAACCAGTGTATAGGTATATAACTGTTACAATTCTTAAATTACATAGGTCTCATTAATCAAAAAATCAATAACTTTAAAATTATTCATTTTGATCTAGCAATTCATAAAAAACTTAATTCAGAAATTGTTTATTCTGTATTTCATTCAACTTTGACTTTACCATTTACTACTACACAGTATGACACTGGGACAAAAAATTGTGTGATCTACAAATTTAATGGCTGTTCAAAGTCTAGGTGTACTTTGAGTCTCCCATACTAATATTTTAAATGCGAAAGGTTAGTTAAAATTAAGAGATAGATCATGGAGAAGGACATAGGTACTTTTTACCCTGACAACTGATATCTATGCGGGCAGAGCTGTGGGCAACAGCTACTTTTTATAGTCCGCTGAGAAACATGGATTGTTCTCCGGTGTTAGTTGTTTTTTATAAAAAAATCTAGCAACCCACCTTTGCTGTACTTCAGTTGTTTTGGTCTATCTCAACTATAATATGCATGTATTGCACATGTAAACTTTCTGCAAGAAATCCTTTAAACAATCATCAAAACGCATCAAAATCCATTGTGTCATTTAGAAGGGACAGACAGCAGGATGCAACTTTCTTTTTTTTGTTGTTAAGATATAAAAAACTAGCTGCACAGTCCGGTTTTGAATGGGTAGTATTTCCCAGGAACCCGTAATGTTTTTGTTGATAAAATATAGCCTATGATGAGTGTCATAGGCTTGTTATTTGTGAGTACAAATAACATGGCTTTCTATTGGTAAAAGAATTTTCAGAATCTGTTCAGTAGACTTAGAGATACCCCCCCCCTAGGAACTGATATATAGTTAGCATAATTCAAATGTTCAGTCTATATTTACTTGTAGTCACATTCAGTCAACTAAAATTCAACTATTAAATACAATATACATGTAGATCCATCAATAAACTAAAATTTACAACATACATACATATCATCGCACCCGTCTCCCACTGGGGTACGCAGAGACAGAGACTATAGTATGCCAATTGCTTCGATCCAAACATACTTTCTTTGCCTCTACATTCATCAACTTCTTCATGCATAAATGTCGATTCTGGGTACTTTGACCCCTTTTATAATTCACAACAATAGTCCACTATCTACATTATATATTCTCTATTTGTGCAAACCAATGTCAATGACACGGGTTATTCGTCTATGTTAACTTTACTGTCCTGTTATAATTTAAGTAATTTAAATAAATAACTAGTTCTTGCCTATTATTTCAACTGCATTATACAACCACGGTGACACAAGCATACGGTCTTCCTTATGGGAAGCTGTTACTATAGCCTTGCAATACCTATTGAGTATTTCACATAGCATGGGTACTACGACAACTAAAATGTTATAATGAAGACTAGGGGTCGCCCGCCACTTTGTCCACATGGTAATTTGGAATATTTTCCCCGATTTTGCAACATAATCGTGGTGTTATATAGCCTATAGCCTTCCTATATAAATGCACTATTTAACAAATAAAGAATTTTTCTAATTGAACCAGTACTTTCTGAGATTAGCGCGTTCAGCCAAACAAACAAACTCTTTAGCTTTATAATATTATTTTATAATGAAGATGAAAGGATATGATTGAATCAATCTCTAACCAATTAGCTAATTGAATGATAGAGCCTAGAGAGTAATACTCAATCCATAGTTTTAATCTTCTATAATTTTAATCTTCAGTTTTAATTTAATCTTCTATAATTTTCATTGATATTCTATCTTCAAATGTCACAACTTTCAGTTGACCTTCACTTGACAGAAGACCACAGCTTCTGTGTGTGAGTACAGGTTTCCGGAGTCCATTTCAGGATGCGTTTTTAAGTAAACATATCTACCTTAGGGATGGCTCCATCACAAAACCGTGGTGTTTATTTTTTGATCAGCAACATGCATGTGTTAATTTTGCTATTGCAAACTTTCATAGGCCGTCACTGCTTACGATTGGGCAGCCGGTATGCTTGTTTGCCATCTAAGTAGTGAACGTAACCCAGTTGATCAATGAAACACAATGTGTACATCTCTATTTATTTCCGTATACCTATATATTATATAGTATGCATACCTATTGTGCTTGTTAGTTGTGACTAATCAATTTATAGTTCGAACAATACAAATTGTAGGATGTCCTAGACAGGCCCTGGTTGTTGTGTATTGTTACTATGTTACTCAGTTTGTGATGTTTTTATTACTACGAATGATATTGCAGGTCTTATGTCCTTCTAACCGAATATCATGGTGGCTAATTTCGATGGAGACTAGCCTTCTGCACGGGTGATATTCAATTTCCACCCAGAACAATTCTTTGTATGAAGAGCATGGGTGTTTGATTATCATCATCTTAGTTTGATGACATCCTATGTTTCCTCCCTGGATGTATTACAAAATTCAAAGTAAGATACTAATAGTGACTGACTGCCTTGGTGGTCCAGTGGCCGCAGTATGCGCCTGCTGTGCACTAGGTTGTGGGTTCGATTCCCACACAAGACAAAACTTTGTGTGACCCACAAACAGTTGTTCTGAGTCTGGGTGTAATTTGTGTCCGTTAATTGTATGTTTGTAAAGTCCCCTGCGATACAGAGCTTGTTCTCTAGTGCGGGAGTTGTCTTTAAAAAAAAAATTGTATCTTACTTGTCAATGTCCGAACTTCAAATTAATGTCCAAAATGAGTCGTTGGGACGTTATGGCCCAGCAAACACAAATATGTAAAAGGTAAAAATGCCCATATATGGACGCATGTTTGATAACACACAAACTTATAAGTATCACTTTCTACAATATGTTTAGAATGACT
The DNA here is from genome assembly GCA_947095525.1 of Trisateles emortualis. Lineage (NCBI taxonomy): Eukaryota > Metazoa > Arthropoda > Insecta > Lepidoptera > Erebidae > Trisateles > Trisateles emortualis. The sequence goes on along the minus strand of OX352754.1, from coordinate 7,767,222 downwards.
AAACAAATATTAAAAGAAATGTGAAAGTGAATAAGTTTTAACGTTTTTATAATAATAGTCTACCATAGGAATCGCAATGAGATTTTCTGCTAACGGAGAAGGAAAATATCTTGACGAAACCCACATGTCTAAGAAGAAATTCTACAAACATTTCTGATTCACTTACTCGTATTAGGCCAGCGTGTGTGAATTAAGGCCTACACCACCTCTCTCTGTTAATAGAGGATAGGAGAACTGCGTGGGACACTAGTTACTCACTCTAGTCCAATGTAAAAGCGTCACGGAGCGGTATGGATATCTTTTCAGAAAATGCGTTAGATACAAGCTAACGTTTTCTTATCCAAGAAATACCACATCACAACACCTATACCGCTTTATTTGTAGTGGTGTAGCGAGTGAGTAGCTACGCCATGCATTGTCTTTTTCTTTCTAATGTCAAATTACTGATGACAAAATGAGAGATTATATAATAAAGCTACAGCTATTCTATTCTACGTTTATTAATAAGGCGGATAGGGTCTAGCGATTGCGTTCACGTTCCGTCAGATATTGTGTTAGATCCTATTATCATATACAGGGCACAATTACTGCCTACTATCTACATTATTATTATAAGCCTGTATTGTTCCACTGCAAGGCAAAGGTTCCCTACTCGTCTTCCACTTCTCTCTGTCTAAAACCGCTGAGGACCAGTCTTCGTTAATTGAGTCCAACTAACCCTCCATCTCCGTCTGGGTCTGCCGCGATGTCGCTTGCTATTGAGAGGCACCCACTGGGTAGTGATATAATATGATCTAAACTAATATTATAAAGAGGGAAGATCAGATTTTTTGTTTGTTTGTTACGATTTAACGCAAAAACTACTCGACCTATTTTTAATATTATTTGACCTTTAGTAAGCTACATTATCAGCGGGTAACTTAGGCTATATTTTATTGGAAAAAAAATTACGAAATCCCTACAAAAACTAAATATATGTATACCCGTGCGAAGTTGAGACGTACCTACATATATCTACCCTACGTATATCTATATATTTCTTTAAGAAAATTACAGTGCAATAACATCGCTTATCTTGCTGGACGCATCGTTAAAACTTGGACTAAAGAGAAACGCGTACTATCAGCCTCATAAAGTACTTACCAGTATCATAACAACGCTAGGTATCCAAGAATGTAACGAACTTTGCCAATTCTTCATGTTAGACTTTTTGCCAAAACTGCGTTTAACTCCAGTTTGCCGGTGCCAACATTGCCAGTGTTGCTAACGTTGCAGAAAGTTGCAAAAATAAGACAATATTACAATGATATCTGTGTTATTATATTGTACTCTTAAGGCTGGGTTCAGCCGGATTTAAGATAGATAGCGTAGAAGCTAGCAAGCTTGACTGTAGAAGACCTCCACCATACAGAAGACCACAGCCAAATAACTATATATAGCGCTCTTTATAAGAGGCGTTTTTTTAGATACGTATTAATATTCAGGGTTAAAACTATGGTGTTATAAAGTTTTGGGTCGACAACACACGAGTGAGGTACCGTCTATAGGCTACGGTAACTGCTTACCTACTATCAGGCGGGCTATATGCTTGTCCACTTCGTATTATAAAAAGTGTCTTACTTTTTGAGCAGAATTAGCAAAATTTAGCGATGTTTAGTAGGTCCTCTAAAACATAGTGCGTCCAAATCTCTTCTTCTTCTTCCTCGCCATATCCCGCTACACGGGGTCGGCTTTCCTAATCAGATGGCGCCACTTCTGCGTGCGTCCAAATCTAATATCGTCACTGGAAAGGCAAAATTACTTCTGTCATACAAAGTGGGCATAATTGAGTTATATACATATTCGGAATCAGCGATTTTTTCTGCGTCGATCTGCCTAGGAACCATTGCAATCAGAGCATTTTTGTGGCGTTTAAGTAACCTAAAAAAAGGTGCTGCTTTTTTTTCCTAATTACTGAAACGACGCGTTTTTTGGCCAATTTTTCACTCATGTCGCTCAAGAAATATTTCTTGAATATTAAATATTAAGTTTGGCGCTTGAGTAAAATTGCCTTTGTGTAGCCTAAAAAAGAATGGCCTTTAAGTAATTTGTGCTTACCTTGAATGTAATAAAAATTCAGCTAAAGAAATTTTAACTGATTACGAAAAAAAAACATTTTAAGTAATTTTAGTTGAAGTTACTTAGTTATCCTATCGCCTCATGAGTCAAAATCCTAGACATGAGGAGTATAAAATATTTCCCTTGAAGTTATCTTGATACACCAACACGACACTAAAATTTATGCTAAAGAAATTTCATCCTACTCAAATTTACTAATAGTATTGTGTTCAGTACTTTTAAAATACAATCGTTGTTTACATTGGTGGCGTTTAAGAAAATTTGGCTTACTAAGTTATTGGGTCAAAATTACTGAAGCGCCACTTATCTTGGAAAGTAGTAAAAAAAACGAATTTCAACCACTTCCAGTAAACGCATGCTACAAATAGAATTATTTATAAAGTTATTTCATTGAAATCGGATGATTGTGTAAAAAGATATGATTTTTTTTCTAAAAATAAAAACTTTGATCGGCTTTATCTCGAAACAACCTATTTTCACTTCAGTAATTTTGCCTTTCCAGTGACGATATGTATATAAATTATTATAATTATAAATTACTTATCAAACCTTCAAAAAAACTTTCGGAAATATCCCTTGTTTCGTTAAGGTTTAGAGTTTCTTTTTTTTATTTGTTTAGGTAAATTATGTTGCTACATATGTATATTGTGTTACAAGTATATGATACCACGAAAACCATCAAGGGCTTAACTTTCTATGGTCACCTTCGACTTCATCGTCTCACACTGGACACCATCTAAGAATGAAGTACTCGTTAAGACAAAACCAAGGAATTCGGGCTCTTTGGTTTAGTAATAGTTGGGCGTTTAAAAGACAATCCTATCCCAGGTTTACCCATAACACAACCCTTTGTTAAAAGTTAAGCCACCATTGGCTTTACTTTTAAAAGTCAGGCTACAAATATAAACGTATAAGAAAAATAAAATAACAAAACTATTGCTAACTCGAACTGTCTTCAAGTCGGACTGTACGAATCTTCCTAGAAGGAACCGAGTTTAATTTTAGTTGGAACTTGTTAGTTACGTCGAAACGTAGAGAAAATTTAACGTAGTAACTTAATTCCGAGGAATGGTAACGCCGCGGTACAGAAAGTATTTTTCAGAATTCTAAGAGAGGTAAGGCACCATACAAGCTAGCAAGCACGACTGGGGAAGGGCCTTCATCTTACTGAAAACCACATCCAAATTACTATACAAAGCAGTGTTCTTGTGTGTGAGTACAAGTCTCTAGCGGTCATTTAGGGATGCGTCTTGAAAGAAACGTTTTCCTATCCCAGGGAAACTCAATCTCAAAGCCCTGGTGTAAAAACAATTCGGTCGGCAATTCAAGTGATACCTCTGGTATTCCAAGCGTTTATTAACATCACGCGGATCGTACTTATGCTTCATTGCCACCTAAGAAATATATAAAAAAGTCTTATTATTCCAAGTTGTTTTTTAAAGTTTAATAATTGATGGTAATAAATCCCAGTTTAAGTTTATTGTAATATACCAGGGTTATGGGGAAACCCTGGCGTGACTAAATATACTGTGCATGCAGTTATAATGAATGATTAAAACAAAAACATTTGTTGAAATTCGTATTATTTATATCAAGAAAGGTTTATTACTTATTATTCTTATAGTAGCCGTTAAATTCGGCGTTTTTGTAAACAAGTATTAAATTTTCTTTTTGTCTACTGCTTTTTTTAATGCTTAAGAGCTATGGCCACTGCCCATTTTTCCACACAAACGTATCCCTGGTTTTCCTTCCTGGATTTTGATCCTAAATCAATGAAATTTTAACCTGATATAAATATCAGAGTTGAATGGAGTACGGGGGAATAGATTGATTTTAATACGATAAACTATGTGTTTTTTTGTAGCCGGTTTAATAACTGGCTACAAAAAAAGGCATCCAGGTTTTTTAATAAGTAATGGTATATAAGCTCCAGAGCATGAACACAAATTTATCGCTGTGTATAGTAATTTGGCTGTGGTTTTATGTAAGGTGGAGGTCCTAACCTAGTCGGGCTTGTTTGCTTGTGTAGTACCCTAACTTTCCTACGATAGAGACTCTTACGTTTGCATCGCGACGGCGGCATGGCGGCACGACGATTGTATCGACGTAAAAAGTCTTAGTGTGTAAACTTTTTCTGGAACTAATCTAATTTCAAAAACATTATTAACTAGTGGCACGGGTAAACATTTATTTACATTTCGTTGAGACCGGTAAATTAAAACAATATATAATTTAGCCTGTGTTACTCCCTGATAATGTAGCTTTCTATAGGTTAAAGAATTTTTGAAATTGCTTGAGTAGTTTTTGAGTTTATCCAATACAAACAAAAATTTAAAATACAAATCTTTTTTCTTTATAATATTAGTATAGACTAGCCATCCGCCTTGGCTTTGCACAGGATATTAGTAGTTCGTTGTTTTTGTCAATAAAATATAGCCTACTAGCTGTTGCCCGCGGCTCCGCCCGCGTGGATGTCGCTGCGAAAAGTAGCCTATGTATTATTCCAGACCATAATCTACTTCTGTGCCAAATTTCATCCAGATCCGTTCAGTAGTTTTTACGTGAAAGAGTAACAAACATCCATCCATCCATCCATACATCCATCCATCCATCCATACTTACAAACTTTCGCGTTTATAATATTAGTAGGATGACACTCACAAATAACGTAGCTTTCTACTGATAAAAGAATTTTCAAAATCGGTTCAGTACATCCAGAAAGTTTGAGATTATGTGGGGTAACACATAATCTCAAACTTTACCTCTTTATAATAAAGTATAGATATAGATAGCATAGATAACATACACTTTCGTGAGACTGTAGAAATATCTGCGTAAACAAATGAATTAAGTACAATAAGAATAAATTAAGTGTGTGGTGCTGAATGCAAGTGGCAATAAAAGAAAGCTGGCATTGTTCATTGTTAATCTGGTGTAGTGTTGGGCCCTCTTTGGTGCAGTACTTCGCTTATAACGAGGTTAATTGCCTTGGCAATTAGCTGGAGAAGTAAGGAGGCTACACCAAATATTTATAACAAGACATTGGCTAATTCTACGAAATATTTGCGAAAACTTGCAGATGAGATGACATTTTCTTTAACCTTTTTAACGCCACTTTATAGATGGCAAACAAAATATGCTGACTACTTAATTTTCTATAACGCCACTGTCAAGTTTTGACTGCCTCAGTGGTCCAGTGGCCGCAGTATGCGCCTGCTGTGCACGAGGTTGTGGGTTCGATTCCCACACAGGACAAAACTTTGTGTGACCTACAAAGTGTTGTTCTGAGTCTGGGTGTAATTAATTAAATTTGTGTCCGTTAATTGTATGTTTGTAAAGTCACCCGCGACACAGAGCTTGTTCTCTAGTGCGGGAGTTGTCTTTTAAAACAATTAAAAAAAAAAGTATTATAGATGGCAAACAAAATATGCTCTACCTACTTCATTTTCTCTTTGTAAAACACAACTCCCGTACTAAAGAACAAGCTCTGTGTCGCGGAGGACTTTACAAATATACAATTAACGGACACAAATTACACCCAGACGCAGAAAAAATCTTTGTGGCTCACATAAAGTCTTGTCCTGTGTGGGAATCGAAGCCACAACCTCGTGGACAGCAAGCGCATACTGTGGCCACTGGACTACCAAGGCAGTCAAATTTATACCACGATTGATTTATTTGTCGCGTGTACACGTACGCCACGTGTAAGGGGCGTGTTAAGGGGTAAAAAAGAGGTGCAAAAGATTTTCTTCACTATAAAGATAGATGATAATATCATGTACAAAGACTAGCTATATTTATTTTATACTAGCCGTTGCCCGCGGCTCCGCCCGCGTGGATGTCGGTTATCGCTGTAAAAACCCTATCTCTGTGCCAAATTTCATCCAGATCCGGTCAGTAGTTTTTACGTGAAAGAGTAACAAACATCCATCCATCCATACTTACAAACTTTCACGTTTATAATATTAGTAGGATTTTATTTGAGTTCTATAATACTTTTACGTAAGATAAACGAAATACTTATATGTTTACTTAGATAAATTAATAAGGCCATGTTGTTCGTCTAATTACCGTATTAAATTAAATATGTATTAAGATGTTTAAACAAAGTTATTACATCGCTGTTTTGAATTCATTAATATAACATTACGTTTTGGGGTAGGTAGAGGTGTAAGACTCTTATTTTGTCCGCTATTTCCCCCTATATATGCTTAATTTTAGACTTCGTGCTAAGAAGCACTATTAGTTGGAAAATCTAATAATATCCGATCCCAATAATATTACAAAAAAAAGAAGTAGATAGATATCGTTCTATTAACAAGTAGGTACGCACTAAACATGGTAACAATACTGAACGCCCGCCGCTCATTAAGAAGGTAGCTTATAATCTTTACTTATATAATATCACAAGGGGTCGCCCGCGACTTCGTCCGCGTGGTAATTTGAATATTTTTCCCGATTTTGCAACTTATCTCACTACTGCTCCGCTTCTATTGATAATAGCGTGATGTTATATAGCCTATAGCCTTCCTGAATAAATGCACTATTTAACAAAAAAGATTTTTTCTAATCGAACCATTACTTTCTGAGATTAGCGCGTTTAACCAAACAAACTCTTCAGCTTTATAATATTAGTATAGATTGTACGACCCGGACATTAAACCTGCGATGTCTTTTCGGTAGTCGTAAGCACCCGCTGCGTCACTGAGGCAACCGAGCTTTTTAAAATCAATCTATACAAATAAATAAAATTTGAGTGTCTATTTCTAATATTAAAAATAACCCTTAGTATTATTACCTATTGACATTGTATTAATTGTAGTTTTTAGTGACATTGTTTATTAATATTAAATTTTAATTAATTATTTGTATGATGTGACAGACCAAATACCTTGCATGCTTCTAAAGCTGTTTATGGTGATACTTTTTTTTGTTAATAGTTGTAACATCCCTTTGTACCCCATATTCGCAATAAATAAATTGAATTGAAACCTTTTTTTACTAAATGCATGTGGATGTATACACCGTACATATACCAAAATAACATTTTATTTTTCGATTTGTGTCTTTGTTGCAGCTAATCTCTGAAACGGCTGTTTTCATTTTGACGGGACTTTCATTGGAAAATAGCTCGAAAATAACGTAGAATACTTTTAATCGCGATAGCCGATATCCATTCGGGCGGAGCCGCGGGCAACAGCTAGTATTCAAATAAAACAACATATTTTGTTATAGAAATTAGATTACACTAAATAACTAACGTAGCACGCAACGTCACTTAGCGTAATCAATATAAAACTCATTTATCACGTTCCAGCAGTTTAGAAGCCATGGAAAACATTAAACATGCCAAATATTTAAATACTAGGGGTCGCGACTACGTCCGCGTGGTAATTTGGAACGTACATTCCTCAGATTTTGCAACATATCTCACCACTACTCCGCTCCTATTAATCATAGCATATAGATCATATAACACCAGTTATGTAGCCTTTCTGGATAAATGCACTATTAAACATCAAAAAAAAAATTCTAAGCGAATGTGAGATTAGCGCTTTCAACCAAACAAACAAACTCTTCAGCTTTATAATATTAGTAAAGATGTAATTTTACTACCTTAATCTTTTCCATACGTGACGGTGGCTCAGTAAATGTCCTTTTTTTTAAAAGACAATAGAGGGATCAAAGTTTGGATCACAGGGGACTTTACAAACATATATCTTGGTTCTAAAACAGTTTACCCTAGTTTGAGGGCCAGAGGATTCATATTTTGTACTTTCCTTTCATGTCGATAAAGATTTATTATCTATACTAATATTGTAAATTGCGAAAGTTTGGATAGATGGATGTTTGTTACTCGATTACGCCAAAATGGCTACATTGTACAGTGTTGTGGGTTCGATCCCTACACGAGATAAAAAGTTGTGTGATCCATAAATGGTTGTCCAGTGTCTGGGTATACTTTGTGTCCGTTAATTGTATGTTTGTAAAGTCCTCCGCGATACAGGGCTTGTTCGCTAGTACGGGAAAAATAATGTAATTACATTGAGTCTACTCCTTTTTCCTTTATGTACTTACTTAGGTTATGTTTGAACTTAATCCAATGTACTTGGCACTTAGCCCAAATAGAATTCAACTGTAAGATTGCTCTTGGAAGCTTTCTAATTTTACAATGCGTTTAAGAAAAGTTTCCGTCTAGTTAATTTTCGCTTCCCTGGTCGCTCTACTTCAGACATGCTTGGGGCTTTCATGAATTTCATATTGTTTGAATGATAAACTACCTTTTCCCGACTAAACTGCTCAACAGTTCTTAATGAAATTTAACAAGCAGATAGATGGTGTACTGGGAAGGGACATACATTACTTTTTATCCCGATAACCGATATCTACGCGGGCGGAGCCGCAGGCAACAGCTAGGAGCATAAAAATATCCAGATGACTTAGTAGTAACGCCGACCTAATATGACAGTCGGAAATTCCGACTCGGAATCGTCGGATCAATTACCAAATGTAGGTAATGATACGTCATTAATATTGATTTAGAATAATCAAATAGAGGGAGAGCCAGCAACTTATTTACTTTTGTCATTTCATAAGTGATGAAAATTCACAAACTAACTCTTAAATACCTGCAGAATAATTAAATGATCTTTTAGCAACCCTAAAATAACAAAGTGGGTAAGAAAATAAACTTTTAAAATAAAAAATACTGTCAATATCATTTACCTACGACATATTTAAGGCCTGATACTATAACCAAATTGTGTTTAATTTATTACCCTGTGCCTTTTATTATTCTTCAGGTATATTAAAGATTAGTTTGTGAAATTTTATGACTTATAAAATGACACCCGAAAATACGTTGCTGGCTCTTGGTCCATACGTGCTTATCCTAAATCTAGACTAATGACTATTTAATTATAGATTATGTCTACGTTTATACAATTAAAGAGCAATTAGATGTTTGTCTACCGTTTATGTGGTTATATATTCAATATAAATATTACAAATATTTATCTATAAACTTATATTTACGGACATACGTATATTATAAACTAGTTGTTGTAGTTGTTGCCCGCGGCTCCGCCCGCGTAGATGTCGGTTATCGCTGCAAAAAGTAACCTATGTGTTATTCCAGACCATAATCTATCTCTGTGCCAAATTTCATCCAGAACCGTTTTTGCGTGAAGGAGTAACAAACATCCACACATTCTTACAAACTTTCGCGTTTATTATATTAGTAAGGATAGTGTATTGCAATACCGTTCAAATTTTGATAAATTTCGACGTGAAGATAGTTAACACCCTAGCAAAGAATGAGAACAGTAAAACGGTGCTTTTCTTTTTTGTCAAATTTGTCGGTTTCTTTTTCTTTCTAAAACCAAATTCTCGTATTACGGAATAAGTCGTATCGCAAGACTGGCAAGAGAGACAAACTCTTGAAGTTCTGTCACTTTGACCACTGTGTATTATTTTGCGTATAATATTTAAGCGTGAAAATGAAACCTCAAAATTATTTTTGTTAAAATCAAGCAAAATGTCAGTTTTTACGTAATTTGTCAACTTACGTAAGTACGCTTGGGGGTGTCATATTGTCATTAAATAACTATCACTTTTTTGCATAATCAACCAGAGGCAGATTTGCAATGGTAATGTCTTAATAATTTCATACTGCATTATGACAGGAGTACGGGTAATGTGCAAGCAATTTTCGCTCTTAGGCCCCGCGCAAACGGGCCATCGACCACAGCCACCAGTGGCTGTCGCGCGCCACGTCCTTTAGTACCGGGCATACGAAGGTAGGTGGTCGCTACAATTTGTTTTTGATAACTACCAACGACCTTGAGAATTCAATAGTTATTTGGTCACTGTCGATCTGCATATGAATGAAAGAGAAGCAAATAATACGAACGAGTCGGCTCAATTCTGTAGTCAATTGCGGAATTGAGAAAAATAATATTTACTAAATTAGTAGTGGAATAATTAAAAATATAGAACGACAATAATTTTAAACATGTTATAATCAGCTTATATGCCTAATATTACCAATTAAATTCAATAAATAAACTAGATATTTTTTCCATAAATATATTTTAAAGGGTAAAGGGGTTTGGACATTATTTTGATGTAGTTTTTTTAAATTAAATTAATTTCGGAGACAACTATATTGTCGTAAATATTGTGAAGAACTACATGTATAATTCTTATTTTGATAAATTAAACAGATTTTGCTAATAAATCTTTTAAGTTAGGCTATTTTACTGTTCGAGTGGTCGCCACCGGTGGCGTGTCGCGGCGATTCAATCGCGTGTGGTTGACACTAAGTCACGAGTGGCCACCACTCGCTACGCGTGTGAGGCGAGTCCACACTAATTGTATGAAAAATCTTGTAAACTGCTTTACGCTAGCCACCAGTGGCCGCCACTGGTGGCTCGTTTACGCGGAGCCTTAATGTACCTACTCATTATTCTTAATTATAAAGCTTTTGCACCATTAATTTCGGGTTAATCTCTCTTCCTGATTTTATTATTTTAACTTTAATGACGCATTTAGAAAACTTAGACATTCACGCTTACTTACGAGAGTGGTAGGCAGAGGCTTCTTATTTATACTACCAAGCAGGCAAACAAGCATACGGGCCGCCCGATTATAAGCAAATTATAAGACTAGACTAGGGGGCTACCTATAATATAAAACCATGATGTTGGATTTTAGTGTCGGTAATGCCGTTGGCCGTATGTTTGTTTGTCACATTAGTCATACCTATAAAACAAAATGAAATCACGGACACAGATTCGGTAAAATAATATTTATAGATGACACATTTTTTGTCTCATTTGGGGACCGAACTTACAACACGCCAGTGGTAAAGGGCAAGATAACCACTTGGATTTGCCAAGAATGCAGTCTAAAGTCTATTTTTATATTATTTTGCAATATTCTTCTTTCATTGAAAAATTTACACGCTTCGCTTCCAGGAGGCGCAATAATAAGGACATCCTCTCCCGAGGAGAAGTGGTGGTTTCCTCTCCAGTCACGTGCATTGCACTGTATACAAATATCTATATATTAGAAGCTGCTAGCTGCATGCAATATTATTGAAATTAAACTAGGTTGTGGGACACACACCACACCACGGCAGGACACCCTGATTAGTCTTTTTTTATGCTACAAGCATACGGGCCGACTGATGTGAAGCAGTTACTGTCGCCTTGCAATACCAGAAGTATCACTTGCGTGTTGCCAACCCATTTTTTTACACCAAGGCTTTATGATGGGACTATTCCTGGGATAGGATTACGGTTCTTTCCAAACGCATCCTTAAATGAGCGCTGGAGACCTGTACTCACACAGGAACACAACTACACCATTGTTTGTAGTTATTTGGCTGTGATCTTCTGTAAGGTGGAGGTCCTTCCCCAGTCGGGCTTGATCGCTAGTACGGTGCCTCTCTAAACCAACTTACCTGCCTCTCATAAATAAATTAATAAAAAAGTCTGGGTATCATGCCGTGGTATGGTGTGTGCCGTTTTGTCCCGTCTGACGTGTATCGTATGGAAACCACAACACTTGACTTGGGTGTTAATACCTAGGATTTAGAAGACTACTACAACACCATCATGCGAATGCTGTGTTAGCAAACTTTTAGCTTCATTCGGAAGTCGGTAGTACATAGTATACTATAATATCTAATATATAAAATTCTCGTGTCATAGTGTTCAACTTTGAACTCCTCTGAAACGGCTCGACCGATTTTCGTGAAATTTTGTGTGCATATTGGGTAGGTCTGAGAATCGGACATCTATTTTTCATCCCCCTAAATCTTAAGGGGACCACCCCTAATTTTTTTTGTTTAATTTTAAGACATTTTTTTTTGTTTTTGTTATTTTTTTATGATACAGCATACACAAATACATACAAGTCTAAATTTTCACCCTTCTACGATCAATCCCTACTATTTTAGTAGCAAAACAACGTTTGCTGGGGCAGCTAGTAAACGTATAAAGATTTAGCTACTCGTAATAGTCTGGACAAGAATATAAAATACTTTTATCTCAGAAATGTACTCCAGAGGGACTTAATAAAATTAACGTAAGCGAAGCCACAGGCCAGAACTAATATAAAAGATTCAACAGATAATGCAAAGTAAAGAATGGTATATTTCTTTGTTTTGTAATCTCCTTTCTATCTGTGACTTCAAAGCTAGTGTCAAATTCTTCATTATGCAGGGATTCTCTATTTCAGGAATACTTTTTTTCGTAAATAAATAAGTCAGTATCATCAGTTTGTGGCAGTCCACAGCTGGACATCATTGTGGGCTTCTCCCAAAACAGACCATCTTTTTTGAGTTTTGGCTGTATGATGTATTTTATTTTCCATGTTTACTAAGCTATAAATAATGCCTACCTATTATGTAACTTGTAATTAACCTAGTTGTTACAGCTAAACTGATTTGGTTGAAATTTGATAAAGAAAATAGTCAATTTGACATACTCCGCAAATTCGCTGACAGATTGAAAGCTTTAGTGGCGGTCTAATTAAACTGTCCATCAATTTTAAAGAAATTTCTATTGTCATTGTTAAAGTTCTTGTACAATATTAAATATACAAAGGCGGATTATTATAATGCCAGAGACATTCTCTATCAATCAATCTTTGGGTGATGTAGAGAGAAAACAAAAAAGTCGATGTCAGAGATTTTTTCAAGAATAATTACGATTTACGCAAGCATTTTGTATTGTATTCTGGTCTGTTGGTGATTAGCGACATTTCATTGCTAAGCTACAGGACGTGGCTGCAGTTACCACCCAGGATTAATCTTTGAGTGATGAACACGATTCTCAGTTTCGTGTCTAGATAATATCAATCTCTTAATTTGCCTGCTTCATCCCACTGCTGGACATAGACCTCTCCTTATTCGCGCCAGTCCTCCGTCTTCCGCATCGAGTCTACCCCGGCCTGAAATATATATATATGTATTTAAAAATATATATGGTTATTAGTTGTCTGGTTGCAGTACAGACTCTGCCTTCTTTGGGATTAGATGGCCGATGTGAGTTGTCCGAAAAAAAAAATTAAGGTATTTCAGCCTGTAGTAGGCTAATATCCCTCCAAGTGTTTGGGGGGGAACCGTGCCCAGCAGTGGGACGTTTATGGGTTGAGATGATGATTCCAGCCTAGGTATTATCAGAATATTAGTTACCAATTCTTAAACTTTGACGGACAGTTTCGTAATACCGTTTTCCTGTAGCACGGTTAGGTAGCTGACCCTTACTCATTTCAAATTACTACCCTCTTTAGTTTGTACATTCGACCCATTTTCAATAAGAGACAAATAACCTGTTTTTTCCTTAAACAAACAAAGGCAAACCAAATATAATAATGATTAATCGATTTCGGTCGACAAATATATTACATTTGTAAGAGATTTTTTTAGATTTATGCGTACTTAATGATATGTCTAAGGCCTAGAATTTATCACTGACAAGTAGCAGGTTAGGTATTTGGATAAAACCTTTTTGATATAGAAATGAGTCCCGACATTAAGGTAGCTTTTTTAACATTATTCCTTTTTTGACACGTTAAAAACATGTCGAATTTATCAAACTCAAATTCAATAATATTTATTTTTACATAGCATAACACTTCTAAATCTGGTAATTTACGAATATGAAAGGAAAGTCAGAAAGATAATATAATTCAGTTTACCTACGGTTAGTTTGCTAACAAGGGTAAATATGCAAAAGAACTGGTACTAAACTCAGGTCTTTCTTTTTAACCACTAGATAGACCTGTAGTCTTTTGTAACTTGTAACTTACGAAAGACTGTCCAATAAGCAATTCAGGTATTTCACACCGGTAGATACACCGTTTTTCTCAGCTGGCAAATAATAAATTTTCACATTTTTTTTCAAACGGGCATACATTCTAGTTCATCATTACCCTAAATATATTAAGAGCAGAGTAAGTTTCGCTCGTAAATTACAAACTTAATGTAGTTACAAACGTTTTTATTTGTTCTAAATGGCTATGTTAAGTACAGGGACCCAGTTTCCAACAGTTCGGACTAGATGCTACGTTATCAAGTTATAAACTGGTATGTTTTGTTGCAGGTGAACTGTATCTCCATCAGTATTATCGGGGCTACTCATAATGACATTACTTTGTAATACATTACGTAGCCATTAGGGTATGACCGGCTGAGTTTAGACATGATAAGGAAACCACAGCAGACATGGATAGCGTGAAGAAAATACACTCGGGAACCCTCTATCGGTAAGTTTCTTTTTAAATTTACTTAGTAGAGTTTATGTTTACGCTTATGGTTACGATCGTGAGAGCCGGCAAAAGTGTTATTGGATATTTCTGACTGAAAATTTGAGTAGTACGGGGTTGGTGATGTGATGATGTTACACCCTCGTGCCTCGAAACACGCCGAGTCGATCCTGTGCCTGATGAGTAATGATATGGTTATGTGTTTGTATTGGACACATTTATTCATAAAAATAATTGATAAATTTCTTGTTAGCGGTTGTAAGTAGTTTATGTGTGTAGTAATTGCCTTTGGATAGTGTAGTTATAATTGAGTTTGGGATGGTATAATATAGGATATTTATATATTTAGAATATGAATATAAGAATTGATGTGATTTTTATATGTAAGTACTTAAAGCATTTCATCATCTCTCCACTTGAAACTAATATTCTACTACTCTGGATACTTACATTCTATCACTTCTTTACTCTGTCCTTAATAACCCTGATTCTCCTTCTTACTTACGTGAGCGCTTTGAATTTCTTGTTCCTAGGGGAAAACCCTGTCGCACTTCTTCTTCTCTTCTACTTCGAACTCCTCTCCATAGTTCTAGTCGATATGATGGCTCCTTTACTATCTATGCGGTAAGGTTTATGGAATTCTCTTCCTCATGGCGTACGTGGATACGTACGCCCTTCTGTGGATGTCTTCAGAAGAAGAACAAGAGAACATTTTCTATCCATCGCTTATCAGTAATAATTATTTATATATTCAGATAGTATGTATGTTTATGTTTTATATGTATCATATTAAAATATATATGTAATAATACATGTACATTTATGAGAGTATACATTGTGGTATACTACATAGTTAGGTAAGAACTTGCTCTCTCTCTCTTTTCTTTATCTCCTTTGTTTTTTATTTCTTAGTCCGGTGTACTTCATTTGCTCTCTCGCCTTATCTTCTCCAACAGTTACTCTGAGTGGGTAAGTAACTCTAATTGGGACATATTTTGCTAACAAGCAAAACCTGTGCTTGTCTGTATGTCTATTTTTTTTTTTCACCTAGTTACTGGTAGGTAGATATAGTGAGCTAAATTCAAAACTAGATTTGAAGTCCGATTTTTTTTTAAGAAGGACTGTATTTTCAGATGTAGTGGCAAAAATACAGTCTCTCCTAAAAAGATTTCGGGCTTTAAATCTCGTTTTGAATTATATAGTAGTAGATATAGTGAGCTATCACTATATCTACCTACCAGTAACTAGGTGAAAAACAAAAATATAAGGCTTTAGATTACTCGAAGTCATAAATGTCAAGCAAAAGGGAAGAATTATTGTGTATCCCAAGAGCTAAGCGCTGGCAACTTTTCAATACATAGTACTGCAATGATCCTACTGTATTTATGCCCTCTGTAATTAGTGTTTTGGCAATTGTTGTTACTGTTAAGATATATTTGAATTTTTATCTTGAATTATTTCATAATTTCGGCCAAAATTTTTGCCCTGGATTTTGTAATCCAATAAAATAAATTTGCATATCATTTTAATTGGCAACTTCTCAAGATGTACATGTAGCCTTAATTAGTTCAGTTAATCAATACATAAATAACAATAGCATATATATCAATGTTTGATTTGTATAAAATTGATGTTTTTAAAATTCTGTAGACCTGTGATTAACAAGCTCACAGCCCGCCTGATGGTAAGCAATTACCGTAGCCTATGAACGTTTGCTATGCCTGGCTAGCCACATTCGCGTCTTGTCGACCCAGAAATCGTAACCAAACCTTATGCTATACTGCGGATAGGAAATTTATTTTGATTAAATAGAAAAAGTTTTGAGAGCGATGTGCCCGGTCCATTGCCACTTAATTGAGCCAATTCTGGACGGACGACCTGGTTAAGGTTGTGATCAACTGATGGCCAAGGTCAGCTCAGAAACGAGTGTTGTGGAAATCCTTGGGTGTGGCCTATGTCCAGCAGTGGGCGTCTTTTGACTGAGATGGATAGAAAATGAAAGTAGATGTATCAATTTTCAGCTTATTATTTTCAACATGTATGTATTCGATGGTCTCAAGGAATGTTTGCGTTTGTTTGCCCCTGATCATATGGCGGTCGGGAAAGTGTTATTGGATTTTTCTGTATTGAATTTTCAGGTAGTCCCCCGTAACTCATGGTTATCCATAACATAAAACCCTAGTGGTAATCGCGTATGATGCCCCAGGTATCGCAAGCGTCCAAAAGCTACGTAACTGTTTTATTATCAGGCGGGTTGCTTGTTTGCCACCTAAGTACTATAAAAAGACAGATTTCTATTTATTGTGAAAAGGCCCCAATTTTGGAAACCTTAGATGCTATCTTTTCCTTATAACTTCCCCATTGAATTGCGGTAATGGATTTTTCAGATTCTCGTTTTACTTTGCTTTGTAAAGAATTTCTAAGGTGTCTTAGGTTGTGGAGAGCTCTAGAATTGGCTCTTTATATTTATAGCTACTAGAGGTCGTTTGGCGGTCGAAATTCGACTATATTTTTTAAATTTTTGTACGTGATATTCTTTTACCAAAGAGTGTGACCGCTTTAATCACTGCATTTAAAAAAAAAGTGTTCAATAGAACAACTAAGAAAAAATATATGAAATTAACATCAGCTACTAATGTGTACATTATGTGATGTTTGACATTGTCAGCAGAATGCATTATTTAAAAAAAAAATATTTGAAAGGCGTATATAAATTATATCTTTCCGCACTCTTTCTCCGTATAAACTTCCAAATCCCATAACCCTTATAGTACGTAATATTATTAAAAAGAAATGTGTATTTTTCTCTTTACGTATACTTAGGCTTCAGCTTAGGTAGTATTAGAATTATCAAGCGGTATTTAACAGTTTAACCGTGGCTCGACCTTGACCAGTTGTTGTAATATTTTTTTTATCATTTCTCTATTCCTTCACTCTTATAGTCCGATAAGACAGCAATCCGAAACAATTTGGGAGTGATCAGGCATCGGTAGGACCAACGGCTTTACGTCCGTTCTGAAATAGAGGATACTCGACCGTAGCAAGCTTGCAGATGTATCGATCTGCTATTTCTTATCTGCGGCTACTCCAACTGAAAAAAAAAAACATTATCCTGTCAATGGTCTACACCATTCTATCTCTAGTCCCATCAATAAACTGCTTCTTCCAACTCTTCAATCACCTAAATTAACAATTCTAATAATTAAAGACAAAGCGTTAATGACAATGAAGTAAAACATGCTGTACTTTAATTAAATTCTCCATTCAGATGACCAATCTTAAGGAAAATGTCTACTACATTCCGCCGCGAATAAAACGATTTAGGTTTGAACTAGGGGAAACTCATTTTGAGGGTCAAATAGGTGATCGAGTAAATGTGTTTTAGTCTGTGGCAAAAAAATAGAACTTTTCGCCTTTACGCCTCTACACTTAGAAAAGGTAATGGAGGACATTAAGAAAATGGTAGAAATTTTATTCTTATTGTCTTTTTTCCTGGATTTCGACAGCGTTATACATATAAACGTTTTGGATGTCACTGCTTTTTATAAACGTTTGATCAGGTAAGAATTATAAGTGAGTAATAAGAGAGGTAGAGCACCATGCAAGCCCGACAGGGGAAGGAACTCAACCTTAAGAGGACCACACCCAAATAATTACACATAGCGGTGTAGTTGTGTTTCTGTGTGGGGTGCAGGTCTCCAGCGCTCATTTAGGGAAGCGTTTTGAAAGAAACTTTTTTTTATTCTAGGACTACTACATCTTAAAGCCCTGGTTTAAATAAAAAATTGGTTAGCAAACACGCTAGTGATACCCCTTGTTTTGCAAGCGTCTATAGGCTACGGTAACTGCTTTTCATTTTTTGTTTGTAGCATTTAACCCCATATACTCGGTAAGCCTCTTGGTGGAGGCTTACCGAGTATATGGGGTTAAATGCTTTTTTTTGCCACAAAACAATGTTATCGCCCAGTTAGAGAAAAAGACTGTCTTTGAAGAAATTTTAATAGGGCAATAGGTAGAGCAGTGTATGGGTTGTTATCTAGCAATTTATAAAGAGATAAATCAAATTTGACCAAAAAACATTTACGATACTAGACATTACAAGATCTAATGGCCGCTACATGAAATGCCGTAATCGTAGACGAACATAATAAATAAATCTAAGCGAAACGAAAGAAATGATTAAGAGTAATCTTTCGGTTTTATATCTCATCATTCCCTTTCTGTTTGCTATCACTACGAGATGATCTTTAAGATTTTGATTTTTGTCTTCGATATGTTTTTAATGGTAATTTGTTTGGTGTCTACAACCAAAGTTTATCAATAGAACAACTTGACAAATTATATGAAATTAAAATCAGCTACTAATGTGTACATTATGTGATGGTTGACATTGTCAGCAGAATGTATTATTTAAAAAAAATGTATTTGGCAGACGTATATAAATTCTATCTTTCCGCACATTTTCTCCGTATAAATCCGTGAATGCCTCGATGGCGCAGTAGTCGATCGGGTCGGATGGCAATCTGGCCAAGTGTCACCAAGTATGCCACTAACCATTCGATAAAATAATACATTACCCTTATTTGCGTCGCACAGTCAAAATAAACTACCTTTAATTTACTGTCTTACTACTGTACTATCTACAAAATTATATCATGACACAATAATCTTGTACATAAATATTCATAAATGCATTCATGTAGTTCGGAGTTGAATTATACAGTAACCACTGAAATCCTCGGCATTTGAGTTTCGGACCGTGTCACAGGTTGACCACATCTGTCTGGCTGTCTGAATCTCTCAGGCTTTGCATTCAGAGAACGGATGCGAGGCGATGTAGCCTCAGTTTGTGAAATTTCAACTATGTCATCACAAAACTCTGGTGTATTTTTTTTGTATCAAGCGTTCATAGGCTACAGTAACTGCTTATTATCAGGCGGGGCGTATGCTTGTTTGCCAACAATGTACTATAAAACAATAGGTGGGTTCTTGAGAGGAGATGGCAAATTTCGTTTTTATTTAGTAGACAACTTGCCATTCTTTTTGACGTTGGGTAGACCACTGCCGCTATCCTTACTAATATTATAAATGTAATAAATAGTTTGTGAGTATGGATGGATGGATGGATGGATGGTTGGATGGATGGATGGATGGATGGATGGATGGATGGATGGATGGATGGATGGATGGATGGATGGATGGATGGATGGATGGATGGATGGATGGATGGATGGATGGATGGATGGATGGACGGATGGATGGATGGAAGGAAGTTTGTTACTCTTTTACGTACAAACTACTGAACGGATCTGGATGAAATTTGGCACAGAGATAGATTATGGTCTGGAATAACACATAGACTCCTTGTTACAGTGATAACCGACATCCACGCGGGCGGAGCCGCGGGCAACAGCTAGTGATATATATTTTTTTACAAACATTATTTTTACCCTAAATGTTACTTCGGTTATTGGTTGCCACATAGGTGATATTAGTGTTGTCTTAACAACAAATTACTTTCAATAATTTTATGCAGAATAAATAGAATTTAGTTTTTCTCGGAAAATTACTTTTTACACATGGCCATCCGAAAGACGTCCACAGCACGGGCTTGAGTTGACCTTATCCATTAGCTACACGCAACCTTTACCAGGTCGCCGGTCCACCTTGTTAGGGACCTGCCCTCGCTGCATCATACACAGTGGAGATTTTAAATTTGCTACATCGATATGTATGTATTTGCAGCCCTCTGGCTCTCTCAGTTCTATGCTCAAAGTCACACCACGTTATAAACTTGTTACCTAAACTTCCTATTATAATAGTTATGTTAGTTATAACATAATAATCACAGTTTATGTTTGTTAACATCGAGTTTTAATTAGGAACTAACTTTGTTCCTAGCTGTACTAATAGGGAATTTATGGAGAAGTTGTTTTGTGTAGTTTCACATTTGGAGTTTCTGTTGTCTGTGTGGTTATGTTCTAGCAAATAAGTATTATTTTATACTATTAGGACCTCCACCTTACAAAAGACTAAAGCCAAATAGCCACACACAGCGTTGTACTTGTGTTCCTGTGCGTGTAATAACGTACGGGTACTTATATATATAAACTTTTTCCTATTCCTGGAATCTCATCACTAAACCAAAACAATCAACATGCGATTAATGTCCCAGTTATACAGGCTAGGCTACAGTAACTGCTTACCATCAGGCGGGCTGTATGCTTGTTTGCCACCTGAGTTGTATAAGAAAAATAAAGATGGATGACGTATTGAGAAGGGTTTTTTTGTGAACTTTTCCTTATATATAAGTAAAGCGTAGAAAGGGTATGCAGCATTAGCAATCGAAGTTGTGCCACCGTGTTATTGAGACCGGAAAATCGTAATGAACAAATTAACATACCTACTCTTTAAGCATAATCTCGATATGAAAATCAGTTCGCAACGCACCTAATTTGATATAAGTATTTAGTTAAACTACTTTGGAAATACGAATAAATTTATTTTATACTATAAGTACTGCAATTATAAATGCGAAATTTTGGATGGATGGATATTTGTTAGATATTCAATCACGCCAAAATGGCTGAACGAAAGTCGATAAAATTTGGCATGAGATTATAGTCTGAAAAAGCACATGGGCAACCGGAAAAAACACTGTTCCCGTGGGATTGGATACGCGGGCGAAGCTACGAGCGGAAACCCGTTTTATGGGTATTTAGTAAATAAAACCTCTGTTTAAATACGAATAAATTAACTCACATTATCATCACGCATAGCTTCCTTTTGGGGTAGGCAGAGACTATGGTACGCCAATTGCTCCGATCAAGACATATGTACTTCTGTCGCTTCACAACATTTACATTCATCAACCTCTTCATGCATGAATGTCCTTCTGGGTACTTTTAATTTAGTTCTTATTTAGCAGGGCCCTATAATATATAGTACTATTTTATAATAAAGCTGATTTCAGCCTTTTAGTACTGTTAGTCTGCTTTAAAAGAGACCACAGCCACAATGTGTTCCTGCGTGTGAGTATAGGACTACAGTGCTCATTTTTCTAGTCCCTGAATTACTCATTACAGATACAAAACCCTGGTTTAACAACGCGTAAGTTATGCTACAGTGTCTATATACTACGGTAACAGTTTACCACCAGGCGAGCCGTATGCTTGTTACCTTAGTAGTATAAAAAATATATAAAGTTATAGTTGATACTCATCGCGAACTGTCGAACACACTCGTGGTTATTGGAAATCTGATCTAAAATCGTTATGTAACTGTCTGTTTTTTTATTGTCGCTAACATCTCTATGGTCTGGTGAATTCGTGAAACTTTTTAAACGATTTAAACTTGGACGAGGTCATAAAGTGTATTAATCTATTGTTGTATACAGAGAATTCACAGACGCGCGCTCCATTTTTGAAAAACTTTCATTTGCCAAAATGTTTTATTAGTTATCCAATTACACAATAAAAAGCCCGGGAAAGTGACGTCGACGGACGAACCTCGCAAATAAAGCTGACAATAAACCCGGACCGGCTCAAAATCCTTTACCCATTGAACAAATAGCCTATTGAGCCTCAAGTGATCCATTATGTATTTTGTAAGACATTTTCTCTGGATATTAAAAATAGAGTTTCGCAAAACCACAATAGTCTAGCTGTACTTGTTGTATGTATGTAAAAACAATAACTGACCGCACTGATGGGCGGTGTTCCATTTCCACCGACCCATCTCGTGTTGAGATCACTTTGTGAATAACACGACACCATTTAGGGTCGTCGCTTGAATTGTCTCTGTGTACGTAACACATACAACAAACGCCTTGTAGTTGACACAACAATTTATACTTGTAATTATGGAAGATTACTTTGCCTGACTTATAACCGTTTGTCGGGAAATGTAAAATTTATACAGCTACGTTTTGGGGTTGTATTTAAGGATTATTTTCACTTTTCGGTTTGCGACTGCGTAATACGAATAAGTGGCTATGATATGGGTTTAAATAGATAATTATTTGTGTCTCCTTTTTCCGTCTCCTGACAGTTTACAAGCAAAGTAATTGATATGTCTCCGGGGTTGCAAAAATGTAGCTATATGAATACAATGAGTAACAGAATCGCGTTTTTTTTCGGATCGTATCATTTACTCAGTACAAGGTTAACCGCTCCAAATTAGCAGCGTCCTTACTAAGAATTTATTTCACAAAAATAGCAGATGTTCCAAGCATTTGTACGTTACCACGTTGTTTGTTTTGTTGTGAAGTTTTATTTGTTCGATATTGCCGCTACTGCTGTCGTTGCCGAGCGAAATTATTTGAGGAAGGCTATCGATATTTCTAAATTACGACGTAACCCGAAATAGCACGACGATCTAAAAATTGCCACATCGGACATTGAAGAAGTTTGTAAGAGTTCGCGATTTCGCGGTACGCTCTGTGACTATACAAATAAAGATATCGAGAAGATTAAAAATAAACCAGTTGAATACGAAGCCCGTAGTGGCACGGCGGCACACCTAAACGTGTGAAATGCGCCTATTTCTAGCTTTTTATTTTACCTTTGTCGGTCGTGTGTCTGCCAATGTAACAGACTTATTCCATTTCACGTACAGTCTCACGACCATGCGTCTTTCAATGTAAACTATTGCTTTAATTTAAAGTATCGCTTTCTATTGCGAATACATTTCAATCCAATGCATAGGATTAGCCATTGGGGACTATCTTTATAGAGAACACTATATATATTGTCTTCTCGAACAAAATAAAACAGAAGTGTTTGTTTGGATTCGATTTAGTTCTTAGACAGTTTATACATTTGTAGTTATGATGTAATCAGATTCCAGTGTCTTAGATTGAAAGCGTTCTAAAAAATCTTTTGAAACTGCGGATCAAACACAAACATTCGTAATACGGAAGTATCGAATTACTCTTAATTCATCATTCTATTAGAATTCCCTGTTGCTTTCAAAAATATTATTAGTGATAATTTAGGCTCGGTAATTAATGGCAATGACAGAATTTAGCGTATTTTGTTTCGACTTTAGCTCTGTTATTATTACCAGGGCCGTCTTTAACCTATTTTAGGCTCTGAACACTAGGATAATGGGGTCCCTATAATTATGACACTAGACCATTTTATTAAAACAAGTATTAAGTGTAGATAAGCTGAATTTTATATTTATTCAATCTGGCAAGAGTAAGGAGGCTATTGACCGCGGGACCCTGGGCACTTGTTTAGAGTAGCCAATGGTAAAGAGGGGTCTGGTATTGATATTAAATATGCATATTTTGCGTATATCGGTAACCGCTATGGGCAAACTGCTTTGTTTACTAAAATATTGACGACCCGGCGAATTCTCTCTTACTTCCTATAAACCGCGTTCATGTTGTTTCTTCTTGAAGATATCGTTCCATTTTATGAATTCGAATCAGTTTTCTTGCCCACATTCGATTAGTTTTAATATTTGAACTAGGATGATATTAATATTCATCTCTTGTTTTTACCATTGGAAATAATTCCTAGTGGCCCAGGTTTTCAAGATAAATAAACGTTAGTCTAATGTACGCAGTAATATTAGCTGGAAGCGTTTGCTTTTGTACATCTCATCAAGCGTCAAGGTCCGCCGTGGTTTACAAAGATCAAGGGATTGAAGAGAACTTTGGCCGGTATAAAAGTTTGTTTGTTTTTCACCGTTTTACATGAAAACACGTGCCCCTTCCCTTTAAAATTTCTCACACGATATTTCTATTCTCGTTGTTTATACCCTTTTACTCGTGATTGTTTACATCGGCGTCCCATAAATTCACGTTTTCCTCATACTCTTAGCGGCTATTGATATATTTTATGTACTTTGGTTTCTCAGGGAAATTGGAATCTACGCAATTCAAAAGGCTTTTTCTATTCTCTGCCGAGTCTAAATAAATGATTTAGTACTACTAAAACTTTGCTCGGCTACTGATTTGTAATCCATTTTCTGCGGTTCACTTTGACAAAGAGGTGTACCTACTATTCTTTCTTACTTACTTATACGCGCCAAAGTTTATTACCTACTTTAGTAATCTAATTGGAAAATTAAGATGTCTTATATGATTTGAAACAGTTCGTTTGAGGAAATACGTGCACCTTGCAAGAAGATCGCACACACATGTTGTGTTTTGCTAAGCTGGGTAGTCAGAGCTTATAGGGGTCGCTATGCTTTCATTACCTGTCAATCAAGAGCTACCGAAGGTGTAGAGGATTAGTTGCCTCTTCCATCTGCTTGCTGATTATCTTGCCTAATTCTCAATATAATTGTTATATTGTACTTGATACTCTCCCTTTTTTTCATGGATCTTCAAATACCCTTTCCTCCTTCAATAGCTGAAACTGGTCAAAGACTAGAGTTAAAAAAAATCATTTGCTTTCGTTTGCAGTACCTACTAATTATACTGTTCCTAACATGTAAAAGAGCACCAATGTTAATAAAATAAAGGTTGAAGTTATGGAAATTCCGAGTTTTCATTGCCGACAGTCACTAGACACCTTATGTTTGATTCGTCAGCTTTAGTTTATGACATGTTTTCTGTCTATTGCCACTAAATTATGATAATCCTTTAATCTATGTCAGTTATAGGTTCTTCTTTAAATTATTTGACATAATTTTATTAGTAGTTAGTAATTTTTTATTAGTGTCATCGATAGCTGGTTTCTATAGCTGGTTATCGACAGAGAGGATGCCTCACAAAGCTGCCCATCTGGTGCTCGCATTGAGCAGGCAGCCACGCGTTTGAATTGGCTCGCGAATCAAACGCGTCTTCACAAGCCTGCCTCGCCAGGCATTCCTCGCGAGGCAGCCCTCGCCTTTACGCAATACGTTGACACTATTACTTATATAATGTTATATTAGCTAGAATTGTTCGAGTACCTACATGATTAGCAAGCGCATTGAGCGTAATGTGAGCAGTTTAATTGCTCTTACGCAAATGGTGCGTTGCACTTAATACGTGCTCTAATGGCCATTATATCGACGGTACGAACGGTAATGATGATATTGCATCGATATTTTTAGATTGATTTAAGGTGCGTATACTTAAGATTATATTTGAGAGAGCCTGCCGCACCATACTAACGAGCAAGCCCGACTAGGGAAGGAACTCCACCTTACAAAAGACCACAGCCACATAACTCTATACAGCGGTGTAGTTGTCTTCATGGGGTTCAGGTTTTCAGCGCTCATTTAGGGATTTGAAAGAAATGTTATCCAGGGATACTTCTCTGGTATAGGAAAGCTTTACTTTCAAAACGTACCAGGGCTTTAAGATATGATGATGAATCGTACTTGTTTCCCGATTAAACAGGTCTTTGAGCGATAGGTATTTATTTTGACATAATGCGATAGTGTCCTCACTAGAGATGAGATTCTTCTTTACACTGTGGTATTGGTGAATCGGGCTGTTCTCTGTAACTCCACGTTAATACCGCGTATTTCATCATCTCAACCCATATACGTTTCACTGCTGGGCACGGGTTTCCTCCATACACTTTTGTTTACTGCCTTGGTGGTCCAGTGGGTTCAGTATGCGCCTGCTGTGCACGAGGTTGTGGGTTCGATTCCCACACAGGGACAAAACTTTGTGTGACCCACAAAGAGTTGTTCTGAGTCTGGGTGTAATTTGTGTCCGCTAATTGTATGTTTGTAAAGTCCCCCGCGACACAGAGCTTGTTCTCTAGTGCGGGAGTTGTCTTAAAAAAAAAAAAAAAAAACAACACTTGAAGGGATATTAGTCTACTATACCACGCTGGTTTTGCGTGACACTAAATACGACGTATCTTATATCTTCTATTCAACGTGCGACAAGTACAAATACTTACTTCTTACTAATATTATAAACGCGAAAGTTTGTAAGTGTGGATGGATGGATAGATAGATAGATGGATGGATGCTTGTTAACTCTTTCACGTAAAAACTACTGATCGGATCTGAATAAAATTTGGCACAGAGATGGATTATGGTCTGGAATAACACATAGGCTACTACTTTTTACAGTGATAACCGACAACCACGCGGGTGGAGCCACGGGCAACAGCTAGTACTTAATAAAACATGCAAAACAACCCTAAATACATAAACAGATTTTACTACTTAGAAATAATGTATACCTGAATCCCCTAAAATAGTATACGAAGGTCTTTTGACGGTCAAAGGCGAGCATAATTAGTTCTAACAAAGGAGAAAATTGGGAAGACGTTGCATCTGACAGAGTTACCATCCTTTATGCATCTGTAAGGCAAGACAGCTTAGATAAATCTGGCTGAAGAACTAGGAATATAATTAATTTTCTTAGCCCTAGTAGCTATTATTTTTGTACTACTTAAGTGTGAAAGCAAGCATACGGCCCGCTCGATGGTAAGCAGTTACCGTAGCTTATGGACGCTTACATTGACTGAGAATTAACATAAGCAGCTTTATTAATAAACGTGGTGTAGCGAGTGAATAGGTACGCTATGCTTTGTCCTCTTCTTTCGAATGTCAAATTATATTGATGACAGAATGAGACATTGTATAATAAAAATACACCAAATCTATTCCATGTTTATTAATAAGGCTGTTAAATTTTGAATTAAAAGTATCCTTGAGATAGGAAAATGGTAACCTAAATCGCATCCCTATAATGTGCATTGGAGACCTCTAGCAAACAAGGAAAACAGCTACGCCACTGTGTGTAGTTATTTGACTGTGTGGTTTTTTGAATGTGTGGCGTTTCATCCACGTGCATTTTTAAAGAATAGATTTTAATTAGCGTTACTTATGACACAAATCAAAATGTTAAACATTTTTGCAAGTGTGTTTATCTGACACGCAAATAGTACACGATACATCAGTAACCTCTATGTAGAGTTCTATTGATGATGATGATGATGATGATGGATATATATGCGTCATCATCATCTTCGTTCCTTCACTGCTGAAGATCGCGACCTCCAAGCTTCGCGGTTTTCAGAAGTGTGAGCCGCACGGTACCAAACTTAGTATGTACTATATTTTATTTATTTATTAAAATAGACAACTCCCGCACTAGAGAACAAGTTCTGTGTCGCGGGGGACTTTACAAACATACAATTAACGGACACAAATTACACCCAGACTCAGAACAATTCACACAAAGTTTTGTCAAAGTTTGTGTGGGAATCGAACCCTCAACCTCGTGCACAGCAGGCGCATACTGCGACCACTGGACCACCGAGGCAGTCATATATTCATAGTACATACAAAAAGTAAATATACGTGTAGGTATATAATGTAATTGAAAACCTCACATTCTATAAACACACGGCTTTAACCCAAAACGTGGTTATCCAAACATATTTTCACGAATAAATCATATAATATTCAAATTATTGTGTACATATAGTAAGAAACTAAACTCAATATTTAAATGAAAGCGCGGTTTATCTCCATCTCATTATAATACGCAATATGAGCCCGTGTTATCATACATACATACATACACATACATTATACCATACATACGTAGGGTTACCACGTTTCTGTATCTTAGAGAGCATGTTAAGGTCAAGTCGAATTGCCGTCACATCAGACTATTAGTTTGGTAGAAGAATGGATCAGACATGCCTTTAGAAATTCTTCTTAGACATGTGGCTTCACTCAAGATGTTTCCCTTCACCATTAGCAGATGGTAAGTCAATTGATTGTTAAGTATAAATCTCACAAAGTAAAATTCACATTAATATTTCCGCCTGGAATTGAATTCACCTTTCTGGAATACAAGTAAGTTTCTATCTCACTCGGCTACCATCGCTTTTTGACTTAAACTTATATGTTTCGTCTTTTCGTAAAGCTGAAAAGCTGTAACAAAATCCAAAAATCCGTAACCCTGTACGAACTAATGTGAACGTGCGGCAGCCCTACACATGCATAGCATTTAAGGTCGTACATATAAACTGTGGATACCAGTTGACCTCTTGCCATGTTTATCGGCTCAAGTGATTCATTATTTGTAAATTCCTTGGATTACTTTATTGTGATTAATCAATTTGTAACTTTGTTGTATGGATAGAATTATATTTTGTTAAAGATTTTTGATATAATAGCTTTCTTGATTCGAGGGTCGCCGGGCTTAATCCCAGGGAAGGCTAATTTTAATGTAAAATTTATATCACGGCTCCACTATCGAAATCAAGTTTGCACACATTGGAAGTGGCAAGTTGTCCATTTAAATCACTGCACCGATCCATGCAGAAAATTTAATTTAAGACTGGCTGGTTTTTTTTCTCTTCCATTTTTTCTCTCTCATTTTTTTTTCTCCAAGCATAGCCTGATGGTAAGTTTGTATTACCAGGGGTATTACTTTGTATGTGAATATTATAAATCTATTTTGACTGACTTACACCGTCCAGCCCCTCTAGACAAATGGCATAAGCAATAGTCGAATCGAAAAGTCAAAAAGCAAATGTATGGGATTTGATGTAAGTCACGACATTATATCGTAGAGTTACGTCAAATCCCATACATTTGTTCGACTACCGTTTATGCCACTTGTCTAGAGGCTCAGGTGATTTTTTTGTAGCTGCAACATTAAATTAAAGTCATGGTAATTTTGCGTGCAAAATTTCAAAGACTTTTATAAGGCATACAAATTCTGATGACAATGTTGTAACTAATAGGGTTACGTGGGTTATCTTTAACCAATAAAACAGAAAGCTTAAAATAAATTTGTTTAAAAAGAATCTTTTTATTTATGTAATTCTATGTAGGTGGATAATTGATCCCTTTCGGCATCCACCCACTTGAAGATAGACGAAATTCAACGTAGATAGACAACGTTATGTCATATATTAATTTTCGGCTCTTTTAGCGATTCTGGCTTTAATTAAGTCAACATTTTGATCTGCTATTACGAAGAAGTGTGTTAAAATATGAACTCCTGTTGGTGATGGAGATATACATGGCTGAAAGTTCACTGAGTTTTGTGGAATAAACTACTTTGTACTTGGTCAACGCAACGTACTATAATTTTAAGAAGGCTCGTACCGAATGCAAGTTTGTGATTACTCTCTCTATACCAATATCCATTCAGATGTATTTTCTTTGGAAAAAAATTTGAGATGACACGGGAACTGCCTAAAAAATCTGCAAACTGTATTTTTTTTTAAGACAACTCCCGCACTAGAGACCAAGCTCTGTTTTTTTTTTTTTTTTTTTTTTTTTTTATACTACTTGGGTGGCAAACAAGCATACGGCCCGCCTGATGTTAAGCAGTATCCGTAGCCTATAGACGCTTGCATTACCAGAGGTATCACTTGCGTGTTGCCAACCCATTTTTTTTTATACCAGGGCTTTAAGATGGAAGTAACCCTGGGATAGAAATACGTTTCTTTCAAAACGCATTCCTAAATGATCTGTGTCGCGGGGGACTTTACAAACATACAATTGACGGACACAAATTACACCCAGACTCCGAACAATTCTTTGTGGGTCACACAAAGTTTTGACACAGCAGGCGCATACTGCGGCCACTGGACCACCAAGGCAGTCGCCTTGAAGAAATTACACCTAATCTTCAGATAATTACACAACGCATTAGCCGCTAAAACTATGATTTTACCAATTCTTTGTGCTTGTACCTGTCGTCTCTATCAACGCCTAATCATTGCAATATTTGTTTTTAAAGATTGCAGTGATTGCAGTTTCACGATTGGATGTTGTCGTTTATACACCCAAGGGAAATCATACTCAATACCCTTTTTTACAATTCTACCTTTTTGTTTGTAAATTACACTTAGTAATTTACAGTTTGCAGATTTTTTAGGTATTTCCCGTGTCATCTCTTTTTTTCCCAAAGAAAATACATCAGAATGGAAATTTTTATAGAGAGAGTAATCTTAAGATAATTACTCAACGCATTAGCCGCTAACACTATCATTTTACCAATTCTTTTTGCTTGTTCCTCTCGTCTCTGTCAACGCCTAATCATTGCAATAGTTGTTTTCTAAAAATTGCAATGATTGCAGTTTCATGATTGGATGTTGTCGTTTATACACCCAAGGGAAATCATACTCATTACTTTTTTTTACAATTCTGCCTTTTTGTTTACGCAAGCCAGTTTAAATAAAAAAATATTTTCTTATAATACCACGGCGCCAAAGAACTGTACAGCCGGCCTGATGGTAAGCAGTTTCCGCAGCCTATGGACGTTTGCAATACCAGGAGTATTACTCGCGCTTTCTCGATCCATTATCTTGTGACACTAGTTTTGTGTTATGGGTTACCCTGGGATAAAGAGAAATTTGTATTATAAGTTTGTCTGGAGACCTATACTCACAGGAACACAACTTTACCAACGTGTGTAGTTCTTTTGGATGTGGTCCTCTGTTAGGTGTAGGCCCTTCCTTCAGTCAAGCTTGCTCGTTTGCTACCCTACCTCTTTTGCTACTTACTTGCTACCCTACCTAACCTCTTTTATTCCTTCCTACTCTCGATATTGATTTTTGCAAGTATATTAATTCAGTTCGCGCTATAATTTCCCTACAAATTTTGAAGACCTAATGCTTATTATAGTATGTACCTACTAAACGATGAAAAATGTTTATTGGAAAAAATTAAATGTCAAATTATATTGATGGTTACTACAAAGGTTTCCATTAAAAAAAACTTAATATTAGCGTAAGCGCCATATTGAAATAAAACTCTATTATTATAAGCAACCTCGGCTCACAGTCAAGTTAAACAAATTCTTGTGTTTACAATTCAAGAAATTTTATCCTATAGAAAAGGTGAGGGGTGGGTAGATGGGTAGAGTGCTTGAATGTGTTTACTACGTTATTAAGCGAGTTTTATACTGATACTGATGCAACCTTTAGGCTCTGCGCAAACGAGCCACCAGTGACGGCTACTGGTGGCTAGCAACAAACAGTTTACAAGATTTTTCGACTCGCCGCACACGCGTATTGAGTGGCGGCCACTCGCGACTGTGTGACTGCGACGTGCCACCGGTGGCGACTACTGGCTAATTTAAAACGCACAGCAGGAGAGTGTAACGAATTGT
Source organism: Trisateles emortualis (assembly GCA_947095525.1). Taxonomy (NCBI): domain Eukaryota; kingdom Metazoa; phylum Arthropoda; class Insecta; order Lepidoptera; family Erebidae; genus Trisateles; species Trisateles emortualis. The sequence continues at coordinate 7,735,778 of OX352754.1, read as the reverse complement.
ATCGGCCACCGACCACCTTCATTTGTGCGGTACCAAAGAACGTGGCACGCGACCGCCAGCGGTGGTCAGTGGCCCGTTTACGCGAAGCCTTATAAAGGAAAATCATTAGAAACACTGTGTGTGCTTTAAAGATCGTAAAGCATTTATCTATCACCGTATTGACCTACATTCTTACCTATAAACACTATCTAGAAAGGTTTTATTCTTCATAACGCAGTTCATCCTCGCTCCCAGCTTAGATACACTACATATACTCGTATATCTGCGCTTTTCTGCAGAATCTAATCATAAAATTTGTCCCATCTAAGATGCAAATGTGAATTCACCTAATACCAAAGTTGAATGTTTTAAAAGTTTCCTGTGGGGGTTGATATTCCAAAATTAGATTGCACAATCTGAAATGGAGGTGTCTAAAGTTGTTTGGTTGATCCCACATCGATCGGTGCGGGGTGAAAATTTGCAGGGATTTTAATGAGTATGATTACGACTGCCCATCATAATGAGAAAACGGACACAAAGCTCGGGAAACTTTATTAAAACTTGGTGAATGCAAAAAGAAGGTTCTCGAATTCTCGTCTTGTAATCGAAAAGGTAAGTAAATAGATCCGATATTTACCTTCAAAAGTATTTTTAGGAAATTTTGAGCGTACAATTTCGTTGTGTACTGAAACCCGGGCAGGTTTTAAGGTCTAAAATTACGTTTATTGTTTAAATAATTAAACAGTAAACGCGTATTAATCCGTAATATATTTCTGTTATACGGACGTTAATCCACATTTACATTTCAGTATTTAATTAAAGTATTATTTAGCTGCCTTGTTGGTGTAGTGTAGCGGTCAAGAGTGCGACTACTGATTATGAGGTTCGATTTTCGGGTCAGTATATAAATAGATATCGGGTTTTTCTTTTGAAAAAAATCACAATAGATAAACTTTGGCAGTCTTAACGCCCGTGCCTCAAAAAGAAAACAGAGCTCCAGCCGTGTAGGATTGCCGTTCCATTGGACTATGATAGTGTAGAAATAAAATGACACATAAAAAAAACAGATACAAGTCGTTCTTTTTCTTTTAAATAACGGTCGAACTTCAATAAACAGGCGACCTCTAGTTGAAATAAACGCATTCTAAGACTCGTATTTCCCGCCAATACCTATGATATTTATCGGTTTTCTTATCACAGTATCAATACATTGACACTGATACTCACGTTATCAATGCCAAACCTAATTTGTTGTTTGTACTTACGTATACCATAGTGTGTTGTGAAGTTAGTGTCAGTGGCAATTCTTTTAATATTTAAGTACTAAAGTGACCTATTCCAAGTGACCTTAGGACTTATAAATCTAGATAATATGGATGAAACTGGATGGATATACAGACGTGGACGGTAGGTACTTTCTTTTATAAATATTACGGTGACAAACAAGTCTCGTCATGGTAAGCAGTCTTCTTCTTCTTCTTAGCGTGTCGATGGCAATATAAATTGGGTCAGCCCAAAACCTAGCTATGAGATTTGCATTTTCAGTAGCGTCCATAAGCGCCTCTAAGGTGCAGGTATCAGGGCACGCGAGACATGATATCAAGTGCCCCATGGTTTGTGGCTCAGCACCACATTTACACTCCAGGTTGGAATCGTCTATAAATCCCCACCTGAGCAGGTTTTCTTTGTCGGTTTAAAGACTTCCAGATCAGCCAAGGTGTGTCATGTCCAGGCGGGCGATTTTCGGAGATAAATTCCTAGACTTAGCTTATCGCCGAGATGGTAAGCAGTTACCGCAGCCTATAGATACGCTTACCGTCTTTCTTCAGTCGGGTTTTATTGCTTGTATTGTTCCCTTGTAACCGATAGGTAATGTTAGTTTTGACTAAGACCATGTATGACTAATTGGGCAAATGTATTGTACTAATCGCCGAAGGCTGATTTCATGTATCTCTTACTGCATTCAGAGTAGTCTTATAAGTTTCTTGTTGGTACGAGAATTGAAATGAGAGTTGTGAGCTTAGTTAAATTTGATGTTGCCCAGATTATGAGTCTTATGTCACTGGCGATCGTCTAAAGAATTTGTGCTAAGAAGGAAGTTTGTGTCCGTCTTCTAAACTCCTTAGAATAGCTACGTGGAACTGTTCAAATATTCGCATCATCATCATCTCAGCCTGACGTCCACTGCTGAACGTAGGCCTCCCTCATATACCTCCACAATGGCCGATCCTGAGTTGCCTGCATCCAGTGCTTTTCTGCAGATCTGATGATGTCATCGGTCCACCTAGTGGGAGATCGTCCTACACTTCGTTTTCCTGTACGTGGTCGCCACTCGAGAATCTATGACTATGCGGAAATAAAATTAACTACTAAATCTATTGATAAATCTATGTAGTAAATAGAGTTTATATTCTATACACGGTGCATTATTCACATTTCTTGCATACGTACATTTAGTTCTTCAAGAAAGGTTTTTAAAGGGTCGGCAACGCGTGATTGAAACCCTTGGTGTTGCAAACGTCCATAGGCTACGGTAACTGCTTACCATCAGGCGGGCCGTATGCTTGTTTACCACCTTGGTATTATAAAAAAATACCCAATTTTCAACCATCTGTACAAAGTCGCTCCTGCTGTCTCAACGCTTTAAAATAAGCAAGGGATTTTAATACAGTTTATAGCAATAGATAGAGTGATTCAAGAGGAAGTTTTATATGTATAATACATGTATATTATAAAAAACCGAAGCGGGTCGCTAGTTGATAATAAAATGAGTGTTATGAAACATAATATTAGTACAAAGAATGAACAAATCAATTAAACGCGACGTGCGGTCGATGCGCCATGGCGTCACGTGTTAGGAATGCGTCCGCAGATTGCAACGCTGAGCCGCGGCAGGCGGTGTTACCCAATGACGTCATTTATTAGGTACTTATCCTTTTTCTTAAGTTTTAGTCGCGGTCCCAAACGGAAATAGTTATAATTGGACGAATTGCTACTTAATTAGATTGCGGACCACAGGCTATGTATGATACACTCGTAATCCCTTTGATATTTAATCTTTATTAGTGATACCTGGAAGGTTTTCATTTTTTATGAAATGTTTTATACAAGCTGGGAAAGTACCTTGCAGAAAACTAGAGTCAAATAAATACACGCGGGTGTACTTGGGTTTCTTTGCGTGAGTACAGGGTGCTCATTTAGCGATGCAATTTTAATGTAACGTTACCCTAAATAAGGAACAAGCGTACAGAAGCTACGGTAACTGTTTACCATCAGGCGGGTCGTATATAAGAAATCCACTTATCTTATTCTAAGATTGCGATGCGACCCACCCTGGCTTTCCACGGCTGCAGGTGTAGTAGTAGTTGTAGTTCCATAGCGTATCTCACGTTTTCAAAATGAAATACAGCATGAATATTTTATAAATGTAGGGGAAACGAGAGAAGTATATCTGGATCGAAGCAATTGGCGCACCATGGTACCTGCCTTCCCCGATAGGAGACGGGCGTTTTTTTTAAAAGACAACTCCCGCACTAGAGAACAAGCTCTGTGTCGCGGGGGACTTTACAAACATACAATTAACGGATACAAATTACACCCAGACTCAGAACAATTTTGTGGGTCACACAAAGTTTTGTCCTGTGTGGTAATCGAACCCACAACCTCGTGCACAGCAGGCGCATACTGCGGCCACTGAACCACCAAGGCAGTCGTTATGATATAGGTACATCTATATATGTATGTAAATCCAGCATATGTTTTTCGCTAATAATCTAGCTTTCTATATATGGTTTTATTTTTAAATCGGTTTAGTCCCTTAAAGTTTGTATTTTACACACAATAAAATAATTCCTCTTTATAATATTAGTTTAGAAGAGAAGAAGTTGGTGGCTCAAAAAACAGTGTCTCAAAAACAGTAGAAATAAGGTAACAACTGATAGTGATAGTAGTTTAGCCATAAATTAATTGATTTCGAAGGGTACGAATGATCATGATAGCGAATGAATAATGAATATTGGAGATAACGCCTACATAAGACAAGAGAATGCCTATCCAAAGGGTGGACACAAACCAATTATAAGTCCCCCAACTACCCGTAAGGGTGAGATATTCGCCGTCTTATATTTGGGGTGCGAGTTCTTGCAAATATGGATCTGAGAAACTTTTGACGAAGTTATTTACATTTTATAAAGAAAATAGAAATATTTGGTCTTGCGTTTATATTTGAATAATACTAGAGGTAGTCGTTTTTTTATACTAGCATATTGTATCGTCGATATTATTATTTTTGAATATGGCATTCGTTGACGATGACGCGAGTTCCATGATTTTTGTCCACCCAAAAATTTTGGATATGCGAAGCGTTCGGTGACGGTGACGCGAGTTCCATGATTTTTGTCCACCCAAAAAATTTGGATATGCAAAGCGTTCGGTGAGGATGACGCGAGTTCCCATGATTTTTGTTCACTCAAAAAGTGGTCAAGGCGCCTAAAGAAGTTTTCACTTTATAAAAATGTAGATATATGGGCCTCTTTGGTCTTTTTAGTAATCTGTGCTTTGGTGCAGTTGTAGTGTTATGTCATGCGAGTTGAAGAAAAAAATATAGGATTATGTCTCTTTATTTCATTTTATTATATTCTCTCTCGTCCGTGTGGTGACGGATTAAGAATACAAATGTCACCACCCCCTTCTATCCCGAGGGTGTCGTAAGAGTCGACTAAAGGAGTCAGGCAGACAATATCCACTGCAAGAGAGGGAAAACTCGAAACAAAACCCTATACCAACCCGTCTGGCCAGCGTGGTATAGTAGGCTAATATCCCTCCAAATGTATGGAGGAGACCCGTGCCCAGCAGTGTGACGTTTATAGGGTTTAGAAAGTATTATATTCTCTAGTTCATTGAATTTGATTGTGGATGGTACACATTTTTGCCTACCCTTTGCTGATAAAAAGCGTGATGATGTATACCATTGATTACACACATGTGACCATGATATGGTTATGACCAGTAAGTCAAGTACAGTTATATCTATTACCTAGGCAAAGCCTGCATTTGCGGCCCAGCAATTACACCTCGTCATGCATGTCAGCTGACTAATTTGACGATCAAGTGTACGGTACCTTTATATGCACTAGGTATCTACCTAGCTGTGTTTAAAAAGGGGTATGTAAAGATCTATATTCTTCATTAAGAGTGGCCTGAGTTCCTTACAAATTTCTCTAGAGGCCCTACCGTAGTCAGCGAATTGGCCGTTGGAAAAACAAATGCATTTGTTTTTATGATGTTAAAAACAAATGCCTCTAGAGAAATTTGTAAGGAACTCAGGCCACTCTTTTAATTAAGAATATAGATCTTTACATGTATTTCTATATTTATCATGTATGTCTTAACAGCATAATTACTACAAGTACACCACGTCGTATAGTTATTTGGCTATGGTCTTCTGTACTTCTCCAGTCTTACTCGCTTGTATGGTGCGTTACCTCTGTTAAAATGTATTGTCTGTACAAAACGCGACACCCGCATTTTACTCGCAAGTACTAGGATATTTTATTGATTGGAATCTATTCTGGCAATTCTATAAATAGTGTAAATGTCGGCAGTTTGGCGGCGCGAATTCGTTTTAAGCGTTAATAGATGTCCTACGCTACTTATTAGAACTGACGTTTTAGCTAAGCGAATTTTCTTCGTATTTTCATCACGGAGTATGACAATCCGAGAAGACTAGATGGAGATCAGGCATAGGACCAACAGCATTATGTGCTTTCGCAATGAAATTTGAAAATCAATTTCTAAACATTAAATTGTGAATTACTTGACAGAAATACCCAATATGTATCTACGCGACAAGCCCTGGACCTCAATCAACTGTCTCATTCAACAACCAATGGGCCGATGAGAAAGTAGTAGATATAGTAATCATATTAATACATCGTGATAATATCCAAGTTTGCCAGAACTTACACAATGCAAATAAATATAATGCATCAAAATCTACACCGAGGTACTTACTAAAGTAAGCACTGCAATGTTTATTATCAGCTAAGACTTCAGTCATACCATGTTAGAAACAACGAGATACGAGATGGCCGTAGGAAAAAAGTATGCTGGCATTTGTTTTTATGACGTTCATAAGTATAATGTATTTGATCTAAATGAATAAATGAGTTTGACTTTGAGAGAAAACAATTTTCATTTACTTATACTTCCTGCAGCAACAGAAGATAATTACAAGGTGTCTATGTCAACTATGCAAAGTGAAATAGTTTTAACTAAATTAATTTACGAGAACTTTCTATCTAACAATATTAACAGCAAACGTATTTAATCAAATCAATCGCCAGTTTATTCTATGGCGGCGTCATAAGGATTCACATTAATTAATGAAACAAACGGTCGACGACGGCTGCGGCGGCGGTTGTTTTAATCGAACGGCAGCTCGAGTGTGAACAGTCCTGAACGGTCGAACTCAATCATAGTAAGGCATTGTTGGTCTCGCAAGTTGTTAGTGTTGCAACGAGCAGAAAACAAACTACAAAGTCTGTTGACTCGAAATAGAATTGTTTGAATCAGCAAAATTATTAGATCGATATTGAATAGGCGTGATATCCTTGTTAAGCTTCTCAATTATTTACTAAACGTATTTGAAGATTAGTGTATCCTCGCGTGTGTAGAAGCCTTTCAGTTCTGGGATTTTCATTAAATATATCTACATTTTATTTATCTGTTTGAAGAACATTTCTAATAAAAAATTCCACTTTTTTCTTATTAATAAAAGCCTCTTAAATTGTAATCACATTAATTGTTGGAAAAAAATCGATAATTACTTTGCTCCTTTGATGTCTCGAGAACAGAGAGTAAAATTGTATTTATTTTCTCTTAAAATTTTGGTAGCAGAGGCGGCGGCCATGTTTTATTAGACTACCGAAACCTCATTATACATTAAAGATCATAATTTATGCATTATACTGGCAAAAATTTTAAATGGTACCTCCGTTTTGAGTCAATAGCTCAAGGTTCTTGTCTATTCTCTACCTAAATGCATGGGTATATGTTTTGTTATATTTTATTACGTGATTAACAGTTGTAAACTGATTTATAGACCTCATTTTTCTAACATTTCTTTAACAATGAGGTTATTGGATCTTCTTTATCTTGGAAATTCCTTAAGATGTTTTCAGCGTTTGTAGAACATCTAAAAAATGAAATTGTTTAGAGTTAGTTAAGAAGAGTGAAGCAGTTGATAAAGGGTATTATTTCGCTTCTGTAAACGTCATCGTTAATAAATCTGCCATATGTATACTACAGTTAATATTAATTCTAAAACTATCTGCTACTGTGTAACCTGTCTTTGCTCTTGTTACTTTACTTACTTGAACATGATTATCGGCGTCCACGGTATATACGTTGTTATTTGCTTGTTTCTTATCATTTCAGCCCATTATGTCCCACTATTAAGCAAAGGTTCTCTTTCTTTCTCACATCACTTAATTTAATGCTAAATTTACCCAGTTCTGACATAAGTGTCCAGCTCATCACACCAGCGTTTTCAAGACTTATCGCGACGACGATGTCCGTCTTTAAACACTTTCTTTACCTTTCTTAAAATTTTATTAAAGCTGGTCTGATAATACGATAATATCTCAGACTGAGGCATAAAACAACCCAATACAAATAAAAGTAGCCCATTAAGTATTGCGCACGTGAGCTATTTTATAAGCGATCAAATCCAATTTACTCAGCAGTTCACTGCACTCCTACGATTCGATGTTAACGATGAAATTATTGATTGTGTTATTTTTATATCGACATGTCCCATCACTTGTACCTGGCTGTGTCAGTTTAAAGTGCCTTGTTTAATCTAGTGGTTGGCGACTGCTGATAACAGGATCCTGTCGAATCCGAAGTTGGGCTAAAATAGATTTTGGGTTTTTTATCAATCAATTCATAATGGAAATTGGTGGTGTTTACCTCATAAAGTACTTAATCTCGTAAAGTTGTTTGTACTACGACTGATCTCTCTCTCTCTCTCTCTCTCTCTCTCTCTCTCTCTGGTTGTGGGATTGCCGTCCCATCAGTCTACATCATCATCATCGTCATCATCATCTCAACCCATAAACGTCCCACGATATTAGCCTTCTGTACCACGCTGGCCAGACGGGTTGGTATAGGGTTTTGTTTCGAGTTTTCCCTCTCTTGCAGTGGATATTGTCTGCCTGACTTACTTCCTTAGTCGACTCTTACGACACCCTCGGGGTGGAAATGGGTGGTGACATTTGTATTCTTAATCCGTCACCACACGGAAAATCAGTCTACAACAGGAATTAATAGTGCACCTATGTGCACAACACTTGTGCACTATAATCACCCACGCAGATTGCTAGTCTCACTATCATGACCGAAATTCGGTTAGGAGGACATAATTATTGTTACCTGTCAGTAAATTCTCGGTTACAAGAAATGTTAATTTACTCATCTAATAATAGGAGTATTAGAATCTGGCATTGACTATGACGTTCACTTTTTACGGATAGACTCCAGATGTTGTAATTTGCAGACTTACAAAAACAACGCAGAGATAATTTTCTACAGCTAATTTGCTATTTAATTTAGAAGTTATTAATAACATAATAGAATTTATTGATACGCGTACTGATAAATATGACCAAAATGTCATGAATAAGGTACCATGTTATTAGACGTTTTTGTTCAGTTCGGCATTGTGTCTCTATTTCTCATGATTAATACCTAAAATAAATAAAAATTTCTGAGATTTGGTCAAAAGGTATTTTATTTTAAAAAAGTATTTTGAAAATACCTATTTTGCATTTAGCATTTGAAATACAAAACGCAAAACTATTTGGTATTTTGCATTTGAAATAGTAAATCTGAAAAGTATTTTGCATTTTTTATTTAAATGCTTTTTTAAAACCATTTTGTACATCTCTGGTTGTATAAATAGCATAACTATGTACCCACTGCTGGGCATGGGTCTCCTCTCTCAAGAGAGCTAATAGAGTTGAAGCCTTTATCAACACACGCGCTTTACATTGGAACTGCCAGCTGGGAAATATTTTACCAAATCTGTTACCACCCCCGTTCTTTTGGAAGTCCAAAGACGACCACGCAACAGTTTTACAACTCCTCATCCGCGAATCGGTTTTCTCAATTTTAAGAGTGATGAACTTAATTTTGGTCGTTTGTCGTATGAAAATTATCGTACAATTTACACCTCCTTGGTACAATATTGATGCATAGCAACGTTAATTGTGCCATTAGTGACGTTAAATGACTTTAATATATCAAGCATTCTATTAATTTGGTTACGTGTTATGTTGAAAATGCGTCGTGTTCGCGCGTTATTTTAATTAACTATATTATTTTAAATGAAAAATTTGCATTACAACGGACGGATGTAATTACGTATAATAAGGGCTTTTGTAATGGTAAATCGCATGTATTACTGCTAGTGGAAGATGTGGACGCGGTATAATTAGATCCGTATTAAAAATATGAAAAATATTTTTAAGTCAATATTTAGGAAATTTTAATGAACTAGCTGTTACCCGCGGCCCCGCCCGCCCGTGGATGTCGGTTATCGCGATAAAAAGCCTAGCCTATTCGCTAGACTATAATCTATCTCTATGCCAAATTTCATCCAGATCCGTTTAGTAGTTTTTACGTTAAAGAGTAACAAACATCCATCCTCACAAACGTATTTACAATATTAGTAAAAGTGGTACAATACTTTTGGGCATTGGGTACAGATTTAGTTTATGTTGCCGATGGTTTATAACTACGTCTCGCTGTCGTTTTTTCCACTAAGCGTCGTCTATTCTACTAAAGAACTCAGATAGCGAGACAAGCTTGATGCGTTCAGAAAGGACTGCTCTATTTTAGCACAAGATCGGGTTGAGTGGAAAAAGGAGAGGGAGGTCTTTGTCCTGCAGTGGGCAGGCTGAAAATATAAATATATATGTAAATAAATTAAAAATGTGCTAGAATCAGCCTAACACATTTTGATTTAAGTCATTTCTATGATTATATCGTGTAAAATTATTGCTGCTTAGTAGAACACGTTAGATTAGGAAGGATCACGATAAACTCTGTGGTAATATACTATTAGCTATTAAAAAACAAACGGAATGTTATAGTCAATCAAGGTTTTACAGTGCATCAACGTTTATGCTAATATGACAGCAGAAAACATTTACGAATGCACCCGTTTAAAATGCAAAGCTGATTGGAAATTGATATATGATTGCTTTTGTCACGAATTTAAACTGGCATTGATCCCTTAAAATCTATTCTATTAGTTATTACATACAAAACTATAGATACGTATAGTTACTGGTGGATTTTAACTAAGGCTGTGGATTTGGAATGGCGCGGGTGGAGCTTTGAGCGGACTTTGGTCTTGACTCGTAGCTTATTCAATTAAGTCCCTATTGGACATATTTGCTTGCTGATTGTCATTTACGTCATTACGTTAGGGTATATCTTTATAGGTCTAGCGTGTGGTATATAAAACTAAGAATGCAAATGCTTGAAGAAGAAAAGGTTTTAAAATGGTAATTCATTCCCATTGAAAAAAGAAAACATAAATTAAGATAGGACACCAAACAAGCTAGCACTACCGATTGGAGAAGGACCTCAGTCTATGAACATTGTCCAATAACACCAAATCCTGAGACCACGCCAAACGTAGCCGTGTAGTTTTTTTATGTTAGGGCACCATAAAAGCGTGCAAGCCCGACTGGGGAAGAACTTTCTAAGAGAGGCAGTACACACAATTTGTACACCATTTAGCAAGCCCGGCTGGGGAAGATTCTCCAACTAAAAGAAGACCACAGCTAAATTACTACACATAGTCATGTAGCTGTCTTTCTGTGAGTACAGGTTTCCAGAGCTCATTTAGGGATGCGGGTTTAACGAAACGTTTTCCTATTCCGGGAAAATTTTACCATAAAACCCTGGTTTTTATTTTTGGGCTGGGCAACACGTAATTGGTCTGGTATTGCAAGCGTCCATAGGCTTACGGTAACTGCTCACCATCAGGCCGTATGCCTGTAGCCACCTAAGTAGTATAAAAAAACCTTCACCTTACAGAAGACCACAGCTACCGCAGCTCTTAAATATAAAATGCCTATACAAGAAGGCCAACGCTGTTCTAAGTTTGCAACCGTACAATGTCGCGTACAGAGACATCCTTTTGATGTGTTCCTCCCCGACCCTGCGCACTCCGGTTGTAATCTGCCTACCTATTTTAATTTCGTAAAGGGATATTTCAGCCTATTACTTACACACGTTATTCTTGCGAATAATTAATGTACTTACCAACAAATGATTGTAAACCAGGATGAATTTAGATGTCATGTTTATTTAAAGCAAAATTTATGATATTATTCTGTTTTAATTGTAATATTTTGTGGGCGTTATGTCATGATCTATTCCTACTATTATTATTAACACGAAAGCTTGAATGGATGGATGTTTGTTACCTACTCAATCACGCTAATACTAAAGAAACGGTGTTTTTTTTCCGAGATACCTTGTACTATCTATCTCCTTGCATATTGTCGACCCAAGAATTTGAAACGATTGAATTCTTTATTGTACACAATAACAAAATAAACAAATACATATAATATAACATGTACAAAGGCGAGCTTAACTCAAGATTGAGTTTTCTACCAGCAAACTCCAGGTTTTCATAGGGTAACCCTTGTATAGGAAAACGTTCCAATTAAAATTTACAGATCTCCAGCGCTTATTTAGGAATGCGGATAGAGATAGAATATATTCTATATCTGTGTAAAATTTCATCTAGATCCATTTAGCCATAACTATCTTTTAAAAGTTATTTGCAGTATATATAGTTTTTTTTAAAGGCAACTCCCGCACTAGACAACAAACTCTGTATCGCGGAGGACTTTACAAACACACAATAAACGGACACAAATTACACCCAGACTCAGAACAACAATTTGTGGGTTTATTGTTTTAGGTGTTTTTATACGTCTTGGGTGGCAAACAAGCATACTGCCCGTCTGATGTTAAGCAGTTTCCTATGGATGCTTGCGATACTTGCGTGTTGCCAACCCATTTTTTTACACCAAGGCTTTAAGAAAGGAGTATCCCTATAGGGATAGGAATACGTTTATTTCAAAACCCATCCCTAAATGAGCGCTGGAGACCTGTAATCACACACAGGAACACAGCTACATCGCTGTGTGTAGTTATTTGGCTGTGGTCTTTAAGTTGGAGGTCTTTCCCCAGTCGGGCTTGCTCACTGGTATGGTGCCCTACCTCTCTTAAAAGTTAACAAGTTGAAGCTTGTTGATCGAAGTTAACATGTTAACGAATGCCTGCAGGCTATGAAAGCCACTCGGTGTAAAATTTCTACATTAATGCCCGCGCCCTTCTAAGTACACGATGCGTAAACATGTAATGCTTACGAAGAAAATTGTTACCTGCTTAATAAATTAAGAAAATGATACTTGCCTTGTTACAAATATTATAAGTAACAAATTTTCTAAATTACAAAATCGAGATTTTGATAGAGGAAATATATATATATATTTTTTTTATACTACCAAGGTGGCAAACAAGCATACGGCCCGCCTGATGGTAAGCAGTTACCGTAGCCTATGGACGTTTGCAACACCAGAGGTGTCACTCACGCGTTGCCGACCCTTTAAAAACCTTATAACTCCTTTCTTGAAGAACCCCATGCTATAGTCTCTTGGGAAAACCTGGGCAGGGAGCTCATTCCACAACCTTATCGTACGTGGTAAGAAATTCCTCTGGAATCTTACGGTACGGCATGTGGCATATATTAACTAAGCATGTTCTTTTATTTAAATTCAAGAAGTTAACTAAGAGAGGTAGGACACCATACTCGCGAACAAGCCCGCCTGGGGAAGGAGCCAATAATTAAATTACACACAGCGGTGTAGTTGTTCCTGTATGTGAGTACAGGTCTCCAGCGCTTATTTAGGTATGCGTTTCAAACTGTCCAAGTCTATATTTGTGTTTTAATTACTAAAGTAACAAAATCCTTAGTTTTACTTACCTAGTAAATGTTTAAGTAATGGTGCTCACACACTGCTGTTAAACAATGTTTACTAACATTAGTAAACTTTTTTTTTTAACATTTAAAATGTTGAAAAATGTTTTCATGTTAGGTAATGATTACTAGTCGACTGCCTAGGTGGTCCAGTGGGTGCAGTATGCGCCTGCTGTGCACGAGGTTGTAGGTTCGATTCCCACACAGGGACAAAACTTTGTGTGACCCACAAATAGTAGAGAGGCCAATTGTAAAAAAGTCGCTTATTTACGATTTTCGTAGGACTGAAAAGGTTTATAACGACAAGTGGTATCGTTGGAATCGGCATGGTCTGCTGATACTCAAACTGGTTGTTGTCGCTTTCTAAAGTGGTGGAGGGGGTAGCTATGACGTCATTTGTGACGTCACTCCTCGTTTTAGATTTTGTCGATTATTGCGGTAACTATTCATCCGATTTAAACAATATGGGTATCAAATGATAGGTAATTAAATTTCTAACAAAACATGCAAAGCAACTTTTATTGTAGGTATTATATTTTTAAAGATATTTTAAAAAATGAAACTTTTTTGCCGTTTTTTTTCCGAACACGAAATGTTTGGTGCGCAATATACCTCATCAATATAAATGTTAGACCAACACTTGGGCAGTAAAAAATTTGCTACATTATCGTAGTATACAAAAAACTTTGAATTTTGTAAATTGCTGTAAAAACAACAAAATTATGACGAAATTAAACGCCGCCATGCCGGGCTCAAAGACGCGTGCTGGCGCGTTGTTTCAGCGTCAGTCGCTTACAAGCGATGATTTATGTACGTACATGCATTTGTCTAATCATTGCCATGTGTTAATGTAAATTTCAGTAATTCATGGATTTATGCAGTGAAGTTAGTTGATTTTATTTTTTTTATTAAAAATCTGAATTACTGACAAATCACGATAACCCTGGGAGAACAATTTGTAGATATGGTTAAGAAGCGAAATGGGTCTAGTTTTTTATTACGGTGTGGTTTTTAAAGAAAAGAACCACCACTCTTCTGGTCCATTTTTTTATACAACTACGGTGGCAAACAAGCGTAAGGTAAGCAGTTATCGTAGCTTAAGGGCCCTTGCAATGCGAAAGGTATCACTAGCGTGTTGCTGACCCAAAATTAAGCAGGGTTTCATAATACAATTTCCCTGGCATAGGAAGACGTTCGTTAAAACGATAGTATAGTAGACGAAACGATAGGAACACACCTACACCGCTATGTGTAGTCATTTAGTTATGGTCTTCTGTAAGGTATGTAAGGTCCTTCCCTAGTTGGGCTTGCTCACTAGTATGATGCTCTACTCCTCTTATCCATATCTTCCATACTTTAGACTAGGTTCATTCAACGATTACGGAATTAAAAAGCTTCTGAAAGACTTGAAATACGGGGCTCTCATTTTGAGCTAAACCTTCATAAATTGAGAGTTTGAGCTAAGATATTTTTTCTAAAAGCTTTACTACAACTACTTAAACTGCCAACCCGTCATTTGAAGGTTGGGGAGATTGATCCACAGTGTCGCTCAGTTTCTTACGGGTCATGGTAACTTTTGGAGCAAGTTATACTCATTTAAGCTAGTTGATTCGCCAAACTGTCAATGCTCAACACCTGGCTCCGATCAGGAGCAGTCTGCTCATCACATACCTACTCTGGGAGTGTAGTCTTTGGCACAATGATCGTACTATTATGTTGAACAGCTTACATGTATCGTCTGGAGTGGCCTACTATGGGGATTTAGTCTCATCTGGAGGGAATTTCCGTGCATTTAAACGTTTCTGCCATACATATTATAGCAATCAAACTTAGCTCCCATAGGTCCCGTAGTTTAAGGTCCTCCGTGGAGGGAAGTGGAAACTTTTCTTTTTAACTTCTCCTATTTACTTCTGATTAAATTCGTTGCGGGGTCCAAGACAGTAGGTTTAGTTGTCCACGGGATGCACGAGTGTCAAAACTCGGTGAATCAGTTGGTTACTCCGCTGTTTATCCTGGCTCACAGGAGTCACAGCGGTGGGCATGTGGGTGGGATTGTCCCGAAAACCCATCATTTATATATGGTTTTCTAGGCATTAAAAGTGATTGTGGACTTACCAAAGCTGAACATTTACAACACGTAGGTACCTAGACTTCATCAACCGACTTTTTTAAGGTCTAGTTAATATTTAGTGTGCCTCTTACCCCATTGATAACAGATACATCACCATAATATTTGCTTGTTTAATGACAGGATAAAGTCGCTTGTGGCTTCGAATTCATGAAATAAATTCAATTCAATTCAATTCAAATTATTTATTTCAGATTCTTTAAAAATATTAAAACAATCCATAACAATTATTCACACAAATAAAGATTAATCAAATAAAATAAAATGTCACACAATTAAAAATATTATAAAATTATAAAATTACCGAACGGTCACAAGCCGAGAGGAGTGTGACACATGGACCTTTGTCCAGTACTCCATAAAGGCACAGTCTGTGTCCATTCGATCTACAATAGGTTTCAGGACGCTGTTGGGGCCGCCCCGCAGGCGGTGCATCAGGGACGCTATTCTCTTGCGATGTATAGCTGTGAAGCCATCTACTTGAGCGTCTGCAAACATACCTGATGCGCTACAAAAGCGTGGCAACCCCATCAACATCCTGAACGCATTATTATATTGGACCCGCAGGGCATTATAAGCCATTTGCGTATGCTTGACCCATAGGCTGCACGTATAAAAGGTCTGACAGTATGCTTTTTTATAAAGGCTTTTTCATTAAATTCAAAAATTTTCCATAAAGTCTGCTAATCTTTGTCTCCTACATATAAATTTGTGAATAATTAATAATTCGCGGTAGTTAAGGTTAAGTTACTTTCATTTTAATAACTAAGTATTCATATAATAAAATTGTATTGTATAGTTATATTAGCCAATATATTCGTGAGTTCGTCATCGTGAATTCAAGATACGCTACCCTAGTCGACACATTTTCGATGGTCTTGGCGTTACTTGCTTATCTAAAGAGCATTCGGATCCCGCCTGATGGTAAGGAGTTGTTTATGATGGACTTGTGGACGATAAACTCGATATCACCAAGGGACAGTTGTCCTCCCGGTAGTAGAACAAGATTCAAGTAGTATCGAGTCCTGCTCAAGGACTTCAGATAGTCCAACTATACGAGGGGTGATCAAAAAGTAATGATAATAGGTATGAAAAACTACGGTTCAGGTTAAAATATTATTTTATTTTTCAACATAGTCTCCTAACAAGTCAATACATTTAGTCCATCTCTTTTCTAAACCTGAAATACCCTTAGAAAAAAAATCCTTGTCTTGACTCTCCCAAAATGCCTCTACGGCAACCATCACTTCACTGTTGTCGTGAAATTTCGTTCCTCTGAGATGTTCCTTGAGCCGAGGAAATAAATAGAAGTCGCTGGGGGCCAGGTCCGGAGAATACGGGGGGTGTTCAAGCAGTTCGAAGCCAACTTCTTGAATTGCAGCCATCGCAACTTCAGCCTTGTGTGCCGGCGCGTTGTCTTGATGAAAGAGAACTTTCGCTCGCAGTTTGCCTCGTCTTTTCTCCTTGATAGCTTCCCGTAATCTTCTTATTTGGGCCGCGTAGTAAGACCCTGTTATAGTGGCCCCCTTTTCCAGGTATTCAACCATAATTATTCCCTCGGCATCCCAGAAAACGGACGCCATAACCTTACCCGCAGAGCTTGCAACTTTGAATTTCTTCGGTGTTGGTGAGGATGGCCTCTTCCATGTCATGGACTGTTGTTTCGTCTCAGGATCAAAGTGGTGAATCCACGTTTCATCCATAGTCACAAAACGGGTCAAAAAATTTTCTTTATCAGCTTGGAATTTGTCAAGATTGACCCTTGAAATGTCCAATCGCTTCTTCTTTTGCTCGTCGGTTAACATTCTCGGTACCCAACGCGCGGAGACCTTTTTCATGTTCATTTCAGTAGTCAAGATCGATTGAATGCTGCCATATGAAATCCCTGTGATCTCAGCTAAATGTCGGATGGTCACTCTTCGATCAGCTAACACGAGATCTTGGACTTTTTGAACATTTTCTTCGGAACAAGACGTCGATGGGCGCCCTTCGCGATGTTCATCTTCTGTGGATGTTCTACCCATCCTAAACTCCTTACACCAGCGTGCAACTGTAGAATATGGAGAAGCATTGTCCCCCAGTGTCTCCGATAAGTCGGCATGAATGTCTTTGGTAGACATTTTTTTCAAGCAGAGGTACTTGATGACGCTTCTCACTTCGTGTTTCTCCATTTTCGTGTTATCTCTCCGGCTACTCGTACTCGAATGAGTGTAACTCCGTGAAATACCGTCCTATTTATATGATTTTTGGTCTGGCAAGTCGTGATGAACTAAGGAACTGATAACAATTTTTTTTATAATTTTGCTGTTTATAAAAATACCCGTTTATCATTACTTATTGATCACCCCTCGTATTTTAATCTAGTTCTTCTCCCAACTCATCTTTTTTTTCAGATCACAACGTGCGTGCATTGTATATCACTAGGGCCAGTCCTTGTTGGGGATGGTAGCCGGTTCTCTGTCGAGGATTTTTAATATTCCCTGCCCTGCCGTACCCTTGATCACTACCGTTGCTAGGATTAGCGGGGCTATCGGTGACTAGAGGCCGTGGTAGTGTTGTGTCTGTCGTTAACGGTTGCGAATAATCACCATGCCTGAAATGTAGATTGATGACCGCATTTTGATCTCAGATAGGTAATAGTTGAAGATGGCGCTGCTGCCCCCCATACCTATAGAGCATCATGTTCCTTCCCTTTTTGTGAAACCCTCGAGATGATTAGGAATGGTGGTATTCTAAGACGCCGGCACCGCGAAGCTAGTATGTTATGTACAAATGATAGTTGTTAAGTTTGTAAAAAATAAATGTTTCGCTAAAGGACCGAAAAGGTTCAATAAGTAAAAACAAAACAGATTACAATTGGTTGCGGTAACTGAAAAACATTCACATCGCGACATTCGTGTTATTGGTTTAATTAAAACACTCAACTGACGTAGACCACATAGTGAAGTTCATAGGTAGATATTATCTTGAATATTATTATTGTATATGACCACAACGCGATATGGCAACATAGAAAACCTATAATGTCTTATAGTTGATGCAACCTTTTCACGACAGAGTTAGAGCGTAAATAAACACACAATTATTTTTGTCGCTCAATGAGCGTTTTCGGTCTATATGCGTTAAATATGTTAGTACGTACCTAAATGATTTAAATACATATTTTTAGCATTTTTGCTATAAGCTCTTTTTACAACACTTGCATGGATTTTATTATTATCTTTGCACAATCTAAGATTGACTGGTAGAAAATGTTATTGACATTAAGTTTGCCTATGTACCTGTGTTGATTTTTAATACATAAAATAAAATCAACTAATTTTCATTACATAAATCCATGACTTACTGAAATTTACATTAACATAGGCAATGATTTGGCAAATGTACGTAAGTACGTATCATCAGAATCATCGCTTGTAAGCGTCTGACGCTGAAACAACTCGCCGCCGCGCCGGCTCGCGTCTTTGCGCTGGGCATGGCGGCGTTTAATTTCGTCATAATTTTGTTGTTTTTACAGCAATTTACATAATTCAAGTGTATTGTATATTTCGATAATATAGCTATTTTTTTTACTGAGCAAGTGTTGGTCTAATATTTATATTAATTAGGTTTATTGCGCACCAAACATTTTATGTTCAGAAAAAAAACGGCATTTTTGCCGTTTTTTATAAAATATCTTTAAAAATATAAAACCTACAATAAAAGTTACTTTGCATGTTTTGTTAGGAATTTAATTACCTGTCATTTGATACCCATATTGTTTAAATCGGATGAATATTTACTGCAATAATCGACAAAATCTAAAACAAGAAGTGACGTCACAAATGACGTCATAGCTACCCCCTCCACCACTTTAGAAAGCGACAACAAGCAGTTTGAGTATCAGCAGACCATGCCGATTCCAACGATACCACTTGTCGCTATAAACCTTTTCAGTCCTACGAAAACTTTTTTTTAATGCATTGGCCTCTCTACTAAAAGAGTTGTTCTGAGTCTGGGTGTAATTTTCTGCAACACAGAGCTTGTTCTTCTAGTGTGCGGGAGTTAACTTTTTTAAAGAAAAGAACTAAACAGTTCTAAAAAAATTGTTAGTTAACAAATAGATTATACAGAACAATTTTATATTACATATAAAACATCTGTTATCATTTCATCCAGTTAGAGCGTTTTTTCTTAAACAAGAAGTAAAAGCTTACCAAATAAGCAAAAATCTTCTTCCATTTTCGTGGAGATGTTTAAGGACGTAAATCTAAACATTTTTTATCAGTTTTGGAGCACTCAAACTATCTAACAATTTCTACCAGAATGTAACAACTCCTAACATTTGTTAGTAAATGTTTAGTGTTAAATAATGTTTGTAAACATGTTTTAACTGCAGTGTGGGAGCACCATTATACAGTATTGTGGTCGGTTACCCGATCTCTAGCGGTTGTACGGAATTATTCGCGAAGTGAGTGCGGTTTGTGCCTCCCTAATTCTATTAATCTGGATACTGTGTCAATTGTTCTCGAGTCTCGACAATCTGAATCGATAGCTTAACACTGTCTCTTTGGCATTGTTCGTTATTCGTAGCTTTCATTCAGTTGGGAAATGTACCTAGTTATGATTATGGTGAGATCTCTTTGAATCATGATTAGTATTTGGTTAGATTTATTTATGTAGAGTTCTAACTTACTGTGAGTTCGTTCCTGTCTGGTAGAAGCAAATGTGAAATTCACTTGTAATTTATAATTACCATTCCGAGCCACGAAACTCCGGGCATTTTTGATTGACCATATCCTTACGGTGAAGAAATACATCGTGGGGAAACCCGCAATTCAGCTCAGCCATACCCTATTGGGCCATGTGTATGTATCAGGGCCTCAACCTTAGTTATTGTTTACACTATGCATTAGCTGCTCCCTTGATAGAGAAGAGGAGGCCGGTGTCCAGCAAGTGAGACATAGAAATCAAATCCCTGGCACATCAGTCAGAATCACCAACCATACAATGCCAGGCTAAGCTGAAATGACTAAACACATGTTATAACTATTTGTAATGATGTTTAACGTTTTGTTTGTTTGTTTGTTGCAGCAACGGTCCCGTGGAGGGTGCGTACGGTTCGCAACACAGTCCGGTGTCGCGGTCCGACGCCTCCACAGAGGACGCGGAGCTGTCGGCGGCGCTAGCTCACCAGCACCATCTAGCTATGCAGGTTAGTACTGGAACCCTCGTAAACTTAGGCACCAAGATATAGCAGCTGGCAATTTTTTTATACTACATGATGGCGAACAAGAATACGGCCCGACTGATGGTAAGCAGTTAATCACTTGCGTGTTGCCGTCCTTTTCTTTTACACCAGAGCTTTTAGATGGAGTTTCTTCCAAAACGCCTAAATGAGTGCTGCAGACCTGAACTCACACACGGGAACACAACTACACCGCTGTGTATAGTTATTTGGGTGTGATCTTCTATAAGGTGGAGGTCCTTCTCCAGTCGGGCTTGCTCGCTGGTATGATGTCCTACCTCTGGAACAAAAGTGGGCGTAGTTCGCGCATGTATATTGATGCAGTCATAGTGCAAGGTGCATAGTTCAGCAGTATTAACTAATGACGTGAATCCTTCAATCCTGTTTTTTTATTAGTTCATTGTCACACCCTGCGCATACCACTAAAGAGACCTAAAACGCTTTGACAAGATGTTTACCGGCTATTATACTTGATATGTCTTGAGAAAATAGAAGAATTTGCACACAAAATGCGCGCTTAGAAGTGGAATTGCGGAAAACAGCACGCCATGCCATATGCCTTGAGAAACATGCCCATCTGTTGCCATCTTTTGGCTACAGAGTAATAAAAGGATATGTTCAGACTTCTGCCTTCGAAGAAAAATGATGCTATGCTATGTTTATATTTAAATTTCTTTGCTATTACTATAAAATACAACGGATCTAATCAATTTAATATTTTGATGTACAAAAACCCTTAAGAATAATTAAAGAGATTTCGAACCAGTGACCATTTTTGTAATAATTTACAACAGAATAAACAAAAATCTACTTGTAATAATATCCAAGATGTTAAATCTAATTGACCCACCGACCTCTGTGCCGGATACCGAACAATGATATCATCAACATAGATAATAAGAATACTTAGTAATCTGGTTTTATAATTGGTGCAATTTTATGCTTAATCTATAAGCTTCTTAGAATTCGTTACCGACCATCAAGTAAAAATGTCGATATCGTCATCATGATTCATAATATTATTATAAGAGCTAATCAGATTTATGATAATATGTATCAAATTTCCTCCCAAATTAATTTGATAAAATACAGTGAAAATAGTTATTTTTGGAAGAAGAAGTATTCTTGTACGATATTAAAAGCAGATGAGTAACCTTAGCTATACCAGGTACACGGACGTTTTAACCCATTCAGGCAAATAAAAGTAACTAAAGTGAGACAATATCTAATAGAAAGAAAGAAAAGTCGAACATATACAGGATAACAGATAGTAGACAAAAAATATACACACAATAATCAAGAACACAAAAATTATCCTATGTGATGTCAGAAAGGGAAATCACAGCTCGGTGGTAGGGCATTTTATACTGCAGTGCTGATTTTCTGATCAGGTAAGGCCTGATCAGAAAATCAGCACTGCAGCATAAAATCACATCATAGACAGAAAACTCTTTATTGTACATCAATTACATTTATTTAAAAAAAGGCCTGGTTTATACAAGCGATCAAACTTGAGCTTGCTAGCTTTATTAATATATGTGACACTTCACTGTGTCATATAGAATCTGGTTTCTGGTTGGTAATCCCAAAAAAATATAATAATCTGATATGTTCTATGTCGAATTTGAGTATTTAGTATCAAGGGCTCTAATACACTTGGACCAATATACTCCGTAGTCAATAAATCAGTGCACCTACACTGGCATGTTGTTTGATTTATGTTAAATTTATTTATACAGGCTGGTGATTACCCAGTAGTAGGCTCAGGAGTGGATCCTGACTATGGACAGTATGTTTCGTCGCCGGCTGCTCACTATAATCACATGGGACATCTCACCATGGCACCTTCGCAAAAGTATCCACATGTAAGTATTAACAATTTTGTCTATGAATTATGACTTAGATATCTAAAAAAAGCATTAGATGAAATTGGCTCAAGATCGATCATTGTGAAAACAACACTAAATTTAGACTACATTTGATTGGTGTTATAATTGTTATATTTGATTGATGTATTTAATTTATATTTGTACACCATAAAGGTTAAACATGACTGAGATTATCTGTAACATCTTGCGTGCCCTGTGTTTGTATACTAATGTTTTGGACAAATAAATGATCTTGTACATTCAACAGTGAACTTCAACTGGTGGAATAATAATGACGATGATAATAAAAGCATTATCCGTTATTGTTTAAATATCAGTAGCTTTTCGTAGCAATCATTCTAGTTCCAAGTAACAAACAAGCTTCTAAATAATCTTAACACAGTAATAAAGTTTATGGTCGGCATTTTGGAATAATAGATTTAGAACTTTGTATTTATCAGATTAAGCTTATTGTGTATTGGAAAACTAAGTAAAGTTATAAAATTTATTGAACTGATAATAGCCAGTGGTTAGGTTCAAGATTTGGACGACTCCTGATTACGAACTGGACCAATTGCGAATTGGACATTGTGAGAATTGGACAATTTGCGAATTGGACGTTGTGAGAATTGGACATTTTGAGCTCGCTGGAAATTTTTCAAATTGGACATAATGCGATTAAAGGGATAAACAGACCCCTTAAAGGCTAATCGTGTTAATATAACAAAGGTCGTCGAGTATTTTTGACACTTGTCTTATAAATTGTCAGACTACACATTGAAAACTAATTGGCTATACAATTATATATCATTTTTGTACAGGTGATGGATTCAGTATCAGTAAGCGGTGGAGGCAGCTATGCGGGTGCGGGTGGAGCAGGCCATTATGGCACTTATGGACATTATGGTACTGCGGCGTATCAGCAACAACCTACGTATATGGTGGAAACTACACAAGTGCCAGCTTACATGGGACAGGTAATGTTATTTGCAATGCAATAAATAGCAAAAATCAAAAAGTAGCAATTTAAAAACAGTTAAGGACCTAATATGCAGCCTTGCAGCACTCCTGACGTATTTAAATCTAAATCAGTTGGGTTACGTTATTTTTCATTTACATGTAATTTAAAATATAGCTGTATAGTCAAATGCGTAGGTATGCCTACACACTTATTTATTTATTTACATACTCAACAATTTTAATTACAGGTTTGAACACCTAATACAATAGTTTAGTCAAATTAGTTTAAATTTAATTATACCTATATCTAACTTAATATAATTTAGCTAAGAAATATATTATATATTTACAAAACAATAACAATAATATTATAATACATACTCACCTACATATTTACCATATCTGCTCTGCCAAAATGGAAAATTGATTTTTTTCATTGTTTTGCCTCTGACGTAAACTTTCCTTAGTTATACAGAAACGAATGAATATAATATTGTTTCATTGACATTAAGCATCGTCAATTTCTTAGGAATACGTGGAAGGTGGTGGCAGCGCTTCACCTCGTAGTGCATCACCCGGCGCACTACCACAACACAATTTACATCTACAACAGAGGTATGTGATATTTATTGTTTTTCTCCATTGTGATATACAAAATGTTTACTTTATTTGTGTCTGTATACTATTATTGTACTATTATTGTCTTCAATGTTGTTACCAATATAGTTAACGAGTCAGTTAGGCAGATACAATTTGTTGTACGTCTGATACACACGTATTTCCTTGCGAGATTTTAATACGAGTGAATTTATCGTTAATAAGTATCTATCGGTTTTGCGTTTTCAATAATAGCAACAGGATATTTGATAATAACTACATTTTTAAATTTGGAAGCGGGTTTTGGATTTGTGAACGTTTTGGCTTGATGTCACTTTTTAATATGCAGATGCTATGGAGATGTCAAATAACTTCGTCATACCGTATGAGTATTTTGTCGTACAGGTACGATTCAGCGTCACTGGAACAACTGGGGCGGCATTATTGCGTGACGTCACCTCGTGGGGAGTACGCGCCTGATGCGTACGGGTACCAACATTATCCTACAGCGTACGAGCCGCCACATCAACCACCACCTTTCAAGGTAATTCAATTACAATATATAATTTAGCAGGCTCATTATAAAAATCATCTTTATCCTCATCTTTATCTCAAACAAAAAACGTTACTGCAGGGCATAGGCCTCCTGCAAAATACTCCACAGCATTCGATCCATAAACAGGGATAATGGAATCCAAATAAGCGACAAACTTTAAACTAAAATAAGCTAGCCTCCTATTACAAGGGATTTTGTATACCTGATAAAATGTTGCCTCGCTCAGTACACCACCCTTCCCTTTCAGATAGGAATTTCTATTCGCTTTCAATTTATTTGACGAAATGTGATAAGGCTTGAAAGAATTAAGGCAGTCTTGCTTCGGTCAGTTGGCTGCCGTGACGCAAATTGATCTGAACGACTTAATTTTCAGTACTCTAAAGAAATATAGTGTAATTTAAGCTTTTCTTTGTTTATAAAGGATTCACAAAACGGGTTAAGTCTAGGCAGCGCCGGCGGGCAATCAATGTATGGCGACGATGAAGAACTACAGAAACAAATGGCTAATATGGCACTAGGTAATGTATCAAAAGAAAATACACTTTATTTTTGTGCTTCAGCTTGTACATCCTTTAATAATACCTTGGATCTTCCAGTGCACGCCGGCGTAGGTGGTCGCGAAGAGACAGGTGGACTACAATGGCGCGACCCTAACTTACCTGAAGTGATAGGATTCCTCAACTCCCCCTCCGATGTTGTGAAGGCTAATGCAGCCGCGTACCTCCAACACTTGACGTATATGGACGATCCTAATAAACAGAAGACAAGGAGTTTAGGTAAGTTCTTGACTTTAAATCATTAGATTGATTTTACCTAGTTTTTTGCCAGTCATTTTCTTAAGTCTTATTTACAAGATGCAAGTTTTAAAAAAGCAAATCATTTGCTCTCATTGTCTAAGTCGACAAAAAAATAGAGAGGACATTAAAATACATCTGACGCGTGCGTACAGAACACTTAACTTGGTGGCTAGCAAAATAGATCTATTCTGTTGCAATCGGCGTGAATTCACACAAATATCATTGTTTTTACTTTGTTACCAAAATGTTTAATTTGGTTAAGACTTATTACTTATGTAAAGATAGGCTGCATCATTGAATTGGTAAATCACTGTTAGAATGATGCAGCAAGTGGTACCTAAATAAATAAATAAATAAAAATAAATTGTGGTAGGTTCTTTCTGTTCAGTTTCACTTTCTGAACAATTTTTATCAACCTACTAAGTGCTACGGTGACTGATATGAATAAATGGTTTTGATTTGATGTGTTTTTAGGTGGCATCCCGCCATTAGTTCGACTAGTATCCCATGAAAACCCAGAAGTCTGTCGTAACGCATGCGGGGCACTACGAAACCTGTCGTACGGGCGACAGAACGACGAGAACAAACGAGCTATACGAGACGCTGGTGGTATACCCGCGCTTATGGCGTTGTTGTGTCGAGCTACAGATATGGAGGTAAAACAATCCCACTATGCCTACTTTGATTTAAATGCATGTAAATTCTCTCAAATTCCCAGTACACGAGCTAGTTTATTTTAAATAAGATTATAACCTAAGCCTATGCATTCTCCTAACCTTTAGTTAATGCATTCTTGCAAAGTAGCCGGGACTTTACGTGCACGTCGTGTACCCTAGTCCCTACGTCTCGCAATACCACGGTTTCAGAATTGAATAAGAAAAAGTTATTTAAAAACCCTTAAATGTTCTAGTTTCATCTCATAATACTTTTACGTTTACCTAGGTAAAAGAACTGGTAACAGGCGTGATATGGAACATGTCATCATGCGAAGACCTGAAGCAGTCAATAATAGATGATGCAGCGCAGGTGATAGTGAACAAGGTCATCATTCCACACTCCGGCTGGCATCCTACTAACCCTGGCGATACGTACTGGTCGACTGGTAAGTCCACATTTTGTAAATATTTAGCAGATTCAGTTATTTTCAGTAGCATACAGATATTTTTCATTTTTAATAGAGTGAGCAAGAAAATTAAATAATACCGAAAGAAAATTATTAAAATTGATTATAATGACTAAACATGTTTAATGTCGCATAAATTTATAACAAAATAAACAAGCATTTATATATTATGTATATTACGAATAGAATAGGAACAAGCATCAAACCCTGTGGCACGCTCACGGCTACAGAAGATTCAGAAGATATTATAATTTACTCTACTTGCTGAATTTTATTAAATAGGCAAGCATTTACATTGTTGTTTCGCAGCAGTGTGGTATGTGTATCGTGTTGTTAAACTTTAGTGTTTAAAAAACGAATATTTTTTTTATTGCATTGTTACGTTTGGGCATACTACTTACATTTAAAAATCAAGGGCTCTAAATGAGGACCTTGCGAGACACCTATAATACATGTTTATTCTGGTTTATACAGAGTAATCTAGCTCTTCGTAACAATTGGTCACAGGATCATAGCGGGTATTTTTTCAGATAACGCCCTCGTGTAAACCAAGTTTACATAGTTTCAACCAAAATATCTCATGATAAATTTTGTATATCAATATTTTTGTTGCAATATGGGTATAATTTGTTATTATTGTTAGAGCTGAACTCGGCGAGTATAGTATAATAATGTGGTAGTGTTCCGCAACGCGTCGGGCGTGCTGCGCAACGCGTCGTCGGCGGGCGAGTTCGCGCGGCGGCGCCTGCGCGCGCTGGGCGGGCTGGCCGAGGCGCTGCTGCACGCCGTGCGCGCCGCGCTGCAGGCCAGCGCCATCGGCACCAAGATCGTCGAGAACTGCGTCTGCGTGCTGCGGAACCTCTCCTACAGGTACCGCCGACATATCTCTCTTATTATAATAAGTTATGGTGATAACAGGTTACCTTGATAATTAGGATAAGTTACTCTATTGTATTAGGTCCTGTAAAAATAGACGTAAGAGTGGAAAAATAAATAAATAAATAAATCTCTTACCAACTAGCTTTTTGATTTAAACAAAAAAATACCGTCATTCATAGAAATAAGGATTTCAATTAATATAAACGTTTAAAAAAATGGTAACATTTCATGAAGTTTACAACTCTTTTGACAATGATAAAAACAATATTCTTTTTAAGTTATTGGCAGATAACAAAGTTGGTTCAAAATACAACTCAATTTTAAATTTAATAAATAAATGCCTACCTATTTTTATTTCGTTTGTAAAAGAACATAAAATGGCAAAAATGTATAATTACAAAAATATCACATTCAGCAAATCGTTATATTTACAGATGTCAAGAAATAGAAGACCCGTTGTACGATACGAGAGCACCACCGACACAATCGGCCGGACAGGCCAGGATACAGGCGAGCGCATCTAAAGGTAATATACGATATATACTAAAAAGAAAAGACTTTCGAAATGAAAAAAAAAAAAAAAAAAAAAAAAAATGGTGGTGTAACTGGCACATGGGTCTACTAGTGGTTAGTAGCCCTGCTAAGTCAAAGGTCGATGGTTCAATTCCTACATGGGACAAAACTTTGTAATTCATAAATGTTACTTCCAAATCTGGGTGTAATTTATATCTGTAAATTGTATATTTATAAGTCCCCCGCAACACAGGGCTTATTAATACGGAAGCCGTCTAAAAAATATTAGTGATTTCTAAAATAATTTGAATTGGCAACAAATGGCACCATACAGGCGAACAATCATATTAAATTAAACCTTACATGACCACAATCAAATCTTTCTTAAATCGTGCCGGTATTGCCGTCCCATCGGACTATGAAAACAAAGATATATAAAATGCACCTAAGTTGAAAGTAGACCATTTGGACACTATATGTATATGTGACCTACATAATTTGTGGCAAATCTGTATCGTTTTGAAATCTCTCACGATCATTGTTCATTCACGCAAAAAAATCTCACAAAATTTTGATTTCACTACTATACTACTTATGTGACCCGCATAAGTTGTTCCAAAACTGAATCATTGTTCACATAGAGCACAAATTATTATTAAAAAATATATATATTTCAGGAGAGAATCTCGGTTGCTTCGGTGGCAGTAAAAAGAAGAAAGAAGGCTCGTCATCATCAAACTCCACTTCTCCCCTCGGCAAGAGTGAGCCGGAACCTCAGCCCCTCGGCGACACGGGGAGCACGCAGCTTGGCTACTCTGTACCTAAGGGAACTGAGATGTTGTGGTCACCAGAGGTTAGTTAAATATGGTTAAAAACCTTTATCATAATTTGCATCAGAATGGGATGTGACGTGTTCATTCCCATTCTTGTTCTTCTTCCTATCGTTTGGTGAATGGATTGGCCAACCTTGTAACAGAGTTATTTAAATCGACCATATTTAGGCCTCTGCCGGGATCTAACGACTGCTAACAGTTGTTGTTTATGCCTTGTTGTGCCCTCCGAAGCACGAAGACGCTCAGATGAAATACCAGTATGCGGTCACCCATCGATAGGGTTACCGCGCCTAACAAATAAATTCTAAATCTATATGTTTTAATTTCCAGGTGGTACCCTTATACATGGCGCTACTTCAGACCTGTTCTAACCCTGAAACCCTGGAGGCCGCAGCTGGGGCTCTACAGAACTTGGCAGCGTGCTACTGGCAACCTTCTATCGATATACGAGCTGCTGTTAGAAAAGAAAAAGGTACATTGTTTTTCTATACGATTCACAGACTATTATGGATGCTTGCAATACCAGTGGTATCTCTAATACGTTACTGATGCAGCCTTTAACACAAGGGTTTAATAAAAATGACAGTTACATTTAGACAGCGGTGTAGTTGTGTTCCTGTGTGTGAGTACAGGTCTCCAGCGCTCATTTAGGAATGCGTTTTGAAAGAAACGTATTCCTATCCCAGGGTTACTTCCATCTTAAAGCCCTGGTGTAAAAAGGGTTGGCAACACGCAAGTGATACCTCTGGTAATGCAAGCGTCTATAGGCTACGGATACTGCTTAACATCAGGCGGGCCGTATGCTTGTTTGCCACCCAAGTAGTATAAAAAAAAAAAAAAAAAAACTTATGCGTCTGGGTGTAATTTATTTATCATAACAAATAATCATGATCATTACACAAAGATCCTGGATGGGAATCGAACCCACGACCTCTGGCTTAGCAGTCAACGTCACTAACCACTATATCAACAGGCCACATATGGAAAGAGTAAAGTCATAGTAGTTTGAGCCTTACAAAATGTTATGCTGTTCTGTGTTGATGATATTCAACTGCTTGACAAAGGCCATTTACTACCCGCAACCTTCTGTAATGGAGGTCCTTCTCAAGTCGGGCTTGCTCACTGGTATGGTGTCCTACTTATATTTGATTTTGAACTGACCATGTCCATTGGTTGACCTTAACCTTTACCAGCTCGCTGGTCTACCTCATTTCTTGTTTGAGGGTCGTCCATGCTGCACATATATTGCGATTAATATGATATCAATTTCTTTTTAGGTCTACCAATCCTAGTAGAACTCCTGCGCATGGAAGTAGACCGCGTAGTCTGTGCCGTAGCTACAGCTCTCCGTAACCTGGCCATCGACCAGCGTAACAAGGAGCTAATCGGAAAGTATGCTATGAGGGACCTGGTACAGAAACTACCCAGCGGGAACCACCAGCATGACCAGGGTACTTCAGATGACACGATAGCGGCGGTACTGGCGACGTTAAACGAAGTGATAAAGAAGAGTGGGGAGTTCTCCCGTTCGTTGTTGGAGGCGGGGGGTGTGGAGCGACTGCTGAACCTCACTAAACAACGTCATCGTCATACGCCTAGGGTTCTCAAGTTTGCAGGTTAGTTACATCTTAGAAGGTAGCCTGTAGCATAGAGTAAGGAAGAATCTCTCTTTATATAATGAGGACATTGTCTGTCAAAATAAATACCTACCGCTGATGACCAGGGCGCTCACGCCCCGTCCGCTACGTTGCCAGCCCGTACTTATGCTAACTGAATAGGTGTGCTGAGCGGTAGGTATTTATTTTGACATAACAGACAGTGTCCTTACTAGACTATAGTCTCTGTCTGCCACTATGGAAAACAGGCGTGAGCCTATGTGTGTAGTTTAACGAGTTTCTTGTTGCTATTAATCTATTAAAAGCAAACAAGAAAACTTTGTTTAAAAAAATAATAATTTAATGCCAAACTAAATGATTATTACAATTATTAATTTCTGTTTAATTACACAAATTAAATATGGTAACGGTATCTCTCACAAACAACGATGCGTCCGCAGTCCGCACACGACGATGTCTCGAGCAAAAGTGGTCCTCAGTTCTACACCTCGTTCGAACTGACGGTTAAAGGATGTGAAGTTAGTTGTAGACATTCTGTCACTTGATTTTGACAGTTGTGCCAACTTCACACTCATTGTATTTCCTTATACTATATATAAATAGGTAAAGACACAACAAACAAACGTTGGCAAACAGACAGAAAAAGGTACGTAACGTACCTTTTTCTGTCTGTTTGCCAACGATCTATAGTGTTGTCAATAAAAATCGCAAAGTATTTTTTATAATCTCTGAATTAACACAAAAATATGTCTTTAAGTGAACAAGGAACGAACCGTTTCTATTCTTTACCATGTATTATATAAAAATATGGCATATGCCCGCAGCACGGACCGCGTGGGTGTTATTTTTTAAATAAAATATAGCCTTATGGAAAATTTCGGTGTATAGTTATATCAATGTAAAGTTTTATCCAAATCCATTAAAAATAAATTTAAAAAGCAGCTGGTGTACCATAGTCTCTGCCTACCCCAATTGGAGACTGGTATGATGTATGTAGTTTTTGTAAAATTTTTTTTCTTCTTCCTTTCATTCTCAAAACTATTCGCGTTTAGCGTTTATAATATTCGCAGGATTAAATTGTCACTATAAAATGACCACCCGTCTAAATGAGTACTAGTAAAGTAAGTGTAACGTTTGCAGGACAAGTGCTGATGACGATGTGGTCCCACGCCGAGCTGCGCGAGGTGTACCGCAAGCACGGCTGGCGCGAGGCAGACTTCCTCACGCCCGCGCGCGCCGCGCAGCCGCGACAACCCTCCACCGCCAGCGGTCAGTATACACCACACAACACACACTCACACACACCATACATCTACTTTCACATAGCATGGATACTGTGACGTCTTCACGATGATAAATGTATCAAAATGATTAAATCAATCCTTAACCGATGGGTAATTGAATGATCAAGAACATCGAGTATTCAATCGATAGGTTTTAATTTAATTTATATCTTCTTTAGTTTTTATTGCTGTTTATCTCCAAATGTAAAATTTCACAGTACCCATGCTATATAAAAAAATACTAGGTTCAATGCCTACTAATACTAAAATAACTAAATATCAAACTTCCCAAAAGAACTACATTCCAAAGTGACCTCTATATTCAATAGCAGCTGCCACATTGGTTTAAACATTTAAATATATTTGAGCTAATTGCTTAGCAAAAATGCTAAAAATATTTGATAAAGCACTACATGTCGTGAAATTTGTTATGTTGTAAAATATGATGTTCAACAATTTTCGTCATTTCTCACCCAAGATTTATGCCAAAACAATTGCGTTTTTTACGCTATTAAGTATAAAAAATGCAGCGGTATATAAAACACAAATACTTACTCTACAAGTCTATTCTAAAATAAGTTTATTCTGTAAATATCTACCTGAATATATTGTAGAATACATTAGTTTACTTTCATGTGTATAGGTAAATATGTGTGTACTGTGTAAACTGTATGTACTGTGTATCATCTCACTCGCTCGGCTGTGTGAATCTCACGCTAACTACCATTAAGCCCACAATAGACAGAGCTATAATAATATAAATCATAGCAAGATATATTACGGTATATTTTTTTAAGTAATGGCAACGACAGGCGCAGTTTTGACTACACGTTTGATTCAGTGGCTTATGTGGTTACCTCGCCATTTACCACTGCGCAGCGTGTTGTAGGTTCGATCCTCAATTGTGTGATCAATAAATGGTTGTCCCTAGTCTCGGTGAACTTTTTGTCCGTTAATTGTATGTTTGTAAAGTTTAAAAAAATGTTTATTTTGATCACCAAAATATGTCGACAGATATAGCACGATATATTTTGGTATATATCGCAGAGCTAATAAGTGCAAAAATATAATTATAGCATAGCCACCGTCTGTCGCAGCTTGCTATACCGTAATATATAGTTTACTATATTAATATATATTATAGCTCGGTCTGTTGTGGGCTTTAATATGTCAACTAATTGACACTTACTAAACATAGTTATACGTTCATAACGACACGCTTTAATAACTAGTTAAATCCTATTATAAATATTCTTTCTTCTTCAAAATATATTAACATAAAATGTATTGTAAATATCTATGTGAATACGTATAGCACCTTACTTGGATTAATATACTGAGCCGATCAAAATCAACCTTATTGTATAGTAATAAGGTCGATTTTACATAGTTCGAGCCGAATATTGTGCGGGAATCTATAATATAAGAGTACAGGTGATATGTCCTATATTGCTTGGGACCTATTTGTGATTGAGTTGAATGTACTAAGGCAATTTTATACAACTAGAAAGATCTTGCCTCTGCTTTGCTCAATTAAAGGGATTATATGCCACGTTGCCAGCTCGCCGTAGACATTAAATGTATTAATTAAATATTTTGGGACAACTTTCACACCGCTACCTGATCCCAAACCAGGGAGAGCCTGCACAGCAATTAGAAAACTGATAAATATACTTTTATGTTTCGAAATACATATTTTGCAAACAAAAGTTAGGGAAAAGTTTTAATTATTTGGTGTAAAAAAAAACTATAGCTATTGTTTTTATAATCATTTCTTACATAATTACGTACTACTTAGACATAAAATTATATATCAAGTCTATTATTACTGTAACCGGTAGTAAGTGTCTTAAGTTCCTTCCAACAAATAAAACGAGACTTGAGTGGTTCTTACTGCGTTACAAAAACATACATAGCCCTATTTATTTTAGCTTACTTTTTATTTAATATATGTTACCCACAGTGGAAAAATATACATAAGTTGAAGCGTGTTTGTTTTGCAATTTATATCTTATTCTTAACACCTAAGGTTCAAAATTGCCCAGTAACATCACAAGTTACGCCAGTTTTCTTCTAAGGATGCGATATTATATTATTATACATAACTTATACACAGATACGAAACAAACAATCGTGCTCGTAATATTAAAGCGTGTACGTGTACGTATAGATGGTATGGTTACCCTGAGAGTCACACAGTAGGTTAGACAATTGGCTTACGCGGTGTGGGGCTGTAGGTCAGGGCACGCCGTCGTCGGGCGCGGGCGCGCCGCACTCGCCCAGCAACGCCAACAGCACGCTCAGCCGCCCCATGGCGTCCACGGGCGGGACTCGCTACGAGGACAGAACTATACGCAGGCATCGGGAGGTAATGCACTGCTCTACTCATTTCATTTTGCTTTTTATAGTTTACAATACCATTGACGACACAACCTCTAGAATATATCCTAATACTTGATTTGTTATTGTCGAAATAATCAACAGGCAAGACAATGTAGTCAGGCCTTACTGTCTAAATACAAAAAAAGAAAATATTGATCGAGATCATGATTGCACGTACTTTTTCGTTATTTTGATAATTGAGCAGCCTGACGAGTAGTGACGAGTACTCCCGCAATGCGCGTTAGCGCTCGTCATATGAACTCTCTTAAAATTTTATTGTGCGTTGACGTACGTTAACGCGTTACACGTGAACTTAGCCTTATTAGGTGTCTAGTAATTGTGTCGTCGATGGTATAAAAAGCTGTATATAATTTCCAGAAACTTCGATTGATTCATTTTCTATCCGCACGGGATTGTGTATTTGTCTTATCATTGTATATGGGCTATAAAGTTTACATATATGCTGTACATTAAACAATATGCAAGCTACGTTCATGCTTTTGCTAATAGCACCGCTACTAAAATTTCTAATAAGTAAACTTAAAAATGTTATATATACATAAATGTATAAAGTTACTGTCTGACTGAACCAAAATACTTCTAGCTACAATCAAAGAAAGAACTATACAGGCTTTTTTTTATTGATATAGAATCCCGCTAAGAAATAATGTCCTGAATACCACTAAGAAATATATCTTACAAGAAATTGAGAAAAAGACACAGATATTGATCAGCTAGAAAGTTTATTTGTTTGAACGTGCTATCTTTGGAATTACCAGTCAAATAAAAAAAGGTATTTTTTTATAGCCTATTTATTGAGAAAGGTTATATGGTATCTCACATTACGCTTCACCCTTAGGAGTGAAGCAATGATCATAAACGGGACACGGGTTAAAATACAAATTAACCAAACTATTATTCATAATTATGATCATCTTTTTGCACTATTCAGATCAATCCACCATTATCATTGTCTCATAACTCTATATACAGTCTCACCTTGGAGTCGTATGTATTTTGAGTGTACAACACGACTTAAAAGCCTAAAGCAAGTTAGTTAGTTTTTTCCGCACTTGGCCGCTCATGTGGGCCTTTGTGCGTAACAGTTCCTTATCGGCTTCTCCAGCCAACAAGAGGCCTAAGTGGCCGCAGGGTTCCGATAGTGAACCCGTAGTCCTGAGTGTCCGTTTTCTATGTTTTACTTCGCTCCTCCATTCCATTAGGACGTTGGTTGGAAGGTTGTCTTCTCAGACTCCTTGCAACCAATTTTAAAAGCCTTGTTTTTAATTAACAAATTACAGCGGTGCCATATGATCATAAATTTTGTTTATATTTGCAAAGAAATTTCATTATAATAATATAGGAACCTATACCCATTTGCTTGGTGACTGAGTGAGACAGCGATTGCGTGAATAGTGCCTCGCAAACTTGCATTCAGTAAATAGGTATTTAATTTTACAAAATGTTACACAATATTTTGTACAAACAAATTTGAACTCTAAAAACCCATGTTTAAAATCTAATATTGTTTATTAATTTATCCACAGAACGATGACATGCCAGCGATGGAAGTGAACAATTACCACGATGGTTTAGGCATGGGCAACCCGAATGGGCGGCCTATGAACCTTCAGGGTGTGCAAGCCCAGATGCCTATGCCGCCAAGCAGTCGTTAGCGTCACCAGCCGTACGGCGACAAAGCACAGGACTCCTGACGAAGACTAGATAAACACTAAACATGTTATCCTTTTCTAACAGCCTGAGAGAGAAAAAGATAGAGAGATGCTGTGCAGCTAATACAGCCTGCTCTGTTAGTATGAAAAATGAGCTCTCTCTAATATCCTGATGTTTAATTATGGCTTGAAAATACTCTGACAAAAGCTTGATTATTGACTATATTGCTTGAGTTAGAGTGGGATAGAAATAGCATGCGTATACTGTTAGAAAAGGATAACAAAATCAGTGTTTATTTATTTCTTCGTCAGTGAAACCGATATTCAACTCCATAAGAAATGTTATGACACTTGTACGCCCTACATTTTATAGTTATTAAAAACATACTTACCTCAAAAAATTCTTTACTAAAATTAGGTGTAAATGTATCATAAGATTTCAACATTTAAAAGAGTTGAGTATCTAATCAACTGTGCGTAACGAAATTAACTTCGTGGGAATTAAATTTTAATAATGGCAACATTAAATTTATTTATGTGGCAATTTATTTGGTTGTACGTAATACCTTTTTAGGTAATAACAGTATTATAATTGTTGTGAACATATATGATTTTTGATGCTCATGCGCATAAGAGAAGTTATGGTGGGTACATTTTGGATGTATTTTTTTTTAATTTCTCACGAAGTTAATAAGTATATTTATTATGGTATGGAGTACATGCACAAGCGTTTATGTTAAATAAATCATTAAAACGTAGTAGCTCGTTGAATGTGCTATGTCAACATTAATTTTGTACAGTCAGCAACAAAAAATATTTTTATTAATTTTTAAGTTATAATTTTGCTTTAATTGAAAAATCACGTATGTTTCTTCCAATATTTATTTTGTGGTATTAAACTTAAAGATATATAACAATCTGATTAACCAACCATCAGTAAAAAAAAAAGGTGATTTAGATACTGTTGGGTTATTTATTATAATCATTTCGGCAAAAAGACTTTCCACAGACCTTCCTCCAAGGATTTCCACAACATTATCTGCTCTTGTTCATCGGCTGCCAATCTTACCAGGTCGTCGGTCCTCGTTATTTCTAATTTATATCTTGTCATTATTTCCATAAGGTTGAAAATTGCCAAATTCCAGTCCAAGCTTAAAACATTTTTTGTTGTGTTTGGACTTCACGCTTTAGTATTTATGTTCATTTCCCTTTTGAGCAAGCGTGCAATCAGACATGTGTATCGCAGTAACTTGCTACCGGCCATTTTCAAATAGAGAATCCAAACATTCATAGATAATAACCACACGATACCCACACGAGTTAAGGATAGTGTACTCTCTCAAACACGCTCCGTTCTGTCGTGTGTCTTTATTTGAATATTCCATATATTTGAATATGGAATTGTATATAATAGTACGCGCAATCTGTCAAAAAGTTGACTTTTTTTATAATTATGATGTGCAGTAATAAAAGTACAAGCACATAAAGCCGCTATAATATCTCCGGCGCATATTAGCAGTAGCACCGTCGTGACTGAAATTCGATTAGCAGGATTTGATTAACTAAAGTACTTATACACAAAAATTGCCCCTGTTTCAAAAATACTAATGTTTCTCGAACTGAAATTAAAGCTAATATCGCGCGTACTATAACTATAAGCTTGTCTTCAAATGATAGTGAGTATATTATGCGTTATATTTGCTATATTAACATTTATATTTGTTGTGACTGTACATAAGATATTAGCCTCATGGCCTAAAGTTTAATCATCGCATTCGTACGTTTTATACAATGATTAACTGCCATTTATTTGATTTGTAAAGATACCATGTCAATTCCCCATGTATATAGTCGTGCCATTTCTGTATTTATAATAAATCTTTAACGAAGGGATTTCTGTAGACGTGTTGTGTATTTTCTATTAAAAGTTGAGGCTCATGGAACTGTATTTACCATCAAAAGAAGACAGAAAAATGGACCTTACGACTTTGAAACAAAGTGTAATTTCGATTACAAATAAAACTGGTTTAGTGTAATTCTAAAATCGACCATATTTGTAAGGCGTTAAAGTTGATATTATTATGTTTTTTCTAGCTTCTCTTGATAGCAAGTATATTGTTTTGTTGTACAGTTAAATTGGGTTTTAGAAAGCGTGGAATAAGGCTGTGATGTATAAAATGCTATTCAATCAGTTGGGGCTAGAAACTGGTCATATATGGACAGAAAATTGGCTTGGCTTGGAACCAGTCCCGTGCTTCCAAATATCTCTTATTTTCTACACACTAGGTTACACGATACTTACTAAATTGTAACCTAGTAGTATATATTGAAGAACTAATTGTAAAAATATGCATAGATGGCGCCACAAAAAGTCTTTAAATATAGCATTTGTTTAATAATTTCTTCCACTAGAGGCGCTAGTCAACGCTATCAACGCTAGCGCCTCTACCGGTAGTTTATAAAATTACGTCATATTTTTCTGACGTCATATTTTCTGCCTATTATTAACCAGTCTCTACGTTTAATGTTTGATGGCAACAGCTCACGACCTTTTGTATCAGAATATAATATAATAATACTGTATACATTTAACTTAACAACAAAACAAAAATATAAACATCCTATTATAACCTTTATACTTATACTAAACAAATCAACGTTAACATTGATAAAGTAAAAAATACATTTCAAATTATCGAGATTTGAATATTATTGTTATTATTTATAACGATTAGTTTAGACACGGAGACCTTGTTGCGCGAATAAATACTACAATGTCGTGAAATGTCGCTATTTAGGTCTTTTAGTATAATGATAATTATTATAGAAGTTTTGTAATATTTTGTATCCATTCCAAGGCCCTTATTGTAATGTAATATAGGCGTCTAAAGTCCTCTAACATTAATATAAGTAATGTCCGTCTTGTATTTAGCGTTAAGATGCATTAGCGTGGGGCGTTCGCGGGTTTATGTTTATAAATATTAATTATTAAATATAAACATTAATTAGGCTCATTATAACGTAAGGTTACATCGTAATATAAACCTTATGTTATATATCATAAGGTACATATCACCTTAAATGAGTAAGAGTATCTAAGCGTCTCCGTGCTGTTAAAAGACGGTCCCAACTGTTAACAGACAGTAACAGTGGGCGATACATTGACTGGTTGGTCACTTACCACTATTAGAAAGAGAAATACGTATCGCTAATATGTATCTTTATTGAGGTGACTTAAGGTTTATATTTGAATGATATCTTTCGTCTGAGCCAAATACATACTGATAGTGACATCTGTGTACTTACAATGTAAACTCAAAAGCAGTTTAATCTGCGTAAAGATTTGAGAGGTGATTTTTGAGCTATCAATATAAATCTTACTTGCTAAGGATTATAATCCTTATTTATTTATAGAATGGCAACTATACGCATTCAATGAACCATAAAATAAAGAAACAATGACAGCTTTA
Organism: Trisateles emortualis; assembly: GCA_947095525.1. Lineage (NCBI taxonomy): Eukaryota > Metazoa > Arthropoda > Insecta > Lepidoptera > Erebidae > Trisateles > Trisateles emortualis. The sequence goes on along the minus strand of OX352754.1, from coordinate 7,696,825 downwards.
AAAAGACTGTATTGGACTTAAAACTAGCATTTAATTATTACATAACTAATACAGATGTCGCTACCAGTCCTCCATAAAACAAGACGGTATATAAATACAAGTTAGGATAAAATTTATGTATTATTTGTACATAATATCCCTCCCCCCCAGTTCTCTATAATGTTGAATTTTATGCAAGAAGCTGTAAATGCTTTTCAAATCATTTTCATAGTGATATGTGAAAAATATTCATCACCTTGTAATTCGTTACCCTTAAAGTGTGTCTTAATGAGAGGGTTTAAAGACGCTTTTGCATTGCATTCGATCTGATCCATTTTGCTACATACGTCTCCCTGGTATTGCTGAAGTCGGTGAGCGGCGTTTACTGGCGCTAGCTCGTATGCCACCTGGTTTGCGCTTACGAACTATATAGGGCATAAATAAGATCATATGACTTCCAGCTTCCAGCAGACTTCCACATGATGTCAAAAACCATACAGGAGCTTTATTTTAGTGATTTATGACTAACATACTTGTCATATGTTTTCGAATTCGGATCAGACGCAATACAAATACGTCCTAAGAATATAAATATACAAAGTTCAACATTACAGTTGACATAAATGTATTCGTAAGATTATAAACCTTATTTATTTGTTATTAAAGGCAGTTATCGATTGCGACATATGAACCACAAAGTTTGTGAGCAATGGCAGCTTTAAAAACAATGTTTTCGGTTCATTTCCCTCCGTTTATTTAGTCGTAACTATTTATTTTTCCAATAAAATATAAGGTCTTTTCTAGGGTTAATGTTAAGAAGGGTTTTTGAGAAACAATGTTTTTCCTTTTTTAAATATATTTTATGCACAATAATGCATTTCTAATCGTCCGCAGGTAAGCGATGACTGACAAAACGTGGTACAAACCTACTCTCATCCAGTGCATTATAATGATTTAAGTACCCAATGTATGTAAGTTTTTGTATAATATTTTTATTATAAAAATGTAAGCGAATGTACAAGGAAGGTTTTTCTCTACAGTATGCTTGCGTCATTGCTTCTATGAAGCGAAACAATTTTTAAATTATATTTCTCCATTAAAAAAAAACTTTCATTAATTGTGTTCGGTTATGTAGATGTAAGTATATTATTGACGCATCATTTTATAATCTTTATTTATCGTGTTTTTAGACGGGAATTAGTAAATTTTGTAGGCATTACTAGTTATATTGTTTTATAATAATTATTATAATTAATGTCTATATTAAATTTTATAGGAATCATTCTTAGACTTTGTATAGTTGTCTTTTTTATATCGTTTGTACTTCCACTTCACAGAAAAAGATCTCTATATGTTTCCAAAATTTATTTTTAAGACGTATACTTTCACAATAATGTTGGGCGTCTTAGCGATTTGTTTACTAACATAATGACGTCACAACTGATTCAAACATTACAAAAATAAGTCAATATTATTACATTTTTTTATGTGTAAAACCTTCTCCGAAACACGCTGTGACGTCATATGGTAGTAAACAGTACGACCTTAGTGTTAAACCACAAGTAAAATATATTAATATCTATGGTCAACCATAGATTATAGTTGTTGGAACAGTAATACTCGATTATTTATATTTTATTTAAAATTTTATATTAAAGAAAGTAATATTTAACGAGATCGTGTCTGCGCTTGTCGTTGCGACAGTTTAGTAGATATATATATAATGATAGTTTGTCTTATGTCACGTTGTATGTAGTATAATAGAGCATTATTCTCTTAAATAAAGATACCTTATTAAACAAATTATATTATCAAAGAGAATTAAACGAATGATTTTTTTATTTTATTTTGTTTTCTTTTTATTTCCTTTTATTTTCCTTATTTTTATTTTCTTTTTAAATTCCAGCTAGTCAAATAATGCGTATGGTTTGTTTTTTTTTTCACTCTTTTAGTAGAAAAAAGGCAAACCACAAGAAATGTCATAGTGTTTTTTTAACTACTAATTATTGTTGAAAGAAGATGAAAATGTGACAAACAGTGGGAATTTCACATGTTTTTTTTTCTATTAAAGGTGTGATGTTGAAACGGGCTTGGTCATTGAAAAAATGGAACTTTATTGCAAAGTTCATAATGTATGTATGGATTTGTGTACGAGACTTCAAATGGAATTAAACATTTTCTAAACATTTACATAATATACATCATAGAAATAGATTCATGGCTTCCAAATCGTAATTGCAAATTAAAAATCTACCATGTATAAAAAGTAATTTGTCCATTTTTTTTTGAAAAAAAAAATATTGATGTAATATGAAAATAGTTTCTATTGCTACTAACACACATAATATTTTAGTCACACATACGTTATTTTAGTCTGTCTGTCTCAGAGAAAGGGGTCTTTGCGGGACATAATTTAAATATCAATATACAAAATGTCATGCAAAGATTTTATATTTGCAATAACGAAATTGTAATATGTTTTTTACCAAGTTATTTTTAGTTATATTAGTATATTTTTTAACAAAACGAGATAACTGGGTACTAGGTCATTTAGAAATAATTGTAGTTTTTTTTAATTTGTTACATATTATACTGATTGTCAAAACGGACAAAGTTAAAAATGGTGAAAACGACAAGACGAAAAAAAATACAGTTGCTACTGGCTGTTCGTAAAAAGCTGACAGCGTAAAAAAAGAAAAAGTTTTTTTTTCTGGTCTTGGCTGGACAGCCGGGAACCTAGTCTTTTGAGTAATGTTAAGTGACGTCTCCTAACTGTATGAATGCTCACGTTTTATATTTATCAGTAGTGTCCTAACGTATTGGAAAATAAAAATCAGTTATTAAATTTATAGGTGTAATGCTCTCTGTATACGTTGGCCCAACATGCGGCAATATTGGCCACAGTAAACCGATATTATTACAAGCAATTTACGAAAGAGAACAATGTTCTAATATTAGCTTTAAGTATATTGTGGTCTTCATTGGCCAACGTTGGCCCAACGTGTATAGTGAGTTTAATAGAAGCGTAATTAAAACGAAATTGTAATGAATTATTGGTAAGTTGCGATTTAGGTACGTGCACGTTTTTATCGGTGATAAAAGAACGATATGTCTTTTTTTACTAAATGTATAAAATAAAACACAATTGTTACTATGTGGGTGTTCTATGTGTGGACATCGCGGTATTACAATATTCCACGACAGTATTAATCAGTAATCTCATGTACCAATGTTGCTAATACACTTACATACATTTAAATATATATGCGTTTTATTTTTTTGCCCTGTTCAATAGGTATGTATTGTAATGTGCTTTGGAGAGCACGTAAAATGTCGGTTTTGACTGTTGACAGTCGTTGGATCACGACGGACGCCTAAATTTGGGCGATCTAAATAACTCTTTCACCAGGATGGCCACTAACCAAACGATAAAGAAGTACCTATTACCTACCTAAGTAGGTAGGTTGACTAGTAGAGAATGACTTGGCATTAAGCCTTGGGCACATTTTTTGTGCAAAAGATTTTAATTAAATAAATAAATTTGACATGGGTTTGGCTTGGTAAGACGAGTCGTGGGTTTGATTTCCAACCTATTACAAATCTTTTCTATACTTACCTAAATACTACTTAGGTGGCTATCAAGCATTCGGCCAGTCTGATGGTAAGCAGTTACCATAGCCTATAGGCGCTTGCAATACCAGAGGTATCAGTTGCGTGTTGCTGATCCAGAAATTTTATTGATTTATAATTTTTATGATGGAATTTTCCTGGGATAGATAAACGTTTTGATAAAAACACATCCCTAAATGAGCTCTGGAAACCTGTAGGTACTGTAGGTCTTGAGTCCACATTTAACCAAAACGTTAGTCAATACCTATCCTAGATAATTCTAAATGTAGGGTGTTGGTAAAGAAAAGCCCAATGTCTATTTATGACTCAACTCGGGACTAAAACCCTGGACCTCGTGATGAGCAGCCGCACTCATTCATTTTCATTTGGCTAGAACTATACAAACAGATGGTGCCATTCGATAGAAATACATTAAATGGCAACACCTCACTCTATAGCAACACCATAGGACAAAATATACATTATAATTAATTAGAAAACAACTTTTCAATATAAGAAACCGGTACACGAACAGAAATCAATTGGTTAGGTTGGTAAATGTTATTCAATTTTCATTAATTAATGGGTTTAATTAAGCCTAAGGTTAATGGGTTAAACCTGGGATATTAATCATTCAGTTTACTCAAATATCTTGAGATTAATGTAACTTGAGCGCAAATCATTCACTTCAGTGGTTTTAACTTATTTATTACGTTAAAGTTATTTCTTAAAATTATTAATGAAAATGCCGATTATTTACAATTATAATTATTTACTAATATGATTTAAGATTTGTTATAAGATGTTCGGAGGTACCTATATAGATAGAATTTGTACGTGAAGTAAAAGAGAGCACCATACTGGCGAGCAAGCCCGACTGGGAAAGGACCTCCACCTAACAGAGAAGATCACAGCCAAATAACTACACACAGCGTTGTATGTATGTCCTGTGTATGAGTACAGGTCTCCAGCGCTCATTTAGGCATGCGTATTGAAAGAAACGTTTTCCTATCCCAGGGAAACTTCATCTCTAGTCCTGATGTAAAAAACGCAAATGATACCTCTGGATTAAAATCTTCCATAGGCTACGGTATCTGCTTAACATTAGATAGGCCTTATGCTTATTTGCCACCCAACTAATATAAATAAAATAAACCAATATATTTTAAGTTCAATTTGTATTAGACAACCAAAGAAAGTAATCAAATACAATAGTAATGCTTATAGGCACTTTTGATGAGATTACCTCGGTGGTCCAGAGGCCGCAGTATGCGCCTGCTGTGCACGAGGTTGTGGGTTCGATACCCACACAGGCCAAACTTTGTGTGATCCATAAAGAATTGTTCTGAGTCTGGGTGTAATTTGTGTCCGTTAATTGTATGTTTGTAAAGTCCCCCGCGTCACAGAGCTTGTTCTCTAGTGCGGGAGTTGTCTTTAAAAAAAAAAGATAGAACGTACCTACAGACAAATAAAAAAGTGTTTACTTTTTTAGAAAACTCTTATTAATGGTAGAAGTACTGAGCTACGAAAGCTGTCGCAAAAACTAGATACTAATCTTATTTATACAATAAACGACGTTGCATTTTCTTTTTCAGCAAATGAAGTTTGGTCCGATGACTTTATTTGTAGAAACGTTGCTTTTTATTTAAACAAGCAATTTTTTTACGCAAATAACTAAAGCAGAAACATCTTCGAATAAACAATTGTAACTTTGGGTGGATAAAAGGTCGCGGGTTGAATGTTTGTGGGGTTGTCAATGATACTTGAAGAAAGACAAGCTACGTTCAAACTGATACTGACCGGTATTGATATACAAAAAACCCAAGATACACATTCTCGAATAAAAGAAACACTTAAACTTAGAATTTGTTTTACATACATATCATCACGTCCGTCTTCTATTGGGGTAGGCTGAGATTATGGTTTAATAATTTTTTACTGATTAAGGTCCTCAAAAAATTATGAAAAAGGGGTGTAAATGAAACCATTTTTTGTTGGCATTTATAGACAAATGACTGCCAAAAATATAGTATTAATCTACAAGATGTGTTTCATAATATGGTTTGGTCATAACTTATGTAGTAATTCTAAATATGTAGTTTGTAAAAAATCATCGAATCAGCACCAAATTATAAAGATGTAACCACTTTATGACTTCAATTTTTATCAAATAATACGAAAAAGAAAACAATATTTGAAGGAAACATACACCTATAATTTGGTAATGTTATATTTAGAATAAGTTTAATTTTTAATTTATTAAAAATTAATATGACGTCCATTCAAATTCAAACATCTGTTTGTATCCCCGCGCTCGCCTAGAGAATTAGGTCGTGTTTGCTTCGCCCAAATGTTCAAGGTCGTTGGCGATATCACAAGCCTTAATCAATCATTGGCAACGTAATAGAACCACCTTTCGATAGACCGCATTCTTTAGGCAAAAAAGTATACGGCCCGCCTGATGGTACTCACGCTAGTGATACCTCTGGTATTGTGTTCAGTAGCTAGACACGCTTGTAATACCAGACGTATAATTTGCGTGTTGCCTACCCAAAAAATTACCACCAGGATTGGCAAACGTTTAAATGTAACGTGTAAATGACCGCTGAAGACCTGACACGAACACAACTTGGTAATGTGGAGAGAGTAGAGCCCCGCCGCCGTCAACCTTTCTCTCTCCTCAGCTCGTACTTCGGGTGGCGTACGCTTGGCCTGCTAAAGGTACGATGATGCCAAGCGACGGATGCTCCAGATAAATCTCTTCAATGAAACGATAGGATAATTATTACTGACTTCACTTTATTTTGTAAAAAATTTGGAAGCAGGCTGTCCAAGTATAATGTATGAAGGTTGTGATGAGTCAGGATACTTGAAGAGTCAGGATCCTGATCCTGACTCTTCAAGTCATCATAATATGTCAGAACCTTTTTATATTCAATTATAATTACATTTACTTTTCTAAAATGCCAGAGGTTTAACTATGGTCACATGGCCGGCTAGTGACCACCAATCCAATAAACCTCTATAGTACACCGCCTGTGTGTAGTCATTTGGCTGTGATCTACTGTAAGAGTGGGGAAAACACCATACACAAAAACACCATTTTTTTCTCGCACGACCACTACTAAGTACCATTAGGTGCCTTATTTTATCAATAAAGTTAGTATCGTGTTTGGACTGCATCAGCTTGCATGCTATTTTACAAAAGATTGTAACTATCTGACGTTAAAAAAGAGTGGCCTGAGTTTCTTGCTAGTTCTTCTCAAGGCTCCACGTCAGCGAACTAGCCGTAGGAAAATTTTGCTGACATCATCTTTCTGGTTTATTCATAATTTATGACCTTCATAAGTGTTACTTTGTAACCTAAATGAATAATTGAATTTGAGTTTGATACAATTGAGAAAACCCGACTGGGAACCGCCCCAGTCAGGTTTTCTGAATTGTATGGTGCCCTACCTCTCTATCTTATTAGTAGCATATTTTAATAATCAATCTTACCACATCGACGAGAATAAAAGATTGACTAATAGTGCAATAATCAAACTTTATATCAAGTCAGCTGTTCAAAACATACATATTTATGTTCATTAGAAAGGATAAACGATCGTTATATTGCTAAATGGGTTGATTTAACACGAGAAACGTGTAATATCAAGTTAATTTTATAATCATAGGGCACGGAGTATGATAGGGTTTATGTATTAGATGTTTAGGTTTCGTAATTTAAGTTTTGAAAGGTAACAATCACGGTATGGCGTGTAATTTGAGACTGTGCGTGAGTAATTTGAATATTAAGTTACTTTGTTTTACCCGTGTTGTTCTATACTTATATTAAAATTTGGGTTTTTCTGTTAGATTTTCTTTATATTTTCGAGAGGTAGGGATACTGCGAGGAAGCCCGATTGGCGAAGGACAGCCAAATAACTACACACAGCAGTGTAGTTGTGTATGTAAGTACAGGTCTCCAGCGCTCATTTAGGTATGAGTTTTGAAAGAAATGTTTGCCTATCCCAGGGATACTCTATCTTAAACTCCTGGTGTAAAAATAATGGGTGGGCAACGCGCAAGAGATATTTTTGGCATTCGCAAGCGTCCATAGGCTTCGGTTACTACTTAACATCAAACCGTATGCTTTTTTGCCAACAAAGCCAAAAACACACCCGCTGTGATACCCCTGGTATTACGAACGACCATAAAAACGGTAACTGCTTGTCATCAGACCAGTCGTAAGCTTGTTTGTCACTACATCTTTGCTTTTTATTATTATTCTTGTTATACGGTTGCTTTTAAAGTGTACCAATGTTTTTTAAAAAGGCCTACACCTATTCGTACATCTATACTTACATAAAAAATGCGAAAGTACCTAAAACTTTGTTTGTTTTTTGTTTTTTACCCTTTCACGGCTAAACAGCTGAATTTTATTATTATTTCTTTAAAAAGACAACTCCCGCACTAGAGAACAAGCTCTGTGTCGCGGGGGACTTTACAAACATACAATTAACGGGCACAAATTACACCCAGACTCAGAACAACCCTTTGTGGGTCACACAAAGTTTTATCCTGTGCGGGAATCGAACCCACAACCTCGTGCACAGCAGGCGCATACTGCGGCCACTGGACCACCGAGGCAGTCAATGGATCGTAATAAAATTTGGCACGGAGATAGATGGTATCATGCGCAAGGAGATAGAGTATTTTTTACCGCGCTAACTGACATCTACACTACACGGGCGGATCATCGGGCAACAGCTAGCAGCTAAAAAATTGACATCTTACGAATTTCAAATTAAGATCGTTAATAAATCGCTTTAAGGACGTCATAGTAGTCAGATACTTCTAATGCCGTGTATACCTACGACTGGTATTAACCACAGTTATTTAACTACAGTTAAATGTGATCAAGATCTATAGGTCATACCTCCATTATTAGTAATATAGCCTTGTCGGCTATTAGACATGTTAAAATTACACCTCTACCGTAATGCAGTGGCTAAAACCACTTTACAAACAACGACACGGGACCGACACGGGGTGGCATAGTTAGGAAAGGTGACACCCGGTATTCGGGACAATTCCACCCGCATGCCCACCACTGTGAATCCTGTGAGCCAGGATTAGCAGCGGAGTAACCAACTGATACACCGAGCTTTGACACTCGTGCGTCCCGTGGACAACTAAACCTACTGTCTTGGACCCCGCAACGAATTTGATCAGAAGTAAATAGAAAGAGTTAGAAAGAAAAGTTTCCACTTCCCTCCATAGCAAAGCGACAGAATAAATCTGTATAGGTTTGTAACCTATGAAAAGGATCACCACGAAGGACCTTAAACTACGGGACCTATGTGAGCTAAGACACCCGGAATGTTTATTGATTTCTTCTTAGTGTTTCGATGGCAAACATCGTTAGAATTTATATTGTTACGACCACGATGAGTGCTTTTTTATACTACTTAGGTGACAAACAAGTATACGGTCCATCTGATGGTAAGCAATTACCATAGCTTATGGACGCTTGCAATACCAAAGGTATCTTTTGCCGACCCAAATATTAATACCATGGTTTTATTATGATGGAATTTTCCTGGGATAAGAAAACGTTTTACTGTCGGAGGCAGCAAACATGTCCTTCCACGTCCAGGCTGAGAATCTTCTGCCTGGACATCAATTACCATGGTCAGTGTGGAAGTCTTTAAAAAGCCCAACCTGAGTCCGAAGTCTATTTCAAGGCTTTCAGACTGGTCATCATAATTTATGTTCAGGTGGGAGTTTCTCAGCCGGTGGCACAAATGTGTTTGATAGAGACACTCCTTCATTCCAAAGGCTGCTAATCGTATATTGATGACATCACCCACTCATGACAGAAGTGTCACCCCATGAATCGCATCGAAAATGTACAAGTATGGATTCTATTTAAATTTTTAGTTATAATATTGATAATACTTTCAGGTGTAATTTCGGCACAAAAACGGCTTTACTTGACCGCGAAAAAGTAAAGTTGGTTTGGGTGTCATCCCCAAATGGGTGACATCCGAGGGGGACAGTCCCAACCACCTCCCTAGTTACATCACTACTGCCGACACGGAAGGATTGTTAGAAAGTGTGTTTTTGTTCTTGTTTTATACCCCGTCTATGTTAATTTAGAAGTCATTTGCCTTAGCACACTGCAGTGAGCTAGATTAGTTTTTAGAAAAGTGGCTAAACAAGAACTTAATTTAAGTTTGTATTTACATTTTGAGTGCCTATGTGTTTTGCAAACTAGGTTTTGCATTTAAAAACATTATTAAATATACTTACTAAGCCTATTAGGCAGGACATTTGGCTTTAAGGCATGATGTAAAATGGACTAGAGCTATTAAAAATAGCCAATATAGCTTAATAGTCGTTGAGTGAGGTCTATCACGAGGTCCCGGGTTTAATTTCAGGGTTGGATCAGAATAGATATTGGATTGTTGTTGAGGAAAACGGTTAGGGGTATATAGGTCGTCTAGAACAGAGTTCCGCAAAGTGTGAGCTGCGGCACACTAGTGAACCGTGGTGATTAGTTGGTGTGCCTCGGCAATATAAGATTATCTCAAAAAGTTAGATAGACAAAAGAAAAATATAAAAGTGCAGTATAAAGTATAGACCGAGTGGCCTGAGTTACTTGCCGGGTTTTTCCTTACGCTTTACTCCTGTCTGGTCAGGGAGCGAACCCGGCAGTAGGCAAATCAGCTTACGTCTCATTTGGCATTTTTCATTGATCTGCATAAGTGTCACAGTGTGATCTTTATGGATAAATGATTTTTAATTTGAATTTAATAAATGTTGATTTTGAGAATTTTATTAAATTCTAAAAAAAATACGATTTTCTAGATAATTCAACCTTCAAGACTAAAAGTTTGCAGTACACATATTGTTTAGATTTCTAGACGACCCTGTTTTCATAGATTAATTCCATGCTAAAGGATTAAAATTCAAAAGTTAAACTTACCTAATCCAAATATACCAAACAATATTTTAAGATTAAGTTAATAAATTACGTTTTTTATTTACAAATCCGTGTCGTATAAAGTATATCATTTTCAATGTAGGCGATTGACCGCTAGAAATGATTTATTGAAGCATTATGTGACGGCGACGACTTAATTAGTAACACGTTACTTGAATGTTAGTTGGGGAAATAAAAATCGCCTTTCAGTGGGTAATTTTGTTTGAAATTATGCGAGTTTCGTGGTTCGCGTTATTTAAATTGAAATGTGTTTTGTTGCGATACTTTTATGTTCTAGAAACTTCGACCTATAACATTTTTATATTATGACTAGCTGTTGCCCGCGGCTTCGCCCGCATGGATGTCGGTTATCGCTGTAAAAAGCCTTTGTGATATTCCAGACCATAATCTATCTGTGTGCCAAATTTCATCCAGATCCGTTCAGTAGTTTTTACGTGAAAGAATAACAAACATCCATCCATCCATTCTTACAAACTTTCACATTTATAATATTAGTAAGGATAATTTTGTAAGTTGTATTATTAAGGGAGGTACTGCACCATGCAAGCGAGCAAGCCTAATTGGGAAATGACATCCACCTTACAGAAGATTAGTATTCCAATTCCAAAATAAATCTGAACTAATACCTTTCCTCTTTATAAAGATACTAGGGGTCGCCCGCGACTTCGTCCGCGTGGTTATTTGGAATATTTTCCTCGATTTTGCAACATATCTCACTACTACTCCGCTCCTATTGATCATAGCGTGATGTTATATAGCCTATAGCCTTCCTGGATAAATGCACTATTCATAAAAAAAAAGATTTTTCCAAATTGAACCAGTTCTTTATGAGATTAGTGCGTTTAACCAAACAAACTCTTCAGCTTTATAATATTAAGTATAGATATTATAAGATTTGATTTTTTGTTTGTTTGTTACTATTTAACTCAAAAACAACTTAACCTATTTTAAAAATTCTTTGACCACCAGAAAGCTACATTATCATCGGGTAACATAAGCTATATTAAACTGTACGAAAACTGATTAAATGTCCATCCGAGCGAAGCCGGGACCTCCTGCTAGTTAAGTATGTTTAGCTGAAAATTACAGGAAAAATATTTGAATGATGTAACTGAGTATAATAAATCATTTTTTGTACGGAACCCTCATCATATGAATAACTTTCATAATAACTAAGCGTTTTCATAAAAAAAACTCTAAATTATTATTATATATTTTATTCATCCACCTATATAAATAAGTGGATGAATTAAAATCTTGTGTAGTTACTGTTTTTCTACCTTCGGTAATAACAATTCATTGTGTTTGATAATATAATAAATAACTTAATACTTTTATATAAAAGTCTTGTAAGACCCATTTTAGAATACGCTTCCGTGTCATGGAATCCACAATATAAAATTTATATTGATATGTTAGGTGGTATTCAGGATAAATTCATAAAGCATGTTAACTGGCGGCATAATACTTTGTCATGTGATTTAAGTAAACTTTTACGTTCTCTCGAAGAAAGGCGAGTAGTAAGAGACCTTATGTTTCTTTATAAGATACTTCGAAATGAATTAGACTCCCCTTACCTTATTAGTAAGATAGGTATAGGATGTCCACGATTAGGTGCGCGAAAGGCTTGTCTTTTTCATGTTGGTAAATCGAATACCAATTACGGCAAAAACACTGTCACTAAAAGAATATGTCGGCATTATAACGATTTAACATCTCATGACAATAGCCATATTGATATATTTCACCTTTCTCTCCAGAAATTTAAAATGTATGTATCACAAATTTTGGCTGATAGGTTTATATAAATGTAAATCATAATCTCTTTTCTCTTCTTATTCTTTGCTCTCACTATTTACAATAATTTATCGTGTTATATCATATTAAATTTATAATTTATTATTCTCCCTGCTTTGACTTTCATAATATGTATTAAATTAATTGTGGAAACTATTTTGGATGATGCTCTATTTATATTATGTTTGTAAAAATATTATATTGAATCTGTTTGTTTCCCAAATAAATAAATAAATAAATAAATAAATAAATAATGGATAACGTGCGGTGAACTGGTGACGGATTAAGAATACAAATGTCACCACCCTCTTCCATCGCGAGGGTGTCTAGGTAGGTGCACTCGCTGTTCGGTAAACGATCAGCGGTTTAAGCAACCAAGGGCGCGGTTACCTTATAGATGGGTAACCGCATAGTGGTATTTCATCTGAGCGTCTCCGTGCTTTGGAGGGCACGTTAAAAGTCGGTCCCGACTGTTAACAGTCGTTAGATCTCGACAGAGGCCTAAATATGGGCGATCTAAATAACTCTGTCACCAGGTTGGCCACTAACCAAACGAAAAGAAGAAGAAGAAGCGTCTTAAGTGTTAATAATGAACTTAAGTGTTAATTCTTAAATTTGCACTGGGGACCTGTATATATTTTTTATTTTAGCAAGTTACCATACTAGCGAGTAAGTCCGACTGGAGAAGGACCTCCACCTTACAGTAAGTGGAACACAACCAAATAAATTCACACAGTGGTGTAGTTGCATTCCTGTGATGCGTTTTGAGAGAATCGCTTTCCCATCCCAGGGATACTCCATCTTAATGCCTTGGTGTAAAAAATGGGTAAGTAACACGCAAGTGACACCTCTGATATTACACGCGTCCATAGACTACGGTAACTGCTTAACATCAGCCGGGCCGTATGCTTGTTTGCCACCCAAGTAGTATAAAAAAAACATATGGTTAAATTATCCTTCACGGAACCCTAATAGTTAATCTACTTTACGTAGCCCATAGGCATATTGTTGACATCACATCCATAATAATTTCTCGGTGGGTGTTACTATTGTGTAAAATATTATATATTTAGCATAAAAATGGCATCATAAATGAATTATAATACATTTTTAATAAGCTACATCTTTTAATCCGCAACAAATATTGCTTTTATGGGCCTATATAGGTTTTAATTTGTTTTTTTATTATTTTTTACGCTTATTTTTATGGTAACATTAGTATTATATCATCTGTGGCTTATAGAAGTTATTACCTATGTCATTGTAGATTTATGTTTGTAAAGAAATACGTTAAAAGATTTTTTCATTTAATTTAATTGTCCGTGTGGTATACCTATTCAAATAGTGTGGTGACGGATTAGGAATACAAATGTCACCACCCCCTTCCATCCCGGGGGTGTCGTAAGAGTCGACTAAGGGAGTAAGTCTAGTAGACAATATCCACCGCAAGAGAGGGAAAACTCGAAACAAAACCCTATACCAACCCGTCTGGCCAGCGTGGTATAGTAGGCTAATATCCCTCCAAATGTTTGGAGGACACCCGTGCCCAGCAGTGGGACGTTTATGGGTTGAGATGTATAATTTAATTAAAATATTTTTGATGAGAATAAAATAGAGGATTTGCTAAAAATAAAAAGTGCCTGGAATAGACGTTCATGCATGAAGAGGTTGATGAATGTAGAGGAGGCGAAGGAAGTATGTTTGGATCGAAGCAATTGGCGTACCATAGTCTCTGCCTACCCCACTGGGATACGGGCGTGATGATATGTATGTATGTAATTAAAATACTTTTAAGGTTTTTTATACTACTTACTTTGGTGGTAAATAAGAAATCGCTTGGTGGTAAGCTGTTACCGTCGACTATTAACTCTTGCAATACTTGGCACCACTCGCCCAAACATGGCTGTGGCTATCAAGAGTAAGAGCGCCATATTTTTATTTAAAAACTAGCTGACCTGGCAGACGTCGTCCTACCCGGAAAAGCTGGTATACCGACAGCAGCGCCACCTACCAGGTCCAATTGTGAATCTAAACCATCTAGGTACTGAACACACACACAAAATTTCATTAAAATCAGCCGAGCCGTTTAGGAGGAGTTCAATTACAACGAAAAGTGGCGTTGATTTTTATATATTAAGGATGTTGATAGACTATTGTGATTAGGTATTTTTATTTTTATCCAACCTGAAGATCGAACCTGGGGCCTTAGGAACTTAGAGACTGTAGCACCGCGCCGCCATGATAAAGCTGAATAGTTTGTTAGAACGAGCTTATCTCTGGAAGTACGGAAATAAATTGTATTAATTATCTTGGTGGTCTAGAGGCTGCAGCATGCACTTGCTGTGCACGTGTGGGTTCGATTCCCACACAAGACAAAACTTTATGTGACTCACAAAGTGTTGTTCTGAGTCTGGGTGTAATTGGTCGGACACAAATTACACCCAGACTCATTGTATGATTGTAAAGTCCCCCGCGACACAGAGCTTGTTCTTAAGTGCGGGCGTTGTCTTTTAAAAAAAGAAAAAAAAAAGGTAAATAATTAGGCTCAGTATTTACTTAGCTACCTACTTCTTCTTTATTTGTCCATATTATTATGATGTTCTATGAAAATAGTGATTTCTAAATCCTAAATTTATTCCGAGTTGTTTTGTTGCGTTATTATTACGCGTTCTTACTTGCGGGAGTTGTCTTAAAAAAAACGATTAAACATCACGCTACAAGGGGAGCTAAAATCCTACAAAATGAGGAATTAAGCAGTTACCGTAGCCAATTGATGATTTCAACACACTGTAAAATATTTTAACTTCTTTTTTGAAACAGCCCATGCTATAAAAAATACAAATAAACATAATTACACGTATTTAGGCGTGTTTGTAACAGAATACTAAATTAATTAAAGCATGTTGGTGTTGGAACGGTCCCAATAAACAACTTACATGTTTCACTCTCATGCCAGACGGCAATTAGACTTCAAGTAGGTACTAAGTCGAGTCTAGCCGCCTAACTGCACTTTCAATCATTATTAACATCACATTAGAAAATCTGATAATGTTACACTGTAACAGTCTCGAGTAAGGTAACGTCACCTTGATCCGCGGTATTTTCACCAAAACTCGAAAGAGGATCGAAAATTAAGCATTTACTGTAGGTACCTTTTTGGAGGTCTTGTTATTTTTATCAGAAGCTTTGTTTATTTACCATCGAAATGCCGCCGCCGCCGATGCCGAAGCCGAGGCCGACGCCGACGCCGATACCGACGCTTATGCTGACGCCGACGCCGACACCGACGCCTACGCCGACTCCAACGCCGCCAAATTGTCGATCTGAAGTATTTCACAACATTTTATATTCAAGTTCGAATCTCTCGCTTTATACCTCGAATAGAACCCGAAATTAATATTTTAAACTTCGTTCCGCTATCCGGTATCCCACGACACCACTTGGTTTTTTTGCTATATTTGTTACCGCAGAACTCCGTCATTTATCAACCGATTAGAAAAAATCTTTTTTTATCCGAGAGGACATACTTCCAGCTTGGTCCCATTTTTATCAAATCAAAGTTCTGATGATGGGATTTATGAGGAATTGAGAGAACTCCTCAAAAAATATAGGCATACATATAGCAATTTTGATATTTTTAATAACAAATCAAACATTTGCATTCAGTAAAAGGTGTTTTGGTAAAGTGAATCTGATGAAGAAGACCACAGATGGGCATGTGAACTTCTCAATAATAAGTATTTGACGGATGACGATTAAATAAGTTTCGATTAAGATTGTTAAGCAACTATTACTAAGAAAATGTAACTGAGAAAATTAAAATGGTACAATTAAGTGTTTAGAATAGGAAAACTAAATGGTACAAATGAAATTAATGATGATATAACTGAATGGAAGGTAGACAACGGAACTCTATAATTAAACAATGTAATCTAGCCGTGTTTGGGCTTCTTTGAATGGTTATGAGATTCACTTTTGCTGTAAATGATTAGATTTTAAGAAAAAATGTACTCGTATTTAAGGGCAGAAAAGTGAGATTAGAGTTGGTATGAAAATTCATCCTGTTTTTTGAAAATTCTACAACTTGCCGCATTGAAGTCGGTTGTTTTTTTGTTAAAATTATGTTGATCTTTCATCAGTAGCGTCGAATTGACATCCCAACTATCTATTTTTTTTCCACAAAGGCGACTTTCAGCTAGAGTGACATTTATTATTTACTAGCTGTTGCCCGCGACTCTACCCGCGTGGATGTCGGTTATCGCTGCAAAAAGTAGCCTATGTGTTATTCCAGATCTAATCTATCTCTGTGCCAAATTTCATCCAGATCCGTTCAGTAGTTTTTACGTCAAAGAGTAACAAACATCCATCCATCCATCCATTCTTACAAACTTTCACATTTATAATATTAGTAAGGATTATATAGTTTTTTGGTGGCGTACTAAATTTTAATAAATAATCTCTAAATAATCTCGCGACATTTCTACTTCTATAGCCATAGCCTTGTTAAAATACTTTCCTCTAAAAGCTACTTAAGAAGCAGTAAAGCACTTAAACTATTCCTTAATACCATTCCCCACTAGTGATGTACCTGATAACATCACGACTTAATTAGACAACCAAGTTCCCCCGGTAGATGGCGCTTATTAAAGATAAGATGTTGATATCTCAGCTACGAGTATGCAGTTGTAGACTTATGTAAGTATAAGCCCCTACTCATGTTTGGATTCGGTAGGGTGCCGAAGTTCCTACAGATTGTGAAGCTTGGCTATTCACGCGCCAATATTGTAGATGACGAGGGAAAAACGTATCTTAAATGAACTGGTACAAACGGAAATATTTACAAGCTTTTGGTCGTTGATTTTCATAGTTTATCCATTTAACTCATCAAATATTTTCAATTGACTGGCCTCTTGGTCTAGTAGTTAGTGACTTCTAAGCCGAAGGTCGTGGTTTCGATTCCCACACGGGACAACATTTTGTGTGATCCATAAATGTTTCGAGTCTAGGTGTAATTTGTTTCCGAGAATTGTATGTGCATAAAGTCCCCCGCTACACAAAACAAATAAGACACTTTTTTTAATTAATAAGGGATAATAATTATATTAATGGTACTTACTATATTAAAGAAAGATAAGCTACCATGCTGAGCGGTCGGCGTTCAGTTTTGTTACCATGTTTTGATGCGTAGTTACTTATAGATTTGAAGTATAAATGCTATAGATAATACGGAACGTAACATAAAAACATGCCGCACCGTAAGATTCCAGATAAATTTCTTTCCACGTACGATTAGGCTGTGGAATGAGCTCCCTGCCGAGGTTTTCCCAAAAGACTATAGCATGGGGTTATTCAAGAAAGGAGTTATAAGGTTTTTAAAGGGTCGGCAACGCGTGAGTGACACCCCTGGTGTTTCAAACGTCCATAGGCTACGGTAACTGCTTATCATCAGGCGGGCCGTATGCTTGTTTGCCACCTTGATAGTATAAAAAAAACATAAACGTATACAGAAAGAGTAGTATTATATAGTGATATATAAAATGAAGCTACTTAGGTAACAACAATTTCCGCGCACTAGTGTAATATCTACGCCTTTCTTACTATAATATAATTGAATATTATATTTTTGCAAAGTACGTTGGCAGCCTAGCCTAGAACTACCACACCCCTTTGTGCCACCTGCTGAAGATCTTCCACCCGGACATACATTGCCGTGGCAGGTCTGGAAGACTTTAAATAGACTCCGAACTCAGGTTGGCCGGAGCAAAGAAAACTTGTTCAGATGGGGGTTTACAGATGGTACAGATCTGGAATGCTCATGCGGTGTAGCCCATACAATGGCCCACCTCACATCATGTCCTGCATGCCCTAACACCTGCACGCAAGAGGACTTGATGGCTGCCTCTGACAATGCAGTCAACGTAGCTAAATTTTGGGCCGCTATAATATAAATTAACGATGTTTGCCAACGAAACGCTAAGAAGAAGAGAAGAAGCCTAGCCTAGAAATCCGACTAATTGGAAGTCAGATTGGACCGTGAGTAGGGGCTATAAGTCCTAAGTTCTAGTGCACTGCGGCTTGTTACCAACTTTTAGATGAACCTCGTAGAATCGCAGTAAAGAAGTTTATATGAACTAGCGTGTCTTACTAGAACAATGTAGGACTTATGATTAACGAGAAAACTGTGAATGTAAGACCAACCTACTTACCTACATAGTTATATATAGTTAAATTCGTAATTGTCTATCTTATAGGTATATTTTGTAGTTTATATTTAGTATCTTGCTGATATCTTGGGCTCACACAGGGCAATCTGATTCCAAAATAGTTTATATAGGTACTTGTTACTGCCAGACAACTCTGGTGGCCTTAATTTAGGCTCTGCGCCTAAATTAAGGCCACCAGAGTTGTCTGGCAGTAACAAGTACCTATATAAACTTGACATGGTTCAGTGGCTAAAGTGGTAACCGCGATGTTGGTTACGGTTACCACTTTAGCCACTGAACCATGTAAAGTTTACATAGGTACTTGTAAATAAAAAGACTCCCTTACAAAAAAATCGATCAACTAGTCGATTTGTGTTTTGACGAATTTTAAAATTCATCTGCGACTGTAAACAGCTGAATTTATGACAAATGACAATCAACACTATGCAACTATCGTCCCACGAAAATTCAAATTCCGAACACAAGACGTTCGGGAGTCGGCGAGTGTTGGTGGAAACTTTAAATTTGAATGTGGAACGCTAAAGTTTAGAAATGGCGGCTGACAACTGGGACTATGCTGTTATGTAAATGTGACTTATTGTATTATAATAATATACTGCCATTATATCGCACCAGTGCGTTATGAAGTCGTCTTTATAAGATAACTACTGCACTAAAACTAGTAAATAATTTGACTGGCCTGTTCGTTGAGTGGTTAGTGAGTGCTAAGTCGAAGGTCGTGGGTCGCTGTGGGACAAAACTTTGTGTGATTCATAAATGTTCCGAGTCTGAAAGATGGCCTAAAAAAATACCTACTTACTTACCATTTTGAACTGTCGTTGGTGTAGTGGTCGTAGAGTGCTACTATATGAAAAGAAAAAGTAGATTGTGATTATTAAGAAATTGACATGATGCCGTACGGAACCGAACGTAAAGTCCTACGTCTGATCTGTCTCTGGTCGTGTCGGATTGCAGTCGCATCGGGCAATTAGAGTATGGGAGCCTATCTTCCTATCTTTGTGCACACCCTTGTAGGTAAATAGATATATTACATGTTTTCACGATAATTATATTTTGTTTTATCCTATTTAACTTCGCTAATAAACTTTAATATTTTTTAACTTTACCTATATGCAAGGCAATGTAAACTAAACAATTGATATCCAAGATACAGGCGTGCCTAGTTTGGGGTCAATGTAAAAGTTATAACTATACAATTTATTGCCTTATTTTATTTTATATATTTGATCGAAGATATTATCTCCCGCGATCTCGACTTTAGCCGCTGGGTGTGACCGAAATTCGGTTAGAAGGATATTATTACTAAAGCAAATATGTAAATTAATTGCAATATAATTTCTGCAGTCGAGTATAAAATAATTTTGATTCTGAAATGAAAATGCTTGAATAATTCAATAAATTTCTGAAGCTTATAATTTATTCAATTTAATCCTACGTCATACGTATTCCAAATTTTCAAATCGATACCTAAATTCGCCAAGCTTCGCCAGTCTATGGTCGAACGCGTAACAACGTAAATGGCGGCAACAATTTGGCGGGAATTAGGAAAGTGGGTCAACAAGAGAAGGACGCGCGACCAAACATGTAAACCTTTAGCTTCAGTTAGTTTAGTTAGTACCTACGTTAATGAGAATGGTTGTGTTTGTTTGTAAATGTAATACTACACCTTGAGAGTAGGTATTCTAAAGTAACTTACTAAATGAGAATATAGGTAATTAAATAAAAGAGCACCTAAGTTTAGCAATAAAACTAACGATTATGATCTACCCCAGATTCGATTTGATTCCATCTGACTTTTCCCGTCTCTATGGTGTATGCCGAACGAGTTGGCAACATCGCATTTTAGGCATCATTTTATTAACTAAGTAGGTAGGTAGGTTTTCGAGCTGAAAAAAGGTAAATTTCAAACTACTATTTTTACTTAATTTATCGTATGGATGGGACTAGTTCTGTATCTGGCACATATAGGTTTCACTGGCCAAATTTGTGCAGCTCGATTACAGAATGAAAATTATCCTTAACATTAATGATTTTATTTTACAATAAAACGATTAGGTAGGTACCTACTTATACTCATTAGTTTTATAAAAAAAATCTAAATTGATTATAAACTTATTGACTGGAATATTATATATACGAAATATTGTTTTTTTTAATACGGCCATAGAGTAGTTAGTAATAAAGTGAATAAATAAAAAATACTTTATGTATTACCAGTATACAATGAATTTGAAGCAAATATATTCCTTCTTTCAAAAAACCACGCGAATAAAACCGTGCGCAATAGTTAGCGTTGAAATACCTAAAAATCCAAATGAAATCTTAAATACTTTTATATTATTGAATGTGAATAATTATCTTACAGCAATTTAACATAAAACAATACTTAGCTTTTGTGAAATCCTCAATGATCGATGGGTTTGTGGGCGACAAAACAAGAGAACTATTATGGTAGTCACTCGATAATGTAAATGCGTTTATTATTAGTGTTTATTGGTATAAAAAATATCATGATAGTGTCTAGAGAATTAAACAATATCTAAGACATTTTATCTCCCAAGCAAAAGAGGTCCACTGGTGGACATAGGCCTCTCCCAAGGATTGCCACATCACTCGATCTTAAGCTGACTTTACCAGGTCGTCGATCCACCTTGTTAGAGGCCTGCCCACGCTACGTAAATAATTATTATGAACTTAGGTATTATTTACCTATTTGAAAAAACTAATGTATACATTAATTATTTATTGAACAACATACAAATATCTTACAGGATTAGGTACCTAATACGATATTGTAGTAACATAGTTTTCATTAATTAATGTGTCATGCAGGAAGGTGATGATGGGATCTTTCGAATTCCGCCAATGAACACAAAAAATTGTCTAAAGATGCCTGTACTGTCCGGAGACTGTTCACACTGCTGCCAGCACAGTACCTACTTTCTCAAAAAGCGATCTTTGAGAAAACGCAAGCGAAAGCGATAGTGATTACTCACTATAAAAACACAATATGTACTACCCTGATAGTACTATACTTCTTTACTAGTACTTACTAGTAATTGGCACTAGCAGCTAAATCGCACTAAACCTAATTAGTAGGTCGCATAGACACTATCCATTCACTTGCTAGTGTAAACGTATAAATTAGCTTAAATAATGCATTTATCAATGTAAGAACTCGTGCCTACTTACTTAAATTTGCGAAAGAGCACGACATATAAACGACAATTATTTAATGAGCTTGCAGAGACAATCTCTAAAATAATGAGACGTTTTATATTGACCTTATGAAGAAATATTTTTAATGATTATAAATGTACGCACATAGGTAAGTAATATTAAGCCATTTTCTCCAATGGCAAGACAGAAAATTATCACATATATTTCAGAATTCGGGAAAACAAAAATATACGTAACTACGTAACAATTTTTGTTTCCAAAACACTAATCAAATTAAGTGTCAATTCTTAAGAAACTCGCCGAAAGCCTCTTAGGCTTTTACGTTTGTTTTATATGACAGCTGTCGTACTATATAGAAAACAATTCCTGTGTCGCAGGGGACTTAGTAAGTACAACCAGAATTGGAACAACTATTTGTGGATTATACAACTATTTGCCCCGTGTGAGAATTGAATCCACACCACTCCTCCTGTGTATGACTACAGGTTTTCAGTGCTCATTTAGGGATGTGTTCTTTACAAAACGTCTTCCTATTCCAGGGATACTCCAACACAAACCTAATTTTTTTCGGGTCGGCAACAGGTAAATGATACCTCTGGTAAGGCAAGCGTCTACAGGCTACGATAACTACATACCATCAGGTGGGCTGTTTGTTGGCCACCTTGGTACTATAAAGAAATATAGGTATCTAAGTACCTACTTCATTCCCGCACTAGTGAACAATAGCTGTGTCGCGGGGGGCTTTGCAAGCAAACAATCAACGGACACAAATTAAACCAAGACTCGGAACTACCATTTATGGATCACACAAATTTTTGTTCCGTGTGGGGATCGAACCCACAACACGTCGCCCAGTGGTAAATGGCGAGGTAATCCAGTGATTACCTCGAAATTTTTGTTCCGTGTGGGGATCGAACCCACAACACGTCGCACAGTGGTAAATGGCGAGGTAATCACTGGATTACCTCGATCCCCACACGGAACAAAAATTTGTGTGATCCATAAATGGCAGTTCCGAGTCTTGGTTTACTTTGTGTCCGTTGATTGTTTGCTTGCAAAGCCCCCAAAATTGAATAAGTTACAGTTAACTTATCCAACAATGTAGTGAAAAACGTATGTCGATCCTTCGCAATTTTGCTATCGCAATATCCAGAATAGCATCCTTATACTCTGGATTAATGTCGCGAAAGATTACAGCGGAGCGTTCGCATGATTTATACAATTTAACAAGCCGGGCATGGATTACCAATGTATTGTGTACAATGTCACAGATACTCATTCGGTAAATGTAACGATATATTGGTAGGTACGAGTGAGGAAAATTGGTAGTCAATATGTGGATTTAATGGGATTATGTATATCAGTTTCGTTAGGTTTTTTGGAAAAAAATATTGTTGTAGTGTGAATTAGGAGAGGAATGTGTCCAGTGGTGGACTAAAACAGAGTGATTGATAAAGGTTACAAAAATATTTTACAAAAGAATTGTTATCTTTTGCTTCTTTGAGTAGTGTTTAAATTAAGAACTTATATTTTACTTTAAAAATCTTAAATGCGTTATTAAGTACCTATGTTTTTTCTCTTTGTGAAATAAGATTGGGTTCTTATTCTTTTTTAAAGGCAGTGCCAATCTTCTTCGAGTTTTGCGGTATTTTGTTTTTAATGTAGCAACTATAACTATAACTTCTCAGAGGTTTGCTGTACATGATATTAATACCTATGTAACACTATCTGTATTTCTTTTGTGTACATTAAAGAATTAAAGAACTATTAGTATTGTTAAATACTAATCTAAAAAAAAATAGATTAAAAAAAAACTAATAGGTCTGGATTATAAAGAAAGCCACTGACTACCTACACATATTTTAATTGGTTACACAATTTCAATTCGCCACCCTTCTCAAGAGTCCTTTACTATGTATTATTATACTGTGCCTTTACTCTTGAAAAAGGTGACGAATTGAAATCGAAAGGCTCCTCTAAAACCAAGAAATTTTAAAATTTATATCTCTAATTACCTCCAGGAGTATTTTTCACTTTACAGAGAACATGACTACAGAATTATGCATCAAGACTTTTTATTAAAATTTAATTACATGATTCCAAAGAGTATTGGTTATTAACATTATTGACTACGGTCGACATTAACGGTAATCGTTTGGATAAGGGCATTACCGCGACATACTGGATCTTGGCCAGATTCCATTACCTTCGGAATTATCTCCTCATTAAACAGTTGTCGCTTCGCAGACGAATTGACAACATAATGGCTGCCAATCGGCAGCGGGTTTATACACGAGTTGTAAATAGTTATTGCGTATAAGTAAGTTGCGTATAAGTTGCTATTTTAATTAAATAAGTAGTTATTTGATTTGTTAGTTTGATTGTAGTTTTGAGCACAGCGCCATCTGTTGTTTACCTAAATAAGTAAGATTAGAAAATTAATTTTCTGTGCAAAAAATCTAAAAAAAAGAATAATGTTTTTGCTATTTATGACTGATCATTGACTGACAACTGACAAGTCTCATCAAAATAATAGTCATTTCAGAAAGTACTGGTTTGATTGGAAAAAATCTTTTTTTGTTGAATAGTGCATTTATCCAGAAAGGCTATAGGCTATATAACATCACGCTAAGATCAATAGGAGCGGAGCAGTAGTGAGATATGTTGCAAAATCAGGGAAAAAAATCCAAATAACCACGCGGACGATGTCGCGGGCGACCCCTAGTAAGACATAAACTGATAATAGTCGGAAAATTGTTGATATTAAATTTAAGTTTTTACTTTTATAATTACTTAATTTGAAATAAATTAATGAGTTACTAGTAGACTATTTAATTTACTTTGCCAAAATGAAAGTTAACAATGAAATAAATGTGCTCTACAAACTTAGGCCTCTACCGTATACTATACCTGTACTATTTTTTTTTCAAAATTAAGACACCTCTCGCACATTTAGACAAGTCTTGTGTCCCTCGGGACTTTACTAACATAAGTCAAAGTCAAACTCATTTATTCATTTAGATCAAATACATGATACTTATGAACGTAATAAAAACAAATGCCAGCATACTTTTTCCTACGGCCAATTCGCTGACTAGGGTTGGGCCTCGAGAAGAATTGGCAAGAAACTCGGGCCACTCTTTTTAATCGCCTAAGTATATCATTTACAATTTGGTATGAGTTACAATATTAGTGTTAACAAAAAACCAACCTACCATACAAATATAAATTTAGGTAAGGACATGCAATTATAGGATTGTGTCCGTTAATTACTTATTACAATACCAGAATTATGTACCTATCACATGATTCGCATGCGATATTGAGCAAAAACAATACTAAAATACGTACCTATGTCGTCACTCATGGCGGGGTGCCCCTGGAATGGAATCATAGACACTAGTATTGTATAGTGACGTCACAACAAGACCGCGGTAATCTCCGGTCAATCATCACTGTGGTTAATGACTGGATAGGTACAATATACTATAGACTCTATTGATGTTATGGGTATTGTAATATAACATGACGGAGAGGTAGGCAGAAGTGTACACACAGCAACGGAGTTAGCTGTACAGCCCCTCTAGACAAGTGGCATAAGTTATAGTCGAGTCAAAAACGCAAATGTATGGGTTTTGACGTAAGTTTACGACATTATATCGTAGACTTACGTCAAATAACATACATTAGTTTTTTTGACTTTTCGATTCGACTACCTTTTATTCCACTTGTTTAGAGGCTCAGGCAGACAGTTACCGTGCTCTATGGACGCTTTCAATACCAAAGGTAATCACATGCGTGTTACCAACCCATTTTTCCAAGGCTTCAAGATGGGAGTATCCCTGGGATAGGAATACGTTTATTTCAAAACGCATCCCTAATGAGCGCTGGAGACCTGTATTTACACACAGGAACACAACTACTTCTCTGTGTGTAGTTATTTGGCTGTGGTCTTCTGTAAGATGGAGGTCCTTTCCCAGTCGGGCTTGTTCACTAGTATGGTGCCCTACCTCTTAAATAAGTATGCAATATAGTGCAAATAATTTTTTGTAGTGCGTTCAAATATACAAACCTATCAGTTTTACGATATAAGTAGATATAGATATCTAGAATAGTTAGAATTCAGGAAGGTACCTATTCTTAAGCATGCAAGCGGAACGACACAAAGGTTGAATACTATAGGATGTTAGGGCTCCTAACTATAGTAGAAACGCTAACTACAAAGACAGGCAACAGATGCACTATTCTATGGAGCAAAGAAATTGGTTGATTGGTACGAGTAATAATAACCCATTTCCTGAACGGAGCTTAATATAATTTGGCATTCCGGGGAAGTACATAGGAACATACATATTTTCACCGCGATAACCGACACTGCTGTGCGGCGTGTTGTGGGTTCGATCCCCTCACAAGACAAAAAATTGTGTGATCCATAAATAGTTGTATCGAGTTTGGCTTTTTGTTGGCTGATGAATCAAGTTGATATTATACGTATTTGTTTTAAGATCGAGAATAAATCGCTATAATAACGTCATAGTTGACTGTACGGTTGGTTCAGTGGCTTAAGTGGTTACCTCGCCATTTACTACTGCGCGGCGTGTTGTGGGTTCGATCTCCACATGGGACAAAAAATTGTGTGATCCACAAATGGTTGTCCCAAGTCTGGGTGTACTTTGTGACCGTTAATTGTATGTTTGTAAAGACTCCGCGACACAGGGCTTGTTCCCTAGCGCGGGAGTTGTCTTTAAAAAAAAATAGTATGCAATGGGTATGCTTACTAATATTATAAATGTGAAAGTTGGAAGAATGGATAGATGGATGGATGGATGTTTGTTACTCTTTCACGTAAAAACTACTGAACGGATCTGGATGAAATTTGGAACAGAGATAGATTATGGTCTGGAATAACACATAGGCTACTTTTTGCACCGATAACCGACATCCACGCGGGCGGAGCCGCGGGTAAAAGCTAGTTAATCATAATATTATAAAACCAGTTAACTGTTCTCTCGCTTGCTTTAAAGCCTAACACTAAAACCTTCTATCAAACATTCAAATTATCATTACAAAATACCTCTTTGTTGTTAACAAGGGCCAAAAATAAAACAATACAGAATTAACTAGATATCGTAATAAGTTTTGTACCAATAAATAGGTGCATTATTGTTAATTTATTGATATAGAGTTAGATTTATTATTACTGGAAGAGGTGACAGCAGAAGGACTAGTCTTGTGTCCGTGAATTGTATATATGTAAGTCTTTTTGAAAGTAACTAGAAAATGGGCTGTTCTTATGGCCAGATCACTTTAACCTTTTAGGATCTTGTGTGTATTCGCCTTCTGCTATGCTCATCTTTGATCTCGACTCCTTAGAATCAACAGTGTGAGTGCTAGTTTTCAGAGAGGTAGGGCACCATACTAGCGAGCAAGCCCGACTGGGGAAGGACCTCCACCTTACAGAAGACCACAGCCAAATGACTACACACAGCGGTGTAGTTGTGTTCCTGTGTGTGAGTACAGGTCTCCAGCGCTCATTTAGGAATGCGTTTTGAAAGAAACGTATTTCTCTCCCAGGGTTACTTCCATCTTAAAGCCCTGGTGTAGATAAATGGGTTGGCAACACGCAAGTGATACCTCTGGTAATGCAAGCGTCTATAGGCTACGGTTACTGCTTAACATCAGGCGGGCCGCATGCTTGTATGTCACCCACGTAGTATAAAAAAAAACCACCTCTCTCTCTGATAGGGATGCGACTAAAATTCTTTTGTTCGAAAACAACGCAATTATTTTTGCAGCCAATGCCTGACACTTACGGGAAGGTGCTGCTTTAATTCAACCACCCTTCCACGTCCTGCTATATCGGGCTATTTGTCAGATTTTTGAGCAGTACAAAACATATTTTTGTTCAAAAAGCACCTCAAGTTTATCCTACTAATATTATTAAGGCAAAAGTTTGTAGCAATGTATAGATGTATGGATGTATGTTTGTTACTCTTTCACGCAAAAACTACTTAACGGATCTGGACGAAATTTAGCACATAGATAGATTATAGTCTGGAATAGCATATAGGCTACTTTTTATCGCGATAACCGACATCCAGGCGGGCGGAGCCGCGGGCAACAGCTAGTAAATAATGTTAACCACTCACTATGGCATAACACTCGAGCAATTCCCAAGATGTCTGTTCCATAATAATGCGGATCTGCGTCTATTAACTATAAATTTAAGAGAACGTGTTGCCTAGTATAATAAATCGTAGGCCGTAGGGCAACAGCCTTAGATTTTAGGTCGATTACGCACTGTAAATGTAATAGGCACTCGGAACCGATTGCAGGGCTTCTGGCATTTGAAATTATGTTTAATATATGTATATTTAGGACAGTGTGTCGCTTCCTTTACGCAAATTAACTACATTTACATTATAATGAGAGGTGAGGAAGAGAAGGCACCATACTAGCGAGCAAGTCTTACTGGGGAAAGACCTCCACCTTACAGAAGACAGATACCTGGGATAGGAATACGTTTCTTACAAATGAATCTCTAAATGATCCAGCGCTCATTTAGAGATTCATTTGTAAGAAACGTATTCCTATCCCAGGTATACTCTCATAGTCCCATCTTAACGCCCAGGTGTAAAAAAATGGGATGTGATATCTCTGGTAACTGCTTAACATCAGGCGGGCCGTATGCTTGTTTTTCCACCCAAGTAGTATTAGAATCTTTTGTAGGAAGTAGTATCGAACTTTAGAGGACGATTACCTACAAAAAGTCTGTCATGGGCGGCCAGCTTTAAAGTTAAATGCCAGGATCGAATACCACAAACCATAACCACACATGCCAGTTGTACAAACATTTTTGCAACATGACTTTAACACAATAGTCTTCCCATGAATAGGTTCAACAGCTAGTGATTCATAATATTATAAAACCAGTTAACTGTTCTCTCGCTCGCTTTAAAGCTCAACACTAAAACCTTCTATCAAACATTCATTTTTCCTTTAAACATACATCTAGGTATTTTTCTCATCAAGATAAATCCAAAACACCCAAACACGACACCGCTATCTTGTTTTGTTGAAGAGCTGCCGTAGCCACCTTGCAACTTCATCATTACGTTCTGAACACCCACCTACGAATATAGTACTCGACAAGATAAATCCAAAAGACCCAAACACGACACGGCTATCTTGATTCGTTGAAGAGTTACCATGACCACCTTTCGACTTCATCATCACATTCTGAACACCCACCTACGAATATAGTACTCGTCAAGATAAATCCAAAAGACCCAAACACGACACGGCTATCTTGTTTCGTTGAAGAGTTACCATGACCACCTTTCGACTTCATCATCACTTCTTGAACACCCATCTAAGAAAATAGTACTTGTCAAGATAAATAAAAAAAATACTCAAACACGACACGGCTATCTTGTTTCATTAAAGATTTGCCATGGCCACCTTCCGACTTCATCATCACGTCCTCAACACTCACCTAGTAATATAGTACTCGTCAAGATACATTCAAAATACCCAAACACGACACGGATATCTTGTTTCGTTAAAGAGTTGCCATGACCACCTTTCGACTACATCATCACGTCATCACGCCCTAAACACCCATCTAAGAAAATAGTACTCGTCAATATAAATACAAAACACCCAAACACGACACGGCTATCTTATTTCGTTGAAGAGTTGCCATGGCCACCTTCCGGCTTCATCATCTTGTCCTGAACACCCATCTTAGAATATAGTTCTCGTCAAGAAAAATCCAAAACACTCAAACCTGACGCGGCTATCTTGTTTCGTTGAAGAGCTCCTATGGCCATCCTCCGACTGCATCATCAGACCAGCTCCATGGTACCATATTATTGCATTGTCACCGAAGTTACGTAGGTATACCAAATTTTAGCTCCATCAAACACCGGGAAGTACTTCAAATCTAGCTCACAAGATTTGCTAACATACAAACTAACTAACAAACTAACTAACATACATTGCAAGCTAAATAAAAGCTTGTAATAATAAATAGGTGCATATTGTTAATTTATTGATATACAGTTAGATTTATTATTACTGGAAGAGGTGTCAGCAGAAGGACCAGTCTTATGTCCGTGAATTGTCATATTTGTAAGTCTTTTTGAAAGTAACTAGAAAATGGGCTGTTCTTATGGCCAGATCACTTTAACCTTTAGGGATCTTGTGTGCATTCGCCTTCTGTTATGCTCATCTTTGATCTCGACTCCTTAGAATCAACAGTGTGAGTGCTAGTTTTCAGAGAGGTAGGGCACCATACTAGCGAGCAAGCCCGACTGGGGAAGGACCTCCACCTTACAGAAGACCACAGCCAAATGTCTACACACAGCGGTGTAGTTGTGTTCCTGTGTGTGAGTACAAGCCTCCAGCGCTCATTTAGGAATGCGTTTTCAAAGAAACGTATTCCTCTCCCAGGGTTACTTCCATCTTAAAGCCTTGGTGTAGAAAAATGGGTTGGCAACACGCAAGTGATACCTCTGGTAATGCAAGCGTCTCTAGGTTACGGTTACTGCTTAACATCAGGCGGGCCGCATGCTTGTTTGTCACCCACGTAGTATAAAAAAAAAACCACCTCTCTCTCTGATAGGGATGCGACTAAAATTCTTTTGTTCAAAAACAACGCAATTATTTTTGCAGCCAATGCCTGACACTTACAGGAAGGTACTGCTTTGATTCGACCTCCCTTGCACGTCCTGCTATATCGGGCTATTTGTCAGAGTTTTGAGCAGTACAAAACATATTTTTGTTCAAAAAGAACCTCAAGTTTATCCTACTAATAGTATTAACGCAAAAGTTTGTAGCAATGTATAAATGTATGTTTGTTATTCTTTCACGTAAAAACTACTGAACGGATTTGGACGAAATTTAGCACATAGATAGATTATAGTCTGGAATAGCACATAGGCTACTTTTTATCGCGATAACCGGCATCCACGCGGACGGAGCCGCAGGCAACAGCTACTAAATAATGTTAACCACTCACTATGGCGTAACACTCGAGCAATTCCCAAGATGTCTGTTCCATAATAATGCGGATCTGCGTCTATTAACTATAAATTTAAGAGAACGTGTTGCCTAGTATTATAAATCGTAGGCCGTAGGGCAACAGCCTTAGATTTTAGGTCGATTACGCACTGTAAATGTAATAGGCACTCGGAACCGATTGCAGGGCTTCTGGCATTTGAAATTATGTTTAATATATGTATATTTAGGACAGTGTGTCGCTTCCTTTACGCAAATTAACTGCATTTACATTATAATGAGAAGTGAGGAAGAGAAGACACCATACTAGCTAGCAAGCCAGACTGGGGAAGGACCTCCACCTGACAGAAGACAGCCAAATAACTACAGACACCGGGGTAGTTGTGTTTCATGTGTGTGATTGCTGGTCTCCAGCGCTCATTTAGAGATGCATTTTGTAAGAAACGTGTTCCTATCCCAGGTATACTCCCATCTTAACGCCCAGGTGTAAAAAAAATGGGATGGCAACATGCAAGTTATATCTCTGGTAACTGCTTAACATCAGGCGGGCCGTATGCTTGTTTTCCACCCAAGTAGTATTAGAATCGTTTGTAGCAAGTAGTATCGAACTTTAGAGGACGATTACCTACAAAAAGTCTGTCATGGGCGGCCAGCTTTAAAGTTAAATGCCAGGATCGAATACCACAAACCATAACCACACATGCAAGTTGTACAAACATTTTTGCAACATGACTTTAATACAATAGTCTTCCCATGAATAGGTTCCACTCCATGAATACCTTCCCACAAAAATATACAAATAGGTACATGTATCATCTTTTCATTATATTTCCTGTTTTATACGGTCTTAACATATTTTTAATAAAAGAGCTAATAATTATTTAAAGAAAGGCTATAATCATCTCACCACACAATTAAATACAATGTTGCCAACAAAACATCCTAAAAAATCCATCCTTCTTTATGGCAACACCGCCATTTGCTGCATGAAACGCACAACACTTTGTATTTAATATTACATCATTAGTCTAAAAAAGATGTAAAGATTACTTTAATTCGTCCATACGCTGCGCGCGCGCAGGCTACCATTACGGCGTACGCGACGGGCGGCAAGCAGACAGATGTCAATCAGGAATATTTTAACCGCATTTACTTAACGACGGGTTTTGCATTACAATTGCACCGGTGTGTCGCTTTTATCGCAAATGCGCATCAACTCCCGCGCAGGTTGCATTGCGGCAATGAGAAAAGTAATCTCTGTCCCTTTCTTTAGCTAAGGAATTTAGAATGCGTGAGCGAGATATAGATGTTATTATTTCGCAATGTGCTGGATAGCTATCATAATGTCAACGCACGATACTGGGCGGGTCTAATACACTTTAGGACAAATTAAGAGGTACACGTTTTTAATTTAAATCAAAGTAAGAAATAGACTTAGTACTCATCAAGATAAACCAAAATGTCCAAACATGGCGTAGATGTCATGTTCCTATGGCTTATTGGAACATCAGACAGTTACATAGGTACCTATACTAGATTTAAGTTTTATCGACACTGAGATGTGGCTCAAATCTTGCTTGCAACATTTTAACTAAACAATAAAAAGGTGGCATTATTTCTCTTTTATCATTATTTATCTTTCTATTTTAGCTCAGGATTTAGGAGGAGGACAGGCCTTTGCCGTGCTGTGGGAAATAATACCTATCAGGCTATTAGCAACGTCACATACAATATCACTATTTTTAAAACCATGCAATTGCCTAACATGACTTCGACAGTCTGAATCATGCTATCGAAGTTCTTACAGAGATTCGGTTAACACACATCTCCCAAAGACTAACCATTGAGCTGCAGCCTGAAAGGCACGATCATCCAGCTTGACCTGAGAATTTGATGGAGGCATTTAGTAACCTCAATAGGTAATGCATGATGCAGCAAATGTTTGAGATGATGCCCACGGCCACGTTCTATCAACCCACCTCTCGCCATCGCTAGGGTTACGTAGAAACTATTATCTAATCTGTGGCCAAGGAGTTTATCCTCACATCCTAGCACCTTAAACATGCCGTACCGTACGATTCCAGAGGAATTTCTTATCACGAACGAAGTTTTCCCTAGAGATTGTAGCATGGGGTTCTTTAAGAAAGAAGTTATAACGTTTTTAAAGTGTCGGCAACGCGCGATTGACACCCCTGGTGTTGCAAACCTCCATAGGCTACGGTAACTGCTCACCATCACGCGGGCCGAATGCTTATTTGTCACCTTGGTAGTATAAAAAAAACGTAAAACAAATCAACGTTTCGACTTAGAAACGTACGTAAATTGGAATTAGGTTAAAAGCATTCTATTTAGAATACTATATTTTTTCTCTCAAGTTTAATCTTAACTTAGTGTCCTTGGAATGTGTGCCAGAGGATCTTGGACTGTTTCCAGTTGGTCACATGGAATTTATCACGTTAATTTAGCCTAACAACTAGGTTACACTGTTACACTAACTTTACTTGAAACTTACATACATTTAATGAGTAAATATCTTCTTAGTAGTAATTCCTTCTTAACATAATTTAAAATTTACTAATTAAAGATCACGTGTCATTTTATAATCAAATTTACTAAGTATTGTGTACTAATATTATAAAGAGGTAACTTTCGTAAGAAGCGGTGGTGGCCGAGTGGGAAAGTAACCGACTTGCACGCAAGAGGTGCGAGTTCGATTCCAGGTGGTAGTACATATAAACTCCACAAAAGGAAAATCACATTGGTTGATTTTCCTTTTGTGGAGTTTATATGTACATACAATATGTATGTAATGATTCGCCATCTGCTAACGGTGAAGCAAAACATCGTGAGGAAACCCGCATGTCTTCGAAGAAATTCTAAAGACATGTCTGATTCACCAACCCGCGTTAGGCCAGCATGTTTGAATTAAGGCCTAAACCATCTCTCTCTTGATAGAAGAGACCCGTGCCCAGCAGTGGGACATACATGGGTTGCGAATTTGCGATTATTATATAACCTTCGAGGTAAGTTTGCATGTAGTAAGTACTATGTAAAACTACTGATTCGAACCTGAAAATTCTTTCACTAATTGGAAAATTCTTTCGCTACGTTATTCATAAGGCTATAAACTAATTTTCACAGTGGTGTAGTTGTGTCCTTGGTTTATTCCCAAAGTACTCCAAAAATAGGTTCCAAACTACTCCTTAAAATGTGAAATGCTAATATTAAAAATGTTCTCAAGGTAACAAAAAAATAATGGTTTTTAAATAATAATAATACTTTTGAGCAACTTGGGAATGAATAGATTTTTATCTTTTAAAACAAAAGAATAAAGTACTTTGGAAATAAATCGTGTCCTCTGTAAGTAGGTATTTAGTATAAAAAAGTATAATTCATTCAAAAGTTATAGCTTCTACATAAAGCAATTGTCATTTGAAGTACACAAATCAAATAAAGAGTTTATAGGTTCTTTGTAAATCTACCAGAATGGGAACTTGTGCCCCCACAAGGCGACTGTCATCAAAGAATAGAATTGCCTACCTTATTCTGCCAGGAAGTGTGCACTTTGACGATCAGAATTAGATTGTACTGAGACTATTTCTGCATTAGGTATTACTATACAATTGTTGAGTAACTAGCACAAATTCTAGATAGAAATGTAATAATTAAGATATTGTTGTTGCATAATTAAATCAGATATTTTGATTTACCTTAACGCGGTTAAGGAAAGCGGTGTTCGCTTTCAAGTCAACTAATTATCTCAAATATGCAATAAAGTTTTGCTGCAATGTCGGCGAATGTAGAAGTAAAACAATGTTGTTTATGGGTCATGAAATTTATTTGCCGCATTATTTAGTTTGATAAGCTTATCGTGATAAATATCGATGACTAACTGTACCCTGTGGTACTGCTATACTACCCTTGGGCCGCAGCGTGATGATTATTGACAATCTGGCAATACACGTAGCTGGTGATTGAAAAGAGTGGCCTGAGTTTCTTGTTGATACCTTCCTTAGGCTGTCTGTTCAGTCAGCGATCCCGGCAGTAGCTAAGCAAATTAGCTGACGTCTTTTGCATTGACCTGCATAAGTGTCACAGTGTTATCTACATATATGAATAAATAATTTTGAATTTGAAAGAAAATGCGCTCTATTGATAATATCTCTTTCTTATAATGTTAATGGCAACCCATATATGACCCAAGTCTCACTGTTGGGTACTGGTTTCTCCTTCTCTATCAAGAGAGAGAAGGTTTAGGCCTTTTTTAGTAGCTGTTGCCCGCGGCTCCGACTGCGTAAAGGTCGGTTATCGCGGTAAAAAGTCTATATATTATCTCTATTGTATGTCTTTCGCATTTTTATTATTAATAAATTAAATATTCAGTGGCTTAAGTGATTACCTTGCCATATACTACTGCACGGACATGTTATGGGTTCGATCCCCATACGGGACAAAAATTTGTGATACCTATCCATAAATGGTTGTCCCGAGTCTGGATGTACTTTTGTGTCCGTTAATTGTATGTTTGTGAAGTTTCCCGCGACAGAGGGCTTCGTTCTGGTGCGGGAGAAGTCTTCAAAAAAAATGGCTTTAATTGTAGTAAATATCTCAGCCATAAGACGTCCATTGCTGGACATAGGCCTCCTCCAGGGTTTTCCAAATCATTCGGCCTTGAGCCGACCTTGTCCATCGGTTGCCCGCAACCTTTACCAGGTCGTCGGTCCACTTTATTGGAGGCCTGCCCACGCAGCGTCTTCATAAACCGACATAGCTCAAAGAATTTCCTAAATTAAATATGAAATAAACTTATATATAGCAATAACTCTTACCGAAAGCAATTGCAATTCACTTTATTAACCCATTTATAACATTGCTGATCTAGTAATATAAGTAATATTACTGGATAAGTAAATATATGTGATAGTATCTATCAGTGTGGGTGTTAATGTAACTGGATATTCGTAGTTACGGTTAATCTGGTAGAATTGAGATATTTCGGACATTATATTGGTATTTATTGCGAAAGTAAGCAAACATTTTGTTAGAGAGGTAGGACATAATTTAAGAATATGGTGAAATGAGCAAGGGAAGGACTTGCTCTCTCTCTCTCTCTATTCTTTATCTTCTTTGTTTTTATTTCTTAGTCTGGTGTACACTTCATTAGCTCTCTCGCCTTATCTTCTCCTCTACCACTCTAAAGTTTGCTGGTAGAAAACTCATTATGAGTTAAGCACGCCTTTGTACATGATTTTTATTTTTAAGTATATTGTAATGTTTATTTGTGTGTACAATAAATAATTAAGAAGGACCTTAAACTTCCAAAATTGAAACTGGAGAGAGATCAGGAGTAGGAACAACGGTTTTACTGCTGATTTTAGAGAATGGTAAATAACACTAATTACATCTCCTTCCATAAGAATATTGTAGTATGTATAAATTGCATTCAGTAGATTCTTTTGTTTTTCAATAAATTTTGTTGTGTTTCTTCTTGTAAGTAAATTTAGTTAACAAATATTACTATTTATATACGAGTATAGACTCTACTTGCACGGTATCTGTAGATTCCTAATCTAGCGTTGTTTCTACTTTGTAACATATTGCATGTTGTGTGTACTGTCTAGGTTCGCATTCTAGGTCAAAACCATTGTTATAGATCTAAGTAGCTGTAATATGATTGTGAAAGGTTTGTACATCTAATAAATAAATAAATGGTCACCCATGTTTCTTCTTATTAATTTAAAGACAAATCGCACCCAGATCCGGGACAACCATGGATCACACAATTTTTTGTCCCATGTGGGGATCGAACCCACAATTCGCCGCGCAGTGGTAAATGGCGAGGTAACCACTTAAGCTAACCTTGCTTCCTACTGACAGACCTTGCTTATCTTTACAGATATTTTTTTTATACTACTTAGGTGGCAAACAAGCATACGGCCCACCTGATGTTAACCAGCTACCGCTTGCAATACTATAGGTATCACTTGCGTGTTGCCAACCCATTTTTTTACACCAGGGCTTTAAGTTGTTAGTATCCCTGGAATAGGAATACGTTTCTTTCGGAGACCTGTACTCACATACAGGAACACAACTACACCGCTGTGTCTATTTATTTGGCTGTGGTCTTTTGTAAGGTGGAGGTCCTTCCCCAGTCGGGCTTAATATTTAGCTACGAGTCTCTTAAAAATAATCAAAATGAAGGTGTAATAATATCCTTTTATGGTGTAAACATCCGCTATAATAAGAATTTAATCAAAAATCATACAAACTTACACACATAAACAAAACCATAGAACATACAAAATACGCCGTTAACTGTAGTTTAAATAAAGTACATAATAACTTGCTTATGTTTAGAGATCCGTACGCAAAAGGTGCCAACGGAACCCTATTACCATAGTGTAAAGAACTCTTAACACTATAAAAGAGTAAAAGTACAGTTTACATACACAAATTGTACACAGACTCAGAAAAAACATTTATAAATTACATAAAGTTTTGTTCCGTGTGGGAATAGAATCGACGGATTCGGTTTCGCAGTCAGGAACAACTTACCATTACTGTACCATAACTTTGTGTGATAATTTTTTTATTTACACTATCAAGGTGGCAAAGAAGCATACGGTCCGCCTGATTGAAAGCAGTTACCGTAGCCTATGGACGTTTGCAACACCAGGGGTGTCACTCGCGCGTTGCCGACCCTTTAAAAACCTTATAACGATCCTTTCTTGAAGAACCCAATGCTATAGTCTCTTGGGAAAACCTCGGCAGGGAGCTCATTCCACAACCTAATCGTACGTGGTAAGAAATTCCTCAGGAATTTTACG
The DNA here is from genome assembly GCA_947095525.1 of Trisateles emortualis. NCBI lineage: Eukaryota > Metazoa > Arthropoda > Insecta > Lepidoptera > Erebidae > Trisateles > Trisateles emortualis. Next base: position 7,659,200 of record OX352754.1, on the reverse strand, counting down.
GTACGGCATGTTTGAGGTGCAAGGATGCGAGGATGATGATTTTCAGCGCGGGAAATGTCTTTTTTGGTTAAGGTACGGAACCTTTCAATCGCGAGTCCGAATTTCACTTAGCCGGTTTTTATTATACAACAGCGTACATATATGCTATGATGATTCCACCTCAAATAATACACAGATGATTACATACCTGACTCATGACAAGCTTAAACAACTACTACTTAAATAAAAAATTTACCCAAGTGAGGGCTTTTTGTCCGACGCTTTCGTTTAAACGAATAAAACAACATCCGTTGTTTGTTCATTATACAGACGTTTCGTGAATTGTTTAGGTACACAGTTTGACGGTAACATGGGCCCTTGTGAAGGACTAGTATCGGTTACTTATGTTAAAAAAAACATAGTATAATGATTATCTTTTTAAATCAATTTGTGTGTATTATAATAAGTAATGTAAATGTAATAAGTAATGTCCTTTGAATTGAATTTCGGTAACGGCTAACTTCGATGGAGATTGATGGATGGATGCTACTTTTAACTTAAACTCAGTCATTTATTCATTTAGATTAAATGCATGATACTCATGAACGTCAGAATAAACAAATGTCAGCATATTTTTTCCTACAGCCAATTTACTGACAAGTTACCCTTGTCACTGACCTTGTTGGCCTAGAGAAGAATTGGCAAGGAACTGGCCACTCCTTTTAATCGCCAAAGTATAATATATACAATTTAATATACGTTACAATTTGAGGGAAGTAACAAAAAGGCACGGAACCATCACACCATTCCAAAAATAAATTTAAGTACTTAATTAAAATAATCAAAGGGGACTAGGAAATAAAGAACTTAGCGGACTAACAAGCAGTTACAGATTGCAATACATGAGCGTGTATAGGAACTCGAGTTTTTAAACGTCACTTTCCTAAATGAGCATTATCCAGGAGCGTACCGAGACGTATCAAACATGAGTCTTTCGAGCGAGAAAGAGGGATGGAGCTATACACACTATATAGCTTCGTCTCTTTCTCGCTCGAACGACTTGAATCACGTTTTATCAACTCAAGGTACGCCCCTTGTATTCATGCACATGAACACAGGTGGAGGTCCTTTTCCAGTCGGGCTTATTCCCATTATTATATTATGGTGACCTACCTCGCTTACATAAAAAGTTTGTTAACTAAGTTACATACGGTTACATAAGAATTTCCTCTCGGAATGAGCTCCCTGCCGAGGTTTTCCCGAAAGACATGGCCGAAAGCATGGGGTTCTTCAAGAAAGGAGTTATAAAGTTTCTAAAGGGTCGGCAACGCGCGAGTGATACCCCTGGTGTTGCAAGCATCCATATAGCCTATGGACGCTTGCGCGACGCGGTAACTGCTTACCTTCAGGCGAGCCGTATGCTTGTTTGTCTCCATGGTAGTATAAAAAAAAAGTAGGTCACTCAGATTCGCTGACGTTTTTGGATTCGGGTCGAATGTAATATAATTTGGATTTCCACTCCACCTGTCAGTTAATATTATCAGTTTGAAATGTGCACCGTATATGTCGATATATCCAGTATTTGTAGATTGTTTTTGACATTTGATGTAAATAATTCTAGCTACGTATCCCATCCTTTAAATGATTAATTTATTGAATACAACGGTAAAAAGTCCACTTACACTATTTACAATTTTTTGTTACAATATAATCTTCATCGTCATCAGCGTATCGCAGTCCACTGTTGGACATAGGCCTCCCCAAGAGTACGCCACTTGACACGGTCTTCGGCCTTTCGCATCAAGCTACCTTGCGAAGAGCGTCGCTCCACCCAGCCTGAGGGCTTCCAACACTACGCTTTAGGCATTGCGGTATAGTCGTATATAACTTATATAATCCTTACTAATATTATAAATGTGAAAGTTTGTAAGAATGGATGGATGGATGTTTGTTACTCTTTCACGTAAAAACTACTGAACGGATCTGGATGAAATTTAGCACAGCGATAGATTATGGTCTGGAATAACACATAGGCTACTTTTTGCAGCGATAACCGACATCCACGCGGGCGGAGCCGCGGGCAACAGCTATTTCTTATATAACGTTTAAATTATGGAAGTAGGTAGGTTATTATGTCCCACACCTGGGCAAAGGTGTCTCCCTGTTTATAGTTGATTATTTATAATCTTATTCTTCAGCTAAATTTTGTATATTTTTTTTATTCTACCAAATGGTTATTCTAGTTGACTGTGCAAACGTATAGCATTACGATCGGTTCAGCCGTTTAGTAGTGAAAGGGTAACAAACAAACTAACAAACGACTTTTGCATTTATAATATTAGTATGGATACGCAATAAGAATACCTATGTACAATAAACATTATCATCAGAACACCTTACCTAAGTATCGTTGCGACACCGGTTCGACTCCCGAGTGGAGGTATTTGAAGCTGTATCGCGACAATTTATCTCCCAGTCAGTACACTTGTGTGCGAGCTAATGATATTGTTGTGACATTGTGACCCAGGATGGTGTAAATGTTGGCACAATCTACAGATGTACAGTCAGAGACACGGTGTATTGGGACATTTTTGGTCATAAGTAAATTTTTGTGATAAACAAGTATACGGCTCGTCTGATGGTAAGCAGTTACCGTAGCCTATGGGAGCTTGCAATACCATACATATACTTACGCGTTGTTGACCCTACGGTACAACGGACCTATCCTACGGAACACTAGGGTTTTGTGGATGAGTATCCCTGGGATTTTTGTTTGAATGGCCTGTTCGTTTAATGGTTAGTGACCCTATTTCAATTTTGATTTACCACTTTGGTAGGGAACACTTAGAACCACGCTGAGTTATGCCTAGTCGAGTTTTGGTTGGAGGTGTGTGGTATTTTTCCATCGATTCTGTTCCAGGGGAAGGCTACCTGACCTGCAAGTCCTCAGATAACTGGAACACAATAACGTTTCTTATCCCATGGATAAGCCTTGGTGTAAAAAAATGGGTCGGCAACACGCAAGTGATACCTCTGGTATTGCAAGCGTAATAATCTACCGTAACTGCTTAACATCAGGCAGGCCATACGTTTGTTTGCCATCCAAGAACTATAAAAAAACAGGACAAAAATGGCAGCTAACACAAAAAACTCAGACAAAACTAATAATAATTGTTTACACTGCTGTACGTAGAGTTAAATCTAACTGTATCTGAATCTAACTTTCACAAAACCCGATCGTTAGATCTAAGTCTAGACTCAGACTGTAGCGTATTACCTAACTTTACTGGCAAGAACAGCTAATTGAACTATTTATGAATATTCATTAATTTTATAACACCATTATTATTTGTTTAAATAACTACTCCCGCTCTGAAAAAACAATCAATCAGCCTATCGCAGTCCACTGCTGGACATAGGCCTCTCCACGCGCCACAGCACACGGTCCTCCGACTTCTGTATCTAGTGCGTCCCAGCGACCTTTTTTAGGTCGTCGGTCCACCTAGCTGGGGGCCGTCCTACCTTACGCTTACCGAGTCGCGGTCTCCACTCTAGGACACACATGACATGCTGTGTGTCGTGGAATAATTTACAGATATATATTTGAGGTACACAATGTACCAGTACCCAGTCTTGAAAAACCTTTTGCGGATTACACAATTGACTCCCAAACTGAATTTCTACAAATCATTCTACGATAAGATTTTACTTCGACAACATGGAACTCCGACAGGTCTTACATCTACACATAGTTTGTAAGTATGGATGGATGGACTGATGTTTGTTACTTTTTCACGTAAAAACTACTGAACGGATCTGGATGAAATTTGGCACAGAGATAGATTATGGTCTGGAATAACACATAGGCTGTTTTTTACAGCCATAACCGACATCCACGCGGGCGGAGCCGCAGGCAACAGCAAGTGTCTTATAATTTCGCAGTAGCGTCAGATGTCTTAGATCGAGTGTATAAAGTTGAGAAATAATAAGGGTTTATTATTTCTCAGCTTACTTACAACTAATTAACCGTACCTAATGTAGGTACTAATCAATCAAAATATAGCAATGTTGTACTAGGTGAATATAGTATTTTCACATTCCTATGTATATTATACTATAGACTTTACAAACTTAAGTACCTACCTATCTAAGATTCTCAAACGGGACACAAATTGAATGATTCATAAATGTTACTTCCGAGTCTGGCAGGCTGATTCTCTAAGAAACAGCGATCGCAAACTGACAGTTGTGATTGCTCGGTGACGGCACACACGATTGCTAAACGTCAAAAAGGCTCGATTTTCTCTCTTACGGAATACCGATTTTCAATCTGACAGCCAGATTTTGCTCCGTTTTCGCGGTCGCTCGGTTTTCGCTCTTACGGAATATCCCTGCGGGTGTCCTATTGTGTGTTTCTGATTTGTTCCTTTGTTAAGTCCCCCCGCGACACAGAGCTTGTTCCCTAGTACAGGAATTGTCTTTAAAAAACAGAAAGGGCAGACTGGCAGTAAAAATATGGCATACAGCCATATTTTTACTACTTACTACATAGGTCTACATCAGACTTTTTGTAGGACCGATAATTGGGCTGATTTAATACGAATGCCTTGATTGTCCAGTGGCCGTAGTATGCGCCTGCAGTGCACGAGGGTGGTGTGGTTGTGGTTTTGATTCCCACACAGGACAAAACTATGTGTGACCCACAAAGAGTTGTTCTTCTTCTTCTTATCGTTTGGTTAGTGCCCAACCTGGTGACAGAGTTATTTAGACCGCCTATATTTAGGCCTCTGTCGTGATCTAACGACTGTTAACAGTCGGGACCGACTTTTAACGTGCCCTCCGAAGCACGGAGACGCTCAGATGAAATACCACTATGCGGTCCCCCATCTATAAGGTAACCGCGGTAGCTTAACCCGCTGATCGTTTACCGAACAGCGAGTGTACCAGGCTATGAGCGCCTCATAGTTGTTCTGAGTCTAGGTGTAATTTGTGTCCGTTAATTGTATGTTTGTAAAAGTCCCCCGCGACACAGACCTTGTTCTCTAGTGCGGGAGTTGTCTTATTAAAATATTAAAAAAAAAAAATTCTTTCTTTCTTAATACTTACCTTGGTTATTTTTTTTGTCATTTCTTCTTGTAGATCGTGTGCGTTGCACTATTGTTCTTTGACATATGATGAAATTCAAAGTTAACGTAGGTAAAACCAAAGAGAACAGCTAGTCTCAATTCTAGAGTAAAATGAGTCGTGTTATAGTTCAGGTTCTATTATCACGCTAGGTTCAAGGGTCGGCGTGAATTCACGATTTAACTCGGATGCACAGACACACAAGAATATCATGTTTAATATGCAGTTATTATTTGCAAACACTAGTTATACATCGCTGCTTTGCCTGGGTTTGTAATATCAATAAATTTAGCAAAACAGTCATTGCTCGTTTGATGGTAAGTGGCCATCTGATCCCAAAGTAGGCATGTCTTAGAAGAAGTACTAAAGAAATGTCTATTTCACCAACCCGTATTAGGCCAGCGTGTGTGAATTAAGGCCTAGACATTCTCTCTCTCTCTCTCTTGATACAATAGAAGAGACCCCGAATAGAAGTGTCCAGCTGTGGAACATATTATTATATGGGTTGCTATTAATAATTTAAAAAATGTTGAAAGTTTAAATGGATGGATGTTTGTTATTCAATTATCCATCCATCAATACGTTGGAATGGATTAATCGATCTGCATGAAATTTGGCACAGAGATAGTGTATAGATTTTACACCCGGACGAAGCCGATTGTGTAAGCTGGTAAGGACATGAATCTATACTAATATTATAAACGCGAAAGTTTGTAAGAATGAATGGATGTTTGTTGCTCTTTCACGCAAAAACTACTAAACGGATCTGGATTAAATTTGGCGTAGAGATAGATTATAGAATATTCATAGAATAGATTCTGGAATAATACATAGGCTACTTTTTATCCTGAAAAAAAAAAACTCTGTTCCCGAGGGAATGTACACGCGGGCGAAGCCACGGAAGCTAGTCACTAATAAAATAATTGCTTTCAAACAAAAATACCGATCGACTATTATAAGTAATACTTAAATAAGGCTTGGTACCCACTGTTATCTAAATAAGGCGGAGCTTGCGAATCTAATCTGACATTAGCCATAAAGGTTGTATTATATGGAGGTGCGCGAGCGCACGCAAATGGGGATCCAGTGTCGGATAGATGCTGAGACGATTTTGATGTTGGTTTAAGTGGTTGATAGTGGAATATGGATGTTGTGCCCGCTATGGGGTATAGAGAGATTGTTATCTCTTAACGATAAGTGAGAGATTAAATTGTTATGCTTAGAATAATTCTGTTATGCTAGCAAAATTTATGGTGTGGGTTCGATCCATAAATAGAAAAATTATAAATATGTCATAGAATCACGCCTTCTTGGCCAAAGAGATAGGCAGAGGTGTACCATACCTATGTCTTGCCAGTAATGTTATGACATTTTTTCTGTCTGTTTAACGGGTGTTTAATCTTATAGTAAGTTGTATCTTCTTCTTATAGTTTGTTTACTAGTCAACCTGGTGACAGAGTCATTTAGATCGCCCATTATTTAAGCCTCTCGTCGTGATCATCTCTATCGTGATGTAACGACGCCGAAGTCCTCCGAAGCACGGAGACGCCCAGATCCATTACCTACTACTAATCGGTCACGCATGTATAGGGTTACCGCGCCCTTGGTTGCCTAACCCGCTGATCGTTTATCCAACATTAAATGCACCTGGCTATGATCGTAAGTTGTATTCGCAATCGTTAAACACTCCTGCGACTATTATCAAAATGCCAACACAATAATAATGATTGGATGCATTAGCAGTTACAACTTAAAGTAGAAGCCATTGACATACTTTCCGTATGCATACTGCTTTTAGCGCATGGGTAAATATGTGTAGACAGCTTTGTTAGTCTCGTGGTCGATAAGTGCGACTTCTGATTACAAGGTCCAGGGTTCGATTCCCGGGTCGGGCCAAAAATAGGTAATTGGGTTTTTCTGTCAATAAATTCACAATATGAAGTTTGGAATTTACGTAAAGTCGTTAGTCCTACGCCTGATCTGTCTCTAGTCGCGTCGAATTGTCGTCCCATCGGACTCTGAGAGTGAGGATACATAGAGCGCACCTGTGTCTGCGCGCACACTTGTGCACTTTTATATCTCCCGTGCAGATGGCTAGTCTCCGTCGAGATTAGCCGCCGACATTTAGTTAGGAGGACATTATTATACGTCATAGGTTTTGTATAAACGCGGTAGAACATGAAATGTATGCGAGCAAGCTCGTCTGGGAAAGGACCTCCATACAAAACGCATTCCTTAATAAGTGCTGAAAACCTGTACTCACACACAGGAACTTTTACTTTTTTTAAGAGAGGTAGGGCACCAAACTAGCGAGCAAGCCCGACTGGCGAAGGACCTCCATCTTACAGAAGACCACAGCCAAATGACTACACACAGCGGTGTAGTTGTGTTCCTGTGTGTGAGTACAGGTCTCCAGCGCTCATTTAGGAATGTGTTTTGAAACAAACGTATTCCTATTACAGGGTTATTTCCATCTTAAAGCCCTGGTGTAAAAAAATGGGTTGGCAACACGCAAGTGATACCTCTGGTAATGCAAGCGTCTATAGGCTACGGTTACTGCTTAACATCAGGCGGGCCGTATGCTTGTTTGCCACCCAAGTAGTATAAAAAAAAAGGCAAACAAGCATACGGCCCACCTGATGTTAATCAGCTACCGCTTGCAATACTAGAGGTATCACTTGCGTGTTGCCAACCCATTTTTTTACACCAGGGCTTTAAGATGTTTGTATCCCTGGAATAGGAATACGTTTCTTTCCGAGACCTGTACTCACATACAGGAACACAACTACACCGCTGTGTAGTCATTTGGCTGTGGTCTTTTGTAAGGTGATGATCCTTTCCTAGTCGGGCTTGCTCACTTGTATGTATCTCTCTAACAATAAGTAGGTACTTATTGTATAAGATTATCGCAAATATTATCACATAGCCAGGAAATACTTTCCAATACATCAGTTGCGTAACCATTCAGTAACCTCATGACTAAGGGCCAACAACATTTATTAGGTGCATAGTATAATTATGTAAGTAGTAGAGAAACTGAGCCGAAGTGTCAAATGAAATACCTACCGTTTAGCGCCGATTCAATCAGCGTTCAAGTACGAGAGGAGAACGTTGCGGGCTGACTTGCGATCTGTTGGCATCGCAACTGGTATAGGTAGATATATTTATTACAATATAATTTAATATAAGGACAGTAATAGTAGATACCTATAAGGTCTACTTTATATGTATTTTTGTAATTTATGAGTGTTTAAGCTTTGAATATTCTTAGAAGAGCCCAAACACGACGCGACTGTCATTTCGTTGAAGAGTTCCTATTGCTACCTTTGAACATCATCATCACACATTAAACTCCAACTAGAAGGTTAGGTAGAATATTTTATGCCAATTTGCCATTGCGCTCTAACAGCCATATGCGTGACGAGGGAGGTTTGCGGGGTACGAGTTCTAAGTATTTATTTGTCGCCTTTTGCGCAACTATAAAGAAGATAATTACTTTCAAACATTTACATTGTTTAGTCGCTGCATTTAGTTTCTTAAATCGGAGATCACCGATGCAAGTAGCATGTCTACTATGTAGCCCTTAAAAGTAAATAATGCACGATCGTGTTTAATACCCGTCGTTTGTATATTGTGTAAAGGATATTCTCTACTATCTACTCTTTATACAATGACTAAGGGCCAAACAACATTTAGTAGGAGCCGCCTAGCGCCTAGCCGTGTTGCCCTCGCGCACACTGCGTACAAGCGCTGCGCCTGCGCCTGACCCCAGACTTTATTTATTGCTATTTAGCGTTATAACGTTATTTATCGTTGAGTTTAAATAGGCGCGGTGATTACTGCTAAAGTTCTTGTAGTTTTATTGTTATAGTTATATATTTAGGGGTGAATGTAGGTATCGTACCCCAGAGATAGTAAGAGAAATAAAGGTAGACAAAAAAAAAAAAAATTTGGGAAGATGACCTGATGAAGATAGCTGGTCCAGAATGGACACGCACTGCTAAGGACAGGACAAAATGGAAAGCATTAGACGAGGCCTTTGACCGACAGGACAAGCTGTAAATGGAAAACCGATTGCTGATACAATAAGCTTAAGTTAAATTGTTAGAAAAATTAAAGAAATAATATTGTTATGTTACAGCAATAGAGGCTTATTTTATTTTATTTATTTATTTTATGTAGGTATAAATCCCTACTATTATTAAGATCGTAACTCTGTATGTCACGATCACTACACAAAACGGCTAAACGAATCTTAATTAAACTTAGTTGTGTTCCTATGGGTGATATCAAGTCTCCAGCGCTCATTTAGGAAAGCGTTTTGAAAGAAACGTTTTCCTATACCAGAGATACCCCTTCATAAAACGCTGGTGTATTTTTTTTGGTTCATCGTCCGATAAACTTAATATGAGATGGACGTGTGTTTCCCGAAATTTTATTTAATTTTTATTTAATGCATCCACACACACTCTGTACCTCTATCGTGATGGATATTTTTTATTGGCTATATCCTACTTCCTACTAATATTATAAATGCGAAAGTTTGTAAGAATGGATGGATGGATGGATGTTTGTTACTCTTTCACGTAAAAACTACTGAACGGATCTGGATGAAATTTGGCACAGAGATAGATTATGGTCTGGAATAACACATAGGCTACTTTTTATAGCGATAACCGACATCCACGCGGGCGGAGCCGCGGGCAACAGCTAGTCAGTACTATTTTTAAGTGATTTAAACAATAAAATTGTAAACAGCTGTTGTTATTCCTTATTTTAAATAAATAAATTTTAAAAAACTAGTCGGCAACATTCAAGTGCTGCAAGTGTCCATTGGCTACGGTAACTGCTCATCATCAGGCGAGCTGTATGCTTGTTTGCCACCCAAGTACAAACATAAAACGAACAACTCGCAGTCACTTAAGTACTTAGTTATTATTATAAATTAGAAATAAATAACCAATTTAGTAGAATCCCTAAAGCAATAGCATTCTTAGCTTATGTTCGAGTCTTTGAACATAAACTTTAATTAAACATTTAAACTCGTATTAGCCGGCCCTAACGCGTAAATGCATTGAGCTTGTCCAACGTAGCTGTAAGAGCTAGATAGCCGCGGCTGTTTATGTGTCCACACCTTTATGTGAGCTTGTAATAAAAGTATATTGACTTGATAACGATCGTCGTTGTGTTAAGGGTGCGGTTTCATTAAAGATGAGCTGTGTTTTTGTAAACGCATTTCATGTCTGTCAAATGTCAAAGCATGGATTTGATTAGCAGTCTTAAAGGGTTTTGAAAGAGAGGGCTCTATGTAGTATACCAGCTGTAACACAGGTCTATGACCTAGTACGGTTGCTATAGATATAGTTTATGTACATTTTAGCTATATTTAAGTACTTTAAGTAATTAAGCCATAACTTATAATGTATTGTTAGCACATATAATAATTTATCATCATCATCTCAGCCAAAAGACGTCGACTGCTGGACATAGGCCTCCCCCAAGTTTTTCCACAACTCTCGATCCTGAGCCGACCTTGTCCATCAGTTGCCCGCAACCTTAACCAGGTCATCGGTCCACCTTGTTGGAGGCCTGCCCACGCTTCGTCTTCCAGTTCGTGGTCGCCACACTAGAACCTTTCTGCCCCAACGGCCATCAGAGAGAACATATAATAATTATTATTATCTATATAAGCGACAAAGCCCGCCTAGGGAGGAGCAAGCTCAAAGGTAAGTGGCCAGAAGGTATTACAGAAGTAATACCTTCTACAGAAGACCATAGCCAATGGTGTTCCTGTGCATATAAATAAGTATAGGTCTTCAGTGCCCAATACGAAAGTAACTCTGTTTATGTGTGGTTATTTGTTACCTTTTCACGACTAAACGGCTGAACGGATTTTAATGATATTTGGTAAAGAGATAGATGGATGATAGATGGATGTTTACATTATGAAGTGACAGCTGTCAGTTGCAATATTATCAAGTCTCCGTATTTTAATTAATTAAATTTATCAAAACTTAGTTAAATTGTGTGAAATTAATAACATTTTGTGTCTAATGATCTAAATAAACTGTGGAAACGTTTGCAATAACTTTGTGTAGCTAGAACAGTGCTATGATCAAAAATTGTGATAAGTGAATATATACAACAACAAACTAATTTAATAATTCTACAAACTGCTCTGTGTTGTGTTAACATAATTTAACATCAAACGACGACCAGGAATGAAATTTTAGAACATTCTCCAGTGAAATCTATCCTTTTTTTATTGATAAATACATCGAGATACGTTATATCTTATTTCTATTCAAATTTCGATGATAAACATTACATTGCTACCAACCTAATAATACTTGGGCGCGTTCCAGTTGGGCTGTATGACAAATCTTCAGCATAGACTCCAAACTTGAAACCAAGCATTTTGATCATACCAAAGAAAAAAAATAGAACATAAAATAATATTTTTAGTTAAATTAACATATTTTGGGACTACTTTATAGCAATAAGATATAAACTATAAAGATATTACAAACTGATATAAATACCTAACTAAGTGGAACACTACACCGCTTCACCGAAAAAATGAATGATCACATCAATAATGTAACACTCAGAAAACCGAATACGCGATCGAAATCACTTGATAAAATGAACAAGAGTCGAGGATCTCTAATATCTTCCAACGCTTCCAGTACAGAAGAGTTATTGGGAAAAAGTTTAGATGTTTCTACGCATATTCTAGCTATTTGCAGAGAAGAAGTAAAAACAGAAATACTACAACTTAAGTCTAACCTGGAAAGCACACAGAACGAACTCGATAATGTTATATCAGAAAATATAGACTTAAGAAATCAATTATCTCAACTGTCACGTGAAATTGAAGTACTAAAACAAATCTGCCGAACTCCATTATCCTCATTTCGCAAGAAGGTTTCATCACCTAAAAGGGATAGTGTTAAGCGGCGTCTTACGGATAATTTTAGAAACAGTCCCTTAGCTACTCGAAAACCCACAGCTATAAAAAGAACACCAAAAAAGGCCATACACACTTCAGAAATTTTATCCGAACCACTGACATGCCAAGATACCATCCGAGTCTCTCAGATCGAGTCTTCCCAGCCAAAACAAGAACAAATCCCACCACAAACATTGTGTCATCATATTTCAAACACACAAAAATATAATAGCAAAGTGTGCATACTGAGCACAAATACCGAAAATAAAATTCTAGCTATCGCCGAAGACACTCTGGGAGAACATTTTGACTATTGCCACTATAAAATGACCAACGCAAATATATCACAACTAATAGAAAATGTACACAACAAAATCACACAATACACGATGGCGGATTTTTGCATCATTATTGTCGGAGAAGACGACTTCAAAAGAACTACGAACTACTTTGAAACAATCGCCACTCTTAGAAAAACATTAGCAAACATAAAACACACAAATGTTATCGTCTGCCTACCAACATTTAAACTCAAAAGAGACCTTAATTTATATAACTGGCGAGTAGAAACATTTAATAATCTACTGTATTTAGATGTAACAACTCACGAACATATTTACCTACTTGATAGTAATCTTAACTTAGAATACGACAAAAGCATGTTTGATGGACGTACGGGCACAATAAATAACTATGGCATGCGTATCATATTTTTAGACATATTAGAATTAATCGATAATATAACAGATAATAACTATAATAGCATTCACTTACAAACCTCACCGGCTAATCATTTATTTCGAGAGTATTAATAAAAATAGTAAACCAATCACAGTTCTTCACCAAAATATTGCTGGAGTATTGAACAAAAAAGATATTTTAGAAATTACACTGGACCAACTAAAAAAAGAGGGTGACGACATTGATGTTATATGTTTAACAGAAACTTTTTTAAAAAAAGGATCTGAATCAAATTTATTTTTAAAAAACTATAAACTTGTCTCTGCGTTTAGTAGGCGCAACCAAAAGAGAGGAGGAACGTGCATCCTAATTAAAAGAGACTTAAATTACAAATCCGTAAAAATGACTATTGAACCCATAGAATGCTATTTTGAATACTGTGCTATAGAAATAACATCGCCCAAACTGCTGATTATATGCCTGTACAGAATACCAACCGCAAATGCACATATTTTTATGAGAAATCTTAATTTGCTTTTAGGGAAACTTAGTCACAAAAACAAAACAAAAATAATTTGTGGGGACTGGAACATTGATATTCTGAAAAATAACGAGACCTCTAAAGAATTAATTTCTATATTAAGCAATCATAATATGACAAATCACATTACGAATCCAACTCGTAAAAAATCCTGTATTGACCTAATAGCGACCAACATAAATAATATATGCTCAAAAATACCCTACTTAGGTTTGTCTGATCATGAAACGGGGCAAATGATATCTTTCGTGCCATCAGACAGGAAATGTGAAAATAAACTCCAAGTCTGGTTTGAAAACAAACGAGACTTTAGCAGAGATAATATTAAAAAATTTCTCACATGTGTAAATGCATTGAGCTTCAGCGATGTGCTCAACACATATGATACTAATGAAGCATTTAATAGTCTACACGACGACATTATCCTCTTCTTCAATTTATGTTTTCCACTAGTTATTATAAAAAAGTCCAATAAACCAAAAATAAACAAATGGCTAACAAAAGGAATTAAGATTTCATGCATGAATAAACGACATTTATACCTACGTTATCATCTAACAGCAGCAAATAAAAATAAAAACAAAAAAAACTACATCAATTACAATAAAATCTTAAGAAAATGTATACTTCGAGCTCAGAAGCTCGATAACTCACGGTACATACAAAGCTCAAATAACAAGTGCAAAGCTGTATGGAACACGATTAAAGATAACACCAGTGATAAGTCACAAAGTTCTGAATTGACTAGCATCAAATATAACAGTAAAGTATACAGTAACAAGGCCGAAATAGCATCCATTTTTAATTCACATTTCATTGGCATAACCAACAATATTGACAAAGCTCCTTCTAAATCTATCCCACCTTGCTATACTTATTCAATAACCAACAATAATAATTCAATTTTCTTAACACCTACAGATTCAAGGGTTATATTTAAAACTATTAATTCCTTAAAAGCTACTAAATCTGTGGGATATGACGACCTTGATACAAATATTCTGAAGCTATGTGCTAACACAATATCAGCTCCTCTCAGTCACGTTATAAATATATCGCTCTCACAAGGAATATTTCCCGAAAGACTAAAACAATCGATAGTGAAGCCGATCCACAAAAAGGGAGACACTAGCGACGTAAATAACTATCGACCGATTACGCTTATTCCGATATTATCAAAGATCTTTGAAAGAGTCATATATGATAAAATCTATAGCTTTCTTACAAAAAATGAAATACTTAAGGCCGAACAATATGGATTCAGAAAAGACTGTTCAACTACTTTAGCTTGTTTCCAATTAATTAAATCTATAACTAATAGTCTAAATGACAAGAAACACGTAGTATCTATATTCCTCGACATGTCTAAGGCATTTGATTTCGTTAATCACGAGATTTTGCTTTTCAAATTAGAAAAATATGGTATTAGAGGAAAACCTCTAAACTGGATAAAAAGTTACCTAGACAACCGACTTCAATGTGTAGAAATACCTAGTATCAGAGACGGTCATAGAACATCACAGAGATCTAAATACCTACTAAATAGGTTCGGAGTTCCCCAGGGCAGTATATTGGGTCCTTTGCTGTTCTTATTATACATAAACGACCTACCTAATATAACAAAAAATAAATGTATTTTATATGCAGATGATACAACTATAGTTATAGAAAGTGATAACAAAATTAATCTCGAATTCAATATTAATCAAACATTAAATGACATTATAAACTGGCTAAATAGTAATAACTTAAAAATTAATATAGAAAAAACAAACATGATACAATTTGCTACCTATAATAAGATCCCATTTACGCTTGACATTAAATATGATAATAAACAGATAGTCGAAACTGACAACACTAAATTCCTAGGTATAAATATTGACAAAAACTGTAACTGGAAACAACATATAGACAGTCTCTGCAAAAAATTAGATAAGTTCGTATACGCCCTTAGTCGCCTACGACAAGTGACAACACCGGAAGCTACGCTCTGTGCTTACCATGGATATGTTTCATCCATACTACGATATGGAATTATAATATGGGGGAATTCAGTAGACCTAATTAGGGCGTTCAGAGTCCAGAAAAAATGTGTACGTGCATTAATCGGAGCTCACCCATTAGACAGTTGCAGACCAATATTTAAAAAATTAAATATATTACCTCTACCTAGCCAGTACATCTATGAAATGTGTATGTTTGTTCACAGTAATAACTATTTATTTGAGAAACATAACGACGTGGTGCAACGTCCAGGCCGCCACACAAATAAACTTAATGTGCCCAAACAACGAATAGACTTAGTAAGCAGAAACTGTTATTGTATGGCGATTAGGACATATAATAAATTACCAAATAAATTTAAAAATCTAACTTTAAAAAAATTTAAACATGAATTAAAAGTCCTCCTTTTAAATAAATGCTATTATAGTTTTAATGAATTCATTAATGATAAAAATATAATTGTAATAATGAATGAATGAAATAATGATAAAAATATTATTGTAATAAATAAATATGAT
This sequence comes from Trisateles emortualis, assembly GCA_947095525.1. NCBI lineage: Eukaryota > Metazoa > Arthropoda > Insecta > Lepidoptera > Erebidae > Trisateles > Trisateles emortualis. The sequence continues at coordinate 7,643,398 of OX352754.1, read as the reverse complement.
GTTGATAATGTATCGAAATTGTAATTTTATAATTGTTATTTTTTAATTGTTATTTAAAATGCATCCCTATATTGTACTTGTTTGTTACTTAGTATTGTACTTAATTTATGTTAAACGCTAGATGTATTTTTATATAATTTAAAGACAATTGAAATGAATTATGCAAATACGCTACCAATACATTTGTACGCCGAGGAAGGCAGAGTATGGCACGCACATCATTATAAACAACCTACCACTATTTGTTACCTATATTCTGACAAATAAAGAATTTGAATTTGAATTTGAATTTGAATGGCACCCTGGGTAATGACATAGGGTACTATTTATCACGATAACATAAATCCACGCGGGCGGAGCCGGGGCCAAGTAGTTTCAAGTATAAGTAAATTTCGGAATTTCTTTCGCCTCTGAAACCTCGAATCGGCTCGCGGTTCTATACTACTCACCAATATACATACATATCTCACAAAAGGCATTCAACGCCCGTATAAGTATTTTTGGAACCGATACCTCAGTCGTACTCTTTGGGATTCATCGAAAATAGTTTTTGGGGCTCAAGGACAATAAAATATATTTATCCTGCATTTTTAAATTTTGGGTTCCAACGGAAATATATAATATTTTTTTGTGATCCAACGCTAAAAATATTAAACTAGGAATCAAAATTGGGATCCAACGAAAATAAATCCTCCCCACCACTGCGCCAACGGAATGACATGTGATTATGTCGTTGCATTGGCGACATCAATAAAGCAATAATTACAATAGCGTAACTAACCCAACCTCATTAATAAAACTTATGATACACAGTAACTGTAAAGAATGTCGTACACGGCACTGAACCTGTTACACGGTGATATTTCGCGCGAATGGGGCACAACCGCTACTCACCTAAATGTAGCAGATGTTATCTCCCGAGCACAGGGCTGATGCTGATAGTAACTGGGATATTACCACACATATTACTTACTAGGCCTGTTGGTCTAGTACTTGACTGGACGGTTGCTTCAGTGGCTACCTCGCCATTTAGCACGGAGCGGTGTATTGTGGGTTCGATTTCAACATAGCACAAAAAACTGTGTGATTTGTACATCTATATTTTTAAAAAAGCGTGAGGTGCATGGTGTCAATAGTTTCATTTTGATAATATCTTAAAAGCACCCCACGCTTTTTTTTTATTAATTTTTTTTTTTTTGTTTTCATCTTAATTTATATTTATTAAAATTTATTTTCTATTTTTTAGTTCGGTTTTCTATAAAAAGCGTGTTTTTTAAAACTATTATTTATTTTTTACTTTTTAGTAATAATAATTTGTCATCAGTCCTCAATAATCTACGAAGTTTGAACGAAATCTGGCCGTTTAAAGTGGGTCAAAATCGCGCCCAAAGAAGTCGGTTACAAACATACAAATATACAAACATACACACATACAAACATACATTTGAAGCTAATAAAAAGCGTGTAAAATCCAAATATTAAAAAAAGGGAACTTTCTTTTTTCACTGTGGCATAGATGCTAGACGGAAACTATTACATCACATGATCTCGACGTCTATAGTGCCAGTTGAGTATAACAAGGTACCTATAACGTACCACATCCTCTTTAAGAGTGCTTACATATCCGCTACACGCTTCTAGTCAATCCTATAGCCTATTAAGAGGATCAATAAATATTTAAATTAAATAATATTACTGAGACCTAGCGAAACGACTGATCGATGTTTCTTCTGAGCCTCTAGACAAGAGGCATAAACGGTATTCGAATCGAAAACTCAAAAAAGCAAATGTATTGGCATTGTCTAGAGGGGCTGATCAGAGAGCTGGCTAGTTTCCCCTTCAGATACTCCTTCAGAGAAGCTGAGGATGTTGAGGAATCAGTCTTCAATTTGTTTTGTAGGTTATGGTAATTGCTTACTATCAAGCAGACCGTATGCTTGTTTGTCACCCCAGTAAAACTGTATTACATGCTTTTAAGCTTGTGATATCGCCAACGATCTTGAGCGTTTGTGCGAAGCAAACACGACCTAATTCTCTAGGCGAGCGCGGGGATACAAACAGATGTACTCTTTGAATGGATGTCTTTTTCTGATTTGATTCTGATTTGATTTATGTTTTCTTCAAATATTGTTATTTTTTTCGAATTATTTCATAAAAATTGAAGTCATAAAGTGGTTACATTTCAATAATTTGGTGCTGATTCTGTGATTTTTTTACAAACTATTTACAATTACTATATTAGTAATTTATGACAATACCATATTATGAAACACATCTTGTAATTAATACTGTATTTTTTGGCAGACATTTGTCTATAAATGCTAACAAAAAATGGTTTCAGTTACACCTCTTTTTCATGTTTTTTTTAGACAGGGGCCTTAAGTTACATACATCTCAATGTATTTAAAAAAAACGGTCTCCAATTCTCATATGAATTAAACGCGACAAGCTTGCTTAACTTCACAAATCTATCGATTTACCTGGCTTCGAACCTTACTTCGATATTCAAACAGAATCGCCGACATTGACTAGTAAAACAGTTACGCTGGTGTAAGCCCTGCGTGTGCGCACCGTTAGCGTTATCTAATCGTAAGTATCGCGACGACCACGTGACGACCACGACACGTCACAATGCAGGAAACTAATGAGACGTTCAACAGGTCCCTATAATTCCTGTGAGAAACTGTACATTTGGAGGGAAATATTTACGTTTTTGGTGATGTGAGTGGTGTTTTGCAACTGGCTTGTTGGTCTAGTGGTCTAAGGTTCGATTCCCGGGTCAAGAAATTTACAATAGTTGCGTAAAGTTCGATAATTTGAGGAAAGCCGTTGCTCCGTTAAAATTAGCCTCCGCCGTAAACGAAATTCAGTTTATTATTTTTTTTAGATAACTCCCACACTAGGGAACAAGCACTGTGTCGCGGGGGACTTTACAATTAACGGACACAAAGTACACTCAGACTCGGGACAACTATTTGTGGATCACACAATTTTATATCCCATGCGGGGATCGAACCCACAGCACGCCGCGCAGTAGTAAATGGCTAGATAACCACTTAAGCCACTTGAACCAACCGTGCAGTCAAACAGTAGTAGGACATGACATGTGTCATTATTTGGCTGTGTAAGGTGGAGGTCTCTCCCTAGTCGGACTTGTTCGCTTGTATGGTGCATTATATCTCCTAAAAGACTGTTTGGTATTTGATGGCCTTGTGTAACTTGTACCAAGGTACTTACCTGCTAGCGGTTAACTTAAATTTATCTCAGAATTATATATCAGTATCTTTAGAAAGCCTTTGCTAATACTTTGTATTACCATTTAGACAACTATTCTGTCCCTACTTTTCCTGCCATCGTATCTAAACCTTTTACAGATTTACAGTTCTAGTCCCCTATAAACTGTGGCAAAGCCTTAAACCAACCTTATCTTAGACAATACATTTGTTTAAGTTTGACAATACAATTGTGATTCATCATTGAACATTGTTACTAAACAGACGTGTAGTATAATTTCTAAAATTAAACAATTAATTAATTGCTGATTCGTGACCTCGATCTTCTAACGCGTGTCATATGTTGATCATTGTTTAACTCAAAATAAATAATGAATAAAGTGTAAAGTTCTATCCTCTATCATGGAACACAGTCCTAGCAGGACTGTACGCACTCCGCCCTCCACACCCGCCCCTTGCGTCCAGCCGTCGGAGGACGACTTCACCAATGTTTTTAATACATCTGAAGTGCATAACTGGATGAAGACCATCGAACTCTGCCTGAATGAGGTGTGCGGTATTGCAACGGAGGGTAAACTAAACTCAGAACAGAAGTTGAAGATCAGCACTTTATGTCGAAAAGTGGCGAATAATACATCGCATTTAGCAGTGCAATACCAATCGCTAAAGACCAGAATCGTTCGTGCCCAATGTACCATCAATGCCTTGCAAGATGAACAAAACTTGTCCCAACGACTACAGGATCTTCAGCTGACCATCAAAGAGTCATCAAAACCTGTCGCAGTAACTTCCTTCGCCGACGCAGTCAAAACGGGATCGAACCGTTTCATTCAGCCGTCAAACATAAGCCAAGTTGCCATTTATCCCAAAGACCGGCAGAAGACCAGTGAGGAGACCAAATGCCTTGTCCAAAAAATCATCCGCCCCGACCAAATGAAGCTGCAAGTTAGAGGTCTCCGTAAAACGAGAAATGGCGGTGTGATCATAAGTACAGACACAAAGGACGACATTGATAAACTTCGTCAATCAGAACAAATCACGACGTCCGGCCTAGTGATCGATGAGCCATTCAAACGCAAGCCCAGGGTAATTATCATAGGTGTTCCCACGTCTATGGAAGACAAAGAAGTATTTACCTGTATTTTCCAGCAAAACTTAGCCGATAAACTTCAAGGAACAAATCTTGACTCATTTTTGACCTCTATTAAGTTGAGCCACAAATCAGGAAAAAAGGACGCGACTACTTGTAACTTTATCATTGAAGTACCTGGACTTATTCGGAAAGCGCTTATAACAAGAGAAAGGGTGTTCGTTAACTGGTCTTCGTGTCCTGTGAGGGACTTTACTTTGGTCACAAGATGTTTCAAATGCCAGCAGTATGGACATGCGGCCAAATCGTGTCGAGAAACTACCTTCACCTGTGGACACTGTGGTGATCATGGCCACTCAATTAAGGAATGCCCAAAGAAGGCAGAGGCACCTAAATGCGCTACCTGCCTGCACTATAAAAAACCATGCAATCATACTACAGGCGCTGCGGACTGTCCGGCAAAAATTATGGCAGAAAAAAGGTACATTAATTCCATAAACTATGAGGACGCCTAAGAGCGTCGTTTATTATTTTATATTTTTTAGCACTAACTAGATATTAAGTTTATAGTTTTATTAATTGTAATTAATGGCCAACGAACTTATTTCTGAAATAGATAATACAATTATTTACGAGTCGAAACTGTGCGATACAGAAAATTGCAAACAATACATTTCCAACTATAATAACCTTTTTACTGTTCTAACACAAAACATCCGTAGTATTAACAAGAACATAGACGGCTTTAATGTTTTTCTACAAAGGCTAAATATTGAGTGTGACGTGATTATACTTACCGAATGTTGGCTTGCTAATAGTAAGAATAATCTCCCTACTCTACCTGGGTATATTTGTCATTATAGCTCTATATCCTTAAACCAAAACGACGGTGTAGTGATATATACGAAAAAATCACTACTACTTACCGTCGAACAACCTGTTGCTGATGAGTTTAATTGCTTAATCATCAAAATTAATTGCGAAATAGCAATCATTGCCATTTATAGACCTCCCTCTTTTAGAAACTTGGACAAATTTAATACAAATTTAAATATTTTACTGCAAACACTTTCTGCTTTTAAAACTATAATCCTTACTGGAGATCTGAATATAAACATAAACTCTGAAAATAATGGTTACACCCAAGATTATCTCAATATATGTGCATCTCATGGACTTTTACCCTCCCATACTTTGCCAACACATCAGAGTGGTTCTTGCTTGGATCATGTCATGCTCAAAACCAAATTTACATCCTTAACGCTTGTTACGAATTCCACCGTGACTGATCACTGCCCTGTCCTACTTTCAATAAATTTATCGCTATCTAAGTATTATATGCAACCTAAAATAAAACATAAAATAAATATGAATAGCCTCGAACGTGAATTATGCAATATTGACTTTAACCCAGTTTATAATTCTGCTGACGCTAATACTTCTATGTCATACATTATTAATAAAGTGCAACAAGCAATCTTATGCAATACTACTATTACTAAATTAAGCCGTAGAAATCATAATATAAAACCTTGGATTTCCCCCGGGCTTATCCGCTGTATTCGTTTTAGAGATAAACTGCATAAAAAATCTAAACTGCACCCTAATAACCTTATTTTACAACTATCCTATAAAAGATACAGAAATTTTTGTAATAACCTTTTGAAAAAACTTAAAATTGAATATGAAAAATCACAACTTCAGCAAGCAGGAAACAACAGTAAACTGCTATGGAATGTTGTTAAGAATGTTACCTATCTGTCTAACCAGCATAATTCAGATTCGAGTCTATTGCACTCACACTCCACTCCGCTTTCTTCTGCTAACAACGCAAATAACTTTTTTGCAAATATAGGTAGGAAATATGCAGAAAAGATTCAAAGCTTTCCTAGCAGTATTTCTAACTATATTCCGCCACTAAACACACGAGAATTGTATAATTACAAATCCTTTGTCATGTTAGACGTGGACGAAAGGGAAGTTGAAGGGATCATTTTGGGACTGAAAAACAACTCTGCAGTGGGCTGTGACAACATCAGTAATAACATTTTGAAGATATTTAAGCACATACTTGTTCCTCCTTTGACTCATACTTTTCAAATCTGCCTCAGTAATGGCATCTTCCCAAAAGATCTTAAAAAGGCCGTTGTCATTCCTATACACAAAGGTGGGGATAAATATAATGTTTCCAACTACAGACCTATTTCTTTATTACCCTCAATATCAAAAATTTTAGAAAAAATAGTTAATAAAAGACTAATGTCGTATCTTTTGAGCAATTCCTTTCTTTCCCCTATGCAATTTGGTTTCAGACCCAAACTCTCTACAGCGGATGCCGTACACTGTCTAACTGATTATGTCACTGAAGAAATCGGAAAGGGCAATCAAGTCACGGGAATTTTTCTTGATCTTGCCAAAGCGTTTGATACTGTCTCCGTTTCAATACTTCTGTCAAAACTAGAGGCCTTGGGAATTAGAGGCAATCAACTGAATTTTTTCAAGGACTATTTGCAAGACAGATATCAATGTGTAAAAATCGGCGACGTCATTAGTTCTTATACGAAAATCCCCGCTTACGGTATTCCCCAGGGAAGTATTTTAGGCCCTACCCTTTTCCTGGTTTACATTAATGATCTCTGTAACTTAAATATTGATCATGGCAAAATCATATCATACGCTGATGACACTGCACTCATCTTTTCTGCAAACACATGCACACAAGCAATGAATTATGCACAAAACGGTTTTAATGTTGTAATTAACTGGCTTAGTCATAACCTACTAACACTTAATGCTGATAAGACTATTTTTTTGAACTTTAACATGCGTAAGCGAGACAGACCCTTTTTAAATAATAATTTATTTGCACATAACTGTACTGCACTAGTTCAAAATTCATGCAATTGTCCTAAGATTAAAAATACGAGCAGCATCAAATACTTAGGTGTCTTTATCGATGACACTCTCTCATTTAAAGACCATATTACCTACTTAGTCAAACGTCTACGAAAATTAATATTTGTATTTAAAACACTACGTCATATTGCAGACCAAAAACTAATTAAACAGGTTTATCTAGCCCTGTGTCAGTCTATTATACACTATTGTATCACCTCCTGGGGAGGTGCGCCAAAAACTGTAATTATGGCTATTGAAAGAGTCCAGAGAGCTATTCTCAAAGTATCTACGTTTCGCCCTTACCGTTTCCCAACGCGCCAGCTTTATGAACATTGTAAAGTATTAACAGTCCGCCAAATCTTTATCATGTCCACAATACTCAAACAGCACTCAATCCTTAAGTACAACCCACAAACTACTAACACCAAAAGAAGGAAAGATATTGTCTGCAACACAGTCTCAGAATCGAGATTTGTTTTCACAAACAAATATTACCCATTTCTAGGTCCCTTTCTTTATAATAAATTAAATAAGGCCTTATCCATATTCCATCTTAATCATTATACCTGTAAGTTACTTTTATTTAATTATATACACAATTTGTCCTATGAACAAACCGAAGATATGTTAATTATACTTAAATAAGTCATGTAAAGTTACGTTAAATATAGTCTAATTATTTGTTTAGTTTCTTAATAATTTTAGCGAGTATTTATATTTTACCTAAACTCATTTATGAGTAAATATAAATAGCTACATGCACTGTAACCGTCTGTGGCACAGGTTTTATTACCTAGTACAGGCACTAAAAAAATTATATATACCTTAAGTTATATTTAAGAACGATATTGTATCAAAATTCCTTATTATCTGAATAAATATTTATTATTATTATTATTATTAATACGGTTCTGTAATCAAGGGCCAAAAGAGAAAACCAGTAACGGTATTAGATTGTACCGCACGATCAGCGAAATTGGACGGAATTAATATTCTATTTATATAATATAATAATAATAATAGCCCTTTATTCAGATCAACTTAGTATCTATTACATTATATTAACTTTTAACTATAAATATATATAAAAACAGTTGTAAACAAAATCTAATTCTAATACAAATCTAATTCTAATATTTATTTACTTTCTGAAAATCTGTTTGCCAGTCGGCAAAGGCCTCCTCCAACCTTTTTCATTCCTGTCTCTCTTGAGCCACTCTATTCCACGTTACTCCTGCTACATGTCTGATATCCTCATCCCACCTTTTCTGCGGTCTACCTCTTTTCCTTTTACCTTCTCTAGGGTACCATCGTGTCACAGTTTTGCTCCATTTTTCTTGTCCTCTTATCATGTGCTCTGCCTATTGCCATTTGAGTCTTTTGATTTTAGATGTTATGTCTATTCTATTTAAACTTTTTTATTTTATTGTTATTGTGCCTACGGTCGCATTTTAACAGCGCACCTCTCGCCACCGACAGGGAGTTCATCCTCACATCCTAGCACCTCATAGAGGCAATTCCTACCACGTACGATTAGATTGTGGAATGAGCTACCTGCCGAGGATTTCTCGAGACTATAGCATAGGGTTCTTCAAGAAAGGAGCTATAAGGTTTTTAAAGGGTAGGCAACACGCGAGTGATACACCTAGTGGCCTTTTTTTACCTACGGCGAATTCGTTGACTATAGAAGGTAGGGAAGAATCGAGAAGAATTCGCAAGAAAATCGGGCCACTCTTTTCAATTGCCGGAATGTAACACTTATAATTTGGTATGAGTTACAATATTTGTAGAAACTAAAATGGACAGAAACCAATAAACTATTCTAATTATAATTTAGGTAAAATAAAAGTATTTCATTAATAAGTAAACAAACAATATACAATTAATAAATTATTTTTAATAGTAAAAGCGCGAAAGTTTGTAAGATTGTATAGATGCATGTTTGTTACTCTTTCACGCAAAAACTTCTGAATGGATCTGGATTAATTTTGGCATAGAGATAGATTATAGTCTGAAATATACATAATCTTTTTATCGCGATAACATCCACGCAGTCGGAACCGCGGGCAACAGCAAGTTCACAATAATACCTGACGTAATTAGAATGTCTATGCCATAACTTAGGTGCCCTAAACACCATTACATAACCTAATGCTGGCCTCAACAAATCAAATGTACGGTAATATGTTATCTACAGGGACAATATTGCTTTTGTGTAAGGATGGCTATTCATTGTCCGTTGGGATAGCAAGAAAATTAGGATTGTTAGATTGCACGTGTGGTGGCTAGGTGGCTTATGTAGTCACTCTACAGGTTTCCAGTGGTCATTTAGGTGAAGTATTCCATATTGGGCACCCGTTTTAATGGCACCTGAGTGAATGGCACCTAAGGTATTCCACATTGGGCACCTACCGATATTTTTCGCAGGTGCCATTAGTGGTACATATCGATATAAAAATATCGGTAGGTGCCCAATGTGGAATACCTTAGGTGCCATTCACTCAGGTGCCATTAAAACGGGTGCCCAATATGGAATACTTCATTTAGGTGACATAAAATGTAAGATGACTACAACTAAAACTAAAACTAATAAAAATAACTTAAATATAATTGACTGTGCATATGTGCATGAGCTTTTAATACAGACAATTATATTTTATAGTCATCTTATGAAGTTATCTCATTAAGTCATGTTATCTTATCATTATTAATACTATTACTTAATTTTAATGCTACTATAATTATATAAGTTTGCACGCCATATTAGCAGATTGAAATGGACACAATTGTATATTCCATAACATCTCTATGTTGTCACCTTTCTTGAAAATAAATGATTTCGGATTCTGATTTTGCGTTTTTTATAAAACGTCCTTCAAATTGTTGGGTCGGCCACACGCGATTGATATCCTAGGTATTACAAACGTCAATAGACCGTGGTGAGGGCTTACTACCAGACAGGCCGTACAATTGTTAGCCACCTGTTTAGTATAAATAAATTGCATCATACTTGGTATTCCTCAACATCGCTGTTTACTGGGAAGGGAAGGATAGCGATATTGTTTACGTTATTCGATGGTACAGACAGTGTTCAATTTTTAAATTTAAATGCGTTTTTGCAGACTCACAAACAAGAAACACTACTACAGAAATTATTATGTAAAATTATTTTCTTGTGGTCTTCTGTAAGGTGGAGGTTCTGCCCCAGTCTAGCTGGCATGCTACCATACTTGTATTTTTGAAAAGATTGTAAATATCTGGCGATTAAAAAGAGTGGCCTGAGTTTATTGCTAGTTCTTCTAGGCTCCACGTCAGCGAACTAGCCGTAGATAATTTTTTCGCTGACATCTTTCTGGCTTATTTATAATTTATGACCTCCATAAGTGTTACTTTGTTACCTAAATGAATAAATAAATTTTGAGTTTGAGTCGGGCTTGCTCGCTAATAAGTATGTGCTTGTTTCCTACGTCTCCTAAATGTCTCGTAGTGAATAGGCGGCTTTATTGCTCTCGCGGGAAGCTTGGGCCGCGAACTTGCATTCCCTTGTATTATTAGCACAGGGTAACTTGAGACGGTTTTTGTATTTTTAAACTCTGATTTACTATTTTGACTGGCTTGTTGGTTTAGTGGTTAGTGATCCTGACTGCTATGCTGGAGGACGTCTATTTGATTGCCAACTAGGACAAATATTTTTGGAATGAGCACCGTTTTTTTGTGTCAAGGTATAATTCAATTTAAGCTGGGTGTGAGAATCTGATGTTTGGCCTAATATGTGCATTTGAAGAGGTCTGTCCAGCAGTGGACTGTGATAGGATGATAATGATGTAACTTATCTATAACATGTATATAACAATTTATCTATAACTTGTTGTTGCCCGCGGCTCCACCCGCGTAGATGTCGGTTATCGCGATAAAAAGCATACTATAATCTATCTTTGCGCCAAATTTCATCCAGATCCGTTCTCCGTAGTTTTTGCGTGAAAGAGTATACTCATGGATTTGGATCAAGGATTTTAAATATATACGTTAACCAGTTATCTGGTTGTCATAGTACAAAAATGGTCATGCGCTTTTTAGGACAGAAACTCAAAATCATTTATTCATTTAGATTAAAATGCATGATATTTATGAACTTAAAAATAAACAAAAGTCCACATTTTTGTTTCCTACAGCCAATTCGCTGACAAGGATAGAATTGGCAATAAACTCTGGCAGAATTGTCAAGAAATGAGGAGTCATAGTAATTACAAAGAGGAGAGAGAACATTCATGTGCCAATTATCTTTAATGTGGAAGAAAAAGAAAACGTTGACATACTTGTTATGGTTATGGTTGGTTAATCAGACATGTCTTTAGAATTTCTTCTAAGACATGTGGGTTTCCTCACAATGTTTTCCTTCACCGTTAGCAGACGGAGAATTATTAGATTAGTACATACAAACACCACAAAGTGAAATTCACATTGGACCCGGGATCGAACTTGCAGCTTTTGCCTGCATGCCGGTTAAAGTATAAACAGACGATCGTACTAGGTTCGGGCCGAACCACAAACATGATGCGCTCCGAACCATATTATAATGATATTAATAATAATAATGTCCGGCGGACCGTGCACCACACGAGCGAATATGGTTCGGAGCTCACCATGTTCGTGGTTCGGCCCGAACCAAGTTCGATCGTCTGTTTATACTTTTACTTTCCCACTCGGCCATTATCTTCCCCATAATAATAAAAGTCTTATTTCAAAGCAACTCCGTACATTTATTGTTTTCAAAACTTATTTATATTATATTCATTACTATAACTCTGAATCGACGCGCGGTAAACTGTGGATCGTGACTCGGTACTCTCACTTGCACAATAATGCTATCTCCCTCATGCATTCTGATCGCGACACAGATGCGTGCGCGCAGATTTTGGAACTTCCTCGAATGTAATGCGATATTTTTGAAATTGGAATTTTCAGTGATTTATTTAATACTCAAACTTATATTTTAAGGAATCGAATGTTTTTATTCTTATTGTTTGGGTTATTTAAGTAATAACAACCAATAATCTCCCACTTTAGAAATGTATCAATTAAGTGGCAATGGGCAGGGCATATAGCTCGCAGAACGCAGAACCGATGGCCGTTGGGGCAGAAAGGTTCTAGAGTGGCGACCACGAACTGGAAGACGCAGCGTGGGCAGGCCTCCAACAAGGTGGACCGACGATCTGGTAAAGGTCGCGGGCAACCGATGGACAAGGTCAGCTCAGGACCGAACGATGTGGAAAACCTTGGGGGAGGCCTATGTCCAGCAGTGAACGTCTTATGGCTGAGATGGAATCTCCCACTGCTGGGCACGGGTATCCTCTTCTCTATCAAGAGAGCATGGAGAGGGTCAAGGTTTATGGATACATGTGCCCCAGCCAGAACAAAATTGCTAACATATTTGAAGAAACGTAAAAGTGGTATTTATACCTCTGCCTACCCCCTATCCATGGAAAGTGCGTTGTATTATACGTTTTTTGTTATAATAGATTTCCTAAATCGTTTTTTTTTTCTTCTAAACAAAGGGTTTAGTTTTAAGTGACGTAGGGCACTATACTAGCGGGCAAGTTTGACTGGGGAAGGAGCTATACCTTACAGAAGACTACAGCCAAATAACTACACACAGCGGTGTAGTTGTGTTTCTCTGTGTGAGTAGAAACAGATCTCCAGCGCGCGAGATGCCTTTAGAAATACACGTTTTCCTATCCAATCAAGCAATTGATACCTCTGGTATTGCAAGCGTCCATAGGTTATGGTAACTGCTTAACATCACGCGGGCCGTATGCTTGTTTACCACCCCAATATTTGACTGCCTTGGTGGTGCAGTGGCCGCAGTATGCGCCTGCTGTGCACAAGGTTGTAGGTTCGATTCCCACACAGAACAAAACTTTGTGTGACCCGCAAAGAGTTGTTCTAAGTCTGGGTGTAATTTGTGTTCGTTAATTGTATGTTTGTAAAAGCCAGCGACACAGAGCTTGTTCTCTAGTGCGGGAGTTGTTTTAAAAAAAAATGTAGATAGTAACAGTATCTAGGACACATACAAACATATACAATAACTACATTATCAATAAGTTATCGGAGGGTACTCCATCGTACAAATTCGTCACCCGCCCATGTCGTGTTCAACTTCGAACCCACTCGTATAAGGCTCATGAGATTTAAGGGGCGGTACCGTTACCTGGAGAAATCAGGTTAGATAAGTACCTACTACATGAAGGTAGTTTTATAGTTATGCTAAACTTGGTGTCCAATCATTTGACAAAAAACAAATGACAAATTTTCATTTATAAAACAACGAACGTTTGACAAAATTATACTTGATAAATTTATCATTTTACAAACTTTTGTTTAACAAACTACTCATTTGACAAATTATTTACCAGACAAAATTTTGTTATGTCAAAACTTCATTTCATCTAATGGATTTTCTAAACATGTAGTAAAGCAAAACAACGTATAGCATAAATAACATTTGACAAAATGCATTACTTGGTAAGTATTTTATATCATGGGTAGGTTAGGTTAGGTTAGAACTGCGACCCCCTACGCCAAAACCGAATTCTACTTATTTCGCTTAGTTAAGGCAGTGCGTATTTTTTTTTAAATTGACTAAGTATCTATGGAATTAGTATTAATACAAAATTATATTTTCGAAATTTGATACAAAAGGCGTTTGTTTTTTACTAATAAGTTATCTTCTGCCATTTTATAAAATTAATAAGTTAAAAATTAACATATCAAAAACGAACATACTTCATTTTAAAACCTGGAAAAGTAAACCTATACACATTAATGTCTCTTATAATAACAATACTATCGAACAGGTACATGGTACAACATTTTTAGGTATAACACTAGATGAACATTTTACATGGAAGTCTCACATTGACAAAATCTGCACTAAAATTAATCAGTTTATATTTGCCTTAAGAAAGATAAATGATGTTGCATCTAGACCTACCTCTTTAATGGTCTATCATGCATATGTATGTTCAGTAATCCGATACGGTATAATTATTTGGGGAAATTCTACTGAAATATCAAAAGTTTTTATCGCTCAGAAGAAATGTATCCGTACAATTTTTAAATTAGATTGGTGCGACTCGTGTAAGCCTTTATTCAAGGCACACAATCTTTTGACTGTCCCTTGTATATACATATATGAAATTTGTAAGTTTCTGAAGTCTAATGCCACTTTATTTGAATCTAGGGATAACTCTAAGAAGAGAAAAGCAAATCACCTAGAATTTGATATACCAGTTCCTAAACTAGAACTTTTTAGACGAAGTTGCGTTTACATGGCTCCTTTAATTTACAATTCATTACCAAAGGCAATAACTCTTTTGCCATATAAAAAATTTTGCATTGCGCTGCGAAAGTGGCTATTACAAGAATGTTATTATTCAATTGAGGAGTTCTTAAAAAAAAATCCATGTCAATTTTATAATTTTAAGTATGCATTGAGGTGTTAATAAGTAGCTACTTATATTTAATTAATTTAATTTGTAAAAAACTGTATTAGCATAATATAGTATAATTTATATTGTTGCATGCTGTGTAACGGCGAAATATGTGATACTTAACAATAATTGTAACAACTTTGTAACTAACCATATTTGACGCAATAAACGATTATTATTATTATTATTATTAAAAACACCAATTAGACAAACGAATTATAATTATAGTCCAATCAACATTTTAAAAATAATGTTTTAACAACTGGAATATTTGCGAAGTAAAACATTTGCGAAACCTGTATTTTGTCAAACGATTGCTTTGAAAGTAATTATGTTTTAGAAATGAAAGTTTGTCAAATGATTAGTTTTTCTAACGTTGTTTTTAAATTGATGTTGTTTTTTGTGGTTCATGCATGAAAAGTTTGATAAATGTAGGGGAAGCCAGAGAATAGGGTATGTTTGGATCGAAGCGATTAGCGTACCATACTTAGTCTTAGCTCCGCTTAATGCTACTACACCGTACGACGCAGAAGCAGGTGGTTAATCTCATCAGAGACTAGCCATCTGCGCAGAAGATATTATAGTACACAAGTGTGTGCGCAAACAGTCCGATGGTACAGCAATTCAATACTACTTTCGAGACAATACCAACTACATGCCCACCGCCTTTTCCTATTAACAGCGGAGTAACTAACTGATACACCGAGCTTTGACACTCGTGCGTCCCGTGGACAACTAAACCTACTTGTCTTGGATCCCGCAACGAATTTAATCAAAAGTAAATAGGAGGAGTTAGAAAGAAAAGTTTTCCACTCCGTCCATAGCAGAGCAATACGACTGTAAAGAGATCAGCCCCTCTAGACAATAGTAGAGAGGCCAATGCTTTAAAAAAAAGTTTTCGTAGGACTGAAAAGGTTTATAGCGACAAGTGGTATCGTTGGAATCGGCATGGTCTGCTGATACTCAAACTGCTTGTTGTCGCTTTCTAAAGTGGTGGAGGGGGTAGCTATGACGTCATTTGTGACGTCACTCCTGGTTTTAGATTTTGTCGATTATTGCGGTAACTATTCATCCGATTTAAACAATATGGGTATCAAATGACAGGTAATTAAATTTTTAACAAAACATGCAAAGCAATTTTTATTGTAGGTAGTATATTTTTAAAGATATTTTATAAAAAACGGCAAAAATGCCGTTTTTTTTCTGAACATAAAATGTTTGGTGCGCAATAAACCTAATTATTATAAATATTAGACCAACACTTGGTAAGTAAAAAAAATAGCTATATTATCGAAGTATACAATAAACTTTGAATTTTGTAAATTGCTGTAAAAACAACAAAATTATGACGAAATTAAACGCCGCCATGCCCAGCGGAAAGACGCGAGCCGGCGCGTTGTTTCAGCGTCAGACGCTTACAAGCGATGATTCTAATGATGATGTACTTACGTACATTTGCCAAATCATTGCCTATGTTAATGTAAATTTCAGTAAGTCATGGATTTATGTATTGAAAATTAGTTGATTTTATTTTATGTATTAAAAAACAACACAGGTACATACGCAAACTTAATGTCAATAACATTTTCTACCAGTCAATCTTGGATTGTGCAAAGATAATAATAAAATCCATGCAAGTGTTGTAAAAAGAGCTTATAGCAAAAATGCTAAAAATATGTATTTAAATCATTTAGGTACGTATAATATAATACTAACATATTTAACGCATATATATGTAGACCGAAAACGCTTAATGAGCGACAAAAATAATTGTGTGTTCATTTACGCTCTAACTCTGTCGTGAAAAGGTTGCATCGACTATAAGACATTATGGGTTTTCTATGTTGCCATATCGCGTTCATATACAATAATAATATTCAAGATAATATACCTATGAACTTCGCTATGTGGTCTTTCTGTGTTTGCCACTATACGTCATGAGTGTTTTATTTAACCAATAACATGAATGTCGCGATGTGAATGTTTTTCAGTTACCGCAACCAATTGTGATCTGTTTTGTTTTTACTTATTGAGCCTTTTCGGTCCTTTAGCGAAACATTTATTTTATTACAAACTTAACAACTATCATTTGTACATAACATACTAGCTTCGCGGTGCCGGCGTGTTAGAATACCACCATTCCTAATCATCTCGAGGGTTTCACAAAAAGGGAAGGAACATGATGCTCTATAGGTATGGGGGGCAGCAGCGCCATCTTCAACTATATTACCTATCTAATCAATCAAAATGCGGTCATCAATCTACATTTCAGGCATGGTGATTATTCGCAAAACCCCGTTAACGACAGACACAACACGGCCTCTAGTCACCGATAGCCCCGCTAATCCTAGCTACGGTAGTGATCAAGGGTACGGCAGGGCAGGGAATATTAAAAATCCTCGACAGAGAACCGGCTACCATCCCCAACAAGGACTGGCCCTAGTGATATACAATGCACGCACGTTGTGATCTGAAAAAAAATATGAGTTGGGAGAAAAACAAGATTAAAATATAGTTGGACTATCTGAAGTCCTTGAGCAGGACTCGATACTACTTGAATCTTGTTCTACTACCGGGAGGACAACTGTCTCTTGGTGATATCGAGTCTATCGTCCACAAGTCCATCATAAACAACTCCTTACCATCAGGCGGGATCCGTATGCTCTTTAGATAAGCAAGTAACGCCAAAACCATCGAAAATGTGTCGACTAGGGTATCGTATCTTGTGCTTAAACACCAACAGGTATTCACTGAATTCACGATGACGAATTCACGAATATATTGGCTAATATAACTATACAATACAATTTTATTATATGAATAGTTATTAAAATGAAAGTAACTTAACCTAAACTACCGCAAATTATAATTATTCACAAATTTATATGTAGGAGACAAAGATTAGCAGACTTTATGGAAAATTTTTGAATTTAATGAAAAAGCCTTTATTTCATGAATTCGAAGCCACAAGCGACTTTATCCTGTCATTGAACAAGCAAATATTATGGTGATGTATCTTTTATCAATGGGGCACACTAAATATTAACTAGACCTTAAAAAAGTCGGTTGATGAAGTCTAGGTACCTACGTGTTGTAAATGTTTAGCTTTGGTAAGTCCACAATTACTTTTAATGCCTAGAAAACCATATATAAATGACGGGTTTTCGGGACAATCCCACCCACATGCCCACCGCTGTGACTCCTGTGAGCCAGGATTAACAGCGGAGTAACCAACTGATACACCGAGTTTTGACACTCGTGCGTCCCGTGGACAACTAAACCTACTGTCTTGGACCCCGCAACGAATTTAATCAGAAGAAAATAGGAGGAGTTAGAAAGAAAAGTTTCCACTTCCCTCCACGGAGGACCTTAAACTACGGGACCTATGGGAGCTAAGTTTGATTGCTATAATATGTATGGCAGAAACGTTTAAATGCACGGAAATTCCCTCTAGATGAGACTAAATTCCCATAGTAGGCCACTCCAGACGATACATGTAAGCTGTTCAACATAATAGTACGATCATTATGCCAAAGACTACACTCCCAGAGTATGTGATGAGCACACTGCTCCTGATCGGAGCCAGGTGTTGAGCATTGACAGTTCGGCGAATCAACTAGCTTAAATGAGTATAACTTGCTCCGAAAGTTACCATGACCCGTAAGAAACTGAGCGACACTGTGGATCAATCTCCTCAACCTTCAAATGACGGGTTGGCAGTTTAAGTGGTTGTAGTAAAGCTTTTAGAAAAAATATCTTAGCTCAAACTCTCAATTTATGAAGGTTTAGCTCAAAATGAGAGCCCCATATTTCAAGTCTTTCAGAAGCTTTTTAATTCCGTAATCGTTGAATGAACCTAGTCTAAAGTATGGAAGATATGGATAAGAGGAGTAGACCATCATACTAGTGAGCAAGCCCAACTAGGGAAGGACCTATACCTTACAGAAGACCATAACTAAATGACTACACACAGCGGTGTAGGTGTGTTCCTATCGTTTCGTCTACTGTACTATCGTTTTAACGAACGTTTTCCTATGCCAGGGAAATTGCAGAAACCCTGCTTAATTTTGGGTCAGCAACACGCTAGTGATACCTTTCGCATTGCAAGCGCCCTTAAGCTACGATAACTGCTTACCTTACGCTTGTTTGCCACCGTAGTTGTATAAAAAAATGGACCAGAAGAGTGGTGGTTCTTTTCTTTAAAAACCACACCGTAATAAAAAACTAGACCCATTTCGCTTCTTAACCATATCTACAAATTGTTCTCCCAGGGTTATCGTGATTTGTCAGTAATTCAGATTTTTAATAAAAAAAATAAAATCAACTAACTTCACTGCATAAATCCATGAATTACTAAAATTTACATTAACACATGGCAATGATTAGACAAATGCATGTACGTACATAAATCATCGCTTGTAAGCGACTGACGCTGAAACAACGCGCCGGCACGCGTCTTTGAGCCCGGCATGGCGGCGTTTAATTTCGTCATAATTTTGTTGTTTTTACATCAATTTACAAAATTCAAAGTTTTTTGTACACTACGATAATGTAGCAAATTTTTTACTGCCCAAGTGTTGGTCTAATATTTATATTGATGAGGTATATTGCGCACCAAACATTTCGTGTTCGGAAAAAAAACGGCAAAAAAGTTACATTTTTTAAAATATCTTTAAAAATATAATACCTACAATAAAAGTTGCTTTGCATGTTTTGTTAGAAATTTAATTACCTGTCATTTGATACCCATATTGTTTAAATCGGATGAATAGTTACCGCAATAATCGACAAAACCAGGAGTGACGTCACAAATGACGTCATAGCTACCCCCTCCACCACTTTAGAAAGCGACAACAAGCAGTTTGAGTATCAGCAGACCATGCCGATTCCAACGATACCACTTGTCGTTATAAACCTTTTCAGTCCTACGAAAATCGTAAATAAGCGACTTTTTTACAATTGGCCTCTCTACTACAAGTGGCATAAGCGATAGTCGAATCGAAAAGTCAAAAAAGCAAATGTATGGGATTTGACGAAAGTTTACGACATTATATTGTAGACTTAAGTCAAATCCCATACATTTTATTTTTTGAGTTTTCGATTCGACTACCGTTTATGCCACTTGTCTAGAGGCTCAGGCGTAGAAACGGCTTTACGTGCTTTTCGAGGCACGGGGTTGGTCACTAACCACTACAGAAAAATAAACGCAGTAGGCGTTGGAATTCGGTTAAAATAACCCCGTTACACGATTTTAAACTATTTTATTAACCGACTTCAAAAAGAGGAGATTATCAATTCGTGTGTATTTTTTTAATTTTTTTTTTAAATGTTTGTTACCGCATAACTCCGTCATTTATGGACCGATTTGAAAAATTCTTTTTTTGTCTGACTGGACATACTTCCAGTTTGGTCCCATTATCATCAAAAGAAAGTTCTGATGATGGGATCCATGAGGAATTGAGGGAACTCCTCAAAAGTTATAGGCACACATATAGCAATTTCAATATTTTTAACAACTAATCAATCATTTGCATTCAGAAAGTGTAATTTGGTGATGTAAAACTGATGAAGAAGACCACAGATGGCCATCTGAACTTTTCAATAATAAGTATTTTACTGATGGCGATTAGATAAGTTTCGGTTATTGTTTCTAAGCAACTATTAATAAGAAATAATGACATGAATGAATTGAGCGCGGATTGCACAGATTAAATATTGCTTTTAATACCTACTTGACCTGTGTTCAGCCCGACGCTCAGTCGATTTTATTCGATTGTAACAAACAAATATTTGAAAATTTTACAACTTGCCGTACTGAAGTCGGTTTTTTTTGTTAAAATTATATGTAGTCCAATAGTCAAATTGATCAAAACTTATATCTGACGTCTTTTCAAGCTTCACACAGAAGATAACAATAAAAATCCATACTAATATTATAAATGTGAAAGTTTGTAAGAATGGATGGATGGATGGATAGATGGATGTTTGTTACTCTTTCACGTAAAAACTACTGAACGGATCTGGATGAAATTTGGCACACAGATAGATTATGGTCTGGAATAACACATAGACTTTTTGCAGCGATAACCGACATCAACGCGGGCGGCGCCGCGGGCAACAGCTAGTTTATTATAAATACACGCCCACCCAATGTTTTACACTCTGTCATCGTCTTACCGACCATAGTACCTACGTAGGTACACGTTTATTGTGTGAGTCAGACATCGACAAAAACACCATTTAATATTAACTGCAAAGTATGTGAAGCACAATACAAGTGAGCAAGCCCGACTGGGGAAGGACCTCCAACTTACAGAATACCACAGCCAAATAACTACACAGCGTGTTCAGTTACAGTAACAGTTGTGTTCCTGTGCATAAGTATAGGTCTCCAGCGGTTAGGGATGCATTTTGAAAGTACCGTTTTCCAATCCCAGAGGCACGCCATCTTAAAGCCCTGATGTAAAAAATGATAATAACTTTTATTTTTGTATTTAATTTAAAGGTAAATCTTTATTTACCTTTAAATTAAATATCATGATCGTGTTAATACCCGAAGTATAGTATTATTGTGTAAAAAATGATGTTTGTACAAGTGATGCCTCTGGTATTGCAGGCGCCCATAGGCTGCGGTAACTGCTTAACATCAGGCGGGCCGTATGCTTTGTTTCCCACCGAAGTAGTATAAATAATAAGTTTATATTTTAAAAAAATATTTTTAAATACAAGCTTTTATAGTGTATTTATGTAATACATGGGTGTTTATGCATTAAATATTCTTAAAAGAGCCCAAACACGACACGGCTGTATTGTTTTGTTGAAAAGTTTCTGTGTATCTTTGAACATCATCACACACTGAACTCCACCTAAAAATATATTAGCCATGAAGCTATATCATCAAATCCAAAAACGACGCGGTTTCATTAAAGAGTTCATCAGAGCCATCGTCCGACTTCATCATCACGTCCTAAACATACATCTAGGTATAATACTCATCAAGATAAATCCAAAACACCCAAACACGACACCGCTATCTTGTTTTGTTGAAGAGCTGCCGTAGCCACCTTGCGACTTCATCATTACGTTCTGAACACTCACCTACGAATATAGTACTCGACAAGATAAATCTAAAAGACCCAAACACGACACGGCTTTCTTGATTCGTTGAAGAGTTAACATGACCACCTTTCGACTTCATCATCACATTCTGAACACCCACCTACGAATATAGTACTCGTCAAGATAAATCCAAAAGACCCAAACACGTCACGGCTATCTTGTTTCGTTGAAGAGTTACCATGACCACCTTTCGACTTCATCGTCACTTCTTGAACAGCCATCTAAGAAAATAGTACTTGTCTAGATAAATAAAAAAAATACTCAAACACGACTTGGCTATCTTGTTTGATTAAAGATTTGCCATGGCCACCTTCCGACTTCATCATCACGTCCTCAACACTCACCTAGGAATATAGTACTCGTCAAGATACATTCAAAATACCCAAACTAGATACGGATATCTTGTTTCGTTAAAGAGTTGCCATGACCACCTTTCGACTTCATCATCACGTCCTAAACACCCATCTAAGAAAATAGTACTCGTCAATATAAATTCAAAACACCCAAACACGACACGGCTATCTTATTTCGTTGAAGAGTTGCCATGGCCACCTTCCGGCTTCACCATCTTGTCCTGAACACCTATCTTAGAATATAGTTCTCGTCAGGATTAATCCAAAACACCCAAACACGACATGGCTATCTTGTTTCCTTGAAGAGTTGCCATGGCCACCTTCCGGCTTCATCATCACGTTCTGAATACCCATCTAATAATATAGTTCTCGTCAAGAAAAATCCAAAATACTCAAACCCGACGCGGCTATCTTGTTTCGTTAAAGAGTTCCTATGGCCATCCTCCGACTGCATCATCAGACCAGCTTCATGGTACCATATTATTGCATTGTCACCGAAGTTACGTATGTATACCAAATTTCAGCTCCATCAAACACCGGGAAGTACTTCAAATCTAGCTCACAAGATTTGCTACCATACAAACTAACTAACATACATTGCAAGCTAAATAAAAGCTTGTAAAAACATAACATTACCTCGTCTGCTGTCTTATATAATAAGAAGTCCAATTGGATAGTTCCAATTTTAGAAATGAATTTCTTTCAACCCTACCAACATTATCCTACTAATATTATAAATGCGAAAGTTTGTAAGTGTGGATGGATGGATGTATGGATGGATGGATGTTTGTTACTCTTACACGTAAAAACTACTGAACGGATCAGGATGAAACAGCACAGAAATAGATTATGGTCTGGAATAACACATAGGCTACTGTTTACAGCGATAACGATAACCGACATCCACGCGGGCGGAGCCGCGGGCAACAGCTAGAATGTTATACAAATTATAATATATTATATTTTCCGGTGCTATTATACAAAATGCCACCACCGCTGCCAACCCCCTCGTGTGTATAAGAGGCACAATATAGGTCCCCCTGACGTCACACACGGAGCCCAATAAAAAACGATCGGCCGCAATAAATTGGCGTATCAACGAAGGCTCTTATACCGATATAGGTATGGTTTATACAACGCGTGACGGGAACGTGACGACTTTGAAACGAGGTATGGTCGTATACAGAGCACTAATTAGTTTTCAAGTACTGTCTGGACTTATTGTATGCACCTACTCTGTAATACTTTTTACTCTTTCTCTCTTTACATAAATTTTGTGTATCATCATCATCATCATCAGCCTATCGCAGTCCACTACTAGACATAGGCCTCTCCAAGTGCAAGGCACCTAGCACAATCCAGCTACGCCCATTTTGTGTATGAAGTTTAATAATTTTAAAAATAAGTGTGGGAATTTTTAACACTAGGTACTTATATAGGTAGCAAACAACTATACGGCCTGCCTGAAGGTAAACAGTTACTGTGGCTTATGGACACTTGTAATGCCTGAGGCATCAGTCGCGTGTTGCTTATCAACATATTCCTAAGACCAAGATTTTTTTGTACAACTTGGGTGGCAAACAAGCATACGGCTTGCCTGATGTTTAGCAGTTACTGTAGCCTATGGACGCTTGCAATACCGAAGGTATCACTTGCGTGTTGCACATCAGGGATTTAAGATGGGAGTATTCCTGGGTTAGGAATACCTACGTTTCTTTCAAAACGCTAAATGAGCGCTGGAGACCTGTACTCATACTCTGTGTGTAGTTATTTGGCTGTGGTCTTCTGTAAGGTGGAGGTCCTTTCCCAGTCGGGGTTGCTCGCTAGTATGGTGCCCTACCTCTTCTAAACTACTATCCTTGGGCACTGTAGACCTGTACTACTGTGATCTTCTATAAAGTATCCATGCCTTCGTACGGAGATCCTTTCCCTTAGACCTTGATCCCATGCCAGCCGCCCTCACTTCGCATTGGTTTTCCTTCTTCTTTGATTCACTCCATATAAACTGCATTAAAATCCGTTGCGTTGTTTAAAAGATCTATGCGTACAGACAGCGGGAGCGACTTTGTTTATCAATTCTAATAATATTATAAAGCTGAAGAGTTTGTTTGGTTGAATGCGCTAATCTCAGAAAGTACTGGTTCGATTGGAAAAAACTTTTTTTGTTGAATAGTGCATTTATCCAGGAAAGCTATAGGCTATATAACATCACGCTAAGATCAATAGGAGCGGAGTAGTAGTGAGATATGTTGCAAAATCGGGGAAAATATTCCAAATTACCACGCGGACGAAGTCGCGGGCGACCCCTAGTATATTTATATCAAGGTATATAATATCTTGCAGAATAGTTTTGTCGGACGACTAAATGTATTAAACCCCGTGTAGTGTAAACAACCCCATCATACAGAGAGGTACGAGATGTAAGATATATGAAATTAATATCTGAATTCGCCCCGATCTCTGATATATATCTTTTTATGTGTTGAGAGACTGAATTTATCGCAGTTTATTTAAATTTTACTTTGTAATTTTGAACATACGGTTATGTCAATGAGTTATGGTAAAGCTGTATGGTATTGAAGTAAGGATTTCATTCCGGAGTTTATGTATAATTTCTGTTGTATGGCTTTCAGATTTATTTGTTACATTTTATGCAATACTATCTTTTTCGCGCGGATTCGTCGATATAATAATACTAGTTTCCGCCCGCAGATCCGTTCAGTAATTTTTGCGTGCAAGAGTAACAAACATACATCCATACATTCTAACAAGCTTTCGCGTTTATAATATAGAAAATGGAACGACGTAAAATATTTTTAAATACTTATAGATGCTGAATAAATCCTTACTAATATCCTTACTAATATTATAAATGTGAAAGTTTGTGAGTATGGATGAATGGATGGATGGATGTTAATTACTCTTTCACGTAAAAACTACTGAACGGATCTGGATGAATTTTGGCACAGAGATAGATTATGGTCTGGAATAACACATAGGCTACTTTTTAAAGCAATAACCGACATCCACGCGGGTGCAGCCGCGGGCAACAGCTAGTAATATATAATGCTATTCATAGTATAGTAAAATATACCAAAACATCCCAAATTTGTTTTTATTGACCAAGGAGTCAGAGATAATATTAAAGCTACAATAAAAAAGAGAGGTAGTGCACCACACAAGCGGGCAAGCCCGACTGGGCAAAGACCTTAAAGAAGACCATAGCCAAATAACTACACACAGCGGTGTATTGTGTTCCTGTGTGTGAGTGCAGGTCTCTAGCACTCATTTAGAGATACATTTTCCTGTCCCAGGGATCCAAAAAAATGTGTCGGCAACACGCAAGTGATACGCTATGCTGAGATGGTGACCTTTTCCAGCAGGGATATGCTGTACAAATACATTTATTTATTATTTATTTATTTAGGTACCACAACATATAACGTTTAATATTATAACTGTTTTTTTCTTAATAGCAGCTATCCGTTTTAAGTTAATTCTTTTTTTGTTTTATATGTATGCACTTGCTGGAATAGACATTGTTTTCTTTCTTTCTTTCTTATACCTCTGGTATTGCAAGCGTCCCTAGGCTACGGTAACTGCTTACCATCAGGCGGGAATTTAATTCAATTCTTGTGCCAAAAATATCTTGTAAATACTTTTGTTATTACTCAAGGTGATGTTAAGGTCATTTTATAAATAGACATGTAAACGCTAGAATAATTCGTATGTTATACTAAAACTCAGATTAGAACGGTTCAACACACTAATTGTGTTTAGAGATGTGCTTGATTCGTTTACGTTTTTATCGATATATATATTCTTATTTCTTATTTAGGAAAATTTAGCTGACATCATCATCTTTCTGGTATATTCATAATTTATGACCTTTATAAGTGTTGTCCGTGTGGTGACGGCTTAACAATACAAATGTCACCATCCCATTCCATTCCGTGGGTGTCGTAAGAGTCGTCTAAGGGAGTAAGTCTGGCAGACAATATCCACTGCAAAAGAGGGAAAACTGGAAACAAAACCCTATACCAACCCGTCTGGCCAGCGTGGTATAGTAGGCTAATATCCCTCCAAATTTATGGAGGAGACCCGTGCCCAGCAGTGGGACGTTAATGGGTTGAGATGATGATGATGATGATAAGTGGTATTTTGTAATCTAAATGAATAAATGAATTTTGAATTTAATATTAATCACTATTAGTGTCAATAAAAAATCAAATACTAGAAAAGTAGGATACCGTACATTTGATTGGAGAAGGACTTTCAGATTACGGAAAAACATAACCAAAAAACTACGTAGTGTTATACCTACTTGTGTCTGTGTGTAAGTATAGGTCTTTTTTTAAAGTTTGCTTTAATTTCAGGGTTACTCCATCGTACACTACTATATATACCTATACAACTAGTGGCTCGTGGACATTTATTTCGGAATCACGTTTTTAAATATAATATAGCCTATGTTACCCGCTGATAATGTAGCTTTCGAAGGGAGAAAGAATTTTTAAAATAGGTCCAGTAGTTTTCGAGGTAAATTGAAATAAACAAACAAAAAATCTAATCTTTCCTCTTTATAATATTAGTTTAGATAAAACTATATTAACATAAATTTCAAAAGAAAAAATAATAATAGTTGATATTTATATTTAAAATTAGATTTTTGATATACAGAGTTCTTTAAAAAATCCCGATATTCTAAATGTACCTTAAAGACTAAAAGTGTGCTATATTTCAATGTAGATCATAAAAATATCCACAATATTCATAACGCCCGTAACAAATCCCTTCGCATTTATAATAATAGGATTAGGCTTTCGTTTTCACTCAAATTATTCGTTGAGAGGCACGGGGTACTTCACAATAACATAAATCAAGCTTAGGCGATTTTTTTCTCGATATAAATCAACCGCGATCATATCGAATGGCGGATTTTAATCAAGTATTTAATATTTATACGATTACTAGAGCCCTATGTGGATTTATGTTTTCTAAATCTGATTCACATCTGCAATTTATAATTTTATCTATCGGTTTTTGTGATGAGTGACGTTTATAGTTTAAAAGTTTAAAAACGACAGGTATACACATGTATTATTTAAGACAGGTAGAGCATCATACTAACGAGCAAGCCCGACTGGGGAAGGACCTCCACCTTACAGAAGACCACAGCCAAATAACTATACACAGCGGTGTAGTTGTGTTCCTATGTGTGAGTACAGGTTTCCAGCGCTCATTTAGGGATGCGTTCTGAAATAAAAACGTTTTTCTAAATGAGCGCTAAACCAGTTAAACGCCACGAGCCAATAGACAACCTATAAGTATGTTTATCAGTTATCTGGTTGTCATAGTACAGGCTCTGCCTAGTTTAGAATTAGATGGTGGTGTGTGAGTTGTCCGAAAAAAAATATATTACTGTACTCATAGAGGCGCTCATAGCCAGATGCACTCGCTGTTCGGTAAACGATCAGCGGGTTAAGCAACCAAAGGCACGGTAACCATATAGATGGGTGACCGCATAGTGGTATTTCATCTGAGCGTCTCCGTAATTCGGAGGGCACGTTAAAAGTCGGTCCCGACAGTTATCAGTCGTTAGATCACGACAAAGGCCTAAATATGGGCGATCTAAATTACTCTGTCACCATAGGTTGACCACTAACCAAACGATAAGAAGAAGAAGAAGATTGTACTGGGTCAGAAAATCTTGCAGGCTTGTCGATTTATGTGTCTAAAACAATACTAAACTAAGTAAGGGTATCCGTAATTATTGATTTAGTTTATCGAAAAAAGTAATCAATGAATCTATATAAAAAATATCTCAAAGTAGTTCCAACTGATACAAGAACCCAATCACTAAATAACTCACTTAACTGAAGACCCAGTCGAACTAATAAATAAAACTAAATCAATTACCAACATTGTACAAATAAATTTTATTGTTCAATGCCAGATGTCACCCGAACATTTATATCATTATTCGGACTTAGACGGCAAACAAGCATACGATCTGCCTCATGGTAAGCAGTTACCGTAGCCTTTGGACACTCGGAACATCTGGGGCTTCACGACCGTGGTGCCGATCCAAAACTTTAAATAAAAAGTCTAGGGTTTCTATGTCTAATAAAATTCACATAAAGCTATTCTCAGACAATTAATACAATAATATCGAGTTAATAACGTTTTTGCTATACTACGTCCAATTAGGCGATTTCTCGAATCGATTCTGATATGAATATGAATAAAAGATGTCTTCTGATGAGACGGTAAATCTTTGACGAGTGACAGCCGAGTCGTCAAGTAGTCGAGGACGGCTAGTGTGTGGTAAGTATCGATTACAAAAAGTTTCGATGTCGGTAATTTTAGTCGATAATCATTGATGTGAGACAGATGTTATCTTAAGTTACTTAAAATTATTGAATTCAAATAGTGTAACAGTAACTTTATAGTTTTTTCACGCTAATTAGTTTTAATTTTATACAGTGGAAGAAGCAGTGGACATCGACTGGAAATGTAACCGACTTTCATCACGATTAGGTGCACGTTATACGCACCAATCAAATGATTTAGGTACTATTTGCCTACGGTTAAGGCAAACATTTAACATAAAGGTATATCTGATTGACCAACCTACATTGAGCCAGAGTGTATGTTGTGTGATTAAGGCCAAAACCCCCTCTACTCATTTGATAGACGAAAAAGCCCCTGCTCAGCAGTGTCATATAGTTCTTTACGTTTGCAAATAATTTATCTACATCTACACTATCTACAATTAAAAATATTTTAAAGAGAATACATTTGTTTTTTG
Organism: Trisateles emortualis; assembly: GCA_947095525.1. Classification (NCBI taxonomy): domain Eukaryota; kingdom Metazoa; phylum Arthropoda; class Insecta; order Lepidoptera; family Erebidae; genus Trisateles; species Trisateles emortualis. The sequence continues at coordinate 7,614,404 of OX352754.1, read as the reverse complement.
TAATGAATAAACTCAAAAACTACTGGGCCAATTTTGAAAATTCTTTCAGCAGTAGAATGCTATATTATCATTGAGTAAAAATAAAGTAATTATGATCTTCTTTCTTCATCAACCCTTATCCAGCCACTGCTGGGTATAGCTCTTCTTTTTTATGATATTTTATCGATATATATGTTTCCCCGCACTACGACGAGCGGCTACTGGTCCTGTCTAGAGTTCGTATTATGTAGATTAAGTCCATACAGCTGAATGTTGTGAGCTGATTAATAAATAATAATAAGTATATCCTTTTTATTGTTTTACAAACATGTACTTTTGTTGTATTACAATACAACATAATTAGTGACCGACATAGCTTGAAAAATTGCCTCAATTATAGTATACTAGCTGTTGTCCGCGGCTCCGCCCGCAGCTCCGCCCGCATGGATGTCGATTATCGCTGTAAAAAACCTATGTGTTATTCCAGACCATAATCTATCTCTGTGCCAAATTTCATCCAGATTCGTTCGTTTTTACGTGAAAGAGTAACAAACATCCATCCATCCATCCATCCATACTTACAAACTTTCGCGTTTGTAATATTAGTAGTATTTCACATAGTATGGGTACGTGTGACATTCGAAAATAAATATCAATGAAGATGAAAAACGATTAAATTAAAACTCATCGATTGAATACTCTAGGCTCTTGATTATTCGACTAGTTTATTGGTTAGAGATTGATTCAACCATTTTCTTTCATCTTTATCGCAAAATGTTAAATGTCACAGTAGCCATGCTATATGAAATAGACTATAAGTGACAGTTGGCAGTTCATAGCTCGCAGAATCGATGTCCATTGGGGCAAAAAGGTTCTGGACTAGCGGCAACGAACTGGAAACCACAGCGTGGGCAGGCCTGGTAAACGGCTAAGTCAGGTCACTGAATGCTTTGGCAATCCGTGGAGGCCTATGTCCTGCAGTAGATGTCTTTCAGCTGAAATAATGACGTTTACCGAATGTTAAACAGTTACCGAGCCAATGAACGCTTGTAGTAATGATGCGCGCGTTGTTGACCCAAAATCTTAGAGAGTTAGGGCCCCATACTAGCGAGTAAGCCTGACTGGGAACGGATCTCCACCTTATAGAAAACACCACATCGACGACTGAGCCACAGAGGCAGTTTACGACCCAAATGGAGCACGGCAGCAACAGAATACATCACACGAAACAAAATCCAAATTTAACCACTTTATCTTTCGTCAACAAATAATTATAATAATAGCAACCCATATATGTCCCACTGCTGGGCATGGGTCTCCTCTCCACTATTAAAAGAGAGAGAAGGGGTTTACGCCTTAATTCACACACGATGGCCTAATGCGGGTTGGTGAATCAGACATGTCTTTAGAATTTGTTCTAAGACATTTGGGTTTCCTCACGATATTTTCCTTCACCGTTAGCAGATGGCGAATCATGTGATTAGTACATATAAACTCCACAAAGTGAAATTCACCTTGGTACTGCCGCCGGGATCGAACTCGCATCTCTTGCGTGCAAGTCGGTGACTTTACCACTCGGCCACCACCGCTTTTTTCGTCAGCAAATACTTAAACTTATTTATTTCTTGCTTTAGATATTCAATAATTCCTTTTTACATCTTTTATGAGGTTATTGGCTCAATAACGATGCAAGGTCATGCTGCAGTTGGTTTTTTAATGACTAGTTTGTATCAAGTTATGATCTTTGACAAGATATTGTGAGATGGATCGATCATTCTTTTATTGCGAGACATATTGTACGTTTTTATTAAATTTTAATGAGTGATTCTTTGATCCTGTGGCATATGTTTGTGCTTCGTTTGAGGTTATGGATTCGATTCCCGGGTCTAACATAATTAAATTTAACAAATCCTACCTATGCCCATCAGTGGGACGTTTATGGGTTGAGATCCTTCTTCTTCTTTGTCAGCCCTTATACACACACTGCATTTTCTTCTTATACTACTTGGGTGGCAAACAAGCATACGGCCCGTCTGATGTTATCCAGTTACCGTAGCCTATGGATGCTTACAATATCAGAGGTATTACTTGCGTGTTGCTAACCCATTTTTTTACACCAGTGCTTTAAGGTGGATTATCCCTAGGATAGGAATACGTTTCTTTCATTCCTAAATGAGCGCTGGAGACCTGTACCTACTCACACACAGAAACACAACTACACCGCTATGTGTAGTTATTTGGCTGTGGTCTTCTGTGAGGTGGAGGTCCTTCCCTAGTCTGCTGGGTATAGGTCTCCTCTTTTGTGCGCCATCTGTTTCGGTCCTGTGCCAAGATGAAATCCTGCTAACAATAAATGCGAAAGTTTTAATAGATGTGTGGGTGTTTGATACTCAATTACGCCAAAACGGCTTAATGAATCTGGACGAAATTTGATAAAAATATAGATTATAGTCTAAAATAGCAAATAGGTTACTTTTTATCCCGGAAAAATAGTTTTCCTGTGGGATTGTACACGCGGGCGAAGTTGAAGGCGAAATCTAGTATATTTGCAAAATTTTAGTTAGTTTAGATGACAATAAATCGAAACACAGATCAAAGCATTGTAGTCATCACATAAAAATTTGCCTGGGATGACGATCGAACCGACATCAATCGTAAACATTCCTGTCATTGTTTTTTGCAAATATCTTAAAATAAACGAAGTAAGTGTAAAGATATAACAGTATGCGTACCATACTGTTTCTCGTCAAACGGCCAACATAGGGCAGTATCTCCCCAATATTTTCATAAGTGCCCGTGGGTGGACAAATTTATAGCTCCAGGATAAACATCTTGAACAAAATGCTTGGAATTTTAGCGATTTTTCTTTTTAAGTGGCGCTTGTTTGTTTAAAATATTCGAGATTTCGGTATGCAATGAAAAATAAACATTTAAGTACATTTAATATTTTATTAATAATATCAAGCGATATTTAATGCCCCACTACTGGGCACGGGTCTAATCTCCTCTATCAAGAGAGAGATGGAGAGAAAGGGTTAAGGCATAAGGTTAATTTACACACACTAACTAATGCAGGTTGGTGAATCAGACATGTTTTTAAGTTCAATTTATTCTAAGACGTAGTTTTCCTCACAATGTTTTTCTTCGCCATTAGCAGATTTAAAAACCATTACATATAAATTCAACAACAATTAATAAGGTTACACATAATGTCGTAAACTTATGTCAAATCAAAAATAATGTATGGGATATGACATACGGCTACGATATCATGTCGTAAGCCTATGCGCTTCTAGAACGTCCTTACTAATATTATAAATGTGAAAGTTTCTGAGTATGGATGTATGGATGGATGTTTGTTACTCTTTCACGTAAAAACTACTGAACGGATCTGGATGAAATTTGGCACAGAGATAGATTATGGTCTGGAATAACACATAGGCTACTTTTTACAGCGATAACCGAAATCCACGCGGACGAAGCCGCGGGCAACAGCTAGTATGTAATAATATAATCAACAATCGACAAAATCACTACCATTGATATAATTACGAATATTTAAACTATCTCTAAAAACTTTAGCAACAATATTCATGTTGAACAGTAGAACAAACTAATTGGCATGCGAACAAGACGTTTATAGCCTACAATGGTTGCTTGCCTAGAAGATTTGTAACGGATTCACATTCCACCACTTAGCTATGATTGTGATTATTATCAGTGACTAACGGCCGCTTTGTCTTAGTTTAAATGTATGGTGTTTTACCTAAGAGGTCAGCGTGAGACAGTATGTTGCTACTTAAGTTTGTACCACAGTCAGCCTATTTAAAAGCAAATTACAGGTCACCCATTCGATATTCGACCTTAAATATCTGTCCTTACTAATATTATAAATGGGAGTTTGTGAATATGGATGTAAGGATGTTTGTTACTCTTTCACGCAAAATCTACTAAACGGATCTGGATGAAATTTGGCACAGAGATAGATTATAGTCTGGAATAGCATATAGGCTTTTTATCGCGATAACTGATAACTACACGGGCGGAGCCGCGGGCAACAACTTGTACTTACTAAAATACTAAGCAATATCACAGTACGAGTATAAGGAAAAAATATTGTATTTGTTGTTTTTGTAAACTTAGTAACTAATGGACCGATTTTTAAATTTTCTTTTATGTATAGAAAGTTTAACTATTAGCGAATAACATAGGCTACTTAAATAATATCCATCCGTGCTAGGCCAGGACGTGCCGCTAGTTTTATATAATTACACAGCTGTTGTTTGGTCTAAGTCTAAGAACCTGGTAAAGCGGCAATCTAACGAAGAAGGTTCATTGCTCTCTTCACGTAGACATCTTTTTTGTAAGCTTTATAGGAAAATTAACAAAAGAAAAACATGAAAGATGACTCTTCTTGATATCTTTCATAGCAATTGCTTTCGACAATTGCGCTGAAAGATATTGATGTCCAGCCAAACCCTTTAATAAAACCGAGCAACATCAGCAAACGCAAATAAAAATTCAAAAAGTGGTAACAAATGTTTCCCAATCAAAATTTCACGATGTGAGTCGTTGCCGCCATAATTAAATTATACATTCATGCATAAAATAGCCATTACGCTGTTACGCGGCCAGTACGATTAACAGATTACGTAAACATCCAGACTAAAACCTCAGTAGTATTATTTACATTTTATTTATAATAAGATGGCGTCCGCGTTGTACATTGTCCCGGTATAATGGCGAGTTAAATCTGTTAAAATCTCGGCAATCATTTCTTATTTTAAATAAGTTGACTGTACATTTGTTTTACGGAGTTTGGGTACTTGCATATTTAAGTTGATTTTATGTAAATAATTTTAATTTAAAAATATGCTGGTATCATCAATAACACGAATCTCTATATGTCTCTCTGCTTGGCAGTGATACATATAGAGGTTTTCTTTTCTCTATCAAGGGAGGGAGAGTGTTAGGCCTTAATCAACACACGCTGGCCTAATTCGGGTTGTTGGTATTTTCATTGAAAGAAAAAAAAACTTATAGTGAGTATAAGAGATGTAGGGCATAATACAAGGGAGCCAGCGCGTTGTGGTCTGTAAATACCACGGCCAAATAACTACACCCAGTGGTGTTGCTGATTCCACATAGGACTACCTATAAGTCTCATAGGGATGTTTTTTAAGAAACGTTTTCCTATCCTAAGAATACCCAATCGCAAAGCTTTAATCCTACTAATATTATAAATGCGAAAGTTTGTAAGAATGGATGGATGGATGGATGTTTGTAACTCTTTCACTTTTTACAGCGATAACCGACATCGGCAACAGCTAGTGTTATAATATATAGGGTTGACAATGGCTAAGTAATGCTTCAGGTATTTTTTTTTATACTACTTGGATAGCAAACAAGCATACGGCTGATGTTAAGCAGTAACCGTAGCCTATGGACGCTTGCAATACCAGAGGTATCACTCGCTTGTTGCCAACCCATTTTTGGACACCAGGGCTTTAAGATATGCTACAGTAACTGCTTACCATTAACAGGCCGTATCATCATCATCATAGGCCTCCTCCACGGCCGTATGCTTGTTCGACGAAAAAATTACGAAGTTATTTGATGAGTCAGTTCTACAACAAAGATTTCGGATACCGTTATTTAGTTCTTGATCGCATACCAAAATTATGACACAATTAGCTTCAGTCAATGATATTATAATGAAAGATAAGCTACTTTCATACTTAGACTACTGAGTGGCGTTCAGTTAAGTTCCCATATATTGGTTCTTGCTTGCTTTTGAATTTCGAGTATGAATGCAACAGATATGATACATAAAGATAAAGTAATAGATGAAATGAAGTTACTTAGCTACTGTTTACGGCAACAGTTTCTTACTAAAATTTATTTAAACTTCATATACACAGCATGTATAATGGCGGTCTTAATGCGAGAGGCATTCTCTACCAGTCAACCAAATAATATCATAGGGTTTAGTGTTAAAAAAAGAGATTAGGCACAGAGTTGCCTGTGCCTTAATCTGCCAGATTCAATTCAATACAGTCTGAAAAAACACAAAGGTTTATTTTTATCCAAGAAAAAAAAATGGAAATGCAGGCGACGCCGCGCGTTGAGGCTAGTAAGTAATAAAGATGTAAAATGTTTTCACTTCCCTGATACAAATCTATTAATAATCGCTCCGATTCACAAAGAGGCGGGACGTGACCTATGGCCTAATCTGCCACAGATAACACAAGATTTATGAACGACATATGAGCGAAAGAACGAATGTTTTATTGAACAAAACTTTATTGCATTTCCTTTCATGGGCGGGGCATATAACAAAATTACAATTAATATGATTTACAAAGTGCATAAATAATACTTCAAATTATTAAATACGACGCCTCGAGACACAACACCAGTTTTACCGTTCCCTTCGGTGTTGCTACAACGAAAATTGAGATCCCCCGATAATTTATTTTGATAACATGTCATAACACATTATATGGCTCGATACGTTTCATTCGACATCATGTCCTGCATAAATTATTAATTAAATTTAAGGTTTAATCTGTCTTTTTACGAGAACATACTTCAGTGTGGGATTCTTCTCAATAAAGTATGTACAGACATATTTACACCTCCCACACTTAAGGGAGATCTAAATATATAGCATCTCTGAGAGTTCGGAGTCCATTACGCTGTCGCTAAACATTTTAATTTATATTTTGCCAATATCACTTGGCATAGGTGCGAAAGAGACAGTATACTCTTTCCTTTTCCAAAAGTTATTGGTTTGTTAAAGATTATCTCAACAGTGAGAAGTGCAGTCGATATTGCTTGTTTTACATCCAATATTAATTTATTCCTAAGTGTAAGAAAGCTTGTAAAATACAACAGTATATGCAAAAAAAGGATAAATTTAGTCTTTAATGATCGGCATCGAGGCTCCTTTAGTGAGGGAACGTTTATTGCAAGTTTTATGGTGTACCTAACACGGTATAAGAATTTATAGTCGCTTTATATTTTTTAGTTTACGCCTCTATTATATCTGGCATTCAGAAATGTATTACTTTCATTATTTTATTATTCTTATTTTGATTTGTTTACTGACACTAATAAATATATCGGGGCTTCACGTCCAACCACTTAGCTTACATTACTAATCTGTGAGCCTTCTCGATTAATATTAGCATTTTGAACATAATCGATATCGCATACGTTGAATCATTAATCGCCTACACTTTATCGGAGCGCGCGAAAAAGTACACAAATCACACCTCTCGAACGTTTACTTTTTTTTATTGGAGCCACGCACAGGAACGCGTTCTTCCAGCCAGTACTTTTTTATTTTTCGCGCCTTTTAATGTTTTTTTTTTCATGTAGAGACGCTGTTAATGCCGTTTAGGATGAAAAGTACAAGAAGAATGTCTGAACAGCCACATCAAAGCAATTTTGTATTCCTTGTGTAGCTATTTTATGAAATAAAACCTCATGATTATAATGGCGGTTTATTGAGCGTTGTGTGATAAAAATAATGGAAAAATAGATGATTTACAAAATAAAGAAACTTTCTGAGAATTGGATAAAGTAATAAGATACATACTTACTTTATTTGTACTAACTGGATTACTAAGTATAAAAAATAACAGCTAAATGAAAAACTGAAGATATTGTACTTATATTGTAATAATAACTGACTCATGCCCCCTTTGTTGAGCATTATTCGGGTATATAAGTAGCCTATGACTATGGCTTTTTATTAGTAAAATAATTTTCAAAATCGGTTCAGTAGATCCAGAGAGAGAATATACCCTACAAACTTTACCTCCATTAAAATATTAGTATAGATTTAATACAATAATACTAACTTACTAAAAAAGCATCTTTATAAATAAAAACTACAAAATGGCGACCACAGGCTACATGGGTGCAATATTTTTTTCTCTGGCTCGTAAGCCAACAAATGACTCATTGACAGTGGTTTAAAAGTAAATACGCAGTTACGTGTTATTTTCTTTTTTTTTAATACGCCCTGCACGGCATACTCAAGTTATAGGTACTGGTATTAGTAGCGTTCATAGGCTACGGAAACTGTTTACTGTTTACTGAAAATATTAACACGGTTATTTTGTAAACAAACACACGGTCCGCCTAATGGTAAGCAGTTGACTATGGACGCTTGCAATACGGCTGTCCCAGATCAAAACCCAGTAAGAATAATTTTTTCAAATATATATTTTTTGCATATTTAGATTTTTCAAAGTATGTTCCGCCAAATTGTGAAGACACCAGCTTTAATATCATATAAATAAGAGCTATTTTGATACCACGAAACCAAGTAAGTGTTCTATATACCCTTCATAAACTATTTCAAAAACCTAGTAGTAAAGTTAGTAAGGGGCATAAATTTCTCGTAATTTGTATTCAATAGTTAGTATTCCTTTCAGTTAATATCATTTTTTCAGTTTAACACAAATACTTTTGTAAGGCTACTCCGATGTATGTTTTTGCGCTCTCCTGTAAAATTTGTTAAAATGCACTTACTGGGTTTTGATCTGGGACAGCCGAATACGTGGGGTAATTGCAACACAGATGTTGCTAAGTCTGGGTGTAGTATGTTTTCGTTACTTGTATGTTTCAAAGTCAAACTCATTTATTCATTTAGATCAAATACATGATACTTATGAACGTCATAAAAACAAATGCCAGCATACTTTTTTCCTACGGCCAATTCGCTGACTCGAGAAGAATTGAAACTCGGGCCACTCTTTTTATTCGCCAGAGTATAACATTTACAATTTGGTATGAGTTGCATGCAATATTAGTGTTAACAAAAAGCGACGGAAACGAATATGCTATACAAAATTAAATATAGGTTTATAAAGTCCTCTGCGACACCGGGCTTGTTCCTTGGTGTGGGAGCTGTATTTTTGAAAAAAAAAATGGTTGCAGTCTTCTGTAAAGTGGAGATCTTTCCCCAGTCGGGCTTGCTCACTTAGTAAAGTGTCCTCTCAGAATCAATAAAGTTGTGGCCAATGTTTTATAAACGATTCATTTTATAGTTTTCTATTGCTTTACTGTCAAAGTTTTATGTATTTATGCTATTATAAATCTATTGAATATTTGTGGCTTCGTTGAGAAATATATTAATCTGTTATACGTGCATTCCATCATGGTATTAGAAGCGTTTAAAACCGCTACGTTTGATGGTTGACATTACAGATGCTATTTGTGACCCTGACTGCTAAGCGAAAGGTCGTGGGTTCGATTACCACCTAATGAACAAATGATTGTGTGACGCGTGCGGTTATTAGTTCGGTTTGTTTCTTTTTGTTTTTTTTTATACTACTTGGGTGGCAAACAAGCATACGCCCCGCCTGATGTTAAGCAGTTGCCGTAGCCTATGGACGCTTACAATACCAGAGGTATCACTTGCGTGTTGCCAACCCATTTTTTTACACCAGGGCTTTAAGATGGAAGTAACCCTGGAATAGGAATACGTTTCTTTCAAAACGCATCCCTAAATGAGCACACACAGGAAACGACTACACAGTGGTCTTCTTGCTAGCTAGTACGATGCCCTACCTCTCTTATATATCCTTACTAATATTATAAAGGTGAAAGTAAAGAAGGCGTAAGAATGGATGGATGAATGGATGGATGGATGTTTGTTACTCTTTCACGTAAAAACTACTGAACGGATCTGGATGAAATTTGGCACAGGGATAGATTATGGTTTGGAATTACACATAGGCTACTTTTTACAGCGATAACTGACATCCACGGAGCCAACAACAGCTAGTTATTATATATGTTACGGTAAATCTGATTAATTGAAAATTATTAATATTTTTACAAAATTATTAATAATAACCACATGTTTTGGTAAATGTGAATAATCGATCGAAATTTATTACTTTTAGTAGTAATTATTAATAATTCACGACACATATTGGTAAAAGTTAAAAAATAAATAAAAACCTAACCTAACCTAACCTAGGTTAGGTTAGGTTAGGTTTTTAACCTTATGTGAGCCGTAGTCAAGTGTAATTATTAATAATTCACGACACATATTGGTAAAAGTTATAAAATAAAATAAATAAAAACCTAACCTTTTTTTTTTTTTGTAGAGGGGAAATGCTTTACGCATATCGCCCCGCCCGGGGAAGCGAGGCGATTATGTCGGGCTCTCCGGCCTAAAGATGGTATGCGGCCGGAATACCGACTAAAACCCCCCTGTGCACCTACACTCGCCTTCACGGGTGGACCACCGGAACTTGATATGACATCAGTAGTCCACCCAGCGGCTGCCCGCAATATGCGGGCTCCATACCCAGTGACAGCGTCCGGGCGCACCGGAGATGCTGTCCCTCCGCGGAAGGATGCGGGTGAGGCTCCGCTGCCCCAGCCCCCCCGCAGCCTTACTATGGCGGCATCAGGCGCTCATGTGCGCGCCGACGCCGCCCAGTTCGCCGGCGGCGGATGGGATCAGCGAGATCTTCCTCCCTGATCCGTTCCGCCGCCTCCTTCTGCGAGATGATGTCCTCGCAGAAGGATGCGACCGCCATCCACTTCCTGTCACTGCCGACCATAGACCGTGCCACGGCCGGCAGCGACAGGTCTACACCGATGACTGCGACGAGGTCCAGACGCTGCACCGCCCAAGCCGGACACGACTCAAGCGTATGCTGCGCCGTGTCGTCGCCGCAGCCGCAGTGGTGGCAGACGGGACTCGGTTCCCTCTTAGCGACCTTGTGCAGGTAATGCCCGAAGCAACCGTGGCCGGACAGAACCTGCACCAGTCGGAAGGAAAGGGTCCCGTACTGCCGCCCCGCCCACTCCGACAGGATCGGCTGGAGCGCCTCCACGGTCCTGACACCGGCCCGTGGAGCCCCCAGCCGACCTGACCACCGGGCCATGATGGCCCTGCGGGCGGCTTCGCGCCACTCGCGGATGTGTTCAGGCTGAGGGGACCGCCGCTCTGCCCGAACCGCTGCCGCCCGCCGATACACTTCGGCGAGCACCTCCGCCTCCAAGTCCCACGGGGGGGTTCCGGCCAATGCGCATGCTGCATCCGTGGACACAGTGCGGTAGCCGCGTATGGCTCTGACCGCCATTGCACGCTGCGGCCTTGCCAGCAGCTGCCTGCTCTGAGCGGTCAGAGACCCCGCCCACACCGGTGCGCCGTACAGCGCCATTGACCGGACCACCCCCGTGGTGGCCAGGCGCGCCGCATCTTCAAACTTGCGACCCCGGGCTGTGACTAACGTGTCATCGGCGTAACAGAACACGCCCAGCCCGGGGGGAAGAACACCGCGCAGGACCCAATCGTAGCCGATGTTCCACAGGAGAGGGCCTAGGACGGACCCCTGCGGAACACCGCTCGAAATGGCCCTGCGCCCGACGCCGCCTTCTCGGTCCTCGTACAGGACACACCTCCTCTCTAGGTAGTCTGCCACTAGCAGCCTCAGATATTCAGGCACTCCATGGAACCGGAGCGCCTCTCTGATGCTGCCAAATGGCAGGCTGTTAAAGGCATTGGCGATGTCTAAGGACACTGCCAACAGCACCTCGCCGTTGATTACGGCATCTTCGGTCGCGGCCCTAAGCGCCATAATGGCGTCGACCGTCGAACGCCCAGCACGAAAGCCATACTGGGTATCCGACAGGTCGGGACCGACCTCGCTTAGGTGCTGGACAATGCGGGCAGTGAGAATCCTCTCAAACAACTTCCCCGCCTCGTCCAGCAACACGATTGGCCTATAGGCCGCGACCGAGTCCGGGGCCCTCCCCGGTTTCGGTAGGAGCACCAGCTTCCCCACTTTCCAGGTCTCAGGGAACCTTCCAGACGCCAAGCAAGCATCAAAAAGGTCCCTGAGGCGGCCCCCCATGTGATCGAGGATCAGAGCAAGTACTCGGGCAGGAATCCCGTCTGGCCCAGGGGCGGTGTTCTTGGAGCGGACTCTGAGAACAGCCGCCCCTAACTCCGCCTCCGTGACAGGTGGCACCTCTTCAACCTCCCGGACTTCGGCCCTTACAGGGACCATCGCCGGGGGCGTGTGCTCCGCCTGTGGCGGGAATAGACCCTCGATCACTTCTGTGAGGAAGCTGGGCTGAAGGGACTCAGTGAGGGGGGGGCCCCGCGCACGGAGCTTATTTAGCGCCGCGCGGTAAGGGCGACCCCAGGGGTCACGATCAAGTCCCTCCAGCATCTCCTTCCTGGAGTGCTCCTTGGCACGGCAGATGGCCAGCTTGAAGGCTTCCACCGCAGTGCGGTAGGCCTCGTACAGCTGGCTCTCTCCGTTGTCATCGCGGTTGCGACGCCGGCTGCGAGTATATGACCTTCGGGCACGAACACAGGCCGCACGAAGGTCCGCCAGATCCTGGGACCACCAGTAGACCTCCCTCTTTGGGGGCCGCCTTCGCACCCGAGGCATGGCAGCATCACAGATTTGCGTGAACGCATCCCGGATGCAGCCAGCCTCGGCATCGACCCCTTCCAGGGGAGGTGATGAGGACAGCCATGAGTGAACAATGGCTGCCTCCACCAGTAGATCCCTATCTAGCCTACCCACAGCCCACCAAATAAAAAAAAAAAAAAAAAAAAAAAAAACCTAACCTAACCTTTACCAGGTCGTCGGTCCACCTTGTTGGAGGCCTGCCCACGCTTCGTCTTCCAGTTCGTGGTCGCCACTCTAGAACCTTTCTGCCCCAACGGCCATCAGTTCTTCGAGCTATGTGCCCGGCCCATTGCGGGCAACCGATGGGCGAGGTCGGCTCAGGATCGAGAGTTGTGGAAAACCTTGGGGGAGGCCTATGTCCAGCAGTGGACGTCTTTTGGCTGAGATGATGATGATGATGATGATGAACCTAACCTAACCTAGGTTAGGTTAGGTTAGGTTTTTATTTATTTAACCTAACCTAACCCCCCGCGCCTCTCGCACGTCGCACACACCGCCCCGCCCCGCAATCCTTGGCCACTTATTACATTTATCACTACTGGGGTTAAATTATTAATAATAACCGACAAATGTGATTAATTTATCAGTTTAACCTCGACTTTCGGTAATTATTAATAATAATAGATAATTATTAATAATCTTCAATTATTCACTCTTACCGTAACATATATATCAAATCAGATGGCCTAGTCCGAGTTTTCTGAAGCGGTGATGGCAGAACATTACCAGCTTGGACTTAAAAGGTGTTAGTTCGATCCCCGGTGGCAGTATCAATGATGATGTTGAGAAGTATTTGGACGCAACAACAGCTATGTTAGTATGTTTAAAATAAGTTTTGTAGGTATATGTTTATATATTCTATCTAACTCCTCCTATTTACTTCTGATTTAATTAGTTGCGGGGTCCAAGACAGTAGGTTTAGTTGTCCACGGGACGCACGAGTGTCAAAGCTTGGTGTATCAGTTGATTACTCTGCTGTTGATCCTGGCTCACAGGAGTCACAGCGGTGGGCATGTGGGTAGGATTGTCCCGATATGTATATATATCTAACTAGGGGTCGCCCGCGACTTCGTCAATTCGTAATTTCGAATAAATTCCCGGATTTTTCAACATATCTCACTACTGCTCCGCTCCTAATGATCATAGCGTGATGTTATATAATCTATAGCCTTCCTGGATAAATGCACTATTCAACGAAAGAAGATTTTTTCTAATCGAACCTGTACTTCCTGAGATTAGCACGTTCAACCAAACAAACAAACAAACTCTTCAGCTTTATAATATTAGTATAGATTGTGTAAATAGCTATAAAGACATAGACAGACTCAAGTTCTGGAAAGTTCTTACATTATAAAAGCCAATAACTTACCGATGACCAATGTCCATAGCCACTGTATGTACCTATCTAAACAGAGTTAGTATGCGTTGCTCTCACTGTTCAAACTCTGGGGAGAAACTTCTAACCAAATCCTTGGTGGAATATCGTGGTTCCCGAAGGAATATCGTACGGTATTTTGCATTAACCACAGCATAACTTCTAGCGATTGTAGCTACTAGCTGTTGCCTGCGGCTCCGCCCGCGTAGATGTCGGTTATCGCTGTAGTAGCCTATGTGTTATTCCAGACCATAATCTATCTCTGTGCCAAATTTCATTCAGGTCCGTTCAGTAGTTTTTGCGTGAAAGAGTAACAAACATCCATCCATCTATCCATCCATCCATACTCAAAAACTTTCACGTTTATAATATTAGTAGGAAGGATTTTCCTGTTTCTTTTGTTTAAAAAGATAACTTTCGCTCTAGGGAACAAGCTCTGTGTCGCGGGAGACTTTATAAACACAAAGAACACCAAGGCTCGGGACAATCATTTATGGATCACACATTTTTTTGTCCCGGGGATCGAACCCGTAACTCGCCACGCAGTATAACTTTATTCTGAATTGAGAGTGAGGTGTCGCAAAATATTAAAGAAATAAATTGGCCATCTGACCACAAACTAGGCAGAGCACCACAACTACACCCTGTGTATAATTATTTGGTTGTGGTCTCTTATAAGGTGGAAGTCCTTCCTCCTTCGGGCTTGCTCGCTAGTATGGTGCCCTACCCCTCTTATATAAATGTTTGTTGCGGGTCTGGATGTATTAGTGTCCATGAATAATTTTTTTGGAGGTTGGGCAAATATATATTTTCACTGCTATTATATAAAAGCTATTCTGTACCATAATGTAGTTTATGTTTCTGTTAGTATAATGACAATTGCAGCATTCTACCAAAAGCTAAACCCACCATAAACAAACAAATAAAGCTTAAAATTATTTAATTTATGCTGCCACATTATAGTTTAACAGCAAGCAATTCGAAGCTAATATATTATTACAGTACGTAGACAAAACTGTGTACATCGGCAATCGATTTATTTCTATTTTAGTTGTGTTGGGTTTTATATTAGTGACCCTGGCTGCTAAGTTAAATTACACCAGACACATAATATCATGGTGTAAGGATATAAGAATCGTGTTCATCTGTCCTGGGTGAAAATAGAACCAACCGAAATTTTTCTGTAATTTATCTATATGTATTAGGTATATATGTAATTATAATGGACAACGGGTCTAAATCGCGTAATATTTTAAAGGTTTTCATACCTTTTTGTTTCCCGACGTTTCGGTCGAATTGCACCGACCGTGGTCAACCTTTAAAATATTACGCGATTTAGACCCGTTGTCCATTATAGTTATAATATGTGTACAAATCGTAAAAGTTTTAAAGAATTTATATATGTAATTAATCCATCTTTTTTTTTCTTACGGTCTATAGGTTTTTATATTTAAACACTTATAATTTATTTTAACTTAAGTTACATTTGATATGATGATCAGAATCTAGTTGCACTTACCTAAGAAGGAGAATTCCATCCAGCCTTTGCATAATAAATTAGATTAACTTCCATTCATGCTATCGGCTAATTGGATCGTATTCTAATACAGCTTGTCCTACGACAAAGGACTCTTCTAAAGATTTCCATAGTAGTCGATCCTTAGCTATACGGGTCCACTTGGGGCCTGCTACTTGCCTTATGTCATCTTCCCAGTC
Organism: Trisateles emortualis; assembly: GCA_947095525.1. Lineage (NCBI taxonomy): Eukaryota > Metazoa > Arthropoda > Insecta > Lepidoptera > Erebidae > Trisateles > Trisateles emortualis. Next base: position 7,598,873 of record OX352754.1, on the reverse strand, counting down.
TTTACACTGTCTATCAATAGGGTACGGTAACTGCTTAACATTAGGCGGGCGGTATGCTTGTTTGCTTCCTTGGTAGTATAAGAAAACTTAGGAATGTGTTTTTAAGAAAACGTATTTCTATCCTTGAGGTACTCCATCACAAAACTCTGGTGTCGCAAGCGTCCATAGGCTACGATAACTGCTTATCAACCAGGCGGTCTGTATATTTATTTGCTACCTTCGTATAAAAAAAAATGAAAGAAGATGACGGATAACGCCGATGTGCACACATTTTATCTAAGAACTATATAGGTATAAGTTTGTTATAGTGCCTATTAATTTGAACAGTAATTATTGCTTGAATTACTGACAAGACAGAGCTTAGATCAAGTTTCTGATGCTTCTGTGACGACAATCGAATTGTGGTAGATGGTTTGTAATTGGCATTAATATAATCCAATTCTTGAGAACATATAGCATTGCTGTTGGAGACAGCGAAGGCAAATTGTCGACTAGATATTAAAAAAAACAGAGTCGAAAATTAACGAGGATCTAAACAGACATCTATTGTAATTTTATAACTGAAAAATTGGATTTGTATTTTTGGCCCAAGCCAGGAATCCAACCCGGGACGCTTACGACGACCTATGGACGCTTATAATACCAAAAAAATCACTTGCGTGTTGCCAACCCATTTATTTTACACCAGGGCTTTATGGCGGGAGTATCCCTAAATGAGCACTGGAGACCTGTAAGCAATCGCTTCTAACCAACAAAACATCAATATACAATCACAATAAATGACACAAGTACTAGTGAAGTGTCCCATAGTACCGTTAAAAAGAAACAAAAGGTATTACGTTCGGGAACGGCAAGTCTCCAAACTAGTTTGCATTTTCAATTTTAAGACGATTTAAGTTTTAAGTTCAGTTTAAGTCGTTAAAGATTTCATTCGGAAGGGATTTATTCTTAAACGGTTTCGGTGGCCGACATAATACATTTATATTTGAATTGTGTATTTTTATTTATACATCTCAACCCATAAACGTCCCACTGCTGGGCACGGGTCTCCTTCATTAATTTGGGGATATTAGCCTACTATACCACGCTGGCCAGACGGGTTGGTAAAGGGTTTTGTTTCGAGTTTTCCCTCTCTTGCAGTGGATATTGTCTGCCTGACTTGTATGCCTGTATTTTTATTTACGTAACTATTAATTAGGCCTCCCCAAGAATTTCCACAACTCTCGATCCTGAGCCGACGTTGTCCATCGGTTGCCCGCAATCTTTACCAGGTCGTAGGTCCACCTTCTTGGGGGCTTGCCCACGCTTGGTCTTCCGGTTCATTGGCGCCACTTTTCTGCCCCAACTAGCATACCTTCTGCCACCCATTGCTACTTAATGGAGGCAAGTCTCGAGCTAGGTCGGTTACTCTTGTTCTCCTACGAATCTCTTCGTTTCCAGGCCTTTTCGGGGTAGGCCTATGTCCAGCAGTAGACGTCTTTTGGCTGAGGTGATGAACTATTAATTTACTTTTAGCTGGAGAAGTTTTAAACAGACGTTGTTTAACAAAGGTAGGGCACCATTAATCGAGCAAGCGTGACTGAGGAAGACCCTACCTTGCAGAAGCAGCCAAATCATTACACACAGACAAATCAATGAAAAAGGGCTAAATTAAAAGTGCCCAGAATCGACGCGACGTTCATGCATGAAGAGGTTGATGAATGTAATGGAGGCGAAGGAAGTATGTTTGGATCGAAGCGATTGGCGTACCATAGTCTCTGCCTACCCCAGTGGTAGACGGGCTTGATGATATGTATGTATGTATATAATAAAAATGAAAACAAAAGTCATTACAAAAAGAAAACAGTTTATCAATTCTGTTTATTTAAATGTATATTTGCATAATGTACAAAAAGATATAGAAATGTATGGTAGTTAAACACAGAACTGCTGTTACACATGCAAGTGTCACTGGAATGTTGCTCGCCAATTACCTCCGAAACGAATGGGACCGGTCTGGAACGCCACCAGAGCTTTAAGCTTACACGGTCAATATTATTGAAGCAATATCAAAATTGATCATTATATTGAATGTGTGAGTAATATTTATATATTTTTTTAATAATAATAATAATAATAATAAAATATTTATTTGCGTAAAACATGGTATAAAAGGTGGTATAAATATAAAGAGTACAAACATGTTTAGCTATCTACATAGCGTGCAAATTCACTCGTAGTAACACCAGTAACTATTACTACATAGTGATTAGTTACTCTGTGTATTACTACTTGGGTAACGTTAAACATTTTTCTTCCAAGAATTCCTTAATACTATAAAAATTAAAAGTATTTAACAAAATGTACAATTTGTTTTTAAACAGTCTATTATCTAATTGTTTCAAATCACACGGTAACTTATTATAAATTTTTATACACATTGCCAAGCAACTTTTGTTATATTTAGTCAATCTTGGAAAATTATTTAATATAAGTCTGAATGGGTCTCGTCGATTACGAGGATGTACTTCGTTTGCCGTTTGAAACAATTGCTTATTCTTTCTAACGAACATACATATTTCGAATATATAGAGTGACGGTAGTGGTAACAAACCAAGTTTTTTGAATGTCGGCTTGCACGATTCATCAGGTTGCATTGCTTGCATTGCCCTGATACATTTTTGCCACGTAGGTGGCAATCAAGCAAATATGGCCTGTCTGATATATGTAATACCAGAGGTATCGCCGACCCATTTTTTACACCAGGGCTTTAAGATCGAGTATCCTACTTTTTGGTTGGCAAACAAGCATACGGCCCGCCTGATGTTAAGCTGTATCCGTAGCCTATGGACGCTTACAATACCAGAGGTATCACTTGCGTGTTGCCAACCCATTTTTTTTACAACAGGGCTTTAAGATGGAAGTAACCCTGGGATAGGAATACGTTTCTTTCAAAACGCATTTCTAATTGAGCGCTGGAGACCTGTACTCACACACAGGAACACCGCTGTGTGTAGTTATTTAGCTGTGGTCTTCTGTAAGGTGGAGGTCCTTCCCCAGTCGGGCTTGCTCGCTAGTATGGTGCCCTACCTCTCTTAAATATATCATAATATCCTTGGGTTAGAAAATCGTTTGTTTCAAAACGCATCCCTAAATGAGCTCCTATTTGCGTCATAAAGTAATCTAGTAATCTTATCAACTTAAAGCGTGAAAACACATGTAATTGATCATTACTTTTGTAAAAGAAACATAATAAATACATCATTAGATATATTCAAAGACGATACGAACAATTATAACACTTTAATATCGGGTAACGCCATCGGAAACAACTTGTCTAACCTGTTTAACAGGATTCGAAGTTAAATTTAATTTCATGCTTGTAAAATAAATGTCATGTACGCTAATTACTATATTATATTAATTAAATTTTAGTGAATAAGTTGATAGACAGAATAAAAAGACCGAGTGGCCGAGTGCGAAAGTAACCGATTTGCACGCAAAAGGTACGAGTTCTATTCCAGGTGGCACCAATGTGAATTTCACTTTGTGGAGTTTATATGTACTAATTAAATGATTCGCCATCTGCTAACGGACATCGTGAGGAAACCCATATGTCTTAGAAGAAATTCTAAAGACATGTCTAATTCACCAACTCGCATTAGGCCAGCGTGTGCGAATTAACTGCCTTGGTGGTCCAGTGGGCGCAGTATGCGCCTGCGGTGTACGAGGTTGAGGGTTCGATTCCCAGACAGGACAAAACACAGTGTGACCCACAAAGTGTTGTTCTAAGTCTGGGTGTAATTTGTGTCCGTTAATTGTATGTATGTAAAGTCCCCCGCGGCACAGAGCTTGTTCTCTAGTGTGGGAGTTGTCTTTAAAAAAAAAATTAAGACCTACATCCTCTGTCTTGATAGAGGAGAGGAGACCTATGCCCAGCAGTGAGACTTATGTGGGTTGCTATTAAAATGTCTAAACGGGTAACAAATTGTTTAACCCGGGTGAAGTTGACTGCGCTGTTGTTTCAGTGGCTTAAGAAGTTACCTTGCCATTGACCACTGCGCGGCGTGTTGTGGATTCAATCCCCACACGGGACAAAAAATTGTGTGATTCATACATGGTTGTCCCAAGTCTGGGTATACTTTGTGTCTGTTTATTGCATTTCGTAAAGTCTTTCGTGACGCAGAGCCTGTTCCCTAGTGCGGGAGTTGTATTTTTAAAAGAAAGAAAAGAATGAGAATAAAATCGGCGCGGGCTGCTAGTAGGTAGTTACATAATAATTATGTTAAGTTTTATCTGTGTAACATTTACGAATGAAGCTATTAAAACTTGATTTTATATCAAAAATATGTATTTTATCCTCAGCGATCGCAGAAGCGCATTTACGAAGGCAGCTTGCACTCTCAATATTATAATAACCCGTTCTTCAAGCGGCATAACAACCAGTTTACACTAATTTGACGCTCAGCTCACACGAGATACTGAACAGCTGATAGGCTGTATCCTTAATACCTGTGCATTAAAAAAGAAATAAGTGTCTATAAGTTATCGCCTGTCAAACACTACACTTTTGTTTAAAACGATTTTATTTCCCGCTTGTTTTTGACAGCTGTCATTTGATTGACGTTTTGTGGTGCTTGTTTTTATCTGTAGTTCAGAAGGCAAAGGAGTTTGTGTATAATGCCTGAGTAAGAATAATAAAATTATTTGTATACTGACGGCACATACTGCATCGAAGTAAGTATTGTATACATATATGTATATGGACATTCAAACTATTTTTTGTTGCTGTGAATGTTTGCTTGCTTGATATTGGATAAAAATGTTTTTAATTTAAAGTCATTCTGTACTTTGATGCAATGTTGGCATATGTCCATCGTCAATTGAAATTTAAAAACTGTGTCATAGCGCGGAAATCATCATTAGAATGAGTAATCAGCATGGCGATGTAACTTTCTATTTCATTTGTTTAACATACCATTGTTACTACGATACTTTTGCCATCGAATAATTTTGATGAATACACTCCTTATTTACAAGGCTATAAGGTTTATTATCGTATTTTAATCCGTGAAGGGCTTCCTTGTGTTAAGTTTACATGGCATTAAGAACACTCTTGTCAAATTCGTTCACTCCAAACAAGTACTATGACGCGATGTACTATAGTAGAAAACTAGCTGTTTCCCGTGGGTTTATCCGCGTTTATAGTATTTTTTACAGATACTGTGACGTTTAACATTTGACAATGAAGATGAATGAAAATGATTGAATTAATCGTTCATCTAAAATAAGTAGCTAATTAAGTGACCAAGAGTCTAGAGTATTTAATTGATAGGTTTAAATTTAATAATATTTATTTAAACCCTCTCTCTCTCTTGATAGAGGAGAGGAGACCCGTGCCCAGCAGTGGGACATATCTGGGTTGCTATTATTATAAATATATATCTATCGTCCTCTCCCTCAGGACTATTATATCTCCTTGCCAAATTTTATTATGATCCGTTCAGCCATTTAGTCGTGAAAAGGTAACAGACAGATAGACAGCCAAAGTTACTTTCGCAATTATATTATTACTAGCCCGCGACTTCGTCTGCGTGGTAATTTGGAATATTTTCATATCACAACTATTGCTCCGCTCCTATTGATCATAGCGTGATGTTATATAGCCTATAACCTTCCTGGATAAATTAAAGCAATATTCAACAAAAAATATTTTTTCAAATCGAACCAGTACTTTCTGAGATTAGAGCGTTCAACCAAACAAAAAAACAAACTCTTCAGCTTTATAATATTAGTATAGATTAGAGATGTAGTCAAGCTACGAGTTCAATTTAAATAATTTGTTTTAATTTTGTACTAACATTTTTTATTCTGGCAACTTTAATAATCTTGTTGTTGATAATTATAATTATTACAAATAGTTTTGTAGATAAAATCGATAAATAGAAAGTATTAGGGCCTTTTAATATTGTAATTGATTAATACCTCGATAGTGTAATACTACTAATATTATAAATGTGAAAGTTTGTGAGGATGTATGGATGTTTGTTACTCTTTCACGTAAAAATTACTGCACGGATCTGGATGAAATTTGGCATAGAGATAGATTATAGTCTGGAATAGCAAATAGACTACTAAGAATCTTTATCGCGATAACTGACATCTACACATCTTTCTTACTATGAATTCATTCTACATACATATAAGACAGAATACAGAATAAAAACCGTAATCACAGCACAAAGACAAGTCTTTGTGATTCTTGGGTGGGAATCGAATCCATGACTTTTCGCTTATCAGTCAATGAATCAAGGTCACTAAGAGGCCAGCCAAATCTCTATTCTTCTCTATTCTCACGTTTCCAACTCTAAAAATAAAACTTTTTATAAATTCACTCAGTACACTAAGTACCTATATAAAATATTTAATTACAGAACGGGACGTCATCAATTTTAAATTTCGAACAACAAAACACAACCGTCGATGCGTCGAATGGGTTGTCGAATTCAAAACGATGAATAGTGTTGCTATTGTACAATATATGTATAAAAAAGATTTGATGGTATCTAAATTAAAAAAGTGTTGGGCTTGCTTGCACATGGGTTTATTTCGATAGGCGAGTTAATTTATTTTTATTTATATAGGAAATAGACAGTCATAAAATAATCGTACATCAAAATTAGGAGTGAAAACTTCTTTAGGCCTGTTCAGCACTTTTTGGGTGAACATAAAGCATGGAACTCGATTCAGGGAAATCATACATTTTGGGACTTTACGCGAACTCAACTTGACGGTTCGAAAGGGCGTCATCGTCACCGAACGCTAGCCATATTCATAAACTACTAATATTATAAGCGAAAGTTTGTAAGTATGGATGGATGGATGGATGGATGTTTGTTACTCTTTCACGTAAAAACTACTGAACCGATCTGGATGAAATTTGGCACAGAGATGGATTATGGTCTGGAATAACACATAGGCTTTTTATTTTACTTTTTACAGCGATAACCGACATCCACGCATGCGGAGCCGCGGGCAACAGCTAGTTCAAAAATAATAATCTATAATAATAATAGCTCGATATAATTCACAAGTTACTTAGTTTTCACTTCTATCGGCAGTCCCCAATGTCCCGCATGTTTTTGGACTGCACGATTGGTTCAGTAGCATAGGTGGCCTCGTCATTTATCACTGCGCGGCTTGTTGTAGATTCGATGCCGACACGGGACTAAAATTGGTGTAATCCACATAGATAGATGTTCCGAGTCTGATGTGTTCCTAAAGTCTATGCTTGTAAGGACGCTACAAGCTGTCTCTAAAAAACAGCCAAATACATAAACATACGGTAACTGCTTACCATTAGGCGGGCCGTATGCTTGTTTGCCACGTTGGTAGTATAAAAAAAATACAAATTTTAAAGAATTAAACTTCATATTTTATTTTATATTTCCACTTTTACGATTTAATCGGGACTTTCGAAATCTTCAATCTGGCAACCCAAAATAAAATGGATGGCCAAGATGACAGCCAATAAAGTGTCGCTAAAGTCGTTTGTTTAGTATTTGCATATATTTACCGCATCCCCTGTTACACGATATTCAAAATATTTTGTGTGGGAGATTACTTTAAGCTTTGTGTCGATAAATTTTATTTTTAAAGTGATTTTGATTCGTAAGAAATGGGCGGCGGGATTTTTTGTGAAGACGAAAGGGTTTTTATTAATGTTCCGAGTAATTTTATTAGTGTGCTGATAATAATTTGTTGCTACTTTACTTACTTGGAAAAGATAAAATTTTAATTTTAAATGATAATAATACAGCGTTGCCCTGTTACCTGTGAGCTGTTACCCATGTCGGTTGTTTAAGGGGCCCATCTCAGGTGCCCAGCGCTAATTTAGGGATACCTACGTTTTTAGCAAAACGTTTTCTTATCCAGGGATACTCTTTCATTTTCATTTAAAAAAAAAAGACAACTCCCGCACTAGAGAACAAGCTCTGTGTCGCGGGGGACTTTACAAACATACAATTAACGGACACAAATTACACCCAGACTCAGAACAACTCTTTGTGGGTCACACAAAGTTTTGTCGTGTGTGGGAATCGAACCCACAAGCTGGTGCACAGCAGGCGCATACTGCGACCACTAGACCACCAAGGCAGTCTTTCACACTCTTTCACAGAACCCCGGTATTAATTTTTTTGAGTCGGCGAGTCATACCTCTAGTATTTTTTTTGTTTTGTTTATACAACTCCCGCACTAGAGAACAAGCTCTGTGTTGGGGACTTTACAAACATACAAATAATGCACACAAATTACACCCACACTCAGAACAACTCTTTGTGGGTCACACAAAGTTTTGTCCCTGTGTGGGAATCGAACCCACAACTTAAAAACATTATAAGAGCCCTAACGGTAACAGCTTACCTGCTTAGTGGTAAAAAAGTGTTTATTTCAATAGTTACCATTTGGCTATTTTTTTATATTTATTTCTACGTCCACTAAACACCCAATTCTATAGCCCACTATATAAATCTAGTTATTTGACTATGGTCTTCAGTATGGTGGAAGCCCTTCCCCAAACAAGCTGTTCGCTTCTATGGTGTCCTACATCTCTTAAAATATTGCACAACATTCACTATAGTAGGAAGCTTACAAATATGCAATAAATATTAACATTAACAAAACACAAATCCATACAAAAACACAATTTGTATGGATGTGATTGCCGTCGCATCTCAAAAACATGATCAGCATCCATGTATACATTACATATTAATGTATTCAAGTCGTTCAGAAAGTGTAAATCAATTATAAATTGTTTTTGAATGCAAATGAATGAATGAACGAGTGAACTTATCTTGACGGTCACTTTTCACATCTTTGGGTTCCTTAGTGAATGCAAATGTGAAAGCATTTTAAGTTTATAGAGTCACTAGCTGTTGCTGTCGATGTCGGTTATCGCTGCAAAAAGTAATATTATAAATGTGATAGTTTGTAAGAATGGATGGATGGATGGATGAATGAATGTTTGTTACTCTTTCACGCAAAAACTACTGAATGGATCTGGATGAAATTTGGCACAGAGATAGATAGCTTTTTTATCGCGATAGCCGACATCTACGCGGGTGGAGCCGCGGGCAACAACTAGTATATTATATATTACCTAAGTGAATGAGGAGCGATGCGTCACTCACTACGTATATTTTAACTATGCCAAATAGTATAAAAAATGAGTCAGCAACACTCAAGTGATATCTCTGATATTGTGAGCGTCTATATAGTGACTGCCTAAGATCTGGCGAGCCGTATGCTTGTTTGCCACCCAAGTAATATAAATTTAAAATATTATTTTTATTATATTATAACTTTAATAAATACATACGGAACCCATAACAATTTTATATAAAACCCCCCTTATCAGCTACTTGACATAAATGGTACCAAAAACCGGCTATTTATCTAAGTCGCTCTATTGACAATCATTTGTTTTAGAGTACCAATGTCAAAGACTCTTGTCGTCACCAAAAAGTGATCATTTTGGTACTTTAGTGCCGGTTTTACATAATACATTGTCACTAATGGGGCTTGTTACCTTGTTTTATAAAAGCGATAGTGATAGGTGTAAGAATGAAAGATAGGCTTTCATTATTGTGTAGGAGTTTAGCTATAATTCCATCCATTTCAACCAATAAACGTCCCACTGCTGGGCACGGGTCTCCTTCATACATTTGAGGGATATTAGCCTACTACACCACGCTGGCCAGATGGGTTGGTATAGGGTTTTGTTTCGAGTTTTCCCTCTCTTATTTGATATAATTAGATACCGTCATTCCAAAGTAACTGCATATTCTTTATTTCTTTTTCTTACATGCCTCTAGGCAGTTGTAGATTCCCCTAGGTAGATATAATTTCCCCCTAGGCAGTTTTATTTGTTTCTTCTACCCACTCCTTCATTCATTTATTTATTCATCTCAGCCAAAGGACGTCCATTGCTGGAGATAGACCTCCCCCAAGGATTTCCACTCGGTCCTGAGCCGACCTTGTTCCCGCCGCCTCTTAATCGAGGGTAATTTGTAATATACCTCTTACGGAGTTGTTGTTTCTGATGCTTAAGCAGTTGTTGTTTAAAGTGCTAGGCAAGTGCACTTAGGAATGGCCTTAGTAGGTATAATTTTTAAATAAACCCCCATAGTTTCATTTGTACCATTTTTCAAAGTTAAAAAACATTTGCCGCAAGATCCATGTTGGTTTCACAAAAAAACTGTAGAAGTATACAAGTAGGTGTTATATAAATTTGTTTTAAAATTTCAGTACGTCTTCGTTTTATTTTTAATTCATTGTTAGCGCACCAATTTATGCGCTGTACAGTAGCTATATAATATATACCACCTATATATTATTGGTGCGCGCATCAAATTGGTGCGCTACTTGGTATACCTCAATTTTCGGGTTGTAAGTATTTTTACATTTTATTTTTATATTAAAGTACTTTTATCTATTTTTCTGTATATATTTTACTAGCTTCGACTCGCGATTTCGCCCGCATGTATAATAATGGGAACGGTAATTAAACCTGGTTTTGTGCCGGATAAAACGCCTATGTGCTATTCAAGGCTATAATCTATCTCTGTGCTAAAATTTAGCCAGATCCGCACAGGCGTTTTAGTGTGATTGAGTAACAAACATCCATCCATCCATCCATCTAAATTTAGCATTTATTATATTAATATGTATAGCGGCGCGTCCATGCTTCGCATGGGTGGACATTTATTAAGTTTTCGTAGGGATCCAGACCTTCTTTTTCAATAAAATATAGCCTATGATACCCGCTGATAATGTAGCTTTCTAATGGTGAAAGATTGTTTTAAATCTAATGTATGTATTTGGGGCTAAAAAGGAATAAAATGTAGGACGAATACGGATTTTTTACGTGGGGCAACACTTTGTGAGGCCAATGCGGGACAATAAAATCGGTTTAGTAGTTTTTGAGTTAAATAGTAACAAGCAAACAAAAAATCTAATCTTTCCTCTGATAATCCTTACTAATATTATAAATGTGAAAGTTTGTAAGAATGGATGGATGTTTGTTACTCTTTCACGTAAAAACTACTGAACGGATCTGGATGAAATTTGGCACAGAGATAGATTATGGTCTGGAATAACACATAGGCTACTTTTTGCAGCGATAACCGACATCCACGCGGGCGGAACCGCGGGCAACAGCTAGTATTATTATAAGTACTAATACTTTCTGAACATACCTCGATGCATAAGCACTAAATATTTCAACTCTGGTGAATGCAGTGCGTAAAATTAATGGTGTATCTTGTAAGACCGGTCTGGCATTCGTCGCGCGCCCGGCGACTATTAGTCGCCAGTTAAATCAGTCACGGTGAAGACGCCATATACCAGGCTGTTGCTGTGTGGGAGGCAACAGACTATGGAAAGAATTTCGCCATTATGTTTTACTGAGTAATTGCTTAGATTGAAGGTATATTCTTCGTTCTTAAATATATTTTCGAGAGAGGTAGGGAACCACAAACCAGCAAGCCCGACTAGGGAAGGACCTCCACCTTACAGAACACCACAGCCAAATAACTATACACAGCGGTGTAGTTGTGTTTCTGTGTGTGAGTACAGTGCCTCTAGACAAGTGGCATAAGCGATAGTCGAATCGAAAAGTCAAAAAATAAAATGTATGGAATTTGACGTGAGTTTACGATTTAATGTCGTAAAATTACGTCAAATCCCATACATTTTCGTTTTTGACTTTTCCATTCGACTCACACCAGCGCTCATTTAGGGAAGCGTTTTGAATGAAACGTATTCCTATCCCAGGGATACTCTCGTCTGCCCTGGTGTAAAACAATGGGTTGCCAACACGCAAGTGATACCTCTGGTATCTTCTTCTTATCGTTTGGTTAGTGGCCAACCTGGTGACAGAGTTATTTAAATCGCCCATATTTAGGCCTCTGTCGTGAGTACCTCTGGTATTGCAAGCGTCAATAGGCTACAGTAACTGCTTAACATCAGGGGGGCCGTATGCTTGTTTGCCACCCAAGTAGTATAAAAAAATATATATACACACATTTTGTAATTGGATGAACACCAATTAAACAGCGTGGGCAGGCCAATAAGGTGGACCGACGACCTGGTAAAGGTTGCGGGCAACCGATGGATAAGATCGGCTCAGGATCGAGAGTTGTAGAAATCCTTGGGGGAGGCCTATGTCCATTAGTGGACGTCTTTTAGCTGAGATGATGATGATGAAACACCAATTTTTGTAACTAAGTATCTTCAAAAATGATAAACTTTCATAGAAATCATTTCCTAAAATTAGCCAATGGAGATCTGTGCTCACACACAGGACCTACACTACTATGTATAAATTTATTTGGCTCTGGATGTTTCATTTCTTGTTGTCTGCCTTGGTGGTCCAGTGGCCGCAGTATTCGCCTGCTGTGCATGAAGTTGTGGGTTCGATTTCCATTCAGGACAAAACTTTGTGTGACCCGCAAAGAGTTGTTCTGAGTCTGGGAGTAATTTGAGTCCGTTAATTGTATGTTTGTAAAATCCCCGCGACATCGGGCTTGTTCTCTTGTGCGGGAGTTGTCTTTTAAAAAAGAGAAAAAGAAGAAAAGTAAATTTCTGTAAGGTGGAGGTCCTTCCCCAGTCGGGTTTGCTCGCTTGTATAGTGCATTTTATTGTATTAAATGTTTCTTAATCTAATAATAGTAATATTAAACGAGTACTTACAGATATAAAGGGGGGTTAACATCATGTCCAATGCTTTTGAATGGCGATCACACAGTGAGAAGTTACGTGCAATTAGGTCGAATAGAAGAGGCTTCGGTATGATGGGCATTGTTTAGTATAATAATAAAAAATATTTCAGAAATAGACATAGTACAAAATAATACACGTATCTATGACGTAACGCCCTGGAGCGATATATTCCCTTAGATAAATGAATACCTTACTAACTAACATAATTATATAGATTACTAACTGTTGCTCGCGGCTCCGCCCGCGTGGATGTCGGTTATCGCTGTATCCTTGTGTTATTCCAGACCATAATCTATCTCTGTGCCAAATTTCATCCAGATCCGTTCAGTTGTTTTTACGTGAAAGAGTAACAAACATCCATCCATCTATCCATCCATTCTTACAAACTTTCACATTTATAATAATAGTAAGGATAAAACTTATAACTAAACACATATGAACGGTGTCTTGTTATATTTTGCTGTGTTGTAATATCTGATTAGGTGAAATTTCTAGCTACCAAAAAATAATCTATAGAATTATTCACCATAGATCATTTCTATATGACTATTATGACATTTAAATAGGCTATTAGATAATATTTGATTCATGTATTTTTTTTATTCTCTCTTCTCTCACTCTCTCAGTCAGACACGACTAGAAAGAACTTTAGACTTACGATAACGCGTAAGGCACTTCCAGACAATATCTATATGTGTGTAAGTGGAATACTTTTAATGTTTCGTCTAGGAATCTCTGCGGGGGACGTCAATAATTGGTGAAATCACTTAACTGAGCGACTGTTGTTCTTGCATGCGAGTAGTCTTGCATCAGAGTAAGCAAAGGTGTGTTTTATTGTACAACACGTTACAAAATTGGCAAAGCTATAAATATAAATAAGCTATTTATAATAATCACTAGCTGTTGCCTGCGGCTCCGCCCGCGTGGATGTCGGTTATCGCTGCAAAACGTAGCCTACGTGTTATTCCAGACCATAATCTATCTCTGTGCCAAATTTCATCCAGATCCGTTCAGTAGTTTTTACGTGAAAGAGTAACAAACGTCCATCCATCCATCCATTTTCACAAACTTTTACATTTATAATATTAGTAAGGATAATTAAATATTAGTTATACATATCGGCTCAGGATCGAGAGCTGTGGAAAACCTTGGGGGAGGTCTATGTCCAGCAGTGGACGTCTTTTAGCTGAGATGATGATGATGATTAAGGGCCAAATTAAAAGTACCCAGAATCGACGTTCATGCATTAAGAGATTGATAAAATAATACTTTTCAATGTTATAAAGTCCATCCTGATGTGGACACTGCAAAATTTTTCCTTGCCAGCGGCAAAAAAACTTTCCATTTTTAATTACTGGCAACTTCTAAACTGTATCAGTCATCCTGACATAGACAGATTACTCAATAATTGTTCTTTATACAAAAAAAAAACAAGATGGCTACCGGGCTACTAAATCACGATGGCGGATGTCCTGGCGATGAGGTTAGTAATGGTTCTAATAGCTCAGAGGTTACGGGTCAAGGTCTTTGGTGTTCGTAGAGTATAAATGGCCGAATGAACGAAGAAAACGTAGCGGATAAGATGTAAGTATTTATTTATTAACCAACTCATTTTTTACAGCAGGATTTTAAGATGGAATATCTCTGGGATAGGCAATATCCTTCCCAAGTCAGTCTACATATGTATCTATTTCACAATACCAACATTATCAAAAGCTACAGTACCAACCTACATTTTTTATGTTATACTACTTAGGTGGCAAACAAGCATACGGCCCGCCTGATGTTAAGCAGTTACCGCGTGGCCTATAGTCGCTTGCAATACCATAAGTATCTCTTGCGTGTTGTCAACCCATTTTTTTCACCAGGCCACTATCAAAGTGGCAAACAAGCAAACGGCCCGCCTGATGGTAAGCAGTTACCGGAGCCTATGGACGTTTATGATGGGAGCATCCCTGGGATAGGAATACGTTTACTTCAAAACGCATCCCTAAATGAGCGCTAGAGACACACAGAAACACAACTACACCACTGTGAGTAGTTATTTGGCTGCGGTCTTCTGTAAGGTGGAGGTCCTTCCCCAGTCGGGCTTGCTCGCTAATATGGTACCCTAAGTACCTCTCTTACATTTTAAAACTGTCACATTCACTGATTCCGATTTCTAATAAATCATTCTGGTTCAATCGGATCAAAATCGGGCACCATCGTTATGACGACATTGTTCGCTTCTCAGATTCGCCGGTTGTACGTTTCTGTGCAATTCTACAGAGTTTATCGCCTCGTGGCCGCCGTAGCTCGTCGTAATGGTTCTTAATGAGCGTTTAAGATGTTGCCCGAGAGCCTCACTTGTTTTATTGTTGTAATTAAACCGCCCTGATCTATAGAACTCGTAGATCCGAGTGTGAACGTTTGTGTAAATTGATTTTTATCCTGTTCCGCGTTTTTTGTTTTGCCGCGAATTAGTTTTACTTGTTTATTTTTTTGAATTTAGAATTGGAATGTTCGATTTTAATTTTTGTGTTTGTTTATGGAATGTTGTTTTTTTTACATAGTCGGTTCCCGCTACATATCCCTATATTATAGTTAGTTGATATTCTAAATCACGCAACGGATTTTTGCGGTTCTCGTCATTAGATAATATCCTCCGTGAGGTTTTCTATGTATAAATACGTACAAATTTAAATAGAAAAATACCTTATAGTATGTCTATACTAACTGCCTCGTTGGTCTAGTGATTGTAGAGTTCGACTGATAATCACAAGGCCCTGGGTTCGATTTCAAAATAGATATTGAGATTTTCTAGCTAGAAAATAACTGCTTATGCCTAATCTCTCTCCGGCGATCTCAGATTGTACTATGGCAACCAGACAACTGATAAACATACTTATATACTTCTAAATACATACATATTATAGATAAATTACACCCAGACACAGAACAAACACTCATGCTCATCAGACAAAGATCTGTCCTGGATGGGAATCGAACCCACGACCTCCGGCGTAGCAGTCAGAGTACCTAACCACTAGACAAACATGCCAGTAAATTGATGATATTGTTGTATTTTTTCAAGCTAACCCATTTCTAATCCACATGCCGTACCGTAAGATTCCAGAGGAATTTCTTACCACGTACGATAAGGTTGTGGAATGAGCTCCCTGCCGAGGTTTTCCCAAGAGACTATAGCATGGGGTTCTTCAAGAAAGGAGTTATAAGGATTTTAAAGGGTCGGCCCCTGGTGTTGCTAACGTCCACAGGCTACGGTAACTGCTTACCATCAGGCGGGCCGTATGCTTGTTTGCCACCTTGGTAGTGGTATACATGGTACTTAAGCACTGAACAGCTAACAGCCGACACTTCTCCTCACACCTCCATAAAATTGGATCCTCACAACTAATTACCTTAGCGTAAGGCACTAAAGCGAAACAAAGCCGTAATTTTATTTTAAGGTTCAGCAATAAATAAATTTAACCTTACCTGACATTAATATTACCCACCAAATAATTATTTATATTAATTACACTGCAAGTTTGGTTCCGCCAGTTACCGCTGTGCGGCATGTTGTGGGTTCGATTCCCACACGAGACAAAAAACTTTTTGATCCATTAATGGTTGACCTGAGTCTGAGTGTACTTTGTGTCCGTTAATTGTATGTTTGTAAAGTACCCCGCTATACAGGGTTAGTTCCCTAGTGCAGGAGTTGTTTTTTTAAAATAAGAAAAAAAAAGAATTATTTTTTCCAAGAATATCGATTTAGATTTTTCTTATATTACCACGATAACAATCAAGCGTTCGGCTGACTAATGTCGTAAACTTACGTCAAATCCCATACATTTTCTTTTTTGACTTTTCCATTCGGCTATCGCTTATGCCACTTGTCTAGAGGCTCTGATAGTAAGCAGTTACAGTAGCCTATAGACGCATTATCTGGAGCGGGTGCATAAGTAACGCGTTGTGTTCCTTACATCATGTAACACCAGTGTTTTGGGTTATGGTAACCCATAGGCATGGGGTGTCATCAGGAACAAATCAAAATTAGTACGAATAAATACCAATAGATGGAGTTACATATATCGATTTGTTATTTACGTTTATGTAAAATTCAAACCTGGAAGAAATATAGCCTGAAACATATACGTACATATTTTAAGAAATCCTACTAGCATAGGAAAATGAAATAGAGGGCTCATAAAACAAAATTATAATTATATATTTTCAAAATTCAATAATGTCGCCGTAGTCCTGGCGGCAGTATTTTGTACTACTAAGAAGTTGAAACTTGCGAGTGACTTGTGAGTAATGGCGCTGGCGCTGTATGCATTTTTAGATTTTTATAAATTAAAATTTTACTGTTGGGTCATACTAGGTATAAAAATATATAAAGTTAGGTTAAAAATAAATAATACTCGTATATATATTTTTTCTCTCAACAAAAAAACTTTAAAAATGTCTTACGTTATCAAAATTATGAACAAAAATTTAAGATTTATTATCATAAATATTTTAAAAACTAAACAAATACAAAAAGTGTATCCTATGTTGGGATTCAATATTTTAAAAACTAAACAAATAGAAAATACAAAAAGTGTATCCGATGTTGGGATTCGAACCCGGTTCGGCCGGATACGGGTACCTCCGTACGGTGCTAAGGTATCGACGATCCTTACTGTGAGAAAATTACCTATTTGTGAATTCGAACTGATACTTAATAATTACAGTTTTATTATATTTTTCCTAATAATTAAAAAAAAAATATCTGATATTAAAACCATCTACAAAAAACAAATTTCAAAAATTGGACATGAATCTGGGATTCGAACCCAGTACCATGGGACTGTTGGACGAATACCACAGAATGCTATACTTACTCCTGATTGGCCTGTTGGTCTAGTGGTTAGTGACTCTTAACTACTAAGTTGGGGGGTCATGGGTTCGATTACCATTCAGGACAAATCTTTGTGTGATGAGCTCTGTTTGTTGTGCTGTGCCAAGCCTGGTTTCAGATGGTATGTGAATTGTCAGAAAATATTATTATTACTCTAATTCGACTCATCTCGTAGGTACTGAATTGATAGATGCTAGGTAGGTATAATATACTTATTTGTTAATTTGAACTGACAAACAAAAAAATGTTTATTATAGTTTCACGAATAATTAAAAAAGACATTTTATTTTATAGGTATACGTAATTAAAGCCATCAACAAAAAACTTAACACTATACCGTAAACTTCTGTTAAGATACGGGAAAAAATTGTTTAGCCCGGGGCGAAACCGGGGAGGAGCGCTAGTTAAATACGGAAGCAAACAGTCAAAATAAGTGTATATTTCGTACGTAAAGCGCGTGACCTTGAGCGAGTAAACGTGGCCCGAGCCCGAGACAATAAGCGATACCTACCCTTTATGGTCGGTGTTCGGTGTAGATGCCTACTATTTTTTGGGAAGAATATAATTTTTTTAACATAAATAAATTCGGTTATAAAGTGTCGCCATCTGTTGATTTTATGTGTATGCACGTAATCTGTTGGATATAGACATCTCATCATCATCATCATCATCTCAACCCATAAACGTCCCACTGCTGGGCACGGGTCTCCTCCAAACATTTGGAGGGATATTAGCCTACTATACCACGCTGGCCAGACGGGTTGGAATAGGGTTTTATTTCGAGTTTTCCCTCTCTTCCGGTGGATATTGTCTGCTAGACTTACTCCCTTAGTCGACTCTTACGACACCCTCGGGATAGAACGGGGTGGTGACATTTGTATTCTTAATCCGTCACCACACGGATAATAAATTTTTACTATTTATAGACATCTAGTGTCGTATAAATAGTAAAAATTTAGCCGCACGGTTAGCCCGAGTTAGCAGGGAACCAATTCTTTGTATGGGATGGGGTATCTGTACTAGTATTATATTATCTGTGCCATAGGGAACCTTTATTTTAACAAACCGTTTCCCTTATAGAACTTTAGAAGACTAAGTTTAAGGTCTCTCACGCGCAGGAAAACAAATACACCGCTGTGTGTAGTTGTTTGACTGTGGTCTTCTATAGAGTTCCTATCCTATTTGGGTTTGCCCACTTTTATAGTGCCCTACACTTATATAACTTCCTGACAATATTCTAACAGAAAAAAGCAATACTATTTTATCCGACCCGATGTTCCAACCCGCACTACAATTGCACCATTGCGTCACCAAAATTAATCGGTGAAGAATAATTAATCAGTGGAGAATATTTATAAGAAACACGATAAAAACACTAGTAGTAACAAAATATCAATTGAGGGCGGCTTGTCGATTTTTATAGAGAACTCTGTAAAACATCGGAGTCGCGTGTGCCTGGGTCTTATGCGGGGTAAGCACGCGAGGTACACTCGTAACTAAAAGTGATTTAGTTAATTTTTTCTGGCAGTTAGCTATTAACTCTTAATACGTGCCATTTGGTAGCCCGTCGGTTTTATGTTTTCCTTTACATATAATGTTATGTACTTAAATGTGGAATGTACAGATATTTTTCGGTTAAGCTAGCTTCCTAAAGAATTGCGCTATCAAGTGCAAAGACGTTTTTATTCCGAAAAAAGTGCGTAGCGTTTAACCACGGCTCCTATGTGCCGTGGTTAAACGCTACGCACTTTTTTAAAAACGTCTTTGCACTTGATAGCGTAATTCTTTAGGAAGTTATTTGACATCACGCTAGAAACTCAGGTAAGCTTGCTATAAACATTACACATGATAAAATGTAAAATTAGCATGCATAGTAAGTGACGTCCTTATTATTTGCTAGCTGCTGTTCCCCGCCCGCGTGGATGTCCGTTATCGCGATAAAAAACCCCTAAGTATCTCTTAGCCAAATTTTATTAAAATCCATTCAGCAGTTTAGTCATGAAAAAGTAACAAAAACACATACAAACAGGGTTACTTCCGCATTTATAATGTTAGTAAGTATGTATATTTGAATTTCTAATGAAAACCGTAAGGCTTGACATGTGAGAAACTTTAATTTAAGATCAAAAATAAATCGCTAGAAGGTCGTCATCTTACAATCTTACGTTTAGTAATTTATATAATACCTTTTTGTTTATAAATACAATAACTATAAACAGTAATTTATGTTCACCTGAAGCAGGTTATTATAAAAAATGAAATACTTAATTTTAAAATTTAAACAAATTTTCTTAACACTTGAGTCTCCGATAGTACTCCACCCTTTTATATTTTTTAAAGGCAGCAAGGCTCGACCACAAATGATCGAACGGTTCCTCAATGTTACATTTAAACTTATCCGATACAAAATGTAGTCATTTGTTCACTAGTATTTTCTTTACTTTAGAATTCAGCGCATAATATGTGTTTTCGTCTTTGTTACTAGCTTTTGTTCGCAGTTTTGCTCGCGTTGTATATTTATTAAGCAAAAGTAAGCGATAATACTTACTATGGAATTTAATCGACAAGCTCAGGGCCTGTGGAACGCCTTGGGGAAGGCCGCATTTTAAAATGGAACTCGGAGTAACCAAAGAGTATGAACTTAAAACCAGCATTGACTCGTGACGCATCAGGTGAACTGATGCCCACTGAGTACACACCTTTTGCTGCACCCAACCCACTTTTGGTTATGGTTGATTATGTTACTACTGAATAAGAAGGAATGTATTCAAGTTGTTTAATAGCACTAAATATTTTATTTATTTAGTAAGCTGTAGACGTCTTGTGGCTGAGATTAAGGTGAAGGTGAGATTACTTAGAAATAAGCTTCTTATTTCATAAATATTTTTTCTGTTAAAAGACAACTCCGCACTAGAGAACAAGCTCTGTGGTGCGGGGGACTTTACAAACATACAATTAACGGACACAAATTACACCCAGACTCAGAACAACTCTTTGTGGATCACACAAAGTTTTGTCCCTGTGTGGGAATCGAACCCACAACCTCGTGCACAGCAGGCACCACCAAGGCAGTTTAATTAACGTCTAGATCGAAACTTCAGCACGTATTTTTTACACATTATGAGAGTAAAAAATACTTATTTACATATAAAGATTGACGTTTGTCAATCTTTATATGTAAATAACTAAATACTAACCTCGTTTATTAGTTAAAAACCATGTAATTCTTTCAATGGTATTTAATGAGTAACAAATTTCTCTGAAACTGTTCACATGCCAATGCGATATAAAAATTAAAGGTGCAATATAACACCGCATTGCTATCGTGTTTAGCGAACATTACACGCAAAGGAGGCTTTAAAACTAATTCTTTTTATTTAATCTTATTTATTGAGAGATCGGTTTCACGTGTATAAATATAGACGGGCACTTTTTAATTAATAAAGATAAATTTTCCGTGTGGTGACGGATTAAGAATACATATGTCACCATCCCTTCCATCCCGAGGGTGTCGTAAGAGTCGACTGACTAAAATGACTATTTTAGTCAGACTGAAATGACTATTTTATATAGACATTTTAGTAAGTTTAGGTTGACTTGTTTTATACTATAATTGTTTTGTACAGCTACAAACTCAAGGGTCGAAGGGCCTGTCTATAACTATTACTTAGCCAAAGAGAAATCAGACACGCAAGAACCGAACCTTGGTCCAGAAGCAGCTAAACCTGTTACTTGTAATAAAGGCAAAAATTTTAATTTATGCACACCGCATCCTTCCACCTAACACCATACCAAAATCTACCTTATTTCTACGCATCAAGGTAGCATTTTCCATGTATTATCTTTCTGGGTCCTACCGGCTCCTGGTATAGTACATGGGTATGCGTATCTTAGAAACGCACTCTGGTTTAATTATAGTTTTAAAGTAGATGTAATAAACGAGGAATACTTCAGAATGCGATATACTAATTACAGAATCTTCACAGATTTTAGATTGAAAATACCTGATTTGCATTGCGTCAGTTGCTATTCTAAGATCTGACTTCGATTTGTTTTCAATTTTATGTCAGTTTAATAATACCTTACAGAAGACCACAGCCACAGAATTAATACTACATACAGTAGCTCGACTTCATACAAACGGACGAAGCGCGAGCTATACCTACGCGCCTCGACGGCAGCAGCACAGTAAACAAACAGTAGGTTATCTAAGGCCGCCCGCCGAGTTATTAGCCTACTCTTGCGTTGATACCCAGGGTTGTTCATACGATAGGTAAGCGAAACAAAAACAAGTGTCAAGTGGCCGACCCGAACGCCGGCCAAAAAAATGCGATGTACACACAAGTATATAAGTCGATCGTCAGACTACCGGAACCATATTTGGATTGAACAACACATCAGACAATAGAAAAAATAATAATTTCAAAAGTAATTAATTTGCAATATTAATTATTGTAAAATTGCCCTTATTACAACTATACCTACGCGAAAAATATGTTTACCTAAACGATGTTCCGTACTCAATCCTCTATTTTATAGTAAAACTAGACTTCTTAAAATAAACTTTAGCTCTAAACATAGTATTCAGAAAAATGCGACTCGGCTACGCTCTTAATAAAGCAAATAAACTGTGAAATAAACAATACAATACCATATTTTCTAATAATATTTAAGTATAAGTAGGTACTTATATTTCTGGTTGAGTAGGAAGTATGATAAGTCCGGGTTTGCGAAATCATTATTGAGGCACCCGAAAACACTACAATATTTTTTTCCCCTTTTTGAAGTCATGATACTCGAAATTTACGACAAGTGTCCGCCGCCCGCGCCGGCGAGAGTTGACGAACGCAAGCGGTCATGTAGCGTACGCGCGTGCTCACAGTCGCGAGTCGCGCTGCACAGCCCGCACTGCCGCTACCTTATTCTACCTTATATTATGCTAGCGTGTGCGTGAAATCGCGTGCCGACATGGCGCGCGGCGCGCACGCACACATTCAAACCGAGAGCGGCACGTTTGTATGA
The DNA here is from genome assembly GCA_947095525.1 of Trisateles emortualis. Taxonomy (NCBI): domain Eukaryota; kingdom Metazoa; phylum Arthropoda; class Insecta; order Lepidoptera; family Erebidae; genus Trisateles; species Trisateles emortualis. The sequence continues at coordinate 7,576,201 of OX352754.1, read as the reverse complement.
AGATGTTTTACTGTTTGTTTACTGTGGCAGCAGGCCCCTAGCATGACGACAGTGGTGACTGTGCCGCAGTGACGAACGTACAGAGTGTTGTTTTTCTAACAATAACCACGCGATTTTTTTACTAAAAATAAGTTCAAGTACATATTTAATATGATGAGAAGGATATACATATTGTGCTGTGTTCGGTTGCATGAATGTGATGTGATGATGTCAAGAACGCATCCAGAGTTAACTTTTTTTAGATTACCTTTTACCTTTTTTATAGTATTCTGTGCCACAGCCATATAACAATACACAGCGGTGTAGTTTTGTACAGGTTTCACGCGTTCATTTTGAGATACGTTTATAATTTAAGGTTTTCCTATCTATGATGACATGACATGTAGTGATGCTTTTCGTATTGCAAGAGTCCAGAAAGCTACAGTAACGGCTTATTTGCTTGTATGCGTGTTAGCCAATCAAGATGCATGAAAAAAGGCGGCATCAAGCCTACGGTTGCTAAAGTCAAAGTCAAACTCATTAGGATCAAATACATGATACTTATAAATGTCATAAAAACAAATGCCAGCATACTTTTTTTCTAAGGCCAATTCACTGACTAAGGTAAAGCCTCGAGAAGAATTAACAAGAAACTCGGGCCACTCTTTTTAATCGTCAGAGAATAACATTTACAATTTAATATGAGTTACAATGTTTATGGTAACAAAAGGGACGGAAACTAATATACCATATAAAATTAAATTTAGATAAATAAATGAAAAGTATTTAATAAATGAGGAAACAAACAATATACAAATTATAAAAATAATTGAGCTTTCTAGTATGTGATAATGAGGGGTCATCTTTTTAACCGACTTCAAAAAGAGGAGGTTATCAATTCGTGTGTATTTTTTATTATTTGTTTTTTATGTTTGTTACCGCAGAACTCTCTCATTTATGGACCTATTTGAAAAAATCTTTTTTTTTTCAGTTTGGTCCCAATTTCATCAAAAGAAAGTTTTGATGATAATGTCCATGAGGAATTGAGGGAAGTCCTCAAAAATTATAGGCACATATATAGCAACACATCAAACATTTGCATTCAGAAAGTATTATATGATGAAGTAAAACTGATGAAGAAGACCACAGATGGCCACCTGAACTTCTCAATAATAAGTATTTTACGGATGGCGATTAAATAAGTTTCCATTATGGTGGCTAAGGTAGCTAGGCAACGGAACTTCATAATTAAACAATGTAATGTAGCCGTTTTTAAGGTTTTTGAAATTCTGCAACTTACCGTACTGAAGTCGGTTTTTTTTGGTTAAAATCATAGTAAGTATAAGATTTGACTGCCTCGGTGGTCCAGTGGGTGTAGTATGCGCCTGCTGTGCACGAGGTTGTGGGTTCGATTCCTGCACAGGGACAAAACTTTGTGTGACCCACAAAGAGTTGTTCTGAGTCTGGATGTAATTTGTGTCCGTTAATTGTATGTTTGTGAAGTCCCCCGCAACACAGAGCTTGTTCTCTAGTGCGGGAGTTGTCTTTATAAAACAAAAAAAAACAAAAAAAAAAAAAAAAACATTTTGTGATCACAATAAGCAGTTACTGTCGCCTAGGGACGCTTACAATAGCTTTGTCCAATGCGGGAATCAAACTTGGGACCTTGTGATGAGCAGTCGCGCTCAAGGACCACATGTTCAAAGAGACAGTCAGCAAAAACGGATTGTATACCGTATATTTTTCAACCTAGAACACAACCTTCTCCCATGGGTATAATACCCATGACGAGTACCTTTAGAGGGTAGTTACTACCGTAATCATTCAGCATACAGTGATCATTAGTTTTTGTCAAGATTAAGAAAACTTTTCGTTTGTTTATGCCTAAGCTTTTCACAATTTTATCTTCTCAAGCCACTCAGGACAAATCTTTGTGTTGTTTTGTGTCTACAATATGCATGTATTTAGAAATATATAAGTATGTATATCAGTTGTCTTATTACCATAGTACAGGCTCTGCCTAGTTTGAGATCAGATAATGTGTGAGTTGTCAGAAAATATTATTACTATTATCTGATTTTGAGTGATTCATAAAGACTGTGTGTGCCAAAACCAACGCTGAACGTTGAAGCTCGATCGTTCAGAGGGCCTTTACAATTGGCATAAACGGTAGTCGAATCGAAAAGTCAAAAAATGAAATGTATGCGATTTGACGTAAGTACATTATATCGTTTACGTATGTCAAATCCCATACATTTTCTTATTTGACTTTTCGATTCGACTTATGCCACTTGTCTAGAGGGGCTGATATTTTTATAGTAAATGATAAATCTTTTCAACAAACTTACGAGCATTAAAACTTCCTAATACGATGAGCTAAACTACTTATTTAATATAATAGACTGTTATTTATGTGTGCGCGTATGTAGCGAATCGAAGCCCGAGGGCCGGCGGCGAGCTGCAGTTGAAATGAGACTTCCTACACCAGGTACCAGTTGGTAACTTAAACTGAGGTACGAAGAGAGGAATACACTTATGGAGGTGGCATACAATTTTTTATTTATATTGGGTGGCAAATAAGCATGCGGCCCGCCTGATGTGAAGCAGTTACCGTAGCCTATGGACGCTTGCGATGCCAGAGGTGTCGCTTGCGTGATGCCAATCCATTTTTTAACACCAAGGCTTTAAAATGGGAGTATCCCTGGGATATGAATACGTTTATTTCAAAACGCATCCCTAAATGAGCGCTGGAGACCTGTGCTCACACACAGGAACACAACTACACCGCTGTGTGTAGTTGTTTGTCTGTGTGTGTCTGTAAACAAATTTGTCACGGTAGCTAATCTCGACGGAGATTGGCTTTCTGCGTGAGATATTATACTGCACAAGTGTATGCGCATACACATGTGCACACCTTCTTCTCTCATTCTTATAATGTGATGGGACAGCAATATAACAACCTTAGAGAGATCACGCGAAAGACCAACGGCTTTTCGTGACATAGGGGCTGGTTATACTCCTCGGTCTTCTGTATAATCTGCCGCAGCGTATAATAATAATAATAATAAATATTCTTTATTGTACACCACATAAATGTTATAAAAATGAGAAAGAAGAAAAACAGTAAAATAACCTTATAGTATGTACAATGGGCGGTCTTATCGCTAAAGCGATCTCTGCCAGACAACCTTTGGATGGACTTGCGGTTAGGAAAAGCGGCTGTTGATGGTATACAGACATAATACAATAAATATATACTACATATACATACCTATGCAAACTAAATATATAAACTTATTTAATATATATACCTACATTCTAGCAATTTAATAAAATGAACATTACTAAATCGAAATAATTACATTTTATAATGATAAATAATGTTTTATGCGTTAGCGTATGTATGTGGTCTATGGTACTGAACCCTTTTTGGCCACCAGCTTGTTCGGGAAGCTGGAATAATATACCGCATACATACAAACTATTTTTTTTTATTTTTTTTTTATACCGCATCCATATAGTACATGTTCCTGGTACATCTACCACTTGTCTGCGTATTACCAATCGGGTACGCGCGACGCTGGCCAGCCCCTTCAATAATAGTATTACGCTAATTGCGATAATGTAGACTGCATCCTTTCAACCCTAGGGGGTAGGCAGTCTTCATGCTCTCTAGCTCGTCTAGCGTCTGGTTACTTAAGTATTGTACAAAGGTGAGGTGAATTTTAATAAGATCGCGTTTTTTATTATCTGGTATGGTGAGGAGATAACAAAACGGAGATTGTATTCATGTTCTATAATTCATTTATTTTTATGTCAATTAATGAATATTAAAAAAAAAAAAAATAAGTTAATCTATATAAAGGTCAAGAGGGGCATCATACAATTGAGCAAGCCTGACTAGGGTAGGACCCCAACCTTTTAAATGATCACAGTCATTTAAGTACAAACAGCGGTATAGTTGTACGAGTAGTACTGGTTTTCAGCGCTCATTCAGGAATGCGTTTTTAACGAAACGCTTTTCTATTCCAGGGATATGACCCTGGTGTTAATTTTTTGCTTACCATCAGGCGGATGGTATGCTTGTTTTGCTACATAAAAAACAAAATAGTGTCTTTTTTAACCGACTTCAAAAAGAGGAGGTTATTAATTCGTGTTTTTTTTTTTTTTTAAATGTTTGTTACCGCATAACCCCGTCATTTATGGACCGATTTGAAAAATTCTTTTTTTGTCTGACTGGACATACTTCCAGTTTGGTCCCATTATCATCAAAAGAAAGTTCTGATGATGGGATCCATGAGGAATTGAGGGAACTCCTCAAAAGTTATAGGCACACATATAGCAATTTCAATATATTTAACAACTAATCAATCATTTGCATTCAGAGAGTGTAATTTGGTAAAGTAAAACTGATGAAGAAGACCACAGATGGCCATCTGAACTTTTCAATAATAAGTATTTTACTGATGGCGATTAGATAAGTTTCGGTTATTGTTGCTAAGCAACTATTAATAAGAAATAATGACGTGAATGAATTGAGCGCGGATTGCACAGATTAAATATTGCTTTTAATACCTACTTGACCTGTGTTCAGCCCGACGCTCAGTCGATTTTATTCGATTGTAACAAACAAATATTTGAAAATTTTACAACTTGCCGTACTGAAGTCGGTTTTTTTTTGTTAAAATTATTTACAGAAAAAACTAGATCTTCCAAATAAACAAAGGCCAAGCGAAGTTCCAGCTGTGTATGATAAATCATGAAGGCTAAATCATCATATCAACCCATAATCGTACCACTGCTAAGCACGGGTCTCCTCTAAACTTGGAGGGATATTAGCCTACTATACCACGCCGGCCAGACGGGTTGGTATAGGATTTTGTTTCAAGTTTTCCTTCTCTTGCGGTGGATATTGTCTGCTAGACTTACTCCCTTAGTCAACTCTTACGACAACCTTTGGGATGGAAGGGGGTGGTGACATTTGTATTCTTAATCCGTCACCACACGGATAAAAAAGGCTAAATACCCGATCACAAAACCCTGATACAACATTTTTTTGGTAGGCAACATAGGATTGATGCCCTTTGTATTGTAAGTGAATATGTCAAACTCAAACTCAATTCACTTAATTTATTCGTTTAGGTTACAAAGTAACACTTATGAAGGTCATAAATTATGAATAAACCAGAAAGATGATGTCAGCAAAATTTTCCTACGGCTAGTTCGCTGACGTGGAGCCTTGAAAAGAACTAGCAAGAAACTCAGGCCACTCTTTTTAATCGCCAGATAGTTACAATCTTTTGTTAAATACAAGTATGATAGCATGCAAGCTGATGCAGTCAAAACACGATACTTACTTTATTAATAAAATAAGGTAATCGTACTTAGTACTGGTCGTGCGAGAAAAAAAAAAGTATGGTGTTAAAGTCCTTCTTCAATTTACATATTGCTATTAAAGAATAAGGCAATATATGAATAGTGACAATTTTTATTGTAAAATTTATCGTATTTCTACTAAATAAATAAAGAAAAAAAAGAATAAGTTTATATTTTAAAAAATATTTTTAAATACAAGCTTTTATAGTGTATTTATGTAATACATGGATGTTTATGCATTAAATATTCTTAAAAGAACCCAAACACGACACGGCTGTATTGTTTTGTTGAAAAGTTTCTATGTACCTTTGAACATCATCATCACACACTGAACTCCACCTAAAAATATATTAGCCATGAAGCTATATCATCAAAATCAAAAAACGACGCGGCTATCTTGTTTCATTAAAGAGTTCATCAGAGCCATCGTCCGACTTCATCATCACGTCCTAAACATACATCTAGGTACAATACTCATCAAGATAAATCCAAAACACCCAAACACGACCCGCTATCTTGTTTTGTTGAAGAGCTGCCGTAGCCACCTTGCGACTTCATCATTACGTTCTGAACACCCACCTACGAATATAGTACTCGACAAGATAAATCCAAAAGACCCAAACACGACACGGCTATCTTTTTCGTTGAAGAGTTACCATGACCACCTTTCGACTTCATCATCACTTCTTGAACACCCATCTAAGAAAATAGTACTTGTTAAGATAAATAAAAAAAATACTCAAACACGACACGGCTATCTTTTTTCGTTGAAGAGTTACCATGACCACCTTCCGACTTCATCATCACATCCTCAACACTCATCTAGGAATATAGTACTCGTCAAGATACATTCAAAATACCCAAACACGACACGGATATCTTGTTTCGTTAAAGAGTTGCCATGACCACCTTTCGACTTCATCATCACGTCATCACGTCCTGAACACCCGTCTTAGAATATAGTTCTTGTGAGGATTAATCCAAAACACCCAAATACGACATGGCTATTTTGTTTCCTTGAAGAGTTGCCATGGCCACCTTCCGGCTTCATCATCACGTTCTGAATACCCATCTAATAATATAGTTCTCGTCAAGAAAAATCCAAAACACTCAAACCCGACGCGGCTATCTTGTTTCGTTGAAGAGTTCCTATGGCCATCCTCCGACTGCATCATCAGACCAGCTCCATGGTACCATATTATTGCATTGTCACTGAAGTTACGTAGGTATACCAAATTTCATCTCCATCAAACACCGGGAAGTACTTCAAATCTAGCTCACAAGATTTGCTAACATACAAACTAACTAACATACATTGCAAGCTAAATAAAAGCTTGTAAAAAGTACAGAATTATCACTAGAATTCACAATGTGCCTCACGTTACTTATTAGAACTGTCCGTATGGTAACTGCTTACCATCAAGCGAACCGAGTGTCTGTTTGTCACTACAGTAGTATAAAAAAACTGCCCCTAAAATTGCCGAAGCGAATTATTTAAATCTCGTCCGTTTAAACGACATTTTTTTTCTAGCTATTAAGCTTTCAGAACTACTCCATTTAACCACGGTTTACACAATGGGGTGAATTCTACAGATCAAGATGGAATGTCTAATTAATGGTGGCCGGGAATCGAACAATGGACTCCCAAAGAACCGCTTGCGTTAGGACTGTGGCAGGATCGCTGAATTGACCAAAAACTAATGTATTTGTGGCAATGACTTTGATTTGATGAAAGACTAGACAATTGAATTCTAAGTATTAAAATTTAAATCTACAACTAAGACTATATTTATACAAATTAGAAATAAATTCTAATAATAAAAACAACACAAAAAGGGGAGGGAGGAATTGCAAAACTCCACAGCATCGATGTCTACTGAAAAAGTGCCCAGGAGACTGGCAGCATTGCCACGCTGAATGGCAATGCTTATTTCTTTAAGCCGAATATAAGCCAGCCCGAATATAAGCTGGTCACGTGAAGCGTCGGCTAAACGCTTGGACAAATCTTTAAAATTTAAATTATTTATTAATATTTAATTTTAAAAGATTTATTAGTTAGTAGCTTCCTCTCTCGGCTTCGCTCGCGTTTACAAACCCAAAGGAACTAATTTTTCCCTCTATAAAGCTAGTATCCAGATCGTTTGAACCGTTTTGGTGTGACGAAGAAACAAACATCCATCCATCAATCCATTCGACAAAACCTTGTTTTTTATAGTTGGTAAAACGTCAGTGATGCTCCAAGTATTGCAGACATCTTAGGCTACGGTAACTGCTTACCATTCACCCCGCCGTATGCTTGTTTCCCAAAAAAATAACCAGCAAAGCCGAACTACATACTTTACAATGATAAATATTCCGTAAAAGTGTTTTTTGTGGCAGTTTTAACAAAACGGGTAGGCATTTATTTAGGAGAGGTAGCACCATATAACCAAGCAAGTCCCTATGTGGAAGGACCTCCAGAATACTATAGCCAAATATCTAGGCACAGATGTGTAGTTGTGTTCCTGTGCGTACATTGAATACATTCTCCAGCGCACATTTAGGGATGCGTTTTGATAGAAACGCTTTCCTGTAGGACAGGAAAGCGTTTCTATCAATGTCTTGATGTAAAAAACACGGTTGCCGGGTCGGCAACACGCAAGTGATACCTCCGGTATTGCAAGCATCTATTACGGTAATTACGTACCTACCACCAGAGGGACCGTATTCTTGTTTGTCACTAAGAAAACATAAAAATAAACACCATGAATCCTAAATAGAATTCGTAAAAGTGTATTTTAATGGGAATTCTGACAAAACGGTGGGCATTTACAGAAATATTTGGTGAACATTTGCGACTGTTCATAAAAATGTCCCTCGTTCTGATTAGAATTGGCAACGTTTTTGTTGTGAGGCTAATTTACGTTGATGCTCTTTGCATTGTAATTTCTTTGATGAGATTGAATTTTTAAATAAACTTCATTTTAAATGTATTTGTTACCACATTTTTATGCAAGTTTGGGAATTTGCTGGATGTTTGGTAGGTAATGAATTTATTGATAAAAAAATAAGATATTTTATTTTATTTTATTTGGGGAGCTTACAGCTTCAAAACAAATATGATACATATATCAAAAAACGCCAATAACAAGCTTTCACAGCTTGACGGAAAACGCTTTACAAAAAAGATTAGGTATAGACTAATATGGGTACGAACGTTATATAAAATTAGAACTTATATTTAATATATCTTTGTATAAGTGTAATTTTGATCATCTATATATGTATATCTCCTACTAATATTATAAATGCGAAAGTTTGTAAGTATGGATGGATGGATGGACGGGTGGATGTTTGTTACTCTTTCACGTAAAAACTAATAAATGGATCTGGATAAAATTTGGCACAGAGATAGATTATGGTCTGGAATAACACATAAGCTACTTTTTACAGCGATAACCGACATCCACGCGGACGGAGCCGCGGGCAATAGCTAGTATATTTTAAATGGAGTTATTATATAATATCTTATAGTTAGGAATAATTAATGTTAGTTAGGTTTAATTAATGTTAAGTTTATATGTACCTATATAGTTTGTAACTACACTATTGTATTAGGTTACCCTGTGATAATAGTTGTATGTGGTAAAAATAAATAAATAAATAAGGTTTTTACAGGGTCGGCAACTGCTTACCATCAGGCGGGCTGTACGCTTGTTTGCCTCCTTGGTAGTATAAATAAACATTCAAAGTACTGACCGTTTGATTGACTGACTGATAGTCCACAGCCTAAACTGCTGGTCCTAGAGACATGAAATTTGTTTTCTTTGTTAAGTGTAAGTATCCACTAAGAAACGATTTATCGAAATTCTACCCCTAAGAGGGTGAAATGAGCCTGAGACCTAAATTTTTATATATATTTTTAGACGTCTTTTTGTTTTTATTTTTTATGATACAAAAATTCATACAAACCTTAATTTTCACCCCTCTATGATCAACCCGTATTTTTTAATAGCCATATTACTATTTTAGTAGCAAAACAACGTTTGCTGGGTATTCTAGTTTTATTATTAAAAAAAAGTTATAAATAATTCAATATTCAATTTCCTTGTAACAGGTGTGTAGATAAATAAAGTTTTAAAGTATTGCAAGAGAATGATTGATACGTGGAAGGATCTATCGATCATTGATCTATGGGTGTCCGTGCTGAGCTAACGAGTGGGATGGATGTCTCTATCTGAAGCTAAAAACTCATACATAGTGATGAGATGGGACTATGGATTGAGAGTGTAAGGTGTATGGTTTAGATTTTATATATTACTTTTCTTATTATAAAAAAGACAACTCCCGCACGAGAGAACAAGCTCTGTGTCGCTGGGGATTTTACAAACATGCAATTAACAGGCACAAATTACACCCAGACTCAGAACAACTCTTTGCTGGTCACACAGAGATTTTTCCTGTGTGGAAATCGAACCCACAACCTCGTGCACAGCAGGCGCATACTGCGGCCACTAGACTACCAAGGCAGTCAAAACATTAATAGCTGTTGCCTGCGGCTCCGCCCGCGTAAATGACGTTTATCGCGATAAAAAGTAGCCTATGTGCTATTTTTTATCGCGACTACTATAATCTATCTGTATGCCAAATTTCATCCAGATCCGTTCAGTAGTTATTGCGTGAAAGAGTAACAAACATCCATGCATCCATCCATCCATACTCACAAACTTTCACATTTATAATATTAGTAGGACTAGCTTCCACACGCGGCTTTGCACGGATGGACACTTAATAAGGGATAATTTTTTTTAATCTATGAAATATAGCCTATGTTACTTGCTAATAATGTAGCTTTCCTATAGTGAAGAATTTAATAAAATTGCACGAATAGTTTTTGAGTTAATTCGTAAAAAACAAACAAAAAATCAAATCTTTCCTCTTTCTTTTACTCTATCTAGGTCTTTCCGCTCGCTCGCTTTTGGAGTACCCATCATCATCATCTCAACCCATAAACATCCCACTGCTGGGCACGGGTCTCCTCCATACACTTGGAGGGATGTAAGCCTACTATACCACGCTGGCCAGACGGGTTGGTATAGGGTTTTGTTTCGAGTTTTCCCTCTCTTGCAGTGGATATTGTCTGCCTGATTTACTCCCTTATTCGACTCTTACGACACCCTCAGGATGGAAAGGCGTGGTTTTTGTATTCTTAGTCCGTCACTACACGGATTACCTTGCTTCTCTTAAAAGATTTAAGGTTAATCAAAACAATCATAATATTATTTACTGGGGGTAAACTACAGATATGAACTGCACCTAATTTACATCAATATAGCTTCATGTATACCTACCTCTCTGCTTACCCACCTAGTCATCTGTAACACAAGGTGCTACGTAATATGACCAGAGGCGACACAATCGTACGTACTGCTCTGACTACTAATGCCGTCCTACCTCTATCTACCAATCTATATAACTATGTATTGACTGCACGGTCGGTTAAGTAGCGCGGCGTGTTGTAGGTTCGATCCTCATACGGGTCAAAAAATTGTATGATCCATAAATGGTTGTTTCGAGTCTGGGTGTAATTTAGGTCCGTAAATCGTATGTTTGTGAAGCGGGAGTTACCTTAAAAAAAATTGGAAACCCGTTTACATATTATAAACACCACCAATATTTTATTGTTGAATTTCTTGACAGAAAAACCCAATATCTAATTTTGAGCCCGATCCGAGAATCAAGCCTGTTACCTCTTGATCAACAGTCGCACTCAGCGACCACTGGCAGTTAGGTATTCTTATGACCTTAACAAATTAACAAACATAGCAAGTTAAATAAAAGTAAATGAACTACAAAAAATACAATGTTAAAGTTCTTTAGATAAAGCCACAGTCCTCCACTAGTCAACCCCACACAGCTACATTCTCAACCTGTCAATGCTTGTGTGTGGCACTTTTTGCGCCACCGCACTGCATTTCACGAATAACTGTAAAAGCAGGCAAGCCCGCCAACCGGTGAACGACTAATTAGTGCTAAAAATATCCCAGCCATAACTTTGTTGTTTAACTTTGTTCGGGGGCTTTTGCAGGGTTAAATTTTTTAACTATACAGAGTTATATTTCGTGTCAATGTCAGAGTATAAGTGGTTTTTGTATCGTGAACAATATTCGGCTGTCCCAGATCAAAACCCAGTAAGGATCTTAAAAAAAAAACTTTTTTTTTGCATATTTTCATTTTTTAAAGTATGTTTTACCAAATAATTGTAAAGACAGCAGCATTAATCCTCACTAATATTATAAATGTGAAAGTTTGTAAGAATGGATGGGTGGATGGATGGATGGATAGATGGATGTTTGTTACTCTTTCACGTAAAAACAGCTGAACGGATCTGGATGAAATTTGGCACAGAGATAGATTATGGTCTGGAATAACACATAGGCTACTTTTTGCAGCGATAACCGACATCCACGCGGGCGGAGCCGCGGGCAACAGCTAGTATCATATAAATAGAAGCTAAGTGTTCTACATACCCTTCATAAACCATTTCAAAAACGTAGTAGTAAAGTTAGTAAGGGGCATAAAACATGCATTTTACATTATTTATCAAAAAATTCTCGTAAGTAATATGTATCTCGTAAGTTAGTATTCCTTTCAGTAAATATCATTTTTTCAGTTTAACACATATACTTTTGTAAGGCCCCAGCTAGGTGGACCGACGACCTAAAAAAAGGTCACTGGGACGCACTGGATGCGGAAGGCGGAGGACCGTGTGCTATGACGCGTGTTGGGAGAGGCCTATGTCCAGCAGTGGACTGCGATAGGCTGATTGATTGATTGATTGAAGGCTACTCCGATTTATGTTTTTGCGCTCTCCTGTAAAATTTGTTAAAAAGCACTTACTGGGTTTTGATCTGGGTGCTATACTAAATACTTTATTTTTATGAGTTATAGGTCGGTTTGCCCGCCATTTGTTCGCGGGCCAAAAGACCAAATCACAAAATTACTAATAAATTTTCATGTATCAAAATCTGTCTGTACATGAAAAGTAATAAAACCTCCATCGGGCGAAACGCCCAATCAAATATTATAAATTTTGTAATTTGGTCGTTTGGCCCGTTCGGGCGAACAAATGGCGGGCAAAACGATCTATAACTCATTTTTATAATGCTGCAAAAAAAACTTTAAATAAACAAAATTTTCAGCTTTATAACATTATTATAGATTTTCTTATAAATATAGATATATAATATATATCAAATGCCATAAAAAACACGACAGAGAGGGTAATTTCCTTCGTTACATGTATAATAAACGCTCGACGAAAGATCGTCTGATTTGAATCTAATTTAGTTCCCCGCTCCACTATACATCTGTATATACGATGATTTGTTATAAGAGAACTTTCATACTAAACGTATTTTGATAAAAAGTGACAACTATAACATGTTTTTTTTACTGTGCAGCTGTCAATGTCAAAATATTGCCATGTTGGCTGTATTAGAACACATTTTCAAAAATAATCATTTTGATTGATGGGTATGTAATGAGAATAAAAGCCATATTTATTATAACAAAGAGGAATATATATTTCCAATTTTTTAAACTTTAAAGTTTATTGCAAACGTCCATAGGCTACAGTAACTGCTTACCATCACGCGGGTTATATGCTTGTTGACCACCGAATTAGTATTAAAATAAAATTAAAAACTACTTAACTTTCACGATTTGTACACTGTGATCTGTGATGTGATGTGATATTACTACTTACGTAATGAAAACACATCGTACGGAGGAATGTCAGATTTGATATAGTTAAAGTTTAGACCGGCTTTTAGGATGCTCTCTATATAATGTAATAATTTTATAAAGACAAAAGATTTGTATTTTGTTTTTTTTTTTGTATGTTTGTATTGTAATGAATAAACTCAAAAACTACTCGACCGATTTTGAAAGTGTAAAACTACATTATCAGCTAGTAACATAGGCTATATTTTATTGAAATAATTTTAACAAAAAAAACACCGACTTCAGTACGGCAAGTTGTAAAATTTTCAAATATTTGTTTGTTACAATCGAATAAAATCGACTGAGCGTCGGGCTGAACACAGGTCAAGTAGGTATTAAAAGCAATATTTAATCTGTGCAATCCGCGCTCAATTAATTCACGTCATTATTTCTTATTAATAGTTGCTTAGCAACAATAACCGAAACTTATCTAATCGCCATCAGTAAAATACTTATTATTGAGAAGTTCAGATGGCCAACTGTGGTCTTCTTCATCAGTTTTACTTCACCAAATTACACTTTTTGAATGCAAATGATTGATTTATTGTTAAAAATATTGAAATTGCTATATGTGTGCCTATAACTTTTGAGAAGTTCCCTCAATTCCTCATGGATCCCATCATCAGAACTTTCTTTTGATGATAATGGGACCAAATTGGAAGTATGTCCAGTCAGACAAAAAAAGAATTTTTCAAATCGGTCCATAAATGACGGAGTTGTGCGGTAACAAACATTAAAAAAAATAAAATAAAAAATACACACGAATTGATAACCTCCGAGATCACTACGAAAACTAAGTAAATAAATGTCCAACCGTTCGAAGATGGGACGTGCCGCTAGTTTTTACTATATACTGGACAGTGGATCGATCAACACATTTGACAATAAACGGAATATAAACCTTAAAAATATCACACTTATTTATTAAGCCGCCCATTTCAGTAAATTCCATTAAATTGCAGGTAAACCATTGGAGTTATCTGTTTGTTTATATAGTAATTAATCTCTCTGTTGTATTTAATTAAAGCTGGCCTACATTTCAATGGTGGATGGACTCGATTGAAAAGCGTGTAAAGTATAAAGGATCTTTTGTTTGAGGCAGTTTATTCTTAACATACGAGTCATATCATGTTAATATTATAGGTCGGCAGAAATACTAGATCAATTAACTTTTTTATTTTTATTGTATGTTTGTAAAGACCCTCGCGATACATGGCTTGTTCCCATTACACTTAGGCTTAGAAAAACCATTTAAGGATCACGCAAAGTTCTCGCCTGATGTTAAGTAGTTACCGTAGCCTATGGACGCCCGCAATACCAGAGGTGTCACTTGCGGGTTGCCAACCCCTTTTTTATACCAGGACTTTAAGATGGGAGTATCCCTGGGATAGGAATACGTTTCTTTCAAATAGCATCCCTAAATGAGCGCTGGACACCTGTACTCACATAGAGGAACACAACTACACCGCTGTGTGTAATTATTTGGCTATGGTCTTCTGTAAGGTGGAGGTCCTTCTCCAGTCGGGCTTGCTCGCTAGTATGTTGCCTTACCTTTCTTAAATTGTAATATAAAACGAATAAAAAAATACTATAATAATTAAAATATTTTACCACTAGCGTTTCATGTATCCTATGAGTTTGGACTCCACTCTTATTGTACCTGAATTCGTTACAATACAATAAATACAAAAACGCAGCGTGCCGCAATATCAATATGAAGGGTACTTTATAGAGCAGACAGATGAACGCCGGGATCGATCAAATTGCACGCTGTAATGTGAGCGTGGCTTAATACTGTACCCAACTATACTCATCATATATATATATATATGCATACTATCTGTCTGTTCACTATTTTATAACTATATATCATGTGTTATTTAATTTTTATAACATTATTATTATTTGCTATTTTTAATGTTTGTTTTATAATTTTATTTTGTTTTATTTTATCCTAATTTTAAGTTGATTTAATGTTTCATTATAATATTATGGTAAATTTGATTTTATATTATAACGATAAATTGTATCATGTCATGTTAATTTCATTTTTTATATATTAATTTAATTTTCATGAAGCTGTACTTGGTTTTAAACCTGTAAGTAGGTATAGGTATACTCCGATACTATCTGTGCATGCGGTGTTAACCTATAAATAATTGTTACACTTGTATAAGTACCTGTGTCTATTTAAATTAAATGTAATAGTGTAAACAGTTGTTGGTTAACCAAATAAATAAATAAATAAATGTGACAGTTTGTCTGTCATTTGCACTGACAACAATGTGGTGCAACAGTCAAACTGCACCATTTTTTTATAGAAGTTTGCAATACCAGAGGTATCACTTGCGTGTTGTTAATCCATTGTTTTACATCAGGGCCTTAAGATGAGAGTATCCCTCGGATAGGAATACGTTTCTTTTAAAACGCATCCCTAAATGAGCGCTGGAGACCTGTAAAATACATAAATTACACCAAGAAATAGAACGAAGCATACTCTTTTTTTCTCTTTTTTAAAAGACAACTCCTGCATTAGAGAACAATCTTTGTGTCGCGGGGGACTTTACAAAAATATGTACAATTAACGGAACCAAATTACACCCAGACTCTGAACAGCTCTTTGTAGGTCACAATAAGTTTTGTTCTGTGTGGGAATCAAACCGACAACCTCGTGCACAGCAGGCGCATACTGCGGCCACTGGACCACCTCAAAAATATTTGCCCTGGAATCGAACTTAGGTCACTCAGTCAGGTTCACAAACTATTACTAGATCAACCAACCATCATTTAAAAATACTCAAATATCATATCCATTAGCAATAGTCATATTCTTAAAAGCCAAGGCCCATTGTCCGGCCGCAGTCACCCTAAATGGCTTTTTGTAATCGCGACAGAAAAAAAAAAGAATTTTCTTTCGTTCCTTTTTTTTCTTAAGGGATTCGTACTGGCCACTTTTTCTTTATTCGTTTTCTTAAAGCCAGCTATTTTGTCCAGGAAATATCGTTTTGTCCCACTGTGCAATTATATTCTGAATAGATAGACATAAATCAATGTGCGATCAATAGTGGACAAAATTATATTACTTGGGTGGCAGACAAGCATACGGCCCGCCTCATGTAAAGCAGTTATCGTAACCTATGGACGCTTAAAATACCTAAGGTATGACTTGCGTGTTGCCAACCCATTTTTTTACACCAGAGCTTTAAGATGGAGTATCCCTGGGATAGTAAAAGGTTTCTTCAAAACGCAGCCCCAAATAAGCGCTGGAGACCTGTACTCATACATGAACATTACTACACTGCTGTGACTAGTTATTTGGCTGTGGTCTTCTGTAAGGTGGAGGTTGCTCGCAAGTATGGTGACCTTATTCTTTTTTTATAAAGACAACTCCAGCACTAGGGAACAAGCTCTGTGTCGCGGGGGGCTTTACAAACATACAATTAAAGGACACAAAATACACCCAGACTCGGAACAACCATTTATGGATCACACAAATTTTTGTCTCGTGTGGGGATCGAACCCACAACACGCCACGCAGTAGTAAATGGCGAGGTAACCACTTAAGCCACTGAACCAACCGTGCAGTCAAAGACCTACCTCTGGATCCCGAAGGATTTCCATAGCATTCGGACCTCAGCTGACCTTGTCCACGTGCTTCCCTCACAACGTACCTTTGAATCCAAATGTACCGCTGCAACGGGACAAACATAGCTATACAAAGTGATACATAAACTTAAAAGCTTCTTTTCTGATGGAAGTTGATTCTGAAACCTTCAGATGTAACAAGTTTATAATAAATAGATTGCTTGCTTCTAATGGAAGACAGAGATCTTGTTTTTCTAGATTTAACCTTAGTTACATTACTGGTACCTACAGACTGGCTGCGGCACGTAGGGGATCGGCACTTGTTGAAAAATAGATGGACTAAAAAGCTTGTTTTTTTTTTTTGTTGGTAAAGACAACTCCCACACTAGGGGTACAAGCTGTGTCCTAGGGGACTTTACAAGCATACAATCTACGAACAAAAATTTCACACAAATTTGGATCACCCAATTTGTTCCGTGTGGGAATCGAACCCACGACCGCCGACGCAGCAGTCAGGGTCACTAACCACTAGATCATCTGGCCAGTTAATTGAAAAAGATAAGTATA
This sequence comes from Trisateles emortualis, assembly GCA_947095525.1. Lineage (NCBI taxonomy): Eukaryota > Metazoa > Arthropoda > Insecta > Lepidoptera > Erebidae > Trisateles > Trisateles emortualis. Next base: position 7,558,930 of record OX352754.1, on the reverse strand, counting down.
ATCAAAGATGCCACAGTGTTCCACTACTACAGCTATTATCGTTTGTAAATTGTCATAAAACACTATTGTAAACTGGTCCAAATATTTTTTTATTATTATTATTAAATTTTATTATTATTTATAGAAGTCCGTCGTCTCAAGGTATTCATAAAGGGTGACAAGTAGCCTTGAGGAGTTAAGATGATGAAGAGCATATAGTATTTAATTTACTATGGGGATTTAGTCTCATCTGGAGGGAATTTCCGTGCGTTTAAACGTTTCTGCCATACATATTATAACAATCAAACTTAGCTCACATAGGTCCCGTAGTTTAAGGTCCTCCTTGGTGCTCCTTTTCATACATACCTATACAGATTTATTTTGTCCCCCGCTTTGCTATGAAGGGAAATGGAAACTTTTCATTCTAACTCCTCCGATTTACTTCTGATTAAATTCGTTGCGGGGTCCAAGACAGTAGGTTTAGTTGTCCACGTGACGCACGAGTGTCAAAACTCGGTGTATCAGTTGGTTACTCCGCTGTTAATCCTGGCTCACAGGAGTCACAGCGGTGGGCATGTGGGTGGGATTGTCCCGAAATATAGTATTTATAAGGATTTGTACATAAACAGTACCATCTGTGTATATCCCGACTGTGGACTCAGGGTAAACAGTAATATATACAGTTCTTATTGTTATGATACATTCATCTTCTTGACTAAGAATGTAGGCAGAGAGTCAATAACCACTAGACCCACAGGCTAGACTAAATACCTAAAATATTCTCTAGTCTACCGCCATATTGTGGATATCCCTGGGATAGAAAAACATCTCGTTTAAAACGTATTCCTAAATAAGCACTGGAAACTTGAAACTCATACAGAAACATATTTATACTACTTGGGTGGCAAATAACCATCCGGCCTACCTGATGTTAAACAGTTACCGTAGCCTATGGACGATTGCAATACCAGAGATATCACTTGCGTGTAGGCGACCCATTTATCTACACCGCTGTGTTCTTATTTAGCTGTGGTCTTCTGTACGGTGGAGGTACTTCCCTCTTTCCATGGCACCTTACAAATGGTGCCCTACCTCTCTAATTCTTCTCGTGCTATATTAAAAAAAAACATTTATCATCATACCAGACTCTGAAGCTATTATAAATAACTTTTTTATATTGAGCAAATCCCGCAAATAAATTTTAAAACTACACTGACAAACCCTAGATGACCTTCATCATCTCAACCCATAAACGTCCCACTGCTGGGCAATGGTCTCCTCTATACATTTGGAGGGATATTAGCCTACTATACCACGCTGGCCAGACGGGTTGGAATAGGGTTTTGTTTCGAGATTTCCCTCTCTTGCAGTAGATATTGTCTGCCTGACTTACTCCCTTAGTCGACTCTTACGACACCCACGGGATAGAATGGGATAGTGACATTTGTATTCTTAATCCGTCACCACACGGACCTGATGACCTTAGATGACCTTGTGGGTCATTAATTTACCACCTGAAAGTCAGACTCCTTACGACCCTTAATTTATAGGGTCCATACGTTGAAGTAAATTAATAAAATTTAAAACTGCAAACGTTTTTATAACAAAAGACTATTACAATTGAAGACTGATTCAAAATAAAATAGACCCATTTTTTTGTCTAGACATTGTAATAACAAAATTCTATATTCTAGTTGAATTTTGTATTTTTCCAGTTGACTGGCCCGTTGGACTAGTGGTAAGTGACCCTGACAGCTAAGCCAGAGGTCATAAGTTCGATTCCCATTCAGGACAAATCTTTATGTGATAAGCACAATTTTAAAAGGAAATACTCAGTACCGCCGGCTGATTCTCTAAGAAACAGCAATGGCAAACTGACAGTTGTGATTGTTCGGTGACGGCACAATCTATTGACTTAACGTCAAAAAGGCTCGGTTTTTGCTCTTACGGAATACCGATTTTCAATCTGACAGCCAGATTTTGCTCGGTTTTGCTCTTACGGAATACCCCTACGGGTCTCAAGTGCTCATTTACGGATGCGTTTATAGAAAGGTTTTCCTGTTTAAGTGTTATCCATAACACAATGTAACGACATTTTGTTATTTAAGGGTGTGACCGACCGCGTGGGCTAGTTGACCCGCGTGGTCGGTTAGGATCACACCAAAGAAAACACTTAATAGACAGACAAAAATATATATTTTACACAGTATAGATTACAGTACAAGAAGGATAAGACACTCAGGGACGTAGATCCTAGGCACAAGATATGTCGAGAGCCCGTAGTAGAAGCGGAGCACTTAACCGGCAGATGATGCGCAGGAGAGACAACAATACCCTGGTACCCTACATATATTATGTATATAGACTACAGTAGCTGCTTACCATCTGACGGACCAAATGCACAAAAACATCAGGGGATTGAAAACCTAAGACTTGTATGCAAGTATTTTCCTATCCCAGGGATACTCTATCTCAAGCTCTGGTGTTAAAAAATGGGCCTGCAACACGCAAATAATACCTCTAGTATGGCAAGCGTCCATCTTCTTCTTATCGTTTGGTTAGTGGCTAACCTGATGACAGAGTTATTTAGATCACCCAAATTTAGGCCTCTGTCGTGATCTAAAGACTGATAACAGTCGGGACCGACTTTTGACGTGCTCGCCGAAGCAAGGAGACGTTTAGATGAAATACCACTATGCAGTCACCCGTCTATAGGGTTACCGCGCCCTTGGTAGCTTAACCCGCTAATCGTTTACCGAACAGCGAGTGTACCTAACTATGAGCGCCTCAAGCGTCCTTAGGCTACGGTATCTGCTAACCAGTCAGGCTATATTCTTGTTTGCCAAATAAATACCTGCTCTCAACAAGCTGTACACTCTAAATTAAAAGATTAATTACCTATATTAGTTGACGTTTAGTGACGTGTGAACCGACCCTTATCTATCGACTGTCTACACACGTCCCATCGCCATTTAACCCGGATTGATGACGTCACTATGTCCCTTTCACAGACACATTCTGGCTACGTGAGCTCACCCCCCGGCTTCACAAATACATAAATAAAGTGTACATAAATAGTTATGTAAGAGTTGTATGTTTGTGTAGTAATGGAGGTTTGGGGCAGTTACTTTAGTATACTGAAAATGAATTTTCAGTATACATATTATAACTATAACTAGCTGTTGCCCGCGGCTCCGCCCGCGTGGATGTCGGTTATCGCTGTTAAAAGTAGCCTATGTGTTATTCAAGACCATAATCTATCTCTGTGCCAAATTTCATCCAGATCCGTTCAGTAGTTTTTACGTGAAAGAGTAACAAACATCCATCCATCCATCCATCTATCCATCCATCCATCCATACTTACAAACTTTCGCGTTTATAATATTAGTAAGGATAAGGATAGACAACGGCCGGCAGATTCTCTAAGAAACAGCGATCGCAAACTGACAGTTGTGATTGCTCGGTGACGGCACACACGATTGCTAAACGTCAAAAAGGCTCGGTTTTTTTCTCTTACGGAATACCGATTTTTAATCTGACAGCCAGATTTTGCTACATTTTCGCGGTCGCTCGGTTTTCGCTCTTACGGAATACCCCAGCGGGTCTATATTGGGTATGAAAACCTTTAAAATATTACGCGATTTAGACCCGTTATCCATTATAGTTATAATATGTATACTGAAAATGTCTACACTAATATTATTAAGAGGAAAGATTTGTATGTTTTTTTTTTAAAGACAACTCCTGTACTAGAGAACAAGCTCTGTGTCGCGGGGGACTTTACAAACATACAATTAACGCACACAAATTACACCGAGACTCAGAACAACTCTTTGTGGGTCACACAAAGTTTTTGTACTGTTTGTGAATCGAACCCACAACCTCGTGCACAGCAGGCGCATACTGCGACCACTGCACCACCAAGGCAGTCAAATTGTTTGTTATTGTAATCCTAAATTACTGAATGCAGTATTATTTAAGGTTTTATTTTGTTTTAAATACGTAGGGATATCTTTGAACTACGTAAATAAAAGTTATGCAAGGTACTACAAAGCAAACAAGCATACGGCCCCCTTGATGGTAAGCAGTAACAGTAGCCAGATATTATAGTGCACAAGTGTGTGCGCAAACACAAGGGTACTTTTTGTTCCCTCACTCTCATAGTCCGATGGGACGGCAATCTGACACGATCGGAGACAGATCAGGCGTAGAACCAACGGCTTTACGCGATTTCCGACGCACGGGGTGTAAATACTGCCAATTTTCATACTCCGGGCATACATCTATTGTGAATTTCTTGACAGAAAAAATCCAATATCAGTTTTTGGCCCGACCCGGGCATCGAACCCGGGACCTTGTCATCAGCAGTCACACACTTCGACCACTGAGCCACAGAGGCAGTTCGTGATACTAAGTATTTGATGTAAGAGAAATAATGGCTTGTGTGGTCCAGATAATAGACCACCCATGATGTCAATTAGGTAAATACAAGATAATTTGTTTGAAACAACATTTATAAAGAATGCGCTTAAAATAATCGAGATAATAGATACGATGATCATTATATCGATAGTTGTAATTATCGATATTACTGATTACGAAGAAAGTTGAAAAATATCGATTCTTAATTTTTAAATAGCTAGTTTCGCCAGGTTGCTAGCCTTAAATTATTAACTAGTGTTTGACTGAAGCCGGTTTTACAGCCCTAGCAACTTTAGCCGAAAGCCGAAGCCGAATGTTTAACCTAAGTAAGAAATTCTATTATAATATCAACTCATATGATATCCCTCTGCTTGGCACTGCGGTCTCTTCTTCTTTATGAAGAGAGATGAGGCTACTTGCGGGCCTATTTTTTTGAGCTTTGATCTGTATATAGAATAGCTCTTGAACGATATAATTGAACTTAGAAATCGCTGTTCCTCGTTCATCGACAAAGAGATAATGGTCAGCCACTGACTTTTTCTACCGAGACGACTTGATTCGCCGAAAGAATGTTAAAAATAATTAATGTTTCACCGATACTCCAAATGTGTGGAGGAGACCCGTGCCCAGCAGTGGGACGTTTATGGGTTGAGACGACGACGATACTACGATTTGCAGATAAGGCGTCTCGCCGAAAACTTCACTGAGTGAATTTAACACTTTGAAGGACAGTGAACGCCTATAGACGTCATGACAATAAAACATCTATTGTGTCGATGTTACTGTCCGCGAAAGTGTTTAGTTTTTCTATCACGTTTTATCTTCTAAACTTATTAATATAAAGAATAGATTTTTGTTTGTTACGATTTAATTCCAAAAATACTGAACCGATTTAGAAAAATCTTTCACCGTTAGAAAGCTACATTATCAGCGAGTAACATAGGCTATACTTTATTTTAAAAAATGAATGGATGTCTACGAAAACTAAATAATTATCCACCCGTGCGAAGCCGCGACGAGCCACTAGTGTAACAATATTTATTGTGATGCTGAACACAAATTGACAATGTTACCGTTTTAAAAGCCAGAAAATTAAATTGTTCAACAAAGTGCACTCATTTCCCTCTTAGTTTTAACATTGAGTTTTCTTATGCACTCGACTGTAGCATTATTTTATTTATGTTCTGGACTCCACGGTTACTTATAGAATGTATCTTAAGTTTTTTTTTTTAAAGAAAATTACTTACAATGTTTTGAGTAAAGGAAAGTGCTTTAAATGAGGTTGAATTGTTTTGTGCAATTAGTTTAATAATAAATTCTTTACCATCACAAAGATTTATATTACTAACACTTTAACTGGCCTGTTGGTCTAGTGGTTAGTAAACCTGACTGCTAAGCCGGAGGTCGTGGGTTCGATTCCCACACGGTGCAAAACTGGGTGTAATTTGTGTCCGTGATTTGTACAGAGCTTGTTCTTTATTGCGGGAGTTGTAAAAAAAATGTTCGATTAATATTTGTTATTAATCAACAAACCTGAACTTCATACTGCACTTTTATAGTTTTCTTTCTATCTAACTTTATGAGATAATCTCATTTTTCCTACTAGAAGCATTATGAAACAAAAATTCTCCAAACCCGTTTCCCTAATAAAGTAAATTACTTTAAAAATACAGTCATGACATCACTTATTGTACTTACATTTGTCGAGTCGCCATCGGAAGTCGCTTATTTTGGTTATTTATAAACAAATCGACAATATTTTCAAACGTAATTGTAGGAAATTACCTTATTTTGGTATAAATAATGGTAATAAGTAGAGCTCGACTTGATATATACTTACTGTTGAGAATTATGTTATACAAGCTTCCGACCGCGGCTTCGTCCACGCGTACAGTCCCTCGAAAACACAGATTTTTTCCGGGATGTAAAGTAGCCTATGTGTTATTCCAGACTATATTCTATCTCTATGCCAAATTTGATTTAGATGGGTTCAGTAGTTTTTGCGTGAAATAGTAACAAACTTACATTCTGACAAACTTTCACGTTTATAATATTAGTAGGAAGTAGGATTTGTGTCGTGGTAAAAACATTTTAAACTGATGTTTTCTGTTATTATAATAATTAGATTATTTGTTGACTGTTTTATTTATTAGATATGTCACCGGAAAATAACAAGAATCGTAAGTTGATCAATTTTCGAGGAAGTTGATCAACTTTCGGAATATAACAAACGGTAGTTGAAATGTATTATTTAACGCATTGAATTTTAGTTATGATTTTCCGAGAGTTGCTCAACTACCTAGGAAATTGATCAAGTTACGATTCTTGTTATTTTCCGGTGACAGATATACTATTTATTACATATAATGTATTTAGTATTTAGTTTAGTAGTCTAGTATTTCTTTCTATCTATACTATATTTGTGAATATTTATTTATTTATTTAAAAAGGTAAAGTTTGTGAGTTTAGAAATAAATATAAAATAAAAAGAAGCTATAAATATCAAAGAATTCAAAAACAGGATAAGACAGACCGTAAAATCTGCTTTTGTATAATTTTTGGGGTAAGTTGTTGTGTTCGTGACACCGGTACTTAATTCCTGGATAAGCCTTAACAATGCAAAGTAACATCATCTGTTTAATTCTCATTGTTTCAAAGAAATCTAATGTAATTGTTAAAATTTCACACCGTGGAGTGAACTCCATAAATACTTAGACCAAGTAATAACTATAGATAGGCCATGCTTTTTTGAGCAGCTAACATTGTCGAGTCTTTTTTTAGAAATATCAAATTAGCTCACTTAGCACTAGGTTTTAACATTGGAAAAAACATTTCACAAGAATGATGCCCGCATTTGGGATTAGTCCTGTGTTACAGAGCCATGCATTTTAATTTAATTCAATTTATTTAAATTAAATATATTAGTTAATTAATTTTAAAAAGACAACTACCGCACTAGAGAACAAGCTCTGTGTCGCGGGTTACTTTACAAACATACAATTAACGGACACATATTACACCCAGACTCAGAACAACTCTTTGCGGGTCACACAAAGATTTGTCCTGTGTGGGAATCGAACCTACAACCTCGTGCACAGCAGGCGCATACTGTGGCCACTGGACCACCAAGGCAGTCATATGTTTCAGAACTGCGGTTTTTCTTTGTTATTTCGATGGCCAACACTGTATCCATATTGATGCCCAGAATGCAGTAATTGGCTGCATTTTTAGAAGTCATCAAGACCACATCATTTGGGTCACACCACATATTATTATACAGCCCAGATTAGTGCTGTCAGAGAATCCACAGCTGAACATGATTTTTCTGCTACGACCGATTTGAGTCCGAAGTCTGTTTAAAGACTTTAAAACTGACCATTGTAATTTATATCTCGGTGTGTTCACGAAGTTGTGGGTTCGATTCCCACACAGGGACAAAACTTTGTGTGACCCACAGAGAGTTGTTCTGAGTCTGGGTGTAATTTGTGTCCGTTAATGGTATGTTAGTAAAGTCCCCCGCAACACAGAGCTTGTTCTCTAGTGCCGGAGTTATCCTATAAAACAATTGCGTCCTCGGGGTCCGTCTATATACTTAGTCGATGCCGTGAAGGGGACTTAATTCAAACGTAGGTAACTAATTCTAAGCGACACAAGTTTATTCGTAAATCTTTTGTTTTGTCTCACTCACTTGTTTAGTGACAAGCGAAGTTTTGGATTTTGTTCTAAAATTTATTCCTCTGAACACTGGGCTGGCATTCTGTTGCCTCTTACATCCGTTGTTTGAATTCTAAACGGGAAGAAAACTTTAGTACGTACTATCGACAAAGTTGGTGCTCGACCATACTCAAATTTATTTTTTTGTCAAGAAATTCCGTAATAGCTGTCTGTACTCCTTCTCCATAAGAATTTTAATTATGCTAAATCTCACACTTCTCCGTTCATGCAATGTGCTTAAACAGGAGTACTTTTTTGTTCTTCACTTAATGCGGATGAGTTTTACGGATGAGTGGGGCATAAACCAATATATCGATACTACTTAGGTGGCAATCAAGCATATGGCCGGCCTGATGGTAAGCAGTTACTGTAGACGCTTACAATGCATTAGGTATCCCCCAGGCATACCTCATGCTATTTGCTCTCTTAAAAGTTAGTTGAGCATTTTCGACCGCTAAAATGTTCCAAGTGGTCAAGCACCAACTTTGCCAATAGTACATAGAATGACGTCTTTTCGTACGAACGAAAAAAAAAGTTTATTTCCGTAATGGTTTCGGAAATTAAATTTTTGGTGAATTGATATACATAATGTGTTTTTACGAAGATCAGTATACCTTATTTTAACTTGAGTTTCTTCGCTAGAATGTTCTTCGTTCGCGATTTATTAAAGCTAAGAGAATTAGGATTTATTTCGTATTATCTTTAAGACATTCGTTGGATTGTGAATGGGAAGACAGTTTTTCATTTAAATTAAGTTATAGACTAAGCGACGGGACAAGGGGAGAAATATTTGTAACAACTTTATGTTATTTATTTAAATAGTATATACAATTGTCTGGCTAGATGACAATTATATTAAGGGTCAACGAGGTCTAAGAAAACCCTTTTAATTAACCCAAATTCTTGTTTGAAACTTTTAAGTTATTTTATAAGCTGTGTACTAAATTGTTATAAGAATGACAAAATTTAAATTTATTGCATTTTTTTTATACTACCAAGGTGGCAAACAAGCATACGGCCCGCCTGATGGTAAGCAGTTACCGTAGCCTATGGACGTTTGCAACACCAGGGGTGTCACTCATGCGTTGCCGACCTTTTAAAAACCTTATAACTCCTTTCTTGAAGAACCCCATGCTATAGTCTCTTGGGAGAACCTCGGCAGGGAGCTCATTCCACAGATTCATTCCACGCATTTTCATTATAATGAAGAGTTAGAGGCCAAAATGATGAGATCGCCTATTTTTAGGCCTCTGTAGTGATTTAACGACTGTTAACAGTCGGGACCGACTTTTAACGCGCCCTTCAAAGCACGACTCGTTGATTGTGTACTAAGTAATACTTGATTTTGAAAGTTCAATAATAACTAGATTACTATTGAACTTTCAATTACCTCGTCAGGTCAATAAGCGTGGAAACGTCTAGAAAACTGGAGAAAGTAATTTTGGCTATGGGGGTCTGAGGTATCCGTTTATTTTTGAAAAAGGGTCTCGTGCCCAAAATAGTTTGGGTATCCGTGATGAAGTCGGGGTAGGCTGCTAGTTTATAAAAAAAAGTTTAAGACTCTTAGGTTGAAAATACCCAGTTGAGCAAAGTCAAACTCAAACTCAAACTCATTTATTCATTTAGATCAAATTCATGATACTTATGAACGTCATAAAAACAAATGCCAGCATACTTTTTTCCTACGGCCAATTCGCTGACTAGGGTAGGGCCTCGAGAAGAATTGGCAAGAAACTCGGGCCGCTCTTTTTAATCGCCAGAGTATAAGAGCAGATTGTTATTGGATATTTCTAATAACAGTTTTATTCTAAGAACATTAAATGTATCTTTGATGCGTTGTTTTGTGTTTCTAACGAGAAGTGGTTATTTGTGTAGCTTGTCACTCACTTATTGTAGCGCGCCGCCATTTTATTTATTTATACGTATTGCATTTCTTATTTATTGATTGAAAACAATAATGTATGTGGGTGTACGTGTTAGATATTATTATTTTATATTACTTAGGTAGCAAACAAGCATACGGCTCGCCTGATGGTAAGCAGCTACCGAAACTAATGGATGCATGCACTTGCGTTTTTAAATAAACGTTTTCCTATCTCAGGAATACTCCATCCTATTTCAGAACTAAAATATAGTCTTTATTACCCGCTGATAATATAGCTTTCTAATAGTTAAAGATTTTTTAATCAGTCAAATAGTTTTTGAGCTCAATCGTAACAAACTAACAAATAACTAATCTTTCCTCTTTATCCTACTAATATTATAAACGCGAAAGTTTGTAAGTATGGATGGATGGATGGATGGATGGATGTTTGTTACTCTTTCACGTAAAAACTACTGAACGGATCTGGATGAAATTTGCCACAGAGATAGATTATGGTCTAGAATAACACATAGGCTACTTTTTACAACGATAACCGACATCCACGCGGGCGGAGCCGCGGGTAACAACTAGTAATTAATATTAGTTAAGACTAAACATCGAAAAATCCTCATAAATTAATTCTTCAGACAAATATTTGTAATTGTTTCATGGGGCAGCTTCAAAGGGCTGTCCTGCGCACGAGCACAGTTTAGCGGTAACTATTGTCAAGTCGTAGCTTCTACAATCAACGGTTCGTGATGAGAGTACTGCGGAATATACGGGATATTAATGTGACGAGCATTTGTTTTTTGTTTTCTGGAGGCGGTAAAAATTTAATAGTAATTGATATTTTTATTTTTAAGTTCTTTCCGCATTCCTTCTTCGTGTAAACGTTCATTATACCGAATCTCACACTGTTCCGTGCGCGTAATATTCTTTAAAAATATTTCTCTTACAGATCCGTGGTAAAGAACAAGCTCTGTGTCACAGAAGACGACATAGAAGAAGAAGAAAAGGAAGTCATACAATTAAAGACTACACGTATAAGTAACGTTCGTAGCCTCAGTCGGAAAATCTAGAACTACTACTATGCGATCATCCAGGACCACGTGATGATAACCGCGTCTTTGGTAGCTAATCAGCGGATAGCTATTCAGTGGTCCTCCACCTTACATAAGACCAAGGTTAAATAACTATAAACAGCGGTGTAGTTGTGATCCTGTATGTGATTACAGATCTTCAGCGCTCATTTAGGGGAACTGTTTTGAAAGAAACGTTTTCCTATCCCAAGAAGCTTTAGTGTACCTAATATAAATTACTTCGGAACCCTAAAAATGGGCAACACGTAAGTGATACCTCTGGTATTGCAATCGTCTATAGGCTATATTAACTGCTTGTATTCCACCTAAATAAAATAAAATAAAATCGTACATTACTCCGGCTCGACACAACACCATTCCGTATATTCGCTATATTCGAACCCCTCATAATGCGTTATTGCCAGCCCCAGACGGGACATGTACCTGCGCCATTGTTGCCGCGATGCCTTTTTTAAAAGCACAACAAAGCCACAAGGCATGCATCGCAGCCTACACTGATAGACAGCGAGGTTTTGATATATATAGGATGCTCTCATATTTCTGTTAAAAAAACATTTCTTGCAAAAAAAAACAGTTTAAATTTTCAGGGGTTGCCATTTTGAAAATTACTCTAATAGAGGAAGAGCACCTTAATATCGAGCAATTCCCACTGGGGAAGGACCTACACCTTAAAGAAGACTATGCACAGCGATGTAGTTTTGTTCCTGTGTGTTAGTACAGGTCTTCAGCGCTCATTTAGGGCTGCGTTTTGAAATATACGTTTTTCTAACTGAGGGACAAGCAGGTGTAATAAAATGCGTCAGCAACACGCAAATGATACTGCCGGTATTGCAAGCATCCATCCAGGCTACGCTAACTGCTTACCATCATAAATTGTCATAATATTGTCTCCCGCTTTGCTATGGAGGGAAGTAGAAACTTTTCTATCTTACTCCTCATATTTACTTCTGATTAAATTCGTTGCGGGGTCCAAGACAGTAGGTTTAGTTGTCCACCGGATGCACGAGTGTCAAAGCTCGGTGTTACAATTAGTTACTCCGCTGTTAATCCTGGCTCACAGGAGTCACAGCGGTGGGCATGTAGGTGGGATTGTCCCGACTACCACCGTAAAAAAAATCCTAGTTTGAAAATAATAAATAAAAAAAAATGTGAGCCATCACGGGACGCCTGGCAGATGTGAAACATCGACATTATTTTGTAAAAGTAATATGCAGAAAAAAACAGATTGTGATAGGAACTAAATATGTCATAATGATAAAATAAAATATCACAATTTTTTTTTCAGATAACGATGACTATTTATTGAATAAACATTTATTTTCATTAAATACAAAAATTTACGAATTTATTTTAAATCGTGACTACTAAATTCGTTTACTTAATTAGTGACTTCGGTAATAGTACCATCGCGCATGCCGTGGCTACGCATCGCCACGCCAGAGGTTTTACGTGCGGCTATAGATGTTTCACATCAAAATAAATTACTATGTACCGACGTCACAGTATTAAGTGTTCTTGTTTTCAAGGAACACTAGGTAATACAAAACAGCCGCCTTAGCCAAGCCACAGATAATATAATACTAGTAGCCAAGCCTTCAGCAAAATCCACGACCTCAATTTTACTTCATGCTTCACAGAAAATTGATTGACAATTACAACGGTTGAATGCTTTCCCAACATCTAATACACAGCCTATTCCCAAATCTATTTATCGGATACCTAAATACTAAAATAGCTATTTTTGCTTCAAAGAAAAAGTATGAGAAACAAAGTAAAAATAATACAGTTTTCCTTTGAGGAAACTGTGTGCCGACTAGTCGATGGTTAGCTTTCCAGATATTCGTCGTGTGCGGTCTAAATGAGGTCGTAAGACCCATTGGGAATACATGATCAATTCCAATTCTGCAGATACGCAAGATCGCTTATTTATATATGTGAAGTTATTAGTGTTATCTAATGATTAGTGACTCTGACTGCTAATACAGAGTTGCATGTTTCAAAGACCACACAGAACAAAAGTAGTTTTTTTTTATACTACTTGGATGGCTAACAAGCATACACGGCTCATATGATATCTTAGTTATGGACAGTTGAAATACCAGAGGTATCACTTGCGTATTGCCCACCGATTTTTATACAACAACGCTTTAAGGTGGAGTATCCATGGGATAAATATAGCGGTGGTGGCCGAGTTGGAAAGTAACCGAGTTGCACGCAAGAGGTGCGAGTTTGATCCCCGGCAGTACCAATGTGAATCTCACTTAGTGTACTAATCAAATGATTCGCCATCTGCTAACGGTGAAGGAAAACATCGTGAGGAAACTGTCATGTCTTAGAAGAAATTCTAAAGGCATGTCTAATCCACCAACCCACATTACGTCAGCGTATGTGAATTAAACCCTCAACTCTCTCTTGATAGAGGAGACCTATGTCCAGCAATGGGACTTATATGGACAGTAAACTTCCCTATACGTTATGATAATAAAACATCTATTGTGTCTACATTTTGACAAAAAGTTTTGTGGTCCATAAATAGTTGTTCCGAGTCTAGGATACCTACTTGGTGTCAGTTAATTGTATTTTTAACCGACTTTAAAAAAGGAGGAGGTTCTATGTTCGACTGTATGTATTTTTTTATATGTGACTGATTTCGCCGCCATTTGTGGAACGATTCTTAAAATTATTTTTTTCTTCAATCTGTAATCAGTTATTTTTAGTTTTTTGAAGTCGGTTTAAGTTTCGAAGGGCTTGTTCCCTAGTGCGGGAGTTGTATCTTCAAAACAGACACAAAAAACGTGTCTCATACACTTCTGCCTACCCTTCCTATAAAATATAATTCAACTTTAAAATCCAGGTCACACACGAAGCTTTAAAAAGAGAGTCTGACATCCTTTGATATATCACAACTGGCAGTGTAAAAAAACCCCGTTACACAAGAGCTTGTTAACACCCTGTATGCAGCAATAAGGCAGAGTGCAGACTGCTTTGTTTCATACATGCACTGATACTTCATTTACGTTTAATTACTACGATGTTTGTTAGACTAATGGTGTATGTAGAATGGATTTTTTTGCGCTATAATTATTAGTTAATAGTATGAGTAACAAAACTCTCATGTCTTGGAAGAAATTCTAAAGACGTCTATGATCGACCTGGGTGGGTGTTATACAAACAGTTCTTAAAAACTGCCTCGGTGGTCCAGTGGTCGCAGTATGCGCCTGCTGTGCACGAGGTTGTGAGTTCGATTCCCACACAGGATAAAACTTTGTGTGACCCACAAAGAATTGTTCTGAGTCTGGGTGTAATTTGTGTCCGTTAATTGTATGTTTGTAAAGTCCCCCGCGACACAGAGCTTGTTCTCTAGTGCGGGAGTTGTCTTATTAACGAAAAAAAATTACGTTTTTCTAACTAAGACGCTTGTATGGTTCTCTACCTCTCTTATATTCCTACTGCATATACACATGAAAAGAGGTAAGACAACATATAGTGAGAAAGCCCTACTAGGGAAGGATCTCCACCTTACATAGACCACAGTCAATGACTAGACACAGCGATGTAGCCGTGTTCTTTCTTGTGAGTACAGGTTGCCAGAGCTCATTTAAGGATGCCTTTTTAACGATTTTTTTCTATCCTAGGGAAATTAAATAATAAAATCATGGTGTTCATTTTTGGGTCAGCTACATACAATACCTCTGGTATTGCTAATGTCCATAGGCTACGGTAACTGCTTACAATCAGGCGGGCTGTACTGTATGATTGTTTGCCATATAAGTAGTATAAAAAAAGAAATAAAACATATTAATTACTTCACGCGACATAATCACTTGAAACCAACCAACAAACAAACACGATACCTAACCAATTAAAAACAAAAACTGAAAGCCGTTTTATAAACATTAGAATACCAAACGCTGGCAAACCTGATCCCGCGAAAAGTGCCGGCAGAGGGCGTTAGTTGTTTGCGGATTTCCCGGATAACAATAGCAGCCCGATACCCGGGGCTTTGTTTTCACTTATCCGGGTATGCCCCAGCCGGTCGTTACTCAAATAGCCTTCAATGTGTAGCAATGGCCATCGGTTTAAAATAAAATTACGTCTAGAGTTTGTATGTAATGATTATTACGAAAATAAAATGTCTGACTAGAAAGCGGAACGTTTGGTGTATTTTTGTTGTCAACTGGCTTTTGTTTGAGGCTTTGCTAGTGTGGTATGTTGATGTAAGTAGAGTATATCACTCGGGAGCAGAATAGAGATTAGTCAATTATCTGTTCCTACCTTTAGTACCTACGAGAAAAAATAATAATAATAAGTTTATTTCACCAATAAAAACGAAGTATTCAATATTGGGCACCGATTTTAATGGCACCTGAGTGAATGGAACCTAAGGTATTCCACATTCATTGGGCACCTACCGATATTTTTATATCGATATGTTCCACTAATGGCACCTGCGAAAAATATCGGTAGGTGCCCAATGTGGAATACCTTAGGTGCCATTCACTCAGGTGCCATTAAAACGGGTGCCCAATATGGAATACTTCATAAAAACAAAACTTGGTACAATTTGTTGTTTGCATGCATAGGTAGGTAATGACTTAAATACTAGGTTTATACAAATATAATAATTATTAAAGTCGCATAGTAAGTAGTGACCAGCACCTTTGCTAAGTAGTTCTAAAACAACTTGTATTCATACTAGTGACCATACATAGACATATTGACTGCCGCGGTGGTCCAGTGGCCGCAGCATGCGCCTGCTGTGCACCAGGTTGTGGGTTCGATTCCCACACGGGATAAAACTAAAAAATGTTTGTAAAGTCCCCCGCGACACAGAGCTTGTTCTCTAGTGCGGGAGGTGTCTTTTTAAAAAGAGGTAGTATTTTGGGTCGCAATGCCTTTTAATACCTTCGTAATTGAAACACATAGTGTATTGAAAAATTGTGTGAGATAACGGCCGGCCCGGTTGATTGGACAATATTGGTTGTGTTCGGGCATTTGTCGGCCATGTTTTTGTTACTTGTTCGTTCGCGCCAATATCGTTAATTATATTTGACGTTCTAAAAACAATTTGTACGAATATTTGTTAGTTTTTTTCTAAAATATTAAGTTATTTTGAGTAAAATACAGAAGACCACAGCGTCCACAGCCAAATAACTACACACAGCGGTGAAGTTGTGCTCCTGTGTGTGAGTCTTTCCAGCGCTAATTTAGGGATGCATTTTTAAATAAACGCTATTCCTATTCCAGGGATATTCCACCTTAAAGCACTGGTGCACTAGAGCTGCACATATGCATCTAGTGACCTCAGATCCAACAGTTAGTTCGACCTGCAATAAGTTGCAGGATGCTGACATTATATAACATCAATATAATACGATAGTATCAATACAATAGTATAATATAACATCATCATTTTGTCAAGTGAAGCCTCAGTTCGAAACTAGTGTTATAAAATATGCGGTTCGTATTTCTCTACGTTGCTCTATGTTCACAGGGTTGATAGATACATAAATAGTATTTTCCAAGCATCGTCTTATAATAGAATTTTCTCAAACAAGCTACGAACAAGATGCAATTAATTTTGTTTGCTTACAGAGAAATGCAGAAACATTTTATGTATAATATCAATTTGTTCTGCTTTATAAAATTATTAGGGATCGCCCGCGACTTGGTCCGCGTGATAATTTGTAACGTGCATTTCCCCGATTTTGCAACATATCTCACTATTGCTCCGCTCCTATTGATCATAGCGTAATGTTATAAAGCCTTCCTGGATAAATGCACTATTCAACAAAAAAAGATTTTTTCTAATCGAACCAGTACTTTCTGAGATTAGCGCGTTCAACCAAACAAACAAACAAACTCTTCAGCTTTATAATATTAGGTAAAGATTTTTTTTATTATTTATTAATAAATAATAAAATCATTTATTTTCAGAACCAGAGATCCATAGTGTTAGTAACAATATAACTTATACTATGTTAGTAACTAAAACTAAAAGTTAACCCCTAATGGGCAGGCTCACCGAACCTTTCCAACATGTACAATGTTTCCAACATAAAAAAGAAAAAAAAAAAAACATGTAGCTCAGTGAACTTGCCCACCAGGGCTGAATCAAGTCTTTCACTCACCATCCTTAGGACTCTCTTTTGAGCTCCGCCGCACCCTGTTAACCAGCGAGGCAACCTTTTTGCGCTTTTGGAGCATGACTACATAGATTATATTAGTTTTTTTTATACCTACTACCTAGTGTGGCAATAAAACGTACAGCTCGTCTGATGGTAAGCAGTTGTATTACCGCAACCTGAGCCAGGTATCGCAATCATCTATAGACGATTGCAGACTATATACTCTGGTCTGGTCTGGTCTTGAGTTGTGGGTATGGAAAAAGAATTTTTTTTATACTACCAAGGTGATAAACAAGCATACGGCCCGCCTGATGGTAAGCAGTTACCGTAGCCTATGGACGTTTGCAACACAAGAGGTGTCCCTCACGCGTTGCCGACCCTTCAAAAACCTTATAACTCCTTTCTAGAAGAACCCCATGCTATAGTCTCTTGGGAAAACCTCGGCAGGGAGAGCTCATTCCACAGCCTAATCGTACGGGGTAAGAAATACCTCTGGAATCTTACGGTACGGCATGTAACTTTGTTATTTAACTCCGACATAATATGCTTTTTCATTTTTTTTTTCATTCATAAGTTACCCAAAGCAATGGACACAATGTAAATCTTAAACACTTCGTTTCTTTCTACTCACTTTATTTTATTCATAACCGCATAATACCCAGCAAAGAGTCCACAAACTAAAATCCAATAAACACTTTGCCTTTTTTCGAAGGATCGTTGGCCAGTTTTATTTAAAAACCAATTTAGCAAGTGATTTGCAGTGCCGCCCGCCAGAATTAGAAATGTAGCTGTTCTTATATTTCCATTTGTGAAATATCTATTGTAGTAACGTTTCCTGGGTAGACGATTTCAATTACGCGCGCCGAGGTGAGTGCGAGGAAAGAGAGGAGATCGCTTTTTAAAAGCCTTATACAATACATCTTATACAACTTGCTATTTATGTTATTTAGTTTTGGTGTACCGCCTACCGGCAAGTAGTTCAAATCTTGCAAGCAACATTGGAACTAATTATATAATACTAGCCGTGCCCGCGGCTCCGCCCGCGTGGATGTCGGTTATCGCTGCAAAAAGTAGCCTATGTGTTATTCCATACCATAATCTATCTCTGTGGCAAATTTCATCCAGATCCGTTCAGTAGTTTTTACGTGAAAGAGTAACAAATATCCATCCATCCATACTCACAAACTTTCACATTTGTAATATTAGTAAAAAATAGATGTAGTATATAGTAGATATTGCACTAGCGTGCTAAGTAGTTTCATTTTGTCTATCGCTATCTCTTTCTGTATCCTTACGTTCTCTATTATCTATCGCATTCATACTTGCAATCTATAACCACGTACGAATCAAACCATAGGAACAAAACTGAACAGCTGCTCAGTATAAAGGTAGCTTATTTCTCTTTATAATACCATTGATTTGAACTACTTCCTGAAGATTGAAGAAGATAGGCATAGGAAGTCCACAACAAAACACGATAGCCCTACCGTGTTTGGGCTCGTTAGACAAATAAGACAAATGTTTAATGAGTAAGGTAGATGTTTGATGGCTTGTAATGAATGACAAGGAACCTTACATAGCTGAAGAACTATGGATGTCATATACCTCTGCCCATCCCTTCGGGGTATATAACAGGCGTGATATTAGTTTTGATGTTTTATTGTATCTGACGATTTGCCGGGTGACACTACTGAACATCACATAAAATTACCAAACAGGTGAAACGGGTTCAATGATCAATTATAATTAATTAATACTAATTAACAGAGATTAAACCAAGCAAGATTTAATTGAATGTAATGCATACAAAATTACATTATTGATAACATTATCGCAAATAATTAATTTTTAATTATACTTATTTATTTGTTGAAACTTCCTGCAAAAACGAGTAAAATAAGGCTTTTTATACTCCTTGGGTGGCAAGTATATGGCAAGTATCCGTCTGATTTGAAGCAGCTACCGTCGCTTATGAACGCTTGCATCACCAGAGGCAGGCATTTTTTGCAGTCAATTTTTGGGTGATGCAGAGATAAGCATGGCAGGTGGCAAAATGTCAGTCTCTTTAGGATGGATAAAATGATTCTTATTATGTATCCCATAAATACTTACAACCAAGCTCAGAAATAGGTCATTAAGTTGTTGAGAGCGTTACTAGAAAAGCCTTTGCGGTGACTATAAAATGAATACACAAACAATGATATTGTAAAGAAAGATAAGCTGCCTTCATACTGAGCGGCCGCGGCGTTTATGGCGTTTATGGCCATGTGCCATTTGTTCGCCCGAACGGGCCAAACAACCAAATTAAAAAAAAAATTGATTAGGCGTTTCGCCCGACAGTATCAAAATCTGTCTGTACGTAAAAAAGTAATACTCGGAGAGTTATGAAACAGAAATAGGTATTGAAAGATGAAATTAAGCTACTAACTATAAAAACCATTTAACCTCTATAGTGCATCATTTAAAACATATAATTATAATTAATTGTGTGACAAAATATTTACTCTAGTCTATCTCCATACTATTATATCTCGTGAAGGCAGTGTCCGATATCGAATAAGATACAGTAGCGCAGTGAGTGGTACAACCGGCGTCAGATGATAAAGATTTTACTTCAATTACACTTGTTCCCTTACATTTTATATTATCACTAGCTGTTGCCCGCGGCTCCGGTAATCACGGTAAAAAGTACTCTATTTCATTCTCCAAGATACCATTTATCTCTTTGCCAAATTTCATTTAGATCCGTTCCGACATTTAGTCGTTAAATGAAAAATGCGACCAGAGTTACTTATGCACTTATAATATTAGCAGGGATTTAGTTCTGCCACTGGAACAGCAAGGTTCTGGCATACAAAGTAGTGCACGAAATAGTGCAGGTTGAGGACAGGACAAGGTGGGCTCAAAACGCTCCTTAGGGAAAGTTTATAATAATAATCATTTATTCATAAGTAACATAGACTCATAAGTACAGTCAATATAATAATAATAGTCATATTCACATTACATTTATATAGATAAAACTATAAAATTTGACAATAAATTAATTAATTAAAAACACTTGGAAATAATATTAAAACTAGTTGCTTTAGTCACTGCGTGCAATATGTAGCCCACAACAGTGCCTAATAATATGACAATCCAGCCTTTCTGCAAGTGTAGCCAGCATGCTGTTGGTGCTCCCCCGCACTCGCCGCACCAGCTAAGTGCCTCTCTTGCGCATTCTTGTGTAGAAACAAGTATTTATGTCTAGCAGTGGACGTCTTTTTCAAAAGTAAAATAACACAAAAGCTCAATAACACTTACTCCGGGAAATGAAACTGGGACGAACGGGTCAGTAAAAATAAACTGAAATCTAGTCCGAAATCCGAAAAATTACAACAATTTTACGAAAACGTTCTAGAAAAACATAACCTTCACTAAAAGGACTTTCTTATTAACAGACATTAAGTCCTTAATGCAAATCTGAACACGTACAACCACCATTTTTTCTAAACTCATAATGATGTCCACCCGTGACGGTCATTTGCCGGACACGCGAAGAATGCTCTTAAGAGAGCCCTCCTGAATAGCCAAGAAGGACACTTTTAATATCACCTGCCCTCTTGAAAATATTTGGAAATATTCTTCATTATTCATCATGAAAAATACGTAATATTTTTTATATAAAACATAATTTGTTGTGTTCCTGTGTGAGTACAGGTCTCCAGCGCTTATTTAGGAAAGCATTTTAAAGGAAATGTATTCCTATTTTAGGGATACTCTTTCTTAAAGCTCTGGTGTAAAATAATGGTTTGGCAACACGCAAATGAAACCTCTTGCCTACTCTGGCAACACGCAAGCGTCCATAGGCTGCGTTAACTGCTTAACATCAGGCGGCCCGTATGCTTGTTTGCCATCCAAGAAGTATTAAAAAAAATATAACTTTCAAGATTTTCTTAGAAGGCCCGTATGCTTGTTTGCCAGTTAAGTAGTATAACTTAAAAAGTATTTTGTACCTTTCATTTACACCCAGTCTATCTAATCTAAACTAATATTATATAAAGAGAGATCATATCGACTGCCTCGGTGGTCCAGTGTCCGCAGTATGCGCCTGCTGTGCACGAGGTTGTGGGTTCGATTCCCACACAGGAAAAAACTTTGTGTGACCCACAAAGAATTGTTTTGAGTCTGGATGTAATTTGTGTCCGTTAATTGTATGTTTGTAAAGTGCCCCGCGACACAGAGCTTGTTCTTTAGTGGAGGAAAAAAAAAGAGGAAAGATTTTTTTACTTGTTTGTTACGATTTAACTCAAAAATACACGACCGATATAACCTAGGATAATATAGGCTGTATATATACATTTATTTTATATTGTAAGTAGGGGATTTGCTAAAAAAGGGCCAAATTAAAAGTACCTAGAATCGACGTTCATGCATGAGGAGGTTGATGAATGTAGAGGATGCCTTGGAAGTATGTCTGGATCGAAGCAATTAACGTACCAGTCTCTGCCTACCCCACTGGGAAACGGGCGTGATATGTATGTATGTATGTATTATAATTCTTCTATCTTATACATACAAAAGGAAAGGATCCCTCATTGCCATACAGAGGAAAGCTAAATTAATTTTATTCCCTTCATTGTTTCCCTATTTAAAATATTTTTGCTTAAATTTAATTTTGTATGGTATATTGGGTTCCGTTCCTTTTTCTTAACACTAATATTGTAACTCATACTAAATTGTAAATGATATACTCAGGCGATTAAAAAGAGTGGCCCGAGTTTCTTGCCAATTCTTCTCGAGGCCCAACCCTAGTCAGCGAATTGGCCTTAGGAAAAAAAGTATGCTGGCATTTGTTTTATGACGTTTTTGACTTTAATGTCTACCCGGACAAATCCGGGACTTGCCGCTAGTAATACATAATTGTAATACCTAAGGCTTCAATAAAACAATATATAACAAGTTTTATGTGATGATATAAAAGTAGCAGTTACTGTTATCGTTCGGACAAATCATGCTTATTTGTAACGAATTTACAAGGGTATTACAAAGAAGAAAACCTTAAGGTGTTGGGGCTAATAACTCAATTCAAGTGTTAGTGATGTGACTTGTTGATGATTTATCGATAAAGTTTACAATGTTTCCTTTTTTTAAGAAGTGTAAATATATTAGGTATATTGTATATCTTAATATATATATTTCTTGTGTGCGTGTGTATGTGACTGAACTCCTCCTAGACGGGTGGACCGATTTTGATGAAATTTTGTGTGTGTGTTCGGGTAGGGCCCTGGATGGTTTAGATTCACAATTGGAACCGGTAGGTGGCGCTGCTGTCGGTATTTCAGCTTTTTCCGACAGGACGACGTCTGCCAGGTCCACTAGTATAGATGTAAATAAATAAATGAAAGCTACGAAAAAAAAAAGTAGTAAAGATAAGTTTACAATGTTAGTTATATTTAGAATTTACATTTTTATTTACAAGTAATTTACAACTACAACTATAAATCTAATAATAAAAACAACACAAAAAAGAGGGGGAGGGCTGCTTAGTAGGCTTCGTAAAATTCCTCAGCATCGATGTCTACTGAAAACGTGCCCAGGAGACTGGCAGCATTGCAACGCTGAATGGCAATACCACAAAAATATTAGTTAGAATGTTAGTTTGTATTTTCAAATTAGGCATTTTGCAGAATACTGCCGTCATACGCCGTATGACGCCCTTAAAGTGTGTTTTGTTTTAATTTTATTTGAGTTTTCAACAATGATAACCTTTAAGATAGGTAATTAATGTAACATTTTTTATAAGGATTCAAAAATAAATCGCTATAAGGACGTCATATTTACTATGACGCCTCTAAATAAAACTATTATAGTAAGACTACGAAAACCTATTTTGATTGGCTTCATCATTAAAAAGATAAACTCTAGTTATAAGATGAGAAGATAATATAGCATTTTACTGGTGAATACTTATTTTAAATCGTTAATAATTTAAGTATATTCATTACAAACATTCGCATCGAGGTAATCCGACAAAGAACCAAATTTACCGACATAGCTCGCAGAATTAGTAAGCTGAAGTGGCAATAGGCTGGTCACATCTGCAGAAGGACCGACGGCTGATATAGCAGACGTGTCCTAGAGTGGAGACCACGACTCGGTAAGTCTAAGGTAGGGCGGCCCCCAGCTAGGTGGACCGACGACCTAAAAAAGGTCGCTGAGGCGCACTGGATGCGGAAGGCGGAGGACCGTGTGCTATGGTGCGTGTTGGGAGAGGCCTATGTCCAGCAGTGGACTGCGATAGGCTGATTGATTGATTGATTACAAACAAATGTGTCCGACCCGTTGGTCAAGTGGGTAATCCGGAGGTCGTGGATCCGATTCCCACACGGGACAAAACTTTATGTGATCCTTAACTATTTGTTCCGAGTCTTAGTGTAATTTATGTCCGTGTATGTTTTAATATTTGACTGCCTTGGTGGTCCAGTGGCCGCAATATGCGCCTGCTGTGCACGACGTTGTGGGTTCGATTCCCACACAGGACAAAACTTTGTGTGACCCACAAAGGGTTGTTTTGAGTCTGGGTGTAATTTGTGTCCGTTAATTGTATGTTTATAAAGTCCCCCACGACATAGGGCTTGTTACCAAGTGCGGGAGTTGTCTAAAAAAAACAAATCTTGCCATCTTTATATATTAGTTTAGATATATATTTACATATTTAGATATATATACACAAGTATATTCTGTTTACAACTGATTTTTATTACAGGCTTTGCCTTTTTAGGATCAGGTGGCCGTGTTTACATTGTCCAAGATATTATTACAAAAGTTACTAATTCATCGATACTAGCACATCACTAGCTTGTAAAAATAAGGTTGTTAGTTTTAGGGTAGCTGTTTCGCAATCATAAAACCTTCCACTCAAACGTGTTGGGGAAGCATGGCCTGGTTTAATGAGATCATACATTGTATGTAACGACCAGCTGTATTGTACGCAGCAATGGCTGCGGGTTCAGCTCCTGAGTCGGTATTTTGTAAACTTAAAGTAGTTATTTTGAGTTTACAAGACTTGGGTGTTTTGTTAGCGTCTTGTTTTGTGTTGCATAAATGGTGTCGCGGTTAAAATTTTGGTTTATTGCGCAGTGTGTTGTGTTCGATGTCCGGGATATATATAATAATAATAATAATACCGAATGTCGTACCGAATGCATCACCCCCGTTCATCTGTCATGAGGCTGTACATCCCGCGAAAATGTGGGGGTAGAGGCTTTTTAAATGCCAAAACCCTCCATAATCGCGAGATGTGCAATCTCAGACAATATTTTCTCGGGGTGAACGAGGGTGTGCATCGAGATGTAGTCGCAGTGGACACTGGGCTTACCCCGCTTGCCTTGGCTAAAGAGAACTGGCGCAGGCCTGTAGTGCTTGGTACTGACGACCGCAGGGAGGTATGGCAGAGCAAGGAGCTCCACGGCCGATTCTACCGGGCCCTGCATGGCCCTGACGTAGACGGTGTTGCTTCCGTGGCCTGGCTGCGCTTCGGTGATCTCTTCGGGGAAACCGAAGGGTTTGTCTGTGCAATTGCTGACGAAGTTATCATGACGAACAACTACCGGAAATTTATCCTGAAGGACGGCACGGTCGACATATGCCGTGCATGTCACCGACCAGGTGAGTCCCTCAGGCATATTGTTTCCGGTTGTTCGCGTCTTGCTAACGGCGAGTACCTGCACAGGCATAACCAAGTAGCCAGGATAATTCACCAGCAACTTGCTCTGCGGTACAACCTAGTGGACGTCGAGGTACCGTACTATAGGTATGTCCCTGAGCCAGTTCTCGAGAATGGCTGTGCGACACTGTACTGGGATCGGTCCATCATCACTGACAGGACTGTTGTGGCCAACAAGCCTGATATTGTGGTGGTGGATCGATCAAAGCGCCTTGCAATGATTGTTGATATTACTGTCCCTCATGACGAGAATCTCGTGAAGGCTGAGAAAGATAAACAGATAAAATATCTTGACTTGGCCCATGAGATTGTCGACATGTGGGATGTGGATTCCGCTGTCATTGTACCGATAGTCGTCACAGTGAATGGTTTAATAGCCAAGAGCCTCGACCAACACCTTAAGAGGCTCGCGTTGGGTGGATGGATCAAGGGTCTGATACAGAAGGCAGTGCTTCTTGACACGGCACGTATAGTGAGGAGATTCCTGTCTCTGGAGCCCTAACCGCCGGTAGCTTGGACTTTGTTCCCGATACCGGTGGGGAACTGTTTTTTATATTTTTAAATATATAGGTTTTTTATTATTGTTTTTTATATATTTAAAAATTTAAATCATATGTTGTAAGAATAAATAAAGAGATAATAATAATAATATTTTCGGGACATCTCACACACCGCCATCTGATCCCAAACTAGGCAGAGCCTGTACTATGGTAACCAGACAACTGATAAACATACTTATATATTTCTAAATACATACATATTATAGATAAATAACACCCAGACACAGAACAAACATTCGTGCTCATCACACAAAGATTTTTCCTGGGTGGGAATCGAACCCACGACCTACGGTGTAGCAGTCAGAGTCACTAACCACTAGACCAACAGGCCAGTCATATCGTGCAAATTGAAAAGTTGTTGCAATTATTTCGACACGCCTGCGTCTGCGCATACTGCGACCACTGGACCACCGAGGCAGTCATTTAACTGTGGTCTTCTGTAAGGTGTGAAAGTAAAGTTCAGTAGTCAATCTGTAACTGTATAATTATTCACTTCTCAGAACAAATTAACTCCGTCGCGTAGGTGCCAGTAATAACGGTGTCGTGTTTTAAAACAAGAAGAATCGTTAGTGTTGCCAACGGTTAAAACATCAACCATAGATAATAAATCTAGGTAATCCTTACTAATATTATAAATGTGAAAGTTTGTGAGTATGAATGGATGGATGGATGAAAGAAAGAAAGAAAGAAAATACATTTAATTCGGTTTAAGGCCCAACAGCGATAAAAAACATCACAAAAAGAAAAAAATATATCTTTATATATTACAAAACAAGAAGAGAGTAGAGAAAAAAAAAGATGAAAAAAGGATGGATGTCTGTTACTCTTTCACGTAAAAACTACTGAACGGATCTGGATGAAATTTGGCACAGAGATAGATTATGGTCTGGAATAACACATAGGCTTTTTACAGCTATAACCGACATCCACGCGGGCGGAGCCGCGGGCGCCAGCTAGTTCGTTATAAATTAATTTAATATATAGAATGTCTAACAGGTGGAGGTCCTTCCTTAGTCGGGCTTGTTGGCTTGTATGACGCCCTACCTCTGTTAAAACCACCTTTATTCAATATTCAAACGTTATTAATCATTAACAAGCCCTAGTGTCGATTGCCTTGTCACTGTCACTACATAAATGCTACCTGGCACTAAACAAAGCTTTCCTAGAAATTCTAACTCAGTTTAACTTCGTGTAAAATAGGCTTTCAGCTTTGTCTTTCATTATAGCTGTCACTTTGACATATTAGTTTTGGTTTTCCCAAGAGACTATAGCATGGGGTTCTTCAAGAAAGGAGTTATAAGGTTTTTAAAGGGTCGGCAACGCGTGAGTGACACCCCTGGTGTTGCAAACGTATATAGGCTACGGTAACTGCTTACCATCAGGCGGGCCGTTTGCTTGTTTGCCATCTTGGAAGTATTTAAAAAAAAAAGTTGAATGAATGATATCAAAATGCAAGAAGCCACAATTTGTTTTATAGTATTAGGTGTCAAACTAGCTTGCAGTCCGTTTAATGGTAAGCAGTTATCGTAGCGTATGGACGCTTGCTATACCTTTGGCATCACAGGATTTAATGACAGGGAAAATTTTAAAATGAAAAGCGTATTGCTATTAAGTTAATTACATCATGGTAAATATAAAAAAACACTCTCTCTCTCTCGATAGAAGAGAGGCGAGCCGCGCCCAGCCATATATGGGTTGCTAATCATCATCATCATCTCGGCCAAAAGACGTCCACTGCTGGACATAGGCCTCCCCCAAGGATTTCCACAACTTTCGATCCTGAGCCGAGCTTGTCCATCGGTTGCCCGAAACCTTTACCAGGTCGTCGGTCCACCTTGTTGGATATAAATCAGAAATTACTTAAATTATGACATAAACTTTACCAACTTTGAAATCTAGAATTAGGTGGATATTTTCTTTTATATATACTACTTGGAATGCAAACAAGCATAATATGACCCGCCTGATGTTAAGCAGTTACCGTAGCCTATGGATACTTGCAATAATCGACGTATAACTTACTTTTTGCGACACATTTTTTTACATAAAGACTAAGAAAACGCATCCCTAAATGACCGCTGGAGACCTGTACTTACATACAGGACCACAACTACACCACTGTGTGTGGTCTTCTGTAAGGTAGAGGTCCTTCCCCAGTCGGACTTGCTCGCTAGTATAGTGCCCTACCTCGTAAAAATACTACAAAACTTATAATTTATTATAGCCTGGCGTGTAAGGAATACAGATGTTATATTTAGTTCTAACTCCATTGTAGAATGCATTCAGACCTAGTTAGGGGGTGTACATTAATAATTTAATGATTCAATTGCTATTCTTGGAACAATTCTATTCGTTAGTCAAGCTACTACTATTGGTATAGTATATTTCACATAACATGGGTACTGTAAAGTTTGACATTTGAAGATAAATATCAATGACTAGAGGTCGCCAGCGACTTCATCCGCGTGGCAATTTGGAATATTTTCCCCGATTTTGCAACATATCTCACTACTGCTCCGTTCCTATTGATCATAGCGTGATGTTATATAGCCTATAGCCTTCCTGAATAAATGCACTATTCAACAAAAAAAGTTTTTTTCTAATCGAACCAGTAGTTTCTGAGATTAGCGCGTTCAACCAAACAAATAAACAAACTCTTCAGCTTTATAATATTAGTATAGAAAATGATAGACGACTAAGTTGAAACTTATCGATTGAATACTCTTGGCTCTTGATCATTTAATTAGCCAATTGGTTAGAGATTGGTTCAATATTTTTTTTTAATTTTTATCGTAAATCTAGTGGCCCGCCCTGACTTTGTCTTTTTTTACATAAGAACCTTCTCCTGAAAATAACAAACACAACAAAAAAAAATTACTGATATCGGTCCAGCCGTTAACGCGTGATGCCGTGACCAAGGGAAATAGGGATTTATTTTTATATATAAGAAGATGTTAAACGCTTGACTGGGAAAGGACCTCCACATAACGAAGATTCTTAATACTACTTTGATGGCAAATCAGCATACGGCCCTCCTAATTTTAGGCAGTTACCGTAGTCTATGGACGCTTGCAATATCAGAGGTATCATTTGCATGTTTTTTAACTTATATGTTTTTTTTATAATTATAATTATTAATTACTTAAAGCTAAATTTTAAATTTATTTTATGTCTATTAGCTAATGGAAGAGCGGAGCTTTCCAAAACAGGCATTGTTTTGCTTAACGGAAGGTTCCAGCTACTAACTACTTATTGTTTTACTGTATACTGAAATAAAGAATTTTGAATTTTATTTTAATGTGGCCGGCCCGTTTTGAATTTCAAAGAAAAGTTTTGTGACGTGGATCGTCTTCTCCACCGCGTCAGTCTCCACTTGCCTGTTCTCTCAGATTTGAGCACTTTTTGGGTGAACAAAAATCATGGCACTCGCGTCATCGCCACGAACGCTTTCCATATTCAAACTTTTTGGGTGAACAAAAATCATGAAACTTGCATCAGCGCCACTAACGCTTTCCATATTCAAACGTTTTGGATGAAAAAAAATCATGAAACTCGCGTCATTGTCACCGACCGCTTTCCATATTCAAAAATAATAATCTTATAGCTCGACGATACAATTCACAAGTTACTTAGTTTTCACTTCTATCGGCAGTCACCAAAGACTGCCCCGCATTTTTGGCGGACCGTAGACATGCTTTCTGCCATACTTGTAAAAAGTACCATAGTAGTGGCATGTCGTGACTATTATTCCCCACTAGATGGCGTGACCTATAATACTTTGACACTATTGCATTCCCCTTGCACTTGATTACACTCTCATAGTGCCATTACGATTGTAATCAGTAATAATACAGTGCAGTTTGTTTCTAGAATGTTCGTTAACGTCGATACAAGGTATGGAAAGTTGTGAATTTATTTAGGTGTGACATAAGTTCACGATATAATGTCGTAAACTTATGTAAAGTCGCATACATTTGCTATCTATTCTATACAATTCGACTACCGATTATGCTACTTCTTGTCTAGAGGGGCTGGTGATAGAGTTATTTAGATAGCCCAAATTTAGGTTTGATGATGGAGTATCCCTGGGATAGGAAACAGTTTCTTTCAAGAATTGTTACTGTATGTGTGTGAAAATATATAATAAATTACCTAAGGACATCAAAAAGTTTCCAATCAGAATATTTCTTAGACGTTTAAGAATTTGGCTACTTGATAAATCGTTTTATTCTGTCAACGACTTTATTAATGTTAATAATAATTAAAAAGTTTGTATGAAATTTATTAACATAATAAATAAATGCATGATAAAATTTAGCATAATTATAAAATATTTGCATGTTAAATCTATTAACTGTGTTTGAACTTATATCTCTATTTTAAGACCTACATTGTATACTACACTTAACGCAAATAAATGATTATTATTATTATTATTATATTCAAATCTCATCCCTATATGAGCGCTGGAAACCTGTAATGGTCCTGCCTTAGTCGAGCATGCCCCCTTGCATGGTACCCTATATCTCTTAAATATTTATTATGATCAAGAAACAAACAATAGAAAGCTCAATTACATACATATCATCACGCCCTTCTCCCACTGGGGTAGGCAGAGACTATGGTACGCCAATTGCTTCGATCCAAACTGTATTGAGTGGCCTGTTGGTCTAGTGGTTAGTGACTCTGACTGCTACGCCGGAGGTCGTGGGTTCGAATCCCACCCAGGACAAATATTTGTGTGATGAGCACGAATGTTTGTTCTGTGTCTGGGTGTAATTTATTTATAATATGTATGTATTTAGAAATATATAAGTATGCTTATCAGTTGTCTGGTTACCATAGTACAGGCTCTGCCTAGTTTGGGATCAGATAGCGATGTGTGAGTTGTCCCGAAAATATTTTATTATTATTATATTTCCTTCGCCTCTTCTACATTCAAGCTCAATTAATTAATGTGTAAAGTGTTTTCATGTTACTACACACAAAGTTTAGCATGTACATCTGACGTAGCGAAGTTTTGATGGAAATTGGCTCGTAACTTGAACATTATGTCTTCTGTGTTATGTCTGGAACGTATGGCTTAATGTTGCTAGTATACGGTCAAGTATTGAATAACTTTAAATATAGAGAAGTTCAGCTAAGTGCATATACTATTGACATTTGTAAACCTTACTAATATTATAAATGTGAAAGTTTGTAAGAATGGATGGATGTTTGTTACTCTTTCACGTAAAAACTACTGCACGGATCTGGAAGAAATTTGGCAGACAGATAGATTATGGTCTGGAATAACACATAGGCTACTTTTTGCAGCGATAACCGACATCCACGCGGGCACAGCCGCGGGCAACAGCTAGTATAATATAATTTGTATGTACTTTTATATTGATATATTATGATAAGTAATAGGTATTCATTTGTACCTAATTGTTTTGATCTATCTCCTTTCCTTATTATAACTACACCAAAGTCTATGAGAGTGAGGGAAAAAAGAGTGCACTTGTGTTTGCGCATACACTTGTGCACTATAATATCTCACGCGCATATGGCAAGTCTCCGTTGAAGTAGCCGCCGTGACCGAAATTCGGTTAGGAGGACATTATTATTATCCTTTTAGTAGATTTCAGTCACGGTTATTAATCTCGACTACCGTTTATGCCATTTGTCTAGAGTGTATATATAAAAAATGTACCTACACGATAAGCTTTCTAAAATAAAACAAATATTAGCTAGTTTAGCCATACATCGATAAGTATAAAATGTTCATTTATTGTTCAACCCCAAAGTTCTATAGAGTACTATATACATGTATACATACATACATCTCAACCCATAAACGTCCCACTGCTGGGCACGGGTCTCCTCCATTAATTTAGAGGGATATTAGCCTACTATACCACGCTGGCCAGACGGGTTGGTATAGGGTTTTGTTTCGAGTTTTACCTCTCTTGCAGTGGATATTGTCTGCCTTACTTACTCCCTTAGTCGGCTCTTACGACACCCACGGGATGGAATGGGTTGGTGACATTTGAATTCTTAATCCGTCACCACACGGACTAGAAGTAAGTACTATAATAAACATTATCTACAAAATTCATGGCAATATTTACTATCAAATCAATAGTACAAAATGGTGTCCTGTTTGTACAAGTACAGGACGGACAAACGTACAAAACTCTTGTCTTATATCATTATATCTGACAGTAGCAAGTCAAAATGCAATAATTATCTACATTAAATTGATTGTAAGAACATAACTGCAATGTTAAGACTACCCTTATATCAATGGACTAAAGCTCAATATCCTTTGACAAAAACCTTCAAAATCCCGCTGACAATACGAAATGAAGTCAGGAACAAAAGTTTCGCGTGGCCAGCGTAATTAGAGCCATAACTAATGGTTGTGTTACCGCAATTCGACCGCAATATATGATGTAGGGAGGGGTGTGGGAGGTCGTGGTATTGTGGTTGTATGACCACCCGCGGCGACCTCACAGCATGAGCTCAGACTCTCAGTCACCGACAGACCGAATGAGACATTTCGCCAATAAAAATAATCAAGTACTTATTGTAAGTTTTTGTGAGTTTTTCTTTGAGAATACGCAGCGAATTTAATGTTATATAGCGATGTTATTATTCTAAATCTTCTTATCCTTACTAATATTATAAATGTGAAAGTTTGTGAGAATAGATGGATGGATGGATGGATGTTTGTTACTCTTTCACGTAAAAACTACTGAACGGATCTGGATGCAACTTGGCACAGAGATAGATTATGGTCTGGAATAACACATAGGCTACGATAACTTTTTGCAGCGATAACCGACATCAACGTGGGTGGAGCCGTGGGCAACAGCCAGTATATATATGTATATAACTTAGGCTTCACCTCTTACCTCTCTACCGTCGCAGACAAATAGCTGACATTTGTTTCCTTTTAAATTTAGCACAAAATAAAATAGATAGTTCGGATCTCCTCAGCAATATTAACTTATATATTCCTACTAGAAGATTGCGTTATAATCATTTACTGCACGTTCCTCTTTCCCAAACTAACTATCGAAGAAATAGTTACTTACCTAGAGTTGTCCGCTCTTTTAATAAACTCAACCTCAATTCTCAAATTGATTTATTCTGTAGTAGCCCAAATACTGTAGTGAATATATTGTCTAAAGAACCATCACTATTGTTATAAGTAATATGTTTATTGGTAAAATTCTGTTACATTGTTTTCTATCCACATGTGGAAGCTTGTAAATGGTATATGCTAGCTCATAAAATAAGTACAATTTGTAAAATTAGCCGTAAGCTCCCCGAATAAAATAAAATAAAATAAAATAATAACTAGCCGCTCGTAATGTTTTTGTCAATAAATAAGAGCTTAAAACACTCACAAATGACGAAGCTTTCTATTGGTAAAAGAATTTTCAAAATGTATTTACATCTTCATGCTTGGTTTGCTTTTTATAAACTACTTGGGTGGCAAACAAGCAGTTACCGTAGCCTATGGACGCTTGCAATACCAAAGGTATCACTAGCTTACATTAATGCACTTGTAATTTTTTTTCAGCTGGACTTTAAGATGGAGTATCTCTGGGATAGGAATACGTTTCTTTCAATACGCATCCCTAATTGAGCGCTGGAGACCTGTACTTACACACAGGAACACAACTACCCCATTTGTGTGTAGTTATTTTACAGTGGTTTTCTGTAAAGTGAAGGCCTATCCCCAGATGCCTTACCTATCTTAAAGATAGACTATATAGATACAGAAACTTTATGCGTTATGTCTATCTTTGTTTCCTGTCGCTATGCTATTTGTTAAGGGTCTATTTTTCTTCACTTCACCTATATTGACTGCCTCGGTGGTCCAGTGGCCGCAGTATGCGCCTGCTGTGCACGAGGTTGTGGGTTCGATTCCCACACAGGACAAATCTTTGTGTGACCCACAAAGAATTGTTCTGAGTCTGGGTGTAATTTGTGTCCGTTAATTGTATATTTGTAAAGTCACCCGCGACACAGAGCTTGTTCTATAGTGCGGGATTCGTTTTTTAAAAGAGAAAATATAAATACTTATTTTTACGTCCCACCCTCTCAACCACCAACCACTTACTGATATAAACAAAAGAAATAATAATCTAAAATGCACTATTAGTGTAAGTTTATCTATTCCACCCCAACAAACAACTATTCCTTTGAAAACTTGAACAAAAGAGTCCTGTTCATATTTAATACTATTTCGCTGTAAGTGGGTTATCCAATCGATGCGTCAACTGTCGTTATTTCTGTCTGTGCATCATGTATGTACTGGTTTCTTTTAAACGGGTTCGTCTATTGTATTGTTGATTGAATAACTCAAGCTGCTAGAAGTATTCTGACGTAGATTGATTAGGTGTGGCGGGTTGTCTGTTAGATTTGTTAGATTTCTACGGATAGATTTCTACGGAGAATATTTTTAAGCTATTGCATAGCTTCTATCGCGGACCTTGGGCGTGGAGACCGAATCCAGAAATTTCGTAACGAAAATAATAAACCTAACACCCCCCACTCGGCACATGACGAATTCTCTAAACGGCCAATAATAATATGTCAAATTTGTGTAAGGAGGTTTTGATCTAAGAGAATATTAATGTGAAAAAGATTATAGTATAAGGAGTCTTATTAATTATTACAAGTATTCATTTTTATTATTATATATTTTTATGAATAATTGAGAATAAAATAAAATGATTTAGATAATTCTGTAAAGTAAAGTTTTTTTTGTTTGAGGAACACCCGCGCACTATTTTATATTATGTATCCAATTGGCAAATTTTGTTTTATATAACTTTTGTGGCAAATAAACATACGACCCGCCAGGTTGTAAGCAGTTACCGTAGCCTTTGAACACTTGCGATACCCGAGGCTCCAAAACCTGATGGAGTATCGAAAACATTTTTTTAAAGTAGATGTCCTTCCCCAGTCTGGCTTGCTCACTTATGTGGTGCCATAACTCTCTTAGCTTAACTTCTCTTCTTCATCTGACTGGCCTGTTGGTCTAGCGGTTAGTGACTCTGATTGCTACGCCGGAGGTCATTGGTTCTATTCCCACCCAGGACAAATATTTGTGTGATGAGCACGATTGTTTGTTCTGTGTCTGGGTGTTATTTATCTATAATATGTATGTGTTTAGAAATATTTGTTTTGTTACTAAAATAGTAATATCGCTATTAAAAAATAGGGGTTGATCGTAGAGGGGTGAAAATTAAGGGTTGTATGTATTTTTTAATGCTGAATCACAAAAAAAATAAAAACAAAACATTCTGTCTAAAAAAATTAATAAAAAAATTAGGGGTGGACCACCCTTAACATTTAGGGGGATGAAAAATAGATTTTGTCCGATTCTCAGACCTACCCAATATGCAAACAAAATTTCACGAAAATCGGTCGAGCCGTTTCAGAGGAGTTGAACACTATGACACGAGAATTTTATATATTATATAAGTATGTTTATCAGTTGTCTGGTAACCATAGTACAGGCTATGGGATCAGATGGCGGTGTGTAAGTTATCCCAAAAATACTATATTATATTATATTATCTGCTTTGTGACTACTATCCATAGATACAAACTTAATATGTAGTCTGAGTATGTACCTACTCTCTTTAATACGCAGTAAGTCAATATTTGTCCACTGAACAAGCAATGCATAGCGTGCACTAGAGTTGTGGTAAGTCTTTGACTCCAGTATTAATTTATTGGAAGGTTACTCAAGGATATGATACACTTGTAGGGGTAAGCAGAGTAGACACTAATTACGTCAGCTATGTTTATTGTCAATCTAACTGTCACGTGGGTCTTGTGTATACGTCATTTTTGTGTTCGTGTACCTTGGTCTGGTATGGTACTTTTCTTTAATAAAGACAACTCCCGCACTAGAGAACAAACTCTGTGTCGTAGGGGAATTTACAAACATAAAATTAACGGGCACAAATTACACCCAGATTCAGAACCATTCTTTGTGGGTCGCACAAAGTTTTGTCCTGTGTGTGAATCGAACCCACAACCTCGTGCACAGCAGGGGCATAATGCGGCCACTGGACCACCGAGGCAGTCAAATTATTAATTATTAAGTCTACTTTGTGAAGATATTCACAATAAATGGCCGAAGTTTGAAAATGGTTGTCTTTACACCCATGGGCGTAGGACAGCACGTAAAGCGGTTGGTCTTACACCCTTACACCACCATCTCTCTCCCGTCGTGTTGTATTGTCGTACCATCGGGTACTATGAGAATGAAGGAATAAAGAGTGCACTGTGTTTGCGCACATACTTGTGCACTATCTACTTATACATCACGCGCGGGCGTCTGCTGCTAGATTAGCCGTGAACTGAAATTCAGTAGTAGGACATTATATATATTTTTTGTCCTTTCAACACTTTTTCTCAGAACTGCGACTTGGTAATGAATACCTTAAAATTCTAATTGTTTGTAAGTAGTTTAAGTTAAATTACTATTATTTTAATAACAATTCTTGTAAATATCTTCCTTACTAATATTATAAATGTGAAAGTTTGTAAGAATGGATGGATGGATGGATGTTTGTTACTCTTTCACGTAAAAACTACTGAACGGATCTGGATGAAATTTGATACACACATTTTGCACAGAGATAGATTATGATCTGGATTAACACATAGACTACTTTTTGTAGCGATAACCGACATCCACGCAAGCGGAGCCGCGGGCAACAGCTAGTAAGAAATAAATGAATGTACTAATAGTAACACAGATATATAACAAAATCTAACAAATATACATATATATTACAGAAATCGAGTTACTACTTTGTACAATGAGGATTCTTGGACGCAACTTAGTTTCGTAAAAGGTTTTCTCGAAGCCCATTACCCCCGAGTTTGAGGGCTCGGCGCTTTACCCTGTGAATGATTTACTGAGCTGTTTCTTTATAGAACGAACGAATGAAAGAGTGAACTTTTTGATATTTGTATGATTAACTTAAGAGTTTTGTTTTTTAGGGAATAAATAATATCACTAAGGCTATAAATAGGCTGGATTCAAAATAAGCACTTATTGATAGCTTAGATAGGAGTTTGCAATACCAGAAGCATCACTGATCGACAAATAACTACACACAGTGGTGTAGTTGTGATCCTGTGTATTTTAATAAAAGGCTTTCCTATTTTTAAGATAACCCTTAGCAAAACTTTATTGTAAATTTTTTTGTGTCTGTAAGTGATATCCCTGGTATTGCAACCGTCCTTAAGCAAGTTTGGGGCCTATCATCCACAAGGATATCCGTAACTATAGCCGTAAGAATTCCTTAATTACACACATAAGCAGTTCTTCATAAAAAGAGTAAAAGGTTTTTAAAGGATCGGCAACGTGTGATTGATACCCCTGGTATTGCAAGCGTCCATAGGCGATAGTAACTGCTTCCAATAAAGCGGGCTATATACTAGTTTTTTTTAAATAAAGAAAACAATTCTCGCATTAGGGAACAAGCCCTCTGTCGCGGGGGACTTTACAAACATACAATTAACGAATACTAAGTATACCCAGACTAAGGACAACTATTTATGGATCACACTTTTTTTTTTCCTGTGTGGAGATCGAACCCACAAAACACCGAGCAATGGTAAATGGCGAGGTAACCACTTAAGCCACTAAACCAACCGTGCTGTTAGTTGACTTTCTTGGTAAAATTTAAAAAAAAAACAAAGACGGCTAAGTATACTATTGCACGAAAGTATCACTATCACTACATAGTATAAAACAAAGTCACTTCCCGCTGTTTGCCTGTCCCTATAATAATAATAATATTTTCGAGACAACTCACACATTGCTATCTGATCCCAAACTAGGCAGAGCCTGTACTATGGTAACCAGACAACTGATAAATATACTTATATATTTCTAAACACATACATATTATAGATAAATTACACCCAGACACAGAACAAACATTCGTGCTCATCACACAAAGCTTTGTCCTGGGTAGGAATCGAACCCACGACCTCTGGCGTTGCAGTCAGAGTCACTAACCACTAGACCAACAGGCCAGTCCAACCTATGTATGCATAGATCTTTAAAACTACGCAACGGATTTTAATGCGGTTTTTTAACATACATAGAGTGTTTCATTAGAGTGCCTGCTCGTTATCCCCGTTTCCAAATTACTCCCTTTTACCCACCACTCCGAAAAACTGTATTTGGTACCAACTCACCGATCCCACGTATGTGCAAACTAGCAAATGAATATAGTGATTGTACTGACATATTTTCGAACTCAATAGGACAATTTTGTAAAAATGTTAAAAAGTACTTGTCGGATAAAAAAAAAGTTTAGACCTGCAACATAAAACCCAGCCTTTGTTAACCATTGCTTTTAAATTTAGAACTAAGTATATATTTATAAGTATTAGTGCATGCGGTGTTTCCTTATAATTGGCTGTACATTTTGAAAATATTTAGCTTTAAGTTATTAATTTTGTAAGATTATAATGTAACAGGTGTCAGCAAACCAAATAAATAAATAAAAATAAAATAAAGAGGTAGGCTTATATGTATAATACATGCATAATATAGTAAAAAAATCCAGAATAAACCTAAGCGAAGCGAGAGTGGGTTGCTAGTATAGCATAAAATGGGTTTGTTTTTGCTGGCAACATTTATGGCAATTACGCGGCTGTCAAACCCAGCCTCAGGCATCAAACACCGTGCTGACATTCACCTGAAAAGGTTTCAATGGCAGGCGATGCGTAAAACAACAGTTTACACATATATTATTTTCGATTGATTGACATATTGACAGTATAGGTTATGTTTCTAAACGACGATGCTTAAAAACCTATTAGGTGATTTTTTATTCAAGTATTTAATACTAGTGGCACATTCCGGTTTCGCATGAGTTTTTGTAGAGGTTCCTTATATAAAAAAAACTAAATTTATTACTAGTTGATAATATAGCTAGAAGAATTATATATTAAATTAAGAATTTTTAAAATTAGTCCAGTAGTTCTTTCATTACAAATAATAGTATATTTTCTCTCAGAATATCGATTGCTAGGTTGGTTCAGTGGCTTTAGTGGTTACCTCATCATTTACCAATACGCGGCGTGTTGTTGGTTCGATGGCTACGTGGGGAATATTTTTTAGATAAAGTAAACCTGGACACAGAACAAAAAAAAATATTTCACAATTATTTGTCCTGGGTGATCATCGAACCCAGGACCTCTTACCAATTAGGTACACAAACCACTACACCAATGGGGATATACAAAACATCCAACAACCAAAAACGAACTCATAATTTTATAGTTTATCATAACATACAAATTTCACAAGTGCCCCATAATAACTAGGTGGTAGGTTAGTAGGGCAACACCATAAAACGTAATAAATCCCACCACTTGACACTGATAAATGATGGTAAAAATACCACCAGGCATGGCGGAAACCGCACAAGAGTTACAAAGAAAAACATTACGCTTAATGTGTATAGATTTTGTGATAATAACTTAAATAAAGATTACGGAATAAGTTAAGGAAGTTAATGGTGGTTAGGACCTTGGGGGAACAGTACCACAGACGTACAGGTACAGGTTTCTATTTTATTTTTTAAAACACAGTTCCAGCACTACCACGTACGATTAGGTTGTGGAATGAGCTCCCTCCCTGCCGTGATTTGCCCAAGAGACTATAGCATGGGGTTCTTCAAGAAAGGAGTTATAAGGTTTCTAAAATAGCTCTTAGCGATAAGGCCGCCCATTGTACAAACCTATTTTTAAGCAGTTTTTTTGTAATATTATTGTTAATTGTGTACAATAAAGTATATAATCAATAAATAAATAAATAAATAAAGGGTCGGCAACGCGCGAGTGATACCCCTGGTGTTGCAAGCGTTCATAGGCTACGGTAACTGCTTACTATCAGACGGACCGTACGCTTGTTTGCCTCCTTGGTAGTATAAAAAAAACTAGGAATTAACGCCTGTGTGTAGAGGACGTTTTACAAACATACAGTTCACGGATACAAATTACACCTAAACTTGGGACAAAAAAATTATGAATCACAAAAAGTTTTGTCCCGTGTGAGAATCGAACCTAGTCACTAATCACTAGACTAACAAACTACTGCCGTAGAGATATACACGCCACCGAGCCGTGTCAGATTTAAAAGAGATTAGGTACAGTACATACAAGCTAGCAAGTTCGACCTGGAAAAGACCTCCCACCTTACAGAAGACCACAGCACACACACAGCGGTGTAGTTGTGTTTCTGTGTGTGAGTACAGGTCTCCAGCGCTCATTTAGAGATGCATTTTGTAAGAAACGTTTTCCTATCCCTTTAAGTATCCATCTTAAAGCTCTGATGTACAAAAAATTATCAGCAACACGGAAGTGATACCTCTAGTATTGCAAACGTCCATAGGCTACGGTAACTGCTTACCATCAGACGGGCCGTATGCTTATTGTCACCTTGATAGTATAAAAAAGCCAACATGACATCATTCGTCACTCTTCATATCGTATAATTAAACGTAGCTTCTAATTAATTTTATGAATACCTCTGTTTAGGAACTCTTGATTGGCTGTCATTAGGCTCATTTATGATTCTGCTATGTCATCTGAATTTTAATCAGGTACTGGAACAAGTAAAAATACTGAAGAAAATTCTTAATGATTCACAATATGTTTATAAGGTGCTCATAGCCAGTGCGCGGTAACTTGACTGCCTTGGTGATCTAGTAGCCGCAGTATGCGCCTGCTGTGCACGAGGTTGTGGGTTCGATTCCCGCACAGGACAAAACTTTGTTAAGTCCCCGCGAAACAGGATTTGTTCTCTAGTGCGAGAGCTGTCTTTTAAACAACAACCCTTTAACGTCTCTGTGCTTTGGAGGGCACGTTAAAAGCATGTCCTGACTGTTGATGGTCATTAGATCATGACAAAGGACTAAATATGAGCTATCTAAATAACTCTGTAAAGCGGTGGGAGCCGAGTGGGACAGTAACCGACTTACACGCAAGAGGTGCGAGTTCGATCCCGGGCAGTACCAATGTGAATTTCACTTTGTGGCGTTTATATGTACAAATCAAATGATTCCCCATCTTCTCACGGTAAAGGAAAATACCGTGAGAAAACCCATTTGTCTTAGAAGAAATTCTAAAGACATGTCTGTTCACCAACCTGCATTAGGCTAGCGTGTGTGAATTAAGACCCTCTCTCTCTCTCTTAATAGAGGAGTGGAGACCCGTTCCCAGTAGTGGGACATATATGGGTTGCTATTATTAAATAACTCTGTCACTGGCGACTAAACGATAAGAAGATCATGAATTTCTGTGATAAGCAGTGACCAACTTGACAAAGCAGGCCCGTGTAGATGTCGCAACTGTTGAATGAATCTACAAATAATACTAAAAATTATAATAATAATGACAAAATGAGGGTAGTTGCAGAATCGCACGCTTTATCGCAAAGACGGTTTGTCTGACCGTGTCAGTCAAACCGTGTCCACGGACGGTGCATGTCGGCCCAAACGTAGTGTTACTAAATAGTATGAAAAGCCTTTGTGGAAGCTCCAGCGAAAAAAGAGGATCCTCCGACCAGGCTAGGTGATCGTGCCTGGCGGGCCGCAGCCCAACAGTTAGTCGTTGAGCGATGCATATATACTGAGTGTCTGTGTAAACTTCGATATCGCGATTTAGTTGTGTGTTTTGGTTCCTTTTTCGTTAACGTTTTCTATAAAGTGAAGGTGCTTCCCCAGTCGGGCTTACTCATTTGTATGGTGCACTACCTCTTTTATTTTTTATTTCTTTTACTATCAGAATTTAATCAAGCCTAATCAAACCTTTTATTTTCCAAATTAAACTCAATTACCTTTACGTATTAAAAATGCGTATACGCTATAAAAATAGGGCGACCAAGGGTCGAAAAAGGGTTCTAATTATTTTCGCCTTTCGTATAATATAAAAGGGATTAAATTGGAGGGTCTTTTTTAAATCTAGATGGCAGATAAGCGCCATTTTTTATTAGATCATTATCATCGGACTGTCCTAAACGACCAGCGTAATGTAATAACTATAAAAATAATTTTATATGTATTGCCAAAGCGATAAAGAGATGGCAATGTCAAGTTGATACTTATCTAAGTAATGGTGAGAATAAATGAGCAGTTAAGCTAATTAGGTGTTTGGTTCCCAGGTTGGGTAAAAATTGGTAGGATATTTTTTTTTTATCCTACTTGGTTGGCAAACAAGCATACGGCCCGCCTGATGTTAAGCAGTTACCGTAGCCTATGGACGCTTGCAATACCAGAGGTATCACTTGCGTGTTACCTACCCATTTTTTACACCGTTTTGTCAAAAAATAGGTCGGCAATACGCAAGTGACTTCGTTAGAGTTACGCATTTATTAAGGAAAAGCTTTTTACAACTAAATGGGTTTTCTTTATTTTACGCAAAACTTTATTTTTTTTTAACACAAAATTAAAAATAACCTATATTACGCTCCATAACATTAGTTATCTGCCAATGTAAGTCCCGTTAAAATCCGTCAAGCCGTTGCGGAGATTAGTGTAAACAGATAGACATAATTTTAAAAATTGCTTTGCATTTGGTAGTATGTCATGTTCACAGAAAAGAGACTTTTGTGATTATTTTTATATTTACAAACAGACACTTTAATTTTTGTTTATATGTATGTATAGATATATATGGTACATATTTTTAGTACAAGCCCAAAACATTCAACACAAGATTTCAACAGAGCGAAAAAAATGCGACCCGTACAATGGCAAATAAAAATAATAAATGCGCAATTCTTTACATTGGGGTTGTAAAGCTGTCGGCCGCAGTTGTGCCCTTGGACCAGACCCTAGCTTGTGTCGATTGATGTCAGTACTAAGGCTGTACTGGGTGTAGGCATATATATAGGTATATTTGGGAGAGTATAGTACCTATTGTCCTGAACAACTGCGATTGAGGTCACTGCCTTGTTGGCCTAGTAGTCGTCGACTAAAAGACTTCGGGTACAATTCCTAAGTCGGGAAAAAACTATTGGGTTTTTTTATCAATAGGTATTTTTTTTTGAGTTATTGGTCGTTTAGCCCGCCATTTGTTTGCCCGAGCGGGCCAAACGACAAAATTATAAAAAAATATAATATTTGATTGGGCGTTTCGCCCGATGGAGATTTTATTACTGTTCATGTACAGACAGCATCAAAATCTGCCTGTACATGTCACACACACTGTACATGACACAACCTGTCGTTTGGCCCGCTCGGGCGAACAAATGGCAGGCGAAACGACCTATAACTCATTTTTTTTATACTACTTGGATGGCAAACGAGCATACGGTCTACCTGATGTGGCTGATGTTTAGCAGTTACCGTAGCCTATAGACGCTTGCAATACCAGAGGTATCACTTGCGTGTTGCTGACCCAGCTTTTACACCAGGACTTTAAGATGGAGTATTCCTGAGAAAACGTTCCTTAAAAACGAAACCTAAATGAATATAAGCGCTAGATACCTGCACTCACACAGCTACACCGCTGTGTGTAGTTATTTGGCTGTGGTCTTCTGTAAGGCGGAGGTCTTACCCCAGTCGGGCCTGCTCGCTATTATGGTGCCCTACCTCTCTTTAAGTATACGGGCTAATTACGGGTTGGTGGATAGAGTCACACATGGCATTTTTTTTCTTTGACATTAAATTTCTTCATGCTGTTTTTCTTTACCGCTAGCAGATAGTTAAGTCATTAAAAGTAAATTCCACAATGTGAAATTTACATTGGAGCCGCCACCTGGGATTGAACTCACGGCTCTTGCGTACAAATCGGTTACTTAACCATTCGCTACCAACACTTTTAGATAATAAGTTTTACCCTAAAGTCTAGAACAATTAAAAACATTCGAAAAATAAAATGAACGCCATTTTTCGCCTACGTCACCTTTTTCACACCAATTTTCCGTTTGACCGGATTAGTCAGTAAAAAGCTACTGTTGATTTTGCCCGGTCAAAGCTGTGAAACGAACTTGACGCTGGGTAAACACGGTTTAACTGTTAAATGAGTCAAAACAATGACTGATTGGTTTGTATTTGTAAATCCTATTTAAATGCCCAAGAGTTTTATTTAATAATTAACTAGTAGGTACACGCATGTGGAGATAATTTTTTTACGATTTGTAGGTATTACAATCGTCGTCAAAATCGTAAAAAAATGCATGCACAGATGATATATATATGTAGTTAGCACAGCTATTTGGTAGATTTTCTGGAGTTTTTCAAATTGGTAAATTTATAGATTTCGACACCCTCTT
Source organism: Trisateles emortualis (assembly GCA_947095525.1). Taxonomy (NCBI): domain Eukaryota; kingdom Metazoa; phylum Arthropoda; class Insecta; order Lepidoptera; family Erebidae; genus Trisateles; species Trisateles emortualis. The sequence continues at coordinate 7,515,130 of OX352754.1, read as the reverse complement.
TTAGAGTACACATGGCAACGGAGATAGCCGCTATATAAAGATTACTTTTACACAAACAACAACTAGACTAAACCTACAGATAAAAATATATTTCACACAAATCAATACATAGGTTTTCCTAAAAACTAATCTTCATATAGCGGACCTGTACCTACAGCCATTCTCGTTGCCCAGTAAAGACACGAAGCGAAGTAGAATTCAAATTCATTTATTTCATAACTATGAAATAGAAAGAGTAGAAGAAGTATAAGTAGAAATTCGGAAAAAGTTAAAATCTATAAAATCATAAATTTACACAACTCTCGTATAACTTTCCATGTAAGCTATTATTCCCCCAATTACTGTAGACACTATTAGGGTAGACTACAAATGATTTCAGTGTTATTTTTCAGATTTTTCAAAAAGTCATTCGATTTTTCATTTACTTTTTTTATACTACTTGGGTGGCACACGACCCGCTCGATGCCTAGCGGTTACCGTTGTCTATAGACGCTTGCAACACCAGAGGTATCATTTGCGTGTAGCCGACCCATTTTTTTACACCTAGGCTTTTAGATAGGATAGGAAAACGTTTCTATCAATCTATACTAATATCATAAAGCTGAAGAGTTTGTTTGTTTGGTTGAATTAGCTAATCTCAGAAAGTACTGGTTCGATTAGAACAAATCTTTTTTTGTTTAATAGTGCATAGGCTGTAGGCTATATCACATCACGCTATGATCATTAGGAGAGGAGCAGTAGTGAGATATATTGCAAAATCGGGGAAATGTACATTCCAAATTTCCACGCGGACGAAGTCGCGGGCGACTCCTAGTAATAAACGTCATAAATCAACATTATCTTAGTTGTCAAATGCCCTATTTATTACACAGTTGAGTATTGCCAAACTCAGCTTTATTATAAGCAGTTGGCCTAAATAGTAAAGTAGTGGGATATACTTATACATTTTATATCTACAATAAAAGTAGAATTTTAACCGTTTTATGCTACTACGTTATTTTATGATCAAGATTTTATATCCTATTTATTATTATACTAGATTTTTGTGACCGTTTGCGTAAATGTTCTATTTCCGTTTGTTATTATTTTTATTTTATACTACTTAGGTGGCTAACAAGCATACGGTCAGCCTGATGTTAAGCGAGGTTTGAGCGGGTTGGTGAACCAGACATGTCATTAGAATTTCTTCTAAGACGTGTAGGTTTCCTCACAATGTTTTCCTTCGCCGTAAGCAGATGGTAAATCATTTGATTAGAACATAGAAATTTCACAAAGGGAAATTTAAATTGGTTTTCCCACCCGGGATCGAACTCGCACCTCTTGCGTGCAAGTCGGTTACTGTCCCACTCGGCAACCACCGCTTTTTATATAAGAGTGTTATATATTATAAGAGCACTCTAATCTCATTCTATACCTTACTAAAAGTTCTAGAAATTCAGGTCACTTAAATATAAATATTTTAAATATCGCTTTAAAGGAACGTTTACGTATTTTTCAAAGCTACCCCTAACAATCTTTCTTTGTCTCTGCTATCTGGGACACTCTCTAAGAACTAAAAAGATATTCCGCTAAGGGTGGTTACACTGTAAACGATATAGCGGGTCAGGTAGCGATTTAGATTAAGTATAGCTTAAGATACATGCTCTTTTAAGCACCGACAAAATGGTCAATCTACGGTTTGTTCGCGACAAGGGGTCCTTCGCTGTTTGACACCACGGATTATTGGCACCATGGTGTCAATCGCAGAAGGACGTTTTTTGACTTACCTGTTTGGGACCACGGTGTCAATCGACGAATATCTTATTTGTCTTCGTTGATTGACACCATGACGTAAAACAGCAAAGAACGGCCGCATTGGTATTTTATTATTACATAACAATCATGCACAAAAGTGTTTACATGATTTTTATTTAAATTATATTTTTTTTCTGAGAGTGCTTGGCAAGGCAAAACTGTTTAGATACACACAACAGTTTTGCGATAGCAACAACTACTACGTTTTACTACTACATCTCTTAAAATTTAATTTTAATATTCAAGACATCAGCAGGTAAAAAATAATTAAATACAAATTATTATTATTACATGCCCTTAAATATATTGGCAAGAACGTTTAAGAAAGGGTAGAAATACCTGAGTTAGAACAAACAAAAATCTTAAGTCAAAAAACGAGTGTGTGTTGACCACACGGCAGAAGTAAAAACTTCATTGGACTGTCAATAATGGATGGAGTATTAGCATTCTGTGGTATTAGTCCAACGCGAACGATGCGATGATACTGGGTTCGAATCCCATATTCAAGTCCACTTTTAGGAATTTGATTTTTGTAGATGGTTTAGATATCAGATAATTTTTATTATAAGTTCAAATTCACAAATAGGTAATTTTCTCACAGTACCGTACGAAGGTAGTACCGACCGAACAGGGTTCGAATCCCAACATCGGATACACTTTTTTTTTGTATTTTGTTTTGGTTTAAAGCGGGTCAAAATCGCGCCCAAAGAAGTCGGTTACAAACATACAAACATACAGGTGAAGCTAATAAAAAGCGTGTAATAAAAACGTTTAAACTTCAATAACGCTCAATTCATTGTAAGTAGCTATAAATAATGTATCATCGAATTATAGGTAAAAAAATAAACTATAGACTTGTATATTTAATTTTTTTTAAACATCAACGACTTTGAAGAAATTAATGAATATAGGTACAACTATTTTTTTTTACTCTTGTGAAATTTGCATGACTAGCACAGTAATATATCATTACACGTTTATTTGTGTAACGATACATTTTTTTTTTTTTATACTACCAAGGTGGCAAACAAGCATACGGCCCGCCTGATGGTAAGCAGTTACCGTAGCCTATGGACGTTTGAAACACCAGGGGTGTCACTCACGCGTTGCCGACCCTTTAAAAACCTTATAACTCCTTTCTTGAAGAACCCCATGCTATAGTCTCTTGGGAAAACCTGGGCAGGGAGCTCATTCCACAACCTTATCGTACGTGGTAAGAAATTCCTCTGGAATCTTACGGTACGGCATGTTTGAGGTGCAAGGATGTGAGGATACATAACGAATAAAACGCACGGTAATGTTACACTATTATTCGTTAGAAAAAAAAATAGAAATACTTTAATTTTAATAACCAATTTTTATTGAAACTTCCATTTTGTGGGATAAAACATTACTTATAAAATTTGCATACATTTTTCACGAATAAACGTGTAAGAAGATTAGAAAACATTACCCAAATTTGAAAACAATCAGAAATTTTCAAATCGTCTGTAGGTTTTAACATGTTTATTCTTGTATACTTGGTAACTCAAAAAGCATGTAATAAAAGCATATTTCCCTATAATAAAGACATTCACTATTATAATAGGCATGTTTTGAGTCTAAAATTCATAAAAAAAATTAGGTAGGTGTAAGATAGGCAAAATGAAAAAAAATCGTGTAAGAACTCTTGCACGTTTATTCGGTGGGGCCATCGAAAATTGCTCACTTCAAAGTGGATGGTAAGTATGGATTTGTTTTCACATTAAAATTATTAGTTTTAATCATAAGGTCTTGGATATAATAGGCCTTTAACTTATTGTTTGTTATTCCCTTTATTTACGGTTTATTAAAATATGATTTGTACTAATAAATATGTATTCCATAACAACCAAGATTCCATTAAACATTTGATTGTAATTGTTTGTTGTAATAACCGTTTTCTTTTCGTCAGTACACAAATCACACTTGACCTTGGTGTCAATCGACGAAAACAAAATAAGATATTCGTCGTTTGACACCACGGTCGATAACTAATATGAAAATGGTGCCAAACAGGTAAGTCAAAAAACGTTTTTCTGCGATTGACACCGTGGTGTCAATAAGTCGTGGTGTCAAACAGCGAAGGACCCCAAGCTTGATTAATTTTCAAGTGGCTAATTTCTAAGCTAAAAGTCCCTTTCTTATATTAATTATCATGATAATATAAATATGCTATGCAAATAGATACAATGGAAAATCCATTACTAAAGAACGTAATAATAGATGAACTAAAAAAGCTACATCTAAATACAAAATTTAATCCAAATCGTTAGAGCCGTTTTCCAGATATAAGAAATCTACTAACATAAAAAGAGATAAGGTTTATATTTTTGATATTTTGTATGTTTGTAATGAATTTATCTCAAAAACTATAAGGCTGATTTTAAAAATTCTTTCAACAATAGAGAGCTACATTATCAGCGGGTAACATAGGTTATTATTTATAGAAAATAAATCACAGTACCCTACGAAAACTAAATAAATGTCCACCCTTGCGAAACGTGGGACGTGGGATCACTCGTTTCAAGTTATAAGTAATAACTTGAAACGAGTGATTCAATAATAATAATAAAGTTTTATTATCTCTCTACTACATAACAAAATAAGTACAATAAGTAAACAAAAAAACACATACATTGATAAAGTATGTGTTTTTTTGTTTACACACAAACACACACACAAATTTGTTTGCACAAATTATGTAGTGAAGACTGGAGCCAGCACTAGGATTACCTGTGTTACAGGTCCTCAGCTTTCCAGCTTCCAGAACCAGGACACGAACTTTAAGTATGTATTTTTTTTATACTACTAAGTTGGCAAACAAGCATACGGCCCGCCTGATGGTAAGCAGTTACCGTAGTCTATGGACGCTTGCAATACTATAAGAATCACTTGTTACCACCCCTTTTTTTTCACCAGGGCTTTATGATGGGAGTAAACCTGTGATGGGAATACGTTTCTTTCAAAACGCATCCCTAAATGTGCGCTGGAGACCTGTAGGTACTCACACACAGGAACACAACTACACCATTGTGTATAGTTATTTCGCTGTGGTCTTCTGTAAGGTGGAGGTCCTTCCCGAGTCGGGATGGTCGCTAGTATGGTGCCCTACCTCTCTTAAGTAAATTTCACTTCTTAAAATACGTACTTACTTAAAGTTCGTGTCCTTATTATTATATATCTAACCCGCTCTGCTTATGCTCCAGCTGTCGTACCGCTAAACTAAGATGTCAGCTCGCAGACACATCGCTTGAGGATATTCTACTTTCGATTAAACAAAGAAATTATATCTCTGTGTAAAATTATAATTTAATAGCTCAATGATGACAATGAAGACTTTATATTAACATTTAGCCTGTTGGTCTAGCGGTTAGCGACTGATTGCTACACCGGAGGTCGTGGGTTCGATTCCCACCCAAGACAAATCTTTGTGTGATGAGCACGAATGTTTGTACTGTATCTGGGTGTTACTTATCTATAATATGTATGTATTTAGAAATATATAAGTATGTTACCTTAATACAGGCTCTGCCTAGTTTGGGATCAGATGGCGGTGTGTGAGTTGTCCCAAAATATTATTATTAACTTAGAATTTTTGTGTTTATTTTAAAGATATTATAAGCCCTGGTGTAAAAAAATGGGTCCGCAACACGCAAGTTCAAGCGTCCCTAGGCCTCTACCTCTGGTATTTATTTATTTATTTATTGCACAAAACAAAATACAATCTTAACAAAAACTAGATATTATAGTATATAGTGGATCCAATTCTAGATTGTAACTCAAATACATGCGCTTATAATAAAATAATTAATTAAGAAGGTATTTATCAAGTGATCAGAACGGTAGGCTTAAATCTAAGTTTGACAATTTGTTACTTACTATAATTTAAAAATAATGAAAAAAAAATTTTTGCAGGCACTAAGTGAAGGAGGAGACCCATGCCCAGCAAAGACGTTTATAGGCTGAAATGATGATGATGAATCAGTTTGTAAAATTTAATACATACAATCTATACTAATAAGCTGAAGAGTTTGTTTGTTTAGCTGAACGCGCTAATCTCAGAAAGTGCTGGTTCGATTTATTTTTGTTGAATAGTGCATTTATCCGGAAAGGCTATAGGCTATATAACATCACGTTATGATCATTAGGAGCGGAGCAGTAGTGAGATACGTTGCAAAATTGGGGCATTGTACGTTCCAAATTACCACGCGGATGAAGTCGCGGGCGACCCCTAGTAAAATATAACAACGCTTAAATCCAAACCAGAAAACAACATTAACATATAATTATAATTAAACCGATAATTGTGCAGCTCACCAAGAAATACGTCGGGCTCATTAATCCTCTTTTTATTTTATTTAATTTAATCTAGCCTCGGATACAATCAGATTTAGCTTCTCTTTTCCATGTTATGTTCGGATTAGTGATTCGGAAATTCCGATCCATAATATAATTTTAAGACATGCTTAGCCCGGGACAGTCTCGGATGCAGAAGAAGGAAAACATCGAGAGGAAGCCCTCGTATTCAAGGAGAGTCTATGCTACTGGATAAAATATACCAAAGGGTCGAAGTGCTTTAACGCTTGCAGAAACTTGTAGCCAACTTATCAAGATAGCTACTTATCCGTTTTTAATTATAGAATAGATTAAAATCGTTCTACTTATATAATATTAATCGATATACATAAAAATAATAGCCGAGATGCAATTTTGACAAGCATTGACAAAACCCAAAAATACGCAAAAAAAGGTGAATGTAAAAGTTGAGCAGCAGCATAAACAACTTCATAAACTAATAAAAAAGGACCTCTTTTAGGAAATGATATTATAGTAAGAAAGACTTAGATATCGCGCGGTAACTGTTACCGTCAACTAAGTAGCTAAGTAGCTACATTTCATCTATCACTATCTCTTTCTACATCATTACGTTTCGTATTATATATTGCATTCATACTTGAAATCAGTATATATAAGCAAGTACTCACCAAAAACTTGAAAACAGAACTGATCGCTGCTCAGTATGAAGATATTGCATCTTTTTTATTCATTGGCTATAGCTATTTAAAACCAAAAACAATGTAACCTTTTTAATTACCTCAAAACAAAATCTAACAAGACCTCCGTATAATTGTTTTTACTAACCGGAGCGATAATCCTTCTAATTTCAAATAATTGTTTGAATAATCCGAGGTCCCTTTTGTTTCGCGGCCCAATACTCGGTACCGCACAAAATTAACTCGACGGAGATAAAAAGTGAGTGTAATTGCAGACCCTTTCGGCCTCCAGATTACTTTTTAGAAACCATCTTCATTACTGAAGTAAAAAAGAATATGTCTCTTTAGGAATGTACTAACCCACAATGTTCAAATTACGATTTACTTAAGTACCCTCTATTTAACATTTTTGGATTTTTAAGACTACATTTTGTTAGAGGCTTTGCTTTCATTGATTTTGGCAACAGTGTTATTTAATAAAACAACCAGAATGCCGTTAGATAGAAATAGGTTGTAAAATGGTAAGACACCATACAATCGAGCAAGCCCAGCTGGGGTAGGACTTGCATCTTGAAGAAGACCACGGGCTGGAACTTTACCATGTTGTGTTAAAATGTGAGTCGTTCTAGCGAGAAAGAGAGGGACGCAGCTATAAAGCTTGTATAGCTCCGTCCTTATTTCTCGCTAGAACGACTCACTTTCAACACGTAATAGTAGTTAACTGCCGTGGTGGTCCAGTGGCCGCAGTATGCGCCTGCTATGCACGAGGTTGTGGGTTCGATTCCCGCACGGGATAAAACTTTGTGTGACCCACAAAGGGTTGTTCTGAGTCTGGGTGTAATTTGTGTCCGTTAATTGTATGTTTGTAAAGTCCCCCGCGACACAGAGCTTGTTCTCTAGTGCGGGAGTCGTCTTTTTAAAAGAAAAAAAAAAAAGTACGGCCCCAGGTCTCTAGTCCCCATTTAGGGATGCGTTCTTAAACATACGTTTTCTTAATATATCATAACACATAAGGTGTGGTAACTGGTAGTTATATTATTTTTATATACTACTTGAGTGGCAAACAAGCATACGGCCCGTTACCATAGCCTATGGACGTTTGCAATACCAGAGGTATAATTTGCGTGTTGCTGACCCATTTTTTTACACTAGAGCTTTAAGATAGAGTACTCCTGGGATAGGAAAACGTTTCTCTCAAAAAACATCCCTAAATAAACGCTGGAGGCCTGATAGTCACAAATGACACTAGTTTTACGCAGTAAATACTAGCCCCCAGATGTACTTACCCTTCTGAGGCTTGTATACTAGCTAGACCACCAATCATCATCTTCTCAACCCATAAACGTCTCAAGGCTGGGCACGGGTCTCCTTCATACACTTGGAGGGATATTAGCCTACTATACCACGCTGGCCAGACGGGTATAAAGTTTTCTCTCTTTTGCAATGGATATTGTCTCCATAACTTACTCCCTTAGTGTCGACTCTTACGACACCCTCTGGATGGAAAGGGGTGGTGACATTTGTATTCTTAATCCGTCACCACACGGACATTAGACCACCAAAATAGGTTTAAACCAACAAACACTTTTATTATATATATACATACATAAAAGTCGTTTGACCGTGTGACTTCTAAGATCCAGAATCCAGAGTAACTTTTAGGCTGATTATCACCATTAAGCTTTCTGGGAACTTAAAGATAAATAATTACGATAGTAATTATTTCTTACAAACCGCCTGTGTTCTGTGTCCCGCGTGGCATTTAGTCCAAAGTATCTTGCGAAGTAGGGCACTTAACAAGCTGCTTGCTTGCCTTGCCTGACTGGGGAAGGACCTTCTCCTTACAGAAGACCACAGTCAAATAACCACACACAGCGGGGCTGTATCTATGAGTGCCTAAGTTCCAAATCAAATCAAATTCATTTATTTGCACATTTTAGGTTGGTAAGGTGTATGGTAACAATAAAATAAGTAATAAGTTTTACTGTAATATGGATTACAGTAAAACTTTATTTTCCTTTATTTATGATACCACAGATGGCATGCAAATGTTCTACATTACACATTTCTACATTAAACGTATATTATAATATTCTAATTAGTATTAATTAAAACATAATAATAATAATGTGAATTCAAAATAATAGTAGTACATAGTCATAACTTTTTTGACATGTATTTCTATGACAAATGACATAGAAATACATGTCAAAATAGTTCCAGCACTAATTTAGAGATGCTTTTTTATCAAAATCTTTTCCTAACTCACAAGCCCTGTTGTTTAATTTTTTGGCAACTACATACCTACACGGATATGTCACAGGATAAACGATTGATCAATATCTCAACTGTTCTTAATCGCGTAATTTTTTGAAGGTTTCCATATCTTTCGTTACTCGACGTTTCGGTCAAATTTCATCGTCCAAGGCAAAATCAACCAGTGACCACGGTCGGTGCAATCAACATAATGCGGAGGGCCTTCCCTAGTCAGGCTTGCTCACTTGTATGGTAGCCCTCTTGGTAGTGTTTTTTATATTACTTGGGTGGCAAACAAGCATACGGCCCACCTAATGTTAAGCAGTACGAAAATATTTCTTTCAAAATGCATCCCTAAATGAGTGCTAGAGACCTGTACTCACACACAGAAACATAACTATACCGCGTGTGTAGTGTAGTTATTTGGCTGTGGTCTTCTGTAAGGTGGAGGTCCTTCCCCAGTCGGGTTTGCTCGATAGTATGGTGTCCTACCTCTCTTAAACAAAAAAAAATATTTTCACGGCAAGACATTAAAAATACCTTAAAAAATTTCGGATCAAGAAACCAAATATAAATCTTAATAAAGCTCCATATATTCTACGTTTATTTGACCGATCTTTTTTATTACAATGGGTCTCAAGGGCCACGGGGGTATTTTGGATGACCCTTATAATAAAGCCAGCTAAGACAAGATCTTGTAAACGCTTCACTACAATAAAATCGTGTTCGAGTACTGTTTTAAATATCTATATTCTGATGACAGGACAGTTTTATCAAATAGCTGAGTGGGAAAGTAACTGATTTGTACACAGTGTGAGTTCGATGCCTGGTAGTAGCACCGATGTGAAATTCGCTTTGTGAAATTTTACTAATTAATCAAATGATTAAACCACAGGACGGTTGGTTGGTGTTCAATACTCATAATAATACTCATAATACTCATTTATTCATAAGGAGCACTTACACGTCAATTTGGTACACAGTGGGAAATATAATAATAGATAGTAAATATAGAAAAGTACAAGTAAAGAACTTAAAATAAACATATTGACTATCCTATACTATAATTTTAATGTCATTCTTGTTGTATTATAATATAGATAATTTTAACAAAAAAAAACCATCTTCAGTACGGCAGGTTGTAAAATTTTCAAATATTTGTTTGTTACAATCGAATAAAATCGACTGAGCGTCGGGCTGAACACAGGTCAAGTAGGTATTAAAAGCTATATTTAATCTGTGCAATCCGCGCTCAATTAATTCACGTCATTATTTCTTATTAATAGTTGCTAAGCAACAATAACCGAAACTTATCTAATCGCCATGAGTAAAATACTTATTATTGAGAAGTTCAGATGGCCAACTGTGGTCTTCTTCATCAGTTTTACTTCACCAAATTACACTTTCTGAATGCAAATGATTGATTTATTGTTAAAAATATTGAAATTGCTATATGTGTGCCTATAACTTTTGAGGAGTTCCCTCAATTCCTCATGGATCCCATCATCAGAACTTTCTTTTGATGATAATGGGACCAAACTGGAAGTATGTCCAGTCAGACAAAAAAAGAATTTTTCAAATCGGTCCATAAATGACGGAGTTATGCGGTAACAAACATTAAAAAAAAAAAAAAAAAAAAAAAAATACACACGAATTGATAACCTCCTCTTTTTGAAGTCAGTTAAAAAATAAAGATAAAAATTGGTAAGTTAATGTCAAGTCAACAATAAAATAATAATAATCAAATTCAATAAATACTAAGTAAATAACTTCTATAATAATAATCGAATGCCAATAAATTTTCATAATAGATGTCAGTTTATACAGTAATGATAATAATTTACGATTTCATTTGTATTATTTTAATAAATAATAATATATTTGGGACAACTCACACACCGCCAATCTGATCCCAAACTAGGCAGAGCCTGTACTGTACTATGGCAACCAGACAACTGATTAACATACTTATATATTTCTAAATACATACATATTACAGATAACTAACACTCAGAGACTGAACAAACATTTATGCTCATCACACAAAGATTTTTTCCTGGGTGGGAATCGAACCCGAACCCTCCGGCGTAGCAGTCAAAGTCGCTAACCACTAGTCCAACAGGCCAGTCAATAATTAAACATTAAATCTAATACTGTTTAAAAACCTTTTGTACGCCCTCTACCCGGGGTGAACGCCTTATATACAAGTTAATTTTAATAAACCTTTACTTACATATAACTTATGTATTTTATATATTTACTTAACTTTATATACATGAAATTAAGTAGTGGGTTGATAGGGATGGGACATGTATTCGTATGCCATTCATTTATCCGATTCCATACAAAACGAAAATACCCAACTCCGACTGGGGAAAAACCCCCCACTTACAAAAGACCACAGCCAAATAGCTGTGTGTGTGCTTATTATGTTTTATAGAAAAATGGTGTGAAATGAAAAAAATGGGAGATATACTCGTAGTGTACATGTATGTGCGCAAATATAGCTTGATCAGTTCCCGTCATATAAGTTTGACGGCAATCCGACACGACCGGATAGATATCAGGCGTAGAAAAGGCAAATCCGAGGCACGATGATGTAAACACCGCCAATTTTCAAACTTCGGACATCTATTGTGAATTTCTTGACGGAAAACCCCAATACCCATTTTTTTCCCTCACGCGGGCATCGAACCCAGGATCTCGCGATCAGCAGTCGCACTCAATAATCACTAAACCAACGAGGCAGTTAATACTATGTATTTATAGTTTTATTGACAGTATAGAACAATATTCTAAAACTTTACAGAAAATATTCGACGCTCGCCGACAGAAAAGTCGATTAAGGAATTAATAGACAGGTCCGGAGTAGGCTGATGGATGTAATGTTATTATGGCGTAGTCATCAGGTCGTCAGTGAAGCCTGATAGTAATAGTGTTAACCTGCGACCTACCTGGCTCTTCTCAAATAAAAAAAAATATATATTGCGATATATGAGTGTATAATAATAGTTGTTACAGTTTTAAATATAGATTACTAGCTGTTGCCCGCGGCTCCGCCCGCGTGGATGTCGGTTATAGCTGCAAAAAGTAGCCTATGTGTTATTCCAGACCAAAATCTATCTCTATGCCAAATTTCATCCAGATCCGTTCAGTAGCTTTTACGTGAAAGAGTAACAAACATCCATCCATACTCACAAACTTTCACATTTATAATATTAGTAAGGATCACCATATTTTGACTGGCATGCGAAATGCATATACACATGACTGGCGTGATTATATTACAGTTTTAGAAATTACAATAAATTAGTTTTAGATACAATATAACAATAAACATTACATCACATTAAATGTCAAAATCAATTTTACCATCAGGCGGGCCGTATGCTTGTTTGTCACCTTGGTAGTATAAAAAAAAATGATTTTGATATTTAATGTGCAAATGTCAAAATCAATTTCGGTATGTCAAAACTCATATATTAAATATAAATTCTGATGTCAATAAATATTTAATGCATAAATAGTTAATAACTTGGAATCTATCTACTCATTAATTGTTAGAATTATTATTATCGTTATGGCGTAAGGACCCATAACTGCCAGTATAAACGGTAGGCTATATGAGTCAGAAATATCTTAGTTATAATGTACACCTTACTGAATTTCGATCACGCCGGCTAATTAAGACGGAGAATAGCCACAATATACTGCACAATTATGTGCTCAAATTCAGGTGCATTCTTTTCGTTTTTAATCCGACACGACCGGAGAGAGACCAGGCGTAGGACCAACATTTTTCATATTTTTCGAGGTATGGTAATTTCTAAACTTCGAGTATCTAATGTGAATTGTCTGCATAATTTCTTCTGTTTCGCAGTCAATGTTCTGACTGCTTTGGTCCACCTTCCGTCTTTCCGCCTAGTTAGGTGGCCTACCCAGTGCTGGATTTAGGGAGGGAGGGGAAGGCGATAGGGTGACGGCCCTAGGGCGCTTTCATGCCTTACGCCCTGGGGCCTCTTTAAGTTTGGTCAAGACCAAGAACAAAAAACTACCAAGACAAACTAAATTAAGCCTACAAAATGCTATGCCATGCGTACCTTCAATTTCGGGAGTAGTTCATTGTCTAAGGGCTGGTAGTGCTTAAGCCCGCACTGGGCCAACCCATCTCCACTTAAGGCTATTCAACCTTTTACCCTTTACATCCTTGACTTTAAAAAACTTACGAAACATCTCGACTTACAATAAATTCGTAGACAAACACGATTCCCATCACTAGCTAAAATAAAATATTTATCATAGGTAAATATTATTGAAAAATTTTCTGTTAGTCAGCGTGCAAATTGAATTGTAAGCTTTTGGACTCCGCTCGGGAAAACAGTCAAATCACTTTATACCAATATCTCACTAGGATTTCCTTTAAATTTTTAATCCCAGAGGGTTGCCAGCCTTCCATTTATATCACTTTAGATAGAATTAAAGTTAGTGTGGCAACATTGCAGTGAAAAATGGTTCAGTTTATATAATCTTTTGTAATTGGATTTGACTTTTTGTATGTTTTATTGTAATACTAGTTGTTGTCAACGGCTCCGCCCGCGTAGATGTCGGTTATCGCGATAAAAAGTCAGCCTATATGCTATTCCAGACTATAATCTATTTCTGTGCCAAATTTCATCCAGATCCGTTCAGTAGTTTTTGCGTGAAAGAGTAACAAACATCCATACAATAAGAGCCCCAGGTATTGCAAGCGTCAATAAGCTACGGTAACTGCTTACAGGCGCGTCGTATGCTTATACAAACGGCAAAGTCACGGGTAGTGTGCTACCATGTTAGCATTTTTTATTTGTGTGTCCAAATACAAGTGCACTTCAGGGAACATCCCTTAATTTTAAAGTCCAATGCGACGGTTAGATTACTATTATACTCACGCACCGGAAAAGTACAGCACTACCTGTAGTTGTTCCCCAGTCGGGCTTGCACGCTTGCATGGTGCCCAGGTAGGGCACCATGCAATGCTCATTCTCTGTAGATATTATAATAATATTCCATATACTTTCTAAGCAAAAAATTAAGTCGATATACATTATAAGCTTAAAATTACACGACATCTAAATTATCAAAGAAGTTCTTTTAACTTTATCTGATTATGGAGAATATGAATAAAATAAAAAGAAATCTTCGACAATCAGGCCTGTACAATGGTCCGTAATCTCGTAAAAGCTCAACTGTCCATTTCTGTGACGTTATTGCGTAAATAGCAACCAGTTGCTTCGTGTAAATTGCTTCATTTTATCAATAGTTATGGGCAAACGATTACAATTATTGTATCAATAATTAAATTCACTTTCTTTGACGCTCATTTATATATTTTTTTAACTCAGTATAGTATCGTATTTATGAGCAAAATGTTTAGGGTTCAACCTGGGGTACTTAGTATTAAGTTTTTCCGTTTCATGATGTAATTGACCCATTCGTTATTATTCGTGTTGTGAAATGGTTGCCCCGAGTCTGGGTGTACTTGGTGTCCGTTAATTGTATGTTTGTAAAGTCCCCCGTGACACAGGGCTTGTTCCCTAGTGCGGGAATTGTATTTTTTAAATAAAAAATAATTTATTATTAATATATAAATTATTTAATAATATTATTTTTTTATTAATTAAGAACCAACCATACAGCAAAAAATAAATAAGGCCAAATTTTCGTTATTATTGTAAATGAGTATGAATGTATTTTTTACCTTTTCACGTAAAAACTACTGAACGGATCTGGATGAAATTTGGCACAGAGATAGATCATAGTCTGGAATAGCCCATAGACTATAACCGATTTTCACGCAGGTGGAGCCGCGGGCAACAGCTTGTAATAATTAAAATGCAAATAGACTGCAACAGACAAACGACCGGTAGCAATACCAAATTACATTACAACATCCCATTTTAAACAATGAGTCAACCGTCGAAAATTTAATTCGTTTGAAAGTTGCCAGCCTAATTCGTTTACCCATTCGGGAAATTAAATAGATGGGTAATATAGCTACCCCATTAGGGGTACCGGGCTTAAATCGA